>CP136054.1:105094759-106502409 GCA_032464435.1 Aegilops umbellulata
CGTTCGGCCCAAAATCTCACGGATGTGTCTTTTTTTGTAGTGTATATGACGAATTGCTATGAGCTGCTGCTGGTATATGATGAATTGCACACTATTGTTGCTGCTGTATGATGAGTTGCTATGAGATGCTGCTGCTATATGATGCTTTCAGGTGGTGCTGCTATATGATAATAACCAGCTACTTGGACCATCGAATTTCAATAAATAATTGTTCTTAATTTAAATGTGGGTCATGCGTTCTTCGTTTAAATTGGGCAATGGGATCTCTATGGAAGACATTGACCAAAGTGGATTGTGCCAAGTAGATGGTATCTTTGTATTTGCATTTTGAACAAATAGTGGTGGTCTATTTTCATATCATATTAATTATTGCACTGGGTTCAATTTATGATGTTTGCAAGTCAAATTAATTTTCATATGGACAGCAAAATGACAAAATATAATGCAATCTAGACTTTTCACTGATCATACCAAAGATAAGCTGAAAAGGAAGGCAATGAAAAGAACTGGTTGGCTCATTACCTGGAGCTTATATTCGCAGGTGCTTATTTTCTTAGGATAACTCGTAAAAATTGTCCCTAAGAAACTTGGCCAATAGAACTGACATAGAAATCACATGTCACGATGATTGCAATGGAGGAGTGACCTACCATAGCACACTGTATAGGCTCACCGCTGCCTCTCCTTTTTTTGCGATGTTCCATGAAATTGCCACATACATCTTGTACTTTTTCATTGTTTAACCCCATCTGCAAGTTGACATGGCTAATTTCAGACATCTCTACATGATAATACATTGCATATCCCTTGCGCATATTTAAACCACCAATTAACGATTGTGTGCGTAGCATAGCCATGACTCTGTGTGTTGTACTAGAAGGCACTCTAAGGGAGCCTATTGTAGTGCACTGGAATTCCTACATGCCACCTACGATTTTGTGTAATGTACTACCTCTGTTCCTAAATATATGTCTTTGTAGAGATTCCAGTATGGACCACATACAGATGTATATAGATGCATTTTTTAGTGTAGATTCACTCATTTTGCTCTATATGTAGCCTATAGTGGAATATCTAGTAAGTCTTATATTTAGGAACGGAGGTACGAGGTAGTATCATGTATGACATCTACATATCTAATTTAGCAGCCAGTAGTAGAAATATTGTCTGCACAAAGGGATTACTAGTCAAAAATCCTAGCAAAGCACGCTGGCAGGCACAAAACAATACAAGAGAGAGAGACGCACTTACAAGATCATAGCAATGCCTCAGTCCAGGATCTTAGTTGGCCAAGCTGTTAGATCCATAAGAAACATCATCCTTGTAGTTTTTGCCAGCTGCATAGCAGGTAACAGTGACCTGTTAGTTTATTTGAATTACATCGGGCAGGTGATGCTGGACGGGTTTAAAGGTGACAAGTACCTAGGTCGTGATGGGTGCTTGGCATCTTGCCAGACGGTGGGAAACAGGTTAGAAACGTCAAGGGTGATGAAGCTGCGCTGGCTGTCGGGATCCGTTAAGGAGATCTAGAATCATCGAGTAGGATGTTTGTGGAGCGGCTCCGGTAGGGTGGACTATGGTGTGGGCGAAGCGGATCTATGGCCGTGGACGAGGGCGTCGATGAAGCTGCTCCGGTGGTTGGGTTAAGGATGGGGTCGATGATGCGGATCCGCGGCCGTGGACGGGGCGTCAGAAGCTGCTCCGATAGGTTGGATGAGGGTGCGACAAAGTGGATCTGAGGTGGTGGACTTGTGAGTTGGCAAAGCGGCCCCGGTAGGGTTGAGAATGGTATAGGCGAAGCTACTCCGATAGGGTTGACGATGGTGTTGGCGAAGCGGCTTCGGTAGGGTTGAGGAAGGTGTCGGCGCAGAGAATCAGAGGCCGTCGACGGGGCCATCGGTGGGGCGGCTCCGGGGGGTGTGGACGAAGCGTCTCCGGTGGGGAGTACGAATGAGCCGCTGGAGATGCGCTGCAGTTGACGAGAGTACCGGCGAAGCAGATCTAGCGCCATGGACAAGGCCAGCACTGAATGGGCAGTGGTCCAATGGTGGATGAGCAGTCTACTTGTTTCTAGTGGAGTGGGAAGGGTAGATGCGGCCACAGAAGCAGACCCGGCGAGGTGGAGCCGCTGGCAGTGAATGGGCTCTTGTACACCGGTGGATGAGCAGTCTAGGGTTTCGAGAGGGGAGGGGTAGAAAGGCCGATGAAGTACGGACGACGTGATGTAAGATGCTCTGGTGCTGTGGAGTTAGTCGTTTTTGCGGGAGGGGAAGAGGAAATGGGGGTGCTGTGTGGTGGGGGAAACCGAAAGTTACCAAAGCAGCCCCGACCAATTATGTAGATGAGGTCAGTATTATAACTGTTGTTCTCCGTGCACCAAGGACAAAAGGGGAATTTCGCATGCTAAAGACTAGGTGGCGGAAATTTTAGAAGGAGGCGGGAGATTTTGCCGCCCACGGGATCGTTCGTATCCAGTTTCAACTAATTTTGGACCGTGCTAGCGGGAAGGTCATGCGAGACTGTGTACACGGGGCATGCGTCAGCAGTTAATAACTGGTGTGAAGTCCACCCCAGAAAAAAAGACAATAACTCGAGATGATGCGTCGATAACTTGGACGTTCACACGAGCGCGGCCAATCGTACGGGTGTAGAGGCGCGTTAAAAAAGGGATCAAACGCTCACCCTATGTATTTCTCGTGTAAATGGATAATTTCATGCCATTGGTTATTTACTTTAAACATAATGCATTGACGTGTTAGTGTAGAGGCGCACAAAAAGAAATGGATATTGTAGTCCCACAAAAGAAATGGATATTGTAGTCCGCTACTTAAAAGTGTTTCCTCATATGATTACATAGCCTCCATTTCATAAATTGCATACCCGTTGAATTCATATATGAATATTACATATATTACTTCATAATAGAACCTTAAATCATGCAAGACTAATGAATTTGAATGCAAGAGTAACAATGGTGCATGTACATGATAGCTACATTGGTTGTTTGAAGAAACATCACTGTAACTTCGGCATGCACAATTGAAAAGGTTTATTTAGATACAAAAAATATGATATGTGAGTGTCAAATCTTTATAGCGTTGAATTGATATTGTACCTTTGGCCATCATGCACGTCCACGATCGCTAGATAGTGATACGTGAATGAATTGTGCAATCTCTCTCACATGCATACATATCTCATTTCCCCGTGGGCATCGGAATCACACACGCGCACTTCGTGTATTTCTCTCCCTCCGTCAAGGTTAGAATTCGTCTTTCTACCCCGTCCTACAAGTCTCTCGCACAGAAACACACACGCTCTGTTTGTCGAACACGCCCACCCCTTTAATTCCGCCAACCCACAGCCACTAATGTCTCAAAGTATAATTATGTCTCTAACACATATGCCTAAGGTTAACTCGAGTTTCGGAACCATATGAATACATACAATTTGATTCCAGCAAAGCACCTTTTGTTTTGAGATCTCTCTCTCACACACACACACACACGCGCTTAGACATTGTTTCTCACTTCATTTTTTCCGGCACTTGCATGCACACCGTTTTTTATCTCCGTGATGTTTTAAGTATGCCTCACACACATGTTATCTACCTATCCCGTAACATAGATATGTGTCACACAAACTCCTTCTCCCTATTAGCAAGGTGCCCATGCGTTGCACAGAACATCAAGATGCATTTGTATGAGTAGTTTATCTTGTGGGAGAAAAGGATGAACGAGAGAATGCCTTATTTGCAAATGTGGAGAGGGGTGTGGGTATCTTTTTGCAAAATTGCCATAGTTTCCTTCCTATCCATCAGATATAAATCGGATGGCCTATATTGCAGGATGGCAGGAACACCATCATCACCAACTCTGATAAGAGTAGAGATATGTAAGTGTCACTGCCCCCCCTCCCCCCACACCCACACACACACTTCCCGACACCGAAGGAGTAGGGTGACACCTCGATCGTGATACTAATCTATCGACTGGCTTCTCTCTCAAACACACACACACACACGCACACACACACTACACGACACCGAAGGAGTAGGGATGGCACCTCGATCTTGATAGTAATGTATCTACTCATCTTTGAAACACACACACACACATGCACACACACTTGCTAGTCGTGCCTCTGTGCCTACCGCGCACACTCTCGATACGTCTTTCTCTCCCCCTCCCCCCAACCCCAACAATGACAGCAGAAGGGTGACAACTCGATCTGATCTTAATCTGTCAATTGGTTTGTCTCTCAAACATTATGTCTCTGTGCCTCGCTCATACACAGTCGATACGTCTTTTTTTCGTAGCCCCCTCGATATGTAGACTTCACGCGTGCGCACAACTGTAGTGACGATGACGCTGAACCCAGCGTGCCTTGTTTTTACCGGCCTCATGTGATAGTTTTCACCCTGTTTTCTATTAATTAACAAGGCAACCTTTTCTTTGTTACTACAAGTGAAGCTGAAATCATTCGGGGCAGACATAAAATATATCACTTCAACCCAATTATCGCAATACCTATTTTAAAAGAAACTAGTTCGATGCCCGTGTGTTGCACAGAACATCAAGATGCATTTGTATGAGTAGTTTATCATGTGAGAGACTAGCAAGATGCCCATGCATTGCACGGAACATCAAGATGCATTTCTATGAGTAGTTTATCTTGTGAGAGAAAAGAATGAACGAGGGAAGGCCTTATTTGCAAATGTGGGGAGGGGTGTTGGTATCTTTTTGCAAAATTGCCATAATTTTCTTCCTATCCGTTAGATATAAATCGGACGGCCTATACTGCAGGATGGCAGGCACACCATCAACACCAACTCTGTTTTTTATATGAGTAGAGAAAAGGATGAATGAGGGAAGGCCTTATTTGCAAACGTGGAGAGGGGTGTGGGTATCTTTTTGCAAAATTGCCATAGTTTCCTTCCTATCCGTTAGATATAAATACGACGACCTATATTGCAGGATGGCACGCACACCATCATCACCAACTCTGTTTTCTACTCCCTCCGTTCCTAAATATTTTTCTTTTTAGAGATTTCAACAAGTGACTACGTACAGAGCAAAATGAGTGAATCTACACTCTAAAATATGTCTACATACACATCCGTATGTGGTAGTCCATTTGAAATCTGAAAAAGACAAATATTTAGGAACGTATGGAGTATAATATAAGAGTAGACATGGAGATATATCTCTAGCATGGTCTACAACAAAAATGTGCTGGACTGGTTAGCGCCAAATGCTCGCAACGCGATGACCTGAGTTCGAATTATGTCTTTAACTTTAGATTTTTATATTATATATCACTTATTTAATATGTACTTATTTCGATACTGTACTGACAGTGGAACCCGCAGAGTACTTAGAATACAAGATTAAGGATGGACTTGTTTCTTTTTAATTTTCTGTACGAAGCTGTAACCACCCTGCAAGTCACGTGCACACTGTACATGCAATTAAGATTTTATAGAGAGATAATCATACACACAATTAACTCAAATGGATTGGATGTGACTCTATTATTTCCAGCATAAGAGCATCTCCAATGGCAGCCGGAAAATTTCCTCCCGCTTCCTTCCACGGAGGACGACATCAAACACCAACGTCATACATTTTCACAATTATAACCAACCAGATGAAATTCGTGCAAACACGGACTGTTTTCATATAAGCATGAAGGATTTAGTATAAAAAGCTAGATCTTCATATAAACATGATGGATTTCATTACATTTACATGAACTAAGCGGTGCTAATCCGGCTCTCTTGGTATAATTAATACTCCCCCCGTCCGGAAATACTTGTCCTAGAAATGGATGTATCTAGACTTATTTTAGTTATAGATACATCCAATTTATCCATTCTTAGAACAAAAATTTCCCGCCAGCCGGAGAGGGAGTACCTAATCTAAATGGCTACCCGCAAATCCCTTTGTCTTCCTTATGTCCGGCAAAGACTTGCGAGGTCGACGAAGGTCCTCGAAAGAGACGAAGCAGCAAAGAAACCACCTGAATGCGCAATCGTCGCCTCGGCGGTGGCCTTCATGGGACCCAAGTGGACCCGTGTTCTACTTCTCCTCGATGATGGCGGCGGAACGGAGAAGCTGGCCACCGAATCGTCACTTTCGATGCACCCGGTTTCGGTCTCTGCTTGCATGGCGCTGCCGCAGGCACGGGAGGCGTGCTGACAGACACGGTAGGCGCATCCATCGCAAACACTGGTGGCATGGTACGACGCGGCAGCGACAATGCCTGTACCGGCATGCTCGCGGCGGTGCCGGAGTGGAGCAACTCGCCACTCCTCAGCGAGCTGAACTGGAGCAGCAAGTTGATGAACCACGCGCTGGTTTGGGGCGGCAACTAGCTCCGTCGGACCAAGCGAGGTTGGTGAAGCACCTAGCGGCCTCGCCCATATCCGGAGGCTCGGCGGGCCACCCAGCCGGGTAGTGTGTCGGAGAACGGCTCCTCGGAAGCCATCGGAAGAGTGGAGAAAATGGTGAAGGAGGAGATGGGGGAGCGGCGGAGGGGTGCGATTCTTGCATGTTGTCTGTCTGGCCTCGTTTAAATAGAGGACGGACGGTAGGAGCTTGGCCGGCGTCTGGCCTTGTTTAAACTGAGGGCGGACTGGAGGAGCTCGGCCGGTGTTGCGTTTAATTCCAGCCCGCTCATGAACGGACGTGTGGCAGGAGTAGGTTTCTCGGTTTGCATGCGGGTTAAATGGAGGGGTTTGATGGAGGCGTGGAGGTGTGTTCAGCTGGGCGTGCAGCGGGCGGCACATTACTATTCTATTTGACAGCGGGCGGCGCAGTTCCTGATACTGCTTTAATGCAGACGAGGGAGGGGGTAGCGGTTCCCAAAATGTTGAACGACCAATGATGCATCCTCCTTCAATTAGCATCGTGAATGCATGAGGGAAGTAATGGGAGGAGGACCAGGAAAAGAGGATGCACGATGTGAATGCAACGCAGTTTGCACTCATATAAAGGCACCCCTCATTCCAATGCATCTACCACATCATACGCACCTAAGCATTTGCCTAAGCACCTACACTAAGCACAAAAGTCCTCTCTCCTGACCCAAGGGGGCGATGCGCACGAGCGGCCAGTGGCTGTGCCAGATGGTCCACGACGCCGGCCTGCGGCTTGGCGCCGAGGATCGTCTCCAAACGGTGTTGGTGACCGGCTGGTGAATGGCCACCGTTGATGCCAACTACGACTCTTAGTTGGACCAGATGATCACTGCCACCACCAACTAGTTCACCGTCCTCAAGAAGCTCACGGACAACATCGCCGTACTCCTCTAGCCCGCGCGCCCGGGCTCCTCATTGCCTGCCACCCTAATTGGCCTCCATGGCCGGAACCTCTTTCAAGCACTGGTGGCCCTGTGACTGCCCGCCGATGCGACGAAGAATGTCCACCTAGAGGTCGCACTCTCCGCCAGGTGCCTCGCCCTGCAAGAATTCATCGACCTACACATCCACGTGTACGAGCAAATCGTGCACATAGGTATCTACGAGGCCAGTGAGGACGCTACAACGTTGGCCTTCCTCAACCGGTTGGAAGCCTTGGATGCCTTTGCTGAGAAGCACCTTGACCTCGCCACAAAAGCCGCCGCTCCTTAGCCGTCGGTCGGTGGCCCGGTGCACTAACTTGAGGAGGAGGAGGTCGTACGTTGATGGATGCACCTTTCTTCTTGCCTCCTTTAACCACCACTACCATCGCATCATCGTGGCCTTAATTCTTATTGTGCTATTGCATTCTCGTTCCAGTCAATACCGACATGTGCGGTCCCTTTGCTTAATTATTTGCATCACTGTAACTAGTATTCCATCCATCAATTTATAAGTTTTGCTTACCTTTTCCATCAACTTCGTGCAACGCACGGGCATCTTGCTAGAAACACTAGAACATGTCGGACCCCATGTGACCAAACTGACAATGCGCCAACCTATAGCTACTATGTACGCTGCTTATCTGGTGGAAATAGCCCCGCCCTATCATTTCCAATCGTTATTTCTATCTATCGATCATGCTAAGGAGCAGAACCAAATGTTACAATTTATACATGTTTCTCTACTCCAACTCCTATAAAAGACTCAGTTGGTGATGGTGGTGTGTCTGTCATCCGTCGTTTCTGACCATTAGATCTGCATCTAACGGCTATGAGGTAAGTTGTGGCATTTTTGCAACAATAGCCCACTTCTCTGCTCCAATTTGCAGAAAACCCATTATTATCTTCAAAGCAATCACATCCCTCCCTCACCTCATCAAAAAAGCCTGAGAAATATATTTTGAGTGAAAAGTAATATATTAGGAGTATATCAAAACAAGAGTGATTTCTTTCAAGTTTGTGAACAAGTACTACTATTCTACTACTTTGGATCCGTCGCAACGCACGGGCACACTGCTAGTGAAAGGAAAAGGCCTGCCTCCTTCGCGTCGCACCCCACACGCCCGGGAATCGGGAGTACTCCACGGCCCGTCCGGCACGCCACATAGCTAGGGAAGGCGTGTTGCCTAGCATTTTCACTTTCATGTGGGACCGCTGTTGAGTGAACCGACTACTTGCAAACCGCACCCAGCCCGCTACCGGGTTGGAAAACAGAAACAAGGGGAAGATCTAGCTGTAGCACAGAAGCCAAGAAATTTGGTGTCTGATGGGGCTCGTTGATCGCTGGTGCGCGTCGGTCCTAAACAAACTGTTTTTTACCCCTTTCCATGACGACATTTGGAACCGTCGCCAAGTGAGTGTGGGCGATAGGGTGGTCCTTCCCACACGACCCAGAAACCGTCGGGGATAGGGAGCCTTGATGCATACAGTAGTCCCTATATAACCATTTCCGATATCTCGAATATCCCAAACGCTTCATCCTTGCTACTCGTTTGTGCTCGCATTGCCAGTCGAAGTTTTGTGGTTCTGCCTAAAACCTTGCAGATTCCAGGCTAGGGAGTTTTCCAGGAAGATTCTAGGCACGGGAGTTTTACGATGCCTGGCACATCACAAACAGTTCATTATTATAAACAGTGTACGATGGGTAGACAATCACACACATTTAGTTTTCCCGCACCGTATGTGATAGTGTCTGACATCACACACGCTTTGCAAACGGCAACCGTGTGCATGCTTGCACACGTTTCCTCTCTGTGAACCATCTTGGATTACGGTGTATATCGCAAATTTTTGTGTTTTACCAACCGTGTGTCGTAATGACCTGCACAACGTAATTTCTCCCTAATTTAATTGCTGCTATTTAAAATTGTACCTAATTTAAACTTGAAAGTAGGCTATAGCTTTTTTCATATCCATTTGGTTCAAACAACCAATGCATTATTTGATACATAGGTACATATGTTTAAGAATTACATAAGTACCAAATAAAGAATGATGTACCAGGGTTCTATACTTGTACTATTAAATATGGTAAAGAAAGAGGCGATAGACATTCCAGTTGCTGAACAAGGTGAAGCGGAATGGCCCTATTGTGCTCTCCTAGATGCACAAGGCATGTAGGACTCTAGTCCAGCCCCTTTTGATGGTCGGACGCCAATCATGTAGTTTGAGAGGTAATCTTGAGTAAACTGCTTCAGGATCCACTGCAAAAGAAAAAAAGATACAAATATTGTCATCTAACACAACTCATTACAGGTAGTAAAAAGAAGGCTACAGGGTTCTTACCATCCTGCAGTTCACTGTTGTCTTGCATAAAGTGTAAACAAATAGTTTGATTGCCATCTTTTGACCCATTTTAATAACAATCTTTATCAGTTTCCTCACTTGATGCTGGTTCATGAATCTCTCATTGCCCCATACACAGAAAGGGCCAAAGTGTGGATCTTTGGCAATGATATATGTACCTAAAAGCACCAAGTTAATATTAGAAGGTAAACAACAATTGAAAAATGATGTAGTACAACACTCCATCCATCCCATTATATAAGATTTTATTACATGTATATCTAGACATCATCAGAACATTAAGGTAACACTCTTCCTTGTTGCTATGTAGCCTGGGATTGCATATTTAGTCATTCAGTAAAATGCATGTTGCTAAGCAAAAATTGAAAAACGAAAAGGCATGTTAACTGCAATATCCTTAAGAGCAACCAAATATCGTAATTCATAGTGGTATTGTTGAAACTGTTATTGATGAAATTGAACTGCACTGCAAATAGTTGCACATATAGAGCATCACATTGTGAAGAACTGAAATAAACAAGTCATAAGGACATCTCTAGGCGATCCTTAAAAAGTTAAAGGACTAAAACCCTTAGTGGATATATATATACTCCAGCAATTTTTGGCCTTTTCTAGTCGATCCCCTAAACTTAAGGTTGTAAAATTCAATTTGATAAAGTTCAAAGCAGGTTCAACCGAAAGTAGCATGCATTTAAACATAAACATATATAGTTTTGCATAACCGAATATAAAACATAAATTTAAACTAAGCTAAACTACTTTCGGTCCAAGTAGAGGTTGAACCAATCCTTCCTTGTCATGTACGGTGTGCCGCGAGCCGGGTCCGGGCCAGTACCGTCATCGGGGTCGTTGGGGAAGGCACACCTTCACTCGTAGACGTCGATATCCTCGTCCTCGGGGCCCACCTTGACACCCTCCGCGCCGCCGTCACCGCCGCCTTCGACCTCGTCATCAGAGGAGAGCGCGATAACCTCGCCGCCCTCCGCGCCGCCATCCTCGCTGCCTTCGACCTCGTCATTGGAGGAGAGCGCGATAACCTCGCCGCCCTCCGCGCCGGCAAAGATCGCTCGCTCCGCCTCCACGAGCTCCGGGTGCTGCCGGCGGAGCTCTTGCATGTAAGCCTCGTCCGCCGTGTGGAAGCTACCGAGCCACCGACGGGTGTGGGTCTCTTGATCTGTAATCTCGGCGACCCACGTCCCCCACCGCAGCTGCCGGACCCTGAGGTAGGACTTCGTCGGCTGCCGGGTCCGAGGGAGGACGGGGAAGTCCTCGAACCGGTGTAGGGGCGCGGCGGCGGGTGTATTAGGGGACTGGCGATGGCGGATCGGGCCCACAGAGGACGACGGGGACACCTCAGCGGCCACCTCGCCCGCATCGGGCGAAAAGGCCGCGATAAACCTCTTTTTGGCCATTGGCTACTTGAGCTCCCCGGCACACAGGCAGAGGTTGAGGATGGAGGCGCCGACCATGGCGGCGACCTACCAATGGTTTTGAGGGTTGTGTGTGTCTGTGTGAGCGGAGGTTTTTGGGGGTGTGTGTGGAGGGGTGGGGGAGCAAGGTTGTGTTTGAGGAAATACTGCGGCAACTGAAAATTTTACTAGGCGGGAGTAACAAGGCGGGGCTACTGAAAATTTGGATCAAGGGCGAGCAGATATTTTTGAGATTGCGAGGGATGCAGAGGCGGGAGTAAAATGCCAGGACTACTGAAAATTTGAATCAAGGGACTCAAGTAGAGCGGGAGCAACAGACATCACACACAGTCCGCACATAGTAATCGTGTGCTATCAAACATTAAAACCTTCCAGGCGGTAGATATTTTCGAGATTGCGAGCGATGCAGAGGCGGGAGTTTTTGGGGAGTGAGCTAGTGTGCTTGACACGCCGGCTGTGGACTGTAGCCGATGCACCTTCTCGTGTAAGCCATTGGCGTACTATACACTGACGGTGCTCCAAGATATTTTGTACTACATCTCACACGGTTGGTGATAATAAACTGTGTGTGATCTACTTGATTTGTATTACAAAATGGGGTCACAGCGGCAATGGACGCTGTTTGAATTGCTAGACCTTTTATCCGTAGTGAACATGCAACCATATGTGTGTCGTAAAACAATTGGAATTATTTAGGGTTCGTTTGGACATTTTATACAATAAACTGGTTTTCTAGCCATTTCACGTGCACAATTCAAAATTAAACTACATGCACATGCTCCGGTGCATACAAATTGGTTGGAAAATCAAATCTGTGTCCTTCAATGCATGCTTAGGTCCCATGGAAGAAATGGGAATGAATATTTCGGGGTTCGTTTGGCCTTTTTATACATTAACTAGATTTTCTAGGCATTTTATGTGCATAATTCAAATTTGAACTACAAGCACATGCTCCAATGCACCAAAGTTGGTTGAAAAATCACATGTGTGTCCTTGGGTGAATTTCTTTGTCCCGTGCAAGAGATGGGAATGAATTTCAAACACCACGGCACTGTTGATTGCCGGCAAAATGTTGAGATACCTGGTTTTTAAATTCTAGTAAATCCAAAACTCGTCTGAAATTCATGAAACTTGGCATGCTATGATGGAGCGGCATCAACATGCCGTGGTGAAAATTATGTCCCATTGAACAGCCTGCATCAGAATAATATCCTGTTATTCAATACGCAGACGACACAATCATTGTGCTGCCAGCCGATGTTGACCAGTTGCGTACCATTAAAGCTATTCTTGATTCCTATGCTAGAGCAACTGGGCTTAAAATAAACTATGGAAAATCACAATTGATGCCCATTAATATTGATGATGAGAAAGCTCGTCAGCTAGCTATGGAAATTGGTTGCCAAGTTGGAAACATGCCTTTCACATACCTAGGCCTCCCGGTGGGTACCACACGACCAACAGTTAGAGAACTTATGCCACTGGTAGACAGACTTGAAAGAAGATTAACTGGTACGGCCATATGGCTATCTTATGGAGAGAGAGTGCAACTTATTAATTCTGCACTTTCATCCTTACTGTCATTTGCCATGTGTGTCCTCAAGCTCCCGTTGAAGTTGATTGATATATTTGATCGGGCAAGGCGACACTGTCTGTGGAGAAAAGTTGCCAATCGAGATGCTAAAACTCATTCATTAGCAGCATGGGATCTGGTCTGCCGCCCAAAGAAGAAAGGTGGCTTAGGGGTTCTAGATCTTAAAGTACAAAACAAATCACTGCTGATCAAATACCTTCACAAGTTCATTCACAAAGTTGATGTTCCTTGGGTCATGCTAGTTTGGAATGCATATTATGATCAGGTTGTGCCTCACGCACATGCAGCTTGTGGGTTGTTCTGGTGGAAGGATGTCTTTTCCTTAATGGATATATTCAGAGGCATCACGATTTGCATTCCTAGAGCTGGTGACACGGTTCTTTTTGGAAAGACTTATGGCAGGGGAATACGGTCCTTTCGATTTCTCATAATCATCTTTTCTCTTATGCCCAAGATGAAGACATTTCTTTGGCTCAGTTCCACTCCAATCCTGATCCTGCAGCGCTGTTCCATATACCTTTGTATATTGAAGCAAGATCAGATCTTGATGACATCATGCCCATAATAAACACTATGACCCTACAACACATGGATGTCGATGAATGGATTCTTTGCTGGGGAGATGAGCAATTCAAGCCCAGGAAATTCTATAAATTCCTCTTTAGAAATATAACAGCCCCAACCCATATAACTTCAATATGGAAATCTAAATGCATCATGAGGCACAAAGTCTTTGCAAGGCTCATGTTAATGGATAGGGTGAATACAAGAGATATGCTCCTTCGGAGGCACTTCAATATTGGAGAAGATCATTCCTGCCTCATGTGCAACCTTGATGTGCTTGAAACAAACAGACACCTTTTCTATGAATGTCCATTTGCTATCAGATGCTGGGATACAATAGGAATCCAATGGGGGGCTGAAAGGGATATCCAAATAATGTTCAATACAGCTCACAACAATTGGCACAACCCTGCATTCAAGGAAATCACTATTCTTGCAGCTTGGAACATTTAGAAGCAGAGAAATAAAGTTATATTTGATGGTGAGGTGACCTCACAATTGGACTGGCTTAGAATGTTTAAGAAGGATCTTCATATTCTAACATTTAGGACAAAGGGGGATAACAACAACTTTATCCATACCCTCATTCAGGGTTTGGCTCTTCACCAAAACCCCTCTGTATGAAATGTAGCCTTCTTTTATTGTTTAGCCCTTTGGCTATGTACAAAATGTAAAGTGTAAATATCCTCCCTTATAATAAAGCAAAAGTAGGAGCCTCTCCTGCTGTTTTTAATTGTCAAAAAAATTGTCCCATTTGGGGCAGGTTTGGGTATAAGCTTCTCACAAACCAGAGCTTCTCACAACAAGCATGATTGTTTTAATAGGGAACATACCACCTTTGGGGACGGGACAATTGAGGGAGTCCTGGATTAGGGGGTCCTCGGACAGCCGGACTATATACTTTAGCCGGACTATTGGACTATGAAGATACAAGATCAAAGACTTCGTCTCGTGTCCGGATGGGACTCTCCTTGGCGTTGAAGGCAAGCTTGGCAATTCGGATATGTAGATCTCCTCCCTTGTAACCGACTCTGTGTAACCCTAGCCCCCTCCGGTGTCTATATAATCCGGAGGGTTTAGTCCGTAGGACAACAACAATCATACCATAGGCTAGCTTCTAGGGTTTAGCCTCTACGATCTCGTGGTAGATGAACTTTTGTAATACTCATATCATCAAGATCAATCCAGCAGGAAGTAGGGTATTACCTCGATCGAGAGGGCCCGAACCTGGGTAAACATCATGTCCCCCGCCTCCTGTTACCATCCGCCTTAGACGCACAGTTCGGGACCCCCTACCCGTGATCCGCCAATTTTGACACCGGCATTGGTGCTTTCATTGAGAGTTCCACTGTGTCGTCACCGTAAGGCTTGATGGCTCGTCTTGTTGTCAAGGACAACATCACCTACGGGGGAGCCCTGGCTATAGGCCAAACTCTCTGACTAGGCGACTTCATCATGACCGCCCGTTCGGCCGCTGTGCCGACGATGACCTCTTGGGTCATCAAAAACAGCCTCCACGTCGGCTCGGGATTCGCCGAGCAGATGGATCCAATGGAGCTCTCCTCCTTGAACGAGCTCTTGGATCTCATCGCCGCTTTGGGAGTGGCTACGGACTATGATTGGATGGGGCTTAAACCCGACCAAAGGAAGATTAACTCTCTGCCGGTCACCCATCAGATAGCGGTGGTGGAGGAGCAACTCAGTGATTCTTCCTCTATCTTGAGGATGAACTATGTCCGGATTCCTGAGCTCTCTGAGCCGGATACCCGTCTACGGGAGGACACGGCCCAAGCCTTGAACCTAGAATCAGGCAGTGGGCCAGACCCAACGTGCAACATCCCGGAACCTGAACTTCCAAGATCGGAAACTCCTCCGCCCCTGGATCTGAGATCGGGTCAGGGTTCGGATCTAAATTGTAACACCCCGGATGTAACTTGCCATATTTGTAACTCCAACTCTTGTCATTTTCGGCAATGTGATATGATATTCCCTCCGTGGTTGGGTTTTCCTTCATTTTGCATTTTACCCTTATCATGCATTTCATATCATGTCATCATATGCATCGCATTCGCATACGTGTTCGTCTCATGAATCCGAGCTTTTTCCCCGTTGTCCGTTTTGCAATCCGGCGCTCCTATGTTCCCCGGCGTCCCCTTTTACCTTTTTTTCGTGAGCGGGTATTAAACCTTCTCGGAATGGACCGAGGTTTGTCAAGCGGCCTTGGTATAGCACCGGTAGACCGCCTGTCAAGTTTCGGGTCATTCGGAGGTCGTTCGATACTCCAACGGTTAACCGGGTAACCGTGAAGGCCTCGTGTGTGTTGCAGCCCAAAACACCTCCAAAACAGCCCAATAACCCATCTAAGTCACTCCCATGTCCATCGCCGTTCGATCACGATCGTGTGGGCGAAAACCGCACTCCATTTGGAGCTTCCTAGCTCCTTCTACCTATAAATATACCCTCCCCGTCCAAATCCCGGGTCCAAAACCACCCTAACCCTAGTCCCGCTCCTCTCCGCGCGGGCGGACACGTCCGCCGCCGCCGGACGAAACCGCCGCCGCCGCCCGCAGCCAGTGGCGCGCTGCCACGTGGAACTCCGCCGCCACCCGCCGTCTCGGACCGGACGTGTCCGCGCCGCCGTCCCCGGCGAATCCCGCGCCGCCACGTCGCCCTCTCTCTCTCCTCCACCGCGCCAGGCCCGCCGGGCCCGGATCGGGCCCGCGGAGCCCATCCCGCCGGCCGCCGCCCGCTCCCCCGTGCCGCCGCGCCCCGCCGCCTCCCGGCTCCCACCGCCGCGCCGGCGCCCGCCTCCGCCGCCACCCATCGACGCCGGCGACCCCGCCGCCCCGCCGCCTTCTCCCGCGGCGCGTCGCCCGCCGCCGCACCGCGCCGCGCCACTGCGCCTCGTCGCCGGCGCCCTCCGCCATGGTGCCCCGCGCCGTCCCTCCGCCATCCCGCCCGCCGCGCCCCGTCGCCGGCCGACGAACCTCGATCCGCGCGCCGGGATCTCGATCCAGATCTAACAGAGGTTGACCCCGGAAATTCCCCCAAGTCCCAAAATATCTGCATATTTGTCTCATGTTCATCGCATCATAACTTGCTGTATATTGCACCGTTTCATGCGTATAATATGTCAAATTGTTCGCCTCGATGAGTACATTATTTAGTCTCATTGCATCGTTTTCATTTGAGCTCATCTTGATGCCCAAAATGCTGTTAGAAGAGGGCTATGTGATGTTAGTTTCAGATCTGTTTCAGAACTTGCACTATTGTCATTTTTGCCATGATTGATGTGTGCATCCTATGAAGTTGAGTCCTACATGTGTTTTGAAATATGCCATGCTATCTTTCCAGGGGTGTATGCCATGTATTTTTGTGATCTTTGTGGTGACTAGTACAATCATGCAAACTAGGGTATTTAATGTTGCTGATTTCAGAGACTTGGCAATTTCACTAAGTCATGTCCTGCTGTTATTTTTATGCCATGTGTTCATGTTGTTTCAGAGATATCTATGCCTATTTTGAGCATGATCAGTAAGAGTGTTTTGATAATATGGATTTTCTCTATCCATCCATGCCTTTGTTTGTATTTATGAAGTGCCATAGCTTGAGTTAATCGAGCTCTACTTTTGCTATAAAATGTTGCTGGCAGATTATTTACATGTTATTCGATTTTGCCAAGCTTGTTGTAGTTGATCGTTGCATGCTATGATGTTATTCTTGCCATGTCTAGCTTCTGTGCCATGTATTCTTGATGGATGTATGCTTAGTTTATCATGCAATGCTCTGTAGTGAGTGCATCGAGCTCACGAACATGCCTACTTGTTATCTGTTTTTGACATGTCTAGTTTTCTGCAAAGTCTGAAACCGGTAACGAAACTTGCTTATTTGACATGGGTGTTATCTTATTTTCTGATCCTTTTTGGATTATGGTCATTAGGGGACTTTTGTTAAGTGATTTCACTAGATTCATGCCATGCCTTATTTTGCTATGTCCTGGTCCTGTAGCATGTCGTTTCATTGCTCTAAACATGTCATCCTGATGTTAATTTTCACCATGTCTGTGAACCTGTTATCTTTTGCACTATTGCCATGCTTGTTTGAACCTGTTATGGTGTGATTTAGCCATAGCTCAGTGTTCATCTTTTGTAAAGCATCTTCAGTAGATTACTGTCATATGCTTTGTTGATATGTTTGGGTGCAGTAGCTTAATTTGTTGTTGCTTGCTAAGTAGCATCATGCTGTTAATGGCAGATTATTGTCATTCTTGTTTTGCTTGTCATTTGGAAACCGTGCATCCGATTCCGGTGATCTTTATATCGATTTCAACCGAAATCACCTCACCTTTCCAGTGGCATGCTTGGTTTGCCAAGATTATGCCTTGTTCATATTTTCCCTTCCGGACCACGCATATGCATTGCATATCACATCTCGCATATCATATCATGTTTTGCATCATGTTGTTTGTGCATTGCATCGTGATTGATGTTTGTCCCCTTTGCTTGTGTTCTTGATTTGGGTAGAGCCGGGAGACGAGTACATGAACGAGGACCCTGCTGAGAACGCTTACGAGGACCAAGCCTTCGACAACTCTGAGAACCTTGCAGGCAAGATGACCATACCCTCGAAATCACTTCTATTTTTGCTTGCTACATGCTCGCTCTTTTGCTATGCCTATGCTGCGATACCTACCACTTGCTATATCATGCCACACATATTGCCATGTCAGCGCCTAAGCATCCATGTCCTAGCAAACCGTTGATTGGCTATGTTACCGCTTTGCTCAGCCCCTCTTATAACGTTCCTAGTTGGAGGTGAAGATGAAGTTTGTTCCTTGTTAGAACATGGGCTTGTTGTTCCTTGATGGAACATGTTTATTTGTTGGGATATCACAATACCTCTTATTTAATTAATGCATTTATATATTTGGTAAAGGGTGGAAGGCTCGGCCTTATGCCTGGTGTTTTGTTCCACTCTTGCCACCCTAGTTTCCGTCATACCGGTGTTATGTTCCTTGATTTTTGCGTTCCTTACACGGTTGGGTGATTTATGCGACCCCCTTGACAGTTCGCTTTGAATAAGACTCCCCCAGCGAGGCCCAACCTTGGTTTTACCATTTGCCTACCACCTACACCTTTTCCCCCGGGTTTTCGCGAGCCCGAGGGTCATCTTTATTTTAGCCCCCCCCGGACCAGTGCTCCTTTGGGTGCTGGCCCGAAACGAGCAGACTGCGGGGCCCCCTCGGGGAAACTCGAGGCTTGGTTTTACTCGTAGGATGTCTCATCCGGATGTGCCCTGAGACCGAGATATGTGCAGCTCCTATCAGGATTTGTCGGCACAATCGGGCGGCTTTGCTGGACTTGTTTTATTACTGCCGAAATGTCTTGTAGTCCGGGATTCCGAGACTGATCGGGTCTTCCCGGTAGATGGAATATCCTTCGTTGACCGCGAGAGCTTATAATGGGCTAAGTTGGGACACCCCTGCAGGGTTTTATCTTTCGAAAGCCGTGCCCGCGGTTATGAGGCAGATGGGAATTTGTTAATGTCCGGTTGTAGAAAACCCGAAGTTGATCTCAATTAAAACACATCAACCGCCTGTGTAACCGTGATGGTCTCTTCTCGGCGGGGTCCGGGAAGTGAACACGGTGTTGGAGTAATGTTTGACGTAGGTTGTTCTAGGATCACTTCTTGATCACTTCTAGCTTCACGACCGTGCTTTGCTTCTCTTCTCGCTCTCTTTTGCGTTGTTAGCCACCATATATGCTAGTCGCTTGCTGCAGCTCCACCTCACCACTTTGTCCTACCTATAAGCTTAAATAGTCTTGATCTCGCGGGTGTGAGATTGCTGAGTCCCCGTGGCTCATAGATTCTACCAAAACAGTTGCAGGTGCCGACGATGCCAGTGCAGATGATTCAACCGAGCTCAAGTGGGAGTTCGACAAGGAACGTGGTCGTTACTATGTGTCTTTTCCTGATGATTAGTAGTGGAGCCCAGTTGGGGTGATTCGGGGATCTGTGTAGCATTTGGGGTAGTCTTCTTCCATTTTGGTTCCGTAGTCGGACCTTGAGTGTAATCTGGATGATGAATGTTT
Organism: Aegilops umbellulata; assembly: GCA_032464435.1. Lineage (NCBI taxonomy): Eukaryota > Viridiplantae > Streptophyta > Magnoliopsida > Poales > Poaceae > Aegilops > Aegilops umbellulata. Next base: position 105,114,148 of record CP136054.1, read on the forward strand.
ATTTATGTATTGTGTGAAGTGGCGACTGTAAGCCAACTATGTATTTTTCCCTTATGTATTACATGGGTTGTGTGAAGATTACCTCACTTGCGACATTGCTTTCAATGCGGTTATGCCTCTAAGTCGTGCCTCGACACGTGGGAGATATAGCCTCATCGAGGGCGTTACAAGTTGGTAATCAGAGCCTTCCCCGACCTTAGGAGCCCCCACTGATTGATCGTTTTTAGCGGCCGAGTTGTGTCTAGAAAAATGTTTTGAGTCATTTAGGAATTATATATTGGAGAGTTTAGGAATTCTTTTTACTTCCCAGTCTCATCATCGCTCTGGTAAGGCATCCTGACGTAGAGTTTTGACTCTTCTCTTCTCAAATTTCACTAAAAAAATTTAGGATCACGCGGGTATCTTAGAATCGTTCCGATGGTTTTGTGATGACAACATTGTCTTGGTGCCTCCTGTCAGCAGGGGTTTAGTGGAGGTGTCCCGGGGAGTTGAGCTCCGAGGTGTTGTCGTCATAATTTTATCGTTGCAGTTCTGGAATACCTGAGTTTAGTACACCGACATCGAAAATCTCTTTTGTACAGTTGTTGGTGAGATAACCCTGATAGCCCAGTACTGAGGCGAGTGCGGGAGTATTGCCATAACTCGTATAACGGATGCTTTTCGAAGGTTGAGGTAGACGATTTCCGAAGGTTTCTTGGTTATGTGTTGAAGGATGGATACAGCTGGATCTAGGTATTGTTAGTTTGGGTGATATATTTTGTGTCCCCTGTATCCCCAACACCTGATTGCATAACCAGAAAGTTTCGGGAGTTTATAAGTGGGAATTCATGTAGCTCTAGTATTTCTTCCCGCAGATATTTGGTTCGTGATTGGGTAGTCCTTACCAAGTATTTGTTCACATCCATACCTTGTTGATTTTATTCCATACCTTTTATCTAAGTGGCTTCTCAACTTATGGAAGTGTGATGATTTACTGTGGAATTCATTCATTCATTCTTGTTCGAATGTTTATTGTGAAGACTATATGTTGCAATTTCGATCCTTTGATTCAGCTTGGATATATCTCTTTCAAGATGCTAATGGATGTCACCCTCTTCAGGATGGCTCCGCCAACGCGTCAGAATCCGGAACGCAATGAAGGAAGTCAGGCTAACCCTCCTCCACCACCTCCGCCTCCGGAGGCATGGCAAGCCCTGATGACTGCCACAAATGCCAAAGCTCAGATTCTGATTCAGCTCTTGCAAGATCGCAACCAAGGGCAAGGTAATCAAGGGAATCAAGGCCAAGGCAACAATCAGCCGCACTTCGCTTCCCTCAATCAGTTCCTTGCTAATCAGCCAAAGACCTTCAGCTACTGTGTTGAGGCCACAGACGCCGATGATTGGCTCGTGGATATCAGCAAGCATTTCGAGTGCAGCAATGTCAGACCTGAGGACTTTGTCAAGTTTGCCTCTTTTCAACTCAAGGATCAAGCTGCTGAGTGGTTCCAACAATACAAAGATTCTAGAGGAGGTCGTGTGATTACCTCGGATGATTTCCGCCGTGACTTCAAAGCTCATCACATTCCAGAAAGTGTTGTTGAGAGTAAGCGTGAGGAATTCCGCAATCTCAAGCAAGGCAACATGTCTGTGTATCAATACAACACTCAGTTCCAGAAGATCTCTCGTTTTGCTAAGAAAGACATCCCTGATGAAAAGAGCATGATCTACCAATTCAGGCGTGGTCTCAGAGAAGATTTGCAACTAGCTCTCGTGCTTTTTGAGCCGTTAAAGTATGATGAATTCTACAACATGGCGTTGAAACAAGAAGCTGCTCAGCTCAAGTGTGAGGCTTCTAAGAAGAGAGTCAGAGACGCAGTTCAGTCTTCTTCTTCCTCACTTGTGGCAGCTAAGCAACAGAAGTTCTGGTTGCCTCCTCCTCCTCCGTTCCGTCAGCCTTACCAGCAGAAGAACTCAGGTGGTCGTGGATCTTCCCACCCACCCAACCCTGGCTATCAGAACAAGTCTCAGAATCAAGCTCCAAGGCCAAATGCTCCTTATCATCGTCCGCTCTCAGAGGTGACTTGCAACAAATGTCAGCAAAAGGGTCACTATGCGAACAAGTGCTTCAACCAAAGGCGCCTTCCGCCTCCTCCTCCTGTGAAATCTTCCAGCAATGCAGTGGTCAAGCATAATCCTAAGCATGCCAAGGTGAACATGTTGAATGCAGCTCAAGCGGAGGATTCTTCAGAAGTGATCATGGGTAATCTCTCAGTTAATGATATTCCTGCAAAAGTCTTATTTGATACTGGTGCATCGCATTGTTTCATGTCAAGATAGTTCTTTGCAAAGAATGATTTTTCTTGGTCTTACCTGGATAAACCTTTGGGTGTTATTTCTCCGGGGAAGTCAATGAGAGCAAGCTCGATAGTTCCTAATGTCTCTATCAAGATGGGCGACTACAAATTTCTATCTTCTCCAATGGTTCTTGGCGACTCTGATATTGATCTTATTCTCGGGATGGACTGGCTCTATAAGCACAAGGCTCAGCTTGATTGTGCTGCCAGGGAAATAAAATTGACTCACTCTTCTGACGATGTGATCATCTATGCCGCTCGTGATGATACCATTCGGTTATTTTCTCTCAATGAGAAGGGCGAATTGGATGCTATCTCTCAAATTCCAGTCGTTTGTGAGTACCAAGATGTTTTTCCAGAAGAGCTTCCGGGTATGCCTCCTCACCGGCCAGTTGAATTCGTTATTGATCTTGAGCCTGGCACGGAACCCGTTTGCAAGCGTCCATACAAGCTTGGGCCAAAAGAGTTGAAGGAATTGAAGAAACAACTCGATGAACAAGAGTGTCTGGGTTTGATCAGACCGAGTTCTTCTCCTTGGGGTTGTGGTGTTCTTTTTGTCCAGAAGAAGGATGGCACGGACCGACTTTGCGTCGATTACCATCCATTGAACAAGAAGACTATCAAGAACAAGTACCCACTTCCCAACATCAATGAGCTATTCGAGCAACTTAAAGGTGCTAAAGTGTTCTCCAAGCTTGACCTTCGTACGGGTTATCATCAGATTCGCATTCGTGAAGAAGATATTCCGAAGACAGCATTCAGCAAGCTTTGGTTCTTATGAATATACTGTCATGTCATTCGGCCTTGTCAATGCTCCTCCAACATTCACTCGCTTGATGAATTTCATCTTCAACCCCTACACCAATGAATTTGTCTTGGTCTATCTCGATGATATTTTGGTCTTCTCCAAGAATAACAAGGATCATGCCATACATTTGCGATTGGTGCTCGACAAGCTCAGAGAGTATCAATTATATGCGAAGTTCTCCAAATGTGAATTCTGGCTTGATGAAGTTCTTTATCTTGGTCATATCATCTCTGCCAAGGGCATTGCTATTAATCCAGAGAGGGTGTCTGCAGTTTTGAATTGGGAACCTCCTCAGAATGTCAAGCAGTTTCGCAGTTTTCTTGGACTTGCAAGCTATTGCCGAAGATTCGTTGAGAATTTCTCAAAGATTGCAAAGCCTCTTTCCAACCTCCTCCAGAAGCATGTGAAGTATGTCTGGTCTCCTGAGTGTGACGTTGCTTTCAACACTATAAAAGAGAAACTGGTCACTGCTCCAGTTTTGACTCCTCCTGACGAAGACAAGCCTTATGAAGTTTTCTGTGATGCTTCTCTTCAAGGTCTCGGCGCTGTCCTAATGCAAGAGAAGAAGGTTGTGGCCTATACCTCTCGTCAGTTGAAGCCCAACGAAAAGAACTACCCCACTCACGATCTTGAGTTGGCGGCAGTTGTCCATGCACTAATAACATGGAGACATCTCCTGTTGGGAAGGAAAGTGGACATATTCACCGACCACAAGAGTCTCAAGTACATCTTCACTCAGCCCAACCTCAACCTCAGGCAGACTCGATGGGTCGAAATGATTCAAGAGTATAATCCGAGTGTTGAATATACTCCAGGCAAGGCTAATGTGATTGCAGACGCTTTGAGCAGGAAGGCTTACTGCAACAGCTTAATCCTCAAGCCCTTTCAACTGGATCTTTGTGAAGCTTTCCGCAAGTTGAATCTCCAAGTTGTTCCTCAAGGTTTTCTTGCCAACCTCATCGTCTCTCCTACTTTGGAAGATCAAATTCGCGAGGCACAACTGACGGATACCATGGTGAAGAAGGTGAAACGTGGTATTGACAAGGGCATTTCCAAATACAAGTGCTACCACGTTGATGACAGAGATACTCTTTTCTTCGAGGACCGGATTGTGGTTCCAAAGGGTGATCTTCGTAAAGTCATTATGAACGAAGCGCACAACTCTCTTCTGTCAATTCATCCTGGAAGTACGAAGATGTACCATGACCTCAAGCAGTCGTATTGGTGGACTCGAATGAAGCGAGAAATTGCTCAATTCGTGAATGAATGTGATGTCTGCAGAAGGGTGAAAGCAGAACACCAACGACCAGCTGGTCTACTCCAATCTCTTGCTATTCCAGAATGGAAGTTTGATCATATTGAAATGGACTTCGTGACTGGTTTTCCTAAGTCCAAGCGTGGAAATGATGCTATCTTCGTCGTCATCGACAAGCTCACTAAAGTGGCTCATTTTCTTCCTATCAAAGAGTCTATCACAGCAGCGCAGCTGGCAGAGCTCTACACATCCTGAATTGTCTCCTTGCATGGCATTCCACAATTGATTTCTTCAGACCGTGGCAGCATCTTTACCTCCAAGTTTTGGGATTCTTTTCAGAAGGCCATGGGCACAAACATTCGCTTCAGCACAGCTTTCCACCCTCAAACTAGTGGACAAGTCGAGCGTGTCAACCAAATTCTTGAAGATATGCTCAGGGCTTGTGTTATCTCTTTCGGCATGAAGTGGGAGGATTGTCTTCCTTATGCTGAGTTCTCTTACAACAACAGCTTTCAAACCAGCTCGGGCAAAGCCCCATTCGAGATTCTCTATGGCAGAAAGTGCCGCACTCCTCTCAACTGGTCTGAGACGGGCGAACGCCAACTTCTTGGCAACGATTTGATCTCAGAGGCTGAGGCAATGTGCAAGGTCATTCGTGAGAACCTCAAAGTCGCGCAATCGCGCCAGAAGAGCTATTACGATAGCAAACATCGTGATTTGGCATTCGAGATCTGAGATCATGTCTACCTCCGCGTCTCTCCAATGAAAGGAACTCGTCGCTTCGGTATCAAGGGGAAACTTGCCCCTAGATACGTGGGTCCTTTCAAGATCATCGGCAAACGTGGCGATCTCGCCTATCAACTTGAGCTTCCCTCCAACTTTGCAAATGTGCACGATGTGTTCCACGTGTCACAGCTTCGCAAGTGCTTCAAGACGCCTGAGCGCACCATCAACTTCGAAGAGATTGATCTTCAAGAAGATTTGTCTTATCATGAGCATCCCGTTGCTATTCTTGAAGAAACTGAGTGCAAGACTCGCAACAAGTCAATCAAATTCCTGAAAGTGAAGTGGTCTCACCATTCAGACCGAGAAGCCACCTGGGAGCGCGAGGACCACCTCCGTTCCGAATATCCGGAGTTCTTTCAGTCCTAGATCTCGGGACGAGATCCTCTTGTAGTGGTGGAGTGTTGTAACACCCCGAATGTAACTTGCCATATTTGTAACTCCAACTCTTGCCATTTTCGGCAATGTGATATGATATTCCCTTCGTGGTTGGGTTTTCCTTCATTTAGCATTTTGTCCTTGTCATGCATTTCATATCATGTCATCATATGCATCGCATTCGCATACGTGTTCGTTTCATGAATCCGAGCTTTTTCCCCGTTGTCCGTTTTGCAATCCGGCGCTCCTATGTTCCCCGGCGTCCCCTTTTACCTTTTTTCCGTGAGCGGGTATTAAACCTTCTCGGAATGGACCGAGGTTTGTCAAGCGGCCTTGGTATAGCACCGGTAGACCGCCTGTCAAGTTTCGGGTCATTCGGAGGTCGTTCGATACTCCAACGGTTAGCCGGGTAACCGTGAAGGCCTCGTGTGTTGCAGCCCAAACCCCTCCAAAACAGCCCAATAACCCATCTAAGTCACTCCCATGTCCATCGCCGTTCGATCACGATCGTGTGGGCGAAAACCGCACTCCATTTGGAGCTTCCTAGCTCCTTCTACCTATAAATATACCCTCCCCGTCCAAATCCCGGGTCCAAAACCACCCTAACCCTAGTCCCGCTCCTCTCCGCGCGGGCGGACACGTCCGCCGCCGTCGGACGAAACCGCCGCCGCCGCCCGCAGCCAGTGGCGCGCTGCCACGTGGCACTCCGCCGCCACCCGCCGTCTCGGACCGGACGTGTCCACGCCGCCGTCCCCGGCGAATCCCGCGTCGCCACGTCGCCCTCTCTCTCTCCTCCACCGCGCCAGGCCCGCCGGGCCCGGATCGGGCCCGCGGAGCCCATCGTTCCGGCCGCCGCCCGCTCCCCCGTGGCGCCACGCCCCGCCGCCTCCCGGCTCCCGCCGCCGCGTCGGCGCCCGCCTCCGCCGCCACCCGTCGACGCCGGCGACCCCGCCGCCCCGCCGCCTTCTCCCGCGGCGCGCCGCCCGCCGCCGCACCGCGCCGCGCCACCGCGCCTCGTCGCCGGCGCCCTCCGCCATGGTGCCCCGCGCCGTCCCTCCGCCATCCCGCCCGCCGCGCCCCGTTGCCGGCCGACGAACCTCGATCCGCGCGCCGGGATCTCGATCCAGATCTGATAGAGGTTGACCCCGGAAATTCCCCTAAGTCCCGAAATATCTGCATATTTGTCTCAAGTTCATCACATCATAACTTGCTGTATATTGCTCTGTTTCGTGCGCATAATATGTCAAATTGTTCGCCTCGATGAGTACATCATTTCATCTCATTGCATCATTTTCATTTGAGCTCATATTGATGCCCGAAATGATGTTAGAAGAGGGCTATGTGATGTTAGTTTCAGATCTGTTTCAGAACTTGCACTTTTGTCATTTTTGCCATGATTGATGTGTGCATCCTATGAAGTTGAGTCCTACATGTGTTTTGAAATATGCCATGCTATCTTTCCAGGGGTGTATGCCATGTATTTTTGTGATCTTTTTGATGACTAGCACAAGCATGCAAACTAGGGTACTTAATGTTGCTGATTTCAGAGACTTTGCAATTTCACTGTCATGTCCTGTTGTTATTTTTATGCCATGTGTTCATGTTGTTTCAGAAATATCTATGCCTATTTTGAGCATAATCAGTAAGAGTGTTTTGAGCATATGGATGTTCTCTATCCATCCATGCCTTTTTTTGTATATATGGAGTGCCATAGCTTGAGTCAATCGAGCTCTACTTTTGCTATAAAATGTTGCTGGCAGATTATTTACATGTTGATCGATTTTGCCAAGCTTGTTGTAGTTGATCCTTGCATGCTATGATGTTATTCTTGCCATGTATAGCTTCTATGCCATGTTTTATTGATGGATGTATGCTTATTTTATCATGCAATGCTCTGTGGTGAGTGCATCGAGCTCACGAACATGCCTACTTGTTATCTGTTTTTGACATGTCTAGTTTTCTGCAAAGTCTGAAACCGATAACGAAACTTGCTTATTTGACATGGGTGTTATCATATTTTCTGATACTTTTTGGCTTATGGTCAGTAAGGGACTTTTGTTAAGTGCTTTGATTGGATGCATGCCATGCCTTATTTTGCTATGTCCTGATCTTGTAGCATGTTGTTTCATTGCTGTAAACATGTCATCCTGATGTTAATTTCTGGCATGTTATTTTCACTAAGTCTGTGAACCTGTTATCTTTTGCACTTTCGCGATGCTTGTTTGAACCTGTTATGTTGCGATTTAGTCGTAGCTCAGTGTTTATCTTTTGTCAAGCATCTTGAGTAAATTACTGTCATATGCTTTGTTGATATGTTTGGGTGCAGTAGATTAATTTCTTGTTGCTTGCTAAGTAGCATCATGCTGTTAATGGCAGATTATTGTCATTCTTGTTTTGCTTGTCATTTGCAAACCGTGCATCCGATTCCGGTGATCTTTATATCGATTTCAACCGAAATCATCTAACCTTTCCAGTGGCATGCTTGGTTTGCCAAGATTATGCCTTGTTCATCTTTTCCCTTCCGGAGCACGCATATGCATTGCATATCACATCTCGCATATCATGCCATGTTTTGCATCATGTTGTTTGTGCATTGCATCGTGATTGATGTTTGTCCCCTTTGCTTGTGTTCTTGCTTTGGGTAGAGCTGGGAGACGAGTACGTGAACAAGAAACCTGTTGAGAACGCTTACGAGGACCAAGCTTTAGACAACTCTGAGAACCTTGCAGGCAAGATGACCATACCCTCGAAATCACTTCTAATTTTGCTTGCTAGATGCTCGCTCTTTTGCTATGCCTATGTTGAGATACCTACCACTTGCTATATCATGCCACCCATATTGCCATGTCAGCCCCTAACCATCCATGTCCTAGCAAACCGTTGATTGGCTATGTTACCGCTTTGCTCAGCCCCTCTTATAACGTTGCTAGTTGCAGGTGAAGATGAAGTTTGTTCCTTGTTGGAACATGGGCTTGTTGTTCCTTGATGGAACATGTTTATTTGTTGGGATATCACAATACCTCTTATTTAATTAATGCATCTATATACTTGGTAAAGGGTGGAAGGCTCGGCCTTATGCCTGGTGTTTTGTTCCACTCTTGCCACCCTAGTTTCCGTTATACCGGTGTTATGTTCCTTGATTTTTGCGTTCCTTACACGGTTGGGTGATTTATGGGACCCCCTTGACAGTTCGCTTTGAATAAGACTCCTCCAGCGAGGCCCAACCTTGGTTTTACCATTTGCCTACCACCTACACCTTTTCCCCCGGGTTTTCACGAGCCCGAGGGTCATCCTTATTTTAGCCCCCCCCCCCGGACCAGAGCTCCTCTGGGTGCTGGCCCGAAACGAGCAGACTGTGGGGCCCCCTCGGGGAAACTCGAGGCTTGGTTTTACTCGTAGGATGTCTCATCCGGATGTGCCCTGAGACCGAGATATGTGCAGCTCCTATCAGGATTTGTCGGCACAATCGGGCGGCTTTGCTGGACTTGTTTTATTACTGCCGAAATGTCTTGTAGTCCGGGATTCCGAGACTGATCGGGTCTTCCCGGTAGAAGGAATATCCTTCGTTGACCGCGAGAGCTTATAATGGGCTAAGTTGGGACACCCCTGCAGGGTTTTATCTTTCGAAAGCCGTGCCCGCGGTTATGAGGCAGATGGGAATTTGTTAATGTCCGGTTGTAGAAAACCCGAAGTTGATCTTAATTAAAACACATCAACCGCCTGTGTAACCGTGATGGTCTCTTCTCGGCGGGGTCCGGGAAGTGAACACGGTGTTGGAGTAATGTTTGACGTAGGTTGTTCTAGGATCACTTCTTGATCACTTCTAGCTTCACGACCGTGCTTTGCTTCTCTTCTCGCTCTCTTTTGCGTTGTTAGCCACCATATATGCTAGTCGCTTGCTGCAGCTCCACCTCACCACTTTGTCCTACCTATAAGCTTAAATAGTCTTGATCTCGCGGGTGTGAGATTGCTGAGTCCCCGTGGCTCACAGATTCTACCAAAACAGTTGCAGGTGCCGACGATGCCAGTGCAGATGATTCAACCGAGCTCAAGTGGGAGTTCGACGAGGAACGTGGTCGTTACTATGTGTCTTTTCCTGATGATCAGTAGTGGAGCCCAGTTGGGGTGATTCGGGGATCTGTGTAGCATTTGGGGTAGTCTTCTTTCATTTTGGTTCCGTAGTCGGACCTTGAGTGTAATCTGGATGATGAATGTTTATTTATGTATTGTGTGAAGTGGCGACTGTAAGCCAACTATGTATTTTTCCCTTATGTATTACATGGGTTGTGTGAAGATTACCTCACTTGCGACATTGCTTTCAATGCGGTTATGCCTCTAAGTCGTGCCTCGACACGTGGGAGATATAGCCGCATCGAGGGCGTTACATAAATCTACCCACCCACCCAGATATAAGTGATCTTTCCCACATTAGACAAGAGCCCCAAGAGACAGTACACCACTATTGGTCCAGATTCCTCCTTGTAATGAACAAGGTTAAGGACTGTCGCGAGGAAGATGCAATCTCATTCTTTTGCAAAAATTGCAGGGACAGGGGAATCCTCAACGCCATAAGTCGCCGTGACATAGCACACTTCGCTGACTTGGCGGCCATAGTACGGAAGTACTGTGTGATGGAAAGTGCCTAGAAGACCCAAACAAAATTTTGGGACCCTCCGGCTCTGACAAAACCCCCCGTCCAAACTAAAAGGGTGTACTCTCGTAAGTCACCTGATCCAACTACAAAGAAGCAAAAGCCCAATACAGGGCGTGTAACCGTATTAGAGGGATGGCTTAATGGGCCATGCAAAATTCACAGCACTGCGGATACCATGCCAACACACAGCCTTAGAGCATGTTGGGTACTCCGGCAGGTGGCCAAGAGCGGTGAGGATCTCCTCATCAGCAATACTGCAGAGCACCGTCCCGTGGAGAACAACAATATAGTATTGACAGTCTTCGAGACCTTCGCCTAAAATAATAGGCGTAAGCGAGCACTCCGCAGCCTTGCCGAAGTCTGCCACGTGGCAGCAATAAATCCATGGAGCGATACGGCTATCACCTTCAATACCAGTGACGAACCTAAATTCCGAACAGCCTGAGCACCAGCCGCCTTGGTCCTTAGTCCAATTGTGGATGGCTTTTGGCTTACTAAAGTGCTCATGGACGGTGGCAGCGGATTAAACCTCATCTACAAGGAAACTCTTCGAAAAATGGAAATAGATAAAAGCCACATTGAGCAAAGCAGCACCACCTTCAGAGGAATCATCCCTAGTCGGGAGCCACGATGTGCTCGCAAAATCACACTGGATGTGGTATTCGGCACGCCGAAGAATTATAGGTCCGAAGAAATCACATTCCAAGTGGCCCTGTTGAATAGCGGATACCACGCCCTTCTAGGGCGGGAGGCATTCACGATCTCCCAAGCTATACCCCATTACGGGTACATGAAGCTCAAAATGCCCGGGCCCAATGGAATTATCACTCTAGCTAGTGATCCGGACATAGCACTCCGCGCCGAAAATAAAACAGTCGCACTGGCCATCGAGGCGTTATCCGAAGCCCTCGCGACCGAGGAATTAACTACGCTGCGCTCCATAGTGGACAAGGACGACATGATACTCGACAAAAGATCCAAGTCCACCTCTTTTAAACCAGCGGATGGAATAGTCAAATTCCAAGTCCATCCAACGGACCCTACAAAAACAGCATCCATCGGGGCGCATTAAACCCCACAGTAGACGTTGCACTCCGGGAGTTCTTGCGTGCGAATTGGGACATCTTCGCCTGGCATCCTACAGACATGCCAGGAATCCCACGCAAGCTGGCCGAGCATAGCCTTAACATCCTAAAGGGATTCAAGCCGGTCAAGCAAACTCTCCAGCGCTTCTCTGACCCTAAGTGACAAGCCATGGGAGAGGAGCTAGCCAAGTTACTGGAGGCCGGATTCATTCGAGAAATAAAACATCCGGAATGCCTGGCAAACCTGGTGATGGTACCAAAGAAGGACAAATCATGGCACCTATGCGTCGACTTCAAGGACCTTAACAAGGCTTGCCCAAAGGATACCTTCCCCCTCCCTCGCATCGATCAAATTATCGACGCTACCGCAGGACACGACTCATTGTGTTTCCTCGATGCATACTCCGGATACCATCAAATTAAGATGGTGGAGTCCGATCAAGCCGCAACGGCACTTATCACTCCATACTGCCCTTTCTGTTTTAACACCATGCCTTTCGGGCTTAAAAACGCCGGTGCAACCTATCAACGCATGATTCAGACATGCTTGAAAACACAGATTGGCAAAACAGTGGAGGCATATGTAGACGATGTGGTCATTAAAAACAGACACGTCAAATCCTTAATAGACGACTTGAGGCTCACGTTCGACAATCTCCGAACATACGACATTAAGCTCAATTCGAAAAAATGCGTCTTCGGCGTGCCCGCCGGAAACCTCTTAGGCTTCATCGTCTCCAACAGAGGAATCGAAGCAAATCCGGCTAAAATCCGAGCCCTGTCACAGTTGGCCATCCCAACAGACCTCAAGCAAATCCAGACACTAACTGGATGCATGGCTGCCTTAAGCCGCTTCATCTCCCGATTAGGAGAAAAGGCACTGCCTCTTTATCGCCTTCTTTGACGCACCGAACACTTTGAGTGGACGGATGCGGCCACGACCGAAATAGAAGAAATAAAAGCCGTTTTGGACAGAAACCCAATCTTGGTCGCGCCAAACATTGGCGAACCAATGCTGTTATACATAGCGGCAACACACCAAGTTGTAAGCGCAGTGCTCGTCGTCGAACAAGAGACGGACGGACATAAGTTCCCGCTACAAAAGTTGGTATACTATGTATCCACTGTCCTCACTCCATGCAAATCACGGTACCCACATTATCAAAAGATAGCATACACGGTCTTCATGGCATCCCGGAAACTACGACAATACTTTCAAGAGTGTTCAATAATAGTGGCCTCTGAAGTACCACTCAACGATATAATAAACAACCGCAAGGCCACGGGCCAGATTGCTAAATGGGCTATTGAGCTCCTCCCATTCGACATAATATACAAACCACGGTGAGCCACTAAGTCACAAGTACTGGCTGATTTCGTCGCCGAATGGACAAAAGGCGAACTCCCTAAAGAGTACGACGCGTACTCCAATTGGATTATGCACTTTGACGGCTCTAAAATACTGGCTGGTCTGGGGGCTAGCGTCATCCTGACATCCCCCACCGGAGATACAGTGCAATACGTACTCCAAATACTATACACAGACTCCAACAACGCAGCCGAATATGAAGCCCTGTTACATGGTCTCCGGATGGCAGTCTCGATGGGCATTCAACGCCTGGAGGTGCGTGGGGACTTGAACCTCGCAATATCTCAAATAAATGGAGACTTCGACGCCAAGGATCCAAAAATGGTGGCTTACCGCAATGTCGTCCTCAAAATGTCAGCTTGGTTCGAGGGGCTTGAATTCCACCATGTGGTCCGGGAAAACAATCAGCTGGCGGATATCCTCGCCCGCATCGGCGCTAAGCGCGATCCTGTCCCACCTAATATCTTCTTGGAAAGGATGTTTAAGCCATTTGTGGTATGGGAAGGAGAGACCGGTAACAATAGTCCGGACCCGGCCACAACACCAGATACCGAACACTCTCACATAATCGGAGGCTCTGCCATCAAAATAACACCTTCCACCCACATGATAATGGTTGTCGTCGCCCTGTGGACATAACCATTCCCGGCCTATCTAACTAGGCAGGAACTATCTGAGGACCCAAACGAGGCGCGCTGCATTGTGCGGCGGTCTAAAGCCTACAAGGTCCATGAGGGAGAGCTTTACAAGAAAAGCGCTACGGGAGTCCTTCAAAGGTGCATTTCCGAAGAGGAAGGACGGCAACTTTTGGCAGAAATTCATGCTGGACTTGGCAGCCACCACGCTGTCGGATTTCGGGTTCCGGCAGACCCTTAAGGTTCATACTCTGGGGTGCGCGCGGAGATTATGCCTTCTACCTCTCCGTCTCGCAAGGATCTAACTACTAAGGAACAACACAAAGGACACAAGGTTTATACTGGTTCGGGCCACCGATGTGGTGTAATACCCTACTCCAGTGTGGTGGGTGGATTGCCTCTTGGGCTGATGATGATGAACAGTACAAGCGGGAACAGCCTCGCGAGGGCGTGTTCTAGCTGGGACGATTAACTGCTAGGGGATTTCAGCTGCCCTTCTCTCTCTCTCTCTCTGATCTTGGGCACCCGATGATCTTATCCTTGATATCAGATGATGCCAGATGCCTCTACCCTGGGGGTGGCTACTCCTATTTATAGGCAAAGGCCCTGGGCCTCGTCCCAAATATTGAGCGGGAAGGGCGCCAACAATTGGCCAATTCAAAGAGGAACATACAGTACTCTTATCCTGGCTAAAGTTGGTCCTCGCCTGCCAAAGGCCCTGTGGTGACGCCGTCCTGGGCTCCATGATGACCTCCTTCCCACCGTTGGACTGGTCTTGGTCTTGTTGCACCGAAATGGATGCCTTTGCTTGATCCTCTCGCCTGCGCTTGCCCCCTTTGCACCAAAGAGGAAAGGGAGGACACTCCGCGGGCTCCCGCCTGGCGCCCTTGGTCGTCATGGCTTGCGTCATGGGCACCTTGCGAGGTACCCTGCCTTGATCTCTCCGCCTCCTCATGAGCCAGCCTGACGAGGCCGCGCCTGAGGAAGCACCGTGTCGTCCGCCTTGCGAGGCTTGGCCCCTTGCGAGGGTCTTGGGTCTTGTGTTGATGAAGTTGGGCCGCGCTGGGCCTCCTTTGAGCAGCGCCGCAGGCTGCAGGCAAGCAAGTCTGGGGACCCCCGTTCCCAGAATGCCGACAGTAGCCCCCGGGCCCAAGGCGCGCCCGGACTTGGCAAGTGCCGAGAGGTGAAAGGGCAAGGGCGAAGCACCGCGGGCCCTAACAGCGTGCGGCCTTGGGCGCCGCGTGGCTTTTGATGGGACGTGGGCGCCTCCGCTTCCCCATGACGCCTCGATGATCGCGCGGATTGGACAAGTCCCTGCGTGCAAATCATGTTATGATTACCTGTGATCGTGGAGGCCGACGGTTGGCCTCCGCCGGCCATAAGTACGGCACCGCGCGTGGTTCCAGTCCGTCTCTCCTTGCTTTCTCCTTCGCCCTGATTCTTGCTCCTTCTTGACGTGATGGCCCCGATTCACCGGTTTTCTGCAGCGGAGAAGGGAAAGGCTCTCCAAGAAGAGCCAGACCCGCTCCCGCCAAAGAAGCGACTTGCCCTTCGCAGCCGAGACGAAGGAGACCACCAGGTGATGTCAAGGCCTTGGTACGAGCGGCCTCCGCCGGGGTTTCCGCTTCCCTTGTTTGCCCATGTCGAGGGCCTTAGAGGGGGCGACGTCGATCCCCGCGGCCGGCGCCGTCGCCGCTGGGTCACGAAGGTGTGGGTCGTTCCACCTGGAGTCCATGCCGAGGGCTCCTCCCGCGAGCTCGTGCTCCATGCCGCCATGCCTCCGCGAACATGGATTTGCCTTCCTCCCTTCTTCGCCTCCGTCTTCCCACAAGGAAGACTCCTGGAGTTATGGCTGCAACACACCGACTGCAGCACCCCCGCGACCGAGGCAGAGGTCAAGATCCTAGCCTCGGGCGAGGTCTTCTTGACTCGTGGCTGGGGCGAGATCGCTCGGGGTTGCAGAGCCAGGGGCGCCCTCACGATCCACCTGGAGTACGATGGCGCTTCGGTGATGTTCTTCAAGGTCTTCGACGCAGACGGGCGCCGGCTAGAGTGCTGCCCCAGGAGAGGTGGCCTGGACCCTGCCATGGTATGGGCTGGGCCTGCCGACCGCTTCTTGGGCAGCTCCACAAGCGACGGAAGCGCCGGAGGATCCAGCGATCCCAGCGAGATCTTCGCGACCCCGGAGACGAGCGACGACAGCTACGAGCCCGCGAGCCAGCACCGCTCCCGGAGCAGGGCTGGCCCGCTTGGCCGCCGCCGACTCTGATCTGTATGGGGTTGGCGCCGGTGCCTGACGGCCCACTGTTGATGATGGCATCATTTGCAGGGGCGCGTGTAGATAACATCCCTTAGGATCCGTTTCCTGCAAGGAATCATACTGCGCCCAATGGGGGCTTGTAAGGTGTCTGTGATCCTTCTTGTTAATATGTGACTTTTGCTATGGAACTGTGTGAGCCGTTAATTCCGTTGTAGCTTAGTCTTTCCTTTCGAACCTCGCGAGGGCTTGGTGATCTGCGTCGACAGGTCCCAGTCCCAAGGCGGCGTCAGCCGTCGCTGGTATGCCAGGTCACGATGCCGTGCTCAAGGCCAGGAGGTGAGCGACCCGGGGTCCGGTAAGAGCCCCTGAGTCGCGATGCTCAGGAGGTCCCCTTTGGCACCCAAGCAGCCGTCGCTCGGTGAGGAAAGGGGGGTGACGTCGCTAGTACGAGATTACGTTAGGTGCGGGGGTGATGCTACGGTAGCTGGTGTTTTCGGGCGGCGACTTATCTTGCTAATCAGGGGTTACTCTTGGTGTATCGCCGGGTCTGCGCGGCAGCTGGAGTGGAGTCGCTTGGCGAGGTCCCCATGTGCCCCCTTCCCCCTCGCCTTTGCTCCCCTTCATGCTCTACGTCCTCGGGTCCCGGCCCTCGAGCTGGTCTCAGCCGTCGCTGGTATGCCAGGTCGTGATGCCGTGGTCAAGGCCAGAGGGTGAGGGCTGGAGAGCCAGTAAGAGCCCTGAGTCGCGATGCTCAGGCGCTCCCCCTTTAACGTGCAAGTGGTTCGCGCTAACGAGGATGAAGAGAGCTCCGCGAGATCCTCGGCTCGCGCATTCCCTCAGGGGATCCTGCAAGCTCACCACAGAAGGAGAAAAAGGGTTGCCACGATGGCTATCAGTCGGCCGTTAGTCGCTCTAGCTGGCGCAGGTGAGGTGTACTTGGGCACCCGTGAGCCAGCGCGGGGCTCACGAGGCCCTACCTCTAGGCGGGTTGCGCCTGGGACTGGGCCGTATCTTGAGATGTGTTCCTGCAGATTGGGTTAGATGCCGGCACTCTACATCCTCGGGTCCCGGCCCTCGAGCTTGTCTCAGCCGTCGCTGGTATGCCAGGTCGCGATGCCTTGGACAAGGCCAGAGGGTGAGGGCTGGAGAGCCGGTAAGAGCCCTGAGTCGCGATCCTCAGGTACCCCCCCCTTTAACGTGCAAGTGGTCGACATTGGGAAGAAGAGGTGCCGTGAACAGGCATCAAGTAATCAAGCATGATAGGCGAATGCATAATTGGAAATAAACGCAAAGAAGATACACGCCACTGGGCCTGGTCCGAGCGGCCTGGGGATGATGCAGCCCGAGGGGCGCCCCCAACAAAGCAAGCTAACGATCGAAAACTAAAACAAAAGGATACATGCCGCAGGGACGGACCCACGCGGCCTGGGAATGAAGCAGCCCTGGGGGGCGTTCCCAGCCAGAAATGAAGCTTGAAAGATGTCACCTAGGGTTGTCGCGGACGAAGTGGTGTTGGTGTAGCAGACTAGGTGGGCTGCGGGAACCGATCCTCACGAGCCCCCAGGCCCTGGGGCCTAAGGAGGCTCCGGAGGCGCTGGTGGCTCCTCGCGAATCATCTCCATCTCCGCCAGGACTGTGGAACGCCTGTCTTCCTGAGTCTCCATGATGCCCCTCATGAGGCGTTGGTACGCCACAGCCGCGCTCGGCAGGCCGTAAGGCATGCAAGCATAGCCGCGGGGTGGACCTCCACAACGCCCCACTTGTGAGGGCCAGAGGCGTTCCGTCGTGGCGACTTGATTGAGCCCTGGTACGTCGATGCAGATGCGCAGCCCACCATCCTCGCCTAGATGGGGGGCTGCAGCTGGTAGACGGCGGCAACCTCTCATGATTCTTGATTCTTGTAGTTCTTGAACGGCCTGGTTAACGAACTCCCGCTGGTCTGAATCTCCTTGCCTTGCTCCTCCTTGAGGGAAACGTGCTTCGAAGCACACCTCCACGTGGTGCCCAAGCGCCTCCCTCGTGACCCCGGCTAGGTCGGTGGCCCTCCAGGTGAGAGCCCCCGAGCCCTGCCTGAGGAGGGCGCCGGGCGTGCTTTCCTATGCGATGGATGGAGGGTCCCCTTGGGCAGACACGGGCCCTGAGGGGCCTGCCTCCTGAGGGGCTGAGCCTGGCAATGTCTTCTTCTTCTGGGGGGTGATCTCGGGAAGCCTCCTCCTTCCGCGATCTGGGTCTTCTAGTGACGTGGCCTGAAAGGCTTGCTCCAGGGAACACACTGCATCCTTTTCTTCAAACGGCACCGTGATGACTCCGCCACTTCCTGGCATCTTGAGGACATTGTAGCCATGATGAGTTACGGCCATGAACTTGGCCAGCGCCGGGTATCCAAGGATGGCGTTGTACGGCAGGCGGATGTGAGCGACATTGAAGTCGATGAACTCGGTGCGGTAGTTCTTGCGGGCCCTGAAGGTGACAGGGAGGCGGACCTGCCCAATCGGGATCGTGGAACCGTCGGTGACTCCGGAGAAAGGCTTGATTGGCTGAAGCTGGTCGTAGGGCACTTGGAGATTGTTGAATGTTTCCACGGACAGGACGTTGAGCCCTGCCCCACCATCGATGAGGGTCCTGGTGACCAGTACGTTGCTGATGACTGGAGAGCAAAGCATCGGGAGGACCCCGGCCGTGGCCGCACACTTCAGCTGATCCGCTGAGCTGAACGTGATGGTGCACGCCGACCACCTGAGAGGGCATGTTGCTTCGAGCCTGGGGAGGACTGCATTCACTTCGCGGGCAAACTGCTTGAAGATGCATTGGGAGGATGGGGCTTGAGCTCTGCCCAGGATGCAGGCAATTGCGTGCGGCTCCTGGAAGCCCTCAGCCCCCTCGTCTTGGTGGCGGTCCTCATTCCTCCTTGGCTGAGGCGGCAGTGGGGGAAGGCCTGCATTGCCCTGCACGCGATCCTCATGAGGCTGATCCCTCCAATCCCCCTCGCGAGGCAGGTCCCGCCAGCGGTCCTCGCGAGGTTGATCACGCCACCCTTGGCGCGGGCCGCGATCTTCTCAGCGTCCTGGGTTTCTTCCTCCTCCTCGGCCATAGCCCCGGTCAGCGGGTCAGGGCGTCGGCCGATCCTTCCTTGTCGCACGGCGTGGAGCTCTTGGCATTCATTGGTGTTGTGGGTGTGGAGGTCGTGGTACACGCAGTATCGGCTGCCCCTGGAGGATTCGGGCAGATCCTTGCCCGCTTGGTGTCAGGCTCTGTAGCGAGCACCGCAGCCCCCTTGCGCTTCACGTCCTTGTCCTTGGGTTTCTTCTCTTCTGGGCCTGCGGCGGGCAGCTCGAGGAGGGAGAGACGCCCCTCCTCAGCCCTGGCGCACTTGGTCGCCAAGTTGAACAGCTCTAGGGAGGTGCACAGGTCTTCATGCATCGCCAGCTCCTCCTTCATCTTGACGTCGCGCACGCCGTCGGAGAAGGCTGAGATGATGGCTTCCTCGGACACCTTGGGGATCTTGAGTCACGCACTGTTGAAGCGCTGGATGTACTTTTGCAGGGTCTTTCCGGGTTGTTGCTTGATGCGGCACATGACGCTCTCGGCGGGCGGCCGGTCGCGAGTACCTTGGAAATTGGCAATGAAGCGGGTGCGCATCTGGTCCCAGGAAGAGATCATGCCTGGGGCCAGGTTAAGGAGCCACGTACGAGCCCCTTCCTTGAGTGCCATGGGGAACCAGTTTGCCATGACCTTTTCGTCCCTGCTGGCAGCTTCGATGCCCAGCTCGTAAAGCTGGAGGAACTCGGCGGGGTCAGTCGTGCCGTCGTAGCGAGGAGGCAGGTCTGGCTTGAACTTGCCGGGCCATGCAACGCTGCGCAGCTCGGTGGTGTAGGCGCGGCAGCCGGCCGTGGCCACGGGAGTCTTCGGTCGAGGGGGAGCTTGGCCTTGAGGGTCCCCATGCGCTGCAGCCGGAAGCAGCGCGGGGTCTTGATGTGCCAGAGCTGGAGCAGGGTCGCGACGAGCCGGAGCAGGGAGCGCTCGGGCAGCCTCTTGCGGTCGAGGGACTTCTTGGCAGCTCCGTTCTTACTGGGCTGGCACCTGACGAAGCGGGTTCCGCCCAGGGGCCATGCGCCTTGGAGCCATGGCGTCTTCTTGGTGGGGGGGTGGCTGGTACGCCCCCAGAACTTCATTGCCAGCGCGTGGCGGGGTGCGGCGCAGCGGAGCGGACGGTGTAGAAGAGCCCCCTGCGGCGCGGACGAGTTCGGCGACGCGGTCGAGCCACTCTTCGTAGATGTCGTCGACGGGACGGTAGCGCAGGAGCTCGTTTGCCGTGATGAGTGCAGCTCGAGCCTCCAAGGGCGCGCGGAGCGCGTGGGACAAAGAGCCAGCTGGCGTGAGCGACGGAGTAGCGGTGCGGCCGTCTTGCCGCACGGACGGGTGCTGAGATGACGCTTGCGAGGACGGCGGGCTACGGGGAACGACGAGGATGCCCGCCGAGGGGAGCCGTCTGGGCAACGCGGGAGGCGATGGCGGCCCGGCGCTCGGCGCGGGCCCGACGGACGTCGGACATGGACGCGACGGTCGGCGGAGAACGAAGCGGTGGAAGACAAATTCCGGCGCACCCCTACCTGGTGCGCCAAATGTCAGATTTCGGGTTCCGGCAGACCCTTAAGGTTCGAACTCTGGGGTGCGCGCGGAGATTCTGCCTTCTACCTCTCCGTCTCGCAAGGATCTAACTACTAAGGAACAACACAAAGGACACAAGGTTTATACTGGTTCGGGCCACCTATGTGGTGTAATACCCTACTCCAGTGTGTTGGGTGGATTGCCTCTTGGGCTGATGATGATGAACAGTACAAGGGGGAACAGCCTCACGAGGGCGTGTTCTAGCTAGGACGATGAACTGCTAGGGGAGTTCAGCCGCCCTTCTCTCTCTCTCTGATCTTGGGCACCCGATGATCTTATCCTTGATATCAGATGATGCCAGATGCCTCTACCCTGGGGGTGGCTAGTCCTATTTATAAGCAAAGGCCCTGGGCCTCGTCCCAAATATTGAGGGGGAAGAGCGCCAACAATTGGACAATTCGAAGGGGAACATACAGTACTCTTATCCTGGCTAAAGTTGGTCCTCGCCTGCCAAAGGCCCTGTGGTGACGCGTCCTGGGCTCCACGATGACCTCCTTCCCACCGTTGGACTGGTCTTGGTCTTGTTGCACCGAAATGGATGCCTTTGCTTGATCCTCTCGCCTGCGCTTGCCCCCTTTGCACCAAAGAGGAAAGGGAGGACACTGCGCGGGCTGGCGCCCGCCCGGCGCCCTTGGTCCTCATGGCTTTCGTCATGGGCACCTCGCGAGGTACCCTGCCTTGTTCTCTCCACCTCCTCATGAGCCAGCCTGACGAGGCAGCGCCTGAGGAAGCACTGTGTCATCCGCCCCGTGAGACTTGGCCCCTCGCGAGGGTCTTGGGTCTTGTGTTGATGAAGTTGGGCCGTGCTGGGCCTCCTTTGAGCCGCGCCGCAGGCCGCAGGCAGGCAAGTCTGGGGACCCCCGTTCCCAGAACGCCGACACACGCTGCAGCTCGGGACCTTGTAAGCAAGGCCTTTCGTACAGGTTTCTACTGGCCGACGGCCCGAGCAGACGCACAGGACCTCATTCAACGCTGCGTCGGTTGCCAGCTTTTTGTAAACCAAAGCCATATGCCGCCTACCGCTCTCCAAACAATCCCCATTACTTGGCCCATCGCGGTTTGGGGGCTTGATATGGTCGGACCCCTCAAAGGGGGAAGCCATAAGAAAAAATACTTATTGGTCATGGTGGATAAATTCACCAAATGGATAGACGCCAAACCAGTTAAAATTGCCGAGTCCGGACTAGTGATAGATTTCATATCTGGGGTTGTACACCGTTACGGCGTCCCCCACAACACCATCACCGATAACGGCTCGAACTTTACAGCCGATGAGGTAAAACTTTGGTGCAGCAACATGGGCATCAAGCTCGATTATGCTTCCATCTATCACCCGCAAACTAACGGCCAAGTCGAGCGAGCAAACGGTCTTATCATGAGCGGCATTAAACCCAGATTGGTGCGATCCTTGAAGGAATCAAATACGCACTGAGTAGAGGAGCTCGACTCCGTACTATGGGGGCTGCGGACCACGCCGAATCGCACTACCGGATACACACCGGTTTTTATGGTGTACGGGGCAGAGGCAGTACTGCCCTGCGACATAATTCGTGACTCACCTCGAGTGCGCATGTATGAAGAGAAAGAAGCTGAGCTTGATCGGCAGGACAGTTTGGACGCCCTGGAGGAGGAGTGTGACGTGGCAAAAGCCCGTTCTGCATTCTATCAGCAACAAGCTTGAAGGTACCAAAGCCGAGAAGTACGGGCCAAAAATTATAACGTTGGCGAACTCGTTCTACGCCTACCGGAGAACAAAAAGAACAAGCTCAAGCACAAGTGGGAAGGTCCCTTCATTATTGACCAAGTTCTGACCGGTGGAGTGTACCGTCTGCGGGATGCATCGGACAATCGACTCGAGCCAAATCCATGGAACGCATCCAGACTCCGAAGGTTCTACGCCTAGTGCCGGACTCTGTGTTCGTCTCCCTACCTCTATCAATTTTTTACATATTCATTATTTGTCTTTTCTTTCTTCCCTTTTTTCTTCAAGGCCTTATAAGGCTACAATGTGTCTTCACTACACTATCTTGACGCGCTAGCCGCGCTCATGATACCTGGGGGCTTCTTACACAGAAGCTTAATATAGCTACGTTCCGGGCTTTAGGCCCAACACATGGGTTACTTTTCACATGTTCCTTTTTTCGCCACTATATGCATCGATATGACTTAAGTTTTGGCCAAGCTGGGTTGCCTGGCTCTTGTGTTTATGCCCTACGTTCCCGTTAATTCGGCTTGGGCATAAGGGGAGCACCTCTGTGATTGTTACTACCGGGTCAGCCGGATGTGTACCTCAGACTGGGTGAAGCCGAAAGCTAGCGTTCTTAAGGGAATATTCGGTTGGTGAACAAAAGACGATCTCTATTTATTGTACTACATGCCCCCAGAAGTTTATATCCTGCGTCTTTTTCGCAGTCCGGACATGCACATTGGGGCATGCGTACCCAGGGAAAGGAACCCTTAACGGAACTATTCTCCCTGGAAGATGTTTCTTACTATCCATGTAATATAACATAGCTAGTTGGGTACTGTCTCTTCAAGCACTTATGACCCCTATGCCTGGTTTCCACGCATATCCCGGTTTTTACATAACTGTGCGGGTATTCGGATACACTCCGGACTATTGGGTCCAGAGGTTGAAGAGAAAAGGTCCGCCATGACAAATGATTTACAATCCGGCTAGGGAAAATATATGTCACTTGAAGTACACAGTCACTTAGATTGACTAAATTCTTCTTCTATACCATCCAACAGGCTGTCTAGCCTACATTCCTGTTGAGAATACTTTGCGGTTAATTCTACCTGGTCATAAACCAAACTGACGGGGATCTCTTTCCCATCAGGCCCCATAGGTCCGACCTCGGCCATGTGGTTTGGGTCAGCCTTGGTATATCGCGTCTTCACCATGGCCCAGGCCTCCCCTGCACCTTGTCGGTAGGCTGATATCTTCCATAATCGGAAGCGCAGCCGCGCCCCCCTAAGCTTTTCTGCAAGCTCCCTCATGCCTCTTGGTAGGGAGGCGGATGGCCACAAGGCTTGGGTAACGCCCTGCATCACCTCCCGTACTTGTTCATCTAGTTGTGAGAGCTCGGGCAGAAGATCGCCTGTAGACCCGGGCATCTCCTTCGCGGGACGACCCATCAGCATACCTACAGATATAACTCTGTCAGCTGGTTTCTTCGCTGAACTCTTTGAAAGTTCATTTAAGCACTTACTGAAAATGCCGCGTCGAAGCCTCTTATTCTCCTTTACGTAGTCAGCAAGCTGGGCTCGAACATCTTTCAGTTCAACGCCCAGCCGGGTATTAGCGTCTTGGAGCTCGTTTTTCTCCAGCCTAACCCGTGTAAGCACGCGCTCGCTAGCCTTTAGCTGTCGGTTAGCATGTTGCTCATCCCCTCGCATGACCTCCGGATTTGCTCCGGAGTCATCTGCAGAATCTATTACTAGATTTGCACGCATGTCGCATACTACCTGGTACATGACATTCTTTGCAACGAAAGCAAGTCTTACCCGATGGGGCCTTCTCGGTCTCCTTCACTGCGGCAACTGCGGCCTGAAGCTGGGCTTTACACTCCTCCAGCTCTCGAGACAACTGGGTATTCTTCTCCATAAGAACCTATGCAAACAATGATCCTTAAATCAGTTGTACCAACTGTTTCAAGTCTCAGGGGCTACGGATATACATAATTATTAGATTTCCTTACCCATATATCCTTTACATATTGTTCCGTGGCTCTGGCAAGACCATTTTGAGCACCTCGGATGTACGCGTCTCCCGAGTTGAAGGCATCAAACGCCTCTTGGGAGAAACAAGCGTCATGGAGTACAGCCCGGTGACGCCGGTGATTCATGGCGCTCTCCACCTCGGAATTTGTAGAGGACATCCTATCCGCATCCTCTGTAGGAGGAACATCCGGCGTTGGCCCCATGTTAGTGTCCGCCCCTAAGTCCGGCTCTGGAGCCCGACTAGAGGAGGCGTGATCGGCAACCCCTTCGGATATGGTCCAGCGAGCGTTTTTCCTATTGGGAAACATGGGCGTTATTATATTTTAAAAGACGACCGCCACGGAGCGGGGTTCTCTTTCATACCTCTGCCTTCCTTTTAAGCCTACCCGGCTTCGGTGCTCCTTGTTGGTGAGTCACTGCGGGTTCGGCATGGCGTCCCGAGGGCCTTCCCTGTAAAGCACCATATGTATGTGATAGGTGAAGTACAGAAAAAGGGATCCTTCTTGGAAGTTAGGACTCCGGTTTTACTTACATGCGATGCAGGGAGCAGTCCTGGATAATCGGCTATGATGGCCACCATGGCACCGTCGCAGCTTAACTGATAGAACGTCCTGTCAACAAGCCCCACAAATGTGTTCGGATCTTCTTCAAGTCCGGGGTCGAGGGCCCGATCAGGGTCCTCCGGTTGTGGAGGCCGGCTGTGGACCTCCCTTATAGCTTTTCGCAGTTCCTGCTACGAAATGGCAAGGTAAATACTTATGACGAAGAATGCGGGAAGGTTGGGAGTGAAAAGTAGCAGCTCACCCAGCTTGGAGGGTTGCACATGGAGAATCCATCCCGTGGCTTGATGCGGATGAACCCCTCTTCCTCTCCTTTGTACAAATCGGACAGAATTTTTGCTAGAGCAGCGACTGAGTCCGGTCCCTTACGACCGTAGCGGGTAGCATCGTCTTCTCTGTTGAAATGCCACATAGGTTGCCCCCGATATTGAAGTGGCTGCACCCTCCGCATTATACATATTGACATAACCTCAATTACTGTCAATCCTGACTGGGCCAGCGTCTGTATCCGACCCATCAGGTAAAGGATTTCCCCGTTATCTTCCTCCTGAGGGATCCGAGGGCACAAGCTACAACATTTCTTCAAGGGAGCGTTGTCGAACTCAGGAAGGCCCATCCAAACAGGGTCCGGGAGGGGGACATCCTCCATATAAAATCACTCCAAAGGCCAGTCTTCAGATGTCTTCTTCGGAGTACCGGACAGGTATCCGATCCCGGCGATGCGCCATATTTCGGCTCCGCCCACTTGATATATTGACCCCTCCTGTGTACGGGGTACGAGGCAGAATAGCATCTTCCACAGCTCGAAATGAGCTTCGCAGCCGAGAAATAGCTCGCAAAGGGCGACATAGCGAGCGATGTGTAATATGGAAGCGGGAGTAAAGTTATGTAGCTGGAGGCCGTAGAACTCCAGGAGCCCGTGGAGGAACGGATGAACTGGAAATCCAAGCCCTCTTAATAAGTAAGGGACAAGGCATACCCACTCCCCCTTGGATGGGTTGGGAAAGCTCTCCGCTTGCTCCCCGCCATTGTAGGTGGCAAGCTCGGCTCAAACGGGGACCATATACGCTGGAAGGAGAAATCCCTGGGTCTATAACTCTACTAATTGGCTGTGAGGGACGGAACACTTCTTCCAATTGTCGGGCTTAGGGCTACGGGAGCGAGAGGAGGAGCTGCGATGTCCGGCCATGTTGGAAGGGATGTTTCTAGGCGCGCTCTGATGGATACTCGCTGTGGGAGGATGGTGTGATCTGGATCTAAGAATCCCCGTCTCTTTAATAGACGATTTACTCACATGGTTAGGGTGGCAAATGTAAAAATGCCCCGGCTTCTCGCATTCGCTTGACACATGGAAGATAGCCATATTAGGCGCATAAGCCAAGGAGTGCAACATTTATGGGGAGCTGGACACTACTCAACAGGTACTTAAAATTTGGAGAAGAACCCGCCTTGCAATGTCGAAGACAATCTACGCGTCGGACTCATCGTCATTGAAGCCTAGTTCGGAGGCTACTGAGGGAGTCCTGGATTAGGGGGTCCTCGGACAGCCGGACTATATACTTTAGCCAGACTGTTGGACTATGAAGATACAAGATTGAAGACTTCATCCCTTGCCCGGATGGGACTCTCCTTGGCATGGAAGGCAAGCTTGGCAATTCGGATATGTAGATCTCCTCCTTGTAACCGACTCTGTGTAACCCTAGCCCCCTCCGGTGTCTATATAAACCGGAGGGTTTATTCCGTAGGACAACAACAATCATACCATAGCCTAGCTTCTAGGGTTTAGCCTCTACGATTTCGTGGTAGATCAACTCTTGTAATACTCATATCATCAAGATCAATCAAGCAGGAAGTAGGGTATTACCTCCATCGAGAGGGCCCGAACCTAGGTAAACATCGTGTCCCCCGCCTCCTATTACCATCCTCCTTAGACGCACAGTTCGGGACCCCCTACCCAAGATCCGCCAGTTTTGACACCGACAACGATATCCGTTGCCTCTTATTGCTTTCAAAAAAAATCTAGTGTCAACATAGAACAACATGAGTGATGTTTTTAATATTGGATTTTTCCGGGTTCTGTTGGCCTTTTTTATACATTAACTGGGTTTTGTAGGCATTTTATGTGCATAATTCAAATTTGAACTACAAGCACATGCTCCAATGAACTAAAGTTGGTTGAAAAATCACATGTGTGTCCTTGGGTGAATTTCTAGGTCCCATGCAAGAGATTGGAATGAAATTCAAACACCAGGGCACTGTTGATTGCCGACAAAATGTTGAGATGCTTGGTTTTTAAATTCTAGTAAATCCAAAACTCGTATGAAATTCATGAAACTTGGCATGCTATCATGGAGCTGCATCGACATGTCGTGGTAAAAAAATTGTCCCATTTGGGGCAGGTTCGGGTATATGCTTCTCACAAACCAGAGCTTCTCACAACAAGCATGATGGTTTAGATAGGGAATGTCCCACCTTTGGGGACGAAACGATATCCATTGCCTCTTATTGCTTTCAAAAAAATTCTCGCGTCAACATAGAACAACAGGATTTTTGTGTCATTTTTTGGGATTTTTCTGTGTTCGTTTGGACATTTTTATTCATTAACTGAGTTTTCAGTGCATTTTATGTGCATAATTCAAATTTGAACTACATGATCATGCTCCAGTGCATATAAATTGGTTGAAAAATCACATGTGTGTCCTTGAGTGCATGCTTAGGTCCCATGCAAGAGACGGGAATGAATTTCAAACACCAGGGCACTGTTGACTGCCGGCAAAACGTTGAGATACCTGGTTTTCAAATTCTGGTAAATCAAAAACTCGTCTGAATTTCATGAAACTTGGCATGCTATCATGGAGCGGCATCAACATGCCGTGGTGAAAATTTTGTCCCATTTGGGACAGGTTTGGGTATAAGCTTCTCACAAACTAGAGCTTCTCACAACAAGCATGATGGTTTCGATAGGGAACTTACCACCTGTGGGGACGAGACGATATCCATTGCCTCTTATCGCTTTCAAAAAAATTCTAGTGTCAACATAGAACAACATGAGTGTTGTGTTTAATCCTGAAATTTTTCGAGGTTTGTTTGTCCGTTTTTATACATTAACTGGGTTTTGTAGGCATTTTATGTGCATATTTCAAATTTGAACTACAAGCACATGCTCCAATGCACCAAAGTTGGTTGAAAAATCACATGTGTGTCCTAGGGTGAATTTCTAGGTCCCATGCAAGAGATTGGAATGAAATTCAAACACCATGGCACTGTTTATTGCCGGCAAAACGTTGAGATGCCTAGTTTTTAAATACTACTAAATCCATAACTCGTCTGAAATTCATGAAACTTGGCATGCTATCATGGAGCGGCATCAACATGCCGTGGTACAAATTTTGTCCCATTTGGGGCAGGTTTGGGTACATGCTTCTCACAAACCGGAGCTTCTCACAACAAGCATGATGGTTTTCGGTAGGGATCGTCCCACCTTTGGGGATGAAACGATATCCATTGCCTCTTATTGCTTTCAAATTTTTTTCTCATGTCAACATAGAACAACAGAAGTGTTCTGTGAATTTTTGTGATTTTTCGGGGTTCGTTTGGACATTTTTATGCATTAACTGAGTTTTCAGTGCATTTATGTGCATAATTCAAATTTGAACTACATGCACATGCCCCAGTGCATATAAATTGGTCGAAAATCGAATCTGTGTCCTGGGGTGCATGCTTAGGTCCCATGCAAGAAATGGGAATGAATTTCAAACACTAGGGCACCGTTGATTGCCGGCAAAAGATTGAGATGCCTGGTTTTTAAATTCTAGTAAATCCAAAAGTCATCTGAAATTCATGGAACTTGGCATGCTATCATGGAGCGGCATCAACATGCCGTGGTACAAATTTTGTCCCATTTGGGGTAGGTTTGGGTATATGCTTCTGACAAACCGGAGCTTCTCATAACAACCATGATGGTTTTCCGTAGGGAACGTCCCACCTTTGGGGACGAAACGATATCCATTGCCTCTTATTGCTTTCAAATTTTTTTCTCGTGTCAACATAGAACAACAGGAGTGTTGTGTGAATTTTTGTGACTTTTCGGGGTTCGTTTGGACTATTTTATGCATTAACTGAGTTTTCAATGCATTTATGTGCATAATTCAAATTTGAACTACATGCACATGCTCCAGTGCATATAAATTGGTTGAAAAATCACATGTGTGTCCTTGGGTGCGTGCTTAGGTCCCATGCAAGAGACGGGAATGAATTTCAAACACCAGGGCACTGTTGACTGCCGGCAAAACGTTGAGATACCTGGTTTCTAAATTGTGGTAAATCAAAAACTCGTCTAAAATTCATGAAACTTGGCATGCTATCATGCAGCGGCATCAACATGCCGTGGTGAAAATTTTGTCCCATTTGGGACAGGTTTGGGTATAAGCTTCTCACAAACCAGAGCTTCTCACAACAAGCATGATGGTTTCGATAGGGAACTTACCACCTTTGGGGACGGGACGATATCCGTTGCCTCTTATTGCCTTCAAAAAAATTCTAGTGTCAACATAGAACAACATGAGTGTTGTGTTTAATCCTGAAATTTTTCGAGGTTTGTTTGTCCGTTTTTATACATTAACTGGGTTTTGTAGGCATTTTATGTGCATATTTCAAATTTGAACTACAAGCACATGCTCCAATGCACCAAAGTTGGCTGAAAAATCACATGTGTGTCCTAGGGTGAATTTCTAGGTCCCATGCAAGAGATTGGAATGAAATTCAAACACCATGGCACTGTTTATTGCCGGCAAAACGTTGAGATGCCTAGTTTTTAAATACTACTAAATCCATAAATCGTCTGAAATTCATGAAACTTGGCATGCTATCATGGAGCAGCATCAACATGCCGTGGTACAAATTTTCTCCCATTTGGGGCAGGTTTGGGTACATGCTTCTCACAAACCGGATCTTCTCACAACAAGCATGATGGTTTTCGGTAGGGATCGTCCCACCTTTGGGGATGAAACGATATCCATTGCCTCTTATTGCTTTCAAATTTTTTCTCATGTCAACATAGAACAACAGAAGTGTTGTGTGAATTTTTGTGATTTTTCGGGGTTCGTTTGGACATTTTTATGCATTAACTGAGTTTTCAATGCATTTATGTGCATAATTCAAATTTGAACTACATGCACATGCCCCAGTGCATATAAATTGGTCGAAAATCGAATCTGTGTCCTTGGGTGCATGCTTAGGTCCCATGCAAGAAATGGGAATGAATTTCAAACACTAGGGCACCGTTGATTGCCGGCAAAAGATTGAGATGCCTGGTTTTTAAATTCTAGTAAATCCAAAACTCGTCTGAAATTCATGGAACTTGGCATGCTATCATGGAGCGGCATCAACATGCCGTGGTACAAATTTTGTCCCATTTGGGGTAGGTTTGGGTATATGCTTCTGACAAACCGGAGCTTCTCATAACAACCATGATGGTTTTCGGTAGGGAACGTCCCACCTTTGGGGACGAAACGATATCCATTGCCTCTTATTGCTTTCAATTTTTTTTCTCTTGTCAACATAGAACAACAGGAGTGTTGTGTGAATTTTTGTGACTTTTCGGGGTTCGTTTGGACAATTTTATGCATTAACTGAGTTTTCAATGCATTTATGTGCATAATTCAAATTTGAACTACATGCACATGCTCCAGTGCATATAAATTGGTTGAAAAATCAAATATGTGTCCTTGGGTGCGTGCTTAGGTCCCATGTAAGAGATGGGAATGAATTTCAAACACCATGGCACCGTTGATTACCGGCAAAACATTGAGATGCTTGGTTTTTAAATTCTAGTAAATCCAAAACTCGTCTGAAATTCATGAAACTTGGCATGCTATCATGGAATGGCACCCGACATGCTGTGGTATTTTTCGTGCCCATTTTGAGAGAAGGCGCACTCAAAAAATGACAGCCAACAAAGTCATTTTGAAAAAATAGCTGCCACTTTAATATCTCAGACGTTTGTCGAATTCAAACCGTGTGCGTTCTTTTAACCATTCACGCGACACCCTGTATCTTGGTTTTAATGGATGTAGAAGGTGTCGTGCGGACAGCTGCTTGACCTTGATTGAACGGGAAGCGTGCGAGCGCAGTCCGGTGCGCAGGCTGACCTAGAGGCGTGCAAGCTATCCTCCAATGCGCAGGCTCACCGGGAAGAACGCGAGTTGTATGCTTCGTAGGCTCACTGGGAAACGAACCCTTTGACTTCCATGACCGCCCGCCTTCCTCTCCATTAATGGCGCCCGAGCCACTGTTTAATATGGGCGGCCTTACTATTCGCCTCCCATTCCCCTCCCTCCCGCAACCGCAGACCTCCACCAACGCCATGCCGCAGAACGATCATCTGCCACTAGTCTTCAAGTTTGGTGAAGTTGACTCCGAACCGGAGGAGATAGAAAATAAGGAGGAATGGGGCCTCATGGACATGGCCCAGAACGAGATGGCCGCGGCGGTTGCTACCGCCGCTCCCGTCCCTGCTCCCAACCCCGTGCCCGCGCTAGCGACCATCCCCGTAGCATTGACGGGCTGGTCACCGAGCACTATCACAGAGTTGGAAGCCGCGGGCGTCAGCGAGGTCTCCGCGGAGTCGCGCGAGCTCGTGTACATGCCAGCGCCAGCGCCCGTGCCCGTGCGTGCCCCTCCACCCACCGTCGCGCCGGCCCCCGTGCATTTGGCTGCACCCGGCCGGCGTGCCCGTGCCCGTGCGCGCGCGCCCCCCTCAGTGCCATGGGACGCTGCCGTCGACCGCTACCTCTCTGCAGCGCCAGTTGCTGTCCTCTCGCGCCCCGCCCGTCGATCGCAGGCGACATGATGTTTGATTTACAAGTGAAGAACATTTTGTGTTGCCTTGAAGACTTCAACAACTGCGTCCCCGAGGACGATAACGACAACGTTGGTGCGGCATGCTGCCGGAAATAGATTTTTGGGGTCTAATACTGTATCTCGAATTCTCAATCATATGAATATAAATTTGCAGTGTGACTGAATGAAAGATATGGTTTGAACGAACTTGCATTTTTCTCTCTTAATGTACAGACTTATCTAACAATTTTCTTTCGAAAAAACATCAATGGTTTTTAAATATAAAACACTCATCGCAAACGTTTTTGTTAGAACACCTGGATGCAAACCGACAGCTTCCCAGGAAGCCAAGGGAAAATGTGCCGAGCAGGATTTCTGCATCCCTTCAACGCAAACGGTTGTTTTGCATGACCTGTGTGCAACCACGTACAAACAATTGGCTAAGATTTGCATGTCTATCATTTTGGGTATGTTGCCATTTGTCAAACTGGAAAGATTGAAATTTGTTTATCTAGTAACATTGCCATTTGTCAACCTTGTAACACTGCGATTTGTCAAAATATGCAGCTAAAAATCACTAGCACTATCTAATTTTTGCAACTAAAATCACTAGCACTGTTCATATGGACACCACTAGCAGGCGTGAGTTGATGGACGCATATGCAAATGTACCATTGATTACATACAACAAGCCATCAACCCACAACGACAACGAGGATACACGTTGGATTATAGATCATTTCCATCAAAACATTCTAGTAAAGTTTTTCTCACACAACAAATAACAAAGTGATGAAACGAACTTCAGCTCAACCACTCGTCGGTGTTGGAAATGCTTGCTTTGAACCAGAAGTGATTCTCTCGGTAGGGCTAGCTACTGTCAATCTCGAGACCAACACAGGACTGATCATCCAGGCTAAAGCGGCCTATGTCAGGACCCATATTGGGACGGTAGGGAAGGATAGCAATGTCCGAGGTATAGATACAGTTGCTTCTCATAATTGGTAGTAACGTTGTGTCAACAGCAGCTGGATCGCCTTCCACCATCATTGGATAGTTTTGTCCAAGGAAGAGTGAGTTTCCTCCAAGACTTTCAATACTAAACCAGGAAGAAGGTGTTGGCGCTAGTACACTAGTATCCATCGCGAATACCCTGCAACAGATATTGAAATAGGTCCGGAGAGTGCGACCATGCGAGACAACACTTGCTTCCTTAGTAACATCAGCAGTGCCCTGTATATAGACAAGAAGAAGAGGTGATCCATCGGAATAAGTTGCCAGGCGCCACTGAGTATATGGGTCCAGCTCGTCCTCATGCTTGTGATCATCAGCATTGTCATCTCCCCCTTGGTTAGATAAATTTAAAAGTATAGGTGGTGGAATGTTCACAGGACCTTGGAAACACAAGAATGTTAATTAATTAATAAAGGGAAACTAGCTAAACCGCATGCATGTGGATGAAACAATTATAATTATGGTGGAAGACAAATGTACCAAAAGCATGATGATTCCATACAAAAACAGTGCCATGAGTGGTGGCAGCAAACACAAGGCCCTCGTATTGAATTGCATCACAGTACTCATCCGTGTACAAGAATTGATTTTTGAGCAATATCCATCGAGGCGTGGAAGTAAGGAAGGCAACAAGCTTGTCGTAGATAGCAATAACTTCATAGTTCGAGTAATCCTAAGAGCGGCTGGGAACTCGACAAATTGCTATCTTCCGTAGACGGCAGGCACCATGATCTTATTCGAACTCATGTGGAATACCGGTGTACTCAACCTCCGGGCAGTCGTCTGAGATTTTTGGAAGTGGAACCCTGTGACGAGTGTACACATTCACACGTTCCCACTCGCAGTTTTACCCAATGTAAACAACCCAATCTCCATTTGCGCCTGCCCAAGCCTTGCCCAGTTTCCCTCAAGCGATGGCATCTTAACATCATACGTATCATTATCAAGCGGCATCAACTTGCACAAGGCGAGGCTTCCCTCGTCCCCGCGCCAGTCAGCAGGGTCACGGCGAAGAAGATAGGGGAGATCAAACTGCTCCTGGACCCTTGGGTTCCTTGTAATGATTTTATTAGTTGAGTCGATAATGGGCTTGAACGAACCTGCCATGCTAGTCGAGGTGATGACGTCGCACCGATCAATGAGTTCCTCCACCGCGTCATCATTCAGATCGGGCCAAGAATAACGGGGTCGCTTCCGGCCTGGTCCCTCCATGGAGAAGATGATCGAACAATGGCAGAAGGAAGGGTGAATGCGAATAGAGGAGGGAGAAAGAGCGTGCAACAGCTGTTCCAAATGGAGAGGGAAATGTGAAGAGGCGATGGACGCTTGCCACGGTACACGAAGAGGCGCCTAGGGAGCGAACGGTTGCCACAGAGGTCACACACTGACGACAAGGGCCGAGTGAACCACATGCGTATATCGCACACACCTTGATCTGGTTGACCATTTCTTTTCTGTTGCCTAATCACAAACAGTTCATCTGAGTGAACCATATGTTGTATATCACACACACCTTCATCTGGCTGACCATTTCTTTTGTGTTGCCTAATTACAAACAGTTAATCCGAGTGAACCGTATGTTGTGTATCGCACACGCCTTCATCTGGCTGCCCGTTTCTTTTGTTCCTCCTCATCGCAAACAGTTAATTGAATTGAACCATATGCCCTTCACCGCACACGCAACTAAAACCTGAACAATGTTTGATGCATCCATCATCGCAAACGTTTTATACATTTTTTACAGTTTTCATACAACACCGTTTGTGATTATTGCATCGCACACAGTTTCTCGAAGGATCTCTGATCGTAGTGTCATGTTAGCAGCATCCTACAGTAGTGGATAGAGTAGATGCATTCCGTACTACTACTCCTACTAGTATGAAGTCTGTACTACAACTAGTACTACCACTATACAACTATGTACATGCACGGCACAATATCGTAGGAACAAAAAAGGGAAGATCTTGTCTTGGGTGATTTATCTTTTTTCAGTAAATGTAGTAAAGTAATAATATGATGTGGGGGGCACCCATGAAGCTTATGTGGCTCGGTTGCATGGCTACGAAAGGTTAGAGAAAAATAAATAGATAATGTGTTTAGAGTGCACTGCACTAAATAGATATACGTTGGATCCATTGCAACGCACGGGCCGGCACATCTATACCCCTACTAAATAGATAATGAGTTTGTCACGGGCCTTCTTGGCGATTGTCCTGTTTCGCCGGTCGGTGGTGACAGCCTCCCGTCGCTGAACTTCCGCCCTCCACTCGGCGTTTGTCATGCCCGGTGGCTTGGACGGCGGCGCCCTCGGCTTCCTCTGTTTCAGCTGGGCGACGGACGCGGTCACAGTGGTCGCAGCGCGGGGGATCATGTACTTCTCTGGTGGCATGGTGGCGGCTGGGAGGCGAGCGGGGGAGGGAGATTTGCGGGAGGAAAGGAGAGAATGGGAGGGAAGTGGGAGAAAAGCGGGAAGAAACAGCGGGAAGAAACAGCGGGAAGAGGCTCTCGACCCGCCGACAGAGCGGCCCCACGCCCCTTTTCACTTGTGGCGGCGCCCCCAGCGCGCTGGGTTCGGCTCGGGTCTGCCGGCACCAGTTTTGGCCCGAGCCAGCAAAAAACGGGCTACTGGGGTGCGACTGGGCTAATTTTTGGGCGTCGGTGCGGCAAAAACGCCTGGGGAGGGCCTGTTGGGGACGCAGCTGGAGATGCTCTTAGGATCTACGAAATAACGCTGCACACGAAGAGTGATCGGAAAGTACCATACAGCTTTCTGAGGAGCTTCCTTTCGTGCCTTGTTGTATCGACAAGCATTGCACACTGGACAACTAGTTTTTTCCGCGTGCTCGCCCCGATAAATGATGCAATCATTGATGCATGTGTGGTACCTAATGTGTAACAAATCAAAAGCGCAAACGATTTTCTTGGCCTCCTCGACACTAGTAGGACACATGTTCCCTGCGGGAAGAACTTTATTATGTAGATACTTCAAATGCTCATCGAGGCTTTTGTCTGTCCATTTGTTTTTGGCCTTCGTCTTTATAAGTTCGAGCGTGAAACTCAAGCAGGTCACCTCGGGATCACAACCGTCATACAATGGAGTCCTCGAGTCTACTTCAAGTTGCGCCAGTTGGCCTCCTCTCTAGAAGAAGCTCTCTCGCTAGTCGTACTCTTGCGAAGGAGGTCTCGAACATGAGGGTCCTGCACGACTGCACTTAGTAGCGTTGAAGACTTCGACGTGACCGCTGCCTCTTCTCCGCCATGTCTAGACTCTTCTTCTATGTGTCCAGAATCTTCTCCGCCGCCATCTTCATTTCCAGACTCTTCCCCGCCGACATGTACGGCGCCATCATCTTCATGTCGATCGGTCATCTCTTCGTCTAGCCCCATGTCGTTATTCCCTGCCATGTGGACGTCCTTATCATCATCATCTTCTTCACTTATCCAATGAGTATAGCCATCGATGAAACCATTCATCAGCATGTGAGCCTTCAAAGTGTCACGATCAAAAGGGTCCAAAAGGACTCCTTCCTTGCATCTTGCAGACGGACATCTAATCCTAGTCCGATTATTTGCATACATGTCCATCACCACGGATTGCATGTACTTCTCCACTTTCCATCCACTCACCTTGATGAGCGACTGCACGGTATAACAAGCAAAAGAGTTATAAAATAAATAATGCATGCTTCAAAGTCATATATATGAAATTTTGGCATTAGCTTGCCTAAAAATAGGACATATTGAGTTTGCTCGAAATTCACCGAAACAGAAATAAATCGACATTTCAGCAAAACATAAGCAACTCGACGGCATGTCACTCGCACAAATCTCTCCATATATATATAACACACATATTCTCATTCTCATTCACACACATATTCCCATTCTTGAAATGAACAACTTTTTACTCACCTATTATATCTCCCAAGAGAGACGTACCGAGGGCACGCGGTTAATTAGATGATGAGACAGAACGATTAAGAGAGCACATGTGGTTGGCTAAATAGCTAGCTAGATCTAGTTGTTGGGGAGGAGAGGTGAATCTAGCTAGCTAACTAATGGAGAGGGGTTATGGTGGAGGTGGGCATTAATGAGGGAGAGAAGAGAGGTGTAGGAGGAAGAGAGAGGCCATTTATGGAGGAGGTGCCACTAATGAGGAGAGAAGAGAGGTAGGAGGAACAGAGAAGAACAACAATGGTGGAGAGTGGAGAGTGGAGAGGGAAAATGAGGGGGAGAGAGGGCAAAGTGGGGGAGAGATGGGGAGGGGGTGGAAAAAAGGTGGCACCAGCCGCAACTAGCAGTAGCGTTGGTGTAAGTGCATCTAGGGCCCCTTAGTGATTTTGGTGTATTGAAGACTTATATGTTAAGTATCTAATGCGTTTATGAGTGTACATAGGTCTATAAGTCTACGAGGAGTTTGATATTTACAGAGGAAGTCGACCCCTAAAAATGAAGTTCTTCGACTGAAGACTTTGATATACTGAAGACTTTCTAAAGACTTTGAAAGTGTAAGTGCATCTAGTGCCCCTTAGTGATTTTGGTGTATTGAAGACTTATAGGTTAAGTATATAATGTGTTTATGAGTGTACACAGGTCTATAAGCCTATGAGGAGTTTGATATTTACAGAGAAAGTCGACCCCTAAAAATGAAGTTCTTCGACTGAAGACTTTGATATTTTAAAGACTTTCTGAAGACTTTGAAAGTGAAGAAATTGGTGTGACCTTGAAGACTTGGTATTCATTCGTGGAACATGAAGCGTGAAG
This sequence comes from Aegilops umbellulata, assembly GCA_032464435.1. Taxonomy (NCBI): domain Eukaryota; kingdom Viridiplantae; phylum Streptophyta; class Magnoliopsida; order Poales; family Poaceae; genus Aegilops; species Aegilops umbellulata. The sequence continues at coordinate 105,151,279 of CP136054.1, forward strand.
ACTTTTTTTTTCGTAGTTTCATTTTCTCTTTCTTGAGTCATAGGAAACACCGTACTGTTAAAGGGGGTCGAGGAAATACTAAGGAGAAAATTTCCATGTGATGCTCAACTCAAATCCTACACCTACCAATCCCTTCGAGTGAAGCCATTGGAAATCTCATACAGTTCAGTCAATTTCTTCAGCGAAAATCATCAAGTGAGGAAAATCCAAACCCAAACCCAAAACACCTACAAACCCAAAGTGATTGAGCATAACTGAAGAGATTGATCCTGCGTGGATCCGACGCTTGTTACCTTTGAAGAATGTGCTTCTTCCAGACGGTTAGGCGTCAAGGTCTAGAGCATCCAAGAGGAATTGTGGATCGCCGAGTGACCAAGTCTGTGAAGGCTTGGAAGTCACCTGAAGACTTACCACGAGTGATTGGGTGAGGACTGTGTGTCCTTAGCTCAAGGAGAATACGATGAGGACTGTGTGTCCGGGACTAGGTGTCCTTGAGTTTAAATACTCAGCCGCTCCAAACAGATGTACAACTGAGACAGCAGTTGGAACTGGTCTACCAAATCATTGTATTCACCAAGCTTACTGGTTCCATTTCCTCAGTAGTGTGCTGTTTGTTTATCATATCTGTGTTTGAAGACTTTGACTGAAGACTTTCTCAATTTCCTCAGTTCAATTTCTTCAGTCTGTTTGTCTTCATCTTGTGTTATCCTGTGTTTACGCTTTCTGTACTCTGTGTTTGTCTTCATTTCATCATGATGACTATGCTTGAATTCTGTTATGTTTTCATCTTAGTACTTATTCTGCTGCTAGTAGTTCTTCGCTAAGGAACTTCCTCACGAGCAAATTCCTCAGTGAAGAATTTCATAAAAATCGCCTATTCACCCCCCTCTAGTCGATATAACGCACTTTCAATTGGTATTAGAGCAAGGTAGTCCCTTGTTCTGTGTGATTTTGGTTTAACCGCCTGGAGTTTTAGTTATGTCGACCGCAGATATGAAGAAAGTGCCATGCCCCATCTTTGACGGTCACGAGTATCCCAAATGGAAGGCCATGATGAAGAAGCGTCTCATGGTGATGAATAGTGAGCTGTGGACCGTCACTGAGATCGGTCTGACCGATCTGTGCAAGATGGCGGAAGATGGTGACATTCGCAAGTACACTCAACTCAACCTCACAGCGAAGGCCGTCATCTGCACTAGTCTGTTTTGAAACCAGTTCAGAAATATCATGCATCTCGATCAGGCGAAGCTTGTCTGGGACCGTCTCTCTGATGTCTATGAAGGCCATCGAACCTGTCATGATCCTTGGTTTGAGGATTTCAAGGAATCGCTCAAATCAATGACAATCGAACCAGAATCATCATCCTCTACTCCATGCCTTATGGCAAAAAATGCTGAGGATGATCAACCCAAAGCCACTGAATGGGTACTTGATATTGGATGTACAAATCACATGACCGGTGACAGGAATCTGTTGATGGATGCTCCCTTATCAGCGTCACACATGAAGCATATCATCTTCGCTGATAAAAGCAAAATCCAGGTATTGGTTCTAGGTAAGGTTGCTATCACAAAGGATCGACACATGGACAAAGTCATGCTTGTTGAGTCCTTAGGATATAATCTTATGTCTGTCTCAATGCTTTGTGATCTTGATATGGTTGTTGTCTTTGGCAAGTATCGCTGTGTTGTGATTATGGAAGTTGACAATTCCAAAGTCTTCGAAGGATTTAGGAGAGGAGACTTGTATATTGTTGATTTCTCTGCAGATTCACAACCAGCCGTGTGCCTACTTGCAAAAGCTTCAGAAGGATGGCTATGGCATCGACGACTTGGTCATGCAGGCATGAGGAATTTTGAACACGCTTGCAAAGAAGAAGCATGTCATTGGCATTGAGAATGTCAAATTCCTCAATGATCACTTGTGCGGTGCCTGTGAAGCTGGAAAGATGACAAAGGCCAAGCATCTAGCGAAGACTATCATGACCACTACTCGTCCATTTGAATTGCTTCACATGGATCTCTTCGGTCCTAATCATTATTCCTCTGTTTCAAATGAAGCATCTCAATATGGCTTTGTTATTGTTGATGATTATTCTCGTTACACATGGGTACACCTTGTCTCTTACAAAACTGAAGTGCAGGAAGTCTTCAAACGATTTTCGTCGAGGGCTTCAACCAACTTTGGTGTGAAAATAAAGCACATCAGAAGTGACAATGGCACTGAGTTCAAGAATTCTGGTCTCGATGACTATCTTGATGAACTTGGTATTACTCATGAGTTATCTGCTCCTTATACTCCTCAACAGAATGGCGTCGTTGAGCGCAAGAACAGGACTCTTGCTGAGATGGCTCGCACTATGCTCGATGAGTACAAAACCCCTCGTCGTTTCTGGGTTGATGCAATTGATACGGCGTGCCATATCATCAACAGAGTATATCTTCACAAATTCTTCAAGAAGACTGCCTATGAACTCCTCACTGACAAGAAACCCAATGTGAGTTATTTCAAAGTCTTCGGTGCTAAATGCTGGATTAGGGATCCTCATCACAACTCTAAATTTGCACCGAAAGCACATGAAGGTTTTATGCTTGGTTACGGAAAGGACTCGCACACCTACAGAGTCTTCAACAATGTTCTTCACAAGATTGTTGAAACTGTAGATGTGCGGTTCGATGAAACTAATGGCTCGCAAAGAGAGCACCTACCTTCTGTGTTAGATGAACCAGCACCTGAGGATTCTATCAAGCACAAGGCTACTGAAGATGTCATTCCTACTGAAGAATCTGCTGAAGAATTCATTCCAGAACGTGAAGAACGTCGAGATGATGTACCTGAAGAAAATGCTGAGGAAATTGATGGTGAAGAAAATGCGGATCAAATTCCTCAACGACAACCAGCTCACCCTCGCGTTGCAAAAGAAGTGCAAGTGGAGAAGATCATCGATGACATTAGAGCACCAGGTCCTCTCACACGCTCAAAAGCTTCACATCTATCTAACTTTTGTGGGCACTTTTTGTCTCTATCACAGAGCCCACTAAGGTAGATGGAGCATTTCAGGAGCCTGAGTGGATTCAGGCCATGCAAGAAGAATTACATCAGTTCAAGCTCAACAACGTATGGGAATTAGTCGATCGTCCCGATCCTCGCAAACATAACATCATTGGCACAAAGTGGATCTACCGCAACAAGCAAGATGAAAATGGTGTTGTGGTGAGGAATAAGGCACGACTAGTAGCTCAAGGCTACACACAGGTTGAAGGAATTGATTTTGATGAAACTTTTGCACCTGTTGCTAGACTTGAGGTTATTCGCATATTGCTTGCTTATGCTAACCATCATGATATCATCTTACACCAAATGGATGTGAAAACTGCATTCCTCAATGGTAAGCTTGAGGAAGAAGTATATGTTGCTCAACCACCAGGTTTTGAAGATCCAAAGCATCCTGACAAAGTCTTCAGACTTAACAAGGCCCTCTATGGCCTCAAGCAGGCCCCACGGGCGTGGTATGATACATTGAAGAAATTCTTCATGAAGAAAGGCTTCACACCCGGTTCACTCGATCCCACTCTCTTTACTAAATCTTATGATGGTGAACTGTTTGCGTGCCAAATATATGTTGATGATTTTATCTTTGGATGTACTGACCAACGTTATAGTGATGAATTTGCCTATATGATGAGAGAAGAATATCAAATGTCTATGATGGGAGAGTTGAAATTCTTCTTAGGTCTTCAAATTCGTCAACAGTGAAATGGCATATTCATATCTTAGGATAAATACCTCAAGGATGTCCTGAAGAAATTCGGCATGCAAGATTGCAAAGGCATCAAAATTCCTATGCCCACAAATGGTCAACTATACACTGATGAAAATGGTACTGACTTCGATCATAAGGTATACCGCTCCATGATTTGTTCTTTATTGTACTTATGTGCATCTAGGCCAGATATAATGCTTAGTGTTTGCATGTGTGCATGATTTCAAGCTGCACCGAAGGAATCACACCATAAGGCTGTGAAGCATATTCTTCGATATCTAGCTCACACACCAACACTAGGATTATGGTATCCCAAGGGCTCGGATTTTGATCTCATTGGATATTCAGACTCTGACTATGCTGGTGACCGCGTGGACTGCAAGTCAACATCTGGTACTTGTCATTTCCTCGGACGATCCTTGGTCTGTTGGTCCTCGAAGAAACAGAACTGCGTATCACTATCTACTGCTGAAGCTGAGTATATTGCTGCTGGTTCTTGTTGCGCTCAACTTCTATGGATGAAGCAAACGCTCAAGGACTATGGCATCAACGTGAAGAATGTGCCTCTCCTCTATGACAATGAGAGTGCCATCAAGATTGCTCACAACCCAGTTCAGCACTCGAAGACAAAGCACATTCAAATTCGTCATCATTTTCTTCGTGATCATGTGTTGAAGGGCGACATTTCTATTGAGCATGTGAAGACTGAAGAACAGCTAGCCGATATCTTCACTAAGCCCTTGGATGAGAAGAGATTTAGCAAGTTGCGGTGTGACCTAAATATCTTAGAATCTTCGAATGTACTTTGAAAAGGCACTCATCCTAACACTTATGCAAAACTGATGACTTAGATGTGCAACACATGAAGAAACGTTTCTCTTCAATCAATGAAGAATAACACTCTAAGTGTGAAGAAATTAATGAAGAATTTGATTCTCAGAACCCTACGACAATTGTACGCGGTGTCTGCAATCATCATTCTTATACGGTGGGTCATGCCACCACAAAAGTTGAAAATCTTCAATTTGAGTTTTTCCTCAACTTTTGAAATTCTTCAACTTTGCAAAATCTTCACTTGTGCCGTCATTTTTTTCATTGGCTATATATATTTGAGTTTATGTCCTCTACAGCATTCACTTATAGCTGTTTCTTCAAGTTGGAACTTTTCTAATAAGTGAATGTGATCGGACCCTTCCCCTCTATGCTATACTCAATCCAATCTGTTCACAAATTCTTCATGTGCTTCTATTTGAAACTCGTTCAAATTCTTCAGTGTGTCCTTGTCAGCTGAAGAAATTGCGAACGGAACGTTAAAACTAATCTTATCCAAACTTTCGGTTTTGCCGCTCAAACCGTTCCGCATCCCACGATGCATTATTTTATCCACCCACGATCGTACACGATCTCCACTACACAGTACGTGGGTGACACATGTCGCGAGAAGGAGAACAGCCAGGGGCACGTTCGTCCTAAATCTTCGAACGAGCAGTTTTTCACTGCGGCTATAAATACCCATGTCGCCATCCTCACTTCTTTTACCCCGCTCGATCTCATTCCCTCGCTCGAGCTTTCCAAACCCTAGCGCCGTCGCTACTCCATCGTCGCCGATGAGGAAGAGCTTCACTGCCTCGACCTCGTCGCCGTCGTACTCGGGCCGACCGCGGAAATATTCACCTCCGCCGCCGCCGTAGACGTCTTCCTCCGCCAATTTAGGGCGTGGAAGATCTGCATCGACGAACTTCACTGTTCCAACTCCCAGTTCGTCGTGTTCTTCGTTCAGGGTAATTAAAAGATAATTTTACTCCCCTCGTTGATTCAAAAATTTTCTACAAAATCTTCAAAGGTGTTTTATTCTTCAAATCCTCACACACAAAACACCTCACATATTATCTGCTCTTGACTCATTTCCCTAAGCCTCATTTTCTTCAAGATTCCTCAATTGTGTGGATCCTCGATCTATACAACTCTGGAACCCAAGACATAAAGCGCTTAGTGAAATTCCTCAAGACGAATCTGGTCAAATTCCTCAAACTTGTTCTTTATGAAAAACCCTCTGAGAACGCATATGACCTCTTCAAATTCCTCGCAACTATACTCTATTCACAGGTACACATGTCCACAGCTGAATGATTAGGTTCTCATCAACTTAACTCATTTGCAGCGTTCCTCGAAGAAAAGTTGCATACTTCTTCAGAGAATTCAATTGTTCAAATTCCTCATCTGAAGAAAATGGCTGAAGGTAAAAGGCCACAGAACAGAGGAAAGAAGCCTGAGGTTATGACAACTTTTGAAATACCTGAGGACATCTATGATGAGTACTGCACGCCTGATGAAGCCAAGTTTGGCAAAGAAGATAAAAATCAGCGCAAGGTGCGAATCCAGAGGATTGAACGGAGATGGGCACGTGAATGGAGGGAGTACAGATATGTTACTCCAAAGTACATGAAGAAATTCGCAGTAAACCCTCCATGCCAAAGACCTCCATTGGCACCTGGCCAATTGGCTGATCCCACCAGCATCAAGCGTGGTGAGGAATTTCCTAAAGAATGGGCCAAGCGCCAAGCTAAACTTGCCAGGCAAGCCAGAGAAGCAGTGAGGAAATTCAATGAAGACTCTGTTGCTGCTGCTACTGCCACTGAGGCCTCGGTCAAGCCGAAGAAAGCGATGCTCAAGAAGCCTGCTCGCAAACCAAGTGCTTCAACATCAATGCCCTCACGGCCAAGTTCCTCAGCTGCGCCCTCACGGCCAGAATCTTCAAAATCTTCAAAGCAAATTCCTCATGATGCTCCTGCCCCACCAAAGTCCTCAGCTATCCCGACAAAGTCCTCAGCACCTGTGCATCTGGCCTCGTGCCAAAGGACGACTAGCATCTCTATTGCCTCTGGTGTCTCAGCTAGTTCTTCAGCTGCACCACAGTCCTCAGCTAGACCCTCATTGCTGAAGAAAAAGGCTACTGCTGGACGCGACACTCGCACAAGTCCTTAGAAGAAGCAGGTAGTCTTCACTGTGCCATCTGATGATGATGAAGCTGATGAAGAAGAACTTACTGAAATCATCAGGGACCGACAAGAACGGGCTGCTAAAGCCAAAGGCACACCTGTGCCCCTGCTATTGGATCCAAGGGTGATCCTAGATTATATTGATCTCTGGCATTAGGATCCTAACACACCTATGCCTGATTTCAAGCTCACACCTGGTCAAAGTCACATGTTGACTCACTTCATCCAAGAGGAGAAGTGGAAATATGATAAGGCCAGAGAGATCAAGAAATCACAGTACCGCAAAGAGAAGCTACTGAGGAAAAACGTTCTCACAATGAAGCCTGAGGAACTCGTCAAAATACAGGCTGAGATCAAAGCCCTCAGCGACAACTTTGACTCGTACTATGCTGATTGGCAAGGAGCCAAGGTCAGATTTGTGAGGCTCACTGATACCTTCACCAAGGGTGCAGCCTCAACGCCACAAATTCCTCAAGCTGAAGCATCTGTTCAGCAAACTGAAGAACATGCCAGCACCGCTGATGAAGTTCAGGCCGCTGAAGAAAATGCTAGTTCCAGGGCCGATGACTCTGCTCCAGCCACTGAAGAAATTGCCAGGGCATCCACTAGTGGTGCGCCTGAAGAAATTGAAGAAACCAGGGCAACTGCATCAGTTGCGCCTGAGGAAAATCAACCCGATTCCTCAGCTCCACCTGGGCCTACGCCAACTCCAATTCTTCCATCCGCATTAGATGTGAAGAAAACCAAGGCTGCAGAGCGAGCTACTGTGAAGAAAAGGAAAGCATCAACTGCTTCAGAATCTTCAGCTCCCAAGAAGATGAAGCCAATGACCAGCTTGTTTGCTAATCTCATTGATGCCATTCCTATCTCCTCCGTGCCATCAAAGGACCTTGTTCCTTTTGGTGAAGATTATGACATCCCTAGTGGATCAGATGAAGAAACTCAATCTGGTGCTTCGTCGGAGCAGATTGATGAAGAAATTGAAGCGGATGCAATCCCTTCAACCCCAATGGTCTCATCACCAATGCCTCAGTTTGATGCTGAAGAGGCTGGTGTTGAAGAAATTGATGAAAATGTGGATATTGGAAGCACCACTCCAGTGATGAATGACGACTTTTGGGAAAGTCAGCATCCCAATTCCCCACTCTTCACTCCCCTACAACAAATTCCTCACTCTCCTTCACCAACAGTAAAATTGGGCTCTGAAGAAACTCATCCCACTGCATCTGTGAATGAAGAAATACCAGCCACTAGTGCTGAAGAAACTGCTGCTGAAACAGACAAGGTGACTGCACCTGAGGAAAATCCTGAAATTCCTCAGCCTGAGGAGCCTGAGATCGTGATTCCTGAGGTCGTGATGCAACTCACTGACACTCCTCTGCCAAGGCCAAAGGATCCGTTCTCACAAAAACAGAAATTCAAGGCTGAAGACTTCTATGGCGAGCACGTGTTCTTCACTGACTACAACCCTTATGATTCTGCTCTCATAAGGAAGAGGCATTTCTGGGCTGCCAGCCAAGCAAATTTCTATTCCTCGGTGCTTTACAACAAAGACAAAGTCTTCGACCATGCTCATATTCCTCACGTGGATATGGAGTCTTTGCCATGCTTCACGCCAGGCCTCAGTGTTCTTCACGACGCTGGGCTGCCCAATTTCTACACAGATATATGTGATTGGAATGAAGAACTTATTCTTCAATTCTATGCAACGTTGCACATCACCGGCAACTCTGAAGATATCAATTCATGGGTTTTGGACTGGATGATTGAGAACACCCATTATAAGGCCCCTGCATCTGAATTTCTTCGGGTCCTTCCTCTAAGTCCACCCACTGAAGATGCTTGTTGTGTGTACAACGAACCTAAGCTTTCAAATCACTATATGCAAGTGCTGATGAAGCCTTTGAAGCTAGGGCAAGCTCCTAGAACCAATTTCCTCGTCAAGGAATTGCTGTATGTGCCAAGGACTGTCTATCACATTCTGACGAAGACAATGAGTCCCATCAAAGGCCACGACTCGTCTGATGAAGAAGTCATTGGCATCATGAAGAACCTGCTTTTCAACATCATTCATGGCATTCCCGTCAACTTCCATGATTTCTTCATGAGGACTCTGGCCAACATTGCTATGTCACCATTTGAGCTGAAGCCTTATGCACCTTGGATAATGAAATTCATCAGGACAAGGTCTTCACTCAACTACAAAGCTGAAACGCTCAACCACTGCAGCTACTTGCCTCCCATTGAAGTCCTCAAATGGACATTTTCCTCAACTGATGAAAAGGGTAAGGCCACTGCTGTGATAGATGAAGGCATTCGTCCACTGGATGGTCAATTTCGCAAAGCTGCATCTTACTCCACCAATGATGACTCTACCACACATGACTCTGCTGCTAACACTGCCAAGACAAATCCTCAAGCCACAGCACCCAGGGTGATGACGGACCGTGAGTTACTCCTCAGTCTTCATCAAAAGGTTGATCGCAATCACAAATGGGTCAAGCGTCAGTTTGGTTCAATTCTTCACAACATGACTTCCACACACAATGCAGTGAAGAAAAACCACTACTACCTTCATGAAACCCTCAACCTCACCTGGGCTGTTATATCTCAAGTGTACAATGCTGAAGACTTGGAGAAAATGGGTCTCAAAGAAGACTTTGACTGGTTTGCACCTCCTCCGAAGAAATACAAGAAGGTCAAGGTTCCTTCTTTGGTGGCCAGTTCATATTCTTCATCGCGTGCAACTGATGAAAATGAAGACTTGGACGACACTGCAGCAGGCCCTACTTCAACGATCGACCCCAACAACGCTGGCGCTCCTTCATCAACTTGAAAATCTTCAGGGGCGTTAGTCCTCAGTTTCGATCCTTTTGGTCATTTGATGACAAAGGGGGAGAAATCTGAGTTAGTCTGCAAGCGGGTCTATAATAAGGGCATATTCATTTTTTTAGGTTACAACTCTCGTTCTTCCGAAACTTTTATTGGATCGAGTTGTAATCTTAAGTCCGATGGTGCGCTGATACTTTTGTTGCACTATGCTTTGATACTTTTGATGCGCTATTCTGCATGCTTATTCCTCATTAATATTATCGCACGCATGCTGAATTACATCAGGCACCATATTTCATCACGCATTTCAAATTCTTCATAATATATATCAAATGCGTGTATGAATTACAAGATATAGGGGGAGATCTCCATGATTCAACTCTTCAAGTGTGCATTGCTTCAAAAGCAAATTCCTCACTATGCACATCTTCAGGGGGAGTTCTTCTATATCTTGCAATCAAATTCCTCAATATCAGTATTTACACTTCATATATTTATCCTCGTTGAAAACTTAACCTATGTTGTCATCAATCACGAAAAAGGGGGAGATTGTAAGTGCATCTAGTGCCCCTTAGTGATTTTGGTGTATTGAAGACTTATAGGTTAAGTATCTAATGTGTTTATGAGTGTACACAGGTCTATAAGTCTATGAGGAGTTTGATATTTACAAAGAAAGTTGACCCTAAAAATGAAGTTCTTCGACTGAAGACTTTGATATTTTGAAGACTTTCTGAAGACTTTGAAAGTGAAGAAATTGGTGTGACCTTGAAGACTTGGTATTCATTTGTGGAACGTGAAGCGTGAAGACTTTTGTTTTCGTAGTTTCATTTTCTCTTTCTTGAGTCATAGGAAACACCGTACTGTTAAAGGGGGTCGAGGAAATACTAAGGAGAAAATTTCCATGTGATGCTCAACTCAAATCCTACACCTACCAATCCCTTCGAGTGAAGCCATTGGAAATCTCATACAGTTCGGTCATTTTCTTCAATGACAGAGACGCAGTTCTTCTGGTCACTGAGGACTTTGCTCTGACTGAGGAGTTAGGAATTCTCTAGTGCGAATTGCCTACACAGTGAGGAACATGATAGCCCTGAGGAATTTGTACCTCAAATTTCCGACCGTTGCTGTGCTGCGCGCCAGCTGTCCTAAAATATCTTGTCCACCTAACGGTCATATCATTGAAGGGCATTTATGTCTTATCATGTCGGGCTGCTCCCTAGGCTATAAATTGCCGCCCCCTACAACCACTAGCTGGTTGGCTGCTCCGCGAGAACTTGACACTTGTCATTTGAGAGAAACCCATCCTCCGAGGACTTTGAGCGAAAATCATCAAGTGAGGAAAATCCAAACCCAAACCCAAAACACCTACAAACCCAAAGTGATTGAGCATCACTGAAGAGATTGATCCTGCGTGGATCCGACGCTTGTTACCTTTGAAGACTGTGCTTCTTCCAGACGGTTAGGCGTCAAGGTCTAGAGCATCCAAGAGTAATTGGGGATCGCCGAGTGACCAAGTCTGTGAAGGTTTGGAAGTCACCTGAAGACTTACCACGAGTGATTGGGCGAGGACTGTGTGTCCTTAGCTCAAGGAGAATACAGTGAGGACCGTGTGTCCGGGACTAGGTGTCCTCGAGTTTAAATACTCAGCCGCTCCAACCAGAGGTACAACTGAGACAGCAGTTGGAACTGGTCCACCAAATCATTGTCTTCACCAAGCTTACTAGTTCCATTTCCTCAGTAGTGTGATGTTTGTTTATCATATCTGTGTTTGAAGACTTTGACTGAAGACTTTCTCAATTTCCTTAGTTCAATTTCTTCAGTCTGTTTGTCTTCATCTTGTGTTATCCTGTGTTTACGCTTTCTGTACTCTGTGTTTGTCTTCATTTCATCATGATGACTATGCTTGAATTCTGTTATGTTTTCATCTGAGTACTTATTCCGCTGCTAGTAGTTCGTCGCTAAGGAATTTCCTCATGAGCAAATTCCTCAGTGAAGAATTTCATAAAAATCGCCTATTCACCCACCCTCTAGTCGATATAACGCACTTTCAGAAAGTGAAGAAATTGGTGTGACCTTGAAGTCTCGGTATTCATTCGGGGAACATGAAGCGTGAAGAATTTTGTTTTCGTAGTTTCATTTTCTCTTTCTTGAGTCATAGGAAACACCGTACTGTTAAAGGGGGTCGAGGAAATACTAAGGAGAAAATTTCCATGTGATGCTCAACTCAAATCCTACACCTACCAATCCCTTCGAGTGAAGCCATTGGAAATCTCATACAGTTCAGTCAATTTCTTCAGTGACAGAGACGCAGTTCTTCTAATCACCGAGGACTTTGCTCTAACTGAGGAGTTAGGAATTCGCCAGTGCGAATTGCCTACACAGTGAGGAACAGGAAAGCCCTGAGGAATTTGTACCTTGGATTTCCGACCGTTGCTGTGCTACATGCCAGCTGTCCCAAAATATCTTATCCACCTAACGGTCATATCATTGAAGGGCATTTATGTCTTATCATGTCGGGCTGTTCCCTAGGCTATAGCTAGCCGCCCCCTACAACCACTAGCTGGTTGGCTGCTCCGCAAGAACTTGACACTTGTCATTTGAGAGCAACCCATCCTCCGAGGACTTTGAGCGAAAATCATCAAGTGAGGAAAATCTAAAACCCAAACCCAAACACCTACAAACCCAAAGTGATTGAGCATCACTGAAGAGATTGATCCTGCGTGCATCCGACACTTGTTACCTTTGAAGACTGTGCTTCTTCCAGACGGTTAGGCGTCAAGGTCTAGAGCATCCACGAGGAATTGTGGATGGCCGAGTGACCAAGTCTGTGAAGGTTTGGAAGTCACCTGAAGACTTACCACGAGTGATTGGGCGAGGACTGTGTGTACTTAGCTCAAGGAGAATACGGTGAGGACTGTGTGTCCGGGACTAGGTGTCCTCGAGTTTAAATACTCAGCCGCTCGAATAAGATGTACAACTGAGACAGCAGTTGGGACTGGTCTACCAAACCATTGTCTTCACCAAGCTTACTGGTTCTATTTCCTCAACACTTTCATTTCCTCATTACTTGTTGTGTGTTTGTTCATATCTGTGTTTGAAGACTTTGACTGAAGACTTTCTCAATTTCCTCAGTTCAATTTCTTTAGTCTGTTTGTCTTCATCTTGTGTTATCCTGTGTTTACGCTTTTCTGTACTCTGTGTTTGTCTTCATTTCATTATGATGACTATGCTTGAATTCTGTTATGTTTTCATCTGAGTACTTATTCTGCTGCTAATAGTTCTTTGCTAAGGAATTTCCTCACGAGCAATTTCCTTAGTGAAGAATTTCATAAAAATCGCCTATTCACCCCCCTCTAGTCGATATAACGCACTTTCAATTGGTTAGCAAAAAGCGCTGCTGCTATGGGACTTAGTAGTAGCACTCTCCAGCAAAAGCTCTACTACTGAGTGGGGCCCGCTAGCAGTAGCGGCGCAGTAAAACCAAGCGTTGCTACTAAACAGATAGTAGTAGCGCTTTTTCTGTACACCGCTAAAACTCCGGCGACCGTCGGTGGCCTCGTCTGGTCCCACAGAGTAGTAGCGCGTTTTTGCTTCCCAACGCTACTACTATAGAGTTACAGGTAGCGCTTTTCAGGAAAAGCGCTACCACTAAGTAGCAGCAGCGTTTACTATTATCCAACGCTACTACTACGCTACTGTGTATAAGCATTTTCCTAGTAGTGGTACATGATGCCCCTTGACTTCAATCCGACCTCCATTAGCCAAAACTTCTTTGCAGTATGTAGTGGGTCACAGTACATCATTTCCCTCGACTTCGATCTGATCACCATCGCCCGAAACTTCTTGCAGGTATGTACTGGGTCGGCATGAACTCCCACTGGATGGCTGCCGTCAGAGAAGACGTGAAAAAGTTGGTGCTCGTGAACTTACAGACCTCCCATGAGATTATCCTTCCTCCGTTGCATGATATAGAGTTTTACCGTCGCGGTCCAAGTCATCTAAATTACGTCGTCAATTGGATGCACCTTATTTTGTAGAAGATTGTAATCTACCAAGTGCCCACACGACATGCGGATTACGCAGACTTCAAGCTAATTGCCTTGTTCGACAAGGGACTCGCCTATCTTTCCTCCGGTGCCTCCTTTAGCTGGAGAAAGCTCAGCTCGTAGTGGATCATCATCAAAGCTGATACACACTTCTGTGATGCTATTGAACACAATGGCATCATCTACGCGATCGACAAAGTAGATGGCACCACGTATTGCTGGGGTGGTGCAAGTAAGTTGTTTCCGTCTGATGTTAATGATGACGCATGACACTGTTTGAACTTTTTGTGATGATTGACATATCCCTATTTGAGCAGAATTTGAGTAGAGCTATGGCAATGTATTAGAGACGTCGTAAATCAGCTATATTCGGAATGAGTTAATTCATGTGATTGTGACCATGTCATTACAACCAATTTGTACCCCTGAATGATCAAACGGTTATGAAGATATTGATATTCTCCTTATTTTATAGTAATCTATGTACTACTAAATATGAGTGTGTATTAATGGCCATGTTAGTTTCCTCATTTTCATGATGTAGAAACATGCATCACACTGTTTGTTTCATCTAACCATACATTAGGGAAGTAAATGTGCATATGGAGAACTCTATATTTGGAAGTAATGAAATCCTGTAATGCTTACCATGTGTACATACCTATGTTCGCCCTTCAGCAATCAATGGATAGAATAATATGCTCACAAAAATTTTGCCCACATAACTTGAGTATATAACAATGCATGGTCTGTTAGTTTCCTTGAAGAATTTTTTTGTGAGGACAGAACATTATTACATAACATGCATGACATAGTGGTTTCCCGTGAAGAATCGATTGTGAGATAACATGAGTATAACCACGCATGGCACTTTTATGTTTTCGAACCCAGTATACATTTCCCTGTATTTTCCTCCTAGTTCCAACAAGGACATATCAATGTTGTTTCTTGCATTATCCTACTCATACTCTGAACAATGTTGATCTTACATTAACAATGCCTGTCCTTTTAGATATGATGCAGTGTCCCTACAGTTACTGTCCTTTGTAATCACACCACCTTTTCCAAAAACAGGGAAGCACAACTGGTTCCTTGCTCCATCAGACGATGGCAAAAGACTGATGATCATTCGGACACATGAGCCGGGAAAGTTATATTGCAAAATCCCCATTGTATGCAAGCACCATGAACTACGTGAGTATCCGGACAGTGGCTGTTACGTCTATGAGCAGGATACCAGCTTGTTGGGGCCTTCAGGATTTTTAAGTTGGAGGTGGGTAAACAACCTTGGTTCACACTCTCTGTTTCTCGGACTCAATTATCCGATTAACCAGGAGATCACTGTTGGCAAGGACCTTGATGGCAGAGAGGCTCTGTTTGCTATGGATAACTGTGTCTACACGGCGAGCCCTAGGAGTTTGGGAGCAAACTCCCCTAATTGTCAACGATACAACCTGCAGCCAAAAGAAGGTGAGAATGACAAAGGCATCTAGATTAACTTTGATCCTTGGATGTGTCGAGTCCAACAGGCAGTGATGTGGTTAAGGCCTTCAGGTTGATAGGTAATTGGGCCGTTGCGTCGAAAGGGTGGAGTACTGGTGTCTCCGGATGACTGGTGGCTGAATCAGGGCTGCAAATTATGATGGTGTTGGATCATCCCTCTTCGAATGACTTGTTGTCTTTGCTTCTTCTTCTGGATGGGTAGTTCTCTCTTTTGTTATGCATATTCCTTTTCATTTTGTCATCCTCGTCTATGTCACTCTTACTATGTAATAGTTGCCTCTATTTGGAATGTCATTCTCGTCTGGATCACGAGAGTCTGAGCGCTGCAGATGGGTGCGTTTTGGTGGTGTAGCAAGACTTCTTATGAACTATCATGTCTTGCTGTTTATGTCAGTAGTAGTCACTAGTCAGTGTTTGAATGTTGCATCTATCGTTGTTTCGAACTGTTTATTGTCTCGAACTGTTGGTGGGCTAAATGAGGGCATCACCATTCTCCAGTGTTCAGAATATATCTCCTTTTTTCAAGTTATAATTTGAGCTTAGTGTCTTTTCTATGATTTACACTTGTTTGGGCCAGTGAGGTGTCATTGAATATGGGACGAGTAGTAACGCAATGCCAAATAGGTCAATTATGACTCTCAGGTTGGGCTCTCAAAAGATCCTAAAAAAAGGCCGGGCTATAAAAAAAGAATAGGGACTCTTAGGCCGACATGTTGGCTCCACCAGTGTTTTCGTGCGCTTGCGCGCCGAGAGCATATTGGCACATGTTTGAAATTCATGCTACCTTTTCATCCCCAATCTCCCGCCCCTCCCCCACCTCAGGAATCTTGATTCCTACTCCAATTCCCCCAAATCCCCCTCTCGTACTCCCTGTACTCAAGTGCATTATCATGTCACCGGTCAACGCTGATCTCCGAGCCGGAGATCCTGAGGTCCGTCCTGCCTTCGAGCGTTGCGTGCTGTCACTCAACAGTAGCATGGCGGTGCTTGACGACCAGTTTGCCGGCAAAGTGCTGATGGTAACCATCAACGACGACCGGCCTCCCGTCTCGCCGGACGACCTTGTCAAAGCTCTTGGTATTGCGCACGGCATCCAAATAAGTGGCTTGCTCGTCGAAGTCTGTCCGCCACCGGCTGATTTCTTCGTCAGGTTCCGGTAAACTTTTGACTACAGCCGTGTGTTCGCATCTTCCTGGCGTTTCTTCTATGATGGCGCACTGGTTAGCTTTGATCGATGGCACCCAGGATGGGGCTCGGTGCCCTCTGAGCTTGAGTTTTTCAAAAAGCTTACCTTCCACGGCATGCCTCTACGTGCTTGGAATAGCGAGTCCCTGAATGAGCTTATCAACGACCTTGGAGGTGAGCTCGTAAGTATGTTTGTTCCTCCAGACAGCTGGGCTCTGACGGTTATGGCATGGATGAAGAAGACGTCCACCATACCAAAGGTGATTGGTATTGAGATACTGGTGCAGGAACTGGGGTTGTACTATTCGTCGCCACCAAGGCCGCCACGAACAACGTTAGGGATGTACCTGTATCAAGTGTTCATGCATGTCGAATAAGTGGTCAATCCATTAATTGAAGTCCTGCCGCCTGTCGGATTTCGGTTTCCGGCTGACCCTTGAGGTTTGAACACTGGGGTGCGCGCGGAGATTTCGCCTTCTACCTACCTGCACCCCACCGCCTCTCTAAGATCTAAGCTATGGAAAGAACAGCACAAGAGACACAGGGTTTGTACTAGTTCGGGCCACCATTGTGGTGTAGTACCCTACTCTAGTTTGTGGTGTGGTGGATTGCCCCTTGGGATGATGATGATGAGCAATACAAGGAAGAACAGCCTCGTGAGGGTCTGTTCTTGGCTGGGGCGATGAACTGCTAGGAGGACTTCAGTCACCCTTCTCTCTCTCTCTGTGTGTGTGATGCTACTCGATCCGATCCCAGCTTGTTTCTGCATTGGCTGATTGCCTCTACCCTAGGGGTGGCTAGTCCTATTTATAGGCAAAGGCCCTGGGCCTCTTCCCAAATATTGAGCGGGAAGGGCGCCAACAATTGGCCATTTTGAAGGGGAACATCTGGTACACTTATCCTGACTAAAGTTGGTCCTCGCCTGCCAAAGGCTCTGGTGGTGAGGCTGGCTTGGGCTCCACAATGACTTCCTCCCTGCCGTTGGGCTGGTCTTGGTCTCGTTGCACCGAAACGGGTGCGTTTGCTTGATACTCTCGCCTGTGCTTGCTCACTTTGCACCAAAGAGGAAAGGAGGACACTGCGCGGGTTGGCGCCCGCCTGGCGCCCGCCTGGCGCCCTTGGTTGTCATGGCTTGCATCACGGGCACCTCGTGAGGTACCCCACCTTGATCTCTCCGCCTCCTCGCGAGCCAGCCTGATGAGGCCGTGTGTGAGGAAGCTCTGTGCCGTCCGCCCCGCGAGGCTTGGCCCCTCGCGAGGGTCTTGGGTCTATGTTGATGAAGATGGGCCGTGCTGGGCCCCCCTTTGAGCCACGCCGCAGGCCGCAGGCAGGCAAGTCTGGGGACCCCCGTTCCCAGAACACCGACAGTAGCCCCCGGGCCCAAGGCGCGCCCGGACTTGGCCGTGCAGGGAGGCGAGAGGGCAAGGGCGAAGCGCCGCGGGCCCTAACAGCCTGCGGCCCTGGGGCGCCGCGTGGAGGTTGATTGGACGCGGGCGGCACTGTTCCCCCACGCCCCCTTATTTTGCGCCATGCTAGGCAGACTCGTAGTCATACATAGCCGCTCCCCTTTCTGTTGCTCGAGCGCCCTCTGTCCTTCCTCCTCTCGATTTCCAGCTTCTGTTTTCAACCCAGTCTCGAACCTTCCCCCCCTTCCCATCGCCATGGCTCCGACAAAGAAGGGAAGAGGGAAGAAACCCATGCCTCCGCCTCGCTCGCCGCCGTTGGCGGCCCCCGCCGTCGACCAATCGATCATAATGAATCGAGAGGGCTTGGGCAAGGTCAGCTTGGCTCTGGCCAATATCTTCAACGAATGCGGGAGGACGACGACCTGGCCCGCATCTCACTTCTCCATCGACAGGATAGTCAATGAGGTCCAGTATTTTGGTGACGCCCTGTGGGCGGGTCTGGTTCCCCCCTTTTCTGATTTCTTCAATGCCGTCCTTTCCCACTATCAGATCCACATGATGCATCTGGGTCCTGAATCCATCACCCTTCTTTCGGTCTTCGCCTTTGTTTGCGAGGCAATGATGGGCATCCTTCCTTTGGTTGCCTTGCTGCGCCACTTCTTCTTTCTGCGCCTTGTCGACCCTACCCAATGCTCGGCGTGCGTGAGCTTCGCTGCCGCGTCTGAGACAGCGGCCTTAGGGATTAACTTCAGGCTCCCTCCGCCTACGGCTGGGTTCCGCGAGCGGTAGCTGTATGTGGATGTAGGGGTGCCCACCCCCCTGCTATCGGAGCCAACTTCGCCTGCTGTCCCCAATTCGGGCTAGGGCCAGGAGACGCTCGATAGCCCCCGGCTTGTCTTCATCTGGCACCGCTTCGCGTTCTTCCGGTCGCTTGGCGTGACAGCACCCAAGGTGGTGAAGGAGTTCCTGCTACGCCACATTGCTCCTCTCCAACGCCACTCCTGCCGGATGTGGGCCTTAAGCCGGCGTGATGATCGTATGAGGCTCCAGGAAGAGGACCTGACGCCTGAAGTGCTGAGGACACTGCTCTTGATCCTGACTGGGGACCCCAACCCTGGCAGCATCCAGCAGGGAGGGGCCTTGCTGTACCTCTGCTAGAACAGGGGTGATTTTGTGAATCAGATGCCTAGCTTTGATGAGTGGGGGCCACGCGACGCCGGCCTCCAGGGGCCTCGTGAGAACTCAGTGATGGTGACTGCCCTTCCAGTCGGCCAAGGCGACTCTTCCTCAAGTGGCGGAGCAGGGAGGCATGAGGCGCCAGAGGCCGAGGGGGCTCCCGGCAGGGTGACAGCGCCGCGCGATGCTCATGAGGGAGCAGCTCTTGGGGCCTGTGCCGCTGAGGCTGAAGGCGACAAGCAGCTGCCCTCAGCGCCTGCGGCTGAGGCCCCTGAGGCTCCAGCCGCTTCTCCTGGAGAGGCGACTGGCAGTGTGGATCAGGCAGGCGCCCCTGACGCGGATTGCCTTGACGCTTCGTCCTCGTCGCAGGTTGATCCCTGCACTCAACTCTTGGGCCGCTTCCGCGTGGACTTTGAGGCCCTCCGGAAGAGAAG
Organism: Aegilops umbellulata; assembly: GCA_032464435.1. NCBI lineage: Eukaryota > Viridiplantae > Streptophyta > Magnoliopsida > Poales > Poaceae > Aegilops > Aegilops umbellulata. The sequence goes on from CP136054.1 coordinate 105,170,623, forward strand.
GGAGGCCCTGGGCGACGATTACCCTTGTCGCCTGCTGAAGCGTAGGAAGTACTTCGCCACTGATGAGTAAGCCTTCTCCTTTTCCAGCTCCAGATCCTTCTGTTGCTTTTACTGATCCTTTCTCCGCAGGCTCCTTCCAGCCGAGCTCGCGGAGATGGCTGAGGTGCCGTCCCCCTTGGCTTCGCCCCCTCTACCGTCCTCAAGTGCTCCGAGCAGCAGAGCCCTTGTGGTGAGGGCGATCGGAGAGGCGAACCGTCCCAAGGCGCATCGAGGCACTGCGCACCTCGCGATCCTCCTTCGCGGGCCTGCTCGTGGCATAGCCAGCCTGCCGTGGGCTTCTTGCCTGGTCGTGGACTGCGATTGGCTGAGGCGCTCCCTGCGCTCTTCATCTGGGGATGGGCTGGCTCCAGGCCGGGCTTCTGGCGTGGCGTGCCCGGCTGTCGCGAGGGTGCCAGCCCCCAGCCCCCTGCCCGGAGGGGGAGTGCTGGTTTGTGGCCCCCGGCGCTTGCTTGGGGCAGATGATGGTGTGGAAGACGTGCTCGAGCGCGCCCGGGAGCGTCGCGCTCTTCGCCAAGGATTCCTTCGAAGGGCGGCTGACGCGGTGAACCTGCTTGGTGAGGAGCTTGCTGATGAAGACGCGCGCCTTGAGGCCGAGGGCCTGCGCCTGGCTGCAGAGAGGCGCGAGCTGGAGGGCGCCATCGCCCTTGTGTGCCATCAGCGCGATCTTGACGACGAAGAGGCCAAGGCGTCGCTGGTGGCCTCTCGGGAGGCCCGATCTCGGGCCGCTGAGGAGGCCCGGGAAGCTGACCGGCGGCGAGAGGCGGCAAAGGAGCGGGCTCGGGAGCTCCTGGCCCAGTGCCACTCACTGGAGGAGCAAGTGGAGCTGCGCGAGGCAGCCCTCGCGTCGATGAAGGTGGCCTCTGGCGACCCAGCAGAGCTCCAGAAGCGTGAGGAGGCGCAGACGCTGGAAGTCGCCGAACGTGCGCGCGAGTACGAGCGTCTGGAGACGAGGGAGCGCATGGTGACGCAGGCGGAGGATGATGTCGCTGCACGGGAAGCCCGTGTCCTGGAGGAGGTCGGACGTCGGGTGGCGATGGCGCGCTTGAACCTTGAGCGCGAGTTCAAGGAGAGGCTGGGGTTGATCCGGGCCGAGGCTTAAGGTAGGACTGCTGCCTTGAGGGCCAAGCTAGAGGAAGCGAAGCGGCGGGCCGATGCTTTCCAGGCCGCCCTTGAGGTAGCGCAAGGGGAGTCAACCACCTCCCAGGCCAAGGTGCTCCTTCTTCGCCATTGGGTGGAGGAGGCTGAGGCCGTCGCGCGCCAGAATGCGGACGAGATACGTCAGCGGCGGATCCTGGAGCATGAGCACGGCCCCATGCTCACCACGCTCCGGGAGAGATCCAACACAGCCTTGGGGAACATCTGCGAGGAGGCTGTTGGCGAGCCGCGCGCAGTCAACTACGCCGGCAACCTTCAGTTCTTCACCGACGTGGTGATGCAGCTGGAGGCACGGTCGGTCAGGGCCGACAGGTTGGTGGAGGAGAGGAGCCGCGCCCTGCTCGGGCGCACCTTTTCTCGCGTCTTCAGCCATCTCAGGAACATGGATCCCCACTTCGATTTCGACGCCGCCATCGCCCCAGTCCCCCAGGCCGTCCGAGACGACCTGGCGCACTGGGTGGAAGACAATGTGGATGCCCTTGTCAGGGCCTTCGCTTCAGACAACGACGGCATGATCGTGGCTGCCGACGAGGGCGGCGTGGTGAACGGTCCTGACACCGCTGGCGGCAACGCAGACCGCGATGGAGATTCTAGCGACCCTAGCAACGGTTCGGGAGGTGCTCCTGAGGACGCATTGGGGGATTTATCCGACTGATTATGCATCGTTCCTGCTTCCTTACCCTGCATGAATAGAACTCAGGTTTTGGCCTGATGGTTGTGAGAGCATTTTGGGAGGGGGAGCCCCTCATGTAAAACTTGTGTTCATCGTATTAGTAGATGTTACATTGCCCATGCACCCGCGCCAAGTGGTGGGCTAAGCGACATGCTGGTTGGCTAGTTTACCTTCGTTCCGTGCGGGCCCTGAGGTAGCCTGTGGGAGGCTGTGGTGTCCCGAGTGTTCACTGATCGAGTCCGTAGGATCTGCAGTAAAAAAACCTCTTGAGAGGACGCGGCGGCGGTAGTCTGGGCTGCGCGCAAGCTAGGCCTGACCCGGCTCGCGAGGGGCTCACGAGGGGAGGCAGCTGAGGTGAAGTGTTAATCAAAACGCGAGAAATTGCTCGAGTGAGACAAAGCACCCCTTCCCTGAACACACGCAAATCTCAAATTCGAATCCAACTTAAATCCAGCGGGGGAAAGTGACAACCAAAGGGAAAAGCAATGACAGCAGACAAAAGGCCGCGTCCGGCACCTAATCTAGTCTTGGACGTCTTCTCACCAGCGCGGAGCTAAGTGTTGCCACTGGGCGTGGGAGGGAGCCCCAGGGCCTGAGGCCGGCACCCCAGAGACTCCGGGGCGTGTACAGCCCCACTCATTATTACGTGAGAGTGTCACGGAGCGGCGAGCTTCACAGGCACTGGGCCTTCTTCACAGGTACCGGCCTTGCTTCATATCGCCTGACGAGGGCCCTGCCTTGCGCCACACTCTAGTGCCATCTACGACGACCGGAAACCAGGACGCCGCTGATGGGGTAGAGCAGTCGCCAGCGGTTCCCCCGACGACCACGGGTCCTCCGCCAGGGGCAGGCCCTGAGGCACCTCCCCAGCAGAGGGCCTACCTCCTGAGAACATCTTGCTCCGAACGCCGCGGTGGTGATGTCGGATCTCGGCCCCTCTCCTGCAACCCCCTGCACCCTTCTCCCGAGGGGTAGGAGACTGTGGGAGCGGGGCAGCTGCTCGCTGTGGCGACCTGCACCTCCTGCAATCCATGATTAGTGTATGCCTGCTCCTGAGGAATTAGCGGTACCTGATAATCGTTGCCTGCAGCGTGGCTAGTGGGACCATCCCGGGGCTCCTGGAAGAGCTCAACTTCTGGCGCCTCGTCCCCCCAGCTTGGGCTGAGGAGCGAGCCTTGTTCACCCTCGTTAGGGTGCCCTTCGTCCATCATGTGGGGCACGTATTCTTCTGGCGTCGTCATCCCGAAGGCCACGCCGTAGTGCTCCGTGTGCCATGCAGCTCTGCTTGGCGCGCCCACCGTGGGGTGGTAGCGCGGCTGTCCATTGGGGCCGTGGGTCGCGTCGAGTCCTTCTTCTTCGCAGACAGGGAGTGGGGGCAGCGCCGCCGCCGGTCCGGTGCCGACAGCTTCGCTGGCGTTGTGGTAGCCTTGGAGCCCACGGGCGCGCGCGGAGCCCCCGCGCGGGCCGCCCTGGGCTTGAGATGGGAGCTGGGTGCAGAAGGGGTGGGCCCCCGAGGCGGCAAAGCCCAGGAGCTCTGCCACCTGCTCCAGCAGCACTTCGCGGCCACCCTCCAGCAGCCTGCACTACAGCAGCTCTCGGGCCACCCTGAGCGCGGCCCTCGAGTTCGCCTGCTCCCGGCGGGTGTACGGTGTCGTGGTCGCGGCGTGATTGGAGGCCCTTGCTGCCGACCATGCCTGCCGTGGTGTGAGAGCTGTCGAAGCCTGTCCGCGTCGCCCGTGGCCCGCAGCGCCCTGCGGACCGCGAGCTGCCTGGGGCACGGGGTCGCCCGAGGCGAGCGGCTCTGCACGGGCAGGCCACGCCGCCCAAGGATCTGGGTTGCCCGCCTGGTCGCCGGACATGGTGATGACGACGCGACGGGTCACGAAGCGGTAGAAGGTGGATTCCAGCGCACCCCTACCTGGCACGCCAGATGTCGGATTTCGGGTTCCGGCAGACCCTTGAGGTTCGAACACTGGGGTGCGCGTGGAGATTTCGCCTTCTACCTACCTGCACACCACCGCCTCGCTAAGATCTAAGCTATGGAAAGAACAGCACAAGAGACATAGGGTTTATACTAGTTCGGGCCACCATTGTGGTGTAATACCCTACTCTAGTTTGTGGTGTGGTGGATTGCCTCTTGGGCTGATGATGATGAGCAATACAAGGAAGAACAGCCTCGCGAGGGTCTGTTCTTGGCTGGGGCGATGAACTGCTAGGAGGAGTTCAGTCACCCTTCTCTCTCTCTCTGTGTGTGTGATGCTACTCGATCCGATCCCAGCTTGTGTCTGGATTGGCCAATTGCCTCTAACCTGGGGGTGGCTAGTCCTATTTATAGGCAGAGGCCCTGGGCCTCTTCCCAAATATTTAGCGGGAAGGGCGCCAACAATTGGCCATTTTGAAGGGGAACATCTGGTACACTTATCCTGACTAAAGTTGGTCCTCGCTTGCCAAACGCTCTGGTGCTGACGCTGGCTTGGGCTCCATAATGACTTCCTCCCTGCCGTTGGGCTGGTCTTGGTCTCGTTGCACCGAAACGGGTGCCTTTGCTTGATGCTCTCGCCTGCGCCTGCTCCCTTTGCACCAAAGAGGAAAGGAGGACACTGCGCAGGCTGGCGCCCGCCTGGCGCCCTTGGTCGTCATGTCTTGCGTCACGAGCACCTCGTGAGGTACCCCGCCTTGATCTCTCCGCCTCCTCGCGAGCTAGCCTGATGAGGCCGTGCCCGAGGAAGCTCCGTGTCGTCCGCCCCACGAGGCTTGGCCCCTCGCGAGGGTCTTGGGTCTGTGTTGATGAAGATGGGCCGTGCTGGGCCCCCCTTTGAGCCACGCCGCAGGCCGCAGGGAGGCAAATCTGGGGACCCCCGTTCCCAGAACGCCGACACCGCCACCGATGGTGCCCGGGTCCGTCGACGACAAATCGTGTGAGTCAACGTCAGACTTTCCCCGTGTTGCTCGGAACAATTGATGGCACATGGCCTACTCCAGCACGCGGCGGAGGCCACTTCCTCTTTAGGAGAAGAGGCGGGGATGGCTGCCTGGATGTGCTCTAATTCGAGGTAACAACTGAATCTTGTTAGATACTAGTTAAATCCGAGCTATGGGTGTGAAGCACTGATGTGCCAGTACATTTGATTGTGACTTGTTCTTTTTTTGACCTGAACTGTTTTTAGAAAGGGCTGCACGTCAACTTAATGTTCTAGCAGAACTTATATATTGTGTTGTCTTTCTGTTTTCTTTGCGCAACATTCAAGATATTTCCCCGTCATTATAAAGACGATGAACCGTTATGTATGAGTTCATTGGTTTCAACATAGCCCTACCGGTAGCGATCCACTGCTTCCACCCTGGTTGTACCGCCTGCGTGAAATTTTTGTATGCAAGTTCAGTGTGCTATGATGTTCTATATGATTGTGTCAACTATATAAGTTTTTACTGAGCATCATCAATGCATATATGGCTGAAAGATGTATTTACGAACATCGACCGATGGGTATCTCTCTCTCTCTCTCTCCCTCTCTCTCACACACACACACACACAAACACACACACACACGCACATAGGCACAAGTGGGACCCGTTGAATTATTTCTTCGCTCATGACAGCTTTTAATTAGGTTCCACTATACTCTAACTTTTTTCTTAAGTTATTAATTGAGCTCAATGACTTTAGAAAGTTGTACAGAAGCCTTGTTTGGGCCTTTTCGGCGTCGCTGAATGTCGGCTGAGTAGCCATGTAAGGTTGTACTGTACAACACATGACTTTTTCTTCAACATCAGCAATGCAACTCGGCCGACAGTTGTACACAATCCAGGTCAACTTGTTATTCTCCACCCCACTGGGCTGCAAATCTTTCCTAGGAGGAATGCATTAGGCTTAATAAGAAAATGGGCTTTAAGAAATAATAAATGGGATGTAATTATAAAAATTGGGCAGTAACTATAAAAACATGCACCAAACACGTAATTAGTTTATAAAATATTACCTTTGGATTTTGAAAATTTTAACTTCATTAATTATTGCACGCGTAATGTTTCGTTTGTTTTTTACGTAATACAAATTTATATTGAAATTGTATTTAATCTGACTAGAAATTTCAGGATAAAAATATTTCGGATCCCATCAAAATGTGGGAAATGTTATTGAATTCTATGTTGAACGGTTGGTTGAAATTATTAATCATTGTCCTAGCTAGAAAATGGGTTGTACTTTTAACAAACTATAAATGGGTTGTAGTAAATTCCATTAGAATTTAAAACTGGGCTGTACATTCTTACAAATCGCAAACAGGCTATAAGTTCTCTTCGACACAGTTGTGGGCCTACTAAGTTGACGCATCCCCTAAAAAAATTTAGTCCAACAGATGTCGTGCTTCTTCTTCAATCTTGGATATTCTAGCTTCAGCCGCCCAAAAAATGATTCCTCCCCCTGACATCTGGGGCGCACCATTTCGGAGGTTGACCTGTGGGCCTACTAAGTTGACGCCTACCAAGGGCTTTGTCAACTTAGTCAATATAAACGATTCTAGCTGCAGTGATCGTATGATGTCCATCCAAAGGCCGTCATGATTCTTCAACCTCTGGTCTTCTTGCTCCAGCCGCCCAAAGCAGCGCCGGTCGTGCCGCCTGCTCCTGCCTCCCGTGGCCGGCTGTGCTGCCGTGGATGCCTCACCGCCCCCTACCACTCCCACCCTGGCAAGGCCCTGCGGCGACGATAGCCTCACACCGCAGCCGAACCAGTGAACCCTCATACTCCTCTCCGCGTGGGCATCCACTACCGCGTCTTCCCGGCTTCGCGTCGTCCCCTTCCTAGGCTTCGTCGTCGTCCACTGCCCTGGTGCTCTCGGCACGATGTGGTCCACGTGGTCAACGAACGACTTCCATCGGAAGAGTACTGTACATGGAGAGGCTGACAGCTGGGTCCACGGCCGCAGCAAGGAAGTGCCTCCTTATTACACGGAAAATAATGATTCCTCCACCTGACAACAGGGACCCACCGGACGGGCCACCGTATTTCATGAAAAAAACGTTTCCCCCTGATTGCTGGGACCCAGCAGCTCCATCTTCGCACGCAAGGAAGTGCGTCCATATTATGGGCAAAAAATGATTCGCCCCCCTGACTGCTGGGACCCACCAGCTACATCTTCGCATGCAAGGAAGTGCCTGATAGTCGAGACCCACACGGTCGAAGCGTACGTAGTGTTGTCATTCTGGTCGCGAACGTGTACGTACATACTGGTCGGTCCGTCTGTCTGCAGGCTGCATCGATGAATAGTGGCCGTGTAAGGAAGGGCACGTGTCGTAGTAGAGGCCCGCATGTAGCATGTACATGTACGTACATCGGCCAGGGTGCAAGAAAGTAAATACGGCCACGTACGTACAAACGGGCAGGGTCTCGAACGCCTACTCGCGCATATGTACGGCAAGGGCTCGTGTACATGGCTGGGTTGAAATGGAGAAATTGTGTCGTCGTCGTGTTCTTGGGGAGGCAACGGAATGCCTCGTGTTCATCGGGAGCCAACCGGCTTTGACAGAACAGCCGATGGAAACAAGGCCCGGCGTACCGCAGAATAGAGGGAACGTCCTTGCGTTCAACCGGCCACGGTCGAAACAGGATGCTGTTCATCTGGAGTGGTCTGGCATACCGCAAAATGGAGAAAACGGACCTCCTACGGTCGAAACAGGGTCCTGTTGATCGGGAGGGGTGTGGCGTACCGCAAAACAGAGGAAACAGACTTGTGTTCGAGCGCTACGGTCGAAACGTTGGTCCTGTTCGTCGGGAGGGGTGTGGCGTACCACAAAACGGGACTCCACGGGATACTATTAATCGCCACCGTTGACTGCCTTCACGGGCTGCTATTCATCCACCGTCGACCTCCTCCAGCCTCGACCTGCAACTATTCATCCACGGGCTCCTGTTCATTCAGCCTCCATCACGCACTCCTCCACCGGCTACTATTCAACCAGCCCTCTCCACGGGGTCCTGTTCAACCACCCCTCCACGGGCTACTATTCATAAAGCCCTCAACCGGCTATTGTTCAACCAACCCTCCACCCGCTACTATTCAACCAGCCCTCCACCGGGTCTTGTTCATCCAGCCCTCCACAGGGTCCTGTTCATCCACCGGCTCGATCGATCGGGGTCCTGTTCATCTAGCGGCAACGGCCTCTACTACCACGGGGTCCTGTTCATCCAACCCCCACCAGGAACTGTTCATCCACGGTGAAGTGTCATGTAGTCGACGTTCACATAACACCACTAGAGGAGAGACAACATACACCTCATCAAAATATGGAATGAACACCAGATTCACACGATTACTTACTAGCAAAAAGGCCCGTGCATTGCAACAGGAGAAAGTGTCGGATCATGGGTACCGGCAAAACCCTTAAGGTTTGAATACTGGGGTGCGCACGGAGATTTCCTCCCTACCAATCCGCGTCCTAACTAGCTAAGATCTCAAGCACGAACTCTACGAACTCACAACACAAGGGACACAAGATTTATACTGGTTCGGGACACCGCTGTGGTGTAATACCCTACTCCAATGTGGTGGTGGTGGATTGCCTCTTGGGCTGATGATGAACAGTACAAGGGGAAGAACAACCTCCTGAGGTTGAGGTGTTCTTGTGCTTGGTGTGTGGCTAAGGATTGGCTCTAGATCAAATTGCCTCCTACTGTGGTGGCTAGTCCTATTTATAGAGGCCCTGGTCCTCTCCCCAAATATTGAGCGGGAAGGGAGCCAACAATGGCCAATTTGAAAGGGGACAGCTAGTACAGCTTATCCGGACAAAAGTAGTTTTTGCCTGCAAAAGGCTCTGGTGGTGACGCCGCCTTGGGCTCCATGGTGACCTCCGTCTTGTCGTCCTGCTGGTCTTGGTCTCGTTGCACCGATATGGAAACCTTTGCTTGATGCCTCGGTACTCCGCGCCTGCGCTTGCCTCCTTTAACACCAAAGAGGAAACGAGGACGCTGCGCGTGCTGGCGCTCGTCTGGCCTTGGTCGTCATGGCTCACGTCACGAGAACCTCCCGAGGTTTGTCTTGCCTTGATCTCTCCGCCCCTCGCGAGCCTGCCTGGCGAGGCCGCTCCTGAGGGGCTCTTGCATCGTCCGCCTCGCGAGGCTTGGCCCCTCGCGAGGGACTTGAATGCCTTGTTGATGAAGATGGGACGTGCAGGCCTGCTAGCACAGCCACGCCGTGGGCCGCAGGCAGGCAAGTCTGGGGACCCCTATTCCCAAAACGCCGACAGTAGCCCCCGGGCCCAAGGCGCGCTTGGGCTTGGCTTCGAGGTGAAGCCAAAGGTCAAGTGCGGAGCACCGCGGGCCCCAAAAGCCTGCGAACTTGGTTGACGCATGGCGGTTGATTGGACATGGGCAACTACCCGACTTGACAAAAGGCTGGCGCGGACGGTGCTTGCCTTCATTGCTTCCCTTAATCTTGCTCAGAACCCCTTTCTTGCGCCCTGCTTCCGAAATCCTCAGATCTGCTTCCATCTTCCCTTGCACCAATGACTAATGGCACCGTGCAAGGTCAAGTCCTCCACGTCACCGGCTTGGTACGAGCCTGCTCTTGACGCGCCCAATGTCTCGGAGAAATGCCTCGCGCCACTCGCTTGCCGACGGCAGGGGAGAGCAATGAATGGGGGAAGACGGAGCTCCGGGCCACCTCCGGCGTGCCGGAGTCCGAGGGGAGCATGTTCTTCCCCTTCTTCACGAGCAGCATCACCGCCGGGTTGGTTCCTCCCTTCTCCGATTTCTTCTATGTGGTCCTCGGCCATTACAGGTTGCAGGTGCTGCATCTCCATCCCAACTCCATCCTTCTCTTGTCCATCTTCGCTTACTATTGTGAGGCGTATCTGGGCGTGATGCCGTCTGTGGCTCTCCTGCGCCACTACTTCTTCCTTCGCGTTAGTGAGGGCCACATCTCTGGGTGCGCCAATTTCATTGCATCTGGCAAGGCCAACTCGATTTCAAACACCGGGAAGAAGGTCGACAACCTCAGGGCCAAATGGGTCATGATGGGCGCCAAGTGCGTCCACCCGCGCTTGGCGCTGCCGACGAAGATGCCCCAGTCCGACAAGGGATGGTCTCGTGTAGAGCTAACCGATGAGCGGGCGTTGTCGATGTTGGAGCAGATGAAGACCGACTTGAAGCCGGGCAACACAAAGGCGGCCAAAGTGACAGGGGCATGCTCCCGAGGGAATTCTTGACGCTGCGTGTTGCCCCGCTTCAGGCACGTGCGCGCCCTTTGTGGAGGCTTGGAGATGAAGAGGACAAGATTCGCCTGAGCCCGGAGGCCCTGCCTGACGATGAGCTGACTGATGTTCTGCACCTCTTTGTTGGGGACAACCAGGAGTACCTGACGAGCGCCTTCATTCCATTGTTCCACCACAAGGACTGGGAGGAGATCGTGGCCGCCCGACCGACTTTTGACGCGCGCGGGCTGGTGCCGCCGGTGCTTACCGGGGCCCCTGCAGTGTCGAAGCCGGTGGAGCTATCTTCTGATGAGTCCCACGGGGAGGAAGAAGGAGAGGAGGACTCGGAGGAGACCCCCGAGGAGATGGGAGAGACCTCCCCCTTGAGCAAGGCTGACATCCTCCGCGCCCTTCCTAACGACGCCGAGGTCGACACCCGCCAGGAGGAGGGAGAGCTGCCCGCTATCCCGACAAGGGGCGGGTCGTCGCTGATTTCTTGAGGTGCTACGTCCGCCTTGACGCCGCCTGGGGCTGCCTCCGGCCCTTCTGCCGAGCCGTCTTCTGCTCCCGGAGCCCGTGTGCCCACTCCTCAGGCTCCGACGCTTTCGGGTTTTAGGCTCCCCAAACGGAGGGTGGATTATGTCGCGGTGGATCAGTAAGTGCTTCAAGCTTCGTCTTTTTCCTGCTTGTACTTGCTAACTTCTAACTTTCTCCCTTGGTCAATCAGGCCGATGCCTTCGGCGAAGAAAAGAAAGGAGGATGCAGCGGCCGCGCCCCCCTCTGCGGAGAAAGGAGGCGACAACACTCTCACCCCCCCCCTAGCCCGGTCGCCCTCGCGAGGACAAGAGGAGCATCATTGGGAGGAGTCAGCTCTTGTGGCCCCGCTGGCTCCGGAGGTGTCGGTGCCTAGCTCGGCCGATGAAGCCCCGAAGGCTCAGGAGCCCTTGATCTCCCAGGCTCTAGTGACAACGCCGCCCCCTCCTCCTGCTGCGCTTCTGGCCCTAGATTCTTCTGCTTACTCTACCGCCTTGGAGTGCGTTCTTTCGAAGAAGGCCCAGCTGCGGGAAGATCTCCTAGGCGCGGACCCGCGCCTGGTGGCCGGGCGCTTGGAACTGGCCTCTAGCTGGCTTCACTCCGACTCGGCGGTTCGAGCGTCGCTAAGCCAGGCCGTGGCGGCCTCCGAGAAGGAGAAGCAGGCCGCCGCCAAAGCTGCAGCCGATCGTGAGGTGGCTCTGAAGGATGCCAAGGCCACCCGCGACCGTTGCCGAGAGCTGGAGGACGAGCTGAGGAGCCTGCGCGACCAGCACGCAGAAGAAACACGTGGTCCCCAGGCGAGGGAGGAGGAGATGAGGGCTCGGGAGGACGCCATCAAGGGCCGCGACGTCGAGCTGGTAGAGCTGGCGAAGGCGCAGGCCGCCGAGCGCAGCCGACTGGATGAGTTGGAGCGGGAGGCGAAGGCGAGGGAGGCCGATCTTGACGCCAAGGTGAACGTCCTGGCTGAACACCGCGTGGCCCTCTAGCTTCTTGAGGAGAGGTCCAGCGTGGCGCTGAAGTCACTGTAGGAGAAGGGCTTGGAGAAGCCGCTGACCACCGACGAGGATGGCCCCGCTCAGCTGCTTCCCCACCTGGTGAAGGCGCTTGAGGAAGTCATGGAGGGCATCGGTCCCATGGCTGAGGCAGAGGCTCGCATCCTTTCTTCAGCTGCACTGACGCGTCTCTTCATCTATCTGTACCTTCGCAACCCAATGCTCATCTTGATGAGCTGCTGGAGCGTGTAGCTGATGAACACTGCACAGCTGCCGCCGCAGCCGTGAAGGGTCAAGTGGAGGCCCTGCTGAAGAAGTTTCGCGGCTTCGTCCTCGCGCCTTCGACCAGCGATGCCACCGATCCTGCGACCCCGGCTGACGGTGCAGGCGGAGGTGACACCACCAAGGGAGGAGCACCTTCTGCGGGCGACGGCGGTGTCCAGGGGTGACTTGCTTGCAGCTGCTTCCCTATTTTATTCCTGCAACATGCAGAGGCGTTTAGACTTGTGCTTGGTATTTGGTGGAACGATATGGCTTGTAATATTTGCTTTGATATTTTTCAATTTTCTTCCTATTTGCTTTATGTTCTGCGTCGGCAGAGCCCGGCCCCGCGCATACCTCAACCGCCGTTGGGCCGATCGGAAACCAGGACGGACCAAGGAGCGAGGGGCTACTTGACCAGTTAGGCTCCTGAGTCGCGATGCTCAGGAGTCCCCCTTGACGCGCAAACAGCTTATAGGGAGGAGACGTGAGGATAGGTTTGTGTTCTACGTCGGTAGGGCCCGGCCCCGCGCATACCTCAACCGCCGTTGGACTGACCGGAAACCAGGACGGAGCAAGGAGTGAGGGGCTACGTGACCAGTTAGGCTCCTGAGTCGCGATGCTCAGGAGTGTCCCTTGACGCGCAAACAACTCCATACCTTTTCCCTCGCCGAGGCTCGGCTCGGGAGTGGCGTGTGATGACCAGGTGCGACGGACCTGGCTTGGGGGGCGTATGCTTGGGCATGACCCGAGTGCAGCCCCCGTGCCGAGCCCCCTCGCACGACTCTCCTGAGGGGACAAGTTGTAGTGAGGCCGGACACTGAGCTCTGGGCTCCCTGAGGTTGGTACGGCCGCCAGGCCGCCTTCAATTGTTTATCACCAGCGCAGAGAGTAGTGCTTCCGCTTGTGCGCGGGCATAGCCGCTCCTACGCAGTGTGGACGGCCAGAGCGGAGCATGGTGCTTCCATGGGGCGTGGGAGGGGGACTCCCTACTGCGGAGAGCCCCCGGGGCGTGTACAACCCCGCCCTAACACGTGGCTTGCACGACAGGGCTAGACGAGGTGTATCTGGGCACTCGTGAGCCAGCGCGGGACTCACGAGGCCCTACCTCAAGGCGGGTTGTGCCTGGTCTTGGTTCTTGTTCGCTGTGTTAGTCTTGCGAGGTGGTCAGACAACCTGCGCCAAACGAGTCTCCTAAGGTTATCATGTGAGAAATCCAAGCACCAACGGCCCCAGGAGTTGACGTGAACAGGGCTGACCCACCAGACAGAGCTCAGCCGTTGGATTTATCGACACTGCAGGGACGAGCTCGAGCACAAACGCCGTGCCTAACCTACTCACGCGAAGGATCCTAAAGAAAGATGGCTGGCGCGCGGCTCCCGTGATGGGCGACGATCGAGCAGGTAATAGCTATATGTAGATTAAGCATGGAAAGCATACTGGCTCAAGTAAATGCAAGGGAGATACATGCCACCGGGTCAGGCCCGAGCGGCTTGGGGATGATGCAACCCGAGGGGTGCCCCCAACAAGGTAAGCTAAAGGCATAAAATGGGATGCATGCCATAGGGACGGACCCACGTGGCCTGGGAATGATGCAGCCCTGGGGGCGCTCCTAGCTAAATGAACTTGGAAAATGTCACCTAGCTCTGTTGATGAAGGAGAGTTGGGGCAGCTGAAGGTACGCGGCGAAGAGGTTGCTCCTCATGAGCCGTCGGGACCCTGAGCCTCGGGAGGCTCTGGGGGTCCAGGCGGTTCCTTGAGGGCCGTCTCCATCTCCGTCAGCACAGCGTGGTGCCGGTTCTCCTGAGCCGCCAGGATGCTCCGCAGGGTGCGCTGATAGGCGGTCTCCACGCTTGGCAGGCTAAAGGGCATGCGAACGTAGCTATGAGGTGGGCCCTCGCAGTGTCCCTCGTGCGAAGGCCAGAAGAGCTCCTGAGAGGCGGCCCTGTTGAGCCCTGGGACGTCGATGCAGACACGCAACCCGACATCCTCGCCTGGATGGGGGGCTGTGCCTGGTGAGCGGCGGCCGCCGCGCATGGACCTTGAGTCTTGCAGTTCCTGAGTGCTCTTGGTGATGAACTCTTGAACGGTGGGCACTCCTTGCCCTATGTCCTGCTGAGGGAAACATGTCGTGACGCACGCCTCCAAGTGGTGCCCAAGCGCCTCCCTCGTGATGTTGGAAAAGTCTGAGGCCCTCCAGAAGAGAGCCCTCGAGCCCTGCCCGAGAGGGGCGCTTGGCGCGCTTTCCTATGCAATGGAGGGAGGCGCCCCAGGTGCTGGCGCCGATCCGGACGAGGCGCCACTCGCCTGAGGCCCTGCATGGTGCATCCGCTTCTTCTTCTTGGGGTGGTCTCAGGAGGGCGCTCACCCTTGATGTCGGGGTCGCCGGTTGTTGCAGCTTGGAAGGCACACTCGAGGGAGCACACCACATCTCTTTCTTTGCACGGGACTGTGATGACTCCGCCGCTTCCTGGCATCTTGGGGACGTTGTAGCTGTGATGGGTCACCGCCATGAACTTGGCTAGGGCAGGATACCCGACGATGGCATTGTACGGTAGAAGGATGTGCGCGACGTCGAAGTCAATGAGTTCGGTGCGGTAGTTTTTGCGTTCCCCGAAGGTGACAGGGAGGCGGACCTGACCTATTGGTGTGGTGGAACCGCCGGTCACTCCTGAGAAAGGCTTGGTAGGCTGAAGCTGGTCATATGGCACTTGGAGGTTGTCGAACGTGTCGACGGACAGGACATTGTGTCCTGCGCCGCCGTCGATGAGGGTCTTGGTAAATTGCACGTTGCTGATAACTGGTGCACAAAGCATCGGGACGGAGCCAGCGGTAGCTACGCATTTGAGCTGATCTGCCGAATTGAACGTGATGGGGCAATAGGACCATCTGAGCGAGCGTGTGGCCTCAAGCTTGGGGAGGACTGCATTCACTTCACGAGCAAACTTTTTGAAAATATGTTGCGAGGCTCGGGCCTGAGCTCCGCCCAAGATGCAGGCGATAGCACGCGGCCCTTGAAGCCCCCAGCCCCCTTGTCTTGATTGTGGTCGTCATTCCTTCTTGGCGGCGGCGGCAGCGGAGGGAGTCCAGCGTTGCCTTTAGGATGATCCTCACGAGGCTGATCCCTCCAAGCGCCCTCACGAGGCTGATCCTGTTAGCGGTCCTCACGAGGCCGTCCGTGCCACTCCTGGCTGTCGGTGTGAAACGACACCTATGGGATCACAAGAATCCCTACTACGGTTGCGGGGCGCGGGGGTTGTGAGAAGAGCGGATCAAACAGATAGCACACGATTCCTTTATCCAGGTTCGGGCCGCGCGGATGCGTAAAACCCTACTCCTGCTTTGGTGGATTGTTTATCAGTGTTCTTGAGCTAGGTATGGGGCGTGAATAGCTCCAAAAAGCCGAATCCTCCTCCTGGTCGCCTCGGGCCTCCTTTTATAGGAAAGGGGTTGCCACAGTGGCACATAGGAGGTGGAAAGGGTACAGTCATGCGAGTTTATCCCTCGCATTACATGACAAGGCGCATTTCATGCGCCTTGCTTAGGTGTCCTTGCTTTATCAGGGAAGGGGGGAGCACTGTCCCGTCCGTCGCCGCTTCCTCTTGCGTTGACATGCGCCCTGGCCAGCGGTGCTTGTGGTACCATGTAGGCAGGCAAGCAGCTGAGGTGGCGCAATGGTGGGTGTCCACGAAGATCTGCACGCCGCCACGCAGGTGCCTGCCCAACTGGTTGGGTCGGCAGTTGCATGCGAACGGTGGTGGAGGCGCGACTGGTGCGGGCCTGATGGTGGCCCCACGGGTGTCCTTGGCAAGGGCCTTGCCGGGGCCCCGGCAAGGGTCTTGCCGTGGGCCTTGTGGTCCTCCTTAGCTAGAATCTTGCCAAGGGTCATCACCTTCTTAAGTGGGCATCTGGTCTTGAATGTCTTCACAAAGATCTGCATGCCACCACGGGGATGTCTCCCGAATCCTTGCCCCATGGAGGTAGTGGACTCAAGGGTGACCTCGCTCCGTAGGTGTGGGGCAAGTTGCCACGACAAGGATCTTGCCGGGCTAGCTAAAGCTGCCCCTCGGCAAGGATCTTGCCGGGGGGGTCTGCTCTGTCCCCTTTGCTCTTTGTGGTCTTGGTCTTGGCGTCGTTCCGCTCCTCTTGCTTCGGCCTTACCTTGGTTTACCTCCCTTGCCGTGCTCGGTGTGGCGGCGCCCGTGGCTCAGACTGCCCGTGCACAGTTATAGGGGTACAAAAAGTGTACCCCCCTTTTTGTACACCGACAGGAGCCCCCGGGCCTGGGCCACACATAAGTGCAACGCGTTGTTGGGCTAGGCCCAAAAACGGTGCGCGGGCAGGCGGGGCGGTTTTTACCGCGGTAAGTTTCTTCGCGCGCTGCGCTTTCCACGCATCTCGCACGTGGCGCGGCGTGGGGAGGCGTGCGTGACGTGAGCGGCGTGCGTGGGGCTGAGCTCCGCATGCATGCGTCACGTTGCAGTTAATGTGAAACGAGGCGTCCCACATTTTCCCCCATAAGAAGGAATAACCGCGGGCACGCTGCTCACTTTTCCCTCTTCCTCCGTGCCTTTTCCAATCTCAGAGTCGCCGCTCCCTTTCTTTCTTCCCTTGGAAGCTCTCGTCGTCGCCCGCCGTTGCCGCTTCGCCACCCCCCTTCCTCAATCCTTTAGACTCCTTGGTCGCCAAGGCGCCCAAATTTGCCAAACGCAAGGGGGTGGCTAAGGGCTCTGGGACCGTGGAGCCGCCGGAGAGCGCGCTGCTGGGGGACAAGACGAAGTCCGCCTTCTTATTCCCCTCGACGGTTGACGTTCATGAGCTCCGGGCCTCTTTCAAGCCCCTGTGGGGAGTCAAGGCAAGGGGAGAGAACTCGGGACACCCGGCGACGCGCGTCATCCCTGCCGCTTGCGCTGATCCTGCCCCAAATCGGTACCCCTTCTTTGTTGACTACTTTTCTTGCGGGTTATGCCCTCCTTTCTCCGATTTCTTCTGCGACATTATGCACACCTTCGGTTTTCGCCTCTTGGATTTTACTCCGAACGCGGTGGAGTGCATGTCTTGCTTCGCGCATCTTTGTGAGGGCTTTGCCGGAGTGCAGCCCAACATGGTGCTCTTCCGCCATTATTTCTATCCTCAAATCCAAACGGGAGGTGCCATCACTGGTTGCGTCACCTGGATCCCAAGATCCAAGGAGGCGTACCCGGATGGTGCGGTGAGGGAGAGGTGGGATGAATGTCGAGACCGGTGGTGCTGGATTGAAGATGAAGACCCGCCGGAATTTTGCAAGGTCCGCCGAGCGCCGCCGGTCTGCGGCAACGATTGGTGCGATGTTGACGTCGCCGATGGGAGGCTCACTGTTGCCACCACCAGGATTCTCCAGCTGACCCGGGCTGGGCTCACCCTCGAGATGATCGGGGCGGATTTCATCCGCCGCCGGATCACCCGGCTGCATAATAAGGGGAGGCCAGCTTGGCTCTTCACGAATCCAGCTGACATCATGCGGCTCCGCCCTGGCCTCGACCACAACTTTACAGTGATGGGGCATGCCCACTTCTGCCAGCGACTCTTCCAGCTGGATGTGGATCGCGACAGCGAGGTCGAGCTGACCGGTGAGGCCGCAAGGGTTGCCGTAAAGGTCGGCAAGGCCGTCAAGGGGCCGCTCTTCAAGTTCCCAGCGGGGGTGGTCCTATTGTGCAATAACTCGCGCCGGTCCGAGATCATCGCCATGATGCCGGACTGCAACGCGCACCGCCCCGTTCCGAGCCGGAGGGAGCCGGCGGCCGCAGATGTGCAGCAGTTCTTCGACACCTTGATTGAGGTGTACGTCAGTGCTGACGCCGAGCGGTGGCTTGTCATGGACACCACTCAGGCGGAGCTGGACTACATCGCCACCAGGGAAAAGGAGGCACAACTTGCTCTAGAGGCCGGCAGCGCCGGGGGCGTGGAGGACGAGGTCGCCGCCGTCGCGGAGGAGGAGCAGTTCTCCCTATGGGCGGCGGCCACTAAGGAGGCCAGCAGCGCCGACATCGGAGCCCTGCTCATCGAGGACGCGGCCAACGAGTCGTCATCGGAGGAGGGCGTGGCGGCGGGCTCGACGCCAGTCAGGGGAAGAGGGCGAGTCCTGCGGCGGGCTAGCTCTGGCGAGCCGGTCTGGCGTGGCAGGGCCACGCGGCCTCAATTGACCATGGAGGGGTCCGGGCGTCACACGAGGGCCTCGACAGCGAAAAGGCTGACGACGGCCGCTAAGAAGAAGGCGGCAGCCTCTTCCTCATCTGGGCTGTGGGGACCCCGACTCATAAGTCGTGATCACCGAATGCACGTGTACAGTGATCCCAGAGATCAATGCTCACTGAACACACAGAAGCTGAATACCAAGAGTCTTACATCCATACATACCATCTTACACAAATTATGACCATTAGGGTCAAGTCTTACATATATAAAGCCTTAAGGGCTGAACATCAAATGAAACACAAGCAGCGGAAATCTTCGTTGATAAGTAGAACGCATGCCATCTGCCTTAACCCTACAGGCATTTTGACTGGGAAGCGTCCTAGTTCGCAAGTTCGTCTCCAAAGGATTCTTCTTCGAACTCCTGTTCTTCAATGCCTGGTCAATTAAATAACCAGTGGCAAGCCAATGAGTACTTTGAATGTACTCGCAAGCAACCCATGTTTTGGTTCAAGGTACAATAATGCATGACATAGGTAAATTTTTGCGGAAAGCTAGTTTTGGGTGCAATGACATGTTCAACAACTTGTAAGACATGCATCAGGAGAATTTAAGTAAGTATGAGGATAGGTTACATATATCAACATAACTAGAGAGGGCACCAACCCAACTCAATCATATCAAGTCCTTGACTTGACCCAAGTAGTTCTTCCCACTTATCCAAACACATACACTGGTTTGTAAACATGTGGACGTAGCCCAAGAGAGGTTACCCAACTGTCCTTGACCGTGGGAACAGCTATTCGAATAATTTTACACTCTGCAAAGGTTGCACACTTTACCCACAAGATCCGGGGAGCTTCCGTGTCATCCACGACCCGCGGTACCTCAAGCACCCGGGGTAAGCACCCGATCACTATCTTTCGCTAGACGACACGAACAAGGAGTCCACTCGTTGCTCCGTATCCTCACGATGTACATCATAGGAGACTCGCTCGAGATCGTAACATCCAAGAGGGGACACAACGGTGTATCCGGTGCCCTGTGAAAACAGTCATGGCCGCCCTACCTGGCACGACCCCGTCCCGTGAGAGAGCACCAACTCTCCCCCGTCACTAGTAATGCAGGCTCCAAGCTAGTATCGACCTAGGTAATCAATAATGCCCTTTCCCATATAAGGGTAGAGTGGTTGCGCATGTAAGGTTGGAATAACGGTCGCAACATAAACCAATCCGTTTTGGAAAACAACACACACTTGTCTCGGTACACCACTTCGTCATCAAGTGGTTACCCAACTCATCATCTCCCTCGGGCATAAGTGGCACCCGATGGGGTTTTCGAAAAGTCCTTTGAAAGTACTTTGCCTCCATCTCCATGCATATTCCCGTCCCTTTTTGCGTAGCACTACCTTTGCATCCTATCTCCTTCCACCGGCATAACCCTCATAAGGAGGTAGGGTCATGCATAATGTAGGTTTCAACGAGGAAGTAACGGAGGTAACCCACCAAAGTGGCTACCACCTCAACATGATTCCATTGCAACAACAATAAAGTGCTATATGACATGCATAAAAAGGGTTTCATAGACATGGTCAAAGGGCTGCTTGCCTGGCTCAACAAGGTCTTCTGGGTCTTCAAAGTCTTCTGGTCCAACTCCTTCGTCAGCAACGCAATCTATCGTCGCAAAATAATAACGAGAAAATAAGGCAATAATAAAACAGAAAAACCAAAGTGCTCAAAAAATGTCAACTCATTTTTGTAAAATACTAGGTTGAAAACTAAGAAGGGGAAAATTCTTAGTTTTGGATTTGGAGTTGCGGAATAGGAGAAATGGATTTTTAGAGGGGAAATTTAAATGCCCAAATTTGAATTTAAATTTGAACAGTGCAGAAAAGTTGGTTGGGTTTGAATGGAAATTGCACCATTAAATAGATTGCATTATTCTAGGAATTTAGGAATTGGAATTATTCCATTTGGACAAATATTTTTCCCTGTGGAATTTTTACAAGACAGAAAGAAAAAGGAAAAAGAGAAATGGCACTGTGCCACTGGGCCAGAGCAGCCGCTGGGCAGCAGGTCCAGCCAGCGGGCCGGCCCAGCCGAACCAGCGCACAGCGCGCGCGCCCGTCCACCCGTTCCAAACCTGACGGGCGGGGCCCGCAGGTCGGACGGGGCGCGGGAATGAGGGAGAGGATGACAGGCAGGGCCCGCCTGTCATCACTAACCCGTGGACAGGGGGTCGCGGCACTCACCGGCGACAATGAGGCCATGGCAAGCTCCGGCGAGTGCGGGGATGGCTTCAGGGGACTGCCGCACGTCGGGGGGTGGTGGACTTGGCCGGCGGGGGTGCCTGGTTCGCCGGCGACGAGGTCCGCGGCGGAGGAGCTTCGGGCGGCGGTGGCTCCGGCTGTTTTCGGCTGTAAACGAGGCGGGAAAGAGAGGGGAAACGATCAGTGGGATGCAGGGGTTCCAGATCGAGAGAAAAGGGGGTCGGGGACGGCCTGTACCTCGCGAACTCCGGCGAGCCGAAGCGGCGGAGCTCGAGCTCGTTCTCGAGCTCGGGCGGCTCTGGAGGCGAACTGGGGGTGCAGGGAAGGGGTTTGGTGGTGCAGTGGGCGAGTGGCGAGGAGAGAAGGGCTCGGGAAGGCCCTTATATAGGCGAACGACGGTCCACCATGGGCTCGTGCGCCGGCGGGCTCGTGCTCGTTGCTACGGGCCTCGGGAGGGTGCTGCGCCGTGTCTAGGGTGCTTGTGGTGGTCGACTACGCCCAGGGGAAAGAAGAGAGAGAGCAGGGAAGCGACAGGGTAGCGCGCGTGTGAGCCGCGCCATTGGCGCGCTCGGGCGGCTCTGTGTCCGTTAGCGCGGAGGCGCGGGGAAGAGGAGAGAGGAGGGGGGCCGACCGCGTAGCGTGTTGCGGACGCCGAGGCACAACAGCAGGCGCGCGGGGGAGGCTCGAGGTGGTCGGGGGCGTCGGGCAGAGGGCGGCTACAGTGCGGGAGCGCACTGTAGCGTGCTCCAGAGCGCGCCTTTGGCTGCCATGGCATTGTTTAAAGGGCAGGGGTGTGCCCACTAGTGTCTAGCAGGTCTAGGGGAGAGTAAAGAAGAGGAGAGGGGCATTGGATGCCTTCGATGGCCACTGGAGTGAGGAGGGAGGTGAGGAAGAGGGGGAAAGTGGCTGTCCAGAGAGAGAAAGAGGGGGGTTTCACCCCTCAATTATTGAGCTGGGGACTTGCCATTGTTACTGGAGGTGAAAGGGGTCTAGGGGGAGCTGTGGTAAGAACTGGAGCTCACCAAGAATAGTGGAAGGGGTCCAAACAGTGGTTTTTGCAAAATGACAGAAGGTGTTTGATGTTGGTTTGGGCAAGAAAATGATCTCCAATTGCCATGACACTACACAAGGTGAAATGACACATATAATTAGGGCCTTCCACCAATTTATAGCTTAATTGGGCAAAGTTGCCAATGCAACTTTTGTAAACCCTAGAAATGAGCAGAAATGGACTTGTGTAGATCTAGTTGAGCAAATCACTTCTCCTTGATGCACCACTTGGTGTAGTGGCCTCATTTGGTCATGTGATCATGCTCACAAAAGTTGGGGTCAAGGAGAGAAAGTTGGTAGTACAAACTTGATCAAACTTGATTCTGGTCAGAGAGGGTTTTGGGGCATTTTGGTGAACCAAAATGACTCTAGTTAACATGGGGCTTTGCAAGGTGATCACAATATTTATTTGTGACTTGCTGGATTTTCCTTGGATTTTTATGAAAGTATTTCCTGTAGAAATATCTCAAATCCTTGAAATGGACAGAAATGGTTTTGGAAGGTTTTGTCCAATATTTTGATCATAACCATGTGTTGAAACTCATATATATGGAAAATATATGTACATTTAGTCTCCCTAATTTTTCTCAAATATTTTTAAAGCTTTTAAATAATTTTAACCTATTTAAGACCATTTCTGGCCTTAAGAAAAACCCTTTAAATAAAATAGGAAAATGACTTTCAAAATTATATTTTTGTGGTTTCTGGGTATCCTATATCTAATAGGTGTCCAATATATCTTTGGAAATATTTTTACTGCCCTTAGTTAAGTATTTGGAGTGCAAACCTCAATCCAGGGGTTTTTGGAAAACTAATTCTTAAAAATACTTTTTGGCCAAATTATTTTTGTAAGAAAATACTATATTGCTCTATACACATGGCACGATCATTGGGCAGAGGCTTGGGACAAGGAGATGAAGTATAGAAGGTGGAGTAGTTGACTATAAAGAGCACTTGAAAAACCACTCAGTGAAAACCAACTTCAAAATAAAAGCCAAATAATGCAAAAGTTTTTGTTGGCCCAAATTTTCATGCTTTATTAATGCAAATGATATGTTACAAAATGCAGGGTGTGACAGACCTACCCCCTCACAAGAATCTTGTCCCCGAGATTTCTAAACTAGGCCTTAAAGAGATATGGAAACTCGGATCTGAGGTAGTCTTCACGTTCCCAGGTTGCTTCTGCTTCAGTGTGGTTGCTCCACTGGACCTTGAAGTACTTGATCGTGCGGCTTTGAGTGCATCGCTCAGCCTCATCCAAAATGCAGATGGGCCTCTCACGGTAAGTCAAATCAGGTTGGAGGTCAATAGCTTGATGATTGACGTCCTTGTAAAGATCAGGCTTGTCTGGGACTTGGAGACACTTCCGGAGTTGTGAAATGTGGAATACGTTGTGCACATCGGATAGTTCAGGTGGCAGTTCCAACTGGTAAGCTACTTCTCCTCGCCGGTCAGTGATCTTGAAGGGGCCGATGTATCTTGGAGCGAGCTTTCCTTTGACATGGAAGCGCTGTGCTCCCTTGAGAGGTGTGACCCGGAGATAGACATGGTCTCCAACTCGGAAGTTCATGTCTCTACGACGTGAGTCAGCATAGCTCTTCTGCCTTGACTTGGCAGTCTTCAAACGC
This sequence comes from Aegilops umbellulata, assembly GCA_032464435.1. NCBI lineage: Eukaryota > Viridiplantae > Streptophyta > Magnoliopsida > Poales > Poaceae > Aegilops > Aegilops umbellulata. Next base: position 105,193,606 of record CP136054.1, read on the forward strand.
TCTCTGACAAGCTGGACTTGCTCTTCTGCTTCACGGAGAATATCGGGCCAAAAGACTAGCCCTTCTCCGGTCTCTGACCAATTGAGGGGTGTGCAACACTTGCGTCCGTACAACACCTCAAATGGTGCCATCTGGAGGCTAGACTGATAGCTGTTGTTGTAGGAGAATTCGGCAAAAGGGAGGCAATCTTCCCACCTAGCCCCATATGCTAAGACACAGGCTCGGAGCATGTCTTCGAGTATCTGATTCACTCGCTCTGTCTGACCTCCGGTCTGTGGGTGGAAAGCAGTGATGAAGGACTACTTGGTCCCCATGGCCTCTTGGAACTTCTTCCAGAACCTTGAGGTAAACTGGGTTCCTCGATCTGACACAATCTCCTTGGGAACACCATGAAGGCTTACGACTCTGTTGATGTAGAGGCTGGCTAGCTGGTTTCCCTTGTAAGTCGTTTTGACAGGAATGAAATGGGCTACTTTGGTCAAATGGTCGACTATGACCCAGATGGAGTCATGTCCCTTATTTGACCTGGGTAATCCAGTGATGAAGTCCATCCCTACTTTATCCCATTTCCATTCGGGCACCTTGAGAGGCCGTGACAATCCAGCGGGCCGCTGATGTTCAGCTTTGACCAGTTGGCATATGTCACACTTAGCGACGAAAGTGGCTATCTCTCTCTTCATGCCATGCCACCAGAATATTTCCTTTAGGTCTTGATACATCTTGGTTCCTTCGGGGTGGATGGAATACGGGGTGTCATGAGCTTCTTGCAAGATCAAATTCTTGAGCTCAATCTTGTTGGGTACGCAAATGCGATTCCCAAACCACACAATTCCTTGCTCATTCTCTGAGAATCCTAGGGCGTTGCCTGCCCTAATCTTCTTCTTAATGCCTTCAATACTCTCGTGTCCCTTCTGAGCTTCCTTAATATCATGCATCAGGGTAGGCTTGACTTCAAGGTTGGCTAAGAATCCTGGTGCAACTAGTTCCAACCCGAAGCTTTCAAGTTCTTCATACAAGGCGGGTAGCCTGCCTTTAAGCATAGCATTCAAGGAACAAGCCTTTCTACTTAATGCATCTGCTACCACATTAGCCTTTCCAGGGTGGTACTGAACACTGAGATTGTAATCCTTGATCAATTCTAGCCATCTCCTTTGCCTCATGTTCAATTCCTTCTGAGTGAAAATATACTTCAGACTTTTGTGATCTGTGTATATCTCACACCGCTTCCCTAGGAGGTAATGTCGTCATGTCTTCAGGGCATGAACTACAGCTGCTAACTCGAGGTCATGAGTAGCATAGTTCTCTTCATGAGGCCGTAGTTGCCTTGAAAGGTAAGCTACGACTCTCCCTTCTTGCATCAGTACACCTCCTAGTCCGGTTTTTGACGCATCACAATATATCACAAACTCCTTGTGTATATCTGGTGTGGCCAAAACTGGAGCGGTGGTCAATCTCTTCTCCAGCTCCTGGAAGCTCTCTTCACACTTCGGCGTCTATTCAAACTTCTTGTCCTTCTTCAAGAGCTGAGTCATGGGTCGGGCAATGCTTGAGAACCCTTCAACGAACTTGCGGTAATATCCCACGAGTCCGAGGAAGCTTCTGACTTCTTTCACATTGCTTGGGGATTGCCATTCAGTCACGGCTTCAATCTTAGCGGGATCGACCGACAATCCTTCTTCAGTCAAAACATGACCCAAGAATCCAACCTCATGCAGCCAAAATTCACACTTGCTGAACTTGGCATATAGTTGGTGCTCTCGAAGCTTGTCTAGGACCATCCTCAAGTGTCGCTCGTGCTCTTCTTCCGTCTTTGAGAAGACAAGAATGTCATCAATGAAGACAACGACAAACTTGTCCAAATACTCCATGAAGACCTTATTCATGAGATACATGAAGTAAGCTGGGGCATTGGTCAATCCAAAGGACATGACCGTGCACTCATACAGGCCATATCTGGTTACAAATGTCGTCTTTGGAATATCTTGGGGTCTGATTTTTAGCTGGTAGTACCCAGATCTGAGGTCGATCTTGGAGAACACCTTGGCCCCATTGAGTTGATCAAATAGATCCTCAATCTTGGGAAGTGGATACTTGTTCTTGATTGTAACTTCATTGAGGGAGCGATAGTCAATGCATAAGCGGATAGTACCGTCCTTCTTTGCCACAAACAGAACTGATGATCCCCAAGGGGAGGCACTAGGGCGGATAAATCCTTTCCTCAACTGCTCTTCCAGTTGCTTATTCAACTCTGCCAGCTCTTCTGATCCCATTCTATAAGGCTTCTTATAGATGGGTCCTGCTCCGGGCTTGAGCTCGATGATGAACTCGATGTCTCGGTCAGGAGGCATTCCCGGTAGCTCATCAGGTAAGACATCGGGGTATTCGCATACTACCGGCACTTGCTCCAATCCAACTCCAGTCAGACAGTTGACTTGGTTGACTTGGGCAGAGGTGGGGTTGGGAGCAAACTTTACTTCGACTCCTTGGTCATTGGTTACAATGACGGTCCGGTTGGCTCAATCTAACAAGCCTTGGTGCTTGATGAGCCAATCCATACCTAAGATCACATCCAAGCCTTGAGATCTGAAGATGATAAGGTCTGCTTGGATGTCTACCCCATTGATGATAATCCCGACTCCTTTACACCCTATCTTGGCTCTCATCTCTACTCCGGGGGTTTGCACCACCATAGGGTTATTCAGGGGTGGGTCATGCCACTTTTTAATGCAAACTTTTGGGTGACAAATGAATGTGTGGCTCCAGAATCAAACAAGACAGTTGCAGGTGTTGAGTTGACAAGGAACGTACCCAGCATGACGTCCGGGTCTTCCTGGGCTTCTTCTGCAGTGACATGATTCACACGACCCTTGCCATTGTTGGGCAGGTTGCGGGGAGCTTGGTTCCTTAGTGGCACTCCACGGCCTTGTCCTGGGTTCGGCGCATTGGGGCGCGGGGCGTCGGGCTTCTTGTTGGGGCAATTCTTGGAGTAGTGCCCTGGCTGACCACATCCAAAGCAAGTGACTTGATTGGGGTTGCTGTTCCTGCCGGCATTGTTATTGGGGTTGTTGTAAGCTGGCCTGGGGTTAGCATACTGCTGAGGTGGATAGTTGGTGCGGGGTGCAGGAGCTCTTGGCTACTGATAGGTTGGCCTGACCGGGGCAGACTGCCACGGGCGAGGCTTCTGGTTGCTGGAGCTACCCTTGCTGATCATCTTGCGCTTACAGGTATCATCCAAAGCACGTCGCTTGTCTTCAAGCATGAGTGCCTTGTTCACCAGGTCAGGAAAGGTCGGGCAGTCACACACAACAAGCGAGTACTGCAGAGTCTTGTTAAGGCCTTCCATGAAGCGCTCCTTTTTGGCAGCATCAGTGCTGACATCTTCAGGGGCATACCTTGAGAGAACACTGAACTTCTGCATGTACTCCTTGACAGTGCTACTACCTTGCTTCAGGGCTCGGAACTCACGTTTCTTGATGGCCATGATTCCGGAAGGAATGTGGGCCTTGCGGAATTCTGCCTTGAATTCATTCCAAGTGATGTTTCGCTCAGCATGCATGGCCTTGACTCCATCCCACCAAGCTCTGGCAGTTCCCCAGAGACAGTGAGCAGCATATGCCACCCTTTCACGGTCCTCAGTGCATCCGACTAGTTCCAGCAGATCCTCAATGGTGCGGACCCAGTCATCTGCATCCAGGGGTTCAGCCGTCTCGATGAAGGTGGGTGGTGCATGCTTCTTGAACTCCACCAATGTGGAACGTCCGTTGCCGTTTCCCGCCGGCTGGCGGTTGACAGCTTGAGCAATCATCTAGAGGGCTGCAGTGTTGGCTTGGTGTTCCTCTCGGAAGGCTTGGAGAAGCTGAGCCATATCCATGCTTGGAGGTGGTGGTGGTGGCGGAGCTTGCCCTTGGGTTTGGTCCTGACTGGCTCCTTCTCCGACTCCTTGCTGCTGGGTAGAAGTACCAGTACGGGTTACAACAGGCATCCTCTTGGAGCGATCAAGGTCTCATGATTGGGAAAGATGGGGAAAGCAATATAGATGGGATGCCTAGTAAGGGGGTTGGTATGACACTAATTGTTTTCATGCAAGGGCCAAAAGGCCAAACACATTCATTAAAATCCAAATGGGTGATGTAGTCGCTTACAAGTTCCCGTAGGAAAGCACGACATCCATCAAACACACCAAGAGCAAACGCAACACTACATGGTTTCATATGAACCAGTACAAGGACTCGACTTCACATAGGGGTACATGACCTATCCTATCATAGGGGTTACTCATGGGCACATCCGGGTTGCGAATGATGCCTAAGTGGCGGAATGCTCGGTCGCGTAGTCTGGCTCTTCTGGGTCTTCCTCCTCATCATCGGTGGCCTAACTTTCCTCTTCACTTGAAGGGGTGGGGGAGTGGAGGAGCTCAACATGGCGTTGCTTTGCCGGAGGTGCGAAGAGCTTGCGGTATTCCTTTGCGCTCATGCGGTGCTGCCGTGGTGGTTCTCCATCCTTTGGTGGTCTTCCGCCTCGGTATGCAATTGCGGGCTGGCCAGGGGGAGCACCTTCCTTCTTAATCCTATCCATATTCTATTGTCTTGGCGAAGAAGTGCCTTGGTCTCATGGACTTCCTTTCGGAGTTCCATCGATTCCGAGGCCAAGTGTTGTGCCAAACTATCGGCACAAAGGCTGAAGTAGGTCTCGAATCAGAGTGGAAGTCCTTCCTCTAGTGGTGGAGCTGGTGCACTGCTCTCATCCTCACCTTCCTTCCAATAAGTCAAGAAGCGGGTTGCCATCTCGTCTGCCATCTCGGGAAGAAGGTCTCGAAGGCGGGTGAGTGCCTTGAGGGTTGTCGTCTCGACGGCAAGAACTAGTGTTGCCATCTGGGGTCCCTCGAAGAACCAGCTTGTTGGAGAGTCATTGGCCTTCACAATCACTTCCACGTGATACTCCGTCTCGGTGTCATTGATCCAGTACTCATGGTAGGTGAAAATGGGGGCTCGGTGGAACTGGCACTTCTTGAGGCTGTCCTCGAGAAGCACGGGAAATCCGTTGGTCAGGAATTCTTCGGGTACGGCAACCATCTACAAAGGTTGAATGGGAGAGGTCAATAAGGTAATTATATCTGGGGTGTGTAAGCTTAGGAAAGGAGAGAGGTTCAGATGGTCTCAAGCTAACTAACATCCAGGCTAACTAAGGCTTCCTACAGTCAGGATGGCTCTGATACCAGCTGTGTGGGGACCCCGACTCATAAGTCGTGATCACCGAATGCACGTGTACAGTGATCCCAGAGATCAATGCTCACTGAACACACAAAAGCAGAATAACAAGAGTCTTACATCCATACATACCGTCTTACACAAATTATGACCATTAGGGTCAAGTCTTACATAGATAAAGCCTTAAGGGCTGAACATCAAATGAAACACAAGCAGAGGAAATCTTCGTTGATAAGTAGAACCCATGCCATCTGCCTTAACCCTACAGGCATTCTGACTGGGAAGCGTCCTAGTTCGCAAGTTCGTCTCCAAAGGATTCTTCCTCGAACTCCTGTTCTTCCATGCCTGGTCAATTAAATAACCAGTGGCAAGCCAATGAGTACTTTGAATGTACTCGCAAGCAACCCATGTTTTGGTTCAAGGTACAATAATGCATGACATAGGTAATTTTTTGCGGAAAGCTAGTTTTGGGTGCAATGACATGTTCAACAACTTGTAAGACATGCATCAGGAGAATTGAAGTAAGTATGAGGATAGGTTACAGATATCAACATAACTAGAGAGGGCACCAACCCAACTCAATCATGTCAAGTCCTTGACTTGACCCAAGTAGTTCTTCCCACTTATCCAAACACATACACTGGTTTGTAAACATGTGGGCGTAGCCCAAGAGCGGTTACCCAACTGTCCTTGACCGTGGACACGGCTATTCGAATAGTTTTACACTCTGAAGAGGTTGCACACTTTACCCACAAGATCCGGGGAGCTTCCGTGTCATCCACGACCCGCGGTACCTCAAGCACCCGGGGTAAGCACCCGATCACTATCTTTCCCTAGACGACACTAACAAGGAGTCCACTTGTTGCTCCGTATCCTCACGATGTACATCATACGAGACTCGCTCGAGATCGTAACATCCGAGAGGGGACACAATGGTGTATCCGGTGCCCTGTGAAAACAGTCATGACCGCCCTACCTTGCACGACCCCGTCCCGTGAGAGAGCACCAACTCTCCCCCGTCACTAGTAATGCAGGCTCCAAGCTAGTATCGACCTAGGTAATCAATAATGCCCTTTCCCATATAAGGGTAGAGTGGTTGCGCATGTAAGGTTAGAATAACGGTCGCAACTTAAACCAATCCGTTTTGGAAAACAACACACACTTGTCTCGGTACACCACTTCGTCATCAAGTGGTTACCCAACTCATCATCTCCCTCGGGCATAAGTGGCACCCGATGGGGTTTTCGAAAAGTCCTTTGAAAGTACTTTGCCTCCATCTCCATGCATATTCCCGTCCCTTTTTGCGTAGCACTACCTTTGCATCCTATCTCCTTCCACCGGCATAACCCTCATAAGGAGGTAGGGTCATGCATAATGTAGGTTTCAACGAGGAAGTAACGGAGGTAACCCACCAAAGTGGCTACCACCTCAACATGATTCCATTGCAACAACAATAAAGTGCTATATGACATGCATAAAAAGGGTTTCATAGACATGGTCAAAGGGCTGCTTGCCTGGCTCAACAAGGTCTTCTGGGTCTTCAAAGTCTTCTGGTCCAACTCCTTCGTCAGCAACACAATCTATCGTCGCAAAATAATAACGAGAAAATAAGGCAATAATAAAACAGAAAAACCAAAGTGCTCAAAAAAATGTCAACTCATTTTTGTAAAATACTAGGTTGAAAACTAAGAAGGGGAAAATTCTTAGTTTTGGATTTGGAGTTGTGGAATAGGAGAAATGGATTTTTAGAGGGGAAATTTAAATGCCCAAATTTGAATTTAAATTTGAACAGTGCAGAAAAGTTGGTTGGGTTTGAATGGAAATTGCACCATTAAATAGTTGCATTATTCTAGGAATTTAGGAATTGGAATTATTCCATTTGGACAAATATTTTTCCCTGTGGAATTTCTACAAGACAGAAAGAAAAAGGAAAAAGAGAAATGGCACTGTGCCACTGGGCCAGAGCAGCCGCAGGGCAGCAGGCCCAGCCAGCGGGCCGGCCGAGCCGAGCCAGGGTACAGCGCGCGCGCCCGTCCACCCGTTTCAAACCTGACGGGCGGGGCCTGCAGGTCGGACGGGGCGCGGGAATGAGGGAGAGGATGACAGGCGGGGCCCGCCTGTCATCACTAACCCATGGACAGGGGGGTCGCGGCGCTCACCGGCGACGATGCAGGCCACGGCGAGCTCCGGCGAGTGCGGGGATGGCTTCAGGGGACTGCCGCACGTCGGGGGGTGGTGGACTTGCCCGGCGGGGGTGCCTGGTTCGCCGGCGACGAGGTCCGCGGCGGAGGAGCTTCGGGCGGCGGTGGCTCCGGCCGTTTCCGGCTGCAAACGAGGCAGGAAAGAGAGGGGAAGCGATCAGTGGGATGCAGGGGTTCCAGATCGAGATAAAAGGGGGCCGGGGACGGCCTGTACCTCACGAACTCCGGTGAGCCGAAGCGGCGGAGCTCGAGCTCGATCTCGAGCTCGGGTGGCTCTCGAGGCGAACTGGGGGTGCAGGGAAGGGGTTTGGTGGTGCAGTGGGCGAGTGGCGAGGAGAGAAGGGCTCGGGGAGGCCCTTATATAGGCGAACGGCGGTCCACCGTGGGCACGTGCGCCGGCGGGCTCGTGCTCGTTGCTACGAGCCTCAGGAGGGTGCCGCGCCGTGTCTAGGGTGCTTGTGGTGGTCGACTACGCCCAGGGGAAAGAAGAGAGAGAGCGGGGAAGCGACAGGGTAGCGCGCGTGTGAGCCGCGTCAGTGGCGCGCTCGGGCGGCTCTGTGTCCGTTAGCGCGGAGGCGCGGGGAAGAGGAGAGAGGAGGGGGGCCGACCGCGTAGCGTGTCGCGGACGTCGAGGCACAACAGCAGGCGCGCGGGGAGGCTCGAAGTGGTCGGGGGCATCGGGCAGAGAGCGGCTACAGTGCGGGAGCGCACTGTAGCATGATCCAGAGCGCGCCTTTGGCAGCCATGGCATTGTTTAAAGGGCAGGAGTGTGCCCACTAGTGTCTAGCAGGTCTAGGGGAGAGTAAAAAAGAGGAGAAGGGCATTGGATGCCTTGGATGGCCACTGGAGTGAGGAGGGAGGTGAGGAAGAGGGGGAAAGTGGCTGTCCAGAGAGAGAAAGAGGGGGGTTTCACCCCTCAATTATTGAGCTGGGGACTTGCCATTGTTACTGGAGGTGAAAGGGGTCTAGGGGAGCTGTGGTAAAAAGTGGAGCTCACCAAGAATAGTGGAAGGGGTCCAAACAATGGTTTTTGCAAAATGACAGAAGGTGTTTGATGTTGGTTTGGGCAAGAAAATGATCTCCAATTGCCATGACACTCCACAGGGTGAAATAACACATATAATTAGGGCCTTCCACCAATTTGGAGCTTAATTGGGCAAAGTTGCCAATGCAACTTTTGTAAACCCTAGAAATGAGCAGAAATGGACTTGTGTAGATCTAGTTGAGAAAATCACTTCTCCTTGATGCACCACTTGGTGTAGTGGCCTCATTTGGTCATGTGATCATTCTCACAAAAGTTGGGGTCAAGGAGAGAAAGTTGGTAGTACAAACTTGATCAAACTTGATTCTGGTCAGAGAGGGTTTTGGGGCATTTTGGTGAACCAAAATGACTCTAGTTGACATGGGGCTTTGCAAGGTGATCACAATATGCATTTGTGAATTTCTGGATTTTCCTTGGATTTTTATGAAAGTATTTCCTGTAGAAATATCTCAAATCCTTGAAATGGGCAGAAATGGTTTTGGAAGGTTTTGTCCAATATTTTGATCATAACCATGTGTTGAAACTCATATATATGGAAAATATATGTCCATTGAGTCTCCCTAATTTTTCTCAAATATTTTTAAAGCTTTTAAATAATTTTAACCTATTTAAGACCATTTCTGGCCTTAAGAAAAACCCTTTAAATAAAATAGGAAAATAACTTTCAAAATTATATTTTTGTGGTTTCTGGGTATCCTATATCTAATAGGTGTCCAATATATCTTTGGAAATATTTTTACTGCCCTTAATTAAGTATTTGGAGTGCAAACCTCAATCCAGGGGTTTTTGGAAAAATAATTCTTAAAAATACTTTTTGGCCAAATTATTGCTCTATACACATGGCATGATCATTGGGCAGAAGTTTGGGACAAGGAGATGAAGTATAGAAGGTGGAGTAGTTGACTATAAAGAGCACTTGAAAAACCACTCAGAGAAAACCTACTTCAAAATAAAAGCCAAATAATGCAAAAGTTTTTGTTGGCCCAAATTTTCATGCTTTATTAATGCAAATGATATGTTACAAAATGCAGGGTGTGACATGGGCGCACAAAGACCCCGTCGCCTTCTTCGCCTCCTCCGGCAGGCGTCGACTCGGATGATGATGCGGAGCTCCCCTTTGATCTCGGGCCCCTCAGCTCGGAGAGAAAAAGGAAACTGGCGGAAGAGGGGGAGACGGATGACGAGTAAGTACTCTGTTCCTTACTGTCATTTCCATTTCCCTGAACTGGGTCGCTTGTCTTGATCCATTTTTGCTTTTGTAGGGATGCAGAGACGTTGGCCCAGAGGGCGAAGAGGGCGAGGACCTCGGCGAGCAGCCAGCCCCCGGCTGGGGCTTCAAAGACACCATTGGTGGTGCTGAGTAGCCCGGACAGCAGCCCCCGGTGCAGCCCCCAGCATAAGTTCATCACCTCCTTCTTACTCGACATGGGGTAGGCGCTCGATGCCATGATGCTGACCTTGCCGGGTTTGCAGGAGGGGAGTGGCAGCAGGAGGAGCCGCAGATGGCTACTCCTAACACACCACCCCCATCGACTACGCCGCCGTGGGGGGCGTCCCCGGCAAGGGCATCAGGCACGGAGCCCACACCCATGGAGGAAGAAGGGAACTTGGGCGCTGGTGGCTCTGCCTCGGCGCCAAAGGCTGGCGGAGAGGGGACTTCATCTTCACATCCCGGCACTGGTGAGTCGCCCATCCTTTGTCTCTTGTTCTTTTCCCTTATGCTTCTCTTGGCTTCATTGCTCCTACTGCCGCCCAGGCCCTCCTTCAACAGATACGGAGGACATGGACACCGTTTTCAGAGATATTGCCGAAGAGGCCGCGGCTGAGGCCGACAAGATTGCCGCCGAGGAGGCCGCCAAGAATGCTGACGAGACTGCCGCTGGTGAGGTCGCTGCCAATGAGGCCGCCAAGGGCGCGACCGAGGATGCCGCCGCGGGGGCCGCCAAGTACACCGATGAGGCTTCCGCCGAGGGCTCCAGCGGTGGTCCTGCCGGGGGGGGGACCACCGCTGGGGCCTCCGCCGAGGAAGAGGTGATGAATGATCAGCCTCCCTCCTCCTCAACCTCAGGCCCCGGCAGGTATCTGAAGGTGGGCGATGATCTTTTCGTCCACCTCCCAGGGGTGTCAAGCCGAGCGCCCGCCGAGGGAGAAGTTTTTGATGGTGAGGTGCTTGCCGCCACCGGGTTCGAGGTCGTCGACGCGCCGGGCATTGGTGGCGATGGTTCTCCAGAAGAGCAGCTCTTCCACGCCATGGGGGCCAATTTCCGGAAGCTCAAAGTGCTCTACCACGCCCGCCTGGACAAAGTCAAGTCCAGGGCGGCGGCGGTGGACAACGCGGAGGCGGACTTCAAGGCGCACGTTGCCGAGAGCAGACTTGGTTCCACCAGTCTCGCGAGGAGCAGAGGGCCTTCCAGGAGAAATTGGCCCAGCGCGATGTGGAGCTCGCCATGAAGCTGGCCGACATCGAGAAGGCTTAGGAGAAGGCAGCGAACTTGGCTGCCGCGGCCGAAGCCACCCGGAACCAGCATCAAGCCGCCTTGGACTCCCAGGAGGAGGACCTCCTGCGCGTGAGGCGAAGCTTGCCGCAACGCTCCACGGCAAGGACGAGGAGCTCGAGACCCTTGTCGCGCGGCGGACCCGCAAGCTGGAGCAGAGGCACAAAGAGGCACTCGATGCCCAAGCACTGGCCCACGCCGGCAAGGTGAAGGAGCTGGAAGCGGAGCGGGACGAGCTGAAGGAGCAGGCCCTCAAGCTGTCCGGCGAGAAGAACACGCTCAACCGCGCCTTGACAGAGGCGCAAGGAGCGGTCATCAGCAGGGCCGGGGAGCTCTCCGAGGCGCAGAACTCCATCAGAGACGTCAAGCTGAAGCTGGAGGATCTCGAGAAGCTGTTGTCGGAGAGCAGGGCTCGGGAGGAGACCTTGACCCAGAGCCTGGAGGAGGAGAAGCAGCTGCGGGCGAACGAGGCCGCCTCCCACCAAGAATAGTGGCGGGCGAGAACAGGTGGATCAGCCATCTGGAGGTCGTCGCTGGCAGGGTTACCTCGCAATTGGCCACCATGGGGATGCCAAACGTGAGGTACGCCCCTGAGCATAGCGGGACCGTCAACGCCAAGCTGACCCAGTTCTTCGAGGGCGTCCTCGGGGCCTTGGCCTATCTCCATTCCAACAGGACGGCCACGCTGGCCGAGGAGGCCCGACGACTTTGCCGGAGGGTCGTGACCAAGCTCCTCACCAAGGTGGCGTACTAGAATCCCAATCTTGACTTCGCGGCCGTGATGAAGAGCTTGCCGGAGGGTGCTAACCTCGTGGTGCTCAAGGAGCGCATCAAGCCCATCACCGACTGCATCGACGAAATCAAGAGGGTGGAAGGCCAACGCCAGGATTAGGCATCCCGTTCTTCTTTGCCGCTGCGGGTTCCCAATCAAGACAAATTTTATCTTTAGTTAGGACCACAGCAATGATGCGATGTAATATAACTATGAAGTACTCTTAATTTCAGGCATGTTATTTCCCCGTTTAATTCCTCTTTGTATGTGCGCCCTACGCCGATCGGGAAGGCTTGCCGGCGCGGAAGCCCCAAGCAGCGTCTCGGGGATGGATCCCCATGACCTGCCGGGTACGCGTGCGGCCGGACGAGCCACCTCCCCTTTCCAAACGCGGCCACTCAAACTGTCGAGCTTGACTCGAGTCAGAATCGAGGGCATTGCCGATCGCAGGAGGCTACTCTGCCACTCTCGACGTAGCCGCTTGAGCTATTGAGCGGACTCGAAACAGGGCAAGGGCGTTGCCCATCGTGGTAGAGCCCCCTGGCATGCAGGTTTTTCATACAAAGGCGCGACATCTCTGGGGGGGAATAACCTCAAATAAAAAGGGTAGTATAAGCAAGGGTTTAGTGTAACTTAGCTTTTGTTTGCGATCGCTCGAGTGCCGATCTCCTGGCCCCTTTTCTTCTTTAAGGGTAATGAAGATGAAGGAGCGTCGAACTAACTACTAAAGTGTGACACCCCAAAAATTTTGACCTTGTTTTAATGGATTAAATTTTTTGCCCGGATTTAAAACCTTGATTCTTAGCTCCTTTTTGAATTTTTTTTACCATTTCCTCCCTTGCAATTATGGAGTTTTCCCCTAAATGAAAATCTTTTCAAATATGTCATTGGACCTGTTTAACCACTCAAGAAAAACTTTTCCTTTATTAGTAAAACAAATTGAATATATAAGTTGCTTGTTTTTTTTTCTTGAAATTGGTTTTTCAAGGTTAATTGGCCATATTTGAACTACAACCATTTGATAAATTCATTTAAAATTCCAACCAAAATTTTGAGATGTCAGGTGATGTTTTTAAATCACTTTTATGCAAAAATAACTTTGATTCATAAAATATTTTGAGCTCTACACCCTATTTCCTTCTCTGGTCCAGAGTGCAAATTTGCACTACAACCCATTTAAATATTTCTTTCTAGCCTTGACCAAAATTATGGGATGTTGGAAATAGCCTATAATTCAACTTTATGCAAAAACCCAATAATGTTCTTTGAAAAATTTGAGTGTATCAACCTCATCTTCATTCTGGCCCAACTTGCTGGTTTGTACAGCGACCACATTTTTAGTTGCTCCTTTACCCATGTTTTCTTTTTCTGCTTGTAGCCAACCCTACCAAACCCCTAAGTCCAGGAGCATGCACTCTTTGGAACATTTCTGGTCCATGTTGTGATGCCATTTGCTTCCTGTCCAAAAGTGTAGTTTTGCAAAACTTGCACTAGCAAGTTTCTCCTTTTTGCAAACTAACTACACCACCCTCTCATACTTCCATAAAGACCCCACTCTGGAAGTCATGGCCACCCCAAGAGGTGCCTAGGTGCATGTGGCATTCTGTCGAACACCCTGTAGGCATGCCCAGTTTTTGACATGAGTTTTAGTTGGCATTGTGATCTTGCTTCCCTTGCCTAGCTACCTTGTCCAATAGTCTCCTCACTACTCCTAACCTGCATCTGCTAATTCCCAGTCTCACCCGAGACCTCTAGCGCGCCCTGGCATTTCGTCGAGCAGGTCCTGCGCGTGCACTGGGCGCGCCCAGAGCGCGCCAACTGCAGCCGCGCACCGAGCCGCCGCGTCGTGCGCCCCTGGCTTGAACCGCATGACAGAACCTCCCCTCGCACTCCCCTCCTCGCCGCGTCACGCCAAAAGGCCCCGACCGCTCCCTGGCGCCCTACAGCGCCGCCGTCAGAGGCCATTTGGCGGCACGCCCGCCGCCGCGCCCGCCGCCCGACCACGCCTGCGCTAGCCAGCGCCGCCCAAGCTCCCAGCGCTTGCCACCTGCCTCCTGGAGCAGTGCGTGCTCATCCACAACTTCGTCCCCTAGCATTCGTCGCCGCCACGTTGCCCTGCAAGCACAGAGAGGCGGTTCGCCGCCATTCTTATCTCCGGCCACCTCGGACCGACCGCCACCGCCTATATAAGGAGCCCCGAGCTCATCTTCGCACAGGGACGACCCCAAGCCACCTTCCTAGAGCCCCATTGGCCGTCAATTGAAGAGGAAAAGGTCGTCTTCTTCCTCTCCGGCAACCTCGGCCGCCGCCATTGCCCCGGCCAGTACGGCGCCACCAGAGCCCCCCCCCCTCTCCGCTCTCTCCACCAGGAACCACCACATCCTCCCGTGAGCTCGTTCCCCTACTCAATCTTGATCGGGACACGCCACGAGCAATATTCCACTTTTTCCGACGACCGCCGTCCGCCGCGGAGCTCGTCGCCAGCAGCTCCGTCCACCCCAGAGGACAATACAACCACCGGGAGAAACGCCCCAGTCATGCGGATCCACCTCCACCATCGGATGCCCGCGAAGAGCCACCGTTCGCCGGCGACGATCACCGGAGCCTCGCTCCGCTCGGGCAGAGGAGGGAGAAAAACGCGGGCGACTAGTCAAACCTGACTAGTGGGGTCCCGGACCCACTGTCAGTGACACCCCCCACGCCGTCCACGTTGATAAGTGGAAGCGTAAAGCCGATTTTGGAAGATTTCAAGATGTTTTGGATGCACCCTTCTTTTCCATGACCTTAAGGAAAGCATTATGAACCCCAGGAATATAGTTTTGGTGTGATAGTTGATACGTTTATAACACCACCTTATTTCGGAGTATTGTTATTTCATGTGATATGATCATTTGCATGGATGCATTATTGTGATTTCCTTGCTGTTGGAAATGAGCATACTCATGTGATGGCAATCATCCTCATGTACCTTACATGCACGCCGATAAGGAATCCGGGAAAGCCTTTGCCTTGGGTAGGTGTGAGCTTGTCGCCGGTCTCCGTCGGGACGGTTATAATCGGTATGGCATGGTAAGGTATAATGGGTGGTGATTTGTTGGTTGAAGTATTGTTGTTGAACTAACCATGCAGGGAACATTTATGAACCTCCTGAGTCGGCCGTAGATCGAGTCTTGTTCCGATAACCCCCATACTTGTTTCGTACTGCCACAGGTCCCTACCGTAAGTAGGGTATGGTTCAGTAAGTTGTTAACCCTTTTCATGGCACGCACCGTACAGAGAGGCCATGGTGGAAGATACCGGCTGCATCCGGTAGGCATGCCACCTGGTCCGGGGGCATGGGTGTTTCGGTTGTAGCAGAAGGGGGTAGCTCCCCTAGTTTGCGCACGGTATAAATTTTGTGATCCCATGCTACGTCGAGGTTGTAGCCTTCCCACTTAGAGTTTTGCTTGACAGGTGTCGTGGGTGATTCCAGACACCGGTGAGTTAAGCTGGTGTGTGCAAGTCAGGTGTGTTTTCAATTAAAAGACCGTAGACGGAATTAGTCCCAATGGACTAAAGGAATCCGTTACTCGTGGGTAAAGAGTACACCCTCTGCAGAGATTAAACCTATTCGAATAGCCGTGTCCATGGTTAAGGATTTCAGTCTGGGATGGGTCAAGTGTCGGTCTTAGTGTCGGTCTTCGGAGGTGAAACTGTTAAACCAGAACGGGAATTACTACTTGTGACTTGTGATGATTATTACTATTGTTGACTAACCCATGATATTATTGTTATCATCGAATATCTCTGGGATGGTTCTACCTCCGGGATATTCACTATGATTTCTTTTAAAAGCCCTTTCTGTGGTGTCGCTCAGACGCCCGGCTGTGGCATTTCTTTTAAAAGCCCTTTCTGTGGTGCCGCTCAGACGCTCGGCTGTGGCATTTCTTTTAAAAGCCCTTTCTGTGGTGTCGCCCAGACGCCCGACTGTGGCATTTCTTTTAAAAGCCCTTTCTGTGGTGTCGCTCAGACGCCCGGCTGTGGCATTTCTTTTAAAAGCCCTTCTGTGGTGTCGCTCAGACGCCTGGCTGTGGCATTTCTTTTAAAAGCCCTTTCTGTGGTGTCGCTCAGACGCTCGACTATGGCATTTCTTTTAAAAGCCCTTTCTGTGGTGTCGCTCAGACGCCCGGCTGTGGCATTTCTTTTAAAGCCTTTTCCGTGGTGTCGCTAAGACGCCCGTCTGCGGCATGCTTGTTGATTATTTTATAAATATTACTACTGCTATACTATTACTTATTCATAAATAACATGCTTGCATGCATCATAGTCTCATTGATCTTGTGTGGCTAACGTCATGAACATGAGACATTTCCAGCACATCTTTGTTATATTATACCTATGTTCATAATGTTTGCGAGTACATTCAAAGTACTCACTGGCTTGTCCCTGGCTATTGTCTTGGCCAGATTGCTTGCTTGGAGAGGAGCGTTGCGATGACAGCCCCGGAGCTAAGCAACGGTGATAGCAGCCTCGCGAAGATAGGAGTTAACCTGGTCAGCTGTTCCCGTGGGAAATGGAGTCCCACAGACTGTGGTTATCCACGAACCGCTTCCGCCCTCAACCACTAGAAACCATTTGATGTACTCGTAGGCCACAATGGTCTTGTACTACATATTCTGTAATTTTGCTTGGAATATCTGTAATCAAGTTGATGCCTCATCAGCTAACAGTTATCCTGGGGCTGATGAGCTCGACGGCCATTTTTCTGGAAATTATGTCCGGAAAACCGGTCGCGACAGACTTGGTATCAGAGCCAGGCTGACCGTTGGCTAATCCTATCTTAGCCAGGTCAATAACTTGGGCAGACCAACCCACCAAGCCATAACCGAACCCCAACCAAGCTTCTCATGCAAGATAGCCCCACAGTGACCCGACACCTTTTGGCAGTCGGTGCCCGACCTACCAGCCTAGCCATCGATCAGGCGCCAGTAACCGGCCCCCAGATGGTCCTGTTCGCAAGCGTGCGGAGGAAGACTCTGTCCCCTTTTCCTATAAAAAGGGGCACGCTAGCCCCAACCCAGCACAACGCATCCACCCTCCTAAACCAAGCCACAATGCCTGGTCCTGTCGTGCACACTGAGACCACAGCAACCAACCTTGGAGGTTTTGTGACCATACTCGCAAACCTCACCCGTCGAGCCTATGCGTTAGAAGAGCCTCTAGAATATGTTGTGTACCAAGGACCCTTGAGCGGTGAAAGCCGTCAATTTTGGGCCACTGTACACATCTACGGTAGGGGTCTAGCACCCGAACGCCCCTACAGGTTCACAGGGAGAACCACTTCCTTTGAGCCACAAGCCATCCAACTAGCTGCTCGTGAAGCTATAGTTCATCTCCGGCACTTGTCGCCCAGAGTTGACTGTCGCTCGTTCCACTACTACCCCAGACGTGAAGGGTATGGTAGACCACCCCAAGTTGCCAACGGAGATCACGAAACAGATCCTGCGTTGTTGCACCTAGTGCGCTACGTAAGTGCACTAGAGGAACTGTGCGATCAGATCACTATTGATCTTATCGCAGCTCGTGGAGAGCTGGTGCGTCGAGCCCCGGCGAGAGAAGAGGACGAGCCCAGCGCCGACAACTCAGTCGTGCTGTTTGGACAACCGATCGAGCCCCTGAGGTCTACCCCAGCCATCGGCCAAAGTGTTGCGATAACCCCCGAAGTGCTTCGCCGCATTTTGGGAGCGCACTCCAACGGAGTTGTGGCCAGCAATCCCCGAGATGGTCATCATCGCTACCCCGAGCCTGCAGCCCCTCATCCTACTCCGATTAATTCCGACGATGAGACCCGTGGAGAAGCCTCAACATCCACAAGGCACACCCGCATGGATGTAAACGAGGTAGACTAAGTAACCCGAGTTGTATCGAGTCCTAGTGTACCCTCGCTTTGTAATCTTTTGGCTTTGTAAGTTAGCGCTGCCTGTTATCCTGCCTCTGTTTATATGGTAGTCTTGCCTGGATACGCCAGTATGTAGTATAAGATTTCTATCACTAGCACATTTACCAAAAACCTCCCCGACAACTCCCACAGCAACACGTCACCTCGGTGAAGTATGTGTATCTGTGGCATTGACTTCGACCCGCAGAGCAGAGCTGGAAATATCTTTACCATTCCCCGGTAAAAATAACCCAGCTCCGGTGCTATAAGAGGCCACCGCATGACCTTGCCAAACACCTCTCACCTTGTGCACCACCCTCACAACCATTTCCTAGCCATGCCGACCCCCAGCATTTACCTGAGAACCCCAGATGCAATCCCGGGTAGTTTTGTCAAGATATTGTGGGATTTCACCTGCAGTACCATGGGCGCTACCCAGCCACCCCAGTACGAGCTGTTCAAATCGAGGATCACCTCTTCCACCTCGAGGTATTGGGCAGCAGTGCACATCCCTCCCGTGAACTCAGACCAAGACCCAATAGAGGTCTCCTTCGTGGGAAAATCTATGCCAACCCCACCAATGGCCATAGAAGCTGCGGCATACGAAGCGCTCGCTTGCCTTCGATTCGCGGTACCTTACGCCAGCGAACGAGGGTATTATTACTTTCCGAGCCGTGCAGCGCCCGGAGGAATAACGTCTTTCCCCGGTGTATGAATTGAGAGAGACCCAGTCCTGGCCAATCTTGTCCAGTACGTCATCGCACAAGAGCATTTAACCCAACGCGTGATGGGCTATCTCCAGAGCCTTGCAGATTTGAATCCTCAGATCACCATCGGCAGAACACTAAGGCCCGACCAGCAGAGGCATGTGCATCGTCTGGTCAACCCACTTTCTCCGATAGAAGAAGAATGTGTCTCAGTGCCAGAGACATTTTCTCAGGATCCCGTCCAGTTACCCTTTGCATTCTAGACGACGCTGCTACGTTTGTTGTTGCAACTTTTATTTATGCGATGTAACTTAGGCATGTGCGCTCTGTATAAATCTTTAGTTTTGATTAATGTGAGTGATTCTGTTGCATTACTGTTTTCCTCCACTTATAATCCTGGAGTGAGTTTTCTTTTCCCCGAATTGCTGCATTTGCACCTTCTCACGGCATGGATTATTTTATTTCTCACAGCACAGCGGCCGCAGACTCACAACCATAATCATCCGAGCACATACACTGTTTGCAAAGCTTTCCAACGATGTTACACCTAGCTAACCACCCTCTAACAGCAGTTAGCACCCGGCACACCCCACCTACTCCTCGTGATCAGCGCCACCGCGGAGATCCAACACTCGAGCAGCAGCATCGCGACGATCATCGAAGATCATCGCGCACAGGAGCACGGAGAGCCCCAGCAGTGTCGCCAGCCCTCCACATACCAGGATCGCAAACCAGTCCGGCATCGCCTCTGCCATTAGAGATTCACCCGAGCTTCGATAGGCAGAAATGGAGGAAGAAATAGGAGGAGGAGCAAGGCCAGGTGTGAGGGAGAAGGGAGAAAACACCCCGGCCGCTTTATAACTCGAGCTCGGTGTATGGTGGGCGAAGTCCACCAACGCCGCTCGTCGCCCGATCGCCGGTGTTCGGAGTCGAATCCGCAAGCAGTGCCGACAACACGCTGGCCCGCGAGGTGAGTACTCGCTGCCCCGGCAGCTAGCACGCCGTGCACTACCTTGGTACGGCCTAGATGCCCTACGCGCTAGGCGTCGCCGGTGGAGAAAAGCGGGGGAAAGCGCGCGGTAGAGAGGAAGAAGAAGAGCCAGAGGGAGAAGAAGAGGCTGACTGTGGGCCCCGGGTCCACTTGTCAGCCAGAGAGGGCACCGTGCTCTCGGGTACGACCAGCGTATATCTAAGTATATAATTTTTTTTAAAATTTATATCCAGCGTGGAAATCTCACGTTTTTATCCCGAACCGTAGATTTTTCCACGCAGCGCCAGTATCCCCACTGTGGCTTTACACCACTTATTGCCCTCTCACTGTAGCCACATTTTAATTGCATATTTTTTAAACAGCTTTTAACAAATCTCGAGGACGAGATTTTTCTTAAGGGGGGTAGTTTTGTGACACCCCAAAAATTTTGACCTTGTTTTAATGGATTAAATTTTTTGCCCGGACTTAAAACCTTGATTCTTAGCTCCTTTTTGATTTTTTTTACCATTTCCTCCCTTGCAATTATGGAGTTTTCCCCTAAATGAAAATCTTTTCAAATATGTCATTGGACCTGTTTAACCACTCAAGAAAAACTTTTCCTTTATTAGTAAAACAAATTGAATATATAAGTTGCTTGATTTTTTTTTCTTGAAATTGGTTTTTCAAGGTTAATTGGCCATATTTGAACTACAACCATTTGATAAATTCATTTAAAATTCCAACCAAAATTTGGAGATGTCAGGTGATATTTTTAAATCACTTTTATGCAAAAATAACTTTGATTCATAAAATATTTTGAGCTCTACACCCTATTTCCTTCTCTGGTCCAGAGTGCAAATTTGCACTACAACCCATTTAAATATTTCTTTCTAGCCTTCACCAAAATTATGGGATGTGGGAAATAGCCTATAATTCAACTTTATGCAAAAACCCAATGATGTTATTTGAAAAATTGGAGTGTATCAACCTCATCTTCATTCTGGCCCAACTTGCTGGTTTGTACAACGACCACATTTTTAGTTGCTCCTTTACCCATGTTTTCTTTTTCTGCTTGTCGCCAACCCTACCAAACCCCTAAGTCCAGGAGCATGCACTCTTTGGAACATTTCTGGTCCATGTTGTGATGCCATTTGCTTCCTGTCCAGAAGTGTAGTTTTGCAAAACTTGCACTAGCAAGTTTCTCCTTTTTGCAAACTAACTACACCACCCTCTCACACTTCCATAAAGACCCCACTCTGGAAGTCTTGGCCACCCCAAGAGGTGCCTAGATGCATGTGGCATTCTGTCGAACACCCTGTAGGCATGACCAGTTTTTGACATGAGTTTTAGCTGGCATTGTGATCTTGCTTCCCTTGCCTAGCTACCTTGTCCAATAGTCTCCTCACTACTCCTAACCTGCATCTGCTAATTCCCAGTCTCACCCGAGACCTCTAGCGCGCCCTGGCATTTCGTCGAGCAGGTCCTGCGCGTGCACTGGGCGCGCCCAGAGCGCGCCAACTGCAGCCGCGCACCGAGCCGCCGCGTCGCGCGCCCCTGGCTTGAACCGCACGATAGAACCTCCCCTCGCACTCCCCTCCTCGCCGCGTCACGCCAAAAGGCCCCGACCGCTCCCTGGCGCCCTACAGCGCCGCCGTTAGAGGCCATTTGGCGGCACGCCCGCGGCCGCGCCCGCCGCCCGACCACGCCTGCGCTAGCCAGCGCCGCCCAAGCTCCCAGCGCTTGCCACCTGCCTCCTGGAGTAGTGCGTGCTCATCCACAACTTCGTCCCCTAGCATTCGTCGCCGCCACGTTGCCCTGCAAGCACAGAGAGGCGGTTCGCCGCCATTCTTATCTCCGGCCACCTCGGACCGACCGCCACCGCCTATATAAGGAGCCCCGAGCTCATCTCCGCACAGGGACGACCCCAAGCCACCTTCCTAGAGCCCCATTGGCCGACAATTGAAGAGGAAAAGGTCGTCTTCTTCCTCTCCGGCAACCTCGGCCGCCGCCATTGCCCCGGCCAGTACGGCACCACCAGAGCCCCCCCCCCTCTCCGCTCTCTCCACCAGGAACCACCACATCCTCCCGTGAGCTCGTTCCCCTACTCAATCTTGATCGGGACACGCCACGAGCAATATTCCACTTTTTCCGACGACCGCCGTCCGCCGCAGAGCTCGTCGCCGGCAGCTCCGTCCACCCCAGAGGACAATACAACCACCGGGAGAAACGCCCCAGTCATGCGGATCCACCTCCACCATCGGATGCCCGCGAAGAGCCACCGTTCGCCGGCGACGATCACCGGAGCCTCGCTCCGCTCGGGCAGAGGAGGGAGAAAAACGCGGGCGACTAGTCAAACCTGACTAGTGGGGTCCCGGACCCACTGTCAGTGACACCCCCCACGCCGTCCATGTGGATAAGTGGAAGCGTAAAGCCGATTTTGGAAGATTTCAAGATGTTTTGGATGCACCCTTCTTTTCCATGACCTTAAGGAAAGCATTATGAACCCGGGAATATAGTTTTGGTGTGATAGTTGATACGTTTATAACACCACCTTATTTCGGAGTATTGTTATTTCATGTGATATGATCATTTGCATGGATGCATTATTGTGATTTCCTTGCTGTTGGAAATGAGCATACTCATGTGATGGCAATCATCCTCATGTACCTTACATGCACGCCGATAAGGAATTCGGGAAAGCCTTTGCCTTGGGTAGGTGTGAGCTTGTCGCCGGTCTCCGTCGGGACGGTTATAATCGGTATGGCATGGTAAGGTATAATGGGTGGTGATTTGTTGGTTGAAGTATTGTTGTTGAGCTAACCATGCAGGGAACATTTATGAACCTCCTAAGTCGGCCGTAGATCGAGTCTTGTTCCGGTAACCCCCATACTTGTTTCGTACTGCCACAGGTCCCTACCGTAAGTAGGGTATGGTTCAGTAAGTTGTTAACCCTTGTCATGGCACACACCGTACAGAGAGGCCATGGTGGAAGATACCGGCTGCATCCGGTAGGCATGCCACCTGGTCCGGGGCATGGGTGTTTCGGTTGTAGCCGAAGGGGGTAGCTCCCCTAGTTTGCGCGCGGTATAAATTTTGTGATCCCATGCTACGTCGAGGTTGTAGCCTCCCCACTTAGAGTTTTGCTTGACAAGTGTCGTGGGTGATTCCAGACACCGGTGAGTTAAGCTGGTGTGTGCAAGTCAGGTGCGTTTTCAATTAAAAGACCGTAGACGGAATTAGTCCCGATGGACTAAAGGAATCCGTTACTCGTGGGTAAAGAGTACACCCTCTACAGAGATTAAACCTATTCGAATAGCCGTGTCCATGGTTAAGGATTTCAGTCTGGGATGGGTCAAGTGTCGGTCTTAGTGTCGGTCTTCGGAGGTGAAACTGTTAAACCAGAAAGGGAATTACTACTTGTGACTTGTGATGATTATTACTATTGTTGACTAACCCGTGATATTATTGTTATCATCGAATATCTCTGGGATGGTTCTACCTCCGGGATATTCACTATGATTTCTTTTAAAAGCCCTTTCTGTGGTGTCGCTCAGACGCCCGGCTGTGGCATTTCTTTTAAAAGCCCTTTCTGTGGTGCCGCTCAGACGCCCGGCTGTGGCATTTCTTTTAAAAGCCCTTTCTGTGGTGTCGCTCAGACGCCCGGCTGTGGCATTTCTTTTAAAAGCCCTTTCTGTGGTGTCGCTCAAACGCCCGGCTGTGGCATTTCTTTTAAAAGCCCTTCTGTGGTGTCGCTCAGACGCCTGGCTGTGGCATTTCTTTTAAAAGCCCTTTCTGTGGTGTCGCTCAGACGCCGGACTGTGGCATTTCTTTTAAAAGACCTTTCTATGGTGTCGCTCAGACGCCCGGCTGTGGCATTTCTTTTAAAGCCCTTTCCGTGGTGTCGCTAACACGCCCGTCTGCGGCATGCTTGTTGATTATTTTATAAATATTACTACTGCTATACTATTACTTATTCATAAATAACATGCTTGCATGCATCATAGTCTCATTGATCTTGTGTGGCTAACGTCATGAACATGAGACATTTCCAGCACATCTTTGTTATATTATACCTATGTTCATAATGTTTGCGAGTACATTCAAAGTACTCACTGGCTTGTCCCTGGCTATTGTCTTGGCCAGATTGCTTGCTTGGAGAGGAGCGTTGCGATGACAGCCCTGGAGCTAAGCAACGGTGATAGCAGCCTCGCGAAGATAGGAGTTAACCTGGTCAGCTGTTCCTGTGGGAAATGGAGTCCCACAGACCGTGGTGATCCACGAACCGCTTCCGCCCTCAACCACTAGAAACCATTTGATGTACTCGTAGGCCACAATGGTCTTGTACTACATATTCTGTAATTTTGCTCGGAATATCTGTAATCAAGTTGATGCCTCATCAGCTAACAGTTATCCTAGGGCTGATGAGCTCGACGGCCATTTTTCTAGAAATTATGTCCGGAAAACCGGTCACGACATAAAGCCGATTCTCACAACTACGCCGCCCCCTACGTGGCGCGCCAAAGATGTCGGTGTGAAACGACACCAATGGGATCACAAGAATCCCTACTACGGTTGCGGGGCGCGGGGGTTTTGAGAAGAGCAGATCAAACAGATAGCACACGATTCCTTTATCCAGGTTCGGGCCGCGAGGATGCGTAAAACCCTACTCCTGCTTTGGTGGATTGTTTATCAGTGTTCTTGAGCTAGCTATGGGGCGTGAAGAGCACCAAAAAGCCGAATCCTCCTCCTGGTCGCCTCGGGCCTCCTTTTATAGGAAAACGGTTGCCACAGTGGCACACAGGAGGTGGAAAGGGTACAGTCATGCGAGTTTATCCCTCGCATTACATGACAAGGCGCATTTAATGCGCCTTGCTTAGGTGGCCTTGCTTTATCGGGGACGGGGGAGAGCCATGTCCCGTCCGTCGCCGCTTCCTCTTGCGTTGACACGCGCCCTGGCCAGCGGTGCTTGTGGTGCCATGTAGGCAGGCAAGCAGCTGAGGTGGCGCAGTGGTGGGTCTCCACGAAGATCTGCACGCCGCCACGCAGGTGCCTGCCCAACTGGTTGGGTCGGCAGTTGCATGCGAACGGCGGTGGAGGCGCGACTGGTGTGGGCCTGATGGTGGCCCCACGGGTGTCCTTGGCAAGGGCCTTGCCGGGGCCCCGGCAAGGGTCTTGCTGTGGCGCTCGCTGTCATCCCCGGCAAGGCTCTTTCCGGGGGCCTTCTGGTCCTCCTTGGCTGGAATCCCGCCAAGGGTCACCACCTTCTTAAGTGGGCATCTGGTCTTGAATGTCTTCACAAAGATCTGCATGCCACCACGGGGATGTCTCCCGAATCCTTGCCCCATGGGGGTAGTGGACTCAAGGGTGACCTCGCTCCGTAGGTGTGGAGCGAGCTGCCACGGCAAGGATCTTGCCGGGCTAGCTAAAGCTGCCCCCGGCAAGCATCTTGCTGGGGGGGGGGGGTCTGCTCTGTCCCCTTTGCTCTTTGTGGTCTTGGTCTTGGTGTCGTTCCGCTCCTCTTCAGCTTCGGCCTTACCTTGGTTTACCTCCCTTGCTGTGCTCGGTGTGGCGGTGCCCGTTGCTCAGACTGCCCATGCACAGTTATAGGGGTACAAAAAGTGTACCCCCCCTTTTTGTACACCAACACTGGCGCGGGCCACGGTCGTCCCAGTGTCCCCCACCACGTCCTCCTCCTCGGCCGTAGCCCCGGTCGTTGCGCTCGGGACATCGACCGAAGCGTCCTTTGCGAATGGCTTTGAGCTCTTGACAGTCGCTGGTGTCGTGGGTATTTAGGTTATGGAAAGCGCAGAATGGTCGGCTGCCCTTGGATGACTCGGGCTGGTCCCTGCCGCGCTTCGTGTCTGGCTCCGCCACGAGAACATCTACTCCCTTGCGCTTCACGTCCTTGGTCTTGGCTTTCTTCTCCTACAAGTCCGCAGCCGGGAGCTCGAGGAGGGAGAGGCGCCCCTCCTCAGCCCTGGCGCACTTGGTCGCCAGGTTGAATAACTCCACAGACATGCACAACTCCTCGTGGATAGAGAGCTCCTCCTTCAACTTGACATCGCGGACGCCATCAAAGGACGCGGAGATGATGGCCTCGTCCGTCACTTTGGGGATCTTGAGGCGGACGTTGTTGAAGCGCTGGATGTACTTCTCGAGGGTCTCTCCTGGTTGTTGCTTGACGCAGCGCAGGTCACCCGCGGCCGGCAGGCGGTCGCGAGTGCCCTGTAAGTTGGCGATGAAGCGGTTGCGCATCTCGTCCTAGGAGGAGATCGAGCCTGGAGGCAGGTTCAGGATCCAGGAGTGGGCGCCGTCCTTGAGAGCCATCGGGAACCAGTTCGCCATGAATTTCTCGTCGCCGTTGGCCACCTCAATGCTTAGCTCTTATAGCTTCAAGAACTCCACAGGGTCGGGGGTGCCGTCGTAGCGAGGAGGCATATCTGGCTTGAACTTGCCCGGCCAGGTGACGCTACGCAGCTCAGGGTTGAAGGCGCGGCAACCGGCCGTGGTCATCGGTGCTGGCCTTGGAGGTGGAGCTTGGTCTTGGCGTATGCGCGCCACTACGGCAAGTGGCGCAGGGCCTTGCCGCAGCAGATGTTCCTGGCGCGGTGGTGCGAGGAGTGGCGGAGCATTTTCTTGCAGTTGAGGGACTTCTTGACGCTTCTTTCTTCACGCGCGGGCGCTGGATGCGGTGGGTCACGCCATGGAGCCACGCGCCTTGGCGCCAGGCCGCCGTCTTGATGCAGAGGTGGTGGAGGTGCTCCGTGAGCCACGTCGCCTATGGCTGGCGGAGGGCGAGGCAGAGAGAGGGACGGAGCAGGGGAGCCCCCTGCGGTGCGGACGAGCTCGACGATGCGGTCGAGCTAGTCCTCGTAGAAGTCATCGAGCGAGCGGTAGCGCAGGAGCTCATGCGCCATGAGGAGCGCGGCCCGCGCGTCCATGGGAGCGCGACGCGCATGGGACAAGGAACCGGCCGGGGTCACCGATGGAGCGGCGGTGCGGCCGTCCCGCCACACGGAGGGGTGCAACGAGGATACTTGTTGTTCGTTCCCCGCTGGGCCGGTGGCGGCAGGTGACAGAGAACGACGGGGTGGCCCGCCGACGGGAGCCATCTGGGCCACGCGGGTTGCGAGGGTAGCCCGAGGCTCAGCGCGAGCTCGGAGAGCGTCTGCAATGGGGACGACGGAGCAACTGAACGCGGAGCGACAGAAAGGAAGCTTCGGCCCACCCCTACCTGGCGCACCAAATGTCGGATCACGGGTTCCGGCAAAACCCTTAAGGTTCGAACACTGGGGCGCGCACGAATATTTGCTCCCTACCGATCCTCATCCTAACTAGCTAAGATCTCAAGCACGAACTCTACAAACTCACAACACAAGGGACACAAGACTTATAATGGTTCGGGCCACCGTTGTGGTGTAATACCCTAGTCCAGTGTGGTGGTGGTGGATTGCCTCTTGGGCTCATGATGAACAGTACAAGGGGAAGAACAGCCTCCTGAGGTTGAGGTGTTCTTGTGCGTTGTGTGTGGCTAAGGATTGTCTCCAGATCAGATTGCCTCCAACTGTGGTGGCTAGTCCTATTTATAGAGGCCCTGGTCCTCTCCACAAATATTGAGCGGGAAGGGAGCCAACAATGGCCAATTTGAAAGGGGACAACTAGTACAGCTTATCCTGACAAAAGTAGTCTTCGCCTGCAAAAGGCTCAGGTGGTGACGCCGCCTTGGGCTCCATGGTGACCTCTGTCTTGCCTTCCTTCTGGTCTTGGTCTCGTTGCACCGATATGGAAACCTTTTCTCGATGCCTCGGTACTCTGCGCCTGCGCCTAGCCTCCTTTAACACCAAGGAGGAAACGAGGATGCTGCGCCCGCTGGCACCCACCTGGCCTTGGTCGTCATGGCTCACGTCACGAGAACCTTGCGAGGTTTGTCTTTCCTTTATCTATCCACCCCTCGTGAGCCTGCCTGGCGAGGCCGCTCCTGAGGGGGTCTTGCGTCGTCCACCTCGCGAGGCTTGGCCCCTCGCGAGGGTCTTGAATGCCTTGTTGATGAAGACGGGACGTGCAGGCCTGCTAGCACAGCCACACCGTGGGCCGCAGGCAGGCAAGTCTGGGGACCCCCGTTCCCAGAACGCCGACAGAAAGAAAATCCTCTCATATCTCTAGCTGGGTCAGTTGAAAAAACTAAGCATGGCCGGTTTGCAGGTTATGAGATCAAACCCTGCCATATTGGCTATTTTGTTTTTGCCAACATTCTGAACCTGGGCCATAGTGCGCCATTAGGTTAGCTTCTTCTGTTGAGCCAAAACAGATGGCAAGTATCGAAACCAAATGGCGTAAGTAAAATTAATTGAATCGGGACCAAACAAAGCGGGACGTAACCAAGAATATCACCTCCCTTTAATAGTAGGTACAGATAACAAGACTTCTCGCATGTCCTCAGGAACAAACGTAACTACTCACAAAGCATATTCTTGTTCATAATCAGAGGAGGATTAATTATCATTAAGGGTCTGAACATATGATCTTCCACCGAATAAACCAACTAGCATCATCTACAAGGAGTAATCAACACTACTAGCAACCCACAGGTACCAATCTGAGGTTTTGAGACAAATATCGGATACAAGAGATGAACTAGGGTTTGAGAGGAGATGGTATTGGTGAAGATGTTATGGAGATTGACCCCCTCTTGATGAGAGGATCGTTGGTGATGAGGATGGTCTCGATTTCCCCTTCGGGAGGGAAGTTTCCCCAGCAGAATAGCTCCGCCGGTGGCGGCGTTCTGGGAACGGGGGTCCCCAGACTTGCCTGCATGCGGCCTGTAGCGTGGCTCAAAGGGGGCCCAGCACGGCCCATGTTCATCAACACAAGACCCAAGACCCTCGCAAGGGGCCGAGCCTCGCGGGGCGGACGACACGGTACTTCCTCAGGCGCGGCCTCGTCAGGCTGGCTCATGAGGAGGCAGAGAGATGAAGGCGGGGTACCTCACGAGGTGCCATGACGCAAGCCATGATGACCAAGGGCGCCAGGCGGGCGCCAGCCCGCGTAGTGTCCTCCCTTTCTTCTTTGGTGCAAAGGGGCAAGCGCAGGTGAGACGATCAAGCAAAGGCATCCATTTCGGTGCAACAAGACCAAGACCGGTCCAACGGTGGGGAGGAGGTCATCGTGGAGCCCAGAACAGCGTCACCACAGGGCCTTTGGCAGGCGAGGACCAACTTTAGTCAGGATAAGTGTACTAGGTGTTCCCCTTCAAATTGTCCAATTGTTGGCGCCCTTCCCGCTCAATATTTGGGAAGAGGCCCAGGGCCCTTGCCTATAAATAGGACTAGCCAACCCCAGGGTAGAGGCATATGGTATCCAGAATCCGAGCAAGGAGAGAGAGAGAGAGAGAGAGAGAGAGAAGGGCGGCTGAACTCCCCTAGCAGTTCATCGTCCCAGTTAGAACACGCCCTCGCGAGGCTGTTCTCCCTTGTACTGTTCATCATCATCAGCCCAAGAGGCAATCCACCCACCACAAACTAGAGTAGGGTATTACACCACAATGGTTGCCGGAACTAGTATAAACTCTGTGTCCCTTGTGTTGTTCCTTAAGTAGTTGGATCCTTGCGAGACGGAGAGGTAGCGGGCAGAATCTCCGCGCGCACCCCAGAGTTCGAACCTTAAGGGTCTGCCGGAACTCGAGATCCGACATTTGGCGCGCCAGGTAGGGGTGCGCCGGAATACACCTTTCTACCGCTCCGCGTCTCATCGCACCGTCATCACCATGTCCGGCGACCAGGCGGGCAACCAAGATCCATGGGCGGCGTGGCCCGCCCGCACGGAGCCGCCTACCTCGGGCGACCCCGCGCCCCAGGCAGCTCGTGGTCCACAGGGCGCTGCGGGCCGCGGGCGGCGCAGAGAGGCTTCAACGACCCTCACGCCGCGGCAAGTGCGGTCGGCGGCAAGGGCCTCCAATCACGCCGCGACCATGACACCGTACACCCGCGTGGAGCAAGCGAACTCGAGGGCCGCGCTCACGATGGCCCGGGAGCTGCTGCAGTGTAGGCTGCTGGATGGCGGCCGATACGTGCTGCTGGAGCGGGTCGCCGAGCTCCTGGGCTTTGCCGCTTCGGGGGCTCACCCCTTCTGCATCCAGCTTCCGTCGCAAGCCCAGGGTAACGCGCGCGGGGACCCCGCACGCTCCCGCGTACGTTAGGGCTACCCCAACATCAGCGAATCCGTCGGCGCCGGACTTGCGGTAGTGCTACCCCCGCCCCTGACGCGAGAGGGAGAAAGGCTCAGCGCAGCCCACGGCGTCGGCGGGCAGCCGCGCTATCACCCCGCGGTAGGCCCGTCAAGCAACACTGCGTGGCAGCTGGATGCCCACAGCACAACCTTCGGGATGACGGCGACATAAGAATACGTGCCCCTCATGATGGACCAAGGGCACGCTCATGAGGCCGAACAAGACTCGCTGCTCAGCCCCGCCTGGGGAGACGAGACACCAGAAGCTGAGCTCTTCCAGGAGCCCCGGGACGGCTCCATCGGGCAAGCCGGAGGCGACAACTATCGGGTACCACTAATTCCTCAGGAGCAGGCATATGCTAATCATGGATCGCAGGAGGTGCAGGTTGCCGCAGCAAGCAGCTGCCCTGCTCCCACAGTCTCCTACCCCTCGGGAGGAGGGCGCAAGGGGCTGCAGGAGAGGGGCGGAGATCCGACATCACCACTGCGATGTTCGGAGCAAGGCGTTCTTAGGAGGTAGGCCCTCCGCTGGGGAGGCGCCTAAGGGCCTGCCCCTGGCGGAGGACCCGTGGTCGTTGGGGGAACCGCTGGCGACCGCTCTACCCCACCGGCGGCGTCCTGGTTTCCGGTCGTCGTTGGTGGCACTAGAGTGTGGCGCAAGGCGGGGCCCTCGTCTGGCAATATGAAGCAAGGCCGGTACCTGTGAAGAAGGCCCAGTGCCTGTGTAGCTCGCCGCCCCGTGACACTCTCACGTAATAATGAGTGGGGTTGTACACGCCCCGGAGTGTCAGGGGTGCCGGCCTCAGGCCCTGGGGCTCCCTCCCACGCCCAGTGGACAACACTTAGCTCCGCGCTGGTGAGAAGACGTCCAAGACTAGATTAGGTGCCAGACGCGGCCTTTTGTCTGCTTTCATTGCCTTCTTCCTTTGGTTGTAACTTTTCCCCTGCTGGATTTAAATTGGATTCTAATTTGAGATTTGCGTGCGTTTGGGCAAGGGGTGCTTAGTCTCGTTCGAGCCATTTCTTGCGTTCTTGTTACCGCTTCACTACGGTTGCCTCCCCTTGCGAGCCCCTCGCGAGTCGGGCCAGGCCACGCTCGTGCGCAGCCCAGGCTGCCGCTATCGCTCCCTCTCGGGAGGACTTCCTGGTACCTGCGGAGGATGTCCCTTTGGGAAAAGGCCCGGAGCCTGTGAAGAAGGCGAATGCCTATGAAGCTATCGCATTAGGCAAAGGCCCGGAGCCTGTGAAGAAGGCGAATGCATGTGAAGCTATCGCGTAGGGCAAAGGCCCGGAGCCTGTGAAGAAGGCGGATGCCTGTGAAGCTATCGCGTTAGGCAAAGGCCCGGAGCCTGTGAAGAAGGCGAATGCCTGTGAATCTATCGCGTAGGGCAAAGGCCCGGAGCCTGTGAAGAAGGCGAATGCCTGTGAAGCTATCGTGTAGGGCAAAGGCCCGGAGCCTGTGAAGAAGGCGAATGCCTGTGAAGCTATCGCGTTTGCGAAAAGGCCCGGAGCCTGTGAAGAAGGCAAATGCCTGTGAAGCTATCGCGTTTGCGAAAAGGCCCGGAGCCTGTGAAGAAGGCAAATGCCTGTGAAGCTATCGCGTTTGCGAAAAGGCCTGGAGCCTGTGAAGAAGGCAAATGCCTGTGAAGCTATCACGTTTGTGAAAAGGCCCGGAGCCTGTGAGGAAAGCCAGAGCCTGTGAAGCCCCTCGCCAACGATGTTTACGC
Source organism: Aegilops umbellulata (assembly GCA_032464435.1). Classification (NCBI taxonomy): domain Eukaryota; kingdom Viridiplantae; phylum Streptophyta; class Magnoliopsida; order Poales; family Poaceae; genus Aegilops; species Aegilops umbellulata. The sequence continues at coordinate 105,224,868 of CP136054.1, forward strand.
GTCCTAAATTTCAACTAGAGAACGCTCAGGACACCACGTCCTCCCACAGGCTTCCCCAGGGCCTACGCGAAACAAAGGTAAACCAGCCAGCCGCCAGGCGCGGGTGCTCGCGCAATATAATAGCTACTAGTGCGACGTATACATGTTTTTCATGAGGGGCTTCCCCTCTTCAAAATGCTCTCACAGCCATCAGGCCAAACACCTGAGTTCTACTCATGCAGGATAAAAAGACACGGGCAATACACGCTCACTCAGACAGATCCCCCAATGCATCCTCAGGAGCACCTCCCGAGCCGCCGCTAGCGTCGCTAAACTCGCCGTTGCTACTTGCATCGTCGCTAGCGGCATCAGGGCCGTCCACCACACCGCCTTCATCGGCAGCCACGATCACGTCATCATCATCCAAGGTAAAAGCCCTCACAAGAGCATCCACGTTGTCTTCCACCCAGTGCGCCAGGTCGCCTCGGACGGCCTGGGGGACTAGGGCGATGCCGGCGTCGAAGTCGAAGTGGGGATCCATGTTCCGGAGATGGCTGAAGACACGAGAGAAGGCGCGCCCGAGCAGGGCGCGGCTCCTCTCCTCCACCAACCTGTCGGCCCTGACCGACCGCGCCTCCAGCTGCGTCACCACGGCGGTGACGAACTGCAGGTTGCTGGCGTAGTTGATCGTGTGCGGTTGCCTCACAGATGTTGCCCAAGGCTGTGTTGGCCCTCTCCCTGAGCGTAGCCAGCATGGGGCGGTGCACGTGCTCCAAGACCTGCCGCTGGTGTCTCTCATCAGCGTTCTGGCGCTCAACGGCCTCAGCCTCCTCCACCCGCTGGCGAAGACGGAGCACCTCAGCCTGGGAGGCAGCCAACACCTTTTGTGCTGCCTCAAGCGCGATTTGGGAAGCGTCGGCCCGCCGCGTCGCCTCATTCCGTTGGGCCCTCAGGTCTGCGGTTCTCCCCTCGGCCTCGACCCGGACCAACTCCAGCTTCCCCGCGAACTCACGCTCGAAGCCTTGGCGTGTCGTCGCCACCCGACGACCAACCTCCTAAAGGACACGCGCTTCCCGCGCGGCGACTTCATCTTCCGCCTGCGTCACCAGACGCTCCCTCGTCTCCAACCGCTCGTACTCGCGGGTGCGTTCTGCGGCCTCCAGCGTCAACGCTTCCTCACGCCTCTGGAGCTCAGCTGGGTCGCCGGAAGCCACCCTCATCGACGCAAGGGCCGCCTCGCGCAGTTCCACTTGCTCCTCTAATGAGTGGCATCGGTCCAGGAGCTCCCGAGCCCGCTCTTCCGCTGCTTCTCGCCGGCGGTCGGCTCCCAGGGCCTCCTTAGCGGCCTGGGATCGGGCCGCCCGAGAGGCCTCCAGCGCCGCCTTCGCCTCTTCACCATCAAGGTCGCGCTGATGGCGTGCGAGGGCGACGGTGACCTCCAGCTCGCGTCGCCCAGCAGACAGGCACAGGCCCTTGGCTTCCAGACATGCGTCTTCACCAGCGAGCTCCTCCCCAAGCAGGTCCACCGCGTCGGTTGCCCTTCGAAGGAACTCTTGGCGATGAGCACGACGCTCCCGAGCGCGCTCAAGCACGTCCTCCGCACCATCATCCGCCCAAAGCTGATGCCGGAGGCCGCAAATCATCGCTCCCCCTCCGGGCAGGGGGCTGGAGGCTTGCACCCTCACGACGGCCGGGCGCGCCGTACCAGAAGCCCGGCCTGAGGCCAGCCCATCTTCAGAAGAAGGGCGCAGGGGGCGCCTCAGCCAGTCGCAGCCCGCGGCCAGGCGGGGAGCCCATGGCAGGCTGGCCGTGTCAAGCGAGGGCCCGCGAAAGAAGATCGCAGGAAGAGAAGGGCTGCAGGGCACCTCGGGACGGTCCGCCCCTTCATTCGTCCTCACCACAAGAGCAGTGTTGCTCGGAACGCTTTGGGATGATGGGGGAGGCGAAGCCAAAGGAGGTGACACCTCAGTAGCCCCCGCGAGATCGGCCGGAAGAGGCCTGCAGAGCAAGGATCAGTAGATGCAACAAGGGGATCAGGAGCCAGAAAAGGAGAAGGCTTACTCGTCGGTAGCGAAGTACTTTCGGCGCTTCATCAAGCGACAAGAGAAGTCATCACCCAGGGCCTCCCTTTTCCTCCGGAGGGCCTCAAAATCCACACGGAAGCGGCCCAGGAGAAGACCGCAAGGATTAACCAGTGACGAAGAAGGAGCAGCAGAGCGGACCGCGTTGAGGATGCCTGCCTGACGCGTACTGCCAATCACCTCGCCAGAAGACGCAGCCGGGGCCTCAGGAGCCTCGGCCCCAGGCGCTGGGAGTAGCTGCTTGCCACCCATAGCTTCAGCAGCACGGACCTCAGGAGCCGTTCCCTCGAGGGCATCACAGGGTGCAGCCACCTCCTCGGGAGCCTTCTCGGCCTCCGCCACCTCATGCCTCCCTGCTCCGCCACTCGAGGAGGATTCGCCTTGACCGACCAGAAGGGGGGTCACCACCACAGGGTTCTCGCGATGCCCTTGGAAGCCAGCGGGGCGCAGCCCCCATTCGTCAAAGGAGGGCATCTGCTTCACGAAGTCGTCCCTGTTCTGGCAAAGGTACAGCAGGGCCCCTCCCCGCTGGATGCTGCCCGGGTTGGGGTCACCAGTCAGGGCCAAGAGCACTGTCCTTAGTGCCCTAGGCGTCAGGTCTTCTTCCTGGAGCCTCATGCGATCGTCATGCCTGCTCAAGGCCCACATTCGGCGAGAATGGCGTTGGAGAGGGGCAATGCGGCGAAACAGGAACTCCTTCACCACCTGGGGCGCCGTCACGCCGAGCGATCTCAAGAAAGTGAAGCGGCGCCAGACAAAGGCGAGCCGGGGGCTCACGAGCGTCTCCTGGCCCAAGCCCGAATTGGGTACAGCGGGCGAGGTTGGCTTCGCCAGCAGGGGGCCGGGCACCCCGACATCGACGTACAGCCACCGCTCGCGGAACCCAGCAGGAGGCGAAGGAAGCTTGAAGTCGATCCCCGAAGCCGCAGTCTCAGACACGGCGACGAAGCTCACGCACGCTGAGCATTGAGTGGGGTCAGCAAGGCGCAAAGAGAAGAAGTGGCGCAGCAAGGCAACGGAAGGAGGGATGCCCATCATCGCCTCGCAAATAAAGGCGAAGACCGAAAGGAGGGTGATGGATTCAGGACCCAGATGCATCATATGGATCTGGTAATGAGAGAGGACGGCCTTGAAGAAATCGGAAAAGGGGGGAACCAGACCCGCCCACAAGGCATCGGCAAAATAATGGACCTCAGTGATTATCCTGTCGGTGGGGAAGTGAGACATAGACCAGGCCGTCGTCCTCCCGCACTCGTTGAAGATGGTGGCCAGAGCCGAGCTGAGCTTATCCAGGCACTCTCGATTGAGTATGGTCGACCGGCCGATGGCGGGGGCCACCGACGGCGGCGAGAGAGATGGAGGAATGGGTCTCTTCCCTTTCTCCTTCTTCGTCAGAGCCATGGCAATGAAAAAGAAGGAGAAGATGTGAGATGGGATTGCAGGCAAGAGTTGGATTCCGAAGGGAGGAAGAACAGGGGACGGTCAAGCAACAAGAAGGGGAGCGGCTGTGTACAACCGCGAGTCCGCCTAGCAGGGCGCAAAATAAGGAAGCGTGGGGGTGCCGCCCACGTCCAATCAACCGCCACGCGGCGCCCGAGGCCGCAGGCTGTTAGGGCCCGCGGTGCTTCGCCCTTGCCCTTTCGCCTTTCAGCACGGCCAAGTCTGGGCGTGCCTTGGGCCGGGAGCTACTGTCGATGTTCTGGGAATGGGGGTCCCAGACTTGCCTGCCTGCGGCCTGCAGTGTGGCTCAAAGAGGGCACAGCACGACCCATCTTCATCAACACAAGACCCAAGACCCTCGCGAGGGGCCGAGCCTCGCGGGGCGGACGACACGGTGCTTCCTTAGGCGCGGCCTCATCAGGCTGGCTCGTGAGGAGGCGGAGAGATCAAGGCGGGGTACCTCACGAGGTGCCCATGACGCAAGCCATGACGACCAAGGGCGCGAGGCGGGCGCCAGCCCGTGCAGTGTCTTCCCTTTCCTCTTTGGTGCAAAGGGGGCAAGCGCAGGCGAGAGGATCAAGCAAAGGCATCCATTTCGGTGCAACAAGACCAACACCAGTCCAATGGTGGGGAGGAGGTCATCGTGGAGCCCAGAACGGCGTCACCACAGGGCCTTTCGCAGGCGAGGACCAACTTTAGTCAGGATAAGTGTACTAGATGTTCCCCTTCAAATTGGCCAATTGTTGGCGCCCTTCCCGCTCAATATTTGGGAAGAGGCCCAGGGCCCTTGCCTATAAATAGGACTAGCCACCCCCAGGGTAGAGGCATCTGGTATATAGAATCCTAGCAAGGAGAGAGAGAGAGAGAGAGAGAGAGAGAGAGAGAGAGAGAGAGAGAAGGGCGGCTGAACTCCCCTAGCAGTTCATCGTCCCAGTTAGAACACGCCCTCGCGAGGCTGTTCTCCCTTGTACTGTTCATCATCATCAGCCCAAGAGGCAATCCACCCACCACAAACTAAAGTAGGGTACACTACTAGAAAAACCGCTACTAATGGCGCACCTAATTTGGCCATTAATGGCGCATCACCCGTGCGCCATTACTAGCACGCCATTAGTAATTTTTACTAATGGCGCACCACTGGTGCGCCATTAGTAACTAATGGCGCACCACTGGTGCGCCATTAGTATAGGCCACGGTGCGCCATTAGTATGCCTCCTAGGGGCCATGTATACTCAGGTGCTTTTGCATACTAATGGCGCACGACAACGAGATGCACCATTAGTATTTTTGAATTTTGAAGGCGGGAAAATAGTAGTGGCGCACCGTCTAACCCCCATGGTGCGCCATTGCTATTTTTGAATTTTGAATTTGGATCTGGATTGTGATTTTTTTGCCCATTTTTTGCTAGTTTTTTTTGCTTGTTTTTTGGCACGATATTATTTCAAATTTTGTTCCTGTTTTTGGATCTTGTACGTTCTTTTGCCGTGTTCTTTTGCCGAAGAGGAGTTCGCCGGAGAGGAGGAGGAGGAGGAGGAGGAGGTCACCGGAGAGGCGCTCGCCTACATCGCGGGAGAGGAGGAGGTCGCCGGAGAGGAGGAGGAGGTCGCCGGAGAGGAGGAGGAGGTCGCCGGAGAGGAGTTCACCGAAGCATCGGAGAGGAGGAAGGAGAAACCATGAGGGAATGGGAGGAGAGGAGGGAGGAGGAGCTCACCGGAGAGGAGGGAGGAGAAACCGTGAGGGGAGGGGAGGAGAGGAGGGAGGAGGAGGTTCCCGGAGAGGAGGAGGTCGCCGGAGAGGAGGAGGAGGAGTTCGCCGGAGAGGACAAGGAGGTCGCCGGAGAGGAGGAGGGTAGTATGATGGAGGAGAGAAGGGAAGATGGAGTGGAGGAGAGGAGGAGATGGAGTGGAGGAGAGGAGAGGAGGAGATGGAATGGAGGAGTGGTGTGGAGTGGAGGAGGTGCGCCCAGCCATATATACGACATAGTAATGGCGCACCGTGGGCAGGTGCGCCATTAGTAACTTTTTTTATTTTTTTATTTATTTTGAATTTTGAAGGCGGGAAGATACTAATGGCGCACCATGGGCAGGTGCGCCATTAGTAACTTTTTTTATTTTTTTGACTAATTTTGAATTTTGAAGGCGGGAAGATACTAATGGCGCACCATGGGCAGGTGCGCCATTAGTAACCTTTTTTTATTTTGTTGACTTATTTTGAATTTTGAAGGCGGGAAGATACTAATGGCGCACCATGGGCAGGTGCGCCATTAGTAAGTTTGATTCTTTTTGAATTTTTTTGCCTCTCCAGATCTTAAAAGCCCCGTATCTTTTTTCTGTTTGGTTTTTGAGGATTTTAAAAATGTTTAACGGGGTTCCCCCGATTAAATTTGGATGTAACTTTTCAAGTAGATGATTTTTCATATAAAAAACTTTTTCATCCGAGTTAGTATGCAAAAGTTATGCCCATTTTTACAAATTCTCGAGAGATTTTGCAAATGAAGTCGAAATTCATATTTGCAAATTTTCCCAACAACTAGACCACATATCACATGGAAAACTTATTTTCTTTTATTTTTTTTGACATTTTCATCATTTTCTTTTTTTTTAAAACTGAAAAGGCGATCCACAGGGGGGGTGCATTCGGTGGAAGTGGTGGCCAAGTTACTAATGGTGCACCGTGGCATGGTGCGCCATTACTAGTTCAACTAGTAATGGCGCACCACTCCAACGGTACGCCATTAGTAGTTTTGAAAAAAAATAAAAAAATTTTAAAATTTTTTTTTTACTAATGGCCCACAGTGGATGTGGTGTGCCATTACTAGTTCAACTAGTAATGGCGCACCACTCCCACGGTGCGCCATTAGTAGTTTTGAACAAAATTTTTAAAAAAAATTACTAATGGCGCGCCCGCGGTGTGGTGCGCCATTAGTATTTGGACACTAATGGCGTACCAACACATGGTGCGCCATTAGTATATAGTAATGGCGCACCACATGTCTGGTGCGCCATTAGTGTCAATTCCATCTATAGCCCTTTTCCTAGTAGTGGTATTACACCACAATGGTGGCCCGAACTAGTATAAACTCTGTGTCCCTTGTGTTGTTCCTTCAGTAGTTAGATCCTTGTGAGACGGAGAGGTAGAGGGCAGGATCTCTGCGCACACCCCGGAGTTCGAACCTTAAGGGTCTGCCGGAACCCGAGATCCGACACTCGGAGCCCTAGATTGGTTATGCCCAAGTCCTGAAAGCGTCCTCTTGATTTTTTCTAGATAAAAATCCTTCATATAGCAAAAGATGGGCAACGGGGGGCTTGCCAGGTGGGCGGCAAGGTAGGGGGGCGCGCCCAGGGGGTAGGGCGCGCCCCCCACCCTTGTGGTTGCTTGGTGGGTCCCCCTGGTGCTTTCTTCGCCCAATATTTTTTTTATATTCCAAAATAATTCTCCATGATGTTTCAGGACTTTTGCAGTTGTGCAAAATAGGTCTCTCAGATTTGTTCCTTTTCCAGTCCAGATTTCCAGCTCCCGGCATTCTCCCTCTGTGTGTAAACCTTGTCAAATAAGAGAGAAAAGGCATAAGTATTGTTCCATAATGTGTAATAACAGCCCATAATGCAATAAATATCAATATAAAAGCATTATGGAGAATTGACTTATTAGGCAGCGGGGTCCTAATGGAAAATCAAGGTAATTAAGGCGCTCCTTTTAATAGAGAACCAGAAAAAAGCTTTAACACATGGTGTATACGTGAACTCCTCATATTATAGGCACCCCAAAGAGTATCCCAATTATTGTCACCTTAGGGTCTACGGTTCAGAACAAGAACACGTACATATAACTTGCTAATAGAATCAAGAACACAAATATATTCATAAAAACATAAAGGGTTCAGGTCTGAAATAATGGCACTCGGGCCATAGTGACAAGCGTTAAGCATAGCAAAGTCATAGCTACATCAGTCTCAAAACATAGTGGATACTAGGGATCAAGCCCTAACAAATTGACTCGATTACATGACGAATCTGATCCATCTCCATCTACCTCTAGAATGCGTGAGATGAAATTAGTCACTCTTAGTGGTGAGCATCATCAGGTTGTTGATGATGGTGGCGACTTTTTGCCCTCTCTGGAGCCCCAAACGAACTCCAGACCAGGTGAGGGAGTCCTGGATTAGGGGGTGTTCGGGTGGCCGGACTATACCTTCGCCGGACTCCAGGACTATGAAGATACAAGATTGAAGACTTCGTCCCGTGTCCGGATGGTACTTTCCCTGGCATGGAAGGCAAGCTAGGCGATGCAGATATTCAAGATCTCCTACTTATGTAACTGACTCTGTGTAACCCTAACCCTATTTTCGGTGTCTATATAAACCGGAGGGTTGTAGTCCGTAGGACATCCATCATCATACACAAGCATACCATAGGCTAGCTTCTAGGGTTTAGCCTCCTTGATCTCGTGGTAGATCTACTCTTGTACTACCCATATCATCAATATTAATCAAGCAGGAGTAGGGTATTACCTCCATCGAGAGGGCCCGAACCTGGGTAAAAACATCGTGTCCCTTGTCTCCTGTTACCATCCGACCTTGACGCACAGTTCGGGACCCCCTACCCGAGATCCGCCGGTTTTGACACCGACATTGGTGCTTTCATTGAGAGTTCCTCTGTGCCGTCGCGATCAGGAAGGATGCCTCTTCCCGTCTTTAAAGACGGCACCTGTCGTGGTTCTAAGTCTGACAGTAGAATGGGGGGTAGGAATGGAGAGGCAAGATCCTAGCTCTGGAGTAGTTGTGCATGCAAGAGTTAACGAGTTCGGGCCCTTCTCAGAGGAAGTAATAGCCCTACGTCTCGGAGCCCGGAGGCGGTCGACTGGATTATATGCGTGTGTGTGTTACAAAGATGCGAACCCTTGTGCCAGTGGGGGGAGGCGGCTTATATAGAGTGCGCTCAGACCTCCGCCAGCCCACGTCGCAAAGGGTTTAAAGTACATTGAGGTGAGGCGTTATAGGTAACGCCCCTAATGAAGGGCTTTGATGACCATTAAGACTAGTTAATTACAGATCGTTTGGATGCGGAGTGGCTCCCGTTCTTCCGATGGTCGAGTGAATCTTCATGGTCGAGTGCCTCCAGGTTAGTCGAGTGAATGCTTGCTAGGTCGACTGGTTAGCAGCGTCTTTTAGTAAGAGACCTTGGGGAGGGTGCCCTTGGGCAGGCCCATGACCCTACCCTAGGTATATGACTTCATCATTAGCCCCCGAATGGATCGAGGTTTGAGTGAGGAAGGAGGTGATAATATTCCGGCTTGTTTCTTGTGTTGAAAGCGTGTCTTGCCTTGGATCAAAGGTTTTTCAATGATGGCTTCAAACTCCCTTTCAGTCGCCTTGATCCATTCTTTGCGTTTGTCGAGTGACCTTTGTAGCTTTGAGGATCTCCGAGTGATAGATCGGTGGACATCCGCTGTCAGGTTGGTTGCTCTGTGGTTAGCAGATATCACGGGATCTGAATTTTGGGAAGCGCGCGAAGCGGAGAAAACCGCGGCACTCGGATGGGACGAGACGATGATGCCTCGATCTTCGCGCCGCCTTTTCCGCCACGTATCGCTCGCGCGTCGGTTGCGGGATTTGACGGGATAGCCCGGGTCTACCAGTCAGCCACTCGGAAGTGGCCCTTTAAAAGCTGCCAGCTCTGGGTTTTCAATAGTGCATTCTCTTCTTCCCTTCCCTCCTCGCAAAAGTTCTCCGCTGCCTCCGCTCTCGCCCGAGCGCCACAGGTCCGTTTGAGCTTTCCGGCGACGATGGTGAAGGACAAGACGTCTGCCCTGGAGCGTGCGAAGAAGGCGGCGGTGGCGCAGGGAAAAGGGAAGAAATCCGCTCGGGGAGGATCTTCCTCGAGGGCTTCTGTGCCCAGAGGCTGGATGCAGGGCGACTGAATGCCGACGGTGCTGAGGCAGGAGGATCTCGACGATATGGTTGAGGGAGGGGTCATCCCTCATGAAGCTGCGCGTCTCCCCGGGAGAGAAGTCCAGCCCCAACCTCTCAATGGTGAGTGTGTGCTCCTTGCCACCCATATCGATCGCGGGTTTTCTCTGCCTCCTCATCCTTTTTTCCGGAGTTTCCTGAATTTCTTCGGAGCGCAGCTCCACCATTTTACTCCCAACTCTATCGTGTATCTGGCTGCCTTCATTTCCATGTGTGAGGGTTTCTTGGGCTGTCGTCCCCATTGGGGACTCTTTAAGCATATCTTCACCTGCCGTTCCCAATCGGTCAAAAAGGCCAAGTCGAGTGACGAGAAGACGCAGGTAATCCAGCTGTGCGGCGGCCTGGCGATCCAGACGAGGGGAAAAAGTTCTTTCCCATCCATCACTTTCCCTGAGTCGGTCCGTGGTTGGCAGGCGACCTGGTTTTACTGCAAAGACCAAGCGACTCCAGGTCAGTCGACTGGACTTCCCCCTTTCTCTCTAGAACGAGCTCAAAAACCTGCTTCTCTGAAAGTGACACCGGAGGAAAAGGCCCAAGTCAAAGTGCTGGTCGGTCGAGTGGTTCAACTTGTCCGCGACGGCGTGACTGGCATGGACTTGCTGGAAGTCTTTCTTAAGAGGCGCATCCAGCCACTCCAGGCTCGCGACCATCCGATGTGGCTATATTCGGGTCTTGATGACAGCACTCGGATCCACCCGGAGGAGGTTACTGACGAGATGCTAGAAGGATGGCTGTCGAGTATCACAGGAAACAAAGACAATCCCCGAGGAGCCAGGAGGGTTCCTCCGCTCGACAACACCTACGAAGTGGACCATGTTAGACCTCGTGCACCTGACTGAGATCTTGTTTTCTTCATGGGTCTTCTTTGAATTGGTCGACTGGCTTTTGTTTTGTCTGTTGTTTCCCAGGAAACTACTGAGATGTACTCGACGCCCAACTGGACACAGGAGCCAACCGAAGAAGGGGAGGCGAGCGGAGGTGAAAGCGGAGATGAGCATGGCGAGTGGGAATCCGATGGCGAAGGGGAGGGAAACGACGATGTCTACTCCAGCGGAGAGGAGGAGGAGGAAGATGAACCTCCCCGCACGGAGAGGCGATCCAAGCTTACACACGACCCCGCGAGGGAACGTGGTAAGGCGACTGCTCCTGTTGGGCAGTCGTCGAAACGCCCTCGGACCTCTTCTCCTGCGCCGACTGAGAACGCTCCCAAGCACCAATGCGCGACGCCATCCAAGCCGCCCAAGGCTCTGCCCAAGATGAAGATGACTGTCCCCACCATTTCTGGGTAATAACGATACTTATTTCCCTTTGTCGACTGTGGACGGATCCTCGGTCGATTCATTGAACCAACTGACTGACTTCCGACATTTGTAGTGCTGCTACTTCTGAGACCTCTGCCAAGGACAGAGACCAAGAGATGGAAGACGCTGTTACTTCCAACCCAGGTACAGTTACGGATGTTCTGTCATTGGTCGACTAACTATTTCTTGTAACTCTAGTCGATTGGCTTTTCTTGCAGCTCCTCCTCATGTTATCAACTTACCAGGCGACGAAGATGATGAGCCACTGAGAGCAAGAAGGAACCGGAGGGCATTGACTGGCAAGACCCCCCAAACTACTCCGGTGCCTGAGGCTGTAGTTCAGGATGGTGGTGATACCACTCGGACTTCCGTGACTTTTGCTGATCCTCTGACGAGCGTGCGGCCTTCGGCGTCGACTGTAGATCCGCCTTCACTTTTTGCTGCCTACCCTGCCCCAGAAGACCAAGTGAGCGCCGCAAAAGAAGCTATACGCCAGGCAGGTATCATGATGGAGCAAGTGAAAGTGGTTCGGGACGCCAGTCAAGCAGCGTATGACGCGAGTTCGGCTCTTCAGAGTAACGTCCAGGTCAGTCGACTCGACACTTGGTCTGTTGCAATATGCTGTTCAAAGAATCTCTTTTCCGAAGATCTTTATATCTGTACACCTAGTGGGTTTGTCTGTCGACCTTTGGTCGAGTGGGGGCACGCTGAGTGCACCCAGTGGGTGTGGTCCCCCAGACTACGGTGGACTGCTGGCAGTCGACTGTAGTCTTTATATTGTCTTTCTGTGTTTGTACTTCTTCACTCGGTCTCGTCGGGCCAAGTCGAATGGGACTGTATGCGGTTGACTGCAGGCAGTCGATTTTTTTTGAACCAGTGGGGGCACGCTGAGTGCACCCACTGGGTGTAGTCCCCGAGACTGCTGTTGAATGTTTTGATTCGGCTGCAGTCTTAGAAACGCTGACTATTAGCCATGGCATTAGAATCATATTTGGTAGACTGATCGATCAGGATTTTGAAAGATTACCGGTGGGGGCACGCCGAGTGCACCCACTGGGTGTAGTCCCCGAGGCTACTGTCGAATGTTTTGATTCGGCTGTAGTCTTAGAAGTGCTACAGCTTTTCCCTTAGTTACTCGGAAGTAACTTGTCTTTGATATCTTTTGTCGATTGCCTCTTTGCAGAAGTCTTGCGAGCTTGTTGCTCATCTTGCTGAATTGAAGGAGAAACAAGTCCAGCTTAATCTCGACTTACAGTTTTCCCAGGAAAACTTGCAAAAGGCGAAGGATGAAGCAAAAGGTATGGCTGGTGAGGATTCGACGGCTGTCTCTGTTTTTCTGCCTATTCTCAACTTCTGTCCTCATTAATGTTTTGCAGACCAACTGGAGGAGGCTCTGAGGAATAAAGATCTTGAACTTGCAGAAGCACAGAAGGCGGCTTCGGAGAAAACGAAGCTCGCTGAAGAAAAGCTTGCTTCAATTGGTCGGCTTGAAGACGAGAATGCCAAGCTGAAGTCTGCTCTTGACGCGGCCAACCAAGAAGCAAGTCGATTGAAAAATGACAAGATTGCTCTGACTGACAAGGTCGGCGATATGGCGGGGAAGCGAAAGGATCTGGAGGCTTACCTCGGAGGGCTCGCCAAAAAATTATTCCTCATGCTTGAAGGTAATCCCCTTACTCAATTGACTTGTCGTTGTTGACTCATCATTCCATTATAATACGGGACTGTACCTTTCAGAATTTTGTCAAAACTTTGAGGAAGAAACTGGTCGAGTGGAAACCAATCTGGACCCCATCAACTGTCTTGTGAAGGATGAAGCTGCCATGAATGTCCTCCGGCTGGAGTCTCGCGTCGCCAGTGTGGTGGACTACCTCGCTCGACTGAAGGCTGCAGTGTCGCGGATCGACTCTGCACTCTGGCCAAATCAGACACTTCAGAATGACCTCGAATCCTTGGTCACTCGACTGAACGAAGTGCCAAGTCGAGTGCATGAGTGGAAAAAGTCTTCTGCCAGGTGTGGTGCCGATGTTGCTCTGTCGCTGGTGTGAGTCCACTGCAAGGAGGCGCGTGAAGAGAAGCTGGCCGCCCTTCAAGTTGCTAATACTAGGAAGCACAATTTCCAAGACTTCATGGAGACCTTCATTGCTGCTACCACCCGTATCTCAGACGGGATTGATTTGGACGAGTTCGTCGCCCCATCCAGTCCTCCACTGGAGGAGTAAAAAACTATTGAGTCCCACTTTAAATTTGCCTCGGAATGCCGAGTGGTTTGTGTAACCGATAAACTCCGTCAAGCTGGAGGCTCGGGTACTTTTATCTGCGGTCCAGGACCTTTTGATCTTTATTCGGACTTGATTTATCGTTGAATATTTTCGTGATTTATCCGTCGAGTGGAGTTTGGCTCGACTTTTACTCAAAATGACTTAGGCGAGCACTGAGCTGCAGCTAAGCCTCCGAGTGGGAGGTCTGCTCTCCACTCGGTAGGATTTTGAATTACTTAGGCGAGCACTGTGCTGCAGCTAAGCCTCCGAGTGTGAGGTCTGCTCTCTACTCGGTAGGATTTTAAATTACTTATGCGAGCGCTGGGCTGCAGCTAAGCCTCCGAGTGGGAGGTCTGCTCTCCACTCGGTAGGATTTTAAATTGCTTAGGCGAGCGCTGGGCTGCAGCCAAGCCTCTGAGTGGGAGGTCTGCTCTCCACTCGGTAGGATTTTGAATTACTTAGGCGACCGCTGGGCTGCAGCTAAGCCTCCGAGTGGGAGGTCTGCTCTCCACTCGGTAGGATTTGGAAGTACTTAGGCGAGCGCTGGGCTGCAGCTAAGCCTCCGAGTGGGAGGTCTGCTCTCCACTCGGTAGGATTTTAAATTACTTAGGCGAGCACTGGGCTGCAGCTAAGCCTCCGAGTGGGAGGTCTGCTCTCCACTCGGTAGGATTTTGAATTACTTAGGCGAGCGCTGGGCTGCAGCTAAGCCTCCGAGTGGGAGGTCTGCTCTCCACTCGGTAGGATTTTAAATTACTTAGGCGAGCGCTGGGCTGCAGCTAAGCCTCCGAGTGGGAGGTCTGCTCTCCACTCGGTAGGATTTTGAATTACATAGGCGAGCGCTGGGCTGCAGCTAAGCCTCCGAGTGGGAGGTCTGCTCTCCACTCTGTAGGATTTTGAATTACTTAGGCAAGCGCTGGGCTGCAGCTAAGCCTCCGAGTGGGAGGTCTGCTCTCCACTCGGTAGGATTTTGAATTACTTAGGCGAGCGCTAGGCTGCAGCTAAGCCTCCGAGTGGGAGGTCTGCTCTCCACTTGGTAGCGTTTTGAATTACTTAGGAGAGCGCTGGGCTGCAGCTAAGCCTCCGAGTGGGAGGTCTGCTCTCCACTCGGTAGAATTTTCGAATGTAGCTTCTGCAGGATAAGAATGAGAGTTTAACTTCGCGGGAGGCTGGCTTTCTGCTCGGTAGGAATTTTAAATACTTAGGCGAGCACTGGGCTGCAGCTAAGCCCCCGAGTGGGAGGCTGGCTCTCCACTTGGTAGGGTTTTTGAATACTTAGGTGAGTACTTGGACTGCAGCTAAGCCCCCGAGTGGGAGGCTGGCTCTCCACTCGGTAGGATTTTTGAATACTTAGGCGAGTACTTGGACTGCAGCTAAGCCCCCGAGTGGGAGGCTGGGTCTCCACTCGGTAGGATTTTTGAATACTTAGGCGAGTACTTGGACTGCAGCTAAGCCCCCGAGTGGGAGGCTGGCTCTCCACTCGGTAGGATTTTTACAAACTTAGGCGAGTACTTGGACTACAGCTAAGCCCCCGAGTGGGAGGCTGGCTCTCCACTCGGTAGGATTTTTACAAACTTAGGCGAGTACTTGGACTGCAGCTAAGCCCCCGAGTGGGAGGCTGGCTCTCCACTCGGTAGGATTTTTACAAACTTAGGCGAGTACTTGGACTGCAGCTAAGCCCCCGAGTGGGAGGCTGGCTCTCCACTCGGTGGGATTTCTACAAACTTAGGTGAAACGGATTCGCTGATAAGCCCCCGAGTGGGAGGCCGGCTCTCCACTTGGTGGGATTTTTACAAACTTAGGCGAAACGGATTCGCGGATAAGCCACCCACTGGGGGAAATTTCGAAAAAGAAATAGCAATCTTCTGTGAAAATTATAACATTCTTGCTTTAGATAAAAGAACTACAGAGGTACTTTTATTACATCTCAGTCGAGTGAGTTTCTTTTTTCAAGTGTAAAAAGGACGGAGCAACTCCGCATTCCAAGCTCGAGGCTCGTCGATCCGGCGATCAACGTTGTAGAGGTGATATGCTACATTGTGGAGGACTTTGGTGACGATGAAGGGGCCTTCCCAAGTTGGAGCGAGCTTGTGAGGTTTTTGCTGATCCACTCGGAGGACCAAGTCTCCTTCCTGAAAGGCTCGACTCTTCACGTTTCTCGCGTGGAACCGACGTAAGTCCTGCTGGTAGATAGTCGAGCGGATTAGGGCCATCTCCCTCGCTTCTTCCAAGAGGTCAACTGCATCTTGCCGAGCTTGTTCCGCTTCTGCTTCAGAGTATAGTTCGACTCGAGGTGCGTTGTGGAGCAGATCGCTCAGAAGAACCGCTTCAGCCCCGTAGACCAGAAAGAATGGCGTTCTTCCAGTCGACCGATTAGGAGTGGTCCTTAATCCCCAAAGAACTGACGGAAGTTCGTCGACCCAAGCTCCTGCTGCGTGCTTGAGATCACGCATCAATCGAGGTTTCAGACCTTTGAGGATGAGGCCATTCGCACGCTCTGCCTGCCCATTCGACTGAGGATGGGCACCTGAGGCATAGTCGACTCGCGTGCCCTGGGAGGCGCAAAAGGCTTTAAATCTGTCGTTATCAAAGTTTGATCCATTGTCCGTGATGATACTATGTGGAACCCCATATCTGAATATCAGCTCCCTGATGAAACTGATAGCAGTGCTTGCATCGAGGTTCTTGATGGGTTTAGCTTCTATCCACTTGGTGAACTTGTCGACTGCGACCAATAAGTGAGTGAAGCCGCTTCTACCAGTTCTCAGTGGTCCGATCATGTCTAGCCCTCAAACAGCGAAGGGCCAAACAAGTGGAATGGTCTTCAGAGCAGAGGCGGGCTTGTGCGACATGTTGGAATAAAACTGACACCCTTCGCACTTGTCGACTATGTCTTTTGCCATTTCATTCGCCCTCGGCCAGTAAAATCCCGCTCGGTATGCTTTAGCCACAATAGTCTGAGAGGACGCATGATGGCCACAGGTCCCCGAGTGGACATCCTCAAGAATTACCTGACCTTCTTCTGGCGTGATGCACTTCTGGCCAACTCCAGTCGCGCTTTCTCTGTACAACTGCCCTTTTATTACTGTAAAGGCCTTGGATCGACGGACGATCTGTCGAGCCTCTTCTTCATCTTCTGGGAGCTCTTTCCTCATAATATACGTGATGTAAGGCGTTGTCCAGTCGGGAGTGATGACTACAACTTCCATAATCAGGTCGACCACAGCTAGAATCTCCACTTCAATCAGATCATTGGCGCTCCTTGGCTGCGGAGGTTCTTCTGTGAAAGGATCTTCCTGTACCGATGGCGCACGAATGTTGTCGGGGATATACCCCGCGGTGTAAACCGGCCGGAAGTTAAACCGGCCGGACTTGGCGGTTTACCTGAAGACCTGCCCTGACCTTGGCGGTTTACAAGCAACCCGCTTTGACGTTGTAACTCAATGGTAACCCGACGGGCGGGTCAGAGGAGCGACAAGACCAGGTGGCCCGTCTGGCGGTTCATGAAGGCCGGTTCAACTATTGCGGACCGGTTTAAGAGGAAAGGAATATTTGCCTTACAAGGAGTTAAAGCCAGGACTTGTATCCGGTTTGTATTAGAGATAGACTAGTCCTAATCCTAATAGGACTCCACATGTAAACCGCCCCTTCAACATATATAAGGAGGGGCGGGGCTCCCCAAAGCGGGACAAGTTAGAAGTTAGAAGCGACAAGCAATCAATAATCTCTAGGGCTAGACACAAAGAGCCGGTTTACGGCGTCTCCCTTGGGATGGTAATGAGACCTAGCCTCAAACAGCATGTAGGGTTATTACTGGATGATGTTTCCCGGGGCCCGAAGCTATCTAAATCCTTGTCTTGCGTGTTGATCCGCCCTGCGTCTCTCGTCCCACTCAACCCCTCTCAAGCTACCACATAGATGCGTTGGCCTCGCGACTAAGTCCTGACACTAAGGACATCTGCCGTGACAAATCCACGACAGTTGGCGCCCACCGTGGGGCCTGCACACGATGGTGTAGAGTTCTTGGAGGGATCTATTCTTAGGGTTTCGAGAAATTTACGATCAGCCGGATAAAGAAGGACCGACACGGAAGAATTGTGCAAGACCCGACATGGGACAGTCATTTGGCAGAGCCGACGTGTTCATTGTCTATGATCAGAGTTGTGATTAATTCTACATGGCCAAGTGAAGAGCTAGAGGCTGCGAACGGCCACCGGAGGCGCCTTGATGATTCACCAGCCAGATCGTTTCCGTGGATAGCCGCAAGTTGCCAATCTGCAATGGTCTGCTATATGGTCGCAAATAGTACTATTATTCATCAGGAAGGCACACTGCCGTTCGGATCCGCATGCGCACAGCTAAAGGCAAAAGTCAAAACTCAATTCGACTCGGACGGTTTTGTTCAAGCCGGCCACGACCTAGAGAAGGACTCTGGCGTGCACACAGACTCAGATGATTCTGCGGCGCCAAACTTGCCCTGAACCGCTGTACGTTGTGTCAGGATAAAGCAATACCATGAAGAATTTTTTTCTTTTAGGGCAGAGCGATTTGTCAATCAGTCAGGTCGTTCTGCACTAGTACTACCAAATACTACTACTTTAAGTAATGCACGCACGAGTACCGGGGTCTAATTCAAGGCCTAGTCAGATCTGCGATGCCCACCGAAGACTATATGAGGAGACTTATACATCCACTCCTACGTGAGATTAAGGGAAAAAAGAAAGGGATCACGTGACGAAGGGTCCAATCCATACTGACAGATAACAGTACTAATAGTCAAAAGATCAGCCAAGGAATAAATAGCCACACGGATCCCAAGGCTAATAGTTGAGTTTCTTCAAAGTTGCTCGGAGATATCAGATTTTCAGTATCCAGGGCACGTCAGACACAATCCTGCGTTGAGTCGAAGCTCTGATCAGCTGCTTCCAAATCGGCCAGGCCTCAGTTAGACCACTGTGGCCCGCCTCTAAGGACCGACGCACGATGGGTCACCACCTCTGCTTCCATCAACCCCATGCTAAGCGGTCTGCCGCTATCATCGACCCGTGGGTGCCACCGTGGTCCAGGAGTAGTGCGCTGCTGCAAAGCGATCAGGATAGTTATTTATGACAAGAGTATTGTTATACCACGGACATGGAGTGCGGGCCAGCATAGTTTTGTACTAGCGTTCCTCTGGGCCATGCTGCTCGGCGGATACACGTGCAAATCACCGCCCCCACTGTTCGGTTTACATCTGTCCGCGCATGCGGCTGACCCGTTGTCCGCGCCGGCTTACAAACGTCACGGCCGGGTCACCAGTCCGCACCGGTTTACAACGCTGCGGCCGGTTATTTCCGGTCTAAACAAATCAGGTGATATCCATCCAGTTCATTTTTTATCAGTAAGTACTTGTTAATTTTTTGTGAAAACAACCACTCTGCCCTATAGTGTTGTTATATACAGCCGTTGCCCCTGCGGTCCGGTTTACGTCAACGCGCCGCCCGTCTCGCCCGACCGCACTACGACGCGGAGGACAATCTGTTCGTCTGCACCGGTTTACAAATGCCGTGGCCGGTTTATCTGTCTACTCCCGCGGCCGATTCACCCATGAAGAATTTCAGTTTCACCTACTGATCATCAACTTCATGGCGGATTATTTTCGGTCTAAACACATCAGGTGATATCCATCAAAAATATATTTTTAGCACATATTATTTTTGTCAAAAAACAGTTTACCTTTTGCCTTGGTCTGCAATATCGTTTATGCAGGACAATTGTTCACAGCAAAAGCTATGGATGTGTCATTGATGTATAGCTCGCACCATCATTATAATGCGCTAGCATCTAACCACGCCATCAAACTCGGTGAATGAACGTGAGCAAGTCGCCGTCCCTATGGCCCGGTTTACATCAGCTTGCCGGGACCGCACCCGCGATTAGCTCGCCCGTCCGT
Organism: Aegilops umbellulata; assembly: GCA_032464435.1. Classification (NCBI taxonomy): domain Eukaryota; kingdom Viridiplantae; phylum Streptophyta; class Magnoliopsida; order Poales; family Poaceae; genus Aegilops; species Aegilops umbellulata. The sequence continues at coordinate 105,243,827 of CP136054.1, forward strand.
GCCGGTTTACGATACCGGTGCCGATTTTCCCCCATCCGCATCGGCTTACAACGCTGCGGCCGGTTCATCTGTTCGAGCTGCATCTGGTGCTGCGGACGTCTTTGTCGTCCGCCTCTCGCGGTCCGGTCTACATCAACATACCGGGCCGCACCGGTCTGCATGAGCCATTTATTGGATATGAACAAGTCACAGCTTGGGTAGCCCGGTTTTCTTTCAAATTGGAGGCAAATTATCATCAGCCGCCGTCTGCACTGGATGGATCAAGGGGCAGGCGCACAAGTCACCGCCGCTACAGTTTGGTTAACTTCAAATCACCAGTTGGAAGGAACCATTGGCCGAGTTGCTGACAGGGTTCATACGGGATCATTTACAACCCGCCGCAGTCACCTCAACCTTCTGTGTATTCACATCGTGTTATCAACACCAATGATATACAAGTTATACCGGTTTATATCACGGTCAAATATGGAGAATCTCAAGCCAACTCCTCGAGTCACCTTGAGACTTGGGGGCTACGATGATATGACGCAGCAAGTCTTGCCAGTTTCAGCCGGTTTAAGAACCCGAGGACGATGGAGGGAAAGATAACCCGATCCCGGAGGCTACTGTTATGTTGATGAAAATTTAAAGGCCGTCAGAAAATTTCCGGCTTAGAAAGTATATGACAGTTACAAAATCCCGACTCAATGAAGAAGTTTCGGATCATCAGAAATGATTCCGGTTTGAAACCTGGCTGAAGGGAAGTCAGTATCACTGAAGCTCTCAAATATCCGGTTTACAATCCGGTTCAAGAGAAATCTATTCTCCCACAAAGTTCTGAAGCGCTCAGATCCGGTTTAACAATGTCCGGTTCAAAAAGGAATTAACTTCTCGCAAGTTCGAGTTTAAAGGCCGTCAGACAATTTCCGGCTGAAAATGAAGATTCCGGTTTAAAATCCGGTTCAAGGGGAAGATGTCTCCCACAGCTTTGAAGCTTTCAATATCCGGTTCAAGATCCCGGTTCAAGAAGAACTTACCTCTTGCAAAAAAAGTTAATAATTACTGAAGAGGACCTGCTGCCATGATGCGCGGTTCAAACATGGGGCTTCCTGTTCAAACATAGGTCATATTCGAACCAAAGAGAACATAGCCATCCTTACAAAGTCAGTTGGGGACCTAGTCGACTTGAACCGTAGCTACACCTGGGAGCTTGGTCATGTCTTGACGATGGTAATGCCTTCTGGCTGGCACATTTGCCAATAAGTCAGTTGGGGACCTAATCGACTTGAACCGTAGTTACACCTTTTGGGAGCTCGGTCATGTCTTGATGATGGTAATGCCTTCTGACCGGCTTTTAAACAGCCAATAAGTCATTTGGGGGCTTGGTCGTGTCCGAACCAATGCAATGCCACTTGATCGGCCCTAGGCCACTAAGCCACTTGGGGGCTTGGTCGAATCCGAACCAATGCAATGCCACTTGGCCGGCGTAACGCCACGAGTCATTTTGGGGTCCTGGCTGACTGGCACCATTGCTACGCCTTCGGGGGGCTTGGTTGCGTCTGACCATGGTAATTCCATCTGACCAAGCTCAGTAGAGCTCTTCTTTTGCAAAAAATTGTTGCCATTGCTTTTGCTTTAATAGCCTTTCTTGAGAAGTTGCTATTTTGTTTGCACTTTTTAAACCGACAGTATTTTGTACCGGTTCAAACAGCTAAATTGGCGGAACACGGTCCATTTTTAGACCGGAGATTATCTGCCCGGTTTAACTTTCTGTTACCATCATATTATGGAGTAAACCGGTGTTTATCAACCCGGCTCGGTTTTCAAACTACAAGTTGTGAGTGCATGATCAAATTATGATCCGGAGATTATCTGCCCGGTTTAATTTTCTGTTACCATCTTATTATGGAGTAAACCGGTGTTTATCAACCCGGCTCGGCTTTCAACTACAAGTTGTGAGTACATGATCAAGTTATAATCCGGAGATTATCAGCCCGGTCTGGTTTGACTACAAGTCACCAGTATTATATATTGGTAAACTGGTGTTATCACAGCCCGGTACGGTTTTATCATAAACCGGCGCAATATGGAAGGAGTTATCATTACTCAAAATTCCCCTACTATGGAAAGTTGGTAAACCGACTATATCACAGGTATGATATATTTCATATTTGATTATTCTTAAATGTTGGGCATTATGACCCGTCCGGCGGCAAACCACCAGGACACTTTAAACTTGTTGTATGCAGAAACAGGTTGAATAACGCATGGTTATAAATTATCCAGTGTTTATTAAACCGGCATGGCTTTAAGACGATAAGTCGCCAGTATGATGATAACTTATCCGGTGTTTATTAAACCGGCATGGCTTTAAGACGATAAGTTGCCAGTATGATGATAACTTATCCGGTGTTTGTTAAACCGGCCTGGCTTTAAAGACGATAAAGTTGCCAGCATATGATGAGAAATTATCCAGTGTTTATTAAACCGGACTGGCTTTGGACTATAAGTCGCCAGTATATGTTTGGATTGCGTCATTGGAATCATGCGCTTATAAGTTCTTGGATTATATTATTCAAATAGCCAAACTTGGCTGAATTTTCATTATGATATTGGATGAATAAGATTTTCATACCAGATTATATTATCTTGAATAGCCATCATGGCTGGATTTTTATTATGGTTATCAATAACCAGTATTATAATTAAGGTTTTCAAAGTCGCTTTAGCGCAATGGCGTTCATATTATCAATGGATATGATTTATTCTATAATTGAAGGAATAGTCCCGAGTCGCTGCAGGCTTACAACCCGACAATTGGGGGCTACATTATTCAAAATTGAGATTACATCAAATATGCAAGGTCATTTTTGCTCATCTTATTGAAGACCCAACTCATCACATCATAATGAGCTGGCCCTTGGGGGCTACCAATTGCTCCTGTCAACTACTAAAGGTACAAAGCTTTTTATTTATTATATTGAAGGGTCTGCTGCTCAGTTGGTAAAGCACAAAGCTCTTAACCTTGTGGACGTGGATTCAAGCCCCATGATGGGGGGTTACATCATATGATGTTATTTTCATAGAAGTATATATCAAAGTCCCAGCTCAATATTATCTTACTGAGCCGGCCCTTGGGGGCTACACATTGCTGTTCAAAGTTTACAAGATTATATTTACAAAGTCCTTGCTGATTATTACATAATGACCCGGCCCTTGGGGGCTACATTGGTTGAAGTTTTATGGGCATCAGTTAATTACAAGTCCCAGGTTGCTGCAAGCATGACAACCCGACACTTGGGTGCTACAGGTATTATATTATTATCGAAGAAAGATTTTCAAATTCTCTGTTGAGCAAATCAGATTGACCCGGCGTCACCAATCATAAACCGATGTTGGCAACAATCATGAACTGGTGTATGCAACAATCATAATCCGGGGTCATCAGTTTTATAACCCGGCCATTTGGTAATGTTAAACCGGCAAGTTTTCAAGACCGGGGTCATCTTCAAACCGGTTGAATATCAGATGAATATTTCAAGACCAATATTTTCTTAAACCGGCGTTTTGGAAGCCGACTCAAGTGGATTATTTTTTCACAAATATATTTTCTATGAGAAACCAATGTCAGCAAGTTCAATATGAAGCTGGTTATTGACCCGGATTTTCTAGAAGGAGGAAATGACAAAGACTAAGGATAATCAGATGCCGGTTTACGAGAATTCTTAATCCGGAGCACAACCTGTCAAATTTGTTCTGGTGTTTATTTGCAGCATAAGTTTACCATGGATAAATCCAAGCTAAACTTGGGGGCTAATGTCGGGGATATACCCCGCGGTGTAAACCGGCCGGAAGTTAAACCGGCCGGACTTGGCGGTTTACCTGAAGACCTGCCCTGACCTTGGCGGTTTACAAGCAACCCGCTTTGACGTTGTAACTCAATGGTAACCCGACGGGCGGGTCAGAGGAGCGACAAGACCAGGTGGCCCGTCTGGCGGTTCATGAAGGCCGGTTCAACTATTGCGGACCGGTTTAAGAGGAAAGGAATATTTGCCTTACAAGGAGTTAAAGCCAGGACTTGTATCCGGTTTGTATTAGAGATAGACTAGTCCTAATCCTAATAGGACTCCACATGTAAACCGCCCCTTCAACATATATAAGGAGGGGCGGGGCTCCCCAAAGCGGGACAAGTTAGAAGTTAGAAGCGACAAGCAATCAATAATCTCTAGGGCTAGACACAAAGAGCCGGTTTACGGTGTCTCCCTTGGGATGGTAATGAGACCTAGCCTCAAACAGCATGTAGGGTTATTACCGGATGATGTTTCCCGGGGCCCGAAGCTGTCTAAATCCTTGTCTTGCGTGTTGATCCGCCCTGCGTCTCTCGTCCCACTGAACCCCTCTCAAGCTACCACATAGATGCGTTGGCCTCGCGACTAAGTCCTGACACTAAGGACATCTGCCGTGACAAATCCACGACAAATGTGCTCTAAACACACGTCACTGGGGATGGCTTCTCTTTTGGACCCAATTTTTGCCAAGTCATCTGCAGCTTGGTTTTTCAGTCGGGGTATATGATGGAGCTCTAACCCCTCAAATCTCTTTTCCAACTTTCTCACCACATTGCAATATCCCGTCATGGCTGGGCTTCGGACATCCCACTCTTTCATCACTTGATTAACAACCAGATCTGAGTCACCATAGACCATAAGGCGACGGACGCCGCATGAAATGGCCATTCGTAATCCATATAGGAGTGCTTCATATTTTCCCTCATTGTTGGAGGAATCAAAATGAATCTGGAGGACATATTTGAGCTTATCTCCTCGGGGGGAAACAAGTACAACCCCCGCACCGGACCCATTCAGCATCTTGGAGCCATCAAAAAACATAGTCCAGTGTTCCGAGTGAACTTGAGTCGGAAGTTGTTGTTCAGTCCACTCGGCAAGGAAATCTGCTATTGCTTGGGACTTGATAGCTTTCTTTGCCTCGAACTTGATATCAAGAGGAAGAAGTTCAATTGCCCATTTTGCCACTCGACCGGTTGCATCTCTGTTATGAAGAATCTCTGATAACGGGGCGTCGCTGACGACTGTAATGGAGTGATCAGAGAAATAATGAGCAACCTTCTTTGTGGTCATGTAAATCCCGTAAACGAGCTTCTGATAGTGAGGGTATCTTTGCTTTGACGGGGTCAGAACTTCAGAAAGGTAATAAACTGGGCGCTGAACTTTGAAGGCTTTCCCTTCCTCTTCCCGCTCGACCGTGAGAACGGTACTAACGACTTGTCCAGTAGCTGCAATGTAAAGCAACAATGGCTCTTTGCTGACAGGGGCAGCAAGCACCGGCTGGGTGGAGAGCAGGGCTTTTAGCTCTGCAAATGCTGCATCAGCTTCTGGAGTCCACTCGAACTTGTCTGACTTCTTCATCAGTCGGTAAAGAGGCAGTGCCTTTTCACCGAGCCTGGAGATGAATCGACTTAAAGCGGCCAAGCATCCAGTAAGTTTCTGGACGTCGTGCACACGCACAGGGCGTTTCATTCGGAGCATAGTGCCAACTTTTTCAGGGTTAGCATCGATTCCTCGTTCGGAAACGAGAAAACCAAGTAACTTTCCTCCAGGGACTCCGAACGTGCATTTCGACGGATTAAGCTTGATATCATACCTCCTGAGATTGGCAAATGTTTCACTAAGGTCAGTCAACAGGTCGGAACCTTTTCGCGACTTGACCACTATATCATCCATGTACGCTTCTACATTCCGACTGATTTGTGTGATCAGGCACTTCTGAATCATTCTCATGAATGTAGCTCCAGCATTCTTGAGACCGAAAGGCATGGTAACATAACAGAAGCACCCGAATGGGGTGATAAAAGCTGTTTTTATTTCATCGGGTCCATACAGACGGATCTGATGGTATCCGGAGTAAGCATCTAAAAAAGACAACCTCTCGCATCCTGCAGTCGAGTCGACTATTTGGTCGATGCGAGGAAGAGGAAAATGATCTTTCGGGCAGGCCCGATTGACATGTTTGAAATCGATGCACATGTGCAACGACTTGTCCTTCTTCGGGACCATTACAACGTTGGCGAGCCACTCGGAGTGGAAAATTTCACGAATGAAACCTGCCGCTAAGAGTCGAGTCACCTCTTCGCCAATGGCCTTTCTCTTCTGTACGGCGGACCGTTGAAGATGTTCCTTAACTGGTTTGACCTTTGGGTCGACTCGAAGGCGGCGCTCAGCCAGTCCTCTGGGAACACCTGGCATGTCAGCAGGCTTCCATGCAAAGATGTCCCAGTTCTCACGGAGGAACTGGATGAGCGCTTCTTCCTATTTAGAGTCGAGTGTAGTGGAGATATTGGTCGGAGCCGCATTGGGGTCGGTCGGGTGGATGTGAACCTGTTTTGTCTTACCGGACGACTGAAATGCTGACTCTGTGGCGGGCTTCTTGGCTCGTAACAAATCACTCGGGTCTGCAGTCTTTTGGTACTCCTCTAACTCCATTTCGGCCATCTGAGCATCAGCAATTTTGGAACCCTTCTGGAAGCACTCTTCTGCCTTCTTCCGATTACCCGTGATGGTGATCACACCTTTGGGACCGGGCATCTTCAATTTGAGGTACACGTAGCATGGTCGGGCCATGAAACGAGCGTATGCTGGCCTTCCAAGGATGGCGTGGTATGCACTCTGAAAATCCACGACCTCAAAGATTAACTTTTCCTTCCGGAAATTCTTCGCGTCACCAAAAACTACATCGAGAGCGATTTGGCCGAGTGACTCAGCCTTCTTTCCAGGAATGACTCCGTGGAAGCTCATGTTACTGGTGCTGAGTCTGGACATCGGAATGCCCATCCCTTTCAGTGTCTCTGCGTACAACAAGTTCAAACCATTGCCACCATCCATCAGAACTTTGGTTAGTCGAGTGCCTTCAATGACTGGGTCGACCACCAACGCTTGCCTCCCTGGGGTAGCAATGTGAGTCGGGTGGTCAGACTGGTCGAAGGTGATGGCAGTCTGGGACCATTTCAGATAATTGGGTGTCGCCGGAGCGACCATGTTCACCTCTCGATTGATGACCTTCAATCGACTTTTTCTTTCGACGTCAGGAAAAATCATCAAGGTGGAATTGACCTGGGGGTATTCCTCACTGTTGTCTTCCTTGTCCTCAACTTTGTCTGACTCTTTCTCTTTGTCTTTGGCATGTTTCCCTTGAAACTGCTGCATCAGGAGTCGACATTGTCGAGTGGTATGCTTTGGGTAAATGAGTTTACCCTCCTCGTCTTTCTTCGTGTGAATGTGACACGGTAAGTCCATCACATCATTCCCATCCTAGTCTTTCACTTTCTTGGGGTTCCAGGGACCTTTGGGTTTCCCCTTAAACTTTCCTGGGGTCACGGCCAAGGCCTCTCCGGGTGCAGCTGGCTCGGCTTTGCGCTTTTGCTTCCGACTGGAGTTCCCTCCGCCGGTCTCATTAGCGGCTGCTTTATACTTGCCACTCCGGAGCCTATCTTCTTCTTCACCGTTTTCATACTTGGTGGCAATTTCCTTCATTCGACTCAATGTCATATCTCCGGTTCGACCGAATTTCAAACTCAGTTCTCTGTTCCTGACGCCTTCCTTGAAGGCACATACTGCCTGGTGATCAGATACATTCTCGACTGTGTGATGTAAAGTGATCCACCTCTGGATATAATCCCTCAGGGTTTCACTCGACTTCTGAACACACGACTGCAATTCTGTCAACCCTGCTGGTCGCTTGCAAGTCCCTTCAAATGTCCTGACAAACACTCGGGCAAGATCCTCCCAAGTGTAAATACTGCTAGGTGCCAACTTGTTCAACCAGGCTCTGGCCGACCCTTCCAACATAAGAGGCAAATGCTTCATGGCTACCTCGTCGTTGCCGCCCCCAATCTGAACAGCCACTCGGTAATCCTTGAGCCAAGTGTCAGGCTTGGACTCGCCGGTGAACTTGCTAACTCCAGCCGCCAACCTGAAGTTGGGGGGAATTACTGCGGCTCTGATTGCCCTGCTGAAACATTCTGGTCCTGATACACGAGCCCTGCTGCTGGACGGAGCGTCTCTGTCGTGACCTCCTCTGTGAGCTCTATTCCTGTCGACCAGACCTTGCACAATAATGGATCTCGCATCAAAGCCTGGTTCCCTGGGGTCGACTGGAAACCTTCGCCCAACACTGAGCTGGCGTCTGTCATCTTGCTGCCGAGAAACGTACGACCCATCCCTTGGGGGAGGAGTGGACACTCGACGTCGATCATTGCGATCGAATCGGTGTTCGTATCGCTCACGGTCTTGATATTGATCATCGCGCCGGTCTCTACGTTCCCCACGCATCGGAGGCGATCCTGGACTGTGAGCCGACTGTACAGAATTCGCAGCGACGGATCGGCTGTGAATCCTGTTACGCGACTGAGATACCACTGAATTCTGATCCCCCGCTGCCCGGAGCAAATCTCTGATCTGTAACAGACCTCTACCCGCCTCCGACTGAGAAGGTTGGATCGACTCTGCTATGCGAGCTGCAGCTGCTAAATTCTGAATCAGGGTTCGGTATAACTGAGTTGGTAGCTGGAAGAGGCGGCGTTGACTGGATTCGGCGATTGGCGGTTGAGCGCGCTCGTCGAGTACCCTCTGCAGATTCTCTAGTCGAGTACGTTCCGCCAGGTTGGCCAAGCGCGCCTCCTCCAAGGCGCGTGCCTCGGGGGTTTCTCCAACGATAGGAGTGTGAAGCGCGTCCATGTTCCGGCGACGAAGTTCCTCCCTCTGCAGTGAGGTGAGAGGCTTGGGCCTGTACTCTTCATGGCCCCGCGTCGGGACTCCTCCCCCGGCAACCTCTTCGGTGTGGGGAAAACTGGGGGGACTGCGCGGTCCGTCGACCATGAGTACCTCCGCCGCTGGATCGCTGCTGTCGCACTCGGACGCAGTCTCTGCGGAGCCAGTCGACAGATCGAACAGGCCATAGAGTGATTCGCCGGGTTCAATCGCCGCGACTTGGGGGATGGCTGACTGGCGGGCCAATGCATGCCTCACCCACCGCTGGAGTCTCGACCGACCAGAGCGCTTGCGCCGGCAGGAAACAGGGAGCGAGGAGAAAACGGGTACCGACCCGTACTGGGCCGACGGTTGTCGCAGGAGGACTCCACGAATGCACGCGCGGAAGTGCGTCGCTCCGCGGGCGGGGAGCGCGTCCACGTCGAGTGGAGCCTCCTGGATCCAAGCAGAATCATCGACGACGAAAGTGAGGGCGCCGAGATGGATCTCGCGCCCCTCGACCGGGATTCCGCTCGAAGACATGATGGGAGATGTCAAAAGAATCCAACTTCTCCAGAAATTTGCTAGAACACCTGCCCCACGGTGGGCGCCAACTGTCGTGGTTGTAAGTATGATAGTAGAATGGGGGGTAGGAATGGATAGGCAAGATCCTAGCTCTGGAGTAGTTGTGCACGCAAGAGTTAACGAGTTCGGGCCCTTCTCAGAGGAAGTAATAGCCCTACGTCTCGGAGCCCGGAGGCGGTCGACTAGATTATATGCGTGTGTGTGTTACAAAGATGCGAACCCTTGTGCCAGTGGGGGGAGGCGGCTTATATAGAGTGCGCTCAGACCTCCGTCAGCCCACGTCGCAAAGGGTTTAAAGTACATTGAGTTGAGGCGTTACAGGTAACGCCCCTAATGAAGGACTTTGATGACCATTAAAACTAGTTAATTACAGACCGTTTGGATGCGGAGTGGCTCCCGTTCTTCCGATGGTCGAGTGAATCTTCATGGTCGAGTGCCTCCAGGTTAGTCGAGTGAATGCTTGCTAGGTCGACTGGTTAGCAGCGTCTTTTAGTAAGAGACCTTGGGGAGGGTGCCCTTGGGCAGGCCCATGACCCTACCCTAGGTATATGACTTCATCAGCGCCATTACTAAGGGAGCCTTGGCTGTCGGTCAAACCCTCCGGCTAGGTGGCTTTCTCACGACCGCCTGTTCGGTCATTGCGCCGACGGTGACCTCTCGGGTCATCGAAAGCAACCTTCACGTCAGCTCAGAACTCGCCGAGCAGCTGGATCCGATGGAGCTCTCTTTCGTAAACGAGCTCTCGGATTGCATCGCCGCACTGGGGGTCGCTACAAATTACGACCAGGTTGGGCTTAAACCCGATCTAAGAGAAATTAACTCTCGCCAAGTCACCCATCATGTTGCCGTGGTAGAGGCGCAGTGCGGCGACCCTTCATCTATTCTAAGGACTAGCACCGTCCGAATTCCCGAACCCTCCATGCCGGATAACCGCGGAGGGGAGGATACATTTCAAGACCTGAGCTTAGAATCAGGCAATGGGCTAGATTCGTTGGACAACATCCGAGGCTCCGGACTTCAGAGTTCAGAAGCTCTTCGGCCCCCGAATCGTAAATTGGGTGAGGTCTCAGATTCAACGCCACCCGCCCGCCCGAACATAAGCGATCTTTCCCAAATCAAGCAAAAGCCCGAGGAAACAGTACATCACTACTGGGCCAGATTCCTCCTGGTTATGAACAGGACAAAGGACTGTCGCGAGGGAGACGCAATTTCAATCTTTTGCAGTAACTGCACAGACGAGGGAATACTTAACACCATAAGTCTTCGTGATATTACACGCTTCGCTGACTTGGCGTCCATAGTACAAAAGTACTGTGCGATGGAAAGTGCTTGGAAAACCGAAATAAAATTTTGGGATAATACGGCCTTGAATAGCAATCACGTCCGAACTAAGAGGGTGCACCACAGTAAGACACCCGGATTAAATATCAAAAAGCCAAAACCCTCTACAGGGCATGGAACCGTACTGGAAAGGTGGCTTGATGGACCCTGTAGAATTCACAGTACAGAGGACGCCACACCAACGCACAACCTTAGAGCATGTTGGATACTCCGGCAGGTGGCCAAAATTGGCGAGGACCTCCTAATTTCAGAGGCCGAAGAGAGCCAGCCCGAGGACACTAGTATCGTTCTCACAGTCTTCGAGACTTTCACATCAAATAATATGCGAAAAAGAACACTCCGCAGCCTCACCGAAGCCTATCAAGTAGCAACAATAAACCCATGGAGTGACACTGCTATCACCTTCAACGCGAGTGACGAACCTAGATTCCGAACAGCCCGAGCACCAGCCGCATTGGTCCTCAGCCCCATAGTGGACGGCTCTCGCCTCACAAAGGTACTCATGGATGGAGGCAGCGGATTGAACCTCATTTATGAGGAAACCCTCCAAAAGATGGAAATAGAATGGAACCGCATCGAGCGAAGCAGCACAACCTTTAGAGGAATAATCCCCAGTCAGAAAGCACGCTGCACAGGAAAGATCACACTAGATGTGGTGTTCGGCACACCGGATAATTACAGGTCCGAAGAAGTCACGTTCCAGGTGGCCCCGTTCAATAGCGGATACCACGCTATATTAGGACGGGAGGCATTCACAGTCTTCCAAGCCATACCCCATTATGGGTACATGAAGCTCAAGATGCCTGGGCCAAACGGAATTATCACTCTCGCTAGTGATCCAGACATAGCACTCTGCGCCGAAAACAAGACAGCCGCATTGGCCCTTGAGGCACTATCCGAAACCTTAGCGGCCGAAGAACTGACTGCGCCGCGCTCCAGGGTTAATAGGGATGATGTGATACTCGATAAGAGATCCAAATCCACATCCTTCAAACCAGTGGACGAAATAGTCAAATTCCAGGTCCATCCAACGGACCCCAATAAAACACCTTCCATCGGGGCACGACTGAACCCTGATGTAGACACCGCACTGCGAGAGTTCCTACGAGAGAACTGGGACATTTTCGCTTGGCACCCTACAGACATGCCAGGAATCCCACGCAGGCTGGCCGAACACAGCTTAAATATCCAGAAAGGATTCAAACCTGTCAAACAAGCCCTTCGGCGCTTTTCCGAACCGAAGAGACAGGCTATGGGAGAGGAGCTAGCTAATTTATTGGAGGCCGGATTCATTAGAGATATAAAACATCCGGACTGGCTAGCAAACCTGGTGATGGTACCAAAGAAGGACAAATCCTGGCGCCTGTGTGTCGATTTTAAAGACCTTAACAAGGCCTGCCCAAAGGATCCCTTCCCCCTCCCTAGTATCGATCAAATTATCGATGCCACTACATGGCACGATTTGTTGTGTTTCCTGGACGCATACTCCGGTTACCATCAAATCAAGATGGCAGAATCAGACCAAGCCGCAACATCATTCATCACACCATACGGCCCATTCTGCTTCTACACAATGCCCTTTGGGCTGAAAAACGCCGACGCAACATATCAGCGCACGATACAAACATGTCTGGCCAACCAGATCGGCAAAACAATGGAGGCGTATGTGGATGATGTGGTCGTCAAATCAAAACATGTCGAATCTCTAGTAGACGACTTGAGGCTTACATTCGATAACCTGCGAAAATACGACATCAAGCTCAATCCGGAGAAATGCGTCTTCGGCGTTCCAGCCGGAAAGCTCTTGGGCTTCATTGTATCCGGTAGAGGAATCGAAGCAAATCGAGCAAAGATACGAGCTTTGTCACAATTAGATCTCCCAAAAGACCTCAAACAAATACAGAAATTAACCGGATGCGTGGCGGCTCTGAGCCGCTTCATCTCCCGCTTGGGAGAAAAGGCGCTGCCCCTTTACCGCCTCCTACGACGCACCGAACACTTCGAGTGGACGGATGCCGCCACGGCCGGACTCGATGAAATAAAAGCCATATTGGCAACAAACCCAGTCCTGGCCGCGCCAAACACCGGCGAGCCAATGCTATTGTACATCGCGGCAACCCATCAAGTTGTCAGCGCAGTGCTCGTCGTCGAGCGGGAAACGGACGGACATAAATTCCCCCTCCAAAGGCCGGTCTACTACGTGTCCACTGTCCTCACTCCATGCAAATCACGGTACCCACACTATCAGAAAATTACATACATGGTATTCATGGCATCTCGGAAGCTACGACACTACTTTCAAGAGTGTTCGATTACAGTAGCCTCGGAAGTACCGCTCAATGACATTATCAATAACCGCGATGCAACGGGCCGGATCGCAAAATGGGCCATTGAGCTCCTCCTGTTTGACATAACCTATAAGCCACGGCGAGCTATCAAATCACAAGTGCTGGCCGATTTCATCGCAGAATGGACGGAGGCCGAACTCCCTAAAGAGTACGGCACATACACAAACTAGATCATGCATTTCGACGGCTCCAAAATGTTAGCCGGACTGGGGGCTGGCGTCGTTTTGACGTCCCCCACAGGAGACGCAGTCCAATATGTACTCCAAATTATGTACATGGACTCCAACAATGCAGCCGAATATGAGGCCCTCCTACATGGTCTCCGGATGGCAGTATCCATGGGCATTCAACGCCTAGAGGTACACGGGGATTCAAACCTCGCGATCTCCCAAATTGATAGAGGCGGGGGTGTCCCGATCATTCGATGAGATGATAACTATCGATTTGGTGGAGACGACTTTGACGATCCAACTACAAACGTGCACGATGTTACGCCTTAGCAATCGCTAAACCAACTCCGAGAGGTTATTGACCACGCCGGAGCACAATCAACCTGACCACGAAGGTCTATTCCTGCAAGCAATCGAAGAACAAGCAAGGATATGATAAAGCAATCTGAATATTGCGAATATAGATGAAGTATTGATAAAGGTGGGGATCCAAAAGCGGTCTTGGTCTGGTCGTTGGACACAAACGAAGTACACGAAGTTGCAATGGCTAACTTTTAACTAAACAAATCCCAAGGAAATAGCTACTAGATGGATCTACTTATATAGGAGCAAGGGGTGGCAGCCAAGGAGGTGGGAGGACGTTCCAAGGCAGCCTAAAACTAACCCTAGGTCGTACAAGGCTCATGGGCCCAAGTGGAGGTGATGCAACACCTTTGGACTCGTTGTTTGACTCAGATGCTACTGCTGCATCAGATTGTTTTGGTGATATCTCAACACTCCGGACGAATTTGAAGGTGAATCCAATTTTGTTGGAAAGAGCACGAAATCTAGTTTCCAACAAAAAAAGAATCACCCAATTCAGAGTCCGTATGAAGAAGTTCTTGGCGTTTTGAGTCAGGTATGTCTGTGCAGTCCGAATATGAATCCAGAACGTGAGAGACTTGGGCTCTATCTTCTCTTGGGCCAAAAGTGACGTGAGAGAACTTTTTGAACAACAAGTAAACATCTTTTTCTCCCTTATCTTCATATGTAGATTGTACAAATGTCCCATACACCTGCAATTAGACAAAAGACAAAAGTGTGTGAAGTATTTTTGTTCTGGATAATATAAATATATTATTTAATAGTTTGCACTAGAAATCACCTGACAAATATGCATGTATGCAATATTTTTGGTCATATCCAAGGTAGTCATGTCCTCATCATCCTCCCCTTCATGAAAACAAAGCCGTCCTCGGCGTTGCTTTATCTGAAATGTGGCTAACAAAAGAGACAAGGTGTACATGTTGTATATGTATATGTCATCAATTTTTACTTCCCGTGGAATTTGCACATATGACACATGTATACATGAGTAACTTTCATAGTGAATAAAATATAAAGACAAAATATTATCACAAGAAGTAGAAGGTATGAAAGTATTGCAACTCAGTTTGCACATATAAGTGAAGGTCTTATTCATATGAAAAGATTGACAATATTCATCATTAAACCATCCCAATGTTGGTGAATAAACCTTACTTGCATAAAATTTACATGCTACAACATGCTTAAATAAGCCAACATGCAATAAGTCATTTGACACAGAATCATCACCAAGATTAGAGGTCATATCAAAATGATTAAACATTGACACAATTATTTTCAAACGTAGTTGATCCAAATTTGTTTTAGTGTCTGATTCACATGGTTCTTTCACATCAACGGTTAATTCAATGGGTGCACTCAAAATTCTTGATATTGCAGTTGTTTGATCACATGGCAAAGTCAAATCATCAGCATAATCATCTAAAATAGGTGGTGTGATCAATGTAGTGGCTAGAGCATCACATGGTGTATTTAAATCGACAAGGCATTCATCATTCGCATGCGAAGTTAGAAGATCAGTACCTTTGTCATTACCTCGTGTTATCAACTCAGACGATGCTGGAACTCTCGGCAGTGACGGGTCATAATATGGAGCTGATGCAGTGCTCACAACAATGAATGTTGTTGTCATAGTAGGCGCGGTGGTAGAAGGAAGGACCGTCTCAACTCCTTGGATGTGCACCTTATACTTGTTTGTCTTGTGGGCATCACGCCTCTTTATTTCATGTTCAGCTTTGCAAGCAAGATGAAACAAATGGTCCATAGGATAACATTCTTCATTAATTAGTATCTCCTGAATATCACGGTTTAATCCTCCCCAAAATGTATCCATAAAATCTTCTTCACTTTCCTCTAAAAAGGAATGCAACAAGGTAGTTTGTAAATCATCATAATATTTTCTTACAGTGTCACTACCTTGTTTTAAATGTTGTAGTTTTTTAATCATGCCACGAGTATAATAAACATCGACGAATCTATCTCTCATGACAAGTTTTAAATCATCCCAAGTAGTAGGTACATAATCAGGGTATAACCGACAATGTTCACTCCACCAAACAGTAGCAAAACTAGTGAAAGAACCAACCGCAAGCTTAACTTTTTTACGTTCCGAAAAATCATGGGAAGCAAATATAACATTTATTTCGAACTCCCATTCAATATATAAATCAGGCTTAAAACGACCATTAAAAGGTGGCATGGAAACAAAAACCTGATTGTGCGTATTCTTATGCCTTTGCACCTCTTGTGACGGTGGTTGTATTTTCGGAGCTGGTGGCACGTCTCCCACGATTGATGAAGCCCAACTGACTCTGGAACCTGCCATATTTAGTAGAAAAACAAGAAACAAAATTCGAGAATAATGTTCCTATGGACTACTAGGATGTGGTGGTAAAACGCTCACAGTATATCAAATATCAAAGTCTTACAAGTTCTTACCATGCAGCAGGTGGTGACCGGCAACCAGCGGTGTCAAATAACTCCGAAGATTGAGTAAAGCGATTGCCAGGTGAGCGTATGTATACACGGTGTAGAAATATGTGGAGCTTGGAAGGCCAAATATATGGTAGCAAAAGATCAGCAATAATCAATTCAGAGATGCAATGTTGAATAAACGCTCAACGACGGTACTGTGCTGGTCCTAGGCTAGACCGTGCTAGAGACGCGAGCCTAGAACACTAAAGAAATCACGGCGCGACGCGTAACAAAGGCGGAGCACACTCTGAATATCTTTTTTTCTCCTTTTTTCACGGATTTTTTTTCACTTTTTTCCTCTTTTTTTTCCTTTTGTTCTCTCACTTTTTTTTTCTTTCTCTTTTTTTTCCACAAAACAAGCTAGATAAGATGCAAATTGGATCTAGTGATGACGCGAATGACCTCAAGTATGATTATGACAATGAATGATGGGGAGTACGTGGTGGAAATTGATGGATGGCGGTGGTGGACAGCGGATGCAATAATGACGCGGTGATGGTATATGGCAACGTCAATGAAGATGGTGCGGCGGTGGCGTGACAAACTGTGAACAGTACTCGAAACTCTAAAGGACTAGACACTAAGACCAACAACTTGACACGACGATGTAACCGCAAATTCAACAAAGCAAAACACTAAAAAGATTATGCAAAGGCTCAGACTGGCTTGGACAAAGGATGAACAGATCTAACTTTTTTGTGTGGCTTTTTCTTGGACAATAGGTAAGAAAATAAATCTAATCTAGGGATAACTGCAAATTCTCACCGAGCAACCTGAAAACTGATACCACTTGATAGAGGCGGGGGTGTCCCGATCTTTCGATGAGATGATAACTATCGATTTGGTGGAGACGACTTTGACGATCCGACTACAAACGTGCACGACGTTGCGCCTTAGCAATCGCTAAACCAACTCCGAGAGGTTATTGACCACGCCGGAGCACAATCAACCTGACCACGAAGGTCTATTCCTGCAACCAATCGAAGAACAAGCAAGAATATGATAAAGCAATCTAAATATTGCGAATATAGATGAAGTATTGATAAAGGTGGGGATCCAAAAGCGGTCTTGGTCTGGTCGTTGGACACAAACGAAGTACACGAAGTTGCAATGGCTAACTTTTAACTAAACAAATCCCAAGGAAATAGCTACTAGATGGATCTACTTATATAGGAGAAAGGGGTGGTGGCCAAGGAGGTGGGAGGACGTTCCAAGGCAGCCTAAAACTAACCCTAGGTCGTACAAGGCTCATGGGCCCAAGTGGAGGTGATGCAACACCTTTGGACTCATTGTTTGACTCGGATTCTGCTGCTGCGTTAGATTGTTTTGGTGATATCTCAACACTCCGGACGAATTTGAAGGTGAATCCAATTTTGTTGGAAAGATCACGAAATCTAATTTCAAACAAAAAAGAATCACCCAATTCGGAGTCCGTATGAAGAAGTTCTTGGCGTTTTGAGTCAGGTATGTCTGTGCAGTCCGAATCTGAATCCAGAACGTGAGAGACTTGTACTCTATCTTCTCTTGGGCCAAAAGTGACGTGAGAGAACTTTTTGAACAGCAAGTAAACATCTTTTTCTCCCTTATCTTCATATGTAGATTGTACAAATGTCCCATACACCTGCAATTAGACAAAACACAAAAGTGTGTGAAGTATTTTTGTTCTGGATAATATAAATATATTATTGAATATTTTGCACTAGAAATCACCTGACAAATATGCATGTATGCAATATTTTTGGTCATATCCAAGTTAGTCATGTCCTCATCACAAATAAATGGCGATTTCGACGCCAAGGATCCAAAAATGGCAGCTTACCGCAATGTCATCCTAAAAATTTCAGCTCGGTTCGAAGGGCTGGAATTTCACCATATAGCCCGTGAAAATAATCAAGCACCAGACGTCCTGGCATGCACCGGAGCAAAACGCGATGCAGTCCCCCCCCCCCAACATCTTTTTGGAAAGATTGTTCAAGCCATCCGTAACATGGGAGGGGGAACCCGCAATTAACAGCCCGGACGCAGCCGCACCACTCGACACCGAACAACCTGACATAATTGGAGGTCTTGCCAACGAAATTACACCTTCAGCCCACGTAATAATGGCGGTTATCGCACCATGGACAGAACCATTCCTAGCCTACCTTACTAGGCATGAACTCCCAGAGGACCAAAACGAGGCCCACTGCATAGTGCGGCGATCTAAAGCCTACAAAGTCCACGAGGGTGAGCTTTACAAGAAAAGCACTATCGGAGTCCTTTAAAGGTGCATCTCTGAGGAGGAAGGGCGGAATCTTCTGGCCGAAATTCACGCCGGACTCGGTGGTCATCACGCTGCTGGTCAGTCCCTTGTTAGCAAGGCTTTCCGTACAGGCTTTTATTGGCCGACAGCCCGGGCAGACGCTCAGGACCTAGTCCAATGATACGTTGGTTGCCAACTTTTTGCCAACCAAAGCCATATGCCACCCACCGCACTCCAAACTATACCCATCACCTGGCCCTTTGCGGTCTGGGGGCTTGACATGGTCGGACCCCTTAAAGGTGGAACCCATAAGAAAAAATACTTACTGGTCACGGTGGATAAGTTCACCAAATGGATAAAAGCCAAGCCTGTTAAAACGGCTGAATCCAGACCTGTGATAGACTTCATATCCGGGGTTGTACACCGTTATGGAGTCCCCCACAGCATCATAACCGATAATGGTACAAACTTTACATCCGACAAGGTAAAACTCAGGTGCAAACGGTCTTATCATGAGCGGCATCAAACCCAGGCTAGTGCGGTCCCTTAAGGAATCTAATACGCACTGGGTAGAGGAGCTCGACTCCGTACTCTGGGGGCTGCGGACCACACCAAATCGCACCACCGGATACACACCATTCTTTATGGTGTACGACGCAGAGGCGGTTCTGCCCTGCGACATAATTCATGACTCACCTAGAGTGCGCATGTACGAGGAAAGAGAAGCTGAGCTCGATCGGCAGGACAGCCTGGACGCCTTGGAGGAGGAGCGTGACGTGGCGAAAGCCCGTTCCGCATTTTATCAACAACAGGCCCGAAGATAGCAAAGCAGAGAAGTACAGGCCAAAAATTACAATGTTGGCGAACTAGTTCTACGCCTGCTGGATAAGAAAAAGGACAAACTCAAGCCCAAATGGGAAGGTCCATTTATAATCGAGCAAGTCCTGACTGGTGGAGCGTACCGCCTGCAAGATGCGTCGAATAACCGACTCGAGCCCAACTCGTGGAACGCCACCCGTCTCCGAAGATTCTATGCCTAGCACCGGACTCCGTGTTCGTCTCCTTCCCCTGCCCATTTTTTACAATTTTCTGTCTTATATTTCTCTCCATCCCCTCTTTTTTTTTTCCTTTATAGCCCTTAAAAGGCTCACTACATGACGCGCCACTTGCGCTCATTTAACCTGGGGGCTTCTTTAACAGAAGCTTATTTATACGGGCTTCATGCCCCACACATGTGTCAAACTTCCTCATGTACCTTTTTCTTCACCATTATATGCATCGATATGACTTAAGTTTTGGCCAAGCTGGGTTGCCTGGCTCCTGTGCTTACCCCTACGTTCCCGATTGTTCGGCTAGGCGGTAAAGGGAGCACCTCTACGATTGTTACTGCCGGGTCAGCCGGATGTGTACCTCAGACTGGGTGAAGCCGAACGCTAGCGTTCTTAAGGGAATATTCGGTCGGTGAAATAAAAGATGATCTTTCTATTAATTTTCATGCGCCCCCAGATGCTTTTTCTGCGTCTTTTTTACACAGTTCGGACATGCACTTTAGGACATGCCTCCCCAGCGAAAGGAACCCTTAACGGAACTATTCTCTCTGGAAGATGTTTCTTACTAACCATGTAATATAACATAACTAGTTGGGCACTTGTCTGATAAAGCACTAATGACCCCTACGCCTGGTCTCCACGCATACCACGGTTCTTGTATAACCGCTATGGTATTCAGAAACACTCCGGACCGTCAGGTCCCGAGGTTGAAGCGAAAAGGTCGGCAACGACAAACGATCTACAATCCGGCTAGAAGGCATTACATATGTCAATTCAAAAGTACATAGTCATTTCGACTGATTGTATTCCTCCTCTATACCATCTAACTGGCTGTCTAATTTATAGTCCTGCTGGGAAAACTTTGCGGCCAATTCTACTTGGCCGTACACTAAGCTTACAGGGATCTCCATCCCGTCAGGCCCCACCGGTCCAACCTCAGCCATATGGTTTGGGTCAGACTTCGTAAAACGGGTCTTCACCATGGCCCAGCCCTCCCTAGCGACTTGTCGGCAGGCTGATATCTTCCACAACCGGAAGCGCCGCCGAGCTCCCTTCAGCTTCTCCGCAAGCTCTCCAAGGCCCTCGGGCATGGAGTGGGCAGGCCATAAGGCTTGGGCAACGCCTTGCATTGCCTGCCGAATTCGCTCGTGCAGTTTCAGGAGTTCGGGAAGAAGGTCACCCGTAGAACCGGGCATCTCCTCTGCAGGACGACCTGTGAGCATACCTACTGACAATACTCTGTTATTCGACTTCCTCGCCGAACTCATTTTTCAAAGTTCGTTCAAGCACTTACCAAATATGTCGCGTCGAAGCTGCTGATTCTCCTTCGTGGATTCCGACAGCTGGCCACGAACGTCCTTAAGTTCAACGTCCAACTTGGTGTTGGCATCCTGGAGATCATTCTTCTCTCGCCTCACCTTTGTCAACGTACTCTCACCAGCCTTTAACCGGCGTAAGAGTTGTTGCTTCTCCGGATCAAGTCCGGCGCCATCTGCAACATGAATTGTCAGATTTATACCCAAACCGCACAATACTAATCTTTCGAAGTGTATCTTACCTGAGGGGGTCCCTTTGGGCTCCCCTGCTGCGGCTAGTGCGGCCTCTAGTTGGGCCTTGCACTTCTCTAGCTCCTGGGACAGCACGGTGTTCTTCTCTGTAAGAACATGCATGTTATATGATCCTTAAATCAGTTACTTTAACTGTTTCAAGTCTCGGGGGCTACTGGTATATATATATATATATTTATTTAACCAAAATTTTCTTACCCGTATGTCTTTCACATACTGCTCCGTGGCTCTGGCTAAACCATCTTGAGCGGCACGGAGGTACGCATCTCCCGAATTAAAGGCATCTAAAGCCTCTTGGGAGAAACAACCGTCGCGTAAAACTGCCCGGCGACGCCTATGGTTCATGGCATTCTCCACTTCAGAATTTGTGGCAGACAGCCTGTCCGCATCCTCTGTCGGAGGAGCGCCCGGTGCACACCTTGTGCTCGCCTCCGCTTCCTCGTCGGTCGCTGGGACCTGGCTGGTGGAGGCGCGATTGGCGGCCTCTCCGGATATAGTCCGGCGAGGTCTCTTCGTCCTGAAGAAAGTACGAACGTTAATATGCCCCGACGGAATAACGCCACGGAAACAGAGTGTGCGTAATACCTTTGCGTCAGCATCTCGGTCCGGACTGCATTTCTTTTTTCCTCACTGGGCCCTGCGGCCCCTCGTTGGCTAGCCGCCACAGGTTCGGCTTTCCGCCTCAGAAATCTCTCCTGTGAAACATGGTTGTTGTTAGAAACGCCGGAATATGGGAAAATGGAATCCCCCTCAAGGGAACAAAAACTCCGGTTTCTGTCACCTGGGAGGCCGGGATTAACCCGGGGTAATCAGCCACAATAGCGACCAAGGTGTTGTCCTTGGTTAGCTGATGAAACACCCCGTCGATAAGCTCCACCGATATGTCCAGATCCTCTTCAGAGTCCGGATCAAGGGGCCGTTATGGGTCCTCGGGTTGTGGAGGGCGGCTGCTTATATCTTTCACTTCCTGTCGCAGTTCCTGCATTGAAGTCATCAGACTACGTATCCGACCATGGAAGTATAAAATAAATGGGCAAGCGCAATTGTTCGCTTACCCAACTTGGAGGTTCGTACATAGTGAATCCGGCCCGCGGGTTAATGCGGAGGAACTCCTCCTTTTCTCCCTTGTACAAAGAGGACAAAATCTTTATTAGGGCGGTAGCCGAGGCCGGCCCCTTACGGCCGTAACGTGTGGCGTCGTCCTCCCCATTGAAATCCCACATGGGGCGGCCTCTGTATTGAAGCGGCTGCACCCCTCGTATAATGCATGCGGCCATGACTCCGATCATGGTTAGTCCGGAATGAGCCAACAGTCTTATCCGGCCCATCAGGTAAAGGACGTCCCTGTCGCTTTCTCTCTGAGAGCTCCGTGGACGCCAGCTCAAGCGTTTCTTCAAGGGAGCACTGTTGAACTCAGGGAGACCGGCCCGGATAGGGTCCAACAGTGGGACGTCGTCTATGTAAAACCATTCCGAAGGCCAGTCCTCGGACGCCTTCTTCGGGGTTCCGGATAGGTATCCGGTCCCGGCGATGCGCCATACTTCGGCTCCGCCCACTTGGTATATAGACCCCTCTTGAGAACGGGGCACCAGGCAGAATATCTTCTTCCACATCGCGAAATGAGCCTCGACGCCTAAAAATAGCTCGCAAAGGGCAACGAAGCCCGCAATATGTAACACGGAGCCGGGCGTGAGATGATGCAGCTGGAGGTCGTAGAACTCCAGAAGCCCGCGGAGAAATGGATGAATTGGAAATCCCAGTCCCCTTATCAGATAGGGAACAAGGCACACCCGCTCTCCTTTAGAAGGATTAGGGGTGTTCTCCGCTTGTTTTCCGCCACTGTAGGCGGCGAGACCGGCTCGGACCGGGACCATGTATGCCTGAGGGAGAAATCCCTTGGCCTGAAGCGACACTAACTCGCTATGCGGAATGGTGCAACTCTCCCAGTCCCCGGGCTTAGGACCGGAGGAGCGAGGGGAGGAGCTGCGACGGCTGGCCGTGTTGGAATGGACCTTAGCTGGGAAAGCTCGGATGATAACTCGCGGAGAGGAGAAGATGCGGTTTGGATCTAAATCCTCATCCCGTTAAATAGGCGGCTCGTTTATATGGCTAGGGGTGTGGATGTAAGAACGCCCCAGGCTTTTCGCATTCGTTCAACACGTGGAAGACAACCATTATTGGGCGTAGAAGCCGAGGAGCGCTACAAAAATCAGACATTATTTGTACAGGTACACAGAATTCGGGAAAGAACCCGCCTTGCAATGCCGAAGACAATTTGCGCGCCGGACTCGTCGTCATTGAAGCCTAGTTCGGGGGCTACTGAGGGAGTCCTGGATTAGGGGGTGTTCGGGTGGCCGGACTATACCTTTGCCAGACTCCAGGACTATGAAGATACAAGATTGAAGACTTCTTCCCGTGTCCGGATGGGACTTTCCTTGGCGTGGAAGGCAAGCTAGGCGATGCGGATATTCAAGATCTCCTACTTATGTAACCGACTCTGTGTAACCCTAACCCTATTCGGTGTCTATATAAACCGGAGGGTTGTAGTCCGTAGGACATCCATCATCATACACAATCATACCATAGGCTAGCTTCTAGGGTTTAGCCTCCTTGATCTCGTGGTAGATCTACTCTTGTACTACCCATATCATCAATATTAATCAAGCAGGACTAGGGTATTACCTCCATCGAGAGGGCCCGAACCTGGGTAAAAACATCGTGTCCCTTGTCTCCTGTTACCATCCGACCTTGACGCATAGTTCGGGACCCCCTACCCAAGATCCGCCGGTTTTGACACCGACACCAGGCCTCCCAATGAAGAACAGGAGGTGGCGGCGGCTTCGTATTGTAAAACACGGTGGAAAGTTCTCTCTATTTTTTTTTCATGGGAAGACGGTACTTATGGACTTGGAGGTAGGGAAAACAGAGTACAAAGGGGCCCACAAGCTCATGTGGCGCGCCCTAGGGGCGCCACCTGAGCTTGTGGCTATGTGGTGGCCCCATTAAGTAGAGCTTTTTGCTAGTATTTTTTATATATTTTGAAATAATTCTCCATAAAATTTCGTCCAATTACGAGAACTTTTATTTCTGCACAAAAACAACACCAAGGTAGTTCTGCTGATCTACATCAGTCCGGGTTAGTTTCATTCAAATCATGCAAATTAGAGTCCAAAATAAGAGCAAAGCTGTTTGGAAAAGTCGATATGTTAGAGACGTATAAATCAATGGCGGCAATGATCCTGATGGCAGTGCAGTTCCATTCATTAGGCAATACTATGTGTACACAACATACCATGTGTCTCTCGATGCACCATACCATGATATGTGCTGCCACGCTCTCCAACCCAAAGTAGAAGAGAGAGTCGCAAGCATCGGACTTTGACCTGCTAGTTGGATTCTCCCCCGTCAGGCACCCACCTGGTTCAAGCTTTCAGTCAATCTCCACAACTTAAGAAATAGTAACGTCTAATTGAGACAGTTAGTTAGATGCGTACACTTGGTCTAGTAAGATCTTTATTTAATCTTATGCATATTTTGGTAGCCCTTCTCTAGTGTTGGGTGATGTTTGGTTGGAAGAGAGAGATGTTATTTACTTTTCTGGACTGCTTACTACTTTTATTGCACCCACCCCCTGGTGGGGTCTTGAACCTCAACGGTCCTTAAGGATTATGGAGGGCTCTAGCTTGTTGTCAATCTCTAGTGCTTTCTATTAATGGAAAATTGGCGGCAAACCCCTTTTACTAAAACAAAATACAAAAAATGACCCATGGATGATGCTGGTGTTTTCAATGAACAATTAGTAATATAATTGTATGTTGGTTGAATAAATAGTGGTGCTACAATGATAAACACAATGTTTTGGAAGTCTTTACACGCTCCGGTCCTTTAGTGTACCCCGTACGTAGCACATACTATTTTTTTGTAGGGATCACAACCTCCACTTGTCAAGGACAAGCAGCCCAGTGATTTAGGCCCAATAGATGATCCCATATTAAATTACTGGGAGGGAGGCTCTCACATGAATGTGCCCCGTTTACATGCTCATGCTCCCCTAGACAAATAAAGCTAAATGCTCATGCATATGTTGTTTAAATTTATGATTTAAAAGTATCATTTAAATAGGAAGTTATTATTTTCCTATGAGAGTATCTTTACATTCAGTCCATATTATTCTTAGGAAAATATAATGACTTGTCTTCTTTCCCTCACCCTTTTCTTCCTGCAACCAGTAGACTGTTATATGATACCCACCAAGTTGAAGCCGATGCAAATCATACTCAACATGGTCAACATCTAACAATTATCTAGCGGCAAGCTGTAAGAAAATTCACAAAAAAATTATTATATTTGTATGGTTTAGGGATTGTGCTGCCCAGGTCTCCTGTTTGAATCCCAAGTACCACAAGTTTTTTGACAAGCCGAGTTTTTTTATGATAAAAGGTCCGACCCAACATTATTTTTTGATAATAATGCCCGGCCCAACCCAACACATGTGGCAACACCACTTTATCCTATGGCTTCTAAACGTGCTCGGCTTCATTATACAACAAGTTGTAGCGGTATAAATTAAAGTTTGTAATCCAGAATGATGAGTTTTTGGGTCAGATCGATCCTGCCGCCAAAACCAAACCAGTGTTGGCGAGATCACATGCTCCCGCCTCACATGGCTGGTTGCGGTTCCACGCACTCATGGCCGCCCCCGTCGTACCCTGAAATCCTATCCAGACCATCCCTTTACTCCCCCATGCATCATATTATTCTCTGACGGCGGCGGCCCACCCCGCACGAGAACAAGTCAACTCTCGTACTCCCCTTTGCCTGCGACCACACTACCGCATGTTCCTTGGCTCATGTTCGTTCCTGTCAGAGGCCTCGTTGTCATCCTCCGCCTTGGTGCACTCTTCGCGGTGCCACTGTCTGGTCTTGTGAACATGGTCAAAATGGTGAATCAGGAGTGGACTGTACTTGAGAGTATGATAGTATAGACCCACCAGGTCAACTGTTGAACGCAAGCTAGTGCCTCCTTGTTACTTAGATCCACCCAGTTAACATCTGGGACGCACAACATTGTCAACGTATAGTCAATTAACGAGAGAATTGCAAAAGGAGCAGCTGACACTAGGGATCCGGCGGCTCGAGTAGTTTTATTTGTTGTTCAGACGGAGCAGGGTTTAAAATAGGTTATGTGGCGTTTGTGGCCCGTCTAAAAACATGACAAGCCCAACTATTTTTTCTTTATGAAAATGGGTAGCCCAACATATTTTTTTGAAGAATACCCAACCCATGCCAGTTTGTTTTCTCCACCCTGCTGGGCTTCAAAATTTTCAAGGTGGGGAGGGATGCATTGGGCCTTGCCAGAAAATGGGTCGTAAATCTTAAAAGTAATATGAAATGGGTTGTAAAGATGAAAAGACAGAGCAAATGGGCAATTAGTTTCATATTTCATGTTTTTGGTTTTTGAGATTTCAAATTTCATTGGATTTTAAGATAGTATTAATTTATTTTGAAGTTAGTTTGAATCTTGCTCGAAATTTGGGATTAAAAATAGTTCAGACCCACCAAAATATCCAAAATTTCAAAAAGAAATCATTGAAATTAATTTTTAACCTTGGTCCTGAGCAGAAAATGGGCAGCAATTCTAAAAAAATGGGCTGCAATAAATTCAATAAGAATTAGTAAATGAGTTGTAAATTAGAATAATAATAGGAAATGGATTGAACACACCACATATGTGGAGGCTGGCTTGTAGGCCTACTAAGTTGACGCATATGCTAGACTTTGTCAATTTATAGTCAACACACGATTCTAAGAGCAGTGACCATTGGACATCCATCCAACGGCCGTCGTGCTTTTTCAATCTTTGATTGCTCCTACCGCCCAAACCAGCGCCCGCGGGCCCACCTGCTCCCACCTCCTATGGTTGGTTGTGTTGTCACGCAGACCTCACAGCCTCACCCTACTCACACCACTAGCCAGGTCATCCCTCTACCCACCCGCACCTCCTGTTATTTTTTGACAACGACAACCTCATCCCGTAGCTGAACCAGTCAACCCTTATACCCCCTCCGCGTGGGCATCCAATGGTGCGTCTTCCCCGACTCCAGGTCGTTCCCTTTCTAGGCCTCACCATCGTTCACCACATTAGTGCTTCCAGTGTGGTGTGGTCAACATGGTTAACAAACGACAGTCATCAGAAAATGAATGTACCTAGAGAGGCTGATAGTAGGGACCTACATGGTCCATAGCCGCACGCACGCAAGCGTCTCCTTATTACGCACAAAAAATGATTTCTTCCCTAACAGATGGGACCCTTCAGCTACATGGTCCCACGCAAGAAAGTGTCTCCTTACTATGCGCCAAAAAATGGATTCGTCCCCTTGACTGCTTGGACCTACCAGCTACATGGTCGCACGCAAGCAAGTGCCTACTACGCAAAAGAAATTCCTCCTTTCTGACACCTCGGAGCCACCATGTCAGAGCGTACACATTTTGTTATTGGTCTGGTCTTACACGTGTACGTACGTACTGCTCGGTCTCTCCGCAACGATGAACCCTGCTTGATCAAATAAGCGACATGTGTCATAGTAGATCCCCCGATGTAGCAGTTCACACAGTCCCGTCTAAATCATGTACATGTACGTATAGCCACACTATAATAACTACGGACATGTACGTACATACGCTACGTCTCATGTACATGGAGGTGCAACGGATGGCTGCACTGGACGATAGGGGTATGCAACATTGGTGTCCAGTTCATCGGCAGCCAACATGTTGGGTAGGAATGGATGAAACAACGTCATGTTCATCGGGAGCCAACTGGCTGGATCAAAATGTGTCCTATTTATCGGGAGCCAACCCGTTGGGTCGGGACAGCCGAAATGGGGTCCTGTTCATCGACCCCCACCGGCTGGGGGTGTGGCCTACCGCAAAACAAATGCAACGGAGTTCTGTTCAATCGCCTACAGCCGAAACAGAGTCCTATTCATCGGGAGGGGTGTGACGTTGTAAAACGGAGGAAACAAAATTATGTTCAACCGCCTATGGTCGAAACAGGGTCATGTTCATCGGGAGGGGTGTGGCGTACCGTAAAATGAATGAAACAAAGTTTTGTTCAATGACCTACAGTTGAAACGGGGTCCTTTTCACCAGGGAGGGTGTGGCGTAACGCAAAACGGCCTCCGCAAGCTACTGTTCATCTACGATCAACTTTCTACCGCCTTCACGAACTACCATTCATCCGCCAACTACCTATGGCCTCCATGGGGTCCTATTCATCCACCCCCAACTGGCTAGGGTGTGGTGTGCCGTGATACGTCTCCAACGTATCTATAATTTTTGATTGCTCCATGCTATATTATCAACTGTTTTGGACATTATTGGACTTTATTATCCACTTTTATATTACTTTTGGGACTAACCTATTAACCGGAGGCCCAACCCAGAATTGCTGTTTTTTTGCCTATTTCAGAGTTTCGTAGAAAAGGAATATCAAAGGGAGTCCAAATGGAATGATACCTTCGGGAACGTGATTTTTAGGAAGAATATGGTCCAGGAGACTTTGGCCCTACGTCAAGAAACAAGGGAGGAGGCCACGAGGTAGGGTGGCGCGCCTACCCCCAGGGCGCGCCCTCCACCCTCATGGGCCCCCTGTTGCTCCACCGACGTACTCCTTCCTCCTATATATAGCTATGTACCCCCAAACGATTAGATACCGAGCCAAAAACCTAATTCCACCGCCGCAACCTTCTGTACCTACGAGATCCCATCTTAGGGCTTGTTCCGGAGCTCCGCCGAAGGGGGCATCCATCACGGAGGTCTTCTACATCAACACCATAGCCTCTCCGATGAAGTGTGAGTAGTTTACTTTAGACCTTCGGGTCAATAGTTAGTAGCTAGATGGCTTCTTCTCTCTTTTTGGATCTCAATACAATGTTCTCCCCCTCTCTCATGGAGATCTATTTGATGTAATCTTCCTTTTGCAGTGTGTTTGTTGAGACTGATGAATTGTGGGTTTATGATCAAGATTATCTATGAACAATATTTGAATCTTCTCTGTATTCTTTTATGTATGATTGGTTATCTTTGCAAGTCTCTTCGAATTATCAGTTTTGGTTTGGCCTACTAGATTGATCTTTCTAGCAATGGGAGAAGTGTTTAGCTTTGGGTTCAATCTTGCGGTGCCCTTTCCAAGTGACAGTAGGGGCAGCAAGGCACGTATTGTATTGTTGCCATCGAGGATAACAAGATGGGGTTTTTATCATATTGCATGAATCTATCCCTCTACATCATGTCATCTTGCTTAAGGCGTTACTCTGTTTTCATTAGCTTAATACTCTAGATGCATGCTGCATAGCGGTCGATGAGTGGAGTAATAGTAGTAGTTGCAGGCAGGAGTCGGTCTACTTGTCTCACACGTGATGCCTATATACATGATCATACCTAGATATTCTCATAACTATGCTCAATTCTGTCAATTGCTCAACAGTAATTCGTTCACCCACCGTAAAATACTTATGCTCATGAGAGAAGCCACTAGTGAAACCTATGGCCCCCGGGTCTATCTTCATCATATTAATCTTCCAACACTTTGTTATTTCCTTTGCTTTTTACTTTACTTTTATTTTACTTTGCATCTTTATCATAAAAATAACAAAAATATTATCCTATCATATCTATCAGATCTCACTCTCGTAAGTGAACGTGAAGGGATTGACAACCCCTTATCGCATTGGTTGCGAGGAGTTATTTGTTTTGTGTAGGTACGAGGGACTCACGCGTAGCCTCCTATTGGATTGATACCTTGGTTCTCAAAAACTGAGGGAAATACATACGCTACTGTGCTACATCACCCTTTCCCCTTCAAGGAAATCCAACGTAGTGCTCAAGAGGTAGCATGCGCAGAAGGCCACCTCTGGGTCTTGTTCCTCTAGCGTCAATCGCCTACCTCCACAGGATCTAATTCTTCCAACCCCAACCGGCAGTGGTGGGGCGTACGTGCGTGTGGCAGCAACGGGGAATGTTCGTCCAGAGCCAACCAATCGGCTAGGTAAACACGTCTGGGGCAAGGGGTTGGATCGTTGCAACCGATTGCTGGTCTTTACTCGATCTATGTATCACACGCGGGGCAGCAACAGGGACTATTCATCGAGAGACAACCAACCGGCTAGGTCAACTCGCATCTCGCGCACGGGCTCGATGCAATGCATTGATCGATCGGGCCAGCAAACTACGTGCGTGCACGAGTCTCGTTCGCATCGTTCGGGTTCAGTAAGCAGCGGAGAGATCGCTCGGGTTCAGTAAGCAGCGTATGGATTGCTTGGGTTTAGTATAGTGCGAGGGATCGCTCGGGTTCAGTATGTAGTGCAAGGAATCGATCTCTCGGGTTTAGTAGTATAGTACATGAGAGGGATCGATCGACCAGGTTCAGTAATGAATGAGCGAGTTCAGTTAGGGAAGGGCTCGCACACGCGCGCGTACGATAGAAATGCACAAATCACTGCATCGCTCGGCCCCTACCATCCACCGTATACCGGGAAATCCCTGAAAATTTTCTCGCTCTCACTTCTACCACAATTTTTTACATCATGAATGGCCCAAAGAATTTCACGCGGGTCTGCCTCCGCCCCGTCCAGGATGAAAAACTCATTTTTTGTTATAATTTTGTGGCATAGAAGTAGGAGCGCACCATATCTACGATGATATGTGTTTTACAATTATCATAATGGAAGTGTCACATGCATGACAGAAAAAAATTGTTTGAACCATAATGTCACAGATATGTCTTTTTTTAGTGAATATTCCCTTTTATTGGTTAAGCAAGTTCTCTAAAAAAACTTAGAAGCCACAAATCGGTGTTGTAAACCCGTCGCTCACGCTGAGACACCCGTGCACGCCTAGAAATGGGTACTAAGGCCCAGTTTTTTTGGCAGCTTAAAAAATAAGATGCCCTCTCCACAGCTTCTCCCATAAGCCGTCTCTTTTGTTCATTGGGGGCATCTAAACTAGTTATGAGATAACTAATTTATAAGTATCAACAAACTTAGAGGGCGGCTTATTTTTTAAGCTGGGGAGAGGCAGCTTAATTTTTAAGCCCCTAAAAGAACTGGCCCTAAGATAGTTGAAATTCATGTTGTAATAAAAATACAAGAATGTAAAGTTACTAGGATAGTTGAGTGGCGGATGACTTTGCATCCTGCACTGCAGCCAAAATATCTAAATAAGAACACAACCTCGCGTTATCAAGAACAATCATGTTGACCAATCGGCAACCGTCACCAAGACATTCTAATCCTAAGCGCCATCTCGAACGTGCCCTCCTTGCTCGACTAGTTGTCACCCGTTAGTAAAGCACGAGGATGACTCGGTCGGAATCAAAATCAAAATCTAAAATTCCATGTTGTGTCCGACATAAATTGGTTTTAGATTTTAACGACTTATTATTTTGTTGCATGGCACAAACTTTTTTGCTAGTAAAAAAAAGAGAATCAGTGGGTTTGCAAAACCTCCTACCCCGGTTTTTCTTCCCCATCCCCCATCCCGGCTTCATTTTCTGGTAGATCTTTTAGCTAATCTCAATCATTGCCTCATAAATAAAATATGAAGTAATTTAGAATAATCTAAACCGAATCAATTTTTTTGTGAGAAAAATTCTGATCTATTCATTTTTAATCATGACAGCAGAATGAACCTCGGAAATAAAAAAGTTACATCCAAATTCGTAGACGACTTAACGACGACTACAAGCATTGAAGCGAGTCGAAGGCGCGCCGTTGTCATCGTCCCTCCCTTATTCCCCTAAAACAAAAAAACAACATCCATTAACCTATGAAAATTATAGTGCAAAATTGGACGCAAAGAATCAGATTAATTATAGTGTCATTTTTTCGCTTTTGATTATACCATGTGTAGTGCAGTTAAATACCTCAAGAGCCCTAAGTACCATTTGTGTGGGTTCCTTCTAAAATCTCTCGTTCCCTTTACATTATTTTCACAATCTGTCACCTGGTCCTACCCGACTACGTCGACATGGGTCCATGTGGGATGTGATGGATTATGGATGGGCTTAGGCCCATATAAGACAATAATCCCTAGTTAATCTCTAAGGCCCATGCATGTGTATGGCAAGTGGTGGGAAGTGTGGGAAGTTTAGTACCATACTGCTACAGTAAGAAGAGTGAGACCTCTTTATAAGGGCTTCTCCATTACTTGCTATTGGGAGCTTGGGAATAGGAGATGTACACGCGCGCTCCTCCTCCTCCTCCGCCCGCCTCACCTCATCACGACGCGCGCGTGCCCTGCTGGTTGCGGGAATGAGCCGAGCCGAAGCTTATTTTTGCCGGTCAGGAATGGTTAATTAATCTTGGATTAATTTACGAGTCACGCCACTGTCCGAGGCGTTGGATCGTGGGTTGTTCGCGGACTCGGTCGTGGGCCTGAGCCCAGGCCCATCTGCCCGACAACCTATATAAGAAGGCGCTGGCCAGAGGAGTGAACCCTAACTCAGTTCACTCACTCCCTCTCGTACAACCCTAGCCGTCATCTATTGTTCCTCTCTCTGTGCTGCTTCTGGCGATCCCATCCCGACGACCGCGTGCACGGTTGGTCGGGAGAGCAGGTGCCTCTGGAACCCTGTCGTTCGAGATCCTGCCCGGGAGAACGACAATAAGGTTTTTGGGGAGCGTCTCGACACGACTACTCCCGATCCATCCCCGTCTTCGTCTGCCTTTGCTTCCACTACTTCCTCTACTTTGACTCCATGGCTGACGACGAAGTCGCCAAGAAGCAGGCCTTGGCTGATGCCGAGGCTGCTGCTGCCGCCGCCGCGTTGGCCTAGCCAACCGGAGGGGATAAGTCGTCCATCCCCTATCTGCTGGTTCATGTGTTGGCCGTATATATGATGTTCATAGATGTTACGTTTCTATGTATTGTACGTGCTCACATGCTTAGGTATCGGTATGAGATGCATACCGTATTTGCCATGCTTATCATTTACTCATGGATTTGATTAGTCGGAAAAGTGCTAATATTTCCGACAATCCAAAAACCTTATTATAGGCACTTTTTGACTCATGGCTTTGCCGCTACTCTGAAACCGGAAAAGTTTACTTGAATGCATTTTAAGCATTGGCAGACAAGGACTACCTTGTGGCTCACAGCAATGAACGTGTTCTGGGTTGGTGGTGTGTCTCCCGCGGTAACGATTGCTCCAGAACAGGAGAATGCATTTAGGGAGGAAACCACCACCTTTGTGGGAGCCGTTCTTACTGTGATCGGAGACAAGCTAGTTGATGCATATCTCTATATGCGCGTTGCCAAGAATTTGTGAGATGCGCTCGAAGCTAAGTTCGGTGCAACCAATGCTGGAAGCAAGTTGTATGCTATGGAGTAGTTCCATGATTACAAAATGGTTGATAACCGTTCTGTATTGGACCAGGCCCATGAGATACAATACATTGCTAAGGAGCTGGAGCTCCTAAAGTGTGAGTTACAGCACAAGTTTGTCGCGGGTTGCAATATTGCAAAACTCCCTCCTGGATGGACGAACTTTGCTACTTCTCTCAAAAACTTGAGACGTAAATTCTCTGTTGAGGATGTCATTGGTCATCTAAGTGTTGAGTAGAACTCAAGAGCAAAGGACTCACACGTGAAAGGGGTAGAGGGTTCTTCTAGCGCCAATGTGGTGCAGAAGAACTTCCACAAGTTCAAGGGAAATAGCTCTATCCAACAGAATACTACCTTCAAGAAGAAGGGTAAGAAGAAATAGAAAAAGAGAGATGGCTGCTTTACTTGTGGTTCAGAGGATCATTGGGTAAACAAGTGCCCAAACAAGTATAAGAAGCCAGGATAGGACGCCAAGTCTGTCAATGTGACTCTAAGCAACAATGATGCGGCATCAGGGTATGGTAATATGTTTACCGTACTTTCAGTTTGTCAGTCCATCAATTGGTGGGTTGACACTGGGGCCAATATTCATGTGCGTGCTGATGTGTGTTTGTTTTCTTCTTACTAGGTCGCACGAGATTGTTCCGTCCTGATGGGGAACGGCTCACATGCTTCTGTTCATGGTATTGGCACAGTAGATCTCAAGTTTACTTCGGGAAAGATTGTGCAACTGAAGAACGTGCAGCATGTCCCAGCCATCAACAAGAATCTCGTTAGTGGTTCCCTTCTGCGTAAAGAAGGGATTAAGTTAGTATTTGATTCTAACAAAGTATTCGTATCTCGCTATGGACTATTTGTTGGAAAATGATATGATTGTGGTGGTTTGTTCCGCCTTTCCCGGGAGGATTTTTGTAATAAAGTCGTGAACCAAATTCATTCCAGTGTGAACGAATGTGAGGTTTGGCATTCATGTCTTTGTCACATAAATTTCATTTGTATTACGCGGCTAGCTAAGATGAATCTAATCCCGAGTTTCACTTTAGCCAAAGGCTCTAAGTGCCATGCGTCTGTGCAAGCAAAGCAACCTCGTAAGCCTCACAAGCCTGCGAAGGAGAGACGCCTGGCACCACTAGAGCTCATACATTCAAATCTCTGTGAGATGAATGGTGTGTTGACTAAAGATGGAAAGAAATACTTTATGACTTTGATTGATGATTCCACTAGATTTTGTTATGTGTATTTGTTAAATACAAAGGATGAGGCTCTACACTACTTTAAAATCTATAAGGCTGAAGTTGAGAACCAACTTGAGAAGAAAATAAAACGAGTCCAGTCTAATCATGGTGGAGAGTACTTTTCTAGTGAGTTCAATTTATTCTGTGCGGAACATGGTATTATTCATGTGAGGACACCTCCCTATTCACCCCAGTCAAACGGGGTTGCCGAACGAAAAAATCGAACTATAACAGAGTTGGCAAACGCCATGTTAGATACATCGGGTTTATCCAAGGCATGGTGGGGGAGGCTGTATTGACATCATGTCATGTCCTAAATAAAGTTCCTGCGAAGGATAATGAGACTACTCCCTATGAGCAATGGGAAAAGAAAAGAACTACACTCTCTTACTTGCGCACTTGGGGCTGTTTGGAGAAAGTCAATGTGCTGATCCCCAAAAAGCATAAGATTGGACCAAAGACCGTGGACTGTGTTAATTTGGGCTACGCTAAGAATAGCGTTGGCTGTAGATTTCTAGTAGTGAAATCTGAGGTACCTGACCAGAAGGTCGGTACAGTTATAGAGTCTAAGGATGCTACATTATATGAGGATATTTTCCCCATGAGAGATATGCAAAGCACTTCTAGACTGGAATGTGATGGGACTCCTGAACCTGCCATTCCGATGGAATATTATGAACACAAAAGTGATGATGGTTCATCAGAGGATGACGAGGAAGCTCCTGTTAGGAGCAAGAGACAAAGGACTGCAAAGTCTTTTGGTGATGATTTCCTCATGTACCTCGTGGATGACGACACTCCCAGTTCCATTTCAGAAGCATATGCATCTCCGGATGCTGACTACTTGTAGGATGCGGTCCGTAGCGAGATGGATTCCATCTTGGCAAACGGAACATGGGAGATCACTGATCGTCCCTATGGTTGCCAACCATTGGTATGTGAGTGGGTGTTCAAGAAGAAGCTTAGGCCCGATGGTACTGTTGAGAAGTACAAGGCTAGGCTTGTGGCCAAGGGTTATACCCAAAAATAAGAAGAGGATTTCTTTTATACTTACTCACCTGTTGCTAGACTGACAACCATTCGAGTGTTACTCGCATTGGCTGCCTCGCATGGTCTTCTCATTCATCAGATGGACGTTATGATGGCTTTCCTCAACGGAGAGCTAGACGAGGAAATTTACATGCAATAGCTAGATGGCTTTGTAGTAAATGGTTAGGAAAGAAAGGTGTGCAAGCTAGTTAAATCTTTGTATGGCCTGAAACAAGCGCCTAAGCAATGGCATGAGAACTTCAACACTACTCTGACATCTGCTGGCTTTGTTGTTAACGAAGCTGGAAAATGTGTATACTATAGCTATGGTGGGGGCGAAGGAGTTATACTGTGTTTGTATGTCGATGGCATACTGATATTTGGGACCCACCTCAAAGTCATTGAGGAGGTCAAGGCTTTTCTATCTCATAACTTTGAGATGAAAGACCTGGGCGTGGCTGATGTTATCTTGAACATCAAGCTATTGAGAAATACTAAGGGTGGAATTACACTTTTGCAATCCCACTATGTTGAGAACATTTCGAACCATTTTGGATATTCGTACTGCAAACCTTCTGCAACACCATATGATCTTAGCATGCGGATTCAAAAGTTCGAAGGCACGGCTGTAGATCAATTGAGATATTCTCAAGTGGTTGGTTCACTGATGTGCCTAGCCTGTGCTACTCGTCCTGACATCTCATTTGTTGTGTGCAAACTGAGCCGGTTTGTTTCCAATCCGGGAGATGTGCATTGGCATGCTGTTGAGCGAGTGATGCGCTATTTGCAAGGTACTATGAACTACATAATTCACTATTCTGGGTACCCGACGGTACTTGAGGGGTATAGTGATTCGAATTGGATGTATGATGCTGATGAGATGAAAGCCACAAGTGGATATGTCTTCACACTTGGTGGCGGTGATGTTTCCAGGAAGTCTTGCAAGCGGACAATCTTAACGAGATCGACTATGGAAGCAGAACTCACAACATTAGACACATCATCCGTCGAAGCAGAATGGCTTGGTGAGCTTTTGATGGATTTGCCGGTGGTTGACAAACCAGTCTCGGTTGTCCTTATGAACTGTGACAATCAAACTGTGATTGCCAAGGCTGAGAGTTCAAAGAACAATATGAAATCCACTAAGCACATAAGAAGATTGAAGTCTGTCAGAAAATCAAGAAACTCCGGAATGATAGCGTTGGATTATATCCAGACTGCTAAAAATCTGGCAGACCCTTTCACGAAAGGGCTATCACGGATTGTGATAGAAAATGCATAGGGAGATGGGTATGAGACCCACGTAAGTTGCCATGGGGGTAACCCAACCTATGTGATCGGAGATCTCGCGAATTAGGACCTGGGTAAACAATCCAACGGTCAACTAAGGAGAGTATCCTTAATTAACCCACTCCATTGGAGATGCATAATACTATCAATTCTGCAAGGCAGGTGTAACGCCCTCGATGCGGCTATATCTTCCACGTGTCGAGGCACGACTTAGAGGCATAACCGCATTTAAAGCAATGTCGCAAGTGAGGTAATCTTCACACATCCCATGTAATACATAAAGGGAAAGAGATACATAGTTGGCTTACAGTCGCCACTTCACACAAAAGGAGCCAAAATAAAAGAAGAAACCCCAAAAGCAACAAAGGTCCACGATCGACCCCAACTGGGCCCACTACTGATCAACTAGAATGAAACAACATAAAGGATAAGATCTCCATCGAACTCCTCCTTGAGCTCGGGTGCGTCACCTACACGGTCTCAGCGGCAACTGCAAACTGGTTTGGAAGTATCTGTGAGTCACGGGGACTCAGCAATCTCACACCCGCGAGATCAAGACTATTTAAGCTTAAAGGTAGGACAGGGTAGTGAGGTGGAGCTGCAGCAAGCGACTAGCATATCTGGTGTCTAACATACGCAAATGAGAGCGAGAAGAGAAGGCAAAAGCACGGTCGAACAGCTATGATCAAGAAGTGATCCTGAAACAACTTACGTCAAGCATAACTCCAACAACCGGGTTCACTTCCCGGACCCCGCCGAGAAGAGACCATCACGGTTACACACGCGGTTGGTGTATTTTAAATAAGATCAACTATGGGTTTTCTATAACCGGACATTAACAAATTCCCATCTGCCACATAAGCGCGGGCACGGCTTTCGAAAGTTCAAACCCTGCAGGGGTGTCCCAACTTAGCCCATGATAAGCTCTCGCAATCAACGAAGGATATTCCTTCTCCTCGGGAAGACCCGATCAGTCTCGGAATCCCGGCTACAAGACATTTCGACAGCAATAAAACAAGTCCAGCAAAGCCGCCCGATGCGCCGACATCCTGATAGGAGCTGCACATATCTCGTTCTCAGGGCAACACCAGATGAGACATCCTACGAGTAAAACCAAACCTCAAGTTACCTCGAGGGGGCCCCGCAGTCTACTCGTTTCGGGCCAACACTTAGACAAGCATTGGCCCGGGGGGGGGGGCTAAATAAAGATGACCCTCGGGTTGATCAGACCCAAGGGAAAGGGATAGGTGGTAGGCAAATGGTAAAACCAATGTTGGGCCTACTGGAAAAGTCTTATTCAAAGCGAACTGTCAAGGGGGTCCCATAAATCACCCGACCGCGTTAGGGACGCAAAATCCGGGAACATAACACCGATATGACGGAAACTAGGGCGGCAAGAGTGGAACAAAACACCAGGCATAAGGCCGAGCCTTCCACCCTTTACCAAGTATATAGATGCATTAATTAAATAAGATATATTGTGATATCACAACAAGTAAACATGTTCCAAACAAGGAACAACATCTCCATGTTCCAACAAGGAACAAACTTCATCTTCACCTGCAACTAACAACGCTATAAGAGGGGCTGAGCAAAGCGGTAACATAGCCAAACAACGGTTTGCTAGGACAAGGTGGGTTAGTGGCTTGGTTGAACAATATGGGAGGCATGAGAAGCAAGTGGTAGGTATCGCAGCATAGGCATAGCAAAAGAGCGAGCATCTAGCAAGCAAAGATAGAAGTGATTTCGAGGGTATGGTCATCTTGCCTGAGATCTCGCAAGGAAGAAGAACGAGTCCATGAAGAAGACAAGCGGATGTAGACGAACGGATCCTCACAATCGCAACGTTATCGGAACTAACCCGAATAAGCACACCGGAAAGAAGCAAACAACAAAGTAAACAACCAACACATAAACATGGCATGATATGCGAGATGTGGTATGCAATGCATATGCATGCTCGGGAAGGGAAAAGATGAACCAGGAATAATCTTGGCAAACCAAGTATGCCACTGGAAAGGTGAGGTGATTTCGGTTGAAATCGATACAAAGATCACCGGAATCGGATGCACGGTTTGCAAATGACAAGCAAAACAAGAATGACAAGAATCTGCCATTAACAGCATGATGCTACTTAGCATGCAACAAGAAACTAAGCTACTGCACCCAAACATGTCAATAGGGCATATGACAGTAATCTAATCAAGATGCTTTACAAAAGATGAACACTGAGCTACGGCTAAATCACACCACAACAGGTTCAAACAAGCATGGCAAAAGTGCAAAAGATAACAGGTTCACAGACTTGGTGAAACAACATGCTAGAGGATCAGGACATAGCAAAGTAAGGCATGGCATGAATCTACTCAAGGCTCTTAACAAAAGTCCCTTACTGACCAGAAGCCAAAAAGGACTAGAAAATATAATAACACCCATGTCAATTAAGCAAGTTTCGTTACAGGTTTCAGACTTAGCAGAAAACTGGACATGTCAAAAACAGATAACAAGTAGGCATGTTTACGAGCTCGATGCACTCACTACAGAGCATTTCATGATAAACTAAGCATACATACATCAAGAAGACATGGCATAGAAACTATACATGGCAAGAACAACAATATATCATGCAAGGATCAACTACGACAAGCTTGGCAAAATCGAATAAATGTAAACAATCTGCCAGCAACATTTTATAGCAAAAGTAGGGCTCGATTGACTCAAGCTATGGCACTCCATAAATACAAACAAAGGCATGGATGTATAGAGAAAATACATATTCTCAAAACACTCTTACTGATCATGCTCAAAAGAGGCATAGATCTCTCTGAAACAACATGAACACATGGCATAAAAATAACAGCAGGCAGGTACTTGGTGAAAATACCAAGTCTCTGAAATCAGCAACATTAAGTACCCTAGTTTGCATGCATGGCATAAATCTCTGGAAAGATGGCATGGCATATTAAAAAACACATGTAGGACTCAACTTCATAGGATGCACACATCAATCATGGCAAAAATGACAAAAGTGCATGTTCTGATAATAATCAGAATCTAACATCACATAGCCCTCTTCTAACAGCATTTCGGGCATCAAGATGAACTCAAATGAAAATGATGCAATGGAATGAAATGATTTACTCATCGATACGAACAACTTGATATATTATGCATGCAAAACGGAGCAGTATGCAACAAGTTATGGCATGATGAACAGGGGCACAAATGTCAAAACTCAGGGACTTAGGCAAAAACGAGGTCAACCTCTGATTGCATCTAGATCGGGCCCGAGCTCGAGGATGGCGCTGCAGCGGCTGGAGAAGAAGCGGGGAGGCGTCTGCGAGGTGGGGCCGGCCGGATCCGGTGCCGGGGAGGCCGGATCTGGGGCACCGGCGGCCGGAGGAAGAGGCGGCGGCGCTTGGCGAGGTGGCGCGGCGCGGCGCAAGGCGAGGTGCAGCGGCGAGGGGAGGCCAGCGGGCGGCGGCGGCGGGAGCCGAACGGCGGAGGGCGCGGCGGCGCGGGGTGTCCGGGCGCGCGGGACGAGCCCCTGGCTCGGGCGCTCGCGAGCACCTGCGGGCTGCGGCGGCGGGCGGCTCGGGCCCGGGCGGGCCCACGATGGGCCTCCAGGGCCGCGGCGAAGTGGGGAAAACAGGGCGCGATGTGGCGCCCCCTGGTTGGACGGGGCGGCGGCGCTGCCCACTGGGGTGGCGCCACGTGGCGACGGCGAGGTGGCGGCGCGGGAGGAGGCCAAGTGGCGGCGGCGGAGCGGATCTGGCGGCGACAAGTGGCGGGTGGAGGCTGGGGCTGCACGGAAAAAGAGGAGGAAGGTGGAAGAAGGCCAAAATTGGCAAGGGAAAGAGTTTATATAAGGAAGGGGGCTAGGGTTGGAGGATTTCCTCCGTTTTCGGACCCTCGGATCACGATCGGACGGCTCCGGACACGAGAAGGAGTAGGCTGCGCCTAGGGGGTGTTAGTGGGTTGTGAAGAGGAGTTAGGCTGCTAGAGAGAAGAGAGAAAGATGCCCCGGCGACAGTTTCGGAGACCGAAACGTCAGACGAATAAACCGGCAACGGTGCCGCTACATGTTTAACGGTTG
This sequence comes from Aegilops umbellulata, assembly GCA_032464435.1. Lineage (NCBI taxonomy): Eukaryota > Viridiplantae > Streptophyta > Magnoliopsida > Poales > Poaceae > Aegilops > Aegilops umbellulata. The sequence continues at coordinate 105,284,746 of CP136054.1, forward strand.
GGCTAACAAACGAGCTCCGAATGCGATGATACTTGACAGGCGCTCTGCCGGTGCTATACCAAGGCCGCTTGGCAAACCTCGGTCCATTCCGAGAAGGTTTAATACCCGCACATGAAAAGAGGTAAAAGGGGACGCCGGGGAACATAGGAGCGCCGGATTGCAAAACGGACAACGGGGAAAATGCTCGGATTCATGAAACGAACACGTATGCGAATGCGATGCACATGATGACATGATATGAAATGCAGATGATGGCATGGCAAAGATCGACACGCAAGCACATGACATGGCAACAACGGCGAATAACTGGCAGACACCTGGCGCATCAGATCCGGGGCGATACAACACTCCACCACTACGAGAGGATCTCGTCCCGAGATCTAGAATGGCACCGGAGGGGAAAACGGAAGAGAAAGAGAAGAGGTAAAGCTAAGTTGCTTCTTTGACAAAAGAGTGAAACCAAAGAACCTTGAGAGGTTGAGCAAAATGGAAGAAAGAATAACATGGAGATGAACGAAATGGAATACTCCGTTGGACAAGGAAAAAGGAATACGGCGCGAAAGAAAAGCTTAAGTGACAAGATAGGCGTTGAAACCACTTCGGTTAAATCGATAAGCAAGCGAAAGGGCATGATCTTGACAAAACAAGATGATGGGTCGAAGAGAGCAACATCACAATGACTCCGGAAGAAGAATAGAAGATAGATCAATGGGATAAAAGAATGGAGAAGAAAATGACACCTTCTGCCTCAAATGATCTTGGAGAGCACCCTTCCAAGAAGGTTAGAACGGAGTTGTTGAAAAAACAACAACGAAACGAATAGCTTGTAGTGGGCTTATGGAAACATCTCAACATTATGAGGTGCGCTTCTGCCACCAACGGAAACAAATGATTGGACCCATATCAACAAGGAGACGAGAAACTTATTTCACCGGGAGGACAAATGAAGAACTTGGGTCATTTATAAGCACCACAAATAGCAACAATCCTTAGGGAAGGCTTTAGGTGAAATATAACCCAAGATAACTCCAATGAAGAGATTGATGGATTTAAAATACCTCATTCTTGACAACATGTGAATTATGAGACATGAACTCCAATTATCAAGAATGACATAATACCACCTCGAATGATACGGTTGAAAGAATTGCACTTAAAAATGCAAGATGAAGAATGCTTGAGCTCGTCCAAGAAGAATCTTGAAGAACGTTTCGAGCCTGAATTAAATCCTTTAGGAACCACCATGAAGAAACTTCATGAAGAACTCCGGTAAACAAAAGGATGATAGGAAGAAAGAGAAGTTGAAAACACCAGGTGAAACCTTGAAGTGATAAGATGAAGCTTCGCGATGATATAACCGAGAAAAGCCTGGAACTCCGGAAAGAAAGATGAACAAATGAAATCAAGAATTTTGATGAACCTCCGGAATAAGGAATTGAATATACTCGATGAAACAAGAATAAGAGTTACATTATGCTTATCCTTCACCAATTTAGATTGATGACAAGCCACGGATTTGGCATACTACTTATTCTCGTCGAAAGGATTAAGAGAGATATAGCGCAACCTTGGGAAGGTCTTCAATGAACCACCGGTAGGATTGAAACAACGAATAAATCTATATGATAACGAAGGAAGAGAACTCTTGAACGAACCACCGTAAGAATTGAAAATGAACGAAGAAACTTGAGAGAATTTAGATATAAATGAACGCAGAGATCATGAACTGATTAGAGGATATTTGAACGATGCACCAGTATGATTTGGAGAACGAGAGCCGAAAGCTTGAATGAATAATTCTGAGATGATGGGCTCCGGAGAATCAAACTGAAAAGACTCCTGAAATGCTTCGGATGGGTGAAAAGAATTCTCACAATCGAAATAGTTATGAGAGGGTGGCATCAAGCTAGAACCATGAAACTTGAAGAGAATGGAGCAAGATTTAAGAGAAACTCTTCTTCGGTCTTCAAATATTGAGAACGATGATGAGAAACACCACCCTGAATTGTTGAGGTACTCCGGAATGAAAATTAGAAAGGTTGAACCAACAATGAAAAGAGTTTGAAAGATTTTGGAGAAATACATATGACTGATGATAATTCATACTTACCTCAAACTTCGAAAAAAAAATTAGAAGCTCCGAGAAAATTAGAAGAGTCAGGTAAGATCCTGGTAAAAGACCTGTGGGTTAGGGCCCACTCAAAAGAAACACCGTTGAAAAGATTGCTTGGAAGGGATATTGTACCGGTTGAATTAAATGGCTTGAATGAGATAACAACCTTGAAATAGGTTGAACTGATCTTGAAAGACAAGACGAGCCTTCTGAGATATCTTCAGCACTCCCGAACAAATGAATAGCGAGAGGTGAATGATTATTAGGTGCACCGGTATGAGAAGGTATTGAAACGAGGAAAAGATGTGATCACCATCGAAAGAATGCATTGAACACACCGGGGAAGATAAAAGAACAAGTAATTATAAACTTGAGGCTCCGTTAGTATCTTCATGAGAAACACCGGGTAAGAACATGAAGGAGAAGAATGGAGAGGCTTCACATCAATAAGATGGATACTTGATCAAGAAATCTGCGTCCTTGAAGAAATAAGGGTGGGAGGGCGGGAAAACAAAGACAACTTGGAACGGATGAAGCACACACCGTTAATAAGAACTGATAATTGATCTTGCGAATGTTGAAGCGATCGGATCCACTTGAAGAGGGACACCCCGGTTGAAAAGGATTGACATGACGCTCTCAGTTATCATGAAGGATTGGTATTCACATCAGAGTATGAGAACACCGTTTAGGAAAGGTATGGATTCAACATTTGACTTCGAAGCAACTCGAATACCACAAATAAAATAAAACAAAGGATTTGGCTTGCAGAGTAAGCCGGAAACAAACCTATGTTAGATCCCAAATCGTATCATGTGTCTGTTGGAAAGATATCCTAAGAGATACTTGAATTCCCACTTATAAACTCCCGAAACTTTCTGGTTATGCAATCAGGTGTTGGGGATACAGGGGACACAAAATATATCACCCAAACTAACAATACCTAGATCCAGCTGTATCCATCTTTCAACACATAACCAAGAAATCTTCGGAAATCGTCTACCTCAACCTTCGAAAAACATCCGTTATACGAGTTATGGCAATACTCCCGCACTCGCCTCAGTACTGGGCTATCAGGGTTATCTCACCAACAACTGTACAAAAGAGTTTTTCGATGTCGGCGTACTAAACTCAGGTATTCCAGAACTGCAACGATAAAATTATGACGACAACACCTCGGAGCTCAACTCCCCGGGACACCTCCACTAAAACCCCTGCTGACGGGAGGCAACCAAGACAATGTTGTCATCATAAAACCATCGGAACGATTCTAAGATACCCGCGTGATCCTAAAAATTTTTTTTAGTGAAATTTGAGAAGAGAAGAGTTAAAACTCTACGTCAGGATGCCTTACCAGAGCGATGAGGAGACTGTGAAGTAAAAAGAATTCCTAAACTCTCCGATATATAATTCCTAAATGACTCAAAACATTTTTCTAGACACAACTCGGCCGCTAAAAACGATACATCAGTGGGGGCTCCTAAGGTCGGGGAAGGCTCTGATACCAACTTGTAACACCCTCGATGCGGCTATATCTCCCACGTGTCGAGGCACGACTTAGAGGCATAACCGCATTGAAAGCAATGTCGCAAGTGAGGTAATCTTCACACATCCCATGTAATACATAAAGGGAAAGAGATACATAGTTGGCTTACAGTCGCCACTTCACACAATACATAAATAAACATTACATCATACAGTTACAATCAGGGCCCGACTACGGAGCCAAAATAAAAGAAAAAACCCAAAAAGCGACAAAGGTCCACGATCGACCCCAACTGGGCCCACTACTGATCGACTAGAACGAAACAACATAAAGGATAAGATCTCCATCGAACTCCTCCTTGAGCTCGGGTGCGTCACCTGCACGGTCTCAGCGGCACCTGCAAACTGGTTTGGAAGTATCTATGAGTCACGGGGACTCAGCAATCTCACACCCGCGAGATCAAGACTATTTAAGCTTAAAGGTAGGACAGGGTAGTGAGGTGGAGCTGCAGCAAGCGACTAGCATATCTGGTGTCTAACATACGCAAATGAGAGCGAGAAGAGAAGGCAAAAGCACGGTCGAACAGCTATGATCAAGAAGTGATCCTGAAACTACTTACGTCAAGCATAACTTCAACAACCGTGTTCACTTCCCGGACCCCGCCGAGAAGAGACCATCACGGTTACACACGCGGTTGGTGTATTTTAAATAAGATCAACTTCGGGTTTTCTACAACCGGACATTAACAAATTCCCATCTGCCACATAACCGCAGGCACGGCTTTCGAAAGTTCAAACCCTGCAGGGGTGTCCCAACTTAGCCCATGATAAGCTCTCGCGATCAATGAAAGATATTCCTTCTACTTGGGAAGACCCGATCAGTCTCGGAATCCCGGCTACAAGACATTTCGACAACAATAAAACAAGTCCAGCAAAGCCGCCCGATGCGCCGACATCCTGATAGGAGCTGCACATATCTCGTTCTCAGGGCAACACCAGATGAGACATCCTACGAGTAAAACCAAACCTCAAGTTACCTCGAGGGGGCCCCGCAGTCTACTCGTTTCGGGCCAACACTTAGACAAGCATTGGCCCGGGGGGGCTAAATAAAGATTGCCCTCGGGTTGATCAGACCCAAGGGAAAGGGATAGGTGGTAGGCAAATGGTAAAACCAATGTTGGGCCTGCTGGAAAAGTCTTATTCAAAGCGAACTGTAAAGAGGGTCCCATAAATCACCCGACCGCGTTAGGGACGCAAAATCCGGGAACATAACACCGATATGACGGAAACTAGGGCGGCAAGAGTGGAACAAAACACCAGGCATAAGGCCGACCCTTCCACCCTTTACCAAGTATATAGATGCATTAATTAAATAAGATATATTGTGATATCCCAACAAGTAAACATGTTCCAAACAAGGAACAACATCTCCATGTTCCAACAAGGAACAAACTTCATCTTCACCTGCAACTAACAACGCTATAAGAGGGGCTGAGCAAAGCGGTAACATAGCCAAACAACGGTTTGCTAGGACAAGGTGGGTTAGTGGCTTGGTTGAACAATATGGGGGGCATGATAAGAAAGTGGTAGGTATCGCAGCATAGGCATAGCAAAAGAGCGAGCATCTAGCAAGCAAAGATAGAAGTGATTTCGAGGGTATGGTCATCTTGCCTGAGATCCCGCAAGGAAGAAGAACGAGTCCATGAAGAAGACAAGCGGACGTAGACGAACGGATCCTCACAATCGCAACGTTATCGGAACTAACCCAAAGAAGCACACCGGAAAGAAGCAAACAACAAAGTAAACAACCAACACATAAACATGGCATGATATGCGAGACGTGGTATGCAATGCATATGCATGCTCGGGAAGGGAAAAGATGAACCAGGCACAATCTTGGCAAACCAATTATGCCACTGGAAAGGTGAGATGATTTCGGTTGAAATCGATATAAAGATCACCGGAATCGCATGCACGGTTTGCAAATGACAAGCAAAACAAGAATGACAAGAATCTGCCATTAACAGCATGATGCTACTTAGCATGCAACAAGAAACTAAGCTACTGCACCTAAACATGTCAACAAGGCAAATGACAGTAATCTAATCAAGATGCTTGACAAAAGATGAACATTGAGCTATGGCTAAATCACACCACAACAGGTTCAAACAAGCATGGCAAAAGTGCAAAAGATAACAGGTTCACAGACATTGTGAAAATACTATCATGCCAGAAATTAACATCAGGATGACATGTTTAGAGCAATGACACAACATGCTAAAGGATCAGTACATAGCAAAGTAAGGCACGGCAGGAATCTACTCAAGGCGCTTAACAAAAGTCCCTTACTGACCATAAGCCAAAATGGAATAGGAAATATAATAACAACCATGTCAATTAAGCAAGTTTCGTTACAGGTTTCAGACTTAGCAGAAAACTGGACATGTCAAAAACAGATAACAAGTAGGCATGTTTACGAGCTCGATGCACTCACTACAGAGCATTGCATGATAAACTAAGCATACATACATCAAGAAGACATGGCATAGAAACTATACATGGCAAGAACAACAATATATAATGCAAGGATCAACTACAACAAGCTTGGCAAAATCGAATAACATGTAAACAATCTGCCAGCAACATTTTATAGCAAAAGTAGGGCTCGATTGACTCAAGCTATGGCAATCCATAAATACAAAAAAAGGCATGGATGGATAGAGCAAATCCATATGCTCAAAACACTCTTACTTATCATGCTCAAAAGAGGCATAGATCTCTCTGAAACAACATGAACACATGGCATAAAAATAACAGCAGGCAGGGACTTGGTGAAAATACTAAGTATCTGGATTCAGCAACATTAAGTACCCTAGTTTGCATGCTTGTGCTAGGCACCACAAAGATCACAAAAATACATGGCATAAATCGCTGGAATGATGGCATGGCATATTAAAAAACACATGTAGGACTCAACTTCATAGGATGCACACATCAATCATGGCAAAAATGACAAAAGTGCATGTTCTGATAAGAATCAGAAACTAACATCACATAGCCCTCTTCTAACAGCATTTCGGGCATCAAGATGAACTCAAATGAAAATGATGCAATGGAATGAAATGATTTACCCATCGATACGAACAATTTGATATATTATGCATGCAAAACGGAGCAGTATGCAACAAGTTATGGCATGATGAACAGGGGCACAAAATGTCAAAACTCAGGGACTTAGGCAAAAACGAGGTCAACCTCTGATTGCATCTAGATCGGGCCCGAGCTCGAGGATCGGCGGAATTGGCGCTGCATTGGCTGGAGAAGAAGCGGGGAGGCGCCGGCGAGGTGGGGCCGGCCGGATCCGGTGCCGGGGAGGCCGGATCTGGGGCACCGGCGGCCGGAGGAAGAGGCGGCGGCGCTTGGCGAGGTGGCGCTGCGCGGCGCAAGGCGAGGTGCAGCGGCGAGGGGAGGCCAGCGGGCGGCGGCGGCGGGAGCCGAACGGCGGAGGGCGCGGCGGCGCGGGGTGTCCGGGCGCGCGGGACGAGCCCCTGGTTCGGGCGCTCGCGGGCGCCTGCGGGCTGCGGCGGCGGGCGGCTCGGGCCCGGGCGGGCCCACGATGGGCCTCCAGGGCCACGGCGAAGTGCGGAAAACGGGGCGCGATGTGGCGCCCCCTGGTTGGACGGGGCGGCGGCGCTACCCACTGGGGTGGCGCCACGTGGCGACGGCAAGGTGGCGGCGCGGGAGGAGGCCAAGTGGCGGCGGCGGAGCGGATCTGGCGGCGACAAGTGGCGGGTGGAGGCTGGGGCTGCGCGGAAAAAGAGGAGGAAGGTGGAAGAAGGCCAAAATTGGCAAGGGAAAGAGTTTATATAAGGAAGGGGGCTAGGGTTGGTGGATTTCCTCCGTTTTCGGACCCTCGGATCACGATCGGACGGCTCCAGACACGAGAAGGAGTAGGCTGGGCCTAGGGGGTGTTAGTGGGCTGTGAAGAGGAGTTGGGCTGCTAGAGAGAAGAGAGAAAGAGGCCCCGGCGACAGTTTCGGAGACCGAAACGTCAGACGAATAAACCGGCAACGGTGCCGCTACATGTTTAACGGTTGGGCTAACAAACGAGCTCCGAATGCGATGAAACTTGGCAGGCGCTCTGCCGGTGCTATACCAAGGCCGCTTGGCAAACCTCGGTCCATTCCGAGAAGGTTTAATACCCGCACATGAAAAGTGGTAAAAGGGGACGCCGGGGAACATAGGAGCGCCGGATTGCAAAACGGACAACGGGGAAAATGCTCGGATTCATGAAACGAACACGTATGCGAATGCGATGCACATGATGACATGATATGAAATGCAGATGATGACATGGCAAAGACCGACACGCAAGCACATGACATGGCAACGACGGCGAATAACTGGCGGACACCTGGCGCATCAGATCCGGGGCGATACAACACTCCACCACTACGAGAGGATCTCGTCCCGAGATCTAGAATGGCACCGGAGGGGAAAACGGAAGAGAAATAGAAGAGGTAAAGCTAAGTTGCTTCTTTGACAAAAGAGTGAAACCAAAGAACCTTGAGAGGTTGAGCAAAATGGAAGAAAGAATAACATGGAGATGAACGAAATGGAATACTCCGTTGGACAAGGAACAAGGAATACGGCGCGAAAGAAAAGCTTAAGTGACAAGATAGACGTTGAAACCACTCCGGTTAAATCGATAAGCAAGCGAAAGGGCATGATCTTGACAAAACAAGATGATGGGTCGAAGAGAGCAACATCACAATGACTCCGGAAGAAGAATAGAAGATAGATCAATGGGATAAAAGAATGGAGAAGAAAATGACACCTTCTGCCTCAAATGATCTTGGAGAGCACCCTTCCAAGAAGGTTAGAACGGAGTTGTTGAAAAACCAACAACGAAACGAATAGCTTGTAGTGGGGTTATGGAAACATCTCAACATTATGAGGTGCGCTTCTGCCACCAACAGAAACAAATGATTGGACTGATATCAACAAGGAGACGAGAAACTTATTTCACCGGGAGGACAAATGAAGAACTTGGGTCATTTATAAGCACCACAAATAGCAACAATCCTTAGGGAAGTCTTTAGGTGAAATATAACCCAAGATAACTCTAATGAAGAGATTGATGGATTTAAAATACCTCATTCTTGACAACATGTGAATTATGAGACATGAACTTCAATTATCAAGAATGACATAATACCACCTCGAATGATACGGTTGAAAGAATTACACTTAAAAATGCAAGATGAAGAATGCTTGAGCTCGTCCAAGAAGAATCTTGAAGAACGTTTCAAGCCTGAATTAAATCCTTTAGGAACCACCATGAAGAAACTTCATGAAGAACTCCGGTAAACAAAAGGATGATAGGAAGAAAGAGAAGTTGAAAACACCAGGTGAAACCTTGAAGTGGTAAGATGAAGCTTCGCGATGATATAACCGAGAAAAACTTGGAACTCCGGAAAGAAAGATGAACAAATGAAATCAAGAATTTTGATGAACCTCCGGAATAAGGAATTGAATATACTCGATGAAACAAGAATAAGAGTTACATTATGCTTATCCTTCACCAATTTAGATTGATGACAAGCCACGGATTTGGCATACTACTTATTCTCGTCGAAAGGATTAAGAGAGATATAGCGCAACATTGGGAAGGTCTTCAATGAACCACCGGTAGGATTGAAACAACGGATAAATCTATATGATAACGAAGGAAGAGAACTCTTGAACGAACCACCGTAAGAATTGAAAATGAACGAAGAAACTTGAGAGAATTTAGATATAAATGAACGCAGAGATCATGAACTGATTAGAGGATATTTGAACGATGCACCGGTATGATTTGGAGAACGAGAGCCGAAAGCTTGAATGAATAATTCTGAGATGATGGGCTCCGGAGAATCAAACTGAAAAGACTCCTGAAATGCTCCGGATGGGTGAAAAGAATTCTCACAATCGAAATAGTTATGAGAGGGTGGCATCAAGCTAGAACCATGAAACTTGAAGAAAATGGAGCAAGATTTAAGAGAAACTCTTCTTCGGTCTTCAAATATTGAGAACGATGATGAGAAACACCACCCTGAATTGTTGAGGTACTCCGGAATGAAAATTAGAAAGGTTGAACCAACAATGAAAAGAGTTTGAAAGATTTTGGAGAAATACATATGACTGATGATAATTCATACTTACCTCAAACTTCGAAAAAAAAATTAGAAGCTCCGAGAAAATTAGAAGAGTCAGGTAAGATCCTGGTAAAAGACCTGTGGGTTAGGGCCCACTCAAAAGAAACACCGTTGAAAAGATTGCTTGGAAGGGATATTGTACCGGTTGAATTAAATGGCTTGAATGAGATAACAACCTCGAAATAGGTTGAACTGATCTTGAAAGACAAGACGAGCCTTCTGAGATATCTTCAGCACTCCCGAACAAATGAATAGCGAGAGGTGAATGATTATTAGGTGCACCGGTATGAGAAGGTATTGAAACGAGGAAAAGATGTGATCACCATCGAAAGAATGCATTGAACACACCGGGGAAGATAAAAGAACAAGTAATTAGAAACTTGAGGCTCCGTTAGTATCTTCATGACAAACACCGGGTAAGAACATGAAGGAGAAGAATGGAGAGGCTTCACATCAATAAGATGGATACTTGATCAAGAAATCTGCGTCCTTGAAGAAATAAGGGTGGGAGGGCGGGAAAACAAAGACAACTTGGAACGGATGAAGCACAAACCGTTAATAAGAACTGATAATTGATCTTGCGAATGTTGAAGCGATCGGATCCACTTGAAGAGGGACACCCCGGTTGAAAAGGATTGACATGACGCTCTCAGTTATCATGAAGGATTGGTATTCACATCAGAGTATGAGAACACCGTTTAGGAAAGGTATGGATTCAACATTTGACTTCGAACCAACTCGAATACCACAAATAAAACAAAACAAAGGATTTGGCTTGCAGAGTAAGCCGGAAACAAACCTATGATAGATCCCATACCATATCATGTGTCTGTTGGAAAGATATCCTAAGAGATACTTGAATTCCCACTTATAAACTCCCGAAACTTTCTGGTTATGCAATCAGGTGTTGGGGATACAGGGGACACAAAATATATCACCCAAACTAACAATACCTAGATCCAGCTGCATCCATCCTTCAACACATAACCAAGAAATCTTTGGAAATCGTCTACCTCAACCTTCGAAAAACATCCGTTATACGAGTTATGGCAATACTCCCGCACTCGCCTCAGTACTGGGCTATCAGGGTTATCTCACCAACAACTGTACAAAAGAGTTTTTCGATGTCGGCGTGCTAAACTCAGGTATTCCAGAACTGCAACGATAAAATTATGACGACAACACCTTGGAGCTCAACTCCCCGGGACACCTCCACTAAAACCCCTGCTGACGGGAGGCAACCAAGACAATGTTGTCATCATAAAACCATCGGAACGATTCTAAGATACCCGCGTGATCCTAAATTTTTTTTTAGTGAAATTTGAGAAGAGAAGAGTTAAAACTCTACGTCAGGATGCCTTACTAGAGCGATGAGGAGACTGGGAAGTAAAAAGAATTCCTAAACTCTCCGATATATAATTCCTAAATGACTCAAAACATTTTTCTAGACACAACTCGGCCGCTAAAAACGATCAATCAGTGGGGGCTCCTAAGGTCGGGGAAGGCTCTAATACCAACTTGTAACACCCTCGATGCGGCTATATCTCCCACGTGTCGAGGCACGACTTAGAGGCATAATCGCATTGAAAGCAATGTCGCAAGTGAGGTAATCTTCACACATCCCATGTAATACATAAAGGGAAAGAGATACATAGTTGGCTTACAGGCGCCACTTCACACAATACATAAATAAACATTACATCATACAGTTACAATCAGGGCCCGACTATGGAGCCAAAATAAAAGAAGAAACCCCAAAAGCGACAAAGGTCCACGATCGACCCCAACTAGGCCCACTACTGATCGACTAGAACGAAACAACATAAAGGATAAGATCTCCATCGAACTCCTCCTTGAGCTCGGGTGCGTCACCTGCACGGTCTCAGCGGCACCTGCAAACTGGTTTGGAAGTACCTGTGAGTCACGGGGACTCAGCAATCTCACACCTGCGAGATCAAGACTATTTAAGCTTAAAGGTAGGACAGGGTAGTGAGGTGGAGCTGCAGCAAGCGACTAGCATATCTGGTGTCTAACATACGCAAATGAGAGCGAGAAGAGAAGGCAAAAGCACGGTCGAACAGCTATGATCAAGAAGAGATCCTGAAACAACTTACGTCAAGCATAACTCCAACAATCGTGTTCACTTCCCGGACCCCGCCGAGAAGAGACCATCACGGTTACACACGCGGTTGGTGTATTTTAAATAAGATCAACTTCGGGTTTTCTACAACCGGACATTAACAAATTCCCATCTGCCACATAACCGCGGGCATGGCTTTCGAAAGTTCAAACCCCGCAGGCGTGTCCCAACTTAGCCCATGATAAGCTCTCGCGGTCAACGAAGGATATTCCTTCTCCCTAGGAAGACCCGATCAGTCTCGGAATCTCGGCTACAAGACATTTCGACAACAATAAAACAAGTCCAGCAAAGCCGCCCGATGCGCCGACATCCTGATAGGAGCTGCACATATCTCGTTCTCAGGGCAACACCAGATGAGACATCCTACGAGTAAAACCAAACCTCAAGTTACCTCGAGGGGGCCCCGCAGTCTACTCGTTTCGGGCCAACACTTAGACAAGCATTGGCCCGGGGGGGCTAAATAAAGATGACCCTCGGGTTGATCAGACCCAAGGGAAAGGGATAGGTGGTAAGCAAATGGTAAAACCAATGTTGGGCCTGCTGGAAAAGTCTTATTCAAAGCGAACTGTCAAGGGGGTCCCATAAATCACCCGACCGCGTTAGGGACGCAAAATCCGGGAACATAACACCGATATGACGGAAACTAGGGCGGCAAGAGTGGAACAAAACACCAGGCATAAGGCCGAGCCTTCCACCCTTTACCAAGTATATAGATGCATTAATTAAATAAGATATATTGTGATATCCCAACAAGTAAACATGTTCCAAACAAGGAACAACATCTCCATGTTCCAACAAGGAACAAACTTCATCTTCACCTGCAACTAACAACGCTATAAGAGGGGCTGAGCAAAGCGGTAACATAGCCAAACAACGGTTTGCTAGGACAAGGTGGGTTAGTGGCTTGGTTGAACAATATGGGAGGCATGATAAGCAAGTGGTAGGTATCGCAGCATAGGCATAGCAAAAGAGCGATCATCTAGCAAGCAAAGATAGAAGTGATTTCGAGGGTATGGTCATCTTGCCTGAGATCCCGCAAGGAAGAAGAACGAGTCCATGAAGAAGACAAACGGACGTAGACGAACGGATCCTCACAATCGCAACGTTATCGAAACTAACCCGAAGAAGCACACCGGAAAGAAGCAAACAACAAAGTAAACAACCAACACATAAACATGGCATGATATGCGAGATGTGGTATGCAATGCATGCATGCTCGGGAAGGGAAAAGATGAACCAGGCATAATCTTGGCAAACCAAGTATGCCACTTGAAAGGTGAGGTGATTTCGGTTGAAATCGATATAAAGATCACCGGAATCGGATGCACGGTTTGCAAATGACAAGCAAAACAAGAATGACAAGAATCTGCCATTAATAGCAAGATGCTACTTAGCATGCAACAAGAAACTAAGCTACTGCACCCAAACATGTCAACAAGGCATATGACAGTATTCTAATCAAGGTGCTTGACAAAAGATGAACACTGAGCTACGGCTAAATCACACCACAACAGGTTCAAACAAGCATGGCAAAAGTGCAAAAGATAACAGGTTCACAGACGGTGAAAATACCATCATGCTAGAAATTAACATCAGGATGACATGTTTGAGCAATGAAACAACATGCTACAGGATCAGGACATATCAAAGTAAGGCATGGCATGAATCTACTCAAGGCGCTTAACAAAAGTCCCTTACTGACCATAAGCCAAAAAGGATCATAAAATATAATAACACCCTTGTCAATTAAGCAAGTTCCGTTACAGGTTTCAGACTTAGCAGAAAACTGGACATGTCAAAAACAGATAACAAGTAGGCATGTTTACGAGCTCGATGCACTCACTACAGAGCATTGCATGATAAACTAAGCATACATACATCAAGAAGACATGGCATAGAAACTATACATGGTAAGAACAACAATATATCATGCAAGGATCAACTACAACAAGCTTGGCAAAATCGAATAACATGTAAAGAATCTGCCAGCAACATTTTATAGAAAAAGTAGGGCTCGATTGACTCAAGCTATGGCACTCCATAAATACAAACAAAGGCATGGATGTATAGAGCAAATCCATATACTCAAAACACTCTTAATGATCATGCTCAAAAGAGGCATAGATCTCTCTGAAACAACATGAACTCATGGCATAAAAATAACAGCAGGCAAGGACTTGGTGAAAATACTAAGTCTCTGAAATCAGCAACATTAAGTACCCTAGTTTGCATGCTTGTGATAGGCACCACAAAGATCACAAAAATACATGGCATAAATCTCTGGAATGATGGCATGGCATATTACAAAACACATGTAGGACTCAACTTCATAGGATGCACACATCAATCATGGCAAAAATGACAAAAGTGCATGTTCTGATAAGAATCAGAAACTAACATCACATAGCCCTCTTCTAATAGCATTTCGGGCATCAAGATGAACTCAAATCAAAATGATACAATGGAATGAAATGATTTACGCATCGATACGAACAATTTGATATATTATGCATGCAAAACGGAGCAGTATGCAACAAGTTATGGCACGATGAACAGGGGCACAAAATGTCAAAACTCAGGGACTTAGGCAAAAACGAGGTCAACCTCTGATTGCATCTAGATCGGGCCCGAGCTCGAGGATCGCCGGAATTGGCGCTGCAGCGGCCGGAGAAGAAGCGGGGAGGCGCGAGCGAGGTGGGGCCGGCCGGATCCGGTGCCGGGGAGGCCGGATCTGGGGCACCGGCGGCCGGAGGAAGAGGCGGCGGCGCTTGGCGAGGTGGCGTGGCGCGGCGCAAGGCGAGGTGCAGCGGCGAGGGGAGGCCAGCGTGCGGCGGCGGCGGGAGCCAAACGGCGGAGGGCGCGGCGGCGCGGGGTGTCCGGGCGCGCGGGACGAGCCCCTGGCTCGTGCGCTCGCGGGCGCCTGCGGGCTGCAGCGGCGGGCGGCTCGGGCCCGGGCGGGCCCACGATGCGCCTCCAGGGCCGCGACAAAGTGGGGAAAACAGGGCGCGATGTGGCGCCCCCTGGTTGGACGGGGCGGCGGCGCTGCCCACTGGGGTGGCGCCATGTGGCGACGGCAAGGTGGCGGCGCGGGAGGAGGCCAAGTGGCGGCGGCGGAGCGGATCTGGCGGCGACAAGTGGCGGGTGGAGGCTGGGGCTGCGCGGAAAAAGAGGAGGAAGGTGGAAGAAGGCCAAAATTGGCAAGGGAAAGAGTTTATATAAGGAAGGGGGCTAGGGTCGGAGGATTTCCTCCGTTTTCGGACCCTCGGATCACGATCGGACGGCTCCGGACACGAGGAGTAGGCTGGGCCTAGAGGGGTTAGTGGGCTGTGAAGAGGAGTTGGGCTGCTAGAGAGAAGAGAGAAAGAGGCCCCGGCGACAGTTTCGGAGACCGAAACGTCAGACGAATAAACCGGCAACGGTGCCGCTACATGTTTAACGGTTGGGCTAACAAACGAGCTCCGAATGCGATGAAACTTGATAGGCGCTCTGCCGGTGCTATACCAAGGCCGCTTGGCAAACCTCGGTCCATTCCGAGACGGTTTAATACCCGCACATGAAAAGAGGTAAAAGGGGACGCCGGGGAACATAGGAGCGCCGGATTGCAAAATGGACAACGGGGAAAATGCTCGGATTCATGAAACGAACACATATGCGAATGCGATGCACATGATGACATGATATGAAATGCAGATGATGACATGGCAAAGATCGACACGCAAGCACATGACATGGCAACGATGGGGAATAACTGGCGGACACCTGGCGCATCAGATCCGGGGCGTTACAGCAGGCTGGCTTTTGTCCTAATGTGTTCCAAAGCTTATGAAAGCAAGATGCTAACTGTAATGCCCCGAGAGCGATGCGCCTGGTGTCTTCCAGTTATTCGCCATCGTTCCCATGTCATCCGCTTGTGTGTTGCATTTTGCCATGTCATCATGTGCATTTCATCCGCATGTTTTTAAAAACTTGCATCCGTCCGGGTCAACCAGATTTCTCTGTTGTCCGTTTCGGCATCCGACACTCTCACATGCACCCGTTGCACCTCTCAAATCTCGTTTCATGAGTGGGAGAAAAGCATTCTCGGAATGGGCCGAGATTTGTCGAGTGGCCTTGGTATATCACCGGTAGACCGCCTGTCAGATTTGATTCCATTTGGAGGTCGTTTGATGCCCCAACGGTTAACCGTGTTAACCGCCGAACCCCCTTTCTCTTTGCAGCCCACCACCCCTTCATAGCAGCCCACTAGCCCATCTAAACCCCCTCCATGCTCTCCGTCGTTGGATCACGATCGTGTGGGCAAAAACTGCACCTCAAAACTCCTCTTCTAGCTCCCTCTACCTATAAAAAGGCCTCCCCCGTCCAAATTCGCGGACAAACCCTAGCCTCCTCTTCCCCGCGCCACCGGACGCGTCCGCCCGCATTAGGCAGGTCCGTCGGCCACGTCGCTCGGCCTATCTCGCACCGTCAAGCACTCCTCACCGCGCACAGCCACTGGGTAGCCGCCACACGTCCCCAGCCAACCTCCCACCGCGCCGGGCCCTGCGGGCCCAGAGCCGGCCCGCCCGAGTGCCACCGCCTGTACCGTTTCCTTGCTGCAGGCCCGCCGCCGCCAGCGCCTCCCGCTCCCCTTCGTCGCAGTCAGCGCCGCCCACCGCTGCCCCCACATCGCCGGCGCGCCGCACCTCGCGCACGCCACCGCCGGTCGCCGCCTGCCTAGATCCGGTGACCCCTCGGCCCTCCGCCGCCTCTCCCGCTCACCGCCGGCTGGATCCGGCGAGATTCGGCCCGGAGGAGCCTCGCCGCCGCATCCCAAGCTCGTCGGAGTTGTGGTCAAGCCAGAATTGAATTTTTCCCTCGAGGTCTATGTTTCCTCAAGTCCCCAGAAAAATCATCCATGTGTGCATCTTTTACTGCTCATAACTTTGTGCTCGTTTCTCCGATTGGAGTGCATAATATGTCAAAGTTTTCATCTCAGAGTGATCTACATGCTAGTGTCATTTGCATGCATGTTACTATTCGTGTTGATGCCTTAATCATAGCAAAAGTGCTAAATGTTATAACCTGCTGGAAGTTGTCATAACTTGCGGATTTGTCTTTTTCATAGCATTTTGTGTGTATATTCTTTGAGCATCATGCCAACATGTTTTAGGAGCATATTCATGCCATCTTTACAGTGATGCAATCCATGTATTTTTAGGTGCTTTCTGGTGAGTGCATCAAGCATGCAAAGTAGGGTACTTGCTGTTGCTGATTTCTGTGACTTGATGATTTCTGCTAAGTCTGTTATCATTTTCATACTTGGCATGATGTTTTGAGCATGTTCTAGTGGTTTCTAGAAGTAGCTCAGTGTTCATGTTTTGTAGTGCTCGACATGTACATGATTGCCATGCCCTTTGGTGCCTCATATATGTTGTTTAACACGTGTTTTCATTGCCATGAACATGCCTAAATGATGTTCCAGTTTTCTGTTAACTTCATGATACCATGTTGTGAGCTTCTTATTAATTAGTCTATTCCGCTTTTGGAGATGCTCCAGTTATATGAATTGAAGTATGATATGAGTAATTTGTCTGCGCGCTAAGTTTGAAAATTTTGGACTTCATATGACCTCTGTTCCAAGCTTTCAAACATGCTATGATGAGGCTGTTGTTTTAGACTTACTGAAACTGTTACAACATTCAAACTTGTCTTGATGGTTCCCCACTAGTCCATGAGTCATATGTTTATCTTTGTAATGTAGAGGATATTCTAATATAGGGGCGTCCCTGTAAACCCTTGTGTGCTATCACTGGATTTTAATGAGAGAGCCCATGTGTACTGTAATATGGTGCATGCATTAATATAATTTGGCACAAGTACACAAAATAATAGGCTCCAGAAGTAAGGATAGTTGGCAGATGATAGGTTCATAATATACTGTATAGAGAGTTTATTGCCAAACCATGATAACAAGATCACACAACAACTAGGCAGATCGTAGTTTACATAAAAGGGTTACACCATAACCAGGATATATAAATCGGGAAAGTGGAACTGGTTGGAAATTACGGTATTGTATTGCCGCTACTAATTGAAAGTCTATCAATCATGTACGGGCCAGCTCTATCAGCTGTTGACTGCAGATGTCCCTGCTCCCCTTCCTGACAAGGAACATACTGTACGTACTAAATACAGAATAACAAAAGAGTAACATGTTAAAGAACAGAAGAGGAAGCATATTCTTGAGGTTCCGCTTCATTGCATACAGTGTTGGTTGCCCACTCATCATGAATCACAACGCCCAAAGAAATGCAATTCCATGTTGTTTCTCTGTATGTGGCCACATGCATTTGGAAAATCAAGTGGGAGCATTACATGACCAATTAAATGTGTGTCTGTTAACTAATATCAGTATCATATCACAATTCGTATTTGAATAAGTAAGCTTTGGACTTATGATTGGTGTGTTGTTTAGCTTCAAGAGTGGACTACTGCTAGTGCGACACAAAGCAGCTACGCAGATCATAGTGTAGATATAACGGGAAAACCGTAAGCATCACAAGTAAAATCAGCAAAGTGGAACTTCCTGGAATATATGTGCTAGTATTGCCGGTACGGCTAGAAAGGCTTCAAATACCAGCTCTCTTCAACTGAAGGCGCGGTACTGTTAATATCCATGTAAGTATCAAAGGTGACACAACTCCCCGCATTTCCTTGCTAATCTTATAGGATTCAAATGGGCAGGCCACTACAATTCCTATTCCTATGTTTACAAAATCCTACGAATCAAAGAGGCCCGAAGAGTTCAAAGTGTCCATCACAACCAGTCGTATAGACCTCTACACTGCAAATGTCCCTGCTCATCTTCACTACAAGGAACATACTGTACTACTATCATACTCCCTCCATTCCAAAATATAAGTCTTTGTAGAGATTTCCACTATGGATCACATACAGATGTATACAGATACATTTTAGAGTGTAGATTCACTCATTTTGCTCCATATGTACTCCATGGTAGAATCTATACAAAGACTTGTATTTAGGAACAGAGAGAGTACTTATTATAGAAGAACGGAAGAGGAACATGCTAAAGAAGAGCAAGCAGATTTTGGATAATAAAATGTTCGTTGCGCAGTGCCCACACATGATGAACCAGAGCACCTTAAGAATGCAACCCCCTGTTGTCTCTCTATATGTGGTGCACGTGCTTTTCGAAAGTAAAGTAGGAACATTAGCTGACCAATTAAACGTTATCTGTTCTAGTAATATCAGCATCATATCAGATTCGTATTTGAGCAACAAGTTTGGAATTATGAGTGGCATGTTGTTTAGCTTGATGGATTCAGGAGCAGTGCTAAGCAGGTACGATGATGGTACTGAATATAAAGTCATTTCTGCATGCAAGCCGCGTGACTTTTGTCATTTGGGTCAGTCGACCATTTCAGGCGGTTGGATGAAGATCCTACGTCTCCTAACCCTTCTTCTTCCTCGTCTTTGATTCTTCCCATACAGAACACTGCACGGGCCGCCGGCCGAACCATCGGCCCCCACCGCCTGTGTTCCTCCGCCACCCCCACCCCCCGCCCCCGCCCCCACCCGCGTCGAGTTTTCTTCGTTCGGCGAGGCCCCACCACCACCCCCCACAACCACCTTCTCCACCCAAGCCCCTTCCTTCGCACCGGCGAACTCCGACGAGCTCTCAAAAATCGATTGACCCAATTTTGAAACTTAGTCTACTGTCATTTAACTAGTGTGGAATATAAAAGGGGAAAACCATAAGCATTGCGAGTATAGTGTTGAGCGTGCCATGGCGGATCTGAAGGTGCAGACTGGACAAAGGCAACTTCGCAACTAATGTTTGCTTTCAACTAACAAGTAAGTGATGGACAAGAAATCAGAGTAAAGCAGTGGCGATCTATTGTCTTGCTCCGCTAAATAAGTTGAGCAGATACGAAAGAGTACCGCCTCCGATGCGGCGTCGTGTATGCATCTGCTGAGAATTTGACGGTGCTGCGGTAGCGATGGTTGTCGGCGGCGTGGAAGCAGATCTAGGAGGGTAGACGGTGGCGGCGGGGTGCGGTGGACGAGACGGTCGTGGGAGCGGCGCCGACAAGGTGGACGACGGCGGGGATGAAGCGAGAGGACGGGATGCAAGGATCCCGGTCCGAAGCCGTGGATGAGAGAGGTCGATCTCTTGTAATGGCCGACGGGGTCGGGGTATCAGCTTCGGCATGGTGGAGGAGGACGGCGGTGTATGGGGTGGCGGACGGAGGAGGCCGGGGTGGAGTGGGTGTTTTGGCGCCCACGGAGTACGAATGGGGAAATGGAGGGAGACAGGAAGGGGGGAACCATGTCTTCAGGGCGCGCTTGTCTCAAATGCAAGGAAATTTACAAACTTAGCCCCCGTTTAAAATTTCCTAAATCACAACAATATTAGTCGGTTGGGGATAGGACGGTAATCTCGCATACACTAAAGATTTGCCGACAAGAGTTTGTTTTCGGTCCCCATCGTGTATGAATCAGGGAGGGAGTCAATTTTGGCCGAGGAGACACTGTGTTTTGGCGCCCACCGTGTATGAATCCAGGTGAGAGGCGGTTATGTCATGTTTGAGTGAAATTACAAACCTACGCCTATCGAAACCTATAGAAATCGAGCCGATAGGCTTTGCGTGGCAGGGATAGGTAGTAATTTCCATCTCGCAGATTTTGGTTTCGGGCGGTTACTACGACTTTCCCTGCTTCATTCAAATTTTTACAGAGCAAGAGAGCACGTTTACCGTGCCAACTCAATTCGAATCCAGTTTGTATTCTATTTTTGTTCGGGCAAGATCCATTTTCGATTGGAATAAAATTCTATATATATCATTTTTTATATATATACTTTCAAAAGCACAACAAAGAATTCTACTCCTTTATATGTATAATATGATTTACAAATACAATGATCACAAAATCATAAGGTTGATTTCAAAAAATTTAAACCAAATTATGTTCTACTAAAATGTATCGATCAGTAATATCTACATATTAAATAACATAGATGCACGTGAATTCATATGAGTATGCATGTTTGATAGATCAATTTTGGTTCGAGTATGAAGTACATGTATCATCATCTCGAATTCAAATATTTGAATCCCTTTTATGTTGACTCCTTTCACGCCCATCTCTCTCGCATGCATGTTCCTTCATGTAGTTATCACTCTCTTTTCTCCAGCTCACCCGCACGCTCACTTCATGTTTCTCCTATCTTCACAAACATGGTCTCTTGACATCTCCCTTGAGAAGTGTCGCATTCTCCCTATCGTTATACATTACACGGTTTTCATTATCTCTCACGTCTCTACCGTTCTCTGGTATCTCTCGGTACCTATGCTTTCTTTTCACCACCGCACACACAGTCTCACTCGTCTTTCACTTTGTCTTTCTCTCTATGGGGTTCTCTCACACACCCTATATGTATCTAGATATGACTCATACCACTCAAAAATTACTCTCTCCTGCAGACACAACATTTGTTGTGGTCTCCTTTCCGTCTCCATCCCAGTTATAAAACTGACATTATTCATTTGTTTACCGATCAGACAAACTCCCCCCTCTATCTCTCTCTCACACACACAACTCCTGCTTCCACTCCCCTTCCCGACTATCGTCTCTCTCTCACACACACAAAACTCTCGCTTTCGCACCCCTGACTCGTATTTCTCTCACAAACATTTATCGACTAGCCTCTAGATAGGTTTATACACCCGCACACTCGTGCTTCCACTATCGCATACATATCTCTCTCGCGCTCCTTGATTCTATGTAGATTTTTCTTCCCTTCTTGAGACACGCCGTCTCGATCGTGCACACACACACTATCGCCTCATTTTAAGCTGATACCTCTTACACACACACTCTATGTGTCTTTGTCACACATGCACTCCGTCCTCCTCCTCTCTCCCTCTCTCACACACACACATGGGCTTTGCCAACAACTAGCAAGATGCCCATGTGTTGCACGGAACATTAAGATGCATTTGTATAAGTAGTTTATCTTGTGGGAGAAAAGGATGAACGAGGAAGGGCTTATTTGCAAATGTGGAGAGGGGTGTGGGTATCCTTTTGCAAAATTGCCATAGTTTCCTTCCTATCCGCCAGATATAAATCGGACGACCTATATTGCAGGATGGCAGGCACACCATCATCAACAACTCTATTTTTTATCTCTACTCTTATAAAAAGCATAGTCGGTGTGCCTGCCATCCTGCAATATAGGCCATCCGATCTATATCTAACGGATAGGAAGGAAACTATGGCAATGTACCCGCATTCCTCTCCACATTTGCAGATAAGGCCTTCCCTCGTTTATCCTTTTCTCCCACAAGATCTTGATGTTCCGTGCAACGCACGAGCATCTGCTAGTAAGAGTAGAAATTAGACATATACCACTTCTCGAATCTTGAAACCAACAACAATCCTCCCTTATCTCATCAAAAACGCCAAAGGAATATATTTTGAGTGAAACATAACATATTTTTAGTGATATACCTATTTCAAAACTAGACTCTTCTTTCTATCAAATTGGTGAATATGTATTAATCAACTTTGATCATGTGGCAACGCATCGTTCCGCATTGTAGTACCTATAGATTTTTTTTAAGAAGTCAAACTTTGCAAACTTCGACCAAGTGTGTAGAGAAAAATATTTATATCTACAATAGCAAAAACATATAATGTGAAACTACATCATATGATGAATCCAGTGATATATGTTTCGCACTCTAGATGTAAATATTTATCTCCACAAACTTGGTCAAAAGTTTGTGAGGTTTGACTTTTCAAAAAATCTATAGGCACTACATTATGGAACGGAGGGAGTAGTTAATACCACTGTATAATTTTTTGGACACCAGACAAATGGTGGAGTACATATACGAAGAGAAGAGGCGCACGCACGCAGTCGGTCTCTTGCTGTCTCGCACACCAAAATGTAATTAATTACGCATGGTCTTGACTTGTTGTGCTCGCAGTGGTAGCAGGAACTAAAGGTTTTTCTTTATTTATAACTCTCGTCACATTTTTTTGGCTTTGAAGTGAATCATGGTTGTGGACATTATCTATGAATGTGCAGATATCTGTGAACATGAGTTTGATTTGGAAGTTGAACTTGGAATGTCGGGCTTGCGCGTGAACTATACCATGTCCAATGCTTCGCCTATTATTGTTTGGAAAGTAATTGATGTTATTACATGACCCGAAAAAAATTTATTTTGTGCAACATCAATAGATGCATGGACATCACAACAGGCATGCTGACTGGATCAACATTTGAACCTAGCTATTATGAAGGAAATTTTGTATTGATAACAGTTTTAGATAGCAGGAGACGCCTAGCCTGCTCTGCCTCTCCTAGCTTATTTCTGGCTTCTTCCATCTCTTCTTTGGCTTGGGTGAAGAGAGCATCTGATTGCTATTTTCTCTTCTTCAGGAACTCGGCTACATTCTCAAGGGTTGCCACATGCTTTCTTTCAGCCTTTACTAGAGCCACGAGGACACGAACAACTGACGACTCCACCTGGCTTGTGTGTAATCCAGCATCATCTGGGAATTTGCACCTTGTGTCTAATCCAGCATCATTAGGGATCTGGCACCTTGTGTGTAAGCCAGCCTCATTTTGGAAACATGATCTCGAGGTTGACCATACTTCCCTCCTCGCAGGAACTGCATCTTGGCATGAAGTTACTTCTTTTTTAGATCACTACTCGGAGCAACCCAGATCCATTTAGTAGAAGCCAAATAAACAGGACTCACAGAAGTGAATTCAAAAGGAAAAATATAAAAACAGACTACAAGGTGAGAACACCCACTTCCTACATCAAGCTAAAAACAAAAGCATTAGGACGATTAAGACTCTTCTTATTACACATCAAAGAACACGAGGCTAAGAGAAACAGAAACTACAACATATACACATCAAAGAACACGAGGCTAAACGAAAGTAATCGAAAGGGTGTTACTTATCAAAGCTCATTTTACAGGTTCGGTGCAGCTCCTCTTTAACTTGCCACGCTCCTTGAAGATGTCCGCAATATCCCGTGTTTGGTCTACATTGCTCCTCTGCATGTTCGCACTCGTGGTTTTAAAACCTCAACATGGAAAGAAAAATATACTACTAGTAATACCCAAGCATCTTGTGGGCAACATTAAAGCACTCGTCTACCATGTTAGAGCATCTCCAACAGAAGCGCAATGCGCGGCGCTTTAAAAAAGCGTTTACAGTGCTCAGATCGAGAAGTAGAGATAGAGAGTAGAGGACAATTCACAGAACAGATATAGCACAGATACATAAAAAAATAGATAGTTCAACTACTCCTTGTCGTCTGACTCCTCCTCGGTGATGTCCTCCTCCGACGTCTAAATGTAGGCGTGAAGATACCGATCGTCGTCGGATTCCCAGGGCGACGCTGCTCCTAGCCTCATGTTGAATTGAGCGTCCGCTTTTCGCGTACCCTTGTCCTCACGATAGGAGGCTCGCTCCGCCCTCCTCTTCTCCCTCTC
This sequence comes from Aegilops umbellulata, assembly GCA_032464435.1. Taxonomy (NCBI): domain Eukaryota; kingdom Viridiplantae; phylum Streptophyta; class Magnoliopsida; order Poales; family Poaceae; genus Aegilops; species Aegilops umbellulata. Next base: position 105,309,209 of record CP136054.1, read on the forward strand.
CGCCCTCCTTTGTGCGTAGAACTCGCGCTCGTTGATGATGTCCTACGGGAAGCATTGGCGCCACAGCGCCATGGCTTCCTCGTCCATCTCGGCGATGCCGAGACGGTGCTCTCGCCTCCTGTTGTCGCGACGGTCCACGTCGGTGATAAGCCGTGGCAGAGGTGCGAGCTCCTGCGCCCGCTCCCGCGTCAGCATGTTGGGGAAGTTCAATGTTCTATGAGGCCACTCGAGGCGCCACGCCACCGCATAGTACGCGCGGGCGGCCTTGTTGGCGGTGTCGAAATTGCTGAGGCTGAGGCGCATCCCGCGAAATCGAATCTCGGCAGAGAAGCCGCCGGAGGGGCGCGCGCGGACGTCGTGGTATCCCCAAGCTTCCCGGCGACGTGGCGGCATGGTGGCGCAGCGGCGGCGAGGCGAAAATGAGCAGGCAGAGAGCGGTGGCAAGGCATAGAGCGGGGAGAGAGTGGTGGCAAGGCACAAAGCGGTGGGAGGGCGTTAGATTTTATGGGGTGAGGGAGGGAGGTGGTTTCGATGAGGTGAGGAAGGTATGTGATTTCTTTCAAGATAATAAGGGGTTTTCTGCAAATTGAAGCAAAGAAGTGGGCTATTGTTGCAAAAATGCCACAACTTACCTCACAGCCGTTACATGCAGATCTAATGGTCAGAAATGACAGATGTCAGACACACCATCATCACCAACTGAGTCTTTTATCTACACTCTAATAAAAAATAGAGTTGGTGATGATGGTGTGCCTGCCATCCTACAATATAGTCCATCCGATTTATATCCGACGGATAGGAAGGAAACTATGGCAATTTTGCAGAAAGATACCCACACCCCTCTCCATATTTGCAAATAAGGCCTTCCCTCGTTCATCCATTTCACCCACAAGATAAACAACTCATACAAATGCATCTTGATGTGTGCAACGCATGGGAATCTTGCTAGTTCTAGAAAACTTTTCATCATTTGCCACACTAAGCACAGCGCGATACAGGAGCGACGCACAATTACATGTTGATATTCGGTTGGATAACGAAGGCCATAACCAATTGCTTCTACGGGAAAAATAGCAACCGGGAAAGTTGAAGGGTAGGTATGAACAAAATTGGAACTGCACATGTACTGCTCAGTGATTCAATACACACATTACCAATCGAGGAGGAGAATGATGGTCGCGACAGCCTCTGTGCATCATAGTCGGCAGCGGGAGCCAGTTCATTTTCCACGATGGTGCTTCTGCGCTTGGCGTCGCCTTCGGGGAAGCAGATCCGAGACCTTGGAAGACGGTGCCGGGGAAGAGGCTCCGTGTATGACGACAACAGTGGACCGGCTCCAGTGCGGCGTACGAGCTCGTCGATAAGGCAGATGCGCTGCGGTGGACGAGTGCGCCGATGTAGAAGGGGAGGAGCATGAAGGCTGCGGTGTCGTGGAGAAGTCTATTTAGCGGTGAGTATAGAAAATGGGGAGTATTCAGGTGTACTACTCTGGGTGCCGGGGTAGGGTTGGCTGGGTAGGGTGAACATAAAGTTACGAAAACAGCCCTCTACCAAGCATCATCCGTAGGCCTGTTCCGAAGGCTATGATAGTAACTTCGCACTGCTCGAATCAGGGTCGCGGGAGATTTTCCCGCCGACCTAAAAAATTTGTGACACTGAAGTCCCCCTGTGGCGTGCTGGGTGATTGGGCTAAGCAACTACCAAGTAGTACTAGTAACTACTAGTACTCCCTCCAATTTTATTAACTTTGCATATTAGGTTTCACCAAGTTTATAAAAAATATAAACATTTACCATAAAAAATATGTATGATGTGAAAGTACATTCAATAATGAATCTAATGGTATTTATTTGTTATTGTATTGTATATGTTAATATTTTTTGTTATAAACTTCTAAGAGTTTACAAAACTTGACTTTGACCAATGCTAATACGCGGACTTAAATAAAAAGGGAGGGAGTACACATTTGTTTTCTTAGTTTGTACTGAATTAATCATTTTTTGTAATTGTGAAATAAATATATTAGGCTACTAACTTCGAATGTAATGGTCTATACTATTCAATAGTTGCAATCATTGTTGAATTCCAAGATGTATATGGGGTCTATAGTACTTCACAATATGCTCAAACTCACATAATCCCAGTCAAATGAGAATCTAAATGCATTTCATAGTTATTACTTTGTAGGATGCAACAAAACCAACCATAACTCTACATCATCCATTATAAAAGCAACATTTTGAACACATCCCAATGTGGGAATGAAACATGTAGAGAGAGCTTGCGAAGATGGAGCAGATAGGGCGGGAAAGATCGTATGTATGTGGACGAAAGAGTAGGAGACAAACCTAACGAGACAGAGAGAGATAGGGAGAGAAAGAGAGAGGAAGAAGTTAGGTCTGTGAGAAAGATGGAGACATGTAATATACGTGAGATGCGTGCGCATCGGGATTCTATACACGTGGAAGGAGAAGAGACAACAGGTTTGATGAGAGAGCTGGAAAATCATGGACGAGAGGGGAAGGATCTCGTGGGTTGAGGGATTGATCATTTTGAGCGAGGGAGAGAGGGATTGGTAATTTTGTGCGGGAGAGAGAGGGGGAGGAGTCAGTCAGCCGTCGTCACATCATCCTGCATCCAAATGGCCCCGCATTCTCTAGTGTAGTGTGGTCGCTGTCTTCGATCTCCTCGATGCCCTCTTTGAAGATTGAGGTGTTGTGCATGCTGGGGTGTAGAGAAGCACAAGCGAGAGTGGTCGCCATATAACCTTGTATGGGGATGAATTGTGTGCTCAGGGGAGGGGGGGTGTGTGTGCAGTGTGTGTGTGTGTGTCAGATATTGAGAGAAATCAAACCTATGTAGAGAAATGTGTGTGTATTGAAGGAAATATGACCTAGAGGCAATAGTAAAGTTGTTATTTATATTTCCTTATATCATGATAAATGTTATACGTTCGGTACTAGGATCGGTCGATCGTGAAGATGTATGACTACATCAACTGCGTTGTCATAACGCTTCCGCTTACGGTCTAAGAGGGTACGTGGATGACCGACACTCTCCCCTTCATTGCTATGCATCACCATGATCTTGCGTGTGCGCAGGAATTTTTTTTGAAATTACTATGTTCCCCAACAGTGGCATCTGAGCCAGGTTTATGCGTAGATATTATATGCACGAGTAGAAAACAAGTGAGTTGTGGGCGATACTAGTCATACTGCTTACCAGCATATCATACTTTGGTTCGGTGGTATTGTTGGATGAAGCGGCCCGGACCGACATTACGCGTACGCTTACGCGAGACTGGTTCTACCGACGTGCTTCGCACACAGGTGGCTGGCGGGTGTCGGTTTCTCCAACTTTAGTTGAATTGAGTGTGGCTACGCCCGGTCCTTGTGAAGGTTAAAATAGCACATACTTGACAAAATATCATTATGGTTTTGATGCGTAGCTAAGAACGGTTCTTGCTCAGCCCGTAGCGGCGGCGTAAAACTTGCAACAACAAAGTAGAGGACGTCTAACTTGTTTTTGCAAGGCATGTTGTGATGTGATATTGTGAAGACATGATGCTAAATTTTATTGTATGAGATGATCATGTTTTGTAACAGAGTTATCGGCAATTGGAAGGAGCCATATGGTTGTTGCTTTATTGTATGAAATGCAACCACTATGTAATTGTTTTACTTTATCACTAAGCGGTAGCGATAGTCATAGAAGCAGTAGTTGGCGAGAAGACAACGATGCTATGATGGAGATCAAGGTATCGCGCCGGTGACGATGGTGATCATTATAGTGCTTTGGAGATGAAGATCAAAGGCACAAGATGATGATGGCCATATCATATTACTTATATTGATTGCATGTGATGTTTATTCTGTATGCATCTTATTTTGCGATGGTAGCATTATAAGATGATCTCTCACTAAATTTCAAAGTATAAGTGTTCTCCCTGAGTATGCACCGTTGCGAAAGTTCGTCGTGCCGAGACACCACGTGATGATCTGGTGTGATAAGATCTACGTTCACATACAACGGGTGCAAGCCAATTTTGCACACGCAGAATACTCAGGTTAAACTTGGCGAGCCTAGCATATGCAGATATGGCCTCGGAACACTGAGACCGAAAGGTCGAGCGTGAATCATATAGTAGATATGATCAACATAGTGATGTTCACCATTGAAAACTACTCCATCTCACGTGATGATCGAACATGGTTTAGTTAATATGGATCACGTGATCACTCAGATGATTAGAGGGGTGTCTATCTAAGTGAGAGTTCTTAAGTAATATGATTAACTGAACTTTAATTTATCATGAACTTAGTACTTGATAGTATTTTGCATGTCTACATTGTTGTAGATAGATGGCTCGTGCTGTTGTTCCGTTGAATTTTAATGCGTTCCTTCAGAAAGGAAAGTTGAAAGATGATGGTAGCAATTACACGGACTGGGTCTATAACTTGCGGATTATCCTCATTGCTACACAGAAGAATTACGTCCTGGAAGCACCGCTAGGTGCCAAACCCGATGCAGGAGCAACACCAGATGTTATGAACATTTGGCAGAGCAAAGCTGATGACTACTCGATAGTTCTGTGTGCCATGCTTTACGGCTTAGAACCGGGACTTCAATGATGTTTTGAACGTCATGGAGCATATGAGATGTTCCAGGAGTTGAAGTTAATATTTCAAGAAAATGCCCGGATTGAGAGATATGAAGTCTCCAATAAGTTCTACAACTGCAAGATGGAGGAGAATAGTTCTATCAGTGAGCATATACTCAAAATGTCTGGGTATAACAATCACTTGATTCAACTGGGAGTTAATCTTCCGGATGATAGTGTCATTGACCGAATTCTTCAATCACTGCCACCAAGCTACAAGAGCTTCATGATGAACTATAATATGCAAGGGATGGATAAGACAATTCCTGAGCTCCTCACGATGCTAAAGGCTGCGGAGGTAGAAATCAAGAAGGAGCATCAAGTGTTGATGGTCAACAAGACCACCAGTTTCTAGAAAAAGGGTAAAGGGAAGAAGGAGAACTTCACACTACAAAAAAGACACATCCGTGACATTTTGGGCCGAACGAAAAAAAATCTGTCATACATATGACACTTCTATGACAATAATTGTGACAAAACCCGGTATCATCATAGATGTGGTGGGCTCCTACTTCTATGACAAAAAATCATGACAGAAAATGGGCTTTTTGTCCTGGGCGGGCCGGAGACGCAGCTGCATGACATTCTTTGGGCCGTCCATGACGGAAAAACCCGTGGTAGAAGCGAGGGGGGGGGGGAATTTCGGGGAGTTCCCGGTTACGGTGGGAGGTCGGTGGCCGAGCGATGCGCGTTTCTCTCGTACATGTACGCGCGTGTTTGCGAGGCGTTGGCTCTAACTGAACCCGAGCGAGGCGTTGGGCTCTAACTGAACCCGAGCAATTGCACTGCAGGCTACGCGTTACTGAACCCGAGCGATCGATCGATGGCTGTTAACTGAACCCGATCGAGTGATTCCTTGGCTACTGCTGCCAACTGAAGCCGATCGATGGGATGAACAGTGAGCGTTGCGGGCGGGTTTGGATGAACAGTGAGCGGTGGCGTTGCCTCTAGATGAACAGGACCCCGTGGTTTGGTGGACAGCTAGATGAACATTAGACGGTGGAGCGGTGCCCGTGGAGGGGTGGATGAACAGGACCCCGTGGTGTGGAGGGCAGGATGAACAGTAGACGATGGAGGGGTGCCCGTGGAGGGGTGGATGAACAGGACCCCGTGGTGTGGAGGGCAGGATGAACAGTAGACGGTGGAGGGGTTCCCGTGGAGGGGTGGTTGAACAGGACCCCGTGGTGTGGAGGGCTGGATGAATAGTAGATGGTGGAGGGGTGGTTGAACAGTAGCCGGTGGAGTAGCGCGCGGTGGAGGCTGGATGAACAGGAGCCCGTGGAGGCTGGAGGAGGTCGACGGTGGATGAACAGTAGCTCATGGAGGCTGGAGGGGGTTGACAGTGGAGATGAACAGTATCCCGTGGAGTCCCGTTTTGCGGTACGCCACACCCCTCCCGATGAACAGGACCCCCGTTTCGACCGTAGCGCTCCAACATAAGTCTGTTTCCTCCGTTTTGCAGTATGCCACACCCCTCCCGATCAACAGGACCCCCGTTTCGACCGTAGGAGGTCCGTTTCCTCCGTTTTGCGGTACGCCAGACCCCTCCCGATGAACAGGATCCCGTTTCGAACGTGGCAGGTCGAACACAAGGCCGTTTCCTCTGTTCTGCGGTACGCGAGGCCTCGTTTCCATCGCCTGTTCCATCCAAGCCCTCCCGATGAACACGACCACGCATTCCGTTGCCTCCCCATGAACACGATGACGACGCTATTTCTCCGTTCCGACCCAGCCATGTACATGAGCCCTCGCCGTACGTATGCGCGAGTAGGCGTTCGAGACCCCGCCCGTATGTACACATACGTGGCCGTATTTTCTTTCTTGCACCCTGGCCGCTGTACGTACGTGTACATGCTACGTGCGCGCCTCTACTACGACACGTGCGCGCCTCTACATCGACTAGTATGTACGTACACGTTCGCGACCAGAATGACAACGCTACGTACGCTTCGACCAGGTGGGTCACGACTGTCAGGCACTTCCTTGCCTGCGAAGATGTAGCTGGTGGGTCCCAGCAGTCAGGGGGCGAATCGTTTTTTTTTGCCCGGACGCACTTCCTTGCGTGCGAAGATGTAGCTGGTGGGTCCCAGCAGTCGGGGGGCTGGTGGGTCCCAGCAGTCAGGGGGGCGAATCGTTTTGGTTTTTTTTCCCGGACGCACTTCCTTGCGTGCGAAGATGTAGCTGGTGGGTCGCAGCAGTCAGGGGGGCGAATCAGTTTTTTGGCCAGACGCACTTTGTTGCGTGCGAAGGTGTAGCTGGTGGGTCCCAGCAGTCAGGGGGGAAATGTTTTTTCGCGAAATACCGTGGCCCGTCCGGTGGGTCCCTGTTGTCAAGTGGAGGAAACATTATTTTCCGCGTAATAAGGAGGCACTTCCTTGCTGCGGCGGTGGACCCAGCTGTCAGCCTCTCCACGTACACTCCACGTCCGATGGAAGTCGTTCCTTGACCACGTTGACCACGCCGCGCCGAGAGCACCAGGGCAGTGGACGACGGCGAGGCCTAGGAAGGGGACGACGCGGAGCCGGGGAAGACGCAGCATTGGAAGCCCGCGCGGAGAGGAGTACGAGGGTTCACTGGTTCGGCTGCGGTATGAGGCTGCCGTCACCGCAGAATAACAGGGGGTGTGGGTTAGTAGAGGGATGGCCTGGCCAGCGGTGGGAGTAGTACGAGGCGGTGAGGCCTCTGCGGTATCACAGCCGACCACGGGAGGCAGGAGCACGCGACACGACCGGCGCTGCTTTGGATGGCTAGAGCAAGAAGACCAGAGGTTAAAGAAGCACTACGGCCGTTGGATGGACATCGTACGATCACTGCAGCTAGAATCGTTTATATTGACTAAGTTGACAAAGCCCTTGGTACGCGTCAACTTAGTAGGCCCACAGCTCGGATTTGGCGGAGAACATATAGCCCATTTTCGATTTGTAAGAATGTACAACGCATTTTTTAATTCTAATGGAATTTACTACAGCGCATTTACATTTTGTTAAAAGTACAGCCGAACTTCTAGCTAGGACAACAATTAATAATTTCAAACAACCGCTCAAAACAGAATTCAAAAAAAAAATCCCACATTTTGATGGGATCCGAAATATTTTTATCCAAAATTTCTAGTCAGGTTAAATATAATTTAAAAATATATTTGTATTACGTTAAAATCCAACGAAATATTGCGCGCACAACAAGTAATGAAATTAAAATTTTCAAATTCCAAAAATAATATATTTTTCAAACTAATTATGTGTTTGGTCCATAGTAATTGTCCAGTTATTATAATTACATTCCATTTATTATTTCTTAAAGTCCATTTTCTTGTTAAGCCTAATGCACTCCTCCTAGGAAAGTTTGCAGCCCAGCGGGGCGGAGAATAACAAGTTGACCCGGATATTGTGTACAACTGTCGGCCCAGTTGCATTGCTGATGTTGAAAAAAAGGCTATTTTTTATACACACATTTAAAAAAATTGTATAGATAAGGAACATTTTTATATACACATTTAACAATTTTTAAATACATGATTAACACTTTTTAAAACATATTTTTTAGTCAACAGTGGCCCCACAGCGAGCGGAGGAGGTCACAATACACATATTTTTTAAATACATGATTAACACTTTTTAAAACATATTTTTAGTCAACAGTAGGCCCACAGCGAGCGGAGGAGGTCACAATACACATATTTTTTAAGTACATGATTAACACTTTTGCAAAAACAATTAGCCCACAGCGAGCCAATTAGCTCTAGTCGGTCCACAGTGGGCCGATAGGACCCAGTCAGCCCACAGTGGGCCGACAGGGGCCAGTGGGCCAGCTGTAGGCCGACTGGAATCCAATCGGCCGGCTGTGGGCCGACTAGGCCCAGTCGGCCTGCAGCAGGCCGACAGTGTATTATTTTTGAAAAATTTTTACCCAGCGTAATATTTATGAAAAGTAATAAAACATGAATTATTTAAATAAATAGCGAAAAAAGGCCTGTGTAGTACAGTACAACCTAACATGTTTACTCAGCCCACATTGAGCGACGCCGGAAAGGCCCAAACAAGGCTTCTGTACAACTTTTTGAAGTCACTGAGCTCAATTAATAACTTAAGAAAAAAGTTAGATTACAGTGGAACCTAATTAAAAGCTGTCACGAGCAAATAAATAATTCTACGGGTCCCTCTTGTGCGTGTGCGTGTGCGTGTGTGTGTGTGTGTGTGTGTGAGAGAGAGAGAGAGAGAGACCCATCGGCCGATGCTCATTAATACATGTTTCATCCATATGCATTGCTGATGCTCAGTAAAAACTTATATAGTTGACACAATCATATAGAACATCATAGCACACTGAACTTGCATACAAAAGTTTCACGCAGGCGGCACAATCAGGATGGAAGCAGTGGATCGCTACGGGAATGGCTATGTTGAAACCAATGATGGGGAAATATCGTCTTTATCAATGACGGGGAAATATCTTGAATGTTGTGCAAAGAAAACAGACAGACAACACAATAAGTTCTGCTAGCACATTAAGTTGACGTACATCCCTTTCTAAAAACGTTCAGGTACAAAATTAGAACAGGTCACAATCAAATGTACTGGCATATCAGTGCTTCACACCCATAGCTCGGATTTAACTAGTATATGACAAGATTCAGTTGTTACCTCAAATTAGAGCACATCCAGGCAGCCAGCCCTGCCTCTTCTCCCAAAGACGCAGTGGCCTCCGCCACGCGATGGAGTAGGCCCTATGCCATCCATCGTTCCGAGCAACACGGGGAAAGTCTGACGTTGACTCCTGTAATGGATGTCGTCGACCGACCCTGGCACCAGCGGCGGCGGTAGGACTTCGATTGATGGATTGACCACTTCTTCGACATGCACGAACACTTGATACAGGTACATCCCTAACATGGTCGCGGTGGCCTTGGTGGCGACGAATAGTACAACCCCGGTTCCCGCACCCGTATCTCAACACCAATCACCTTCGGTATGGTGGACGTCTTCTTCATCCATGCCATAACCGTCAGAGCCCAGCTGTCTGGAGGAACAAACATACTTACGAGCTCACCTCCAAGGTCGTTGATAAGCTCGTTCATGGACTCGTTGTTCCAAGCACGTCGAGGCATGCCGTGGAAGGTAAGCTTTGTTAAAAACTCAAGCTCAGAGGGCACCGAGCCCCATCCTGGGTGCCACCGATCAAAGCTCACCAGCGCGTCATCGCAGAACAAACGCCGGGAAGATTCGAACACACGACTGCAGTCAAAAGTTGTTCGGAACCTGACGAAGAAATCAGCCGGCGGCGGACAGACTTCGACGAGCAAGTCACTTATTTGGATGCCGTGTGTAATGCCAAGAGCTTTGACAAGGTCATCCGGCGAGACGGGAGGCCGGTCGCCGTTGATGGTTACTGAGGGAGTCCTGGATTAGGGGGTGTTCGGGTAGCCGGACTATACCTTCGCCGGACTCCTGGACTATGAAGATACAAGATTGAAGACTTCGTCCCGCGTCCGGATGGGACTTTCCTTGGTGTCGTGGAATTATCACGGCAGATGTCCTAGTCTGAGGACTTAGTCGCGAGGCCAACGCATCTACGTGGTAGCTTGAGAGGGGTTGAGTGGGATGAGAGACACAGGGCGGATCAACACGCAAGACAAGGATTTAGACAGCTTCGGGGCCCGACAAACATCATCCGGTAAAAACCCTACATGCTGTTTGAGGCTAGGTCTCATTATCATCACGAGGGAGACGCCGTAAACCGGCTCTTTGTGTCTAGCCCTAGAGATTATTGATTGTTCTCCTCCCCTCTTTGGGGAGCCCTGCCCCTCCTTATATATGTTGAAGGAGCGGGTTACATGTGGAGTCCTATTAGAATTAGGACTAGTCTATCTCTAATACAAACCGGATACAAGTCCTGGCCTTAAATCCTTGTAAGGCAAATATTCCTTTCCTCTTAAACCAGCCCACCATAGTTGAACCGGCCTTCTGGGCCTTGGGCCTTGTCATCCGTCTGATCCGCCCGCCGGGTTACCAGTGAGTCATAACTACCAAGCGGGTTGCTTGTAAACCGCCAAGGTCAGGGCGGGTCTTCAGATAAACCGCCAAGTCTGGCCAGGTTAAGTTCCGGCCGGTTTACGTCGTGGGGTATATCCATGACATTAGCCCCCAAGTTTAGCTTGGATTTATCCATGGTAAACTTATGCTGCAAATAAACACCAGAACAAATTTGACAGGTTGTGCTCCGGGTTAAGAATTTTTGTAAACCGGCACCTGATCGTCCTTAAGTCCTTGTCATTTCCTCATTCTAGAAAATCCGGGTCAATAACCAGCTTCATACTCAATTTGCTGACATTGGTTTCTCATAGAAAAATATTATGAAGAATAGTCCACTTGAGTCGGGTTCCAAAGCGCCGGATTAATAAATATGGGTCTTGAAACACTCCTCTGATATTCAACTGGTTTGAAGATGCTGAACTTGCTGGTTTATCATTGCCAAAAACTGTCGGGTTATAAAAACTTATAATTCCGGGTCATGATTGTTGCAGACACCGGTTCATGATTGTTGCCAACACCGGTTTATGATTATTGATGACATCGGGTTGCAACCACAGGGTCATAATGATTGGTGACGCCGGGTCAATCTAGTTTGCTCAAACAGAGAATCTGAAAATATTTCTTCGATAATAATATAATACCTGTAGCCCCCAAGTGCCGGGTTGTCATGCTTGCAGCAACCTGGGACTTGTAATTGACTGATGCCCATAAAACTTCAACCAATGTAGCCCCCAAGGGCCGGGTCATTATGTAATAATCAGCAGGGACTTTGTAAATATAATCTTGTAAACTTTGAACAGCAACGTGTAGCCCCCAAGGGCCGCCTCAGTAAGATAATATTGAGCTGGGACTTTGATATATACTTCAATGAAAATAACATCATATGATGTAACCCCCATCATGGGGCTTGAATTCACGTCCACAAGGTTAAGAGCCTTGTGCTTTACCAACTGAGCAGTGGACCCTTCAATGTAATGGATAAAAAGCTTTGTACCTTAAATTGTTGATAGAGGCAATTGGTAGCCCCCAAGGGCCGGCTCATTACATTGTGATGAGTCGGGTCTTCAATAAGATGAGCAAAAATGACTTTGCATTAGCCCCAACTGTCATGGTGCATGCTTGCAATGACATGAGACTTGCATATTTGATGTAATCTCAACTTAAATAATGTAGCCCCCAAGTGCAGGGTCATAAGCCTGCAGCGACTCGGGACTATTCCTTCCATTGCAAAATAAATCATATTCTTTGATAAAATAATAGCCATTGCGCTAAAGCGACTTTTGAAAACCTCAATAACAATACTGGTTATTGATAACCATAATAAAAATCCAGCCATGTTGGCTATTCAAGATAATATAATCTGGTATGAAAACCTTATTCATCCAATATCATAATGAAAAATCAGCCAAGTTTGGCTATTTGAATAATATAATCCAATAATTTATAAGCACATGATTCCAATGGCGCAATCCAAATATATACTGGCGACTTATAGTCGAAAGCCAGACCGGTTTAATAAACACCGGATAATTTCTCATCATATACTGGCAACTTATCGTCTTAAAGCCAGGCCGGTTTAATAAACACCGGATAATTTCTCATCATACTGGCGACTTATCGTCTTAAAGCCAGGCCGGTTTAATAAACACCGGATAATTTATAATCATGCTTTATTCAACTTGTTTCTGCATACAACAAGTTTAAAGTGTCCTGGCGGTTTACCACCGGACGGGTCATAATGCCCAACATATAACCTGGGTTTATAACCAAGGCTGCACTTAAAAATATGAATTATATCATACCTGTGACATTGAATCACATCGTTGGTTTACCAAATTTTTGTAGTAAGAGTGATAACCCCAATCTTGAGTAATGATAACTCCTTCCATATTGTGCCGGTTTATGATAAAACTGTACCGGGTTGTGATAAACACCAGATTAACCATATATAATACTGGTGACTTGTAGTCAAACCAGACCGGGCTGATAGTCTCCGGATTATAACTGATCATGTACTGACAACCTGTAGTTGAAAATCGAGCCGGGCTAATGAACACCGGTTTACTCCATAATAAGATGGTAACATAAAATCAAACCGGGCAGATAATCTCCGGTCTAAAAATGAACCGTGTTCCACCAATTTGGTTGTTTGAACCGGTGTAAAATGTGGTCGGTTTAAGAACGCAACCAAAACAAAAAAGCAATTTTATCAAGAAAAGATATTGAAGCAAAGGAAGCAAAGGCAATGATAAAAACCATTTGCAAAAAGAGAGGCTTTACTGAGCCGATCAGATGGTGTTACCATGGTCAGACGCAACCAAGCTCCCCAAAGGTGTAGCTATGGTGCCAGTCGGCCAGGTCCCCAAATGACTCGTGGCATTACGCCGGCCAAGTGGCATGGCAATGGTTCGGGTTCGACCAAGCCCCCGAGTGACTCTAAGGCCTGTAGGCCGACCAAGAGGCGTGACCGGTTCAGACTTGACCGTGTCCCCAAGTGATCTGGTGGCTTTCACCGATCAAGAGGTGTTGCATCGGTTCGGACACGACCGAGCCCCCAAGTGATCTGGTGGCTTTCGCCTATCAAAAGGTATTGCATCGGTTCAGACATGACCGAGCCCCCAAGTGATATTGATAATTTTTGCAAGGGGTAAACCGGGGGCCGCTTTAAAACAGACAACTCCATGTAACCACACATGATATAAAAAGAACAGAGACCCCGCTTTATGAAGCAAAAGCCCCCATGTGATCAATAATATGTCAGGCCAATAAGGCAGGATATCCATTTTTGAACCGTGCATCATGGCAGCAGGTCTTCTTCGGTAATTTTTAACTTTTTGCAAGAGATAAATTCTTCTTGAACCGGGATTTTAAAACGGATATTGAGCGCTTCAAAGCTTTGTGGGATAAATCCTTCCCTTGAACCAGCTCTTAAACCGGAATCTTCATTTTCAGCCGGAAATTTTCTGACGGCCTTTAAACTCGAACTTGCGAGAAGTTAATTCCTTTCTGAACCGGACATTGTTAAACCGGATCTGAGCGCTTTAGAGCTTTGTGGGAGAATAGATTTTCTCTTGAACCGGATTGTAAACCGAATTTTTTAGAGCTTCAGTGAGACTGACTTCTCTTGAGCCGGATTTTAAACCGGAATCCTTTCTGATGACCCAGATCTTCTTCATTGAGCCGGGATTTTGTAACTGTCATATACTTTCTAAGCCAGAAATTTTCTGACGGCCTTTAAATTTTCATCAATATAATAGTAGCCTCCGGGATCGGGTTATCTTTCCCTCCATCGTCCTGGGGTTCTTAGACTGGCTGAAACTGGCAAGAATTGCTGAGTCATGTCATCGTAGCCCCCAAGTCTCAAAGGTGACTCGAGGAGTTGGCTTGAGACTCTTCATATTTGACCGCGATATAAATCGGCATAACTTGTATATCATTGATGTTGATAGCACGATGTGAATCCACAGAAGGTTGAGGTGACTGCGGCGGGTTATAAATGATCACGTATGAGCCGTGTCAGCAACTCGGCCAATGGTTCCTTCCAACTGGCGATTTGAAGTTAACCAAACTGTAGTGGCGGCGACTTGTGCGCCTGCCCATTGAGCCATCCAGTGCAGACGGCGGTTGATAGTATAAGATAATTTGCCTCCATTTTGTTGAAAGAAAAAACCGGGCTACCCAAGCAGTGACTGGCTTTATACTCAATAAACAGCTCATGCAGACAGGTGCGGCCTGGCGTGTTGATGTAGACCAGGCCGCGAGAGACGGGCGGAAAATACGACCGCAGCATCAGAGGCGGCACCGACCGATGAGTCGGCCGCGGCGTTGTAAACCGGTTCAGACGGGCGAGACAAACGCATGCGCGGTCCCAGCAAGCTGATGTAAATCGGGCCGTAAGGGAGGCATCTTGCACGCGTCCATTCACCGTGTAATGTGGCATGGACGAACACCGGGCAAGACGTTGCCAGCGCGTACTCCGTACCCATGGTATAAACCATGTTTATAATGAATAATTGTCCTGCATATCAAAATATCCGGTCCAAAGTAATTGTTTTCTTGATAAAAATAATATATACCAAGAAACTAGATTTAGATGGATATCACCTGATGTTTTTTGCTCGGACAACAGATGATCTGTTCATCGCGACAGAGGCGGTTTAGGCTGGTCGGCGACTCAATATGGTCCCGATGGTTCAAGCGGAACCCCTCCGGGTAATTCTCTAGGTCTTTAAACACCCGGCACGGACGGTGCGGATGTATACGTCGCCTCCGACGCCGGCGCACGAGGACCGGATCATACCTTGGCCATGAGTCAATTGACCTGATTGTTTGGTTCCGCGAGTCCACAGAGTTTTTTCTTATCTCTGCTCCGGGCACAAATGCCTTGACGTGCAATATCACATGCATACTTGCCCCGTTCATCAATTGACATTTAGCTTTGCTAGTACTTTGCATTGGCTGGGATCTTCTTGCTAAGAAAATTGAGTCCACTTTAAGGCCGTCGGCTCACGTGTAAACTCCTGAGCAGATCTCACAATTTTGATGGCAAAAAATAGCAACACCACTCAGACAGTCTGTTCCAAGTCAGCAGCTGATCCAATCCATTCCCACTGAATCATATCTTCAAATCAGTTCTTCAGTCGCCACGGTCGCGTAATCGCAAATGCTTGTTCTCTGCTAGCAGCAACTACATATCTTATGGTCAGTATTGTAGACTGTACACATTGCCATGTCATTAAATCCATATGATCTTCAGAAGATGGTTGTCGCGGCTGAAGAAAATACACTGAAACCCGACAATAGAGGCAACTTTAGGCCGGGGCTGTCTGCCGGTGAATCTCAAACCGGTGAAGATGCACGGGGACGGCAGCAGCTCGCAGCTGTGGTGAGCCGGCGTGCGGGGAGCAGCAGTGGCGGCTCAAACATGCGACAAGGGAAGCCAGCGGCGAGCCGAAGCGCGACGGCCGCGATGGCAGAGCCAGCCGGATCGGTGGTGACGACATTAGCAACTTAGCGATGCAGGGGCGGTTTGGAGGGGCAGGGCAGGGCCGTGGCAAAAGCGGAGGCCGCAACAGCGGCTCGGCCATGGCTGAAACGGTGCAAGGCCGCGACTGTGGAGGTGAAGGTGGTGACGAGGCGGGGCCCGAGCGGCGGTTCACGGGCCGCCCTCGGCCGGGGCGGATCACAACAGCAAGGATGAGGCGAGCTCTGCGGCAACTCAGGAACGGGCGGCTTAGCACGAGGGGGCCCCGGCCAGGCGAGGCGCCGACTCGAGGAGCCACACAGGCAGCGGCAGGCAGAGAAGCGGAGACAGCCACTCGGGGCGCGGCGACGCGGGAACCAGCCCGGAGCGATGGTCGGGGGCCGAGGCGCGAGGCGAGAGCCGGCCCGGAACAGCGGAGTCCGTGCCCATGGCCCTATCCTCTTCCGGATCGTGGTGGACCAGCTCAGAGGCAGGGCGAGGAGAGGCTCGACGGTTGAAGGTGCGCCGGCGAGGCCCGGCCATAGAGGTCACGGCATAGGCGGAAACAAACACGCCGGTGAGACAAAGGCCACGGCGTGTCAGCGCTGGTTCGGTACAGCCGTGATAGTTGCGGTCTTCTTTTCTTTTCAGAAGCGCGCAAGGACAACCCGGAGTCCATATCCTCCTTGGTCGTAGATAACTTTCCATTTTTTTTTGTTTACAACTTGTACTGGTTTGACTTGGATACGGGCATGACTTGATACGCCCGCTACAGTCGATGAAATCGATCTATTCTTCATCTCGGCAGATTGTAAGTCGCCGTAGTTGACGTTTAAGCTCCACAGATTGTAAATCTAAATTGATGAACTTGAAGCTTGAAGCTGATGCTGGTTTTTCCGGCTCTTCTTCATCCGAAAAATTGTGAACTCTCAATCCCTAGAAGAGATCCCTCCAAGAACTCAACACCACCGTGCGCTAGCCCCACGGTGGGCGCCAACTGTCGTGGAATTGTCACGACAGATGTCCTAGTGTGAGGACTTAGTCGCGAGGCCAACGCATCTACGTGGTAGCTTGAGAGGGGTTGAGTGGGATGAGAGACGCAGGGCGGATCAACACGCAAGACAAGGATTTAGACAGCTTCGGGCCCCGGGAAACATCATCCGGTAAAAACCCTACATGCTGTTTGAGGCTAGGTCTCATTATCATCACGAGGGAGACGCTGTAAACCGGCTCTTTGTGTCTAGCCCTAGAGATTATTGATTGTTCTCCTCCCCTCTTTGGGGAGCCCTGCCCCTCCTTATATATGTTGAGGGGGCGGGTTACATGTGGAGTCCTATTAGAATTAGGACTAGTCTATCTCTAATACAAACCGGATACAAGTCCTGGCCTTAACTCTTTGTAAGGCAAATATTCCTTTCCTCTTAAACCGGCCCACCATAGTTGAACCGGCCTTCTGGGCCTTGGGCCTTGTCATCCGTCTGATCCGCCCGCCGGGTTACCAGTGAGTCATAACTACCAAGCGGGTTGCTTGTAAACCGCCAAGGTCAGGGCGGGTCTTCAGATAAACCGCCAAGTCCGGCCAAGTTAAGTTCCGGCCGGTTTACGTCGCGGGGTATATCCCTGACACTTAGCGTGGAAGGCAAGCTAGGCGATGCGGATACTCAAGATCTCCTACCATTGTAACCGACTCTGTGTAACCCTAACCCTATCCGGTGTCTATATAAACCGGAGAGTTGTAGTCCGTAGGACGAACCATCATCATACCCAATCATACCATAGGCTAGCTTCTAGGGTTTAGCCTCCTTGATCTTGTGGTGGATCTACTCTTGTACTACCCATATCATCAATATTAATCAAGCAGGAGTAGGGTATTACCTCCATCGAGAGGGCCCGAACCTGGGTAAAAACATTGTGTCCCTTGTCTCCTGTTACCATCCGGCCTTGACGCACAGTTCGGGACCCCCTACCCGAGATCCGCCAGTTTTGACGCCGACATTGGTGCTTTCATTGAGAGTTCCTCTGTGTCGTCGCCTTCAGGCCCGATGGCTCCTCTGATCATCAACAACGATGAGGTCCAGGGTGAGACTTTTCTCCCCGGATAGATCTTCGTCTTCGGCGGCTTCACTCTGCGGGCCAATTCGCTTGGTCATCTGGAGCAGATCGAAAGCTACGCCCCTAGCCATCGATTCAGGTTTGGAAGCTTAAACTACACGGCTGATATCCGCGGAGACTTGATCTTCGATGGATTCGAGCCACAACCAAGCGCGCCGCACTACCTCGAGGGGCATGATCTAGCTCTGCCTCTGAACAGTGTCCTGGAGGCCGCACACGCACCAGTTCCGACCCTTAACTCGGAGCCTATTGCGCCAATTGAGTATGAGCAGTTGGACGTCACCTCGGGGGCTACGATCTCAAAGGTGATCGAGCCGAACGCTAGCCCTGCACTCCGCGTGACCCGTGATCCCGAGGGTCTGGACTCCTCCCCGGAGTTCGAACTCCCCGTGCCCCTGCCAGTCGAAGCCGATTGGGCGCCGATAATGGAGTTCACCGCCGCGGACATCTTTCAGCACTCGCCTTTTGGTGACATCCTGAATTCTCTCAAGTCTCTCTCTTTATCAGGAGAGCCCTGGCCGGATTACGGTCAGCGAGGATGGGATACGGACGATGAAGAAATTCAAAGCCCACCCACCACCCACTTGATAGCCACTGTCGATGATTTAAACGACATGCTTGACTTCGGCTCCGAAGACTTCGACGGTATGGACGACGAGGTAGGAGACGAACAGGAACCAGCACCTGTAGGGCGCTGGAAGGCCACCTCATCATATGACATATATATGGTGGATACTCCAAAAGATGGAGATGGCGATGGAACAGTGGGGGATGACACCCCCAAGAAACAGCCAAAGCGCTGGCGTAAGCGGCGCCGCTCTAAATCCCGCCAAAGCAAAAACGGTGATTCCGGAACGGGAGATAATACCACACCGGATAGCGCCGAAGAACACCCAACCCAGCAATATTCGGTGCAGGAAGATGGAGAAGAAAGCCCTCATGAGAGAGCAGCAGAACGAGAGGTTGAGGATCATAACTATATGCCTCCCTCCGAAGACGAGGCAAGCCTCGATGACGACGAATTCGTCGTACCATCAGACCCCGCCGAACAAGAGCGTTTCAAACGCAGGCTTTTAACCACGGCGAACAGCCTAAAGAAAAAGCAGCAACAGCTTAGAGCTAATCAAGATTTGCTAGCTGATAGATGGACTGAAGTCCTTGCGGCCGAAGAGTATGAACTCGAGCGCCCCTCCAAGAATTACCCAAAGCACAGGCCGCTACCCCGATCAAAGGAGGAAGCGCCTACATCACCAGCGCACGACATGGCAGACCGGCCACCTCGCGGCCGCGACAGAGAGGCCTGTCGAACCTCCACCCAAGCCATGCCCCGGCGCCGCTCAACCAAGGCACGGGAAAATGCACCAGACCTGCGAGATGTACTGTAGGATAAAGCAAGACAGACGAGATCGATCTACGGATCGCGCAGGCGCCCGACAACACATGACGATGACCTTCAGTCCGGACACAATAAATCCGGCTGGGCCGAACACAACAGACATAGCCCAGTACAGGGGCGTCGCACACCCACTAGGCTTCACAGATGAAGTAATGGATCATAAAATCCCAGAGGGTTTCAAACCCGTAAACATCGAATCATACGATGGAACAACAGATCCGGCGGTACGGATCGAGGACTATCTCCTTCACATCCACATGGCACGTGGTGATGATCTACACGCCATCAAATACCTCCCGCTCAAACTCAAAGGACCGGCCCGACATTGGCTTAACAGCCTGCCAGCGGACTCAATCGGTTCTTGGGAGGACCTGGAAGCAGCATTCCTCGATAACTTCCAGAGCACTTATGTGCGACCACCGGATGCCGACGACCTAAGCCACATAATTCAGCCAGGCAATTCTGGACACGGTTCCTAACAAAGAAAAATCAGATAGTCGATTGTCCGTACGCAGAGGCCCTAGCAGCCTTCAAGCATAACATCCGCGACGAGTGGCTTGCCCGGCACCTGGGACAGGAAAAGCCGAAATCTATGGCAACCCTCACGACACTCATGACCCGCTTTTGCGCGGGCGAAGATAGCTGGCTAGCTCGTAGTAAAAACTTATCAAAGAACCCTGGTAATTCGGATACCAAGGACAAAGTGGCAGGACATGCCGAAATAAGCAAAAGCGCCGCGTTAGCAGCGACAACAATGAAGATACGGCAATTAATGCCGGATTCAGATGCTATAAATCCAGTCAGCGGAAAAAGCCATTTAAAAAGAATACTCAGGGCCCGTCTAGTTTGGACCGAATACTCGACCGCTCGTGCCAGATCCATGGAACCCCCAAAAGGCCAGCCAATCACACCAACAGGGATTGTTGCGTGTTCAAGCAGGCAGGCAAGTTAAGAGCCGACAACAAAGACAAGGGGCTGCACAGAGATGACAAGGAGGAGCCCAGGCCGCCGAACAACAATGGACAGAAGGGGTTTCCCCCACAAGTGTGGACGGTGAACATGATATACGCAACCCACATTCCCAAGAAGGAGCGGAAGCATGTGCTACGGGACGTATACGCGATGGAGCCAGTCGCCCCAAAGTTCAACCCATGGTCCTCTTGCCCGATCACTATTGATCGAAGGGACCACCCCACTAGCATCTGTCATGGCGGCTTTGCCGCATTGGTTCTCGACCCAATCATCGACGGATTTCATCTCACAAGAGTCCTCATGGACGGCGGCAGTAGCCTGAACCTGCTTTACCAGGATATAGTGCGGAAAATGGGCATAGATCCATCAAGGATTAAGCCCACAAGTACGACCTTTA
Organism: Aegilops umbellulata; assembly: GCA_032464435.1. Classification (NCBI taxonomy): domain Eukaryota; kingdom Viridiplantae; phylum Streptophyta; class Magnoliopsida; order Poales; family Poaceae; genus Aegilops; species Aegilops umbellulata. The sequence goes on from CP136054.1 coordinate 105,329,738, forward strand.
AAGGCATTATACCAGGTGTAGAAGCCAACTGTACAGGCTCCGTAACACTTGATGTGGTCTTCGGATCTCCGGATAACTTCCAAAGCAAAGAGTTAATCTTCGACATAGTCCCATTCCGCAGTGGCTATCACGCCCTGCTCGAACGAACCGCATTTGCCAAGTTCAATGCGGTGCCGCACTACGCATGTCTCAAGCTCAAGATGCCAGGCCCTCGAGGAGTAATCATGGTCAACGGAAACACCGAACGCTCCCTCCGTATGGAGGAGCACACGGCGACTCTCGCAGCAGAAGTACAAAGCAGCCTTTTTAGGCAACTCTCGAGTCCGGCCATTAAAAAGCCAGGCACTGCCAAGCGCGCCCGGAGTAACCTACAACAAGACCGCCTGGCACGATCTGAGCAGGCGTAGCAATGCGGCCCCAACCCCAGCCATCGCGACATAGCGAAGCTAGTACCTCGCGTACATAATTACGCCCTTGAAATACCATGGGCACAGGGGAAGGGGCACAGTAACGGCATGCCCGAAATACGGCTTAAAACTTACTAGGGGCTGCCGGATCCTTTTTTTTACTTTCAGGACTCCACACTTTGGACGACCTGTTCGGCAATTCGACTGCCGCACAAACGATGCAAGATCCAGGGAAGCAGACAAAGCTAAGCCGCATTATGGAACTCTCAGGTGGTCTCTATTACGAGCGGTATATCTGTTTCGAACACATTTCCGCGGCCTGCCCCTGGTCAGGACATGTTAAATATTCTAATATATTTTTGCTTATCGCACTACTTGTATCGTTCGGTTTTGATAAATAGCCTTTTTATAAACAATGCATAGCTTTTTGTCTATTATTTGCATTATCCTCTTTTAATATATATGTTTATTAAATAACATGATCGCACCCGTACACCATGGTATGGCAAACACGCCAGGGGCTTCAGTACCCTTCGATCTGGTGTGAGAAGTCCGTACACTCTCACAGGTGTGGCACCCCGAACTTATAGCACTATATGCATCAGCTCCGAATCATGATTTGGGTCAATAGTTGGGTTTGCCCGGCTCCTATGTTTTGGTGCCTTACGTTCCGCTATATCGGCTAAGGTAGCACTAGGAGAACCAATGCGATTGCGCCCCGGTTCAGCTGGGTTAAGCACCTCAGTGGAGAAAGCTAAAACTGACTATCATGATAAGGCGAGAGACCGGTCGCTGTTCGAGAGGTTTTTCGAGTCCCTAAAGACTTATGCCGCTTCGAGCGAGGAGCTGGCTTTGTCCAGCCAAAGGCGTGGATAGCGCCCCGAATTCGGTCTTCCGAACTAGGGGCTTCGCCGAAATTTAAAATTATAAAGTTCTATGGCTAAGTGAGAGTGTTCAAGCATTATAGTCCGATTGACTGGTTCGTTGTGCTGAGCGCCTCCCTCGAAGGACCCAACCATGGGAAAAAGAGCGCTCAGGTTTATCCCGAACACCCCAGCACTAGCGGCATGGGGGCAGAAGCCGACGACTGTCCATCTCTCAATTTTTGATAAACGGCCGCACAGAAAATAATATTTTAAATTCAATAAGCATTGCTTAGCGCATATGAACAAGTTTTCAGCGCACAGGATAAACACGAGCGAGTTCATTCAAAAATTACATCTTTGGTACATTCATCCGCAATAAGGCGGGCACCCACAAGAACATCCTTGTAGTAGTTCTCGGGCTTGCGATGCTCCTTCCCCTGCGGCGACCCGTCCTTCACCAGCTTCTCACCGTCAAGCTTACCCCAGTGCACCTTTGCACGAGCAAGGGCCCTCCAGGCACCTTTGATGCAGACGGAACGCTTGATGACCTCAAGCCTTGGACAGGCCTCCACCAGCCGCCGCACCAACCCGAAGTAGCTCCCGGGCAGGGCCTCTCCGGGCCACAGCCGAACTATGAAGCCCTTCATGGCTTGTTCGGCCGCCTTGTGGAGCTTGGCTAGCTGTTTCAGCTGGTCGCTCAAGGGCACAGGGTGTCCGGCCTCAGAATACTGAGACCAGAACACACTCTCCGTCGAGCTGCCCTCTTCAGGTCGGTAGAATGCGGCGGCGTCGGATACGCTGCGGGGAAGATCTGCGAACGCCCCTTGAGGGTCGCCACCGAAAAAACATGAGAGCTTGGAGCTTGGAGCTCAGATTCGCCATTTCCTTTTCAGCCTCAGATAGCGCTTGCTTGAGGGTCGCCACCTCAGTTTTGGCCCCTACAATAAGAAGTATGATCCTATTATTCTTTGCAATCACGCCTCTCTATAGGCAACTTTTTTCTTTGTAGGGTATTTCTTACCTTCATTTTCCTCGAGCTACCGTTTGGCAAGGCCGAGCTCTTGCTCGGTCCGCCCGAGGTCCTTTTCTAGGACATCCACCTGTGCAGTCAGTGCGGCGGTGGATAGCAGCGAAGCCTGCACACGCATATTGACTCTTTATTGTTAGACTCCTGCGAAAATTAATAGATCCTCTATTCAGCTTTTCTTTCCGAATGCCAAGCAGAGCATCAGGGGCTACTGTCTATGCGGTAATATTTTGACATATTTTCACTTACCTCGAAGCCTGTCAGAAGGCTAGCGCAAGCTTCAGTCAGTCCGCTCTTGGCGGACTGAACCCTTTGGATCACCGTACTCATAATAGTATGGTGTTCCTCGTCGATGGAGCCGCCGTCAAGCACCTCCAGCAGATTGTCCGGCACCTCCGGTTGGACGGAGGCCGCCGGCTCAGAAGGCTTGCTCCTCTTGGAAGGAGTTCGCCTACCGTGGACCGGCACTGTTGAAGGGTCCGGCGCGGCGACCGGCACAAAGCCGGACTCGGAGCCCTAGGGGTTCTGTCCCCTTTATTCCTGGGGTCCGGGAGGTCGCCTTTCGGCTCCTCCAGGACCACCTCCTCCTGCCCCGAAGCTCGTTGCGACGCCATTTCGGCGTCTTCTGCAGTGCGGGGGGAGATAGTGGGTGGAATTGAGTTCACGTCGGACGAATCCAGGGAGCCGCTCGACGAATCGTCGAGTTCGGCCCGGGGCGGGCTGCATATTCACATTCGACATTAAGGAAAGCTGCGCAACAAAGGAACATCATGACTTACTCTGATGTCCGAACTTATGATTTCGCCGGACGCTTGGCCCTATTCGGCCACTCCTCTCCACTCTCTTCGGCGTCGTGGGAGTAGTCCGACGGAGGGGTCTTCCTTTTCCTAGACCCCTCGGTCTCCCCTGATGGGGCGGCCTTCTTCTTCTCTTCTCCCTCCGCTGGGGGGGGAGCTTTCTTCTTCCTCCTCATTTTCACGAGAGGAGGGTGCCTCGGACTCGTCAGATGACGAGTCCGACACCACCAAGTTACGGGCACTCTTTCGAGTCCCGGTGGTCTTCTTCTTCTTGACCTTCTTCTCCGGCACCACATAAGGTGCCGGAGTCAGCAGCTTCACTAGGAGAGCTGGGGCTGGGTCTTCGGGCAGGGGAGCCGGACAGTTAATTGGTCCGGATATCGCCTGCCAAGCCTGTCAAAGGTAGGGGAGTTTAGATCCCACATAGAGTTAATCTATGAAAAAAGAGCTTAATAATCCTGTCAAAGGCATAGATAGCTTACCTCGCTAGCGTGACGCTGCGTGCTGTATCCGCGGTCCTCGGAAGCGGATGTGGGGGCCCCGACGCCTTTGATTAGCACCTTCCAGACGTCTTCATACGACGTGTCAAAGAGCTTGTTGAGGGTTCGGTGCTGCGCCAGGTCGAACTCCCACAAATTGAAATCCCGTTGTTGGCACAGGAGGATCAGACGAATGAGCATGACCAGGACTATATTGACCAACCGGATTGGCTTGTCTACCAGGGACTGGATGCAAGTCTTTAGTCCGGTCACCTCTTCCTCGTTGCCCCACGACAGGCCCGTCTCTTTCCAAGACATAAGCCGCGTGGGGGGTCCGGATCTTAACTTGGGGGCTGCGACCCATTCCGGATCGTGTGGCTCGGTGATGTAAAACCACCCGGCTTGCCACCCCTTTAGGGTCTCCACAAAGGAGCCGTCGAACCAGAGGACGTTGCCTATCTTGCCAGCCATAGCGCCTCCGCACTCCGCTTGGCTGCCGCGCACCACCTTGGGCTTGACGTTGAAGGTCTTGAGCCAAAGGCCGAAATGGGGGCGTACGCGGAGGAAGGCCTCACACACGACGATAAACGCCGAGATGTTGAGGATGAAGTTCGGGGCCAGATCGTGGAAATCTAGGCCATAGTAGAACATGAGTCCCCGGACGAATGGGTGAAGTGGAAAACCCAGTCCGCGGAGGAAGTGGGGAAGGAAAACTACCCTCTCATGGGGCCTTGGGGTGGGGAGAAGCTGCCCCTTCTCAGGAAGCCGGTGCGGGATGTCCTTGGACAGGTATCCGGCCTTCCTTAGCTTTTTTACTTGGACCTCCGTGACGGAGGAGACCATCCACTTGCCTCCCGCTCTGGACATTGCTGGACAAGGTTGAGGTGGGAAGAGCGGGCTTGGGCGCTGGAGCTTGAGTGCGCGAGAGATGGATTGGCAAAGGAGGAAGAAGGCGTAGGTAAAAAAGGTGGATCCTTATCCCCTTATATGGGCGGATGTGGTTATGCGTCCCCACCTACCTAATAAAACTCGCTTGCCTCCCAAGCGTCGGGGTAAATGGCGCGGTTGGGTTACCCACGTCCGTATTGATGAGAATCCCGTTAAAAGGGGCACACGATCTCTGTTTTGACAAGACGTGCCAAGGAAACCGCCTCGCTAAACGTGCTGAGGTGGAAAAGTGAAAACAATTTGTATAAAGAGCTTGGCCGTGGTGCGATGACGCACTGTGGAATACGTCAGCAGATTTGATTTGTGCTAATATTATTCTCTCTATGGCAATATGTGGAAACTTATATTGCAGAGCTGGACACTATTTTTGGTATTTACAATCTTCTATGAAGGACTTGGAGGAGGAACCCGCCTTGCAATGCCGAAGACAATCTGCGCGTCGGACTCGTCGTCATTGAAGCCTAGTTCAGGGGCTACTGAGGGAGTCCTGGATTAGGGGGTGTTCGGGTAGCCGGACTATACCTTCGCCGGACTCCTAGACTATGAAGATACAAGATTGAAGACTTCGTCTCGTGTCCGGATGGGACTTTCCTTGGCGTGGAAGGCAAGCTAGGCGATGCGGATACTCAAGATCTCCTACCATTGTAACCGACTCTGTGTAACCCTAACCCTATCTGGTGTCTATATAAACCAGAGGGTTGTGGTCCGTAGGACGAACCATCATCATACACAATCATACCATAGGCTAGCTTCTAGGGTTTATCCTCCTTGATCTCGTGGTAGATCTACTCTTGTACTACCCATATCATCAATATTAATCAAGCAGGAGTAGGGTATTACCTCCATCGAGAGGGCCCGAACCTGGGTAAAAACATCGTGTCCCTTGTCTCCTGTTACCATCCGGCCTTGACGCACAGTTCGGGACCCCCTACCCGAGATCCACCGGTTTTGACACCGACAGTTACCATCAGCACTTTGCCGGCAAACTGGTCGTCAAGCGCCGCTATGCCACTGTTGAGCGAGAGCACGCAGAGACCGAAGGCAGGACGGACCTCAGGATCTCCGGCTCGGAGATCCGCGTTGACCGGCGACATGATAGTGCGCTTGAGTACAGGGAGTAAAGGAGGGGGATTTGGGGGAACTGGAGTAGGAATCGAGATTCCAGAGGTGGGGGAGGGGCGGGAGACTGGGATGAAAAGGTAGCATGAATTTCGAGCACGCGCCAATATGCTCTCGGCGCGCAAGCGCACGAAAACACCGGTGGCGTGCACATGTTGGCCTAAGAGTCCTTATTCTTTCTTTTTTGGAGAGCCCGGCCTTTTTTTCCAGGATCTTTTGAGAGCCCGGCCTGAGAGTCATAATTGACCTGTTTGGCACCGCGTTACTACTTGGCCCATATTGAACGACACCTCACTGCCCAAACAAGTGTACATCATCGAAAAGACACTAAGCTCAAATTATATAACATGAAAAAAGGAGATATACTCTGAACAATGGAGAATGGTGATGCCCTCATTTAGCCCACCAGTAGTTTGAGACAATAAACAGTTCGAAACAACGATATATACAACATTCAAACACTGACTAGTGAATACTACTGACATAAACAGCAACACATGATAGTTCATAAGAAGTCTTGCTACACCACCAAAACGCACCCATCTGCATCGCTCAGACTCTTGTGATCCAGACAGGAATGACATTCTAAATAGAAGCAACTATTACATAGTAAGAGTGACATAGACGAGGATGACCAAATGACAAGGAATATGCATAACAAAATAAAGAACTACCCATCCAGAACCAGCAGCAAAGACAACAAAGTCATTCGAAGAGATGATCCAACACCATCATAATTTGCAGCCCCGCTTCAGCGACTAGTGATCCGGAGACACCGGTACTCCACCCTTTCGATGCAACAGCCCAATTACCTATCAACCTGAAGGCTCGAACCACATCACTCCCTGTTGTAATTGAGACATCCAAGGATCAAAGTTAATCTGCATGCCTTTGTCATTCTCACCTTCTTTTGGCTGCAGGCTGTATCATTGACAATCAGGTGAGTTTGCTCCCGAACTTCTAGGGCTCGCCGTGTAGACACAGTTTTCGATAGCAAACAGAGCCTCTCTTCCATCAAGGTCCTTGCCAACGGTGATCTCCTGGTTAATCGGATAATTGAGTTCGAGAAACAGAGAGTGTGAACCAAGGCTGTTTACCCGCCTCCAACTAAAAAATCCTAAAGGCCCCAACAAGCTGGTATCCTGCTCATAGACGTAACAGCCACTGTCCGGATACTCACGTATTACACGGTGCTTGTATACAGTGGGTTTTTTTCAATATAACTTTTCCGGCTCATGTGTCCGAATGATCATCATTCTTTTGCCGTCGTCTGATCGAGCGAGGAACGAGTTGTGCTTCCCTGTTTTTGGCAAAGGTGGTGTGATTACAAAGGGCAGTAACTGTAGGGACACTGCATCATATCAAAAAGGACACGCATTATGAATGTAAGATCAGCATTGTTCAGAGTATGAGTAGGATAATGCAAGAAACAACATTGATATGTCCCTGTTGGAACTGGGAGGAAAATACAGGGAAATGTATACTGGGTTCGAAAATATAGAAGTGCCATGCATGGTTATACTCATGTTATCTCGCAATCGATTCTTCACAGGAAACTACCATGTCATGCATGTTATGTAATCATGTTCTGTCCTCACAAACAAATTCTTCAAGGTAACTAACAGACCATGCATTCTTATATACTCGTGTTCTGTGGGCAAAAATTTTGTGAGGATATTATTCTAGCCATTGATTGCTGAAGGGCGAATATAGGTATGTACACATGGTAAGCATTGCAGGATTTCACTACTTCCAAATATAGAGTTCTCCATATGCACAATTACTTCCCTAATGTATGGTTAGATGAAACCAACATTGTGGTGAATGTTTCTACATCATCAAAATGAGGAAACTAACTTGAGAGGAAACAACTTACACGCGCCGTCCCAGCAATACGTGGTGCCGTCTGCTTTGTCTATCGCGTAGATGATGCCATTGTGTTCAATAGCATCACAGAAGTGTGTATCAGCTTTGACGATGATCCACTGCGAGCCGAGTTGTCTCCAGCTAAAGAAGGCACCTGCGTAAAGATAGGCGAGTCCACGGTCGAACAAGGCAATTAGCTTGAAGTCAGCGTAATTCGCATGTCGTGTGGGCACTTGGCAAATTACAATCTTCTGCAAAACAAGGTCCGTCCAACTGACGTAGTAATCTAGATGACTTGGACCGCGATGGTAATACTCTATATAATCCAACGGATGAAGGATAATCTCATGGGAGGTCTGGAAGTTCACCAGCACCAACTTTTTACCGTCTTCTCTGAAGGCAGCCATCCAGTGGGAGTTCATGCCGACCCAGTACATACCTGCCAAGAAGTTTCGAGCGATGGTGATCGGATTGATGTCGAGGGAAATGATATACAACGACCCACTACATACCTGCAAAGAAGTTTTGGTTAATGGAGATCAGATTGAAGTCGAGGGGCACAATGCACGCCTCCATATCATGGTGAGAGAATCTCGCAAGACCAGATAGTAGCAAGCAGGGTGTCTTGAAAAGCTTAGGCCTCGCTTCGATGATGGCCGTGTGCATGTCCCTCGAGCATGCAGCCAACCGCATGGCGCTCAACATATCCATACACGAACAACAGAGGTCGAGGATGTCACTGGGGAGATTGCTCCAATCGCGGCTCATATGGATGCTGTGCGGTTTGCGTTCGGCCATGGTGGAGTTTGGAAGGGGGCTTGATTTACGGGTGAGAAGGATGTCGGTGCTGGAGCGGCTAGCGAGGGAATAGTGGTACTGGGGAGGCGAGTGAGGCGACGGTACACGGGGGCATAGTGAGATGGAGACGGAGAAGGAGATGGAGATGGAGTGGTGCTACGGGAGCGGAGAGGGAGACCAGGCGAGACGCCAATGTGCTGTACAGCGGCGGTGACAGACTGCACTATGCACAGGGTGAGGCTGACTTTGGTAACCCGAACACGCCGCTTGGACTAGTGTCAGGCACAGGGTGTTGTCACTTCACTGTGAGGACAGGATGAATAGTATTTTGACCATCAAGTGTACCACAGTTGCACTACTACTAGTAGTAGTAGTAGGTATGTGAGTACTCCAGTATTGTATAGCGTAAATAGGTCTCCCGTGCTAGCATGCCTGTTCACTTCATCGTTCAGGTATCATCCATATTGCGAGCAGAACCAAATTCTCGTGCATGCCCAATCAACACTCTACCGCGATGCATGCAGTGGTCGTTCTGGTGCATCAAGGACGGCATGCAGATCGTTCCACACTTGAGAAGAGGAAAAATGGAAAGGTAGAATGCGGCAGCAGAGGTAGAGAACGCTGGCTAACGAGGTTGGGAGGGGATCGAGCAAGAAGTTAATGCTCCACGCCTAAAGGTTTTGGGAAAACCTGATTTTCATGAGGTGACTTATACTCACCTAAACGGAGGGAGTATTCCTTAACCAGAGAATGTTGTGTCTCCCACTCACACGCTCAAAAAAAACTATGACACATTTTTTATGTGTTTGCATAGGTCCCACCTATCAGGAAGGATGGGCACGTACACGAACAGTTTGCATAGCCTTTTAGTTTAGTCTACCTAGCCGTCTAATCAACTGCCTGCATGCCACTTCTCCCATTTACTCCTTCTCCATCGGGAACCGATTCTCCTCGGCTTATTCACCTCCCCTTCGTCTTCATTTGCATCCAAACCCCACTGCGTTCACATTGTTTTAACCTCTTTAAATAATCATCTACTACTTCAGTTAGACTAGCCATCTAATCCTAATTCTCCAAACCATAGCCCTCCGTTCTAGCGGTTCCAAATGGCGAAAGAGATTGAGATGCAGGTTTTTAGCGTCCACTATGTCCTCGTCGAAGGCTCAATGCACATAGTTGCCACTATCACCGTCCACACAAGGGTTGTTCGGGAGTGGATCAACAATGTATCCAACTCCCTCGAAAAGGTAGAGACGAGGGTCATCGGTCTCGACGCAGAGTACACGGAGCGTGCCCCTGGGAAGATCCAGCGCGCCGCCGTCCTTCAGCTATGCCTCGGAAGATGATGTTTTGGTGTACCTCATCATACACTCGCCCTCCATACCAGGTGAGCTTCACGATTTCTTGTCTCGGGAGGACGTATACTTCTGTGGGGCAGCCATCGAAGGGGACAAACAGAAGCTGGAGCTGTACAACCTTGATTTGAAAAGCATCACCGAACTACAAACCAGAATCAAAATTCCTGTAGAAGTTTGTGATAAACAGACACCATCCCTATTCGACGTAGACAATTTTGTGCTCGGTACAAATCTTCAGAAGGGTGATCAGACGGTGGCATTAAGGTCGTCTGGATGGGAGAATTATCCTTGACGTACGAGCAGATAAAATATGCTGCCCTCGATGCCCGTGTGAGTTTCGAGATAGCTGCAAGGTCCAAAGAGCTTGTTGCGAAGCCGTCTCCCACAGAGATTGAGAACAAGAATAAGAATAAGAATAAGAAGAAGAAGAAGAAGAAGAAGAAGAAGAAGAAGAAGAAGAAGAAGAAGAATAATAAGAATAAGAAGAATAAGAATAGAATAAGAAGAAGAATAAGAATAAGAATAAGAAGAATAAGAATAAGAAGAATAAGAATAAGAAGAAGAAAGAAGAAGAAAGAAGAAGAAGAAGAAGAAGAAGAAGAAGAAGAAGAAGAAGAAGAAGAAGAAGAAGAAGAAGAAGAGGAAGAGGAAGAGAAGAAGAAGAAGAAGAAGAAGAAGAAGAAGAAGAAGAAGAAGAGGAAGAAGAAGAAGAAGAAGAAGAAGAGGAAGAAGAAGAAGAAGAAGAAGAAGAAGAAGAAGAAGAAGAAGAAGAAGAAGAAGAAGAAGAAAAGAAGAAGAAGAAAGAAGAAGAAGAAGAAGAAGAAGAAGAAGAAGAAGAAGAAGAAGAAGAAGAAGAAGAAGAAGAAGAAGAAGAAGAAAAGAAGAAGAAGAAGAAGAAGAAGAAGAAGAAGAAGAAGAAGAAGAAGAAGAAGAAGAAGAAGAAGAAGAAGAAGAAGAAGAAGAAGAAGAAAGAAGAAGAAGAAGAAGAAGAAGAAGAAGAAGAAGAAGAAGAAGAAGAAGAAGAAGAAGAAGAAAGAAGAAGAAGAAGAAGAAGAAGAAGAAGAAAGAAGAAGAAGAAGAAGAAGAAGAAGAAGAAGAAGAAGAAGAAGAAGAAGAAAGGAAGAAGAAGAAAGAAGAAGAAGAAGAAGAAGAAGAAGAAGAAGAAGAAGAAGAAGAAGAAGAAGAAGAAGAGAAGAAGAAGAAGAAGAAGAAGAAGAAGAAGAAGAAGAAGAAAGAAGAAAGAAGAAGAAGAAGAAGAAGAAGAAGAAGAAGAAGAAGAAGAAGAAAGAAGAAGAAGAAGAAGAAGAAGAAGAAGAAGGAAGAAGAAGAAGAAGAAGAAGAAGAAGAAGAAGAAGAGAAGAAGAAGAAGAAGAAAGAAGAAGAAGAAGAAGAAGAAGAAGAAGGAAGAAGAAGAAGAAGAAGAAGAAAGAAAGAAGAAGAAGAAGAAGAAGAAGAAGAAGAAGAAGAAGAAGAAGAAGAAGAAGAAGAAGAAGAAGAAGAAGAAGAAGAAGAGAAGAAGAAGAAGAAAGAAGGAAGAAGAAGAAGAAGAAGAAGAAGAAGAAGAAGAAGAAGAAGAAGAAAGAAGAAGAAGAAGAAGAAGAAAAGAAGAAGAAAGAAGAAGAAAGAAGAAGAAGAGAGAGAAGAAGAAGAAGAAGAAGAAGAAGAAGAAAGAAGAAGAAGAAGAAAGAAGAAGAAGAAGAAGAAGAAGAAGAAGAAGAAGAAGAAGAAGAAGAAGAAGGAAGAAGAAGAAAGAAGAAGAAGAAGAAAGAAGAAGAAGAAGAAGAAGAAGAAGAAGAAGAAGAAGAAGAAGAAAGAAGAAGAAGAAGAAAGAAGAGAAAGAAGAAGAAGAAGAAGAAGAAGAAGAAGAAGAAGAAGAAGAAGAAGAAGAGAGAAGAAGAAGAAGAAGAAGAAGAAGAAGAAGAAGAGAAGAGAAGAGAAGAAGACATGACAGCTGTCCATGGAAGCTTGACAGCTTGTCCATGGAAGTTCAACTACGGCGACCATCACGTTTCATCTCGCGATTCCCACGACGCCTCTCCAACCCACGGCACCACGCCCCCCGACGTGCGCCTCACCCCTCTCGGCCACACCGCCGGCCCCTCTGCCTTTGTGTGCATGACATGTGGGCCACCTAAAATGCGGCGAGCATTAAGTCTCTACCACAGCCACCCGCGATTCCCACGACGCTGCTCGAACCCATGAAACCACACGTCCCCTGACCTGCGGCTCACCCCTCTTGGCCCCACTGCCCCTCTGCCTATGGGAGCATTACATGTGGACCAGTCACCTATCAGGTCCACATGTTATTGACTCAAAGGTAGGTGTGGTAAGGTTGCTGAAGCTTAGCCCCGACGGCTCTGAGAGGGAAATGTAACTCCTGCGCCAGGGCTTGTGGTGCTCCCGCAACACGAACTCGTGCCAAACTCGAGATTTGTTTCTTTACTATACATGCACGCAACGATTTAATGGACATTGTAATCTCAACATGTGATGGGGAGCTCTAAATTTGAATTTGAAACTTATAAAACGAAAAGATTCAAAACAAATAAACTGGGAGAGAGGGAGTATATCGTAGGATATGTCCCATACAAAATAAGTCCCTTTGTTTGTCACCGCGAAGATGCGGTTAGAAAGGAGCACAGCGTCTTCCTACTCGTACGGCAACAAATCGTCCGCAGACAGCATGGTCCGCCTTTGACCGCCATGTGCAAGGTTCGTGCTTTCTTATTCAATCTCACCGTGGTTCCATCGTACCAATTCATGCGGTGGCCCGTTGCATGGCTGATGCTAATGTTGGACAAAGGTTCTACGGGAACGGTGTCATGCAATCATGCCATGCAATCATTCGATCTCAGATCCAAGGGCTCTCGGAAGCCCGTATCATGGAGAATAGAAAGCCACTACCTTGCCGTTCGCACGCTGGCAGTTCGCTCCTACTCGTCCCCGCACGTGCTTCAATACTACGGCGGTTCGCTCCTAGTTGTCCCGTCCATTCACATTACGGCAGTTCCACTAATCCTAACCCTCCACCCAAATCCATGGCGTCCCAAATCTCCAGGATCGGCGGTGAGTACAAGGTTAGAACCATCACCGGCGATGATTTCAACGTCATCTACACCCGTTCTTCCATGACGGTGAAAGGATGCCTTTCTTGCTTCAGACGCATGTTTGAAAACTCAGATGATGAGTGGGTCGCTGGGCTAGATGTTGAGTACACCATAGTCCTGGGACGAGAGAAGGATCTAAAGGACGAAGAGAGGAAGAAGCCCGCTGTGATCCAGGTTTGCGTGCATGACTTATGCTTGGTCTACCACATATGCCATGCCGACGTTGAGTGCCAGGATTTTAAGAACTTCCTCGGGAGCAACCTAGTGAAATTCGTTACTGTATACTTTGGTAACGACAAAGAAATCCTCTGTTGGATAGGCCTCGTTGTAGGCAACCCCTTTGACCTCCAGAAGAATCGGCTGGAGCCCTCTCGTCAGCCTTCAATGCTGACTCTGGCAGGAGCCAAGGTTCATCCTTCGTACGGTAAACTGATGAAACCTCCATACATGTTTCATCGTCATGCATGGCAGCGGAATGTACTAGATATAGACCACATCCAGTACGTTGCAATGGAGGGCTACATTTGCTTCAATATCTACAAGGGTTGGATGAAGAGCAACAGCCAAGTGTGCGGTTCAAGCAAAGAAGTATCGGCCAAGAGGAAGAGGGACAAGGACGAAGTCGAGGACGTGGACTCCGAGTAAGGTGGCAGTGTCGTTGCTCATGGTGGTTCTAATGCAGTGTCTACCGGAATAGTTGCAAAGTTTAATTCCAGATGTGCTTAATTTAATTTGAGGGTGTGTTGTGCTGAGCCCCCAGCAGAACTATGTCATGTTTCTTCTTGTTACTTTAACTCTTCAATACGTACATACAAGTATTTCTTACATTTCATCTTTTAGTTGGTACAGTACTACCACTCGTTTCTTCACATTATATACGTACAATATATATGGCCAACATCATATAGCTAGCAGTTTAGTTGTGAAAGAATTTCAGGGTGCTTAGTTTTGTCAAAGAGTTCCAGGGTGCTTAGTTTTATTTGAGGGGTGGGTTGTGCACTTGTGCTGGACACCATTATTGTGACAAGCCTTTTTAATAGTGCTATATGCATAATTTGGCGATGAGCGCTCTCTATATGTACCACCTTTTTTTAATTTCAAGTTTTGCTCCATGGCGCAAACCATCGATACTACTACTGTACAAAAGTGGAGTATATACATTTTTTAAAACAATAGAGGGCGGGGCAGTCTAGCTCGGTCGGTTTCATGAGAGGCGAGGGCCTTTGTGATTTGACGACTCATTACTGCTGTTAAATCGAATAGTACCGTGTCGCCCGCTGCACGCCCGGCGCCTCCATTAAGCCCGTCCGTTAAAACCGCATGCAAACCGAGAATCCTACTTCGGCCACACGTCCGTTCATGAGCGGGCCGGAATTAAACGCAACACCGGCCGAGCTCCTCCCGTCCGCCCTCAGTTTAAACGAGGCTAGACGCCGGCCAAGCTCCTATCGTCCGCCCTCTATTTACACGAGGCCAGACAGACAGCGGGCAAGAATCGCACCCCTCCGCCGCTCCCCCATCTCCTCCTTCACCATTTTCTCCACTCCTCTGATGGCTTCCGATGAGCCATTCTACGGCATATTACCCGGATGGGTGGCCCGCCGAGCCCTCCGGATACGGGCAAGGCCGCTCGGTGCTTCACTAACCTCACTTGGCCCGACGGAGCTAGTTGCCGCCCCAAGCAGGCGCGTGGTTCAGCAACTCGCCGCTCCAGTTCAGCTCGATGAGAATTGGCGAGTTGCTCCACACCGGCACGGCGACGAGCACGCCGGTACGGGCGCCGTCGCTGCCGCGTCGTACCGCGCCACCAGTGTCTGCGGTGGCCGCGCCTCCCGTGCCTACGGCAGCGCCATGCAGGCAGAGACGGAAGCCGGGTGCGTGGAGAGCGACGAGTAGGTGGCCAGCTTCTCCGTGTCCGCCGCCATCATCGAGGGGAAGTAGAACACGGGAGGCCGCCGCCACTTGGGACCCATGAAGGCCACTGCCGAGGCCACGACCGCGCATTCAGGTGGTTTCCTTGCTGCTTCGTCTCTTCCGACGACCTTCGTCGACCCCGCAAGTGTTTGACGGACATGAGGAAGACAAAGGGATCTGTGGGCGGCCATTTAGATTATGTACTCCCTCTCCAGCTGGCGGGGAATTTTTGTTCTAAGAATGGATAAATTGTATGTATCTATAACTAAATTAAGTCTAGATACATCCATTTCTAGGACAAGTATTTCCGGACGGAGGGAGTATTAATTATACAAGAGAGACGGATTGGCACCTCTTAGTTCATGTAAATGTTATGAAATCCATGATGTTTATATGAAGATCTGGCTTTTTTATACGAAATCATTCATGCTTATATGAAATCAGTCCGTGTTTGCACGAATTTCATCTAGCTGGTTAGAGTTGTAAAAATGTATGCCGCTGGCGTTTGATGTTGTCCTCCGCTTAAGGAAGCGGGAGGAAATTTGCTGGCTGCCATTGGAGATGCTCTTTATGCTGGAAATAATAGTGACATCGAATCCGTTTGAGCTAATTGCCTGTATGATTGTCCCTCTATAAAAAGTTAATTGCATGCACAGTGTACACGTGACTTGCAGGGTGGCTACAGCTTCGTACAGAAAGTTAAAAAGAAACAAGTCCATCCTTAATCTTGTATTCTAAGTACTCTGTGGGTTTCACTGTCAGTATAGTGGCGAAAGAAGTATATATCAAATAAGTAGAGTAATATATAATATAAAAATATAAAGTTAAAAGACAGAATATGAACTCATGTCATCGCGTTGCGAGCATCCGGCGCTAACCAGCCCTGCACATTTTTGTTGTAGACCATGCTGGAGATATATCTCCATGTCTACTCTTATACATACTCCATTCGTTCCTAAATATTTGCCTTTTTCAGATTTCAAATGGACTACCACATACGGATGTGTATGTAGACATATTTTAGAGTGTAGATTCACTCATTTTGCTCCGTATGTCTTTTCAGGAAGGAGTCAGATTTGTCCTTGATTTATTTATGAGGTATCCAGATGGCACTGCACCGCCAAGAAAAGAGGGTAACATCAAAATTATGGACTACTTTTTTGAGTATGTTGGTAAGGTCCGGTCATAGTCACTTGTTGAAATCTCTAAAAAGACAAATACTCCCTTCGTCCGGAAATACTTGTCATCAAAATGGATAAAAGGAAATGTATCTAGACGTATTTTAGTTCTCAATACATCTCTTTTTATCCATTTTGATGACTAGTATTTTCGGACGGAGGGAGTAGAAAAAGAGTTGATGACGATGGTGTGTGTGCCATCCTGCAATATAGGATGTCGGATATATATCTAACGGATAGGAAAGAAACTATGGCAATTTTGCAAAAATATACCCACACGTCTCTCCACGTTCGCAAATAAGGCCTTCCCTTGTTCAACCTTTTCTCTCACGAGATAAACTACTCATACAAATGCATCTTGATGTTCCGTGCAACGCACGGGCAGCTAGCTAATTTCTTTAAAATAGTTGCTGCGATAATTGGGTTGAAGTGATATATTTTATGTCTGCCCCGAATGAGTTCAGATTCACTAGTAGTAACAAAGAAAAGGTTGCCTTGTTAATTAACAGAAAACAGGGTGAAAACTATCACATGAGGCCGGTAAAAACAAGGCACACTGGGTTCAGCATCATCGTCACTACAGATGTGCGCGCGCGAGAAGTCTACATATCGAGGGGGCTACCGAGCGAGGCACCGAGGCACAATGTTTGAGAGAGAAACCAATTGACAGATTATGATCAGATCGAGTTGTCACCCTTCTGCTGTCATTGTTGGGGGGGGGGGGGAGGGAGAGAAAGACGTATTGAGAGTGTGTGCGATAGACACAGAGGCACAACTAGCGAGTGTGTGTGTGTGTTTGAAAGAGGAGTAGTTAGATTATTATCAAGATCGATGTGCCACCCTACTCCTTCGGTGCCGGGTAGTGTGTGTGTATGTTTGAGAGAGAAGCCAGTCGATAGATTAGTATCAAGATCGAGGTGTCACCCTACTCCTTCGGTGTTGGGAAGTGTGGGTGTGTGGGAGGGGGGGCAGTGACACTCACATATCTCTACTCTTATAAAAAACAGAGTTGGTGATGATGGTGTTCATGCCATCCTGCAATAGGCCATCCCATTTATATCCGACGGACAGGAAGGAAACTATGGCAATTTTGCAAAAAGATACCCACACCCCTCTCCGCATTTGCAAATAAGGCATTCCCTCATTCATCCTTTTTTCCCACAAGATAAACTTCTCATGCAAATGCATCTTGATGTTCCGTGCAACGCAAGGGCATCTTGCTAGTAGGGAGAAGGAGTTTGTGTGACACATATCTAGCTATATTAAGGGATAGGTAGACAGCATATGTGTGAGAGACATTAGTAGTTGTGGGTGGGCGGAATTAAAGGGGTGGGCGTGTTAGACATAGAGAGGGTGTGTGCTTCTGTGTGAGAGACTTGTTGGATGGGGTAGAAAGATGAATTTAACCCTAACGGAGGGAGAGAAATACACGAAGTGCACGTGTGTGATTCCGATGCCCACAGGGAAATGAGATATGTATGCGTGTGAGAGAGATTGCACAATTCATTGACGTATCACTATCTCGCGATTGTGGACGTGCATCGCTTGAACATAAGTCAATATCTACTTCATATCGTGGCCAAAGGTACAATATCGATTAAACGCTATAAAGATTGGACACTCACATATCACATTTTTCTATTTAAATAAGCCTTTTCAGTTGTGCATACCAAAGTTACAGTGATGTTTCTTCAAACAACCAATCTAGCTATCATGAACATGCACCATTGTTACTCTTGCATTCAAATTCATTAGTCTTGGATGATTTAAGTTTCTATTTTGAAGTAATATATGTAATATTCATATATGAATTCAACGGGTACACAATTTATGAAATGGAGGCTATGTAATCATATGAGGTAACACTTTTAAGTAGCTGACTACAATATCCATTTCTTTTTGTGCGCCTCTACACTAACACGTCAATGCATTATGTTTAAAGTAAATAACCAATGGCACTAAATTATCTATTTACACGAGAAATACATAGGCTGAGCGTTTGATCCCTTTTTTTGTGAACGCGCCACTACACCCGTACGATTGGTCGCCCCCGTGTGAACGTCCAAGTTATCGGTGCATCATCCCGAGTTATTGTCTTTTTTCTGGGGTGGACTTCACACCAGTTAATAAATGCTGACGCGTGCCCCGTGTACACAGTCTAGGATGACCTTCCCGCTAGCACGGTCCAAAATTAGTTGAAACTGGATACGAACAATCCTGCGGGCGGCAAAATCTCCCGCCTCCTTCTAAAATTTCCGCCACCTTAGTCTTTAGCATGTGAAATCCCCCTTTTGTCCTTGGTGCACGGAGACCAATAGTTACAATACTGCCCGCATCTACATGATAGGTCGGGGCTGCTTTGGTAACTTCCGGTTCCCCCACTACACGGCACCCCCATTTCCTCTCCCCCTCCCGCAAAAACGACTAACTACACGGCACGCCATCCGTACTTCATCTCCCTTTCTCCCATCCCCTCCTGAAACCCTAGACTGCTCATCCACCGGCGTACCATAGCCCATTCACTGCCAGCGGCGTCCACCTCGCCGGTCTGCTTCTTCGGCCGCATCTACCCCTCCCACCTCCCCTAGAAACAAGTAGACTGCTCATCCACCACTGTACCATAGCCCATTCAGTGCCGGCCTTCTCCCCGGCGCCGGATCTGCTTCACCGATACTCTCGTAAACCGCCGCGTATCAGCAGCGGCTCATTCATACTCCCCACCGGAGACGCTTTGTCCACACCCCCCGGAGCTGCCCCATCGACGCCCCTGTCGACGGCCTCTGATCCTCTTCGCCGACACCTTCCTCAACCCTACCGGAGCCGCTTCACTGACACCTTCCTCAACCCTACCGGAGTAGCTTCGCCTATACCATTCTTGTAACACCCCGGATGTAACGTGCCATATTTGTAACTCCAACTCTTGCCATTTCCGGCTATGTGATATGATATTCCCTCCGTGGTTGGGTTTCCCTTCATTTTGCATTTCGTCCTTGTCATGCATTTCATGTCATGTCATCATGTGCATCGCATTCGCATACGTGTTCGTTTCATGAATCCGAGCATTTTCCCCATTGTCCGTTTTGCAATCCGACACTCCTATGTTCCCCGGCGTCCCCTTTTACCTTTTTCCGTGAGCGGGTATTAAACTTTCTCGGAATGGACCGAGGTTTGTCAAGCGGCCTTGGTATAGCACCGGTAGACCGCCTGTCAAGTTTTGGGTCATTCGGAGGTCGTTTGATACTCCAACGGTTAACCGGGCAGCCGCAAATCCCTCTTTTGTTGCAGCCCAACACCCCTCCAAACTGGCCCAAAACCCACCTAAACCCCTTCCATCATCTCGGTCGTTCGCTCACGATCGCGTGGCCGAAAACGACACTCCATTTGGAGCCTCCTAGCCCCTCCTACCTATAAATATGTGCCCCTCCCCGAAATTTCGCGCAGATCAAACCCTAGACTTCATTCGTTTTCATATAGCTCAAGTATCTTCATTCGTTTTCCAAGTCTTCCCAGTGAATTGTGCCTTTTCTAATTTCATTTTCAATTCTTACAGTGGTTCGTTCAAGAGTTCTCTTCCTTCGTTATCATATAGATTCATTCGTTCTTTCCAACCCTACCGGTGGTTCGTTGAAGACCTTCCCAAGTTTGCGCCATATCTATCTTAATCCTTTCTACGAGAATAAGTAGTATGGCAAATCCGTTGCTTGTCATCAATCTAAATTGGTGAAGGATAAGCATAATGTAATTATTATTCTTGTTTCATCGAGTTAACTCAATTCCCTATTCCGGAGGTTCTTCAAATTCTTGATTTCAATTGTTTCACCTTATCTTCCTCGGAGTTCCAAGCTCTCGCAATTATATCACCACGGAGATCCATCTATTCATTGCAGGGCTTCAACCTTATTCTTTTCATCCTTCATTTCATTTGATCATCCTTTTATTACCGGAGTTCTTTATGGAGGCTACATGATGATTCACAAAGGATTTAATTCCTTCTCGAAGTGTTCATTGAGATTCTTTTCAGAGAAGCTCAAGTATTCTTTATCTTGCATTTTAAAGTGCAATTCTTTCAACCGTATCATTCGAGGTGGTATTATGTCATTCTTGAAAATTTGAGTTCATGTCTCATGATTCACATGTTGTTAAAAATGAGATAATTTAAATCCATCAAGCTCTTCTTTGGAGTTATCTTGGGTTTATACTTCACCTAAAGCCTTCTCTATGGTTCGTTGCTATTATGGTGCTTATAAATGACCCAAGTTCTTCTTTTATCATCCTGGTGATATAGCTTTCTCGTCTCCTTGTTCTTATCAATCCAGTTCTTTTCCCGTGAGTGGCAGGTTGTCACCTCATAATTTTGGGATGTCTTCCATAAGTCCACATCAAGTTTAAGCTTTCGTTGTTGATAATCCAACAACTCCATTCAACCTTTTCTTCGTAAGCTTTCTCTTTCAATTTTATTTGTGAGAGTTATCATTTCCTTCTCCGTTCTCATATTCCGATGATCTATCTTCTATTCATCCGTCCCAGAGGCATGGTGAAGTTGCTCCCTTCGTCCAATAGTCTCGTTTTGCCAAGATCATGTTCCTTTTCGTTGGTTATCCATTTAACCCAAGTGTTGTGACTATCATTCCTCTTTTAACCGGAGTCTCATCCTAGTGCTTTCATTTTGCCAAGTTCATATTCTATTCCTTCCATTTCCAACCGGAGTGTGGTGTTCTCTTTTCAAGTTCTTTCCATCTTATCAAGTTTTCCTTCTCTTTTCTACCAGAGTGCTGTCCAAATTCTGTCATTCTTGTTCCTTGACTATCTCATTATACCGAGGTGGTCATATTCTTTTCGTTCGTGAAGCTCTTATTTCCATGTCTTTCAACCTACAAGGTTCTCATGATGTTCCTTGTTCCTCTTGCTGAACGGACTGTTTTAAATTTTGTTCACATCCGTCGTGTCATTTCTTCAAGCTTTGCGACCTCTCAAGGTTCTTTGGTTTCACTCGTTTGTCAAAGAAGCAACTTGGTTTTACCTCTTTCTTCTTCCGTTTCTTTCCGGTGCCATCCTAGATCTCGGGACGAGATCCTCTCGTAGTGGTGGAGTGTTGTAACACCCCGGATGTAACTTGCCATATTTGTAATTCCAACTCTTGCCATTTCCGGCTATGTGATATGATATTCCCTCCGTGGTTGGGTTTCCCTTGATTTTGCATTTTGTCCTTGTCATGCATTTCATGTCATGTCATCATGTGCATCACATTCGCATACGTGTTCGTTTCATGAATCCGAGCATTTTCCCCGTTGTCCGTTTTGTAATCCGACACTCCTATGTTCCCCGGCGTCCCCTTTTACCTTTTTCCATGAGCGGGTATTAAACTTTCTCGGAATGGACCGAGGTTTGTCAAGCGGCCTTGGTATAGCACTGGTAGACCGCCTGTCAAGTTTCGGGTCATTTGGAGGTCGTTTGATACTCCAACGGTTAACCGGGCAGCCGCAAATCCCTCTTTTGTTGCAGCCCAACACCCCTCCAAACTGGCCCAAAACCCACCTAAACCCCTTCCATCATCTCGGTCGTTCGCTCACGATCGCGTGGCCAAAAACGACACTCCATTTGGAGCCTCCTAGCCCCTCCTACCTATAAATATGTGCCCCTCCCCGAAATTTCGCGCAGATCAAACCCTAGACTTCATTCGTTTTCATATAGCTCAAGTATCTTCATTCGTTTTCCAAGTCTTCCCAGTGAATTGTGCCTTTTCTAATTTCATTTTCAATTCTTACAGTGGTTCGTTCAAGAGTTCTCTTCCTTCGTTATCATATAGATTCATTCGTTCTTTCCAACCCTACCGGTGGTTCGTTGAAGACCTTCCCAAGTTTGCGCCATATCTATCTTAATCCTTTCTACGAGAATAAGTAGTATGGCAAATCCGTTGCTTGTCATCAATCTAAATTGGTGAAGGATAAGCATAATGTAATTATTATTCTTGTTTCATCGAGTTAACTCAATTCCCTATTCCGGAGGTTCTTCAAATTCTTGATTTCAATTGTTTCACCTTATCTTCCTCGGAGTTCCAAGCTCTCGCAATTATATCACCACGGAGATCCATCTATTCATTGCAGGGCTTCAACCTTATTCTTTTCATCCTTCATTTCATTTGATCATCCTTTTATTACCGGAGTTCTTTATGGAGGCTACATGATGATTCACAAAGGATTTAATTCCTTCTCGAAGTGTTCATTGAGATTCTTTTCAGAGAAGCTCAAGTATTCTTTATCTTGCATTTTAAAGTGCAATTCTTTCAACCGTATCATTCGAGGTGGTATTATGTCATTCTTGATAATTTGAGTTCATGTCTCATGATTCACATGTTGTTAAGAATGAGATAATTTAAATCCATCAAGCTCTTCTTTGGAGTTATCTTGGGTTTATACTTCACCTAAAGCCTTCTCTATGGTTCGTTGCTATTATGGTGCTTATAAATGACCCAAGTTCTTCTTTTATCATCCCGGTGATATAGCTTTCTCGTCTCCTTGTTCTTATCAATCCAGTTCTTTTCCCGTGAGTGGCAGGTTGTCACCTCATAATTTTGGGATGTCTTCCATAAGTCCACATCAAGTTTAAGCTTTCGTTGTTGATAATCCAACAACTCCATTCAACCTTTTCTTCGTAAGCTTTCTCTTTCAATTTTATTTGTGAGAGTTATCATTTCCTTCTCCGTTCTCTTATTCCGATGATCTATCTTCTATTCATCCGTCCCAGAGGCATGGTGAAGTTGCTCCCTTCGTCCAATAGTCTCGTTTTGCCAAGATCATGTTCCTTTTCCTTGGTTATCCATTTAACCCAAGTGTTGTGACTATCATTCCTCTTTTAACCGGAGTCTCATCCTAGTGCTTTCATTTTGCCAAGTTCATATTCTATTCCTTCCATTTCCAACCGGAGTGTGGTGTTCTCTTTTCAAGTTCTTTCCATCTTATCAAGTTTTCCTTCTCTTTTCTACCAGAGTGCTGTCCAAATTCTGTCATTCTTGTTCCTTGACTATCTCATTATACCGAGGTGGTCATATTCTTTTCGTTCGTGAAGCTCTTATTTCCATGTCTTTCAACCTACAAGGTTCTCATGATGTTCCTTGTTCCTCTTGCTGAACGGACTGTTTTAAATTTTGTTCACATCCGTCGTGTCATTTCTTCAAGCTTTGCGACCTCTCAAGGTTCTTTGGTTTCACTCGTTTGTCAAAGAAGCAACTTGGTTTTACCTCTTTCTTCTTCCGTTTCTTTCCGGTGCCATCCTAGATCTCGGGACGAGATCCTCTCGTAGTGGTGGAGTGTTGTAACACCCCGGATGTAACTTGCCATATTTGTAACTCCAACTCTTGCCATTTCCGGCTATGTGATATGATATTCCCTCCGTGGTTGGGTTTCCCTTGATTTTGCATTTTGTCCTTGTCATGCATTTCATGTCATGTCATCATGTGCATCACATTCGCATACGTGTTCGTTTCATGAATCCGAGCATTTTCCCCGTTGTCCGTTTTGTAATCCGACACTCCTATGTTCCCCGGCGTCCCCTTTTACCTTTTTCCGTGAGCGGGTATTAAACTTTCTCGGAATGGACCGACGTTTGTCAAGCGGCCTTGGTATAGCACTGGTAGACCGCCTGTCAAGTTTCGGGTCATTTGGAGGTCGTTTGATACTCCAACGGTTAACCGGGCAGCCGCAAATCCCTCTTTTGTTGCAGCCCAACACCCCTCCAAACTGGCCCAAAACCCACCTAAACCCCTTCCATCATCTCGGTCGTTCGATCACGATCGCGTGGCCGAAAACGGCACTCCATTTGGAGCCTCCTAGCCCCTCCTACCTACAAATATGTGCCCCTCCCCGAAATTTCGCGCAGATCAAACCCTAGCCTTCATTCGTTTTCATATAGCTCAAGTATCTTCATTCGTTTTCCAAGTCTTCCCAGTGAATTGTGCCTTTTCTAATTTCATTTTCAATTCTTACGGTGGTTCGTTCAAGAGTTCTCTTCCTTCGTTATCATATAGATTCATTCGTTCTTTCCAACCCTACCGGTGGTTCCTTGAAGACCTTCGCAAGTTTGCGCCATATCTATCTTAATCCTTTCTACGAGAATAAGTAGTATGGCAAATCTGTTGCTTGTCATCAATCTAAATTGGTGAAGGATAAGCATAATGTAATTCTTATTCTTGTTTCATCGAGTTAACTCAATTCCCTATTCCGGAGGTTCTTCAAATTCTTGATTTCAATTGTTTCACCTTATCTTCCTCGGAGTTCCAAGCTCTCGCAATTATATCACCACGGAGATCCATCTATTCATTGCAAGGCTTCAACCTTATTCTTTTCATCCTTCATTTCATTTGATCATCCTTTTATTACCGGAGTTCTTTATGGAGGCTACATGATGATTCACAAAGGATTTAATTCCTTCTCGAAGTGTTCATTGAGATTCTTTTCAGAGAAGCTCAAGTATTCTTTATCTTGCATTTTAAAGTGCAATTCTTTCAACCGTATCATTCGAGGTGGTATTATGTCATTCTTGATAATTTGAGTTCATGTCTCATGATTCACATGTTGTTAAGAATGAGATATTTTAAATCCATCAAGCTCTTCTTTGGAGTTATCTTGGGTTTATACTTCACCTAAAGCCTTCTCTAAGGTTCGTTGCTATTATGGTGCTTATAAATGACCCAAGTTCTTCTTTTATCATCCCGGTGATATAGCTTTCTCGTCTCCTTGTTCTTATCAATCCAATTCTTTTCCCGTGAGTGGCAGGTTGTCACCTCATAATTTTGGGATGTCTTCCATAAGTCCACATCAAGTTTAAGCTTTCGTTGTTGATAATCCAACAACTCCGTTCAACCTTTTCTTCGTAAGCTTTCTCTTTCAATTTTATTTGTGAGAGTTATCATTTCCTTCTCCGTTCTCTTATTCCGATGATCTATCTTCTATTCATCCGTTCCAGAGGCATTGTGAAGTTGCTCCCTTCGTACAATAGTCTCGTTTTGCCAAGATCATATTCTTTTTCCTTGGTTATCCATTTAACCCAAGTGTTGAGACTATCATTCCTCTTTTAACCGGAGTCTCATCCAAGTGCTTTCATTTTGCCAAGTTCATATTCTATTCCTTCCATTTCCAACCGGAGTGTGGTGTTCTCTTTTCAAGTTCTTTCCATCTTATCAAGTTCTCCTTCTCTTTTCTACCAGAGTGCTGTCCAAATTCTGTCATTCTTGTTTCTTGACTATCTCATTATACCGAGGTGGTCATATTCTTTTCGTTCGTGAAGCTGTTATTTCCATGTCTTTCAACCTACAAGGTTCTCCTGATGTTCGTTGTTCCTCTTGCTGAACGGACTGTTTTAAATGTTCACATCCGTCGTGTCATTTCTTCAAGCTTTGCGACCTCTCAAGGTTCTTTGGTTTCACTCGTTTGTCAAAGAAGCAACTTGGTTTTACCTCTTTCTTCTTCCGTTTCTTTCCGGTGCCATCCTAGATCTCGGGACGAGATCCTCTCGTAGTGGTGGAGTGTTGTAACACCCCGGATGTAACTTGCCATATTTGTAACTCCAACTCTTGCCATTTCCGGCTATGTGATATGATATTCCCTCCGTGGTTGGGTTTCCCTTCATTTTGCATTTTGTCCTTGTCATGCATTTCATGTCATGTCATCATGTGCATCACATTCGCATACGTGTTCGTTTCATGAATCCGAGCATTTTCCCCATTGTCCGTTTTGCAATCCGACACTCCTATGTTCCCCGGCGTCCCCTTTTACCTTTTTCCGTGAGCGGGTATTAAACTTTCTCAGAATGGACCGAGGTTTGTCAAGCGGCCTTGGTATAGCACCGGTAGACCGCCTGTCAAGTTTCGGGTCATTCGGAGGTCGTTCGATACTCCAACGGTTAACCGGGTAGCCGCAAATCCTTCTTTTGTTGCAGCCCAACAACCCTCCAAACTGGCCCAAAACCCACCTAAACCCCTGCCATCATCTCGGTCGTTCGATCACGATCGCGTGGCCGAAAACGGCACTCCATTTGGAGCCTACTAGCCCCTCCTACCTATAAATATGTGCCCCTCCTTGAAATTTCGCGCAGATCAAACCCTAGCCTTCATCCCACCTCGCAGCTGGACATGTCCGTCCGCCGACGGACGTGTCCAACTTCCCTGCGCCGCCGCCACGTGTCGTCTCCCGATTCACCGCCGCCTGCGCCCACATCGCCGCGCCCGCCGATGCCCGCCGCGGCCCGTGGCCGGCCCGCCCACGCTGCGGACGGGCCCGCGCTCCTCCGCCGCCGAGCCCGCGCCGCGCCCGGCCTCCCGCGTCCCCGCCGGCCGTGCGCCGCCACCGCGCCGGTGTCGCTCCCCGTCGCGGCTCCGCCGCACCGCCGCCCCGCGCCTCTGCTCCTGCCCGCGCATGAGTCCGGCCAGATCCGGGGAGCCCGCGCCCGGATCCGCCTCCCCCGGCCTCCTCCGCCCCTCCCCGCAGCTCCGGCCACCTCCTACCGCAACTCCGGCGGATCTCTCCGGCGAGATCCGCGCTGCATCGAAAACGTGCAACCCTAGATCGGAGTGGTATATTCTCTAAGTCCCAGGATTTCAGTATTATGTGCCTCTGTTCATTGCACCATAAATCTCTACACACTGCTCCGTTTCATGCGTTTAATATGTCTAATTGTTCACATCGATGAGTACATCATTTCATCTCATTGCATCATTTCCACTTGAGGTCATCTTGATGCCCGAAATTCTGTTAGAAGTGGGCTATGTGATGTTAGTAGCAGATTCTTATCAGAACTTGCACTTTTGTCATTTTTGCCATGATTGATGTGTGCATCCTATGAACTGGAGTCCTACATGTGTTTTGTAATATGCCATGCCATCTTTACAGGGGTGTATGCCATGTATTTTTGTGATCTTTTTGGTGACTAGCACAAGCATGCAAACTAGGGATCATATTGTTGCTGATTTCAGGAACTTAGTAATTTCACCAAGTCATTCCCTGCTGTTATTTTTATGCCATGTGTTCATGTTGTTTCAGAGGGATCTATGCCTCTTTTGAGCATGATCAGTAAGGGTGTTGTGAACATATGTATTTTCTCTATCCATCCATGCCTTTGTTTTTAATTATGGAGTGCCATAGCTTGAGTCAATCGAGCTCTACTTTTGCTATAAAATGTTACTGGCAGATTGTTTACATGTTTTTCAATTTTGCCAAGCTTGTTGTAGTTGTTCATTGCATGCTATGATGTTGTTCTTGCCACTTATAGCTACTATGACATGTATTCTTGATGGATGTATGCTTAGTTTGTCATGTAATGCTCTTTAGTGAGTGCATAGAGCTCGTAAACATGCCTACTTGCTATCTGTTTTTGACATGCCCAGTTTTCTGCTAACTCTGAAAACTGTAACGAAACTTGCTTAATTGACATGGGTACTATTATATTTTCTGATCCTTTTTGGCTCATGGTCAGTAAGGGACTTTTGTTCAATGCTTCGAGTAGATTCATTCTGTGCCTTGTTTTGCTATATTGTGTTCCTGTAGCATGTTGTTTCCTTGCTCTAAACATGTCATCTTGATGGTAATTTCTGGCATGATAGTATTTTTCACCAAGTCTGTGAAGCTGATATGTTTTGCACTTTTGCCATGCTTGTTTGAACCTGCTATTGTGTGATTTAGCCATAGATCAGTGTTCATCTTTTGTCAAGCATCTTGAGTAGATCACTGTCATGTGCTTTGCTGGTACGTTTGGATGCAGTAGCTTAATTTCTTATTGCATGCTAAGTGGCATCATGTTGTTAAACGCAGAAATATGTCATTCTTGTTTTGCTTGTCATTTGCAAACCGTGCATCCGATTCCGGTGATCTTTATATCGGTTTCAACCGAAATTACCTCACCTTTCCAGTGGCATACTTGGTTTGCCAAGATTATGCCTTGTTCATCTTTTCCTTCCGGTGCACGCATATGCATTGCATACCACATCGTGCATATCATGCCATGTTTTGCATCATGTTGCTTGCGCATTGCATCGTGATTGATGTTTGTCCCCTTTGCTTGTGTTCTTGCCTTGGGTAGAGCCGGGAGACGAGTACATGAACGAGGAACCTGTTGAGAACACTTACGAGGATCAAGCTTTCGACAACCCTGAGAACCTTGCAGGCAAGATGACCATACCCTCGAAATCACTTCTATCTTTGCTTGCTAAATGCTCGCTCTTTTGCTATGCCTATGCTATGATGCCTACCACTTGCTTATCATGCCTCCCATATTGCCATGTCAAGTCTCTAACCATCCTTTCCTAACAAACCGTGTTTGGCTATGTTACCGCTTTGCTCAGCCCCTCTTATAGCGTTGTTAGTTGCAGGTGAAGATGAAGTTTGTTCCTTGTTGGAACATGGAGATGTTGTTCCTTGTTGGAACATGTTTACTTGTTGGGATATCACAATATATCTTATTTAATTAATGCATCTATATACTTGGTAAAGGGTGGAAGGCTCAGCCTTATCCCTGGTGTTTTGTTCCACTCTTGCCGCCCTAGTTTCCGTCATATCGGTATTATGTTCCCGGATTTTGCGTCCCTAACGCGGTTGGGTGATTTATGGGACCCCCTTGACAGTTCGCTTTGAATAAAGCTTTTCCAGCAAGGCCCAACATTGGTTTTACATTTACCTCACCACCACCTACTTTTCCCTTGGGAGTCGCTCTCTCGAGGGTCATCTTTATTTAGCCCCCCCGGGCCAATGCTTGTCTAAGTGTTGGTCCAAACTAGAGCCACTTGCGGTGCCACCCCTAGGCAACTTGGGGTATCTTCGGTTGCCGTACGTAGTGTTCATCCGGTGTTGCCCTGAGAACGAGATATGTGCAGCTCCTATCAGGATGTCGGCGCATCGGGAGGTCTTGTCGGTCTTGTTTTATTATTGTCGAAATGTCTTGTAGCCGGGATTCCGAGACTGATCGGGTCTTCCCGGGGAGAAGGAATATCCTTCGTTGATCGCGAGAGCTTATAATGGGCTAAGTTGGGACACCCTTGCATGGTTTGAACTTTCGAAAGCCATGCCCGCGGTTATGTGGCAGATGGGAATTTGTTAATGTCTGGTTGTAGAAAACCCAAAGTTGATCTTAATTAAAATACATCAACCGCGTGTGTAACCGTGATGGTCTCTTCTCGGCGGAGTCCGGGAAGTGAACACGGTGTTGGAGTTATGCTTGACGTAAGTAGTTTCAGGATCACTTCTTGATCATAGTTGTTCGACCGTGCTTTTGCCTTCTCTTCTCGCTCTCATTTGCATATGTTAGACACCAGATTTGCTAGTCGCTTGCTGCAGCTCCACCTCACTACCCTGTCCAACCTTTAAGCTTAAATATTCTTGATCTCGCGGGTGTGAGATTGCTGAGTCCCCGTGACTCACAGATATTTCCAAAACCAGTTTGCAGGTGCCGATGAAACCGTGCAGGTGACGCACTCGAGCTCAAGGAGGAGCTCGATGAAGATCTTGTTCATTGTGTTGTTTCATTTCAGTTGATCAGTAGTGGAGCCCAGTTGGGACGATCGGGGATCTGTGTAGCATTTGGGGTAGTCTTCTTTTATTTTGGTTCCGTAGTCGGACCATGATTGTATCTGTTTGATGTAATGCTTTACTCATGTATTGCGTGAAGTGGCGATTGTAAGCCAACTATGTATCTTTTTCCCTTATGTATTACATGGGTTGTGTGAAGATTACCTCACTTGCAACATTGCTTTCAATGCGGTTATGCCTCTAAGTCGTGCTTCGGCACGTGGGAGATATAGCCGCATCGAGGGCGTTACAAGTTGGTATCAGAGCCTTCCCCGACCTTAGGAGCCCCCACTGATTGATCGTTTTTAGCGGCCGAGTTTTGTCTAGAAAAATGTTTTGAGTCATTTAGGAATTATGTATCGGAGAGTTTAGGAATTCTTTTTTACTTCCCAGTCTCCTCATCGCTCTGGTAAGGCGTCCTGACGTAGAGTTTTGACTCTTCTCTTCTCAAATTTCACTAAAAAAATTTATAGGATCACGCGGGTATCTTAGAATCGTTCCGATGGTTTTGTGATGACAACATTGTCTTGGTGCCTCCTGTCAGCAGGGGTTTAGTGGAAGTGTCCCGGGGAGTTGAGCTCTGAGGTGTTGTCGTCATAATTTTATCATTGCAGTTCTAGAATACCTGAGTTTAGTACGCCGACATCGAAAATCTCTTTTGTACAATTGTTGGTGAGATAACCCTGATAGCCCAGTACTGAGGCGAGTGCGGGAGTATTGCCATAACTCGTATAACAGATGCTTTTCGAAGGTTGAGGTAAACGATTTCCAAAGGTTTCTTGGTTATGTGTTGAAGGATGGATACAGCTGGATCTAGGTATTGTTAGTTTGGGTGATATATTTTGTGTCCCCTGTATCCCCCACACCTGATTGCATAACCAGAAAGTTTCAGGAGTTTATCGGTGGGAATTCAAGTAGCTCCTAGAATATCTTTCCGACAGATGCATGATATGGGATTGGGTAAATCTCTATCATATGTATTTGTTTCCGGCTTATTCTGCAAGTCAAATCCTTTGTTTTTGTTTTGTTTTGTGGTATTCGAGTTGCTTCGAAGTCAAGTGTTGATCCATACCTTCCCTAAACGGTGTTCTCATATTTCTATGTGGATGTTAATCCTTCTTGTTCATCAAGGTTGTCTTTTCAATCTTTTCCAACCAGTGTGATTCTCTTCAAGAGGATCCTATCATTTTTCACATCCCCAAGTTCAATTCTAAGTTCTCCCAACGGTGTTCGTTTCACCCGTCCCCAAGTTGCCTTTGTTTTCCCGCCCTCCCACCCTTTTTCTTCAAGGACTCAGATTTCTTAATCAAGTATCCTTTTTATTGATGGAAGTTTCTTCATTCTTTCCTTCAATGTTCTTATCCGGTGATTATCATGAAGATGGTCAGGAGTTTCAAGTTCATCATTCGTCATTCTTTTCTTCTCCGGTGGTTCCAATTCAAGCTTTCGGTGTTGATCATATTCCTTTTCTCATTTCAAGTGCTTTCTTATGCCGGTGTATCTCTTAATCATTCACCTCTCGCTTTCCATTTGTTCCGGTGTGCTGAAGATATCTCGGAGGATTCGTGTCATCATTCCTAATTTGTTCAAGATATCTCGAGATTTTTATCTCTTTTGAGCCATTTAATTCTACCGGTGCAATCTCTCTTCTAAATCGTTCAACGGTGTATCTTTTGAGTGGGCCCTAACCCACGGGTCTTTTCCAGGATCTTTCCTGACTCTTCTAATTTTTCCGGAGTTATTCTCAAATTCTTTTCCAATTTTGACGTAAGAATGAATTATCATCAGTCAAATGTCATTCTCCAAGATCTTTCAAATTCTTCTCATCGTTGATTCAACCTTTCCAATTTTCATTCCGGAGTGCCTCAACAATTCATGGTGGTGTTTCTCGTCATCATTCTCTACATTTGAAGACCGAAGAAGAGTTCCTCTTTAATTCTTACCCGTTCTTCCAAAGATGCGAAGTTCAAGCATGATG
This sequence comes from Aegilops umbellulata, assembly GCA_032464435.1. NCBI lineage: Eukaryota > Viridiplantae > Streptophyta > Magnoliopsida > Poales > Poaceae > Aegilops > Aegilops umbellulata. Next base: position 105,361,130 of record CP136054.1, read on the forward strand.
CCATCCTCTCATGATTGTTTTAGATTGTGAGAATTCTTTTCACCCATCCGGAGCATTTCAGGAGTCTATTCAGTTTGATTCTCCGGAGCCATCATCTCAGTATTATTCATTCTCAGCTTTTAGCTCTCGTTCTTCAAATCATACCGGTGCATCATTCAATATTCTCTAATCAGTTCATGATCTCTTCGTTCTCATATAGCTCAAGTATCTTCATTCGTTTTCCAAGTCTTCCCAGTGAATTGTGCCTTTTCTAATTTCATTTTCAATTCTTACGGTGGTTCGTTCAAGAGTTCTCTTTCTTCGTTATCATATAGATTCATTCGTTCTTTCCAACCCTACCGGTGGTTCGTTGAAGACCTTCCCAAGTTTGCGCCATATCTATCTTAATCCTTTCTACGAGAATAAGTAGTATGCCAAATCCGTTGCTTGTCATCAATCTAAATTGGTGAAGGATAAGCATAATGTAATTCTTATTCTTGTTTCATCGAGTTAACTCAATTCCTATTCCGGAGGTTCTTCAAATTCTTGATTTCAATTGTTTCACCTTATCTTCCTCGGAGTTCCAAGCTCTCGCAATTATATCACCACGGAGATCCATCTATTCATTGCAAGGCTTCAACCTTATTCTTTTCATCCTTCATTTCATTTGATCATCCTTTTATTACCGGAGTTCTTTATGGAGGCTACATGATGATTCACAAAGGATTTAATTCCTTCTCAAAGTGTTCATTGAGATTCTTTTCAGAGAAGCTCAAGTATTCTTTATCTTGCATTTTAAAGTGCAATTCTTTCAACCGTATCATTCGAGGTGGTATTATGTCATTCTTGATAATTTGAGTTCATGTCTTATGATTCACATGTTGTTAAGAATGAGATATTTTAAATCCATCAAGCTCTTCTTTGGAGTTATCTTGGGTTTATACTTCACCTAAAGCCTTCTCTAAGGTTTGTTGCTATTATGGTGCTTATAAATGACCCAAGTGTTGGAAATATGCCCTAGAGGCAATAATAAAAGCATTATTATTATATTTCCTTATTCATGATAATTGTCTTTATTCGTGCTATAATTGTGTTATCCGGAAATCGTAATACATGTGTGAATAACAGACAACAATATGTCCCTAGTGAGCCTCTAGTTGACTAGCTCGTTGATCGACAGATAGTCATGGTTTCCTGACTATGGACATTGGATGTCATTGACAACGAGATCACATCATTAGGAGAATTATGTGATGGACAAGACCCAATCCTAAACATAGCATAAGATCGCTTAGTTCGTTTGCTAGAGTTTTCCAATGTCAAGTATCCTTTCCTTAGACCATGAGATCGTGCAACTCCCAGATACCATAGGAGTGCTTTGGGTGTGCCAAACGTCACAACGTAACTGGGTGACTATAAAGGTATACTACGGGTATCTCTGAAAGTGTCTGTTGGGTTGACATGGATCGAGACTGGGATTTGTCACTCCGCTTGACGGAGAGGTATCACCGGGCCCTCTCGGTAATGCATCATCATAATGAGCTCAATGTGATCAAAGTGTTTGATCACGGGATCATGCATTACGGTACGAGAAAAGTGACTTGCCGGTAACGAGATTGAACGAGGTATTGGGATACCGACGATCGAATCTCGGGCAAGTAAAATACCGATTGACAAAGGGAATCGTATACGGGATTAATTGAATCCTCGACATCATGGTTCATCCGATGAGATCATCGTGGAGCATGTGGGAGCCAACATGGGTATCCAGATCCCGCTGTTGGTTATTGCCCGAGAGCCGTCTCGGTCATGTCTGCATGTCTCCCGAACCCGTAGGGTCTACACACTTAAGGTTCGGTGACGCTAGGGTTGTGAAGATATGTATATGCAGTAACCCGAATGTTGTTCGGAGTCCCGGATGAGATCCCGGACGTCACGAGGAGTTTCGGAATGGTCCGGAGGTAAAGAATTATATATAGAAAGTGTTGTTTTGGCCATCGGGACAAGTTTCGGGGTTATCGGTATTGTACCGGGACCACTGGAGGGTCCCGGGGGGTCCACCGGGTGGGGCCACCTGCCTCGGAGGGGCCCCATGGGCTGTATGAGGAAGGGAACCAGCCCAAAGTGGGCTGGTGCACCTCCCCCCCAAGGGCCCATGCGCCTAGGGTTGGGGGGAACCCTAAAGGGGGCGCCCCCTTGCTTGTGTGGCAAGTCCCCCTCCCTGGCCGCCGCCCCCCCTAGGAGATTCCATCTCCTAGGGCCGGCGCCCCCCGCCCAAGGGGCTATATAAAGGGGGGAGGGGAGGGGGGCTGCGCACCCTTTGCCCTGGCGCCTCCCTCTCCCTCTCCAACACCTCCTCCTCCTCCGTAGAGCTCGGCGAAGCCCTGTCGGAGTACTGCGGCTCCACCATCACCACGCCGTCGTGCTGCTGCTGGAGTCTTCTTCCCCAACCTCTCCTTTGCCTTGCTGGATCAAGAAGAAGGAGACGTTACGCTGACCGTACGTGTGTTGAACGCGGAGGTGCCGTGCTTTAGGTGCTAGGATCTCCGGTGATTTGGATCACGGTGTGTACGACTACTTCATCCCCGTTCGTTGAACGCTTCCGCTCGCGATCTACAAAGTGGTATGTAGATGCAATCTCTCTCTCCCATGACTCGTTGCTAGATGAACTCATAGATGGATCTTGGTGAAACCGTAGGAAAAAATTTAATTTTCTGCAACGTTCCCCAACAGTGGCATCATGAGCCAGGTTTATGCGTAGTTCTCTATTGCACGAGTAGAACACAATTTGTTGTGGGCGTAGATGTTGTCAACTTTTCTTGCTGCTACTAGTCTTATCTTGCTTCAGCGGTATTGTGGGATGAAGCGGCCCGGACCAACCTTACACGTACGCTTACGTGAGACCGGTTCCACCGACTAACATGCACTAGTTGCATAAGGTGGCTGGCGGGTGTCTGTCTCTCCCACTTTAGTTGGAGCGGATTCGATGAAAAGGGTCCTTATGAAGGGTAAATATAAGTTGACAAATCACGTTGTGGTTTTCACGTAGGTAAGAAAACGTTCTTGCTAGAACCCTAATTCAGCCACGTAAAACTTGCAACAACAATTAGAGGACGTCTAACTTGTTTTTGCAGCGAGTGCTTTGTGATATGATATGGACAAAGTTGTGATGAATGATGAATGATCTATATGTGATGTATGAGATGTTCATGCTATTGTAATAGGAATCACGACTTGCATGTTGATGAGTATGACAACCGGCAGGAGCCATAGGAGTTGTCTTTATTTTTGTATGACCTGCGTGTCATTAAGAAACGCCATGTAAATTACTTTACTTTATTGCTAAACGCGTTAGCCATAGTAGTAGAAGTAATAGTTGGCGAGCAACTTCATGGAGACACGATGATGGAGATCATGATGATGGAGATCATGGTGTCAAGCCAGCGACAAGATGATCATGGAGCCCCAAGATGGAGATCAAAGGAGCTATGTGATATTGGCCATATCATGTCACGTTTATTATTTGATTGCATGTGATGTTTATCATGTTTTGCATCTTGTTTACTTAGAACGACGGTAGTAAATAAGATGATCCCTCATAATAATTTCAAGAAAGTGTTCCCCCTAACTGTGCACCCTTGCGACAGTTCGTTGTTTCGAAGCACCACGTGATGATCGGGTGTGATAGATTCTAACGTTCACATACAACGGGTGTAAGACAGATTTACACACGCAAAACACTTAGGTTGACTTGACGAGCCTAGCATGTACAGACATGGCCTCGGAACACAGAAGACCTAAAGGTCGAGCATGAGTCGTATAGAAGATACGATCAACATGAAGATGTTCACCGATGTTGACTAGTCCGTCTCACGTGATGATCGGACACGACCTATTTGACTCGGATCATGTAATACTTAGATGACTAGAAAAGGGATGTCTATCTAAGTGGGAGTTCATTAAATAATTTGATTAAATGAATTTTATTATCATGAACTTAGTCTAAAATATTTACAATATGTCTTGTAGATCAAATGGCCAACGTAGTCCTCAACTTCAACGCGTTCCTAAAGAAAACCAAGCTGAAAGACGATGGTAGCAACTATACGGACTGGGTCCGGAACCTGAGGATCATCCTCATAGCTGCCAAGAAAGATTATGTCCTACGAGCACCGCTGGGTGACGCACCTATTCTCCCTGCAGAACAAGACGTTATGAACGCTTGGCAGTCACGCTGCGATGATTACTCCCTCGTTCAGTGCGGCATGCTTTACAGCTTAGAGCCGGGGCTCCAAAAGCGTTTTGAGAGACATGGAGCATATGAGATGTTCGAAGAGCTGAAAATGGTTTTCCAAGCTCATGCCCGGGTCGAGAGATATGAAGTCTCCGACAAATTCTTTAGCTGTAAGATGGAGGAAAATGGCTCTGTCAGTGAACACATACTCAAGATGTCTGGGTTGCACAACCGCTTGACTCAACTGGAAGTTAACCTCCCGGATGAAGCGGTCATTGACAGAATCCTCCAGTCGCTTCCACCTAGCTACAAGAGCTTTGTGATGAACTACAATATGCAGGGGATGGTAAAGACCATTCCTGAGGTATATGCTATGCTGAAATCAGCAGAGGTAGAAATCAAGAAGGAGCATCAAGTGTTGATGGTGAATAAAACCACAAAGTTCAAGAAGGGCAAGGGTAAAAAGAACTTCAAGAAGGACGGCAAGGAAGTTGCCGCGCCCGGTAAGCAAGTTACCGGGAAGAAGCCAAAGAATGGACCCAAGCCCGAGACTGGGTGCTTTTATTGCAAGGGAAGTGGTCACTGGAAGCGGAACTGCCCCAAATACTTAGCGGACAAGAAGGCCGGCAAAACCAAAGGTATATGTGATATACATGTAATTGATGTGTACCTTACCAGTACTCGTAGTAGCTCTTGGGTATTTGATACCGGTGCAGTTGCTCACTTTGTAACTCAAAGCAGGAGCTGCGGAATAAACGGAGACTGGCGAAGGACGAGGTGACGATGCGCGTCGGGAATGGTTCCAAGGTCGATGTGATCGCCGTCGGCACGCTACCTCTACATTTACCTACGGGATTAGTTTTAAACCTCAATAATTGTTATTTAGTGCCAAGTTTGAGCATGAACATTATATCTGGATCTCGTTTAATTCGAGATGGATACTCATTTAAATCCGAGAATAATGGTTGTTCTATTTATATGAGAAATATGTTTTATGGTCATGCTCCGATGGTTAATGGTTTATTCTTAATGAATCTCGTACGTGATGATACACATATTCATAGTGTGAATACCAAAAAAAGTTAAAGTTGATAACAATAGTCCCACATATTTGTGGCACTGCCGCCTTGGTCACATAGGTGTCAAACGCATGAAGAAGCTCCATGCAGATGGACTTTTAGAGTCTCTTGATTATGAATCATTTGACACGTGTGAACCATGCCTCATGGGTAAAATGACCAAGACTCCGTTCTCAGGAACAATGGAGCGAGCAACCAACTTATTGGAAATCATACATACTGATGTGTGCGGTCCAATGAGTGTTGAGGCTCGCGGTGGCTATCGTTTTATTATTGTCGAAATGTCTTGTAGCCGGGATTCCGAGACTGATCGGGTCTTCCCGGGGAGAAGGAATATCCTTCGTTGATCGCGAGAGCTTGTAATGGGCTAAGTTGGGACACCCCTAGAGGGTTTGAACTTTCGAAAGTCGTGCCCGCGGTTATGTGGCAGATGGGAATTTGTTAATGTCCGGTTATAGAAACCCGAAGTTGATCTTAATTAAAATACATCAACCGCGTGTGTAACCGTGATGGTCTCTTCTCGGCGGAGTCCGGGAAGTGAACACGGTGTTGGAGTTATGCTTAACGTAAGTAGTTTCAGGATCACTTCTTGATCATAGTTGTTCGACCGTGCTTTTGCCTTCTCTTCTCGCTCTCATTTGCGTATGTTAGACACCAGATTTGCTAGTCGCTTGCTGCAGCTCCACCTCACTACCATGTCCTACCTTTAAGCTTAAATAGTCTTGATCTCGCGGGTGTGAGATTGCTGAGTCCCCGTGACTCACAGATACTTCCATAACCAGTTTGCAGGTGCCGATGAAACCGTGCAGGTGACGCACTCGAGCTCAAGGAGGAGCTCGATGAAGATCTTGTTCATTGTGTTGTTTCATTTCAGTTGATCAGTAGTGGAGCCCAGTTGGGATGATCGGGGATCTGTGTAGCATTTGGGGTAGTCTTCTTTTTATTTTGGTTCCATAGTCGGACCTTGATTGTATCTGTTTGATGTAATGCTTTACTCATGTATTGCGTGAAGTGGCGATTGTAAGCCAACTATGTATCTTTTTCCCTTATGTATTACATGGGTTGTGTGAAGATTACCTCACTTGTGACATTGCTTTCAATGCGGTTATGCCTCTAAGTCGTGCTTCGACACGTGGGAGATATAGCCGCATCGAGCGTGTTACAATTCTCAACCCTACCGGGGCCGCTTTGCCAACTCACAAGTCCACGGACTCAGATCCGCTTCCTCGCACCCTCATCTAACCTACCAGAGCGGCTTCTGACGCCCCATCCACGGCCGCAGATCCGCATCGTCGACACCACCCTTAACCCAACCACCGGAGCAGCTTCTGACGCCCCGTCCACGGCCGCAGATCTGCATCGTCGACACCATCCTTAACCCAACCACCGGAGCAGCTTCACCTACGCCCTCGTCCACGGCCATAGATCCGCTTCGCCCACACCGTAGTCCACCTACCAGAGCCGCTCCACAAACACCCTACTCGATGGTTCTAGATCTCCTTACCGGACCCTGACAGCCAGCGCAGCATCATCACCCTCGACGTTTCTAACCTAATTCCCACAGTCTGGAGAGATTCCAAGCACGCGCCACGGCCTAGGTACTTGTCACCTTTAAACCCGTCCAGCATCACCTGCCCGATGTACTTCAAATATACTAACCGGTCACAGTTACCTGTTATGCAGCTGGCAAAAACTACAAGGACGATGTTTCTTCTGGATCTAACAGCTTGGCCAACCAAGATCCTGGACTGAGGCATTGCTATGATCTTGTAAGCGCGTCTCTCTCTCTTGTATTGTTCTGTGCCTGCCAGCGTGCTTTGCTAGGATTTTCGACTAGTAATCCCTTTGTGTAGACAATGATTTCTACTACTGGCTGCTAAATTAGATATGTAGATGTCATACATGATACTACCTCCTACCTCCGTTCCTAAATATAAGTCTTTCTAGAGATTCCACTATAGGCTACATACGGAGCAAAATGAGTGAATCTACACTCGAAAATGCATCTATATACATCTGTATGTGGTCCATACTGGAATATCTACAAAGACATATATTTAGGAACAGGGGTATTACATTACACAAAATCGTAGGTGGCATGTAGGAATTCCAGTGCACTACATTAGGCTCCCTTAGAGTGCCTGCTAGTCCAGCATACAGAGTCATGGCTAGTTTATGGTACACACACAATTGTTAATTGGTGGTTTAAATATGCGCAAGGGATATGCAATGTAGTATCATGTAGAGATGTCTGAAATTAGCCGTGTCAACTTGTAGATAGGGTTACACAATGAAAAAGTACAAGATGTATGTGCAAATTTCATGGAACATCGCAAGAAAAGGAGAGGCAGCGGTGAGCCTATACAGTGTGCTATGGTACGTCACTCCTCTATTGCAATCATCGTGACATGTTATTTGTATGCCAGTTCTATTAGCCAAGTTTCTTAGGGACAGTTATTATGAGTTATCCTAAGAAAATAAGCACCTGTGAATATAAGTTCCATGTAATAAGCCAACCAGTTCTTTTCATTGCGTTTTCAGCTTATCTTTGGTATGATCAGTGGAATGTCTAGATTGCATTATATATTTTTTCATTTTGCTGCCCAGATGGAAATTAATTTGACTTGCAAAATCACAAATTGAACCCAGTGCAATAATTAATATGATAGGAAAACAGACCATCACTATTTGCTCAAAATGCAAATACAAAGATACCATCTACTTGGCACAATCTACTTTAGTCAATTTTTTCATAGAGATCTCATCGCCTAATTTAAACGAACAACGCATGACCCACATTTAAATGAAGAACAATTATTTATTTAAATTTGATGGTCCAAGTGGCTGGTTATTATCGTATAGCAGCACGACCTGAAAGCATCATATAGCAGCAGCAGCAGCTCATCGCAACTCATCATACAACAGCAGCAGTCTGCAATTCATCATATACCAGCAGCAGCTCATAGCAATTCATCATATAGCAGTAGCAGGAGCAGCTCATAGAAATTCATCATATAGCAGCAGCAGGAGCAGCTCATAGCAATTCATCATATAGCAGCAGCAGGAGCAGCTCATAACAATTATCATATAGCAGCAGCAGGAGCAGCTTGTAGCAACTCATCATATAGCAGCAGGAGGAGCAGCTTGTAGCAACTCATCATATAGCAGAAGTAGCAGCTCATAGCAATTCATCATATAGCAGCAGCAGCTCATAGCAACTCATCATACAGCAGCAGCAGCTCATAGCAACTCATCATATAGCAGCAGCAGGAGCAGATCATAGCAATGCATCATATAGCAGCAGCAGAAGTAGCTCATAGCAATTCATTGTATAGGGGATTAGAATGAAAATTTGGCAAAAAATCAGAGGAGATCCTCACCTTGTTGGATGAGCTCATCCTTCAACATCACCTGGGAGGAGGGGAGGGGGAATAAGGTGCCTTCTGCTGCAGTGTGGCATCAGCCGTAGTTATGCAACGCCCGCTGGAGTAGTGCGTTGGACGAACCAGAGTGGAGCAGCTGCTGGAGACCATGAGAATGAGGGGCGGTGCCAGAGGGAGGATAAGCCAGGGAGATTTGCCCCTACCCGCCGGCCATGTAGCCCAGCTGGACATAGCATCGTCGAGGACAAGGCCAGATGGGACCAGTGGCGACGGCTCGCTGGAGGAACCCTAGTGCTGTAGGCAGGGGATCGAGGTAGAGGGAAAGGGGAGAGGATATTCAAGCGGGCAGGGCAACGAATGCTTGCGTGTTTGTTTTTACTTGAGGGTCAGGTGTGACACAGGCGTCAACAGTTGCACTTTGAGTGTAATATAGGCAAACAACAGAGTCATTTCACTATTCCCCTTCCCTTCAATTTTTAGTGAGGTTCTACCCGAAACACCCCCCTCCAAAGCGAAATTAGTTAAGCCCAAGCCCATAACTCAAAAATGACTTCTTTACATCTTTTATGGCTTATTTTGACAATATGCCCTGAAAAGGCGGAATCGAACTGGCCCTTAACCTGCAATTCAATTGTGCGTGCAATGATGAATCACTCGTGCCTGCTATTTGTACATTTAGGCATCATCATACATGGCATAACCTAATACATGTGCATTCCATTGTAGAATCTGGAATATGCAATGTTTATGTTAGTTCATACGTTGCACATGATGTTTAAATGCCTCTTAAATCTGGTCAGTCAAGTGATGGTCTTTAAGCCTCCTTCTTTGCTTCTTTTCTTCATATGTAAGATTTGCTCACACTTCTGTTCAATTGCTTGTTTGCATCAGCCAGCCATACTAGGACTGTTTGCTTTGATTACTTGATGTTCTTGACCTAAGACTCGAACAGAGCTTGTCAACGATTTAAACACTAATGGCTGGTGTAGTGGGGCCTTGTCTAACTCATAGGTGACATAAAGGTTTGGTTGTACACTACATTAGGCTCTCCAAGAGTACCTGGAGATCGAAGGTATGCCTAGTTTTTACATAGTGCAGACATAGTAAATGCTCATTTCATTGTGTGCAAGTGCAAGAGATGCGGCATGTTTCATTATGTGGTGTTGTTTTGTTATAATCTCATCCTTTTATGTTCACAGACTGGAAAGTATGCATATTTATCTTCCAAGGAGACGAGTAACTAGTTTGTGTCACCTTGCAGAGGAGGTGCAATGAAGATAAGATTGACGATTCCAAGTACAAGATGTTAGGAAGGAGCCTTGCAAGAGAAGTAGGAGCTGCGCTGAACCTCTTCAACCTGCTAAGGTAAGTCACTGTATGCAACTCAACAGTTCAATTCCTTGTTTGTTTCAGGCTTAGTTAATTTTCTCTTTTCAATTGCTTTATTTGTCCTCAGTTAATGAGATGCCCAAATAATCATGCCTGATGTTCGGTACTTGTATCACTATTAGTTGGCATAATTAAAGGCCTTACCATTTAATTACTCTGCCGAAGTGTGCCTGAAGCTTTGAAGTGTATTAACCAACTATTATTGCATGAGGCTCACAATCTAGTTTATACTACGCTAATGATTGCATAGTTTTGCCTGCTGTAGTATGTTTGTATGAAACCCTCTGCTGTTCATTATGCTCCCTAAGACTTTAATTGAGGCACAGAATGGCCAACTACTTGCTTACTTATACGCAACGTGCTGTCTAAATTTGTAACTTGTCTGTGTTTTCGATTGGGCCCCAACATCATGCTCCTCTTGTGAGCTAAGAGGGATTTCTGTATGCAGGTTGCACAGACTATATTTTTTATAATTTTTAAAATATCACCTGCTTATGCTTCATGACGTGTAACATTTTTTTAAAGTGACATGTAACATTATTGTTAGTCCTATTTTGCCATGTAGTACAAAATATTGTCTTGTTCGCTTCACTGTTGTAACTATATTTTTGCCCTAGTCATGTGTACTTACAGAAACACTTCAGGATGAAGTGACATCAACACAAAGATCTGCGAGCAGTGCGGCATGGCTGTTACCGAATGATTATGGATTGGAATTGGAATGTGCTGATGTTCTCGAGCATCAACTAGAGGTGGCAAGACAACGTGTACATGATTGTCAACGTATAATCAACAAGTTGAGACTGGACATGCATGTATTAGATGCAGGAGTCCAAAAAATGAAACAAGACACTGAGGTAACCATGAAGGAATTGGAGATTTTGCAGACTGAAATTTGTGCTATCAGAATCCGGCCAATCCTATTTTCTGAAGAGATTATAGTTCAAATGGAGTTAAGTTGATGCGCGTCCATGATGTATGAGCTATATTTGCCCAGTGTATGTAATTTTCGGTTTGTGTATGCTTTATTATCACCTGTGCCGAACCATAATGCCCAGTGGGTAGAATCGGCTGTAATTTCTTTACTGTATAGTGTAGGATTATTCTACCTTTCTATGCCTTGATCTCTTTGTTGTAATAGTGTAGGCTTTTTAGAGGTGGTAGTATTGAGTAGGATAATTCTTTGAATATGCTATATCGTTCAAACGGGGGCCAATTCTCCCGACCATGGCCCTTCACGGGCCGTCGGACCCATGGGCCTTCTACGTCTCGTAGGATCCATGGGCCTTCTACATCTCGTAAGATCCATGGGCCTTCTACGTCTCGTAGGATCCATGGGCCTTCTACGTCTCATAGGATCCATGGGCCTTGTACGTCTCGTAGGATCCATGGGCTGCCGGCTCAGTTATGGGTCTTGTACGGCCCTCTAATGGGCCGTAGGCGGGCCTTTAATGGAAATCGGACGTTGTATGGGCTGACAGTAATGGGCCGTTAATAGGCCGTATTTGGTGATCCTATGAAATTGGCCCAACAGTCTAACGGTCCACAAACGGGCCGACTGTAACGACGGGCTGAATTTGGCCCACAAGCAGAAAATGACAGTAACGGGCCGTAAGTAACCGAATGCTGCAAATGAGCCCAAGAATAAATGGGCCCTCGGAAGGCCGAAAGTTAACTTGGGCAGGAAACGGCCCAACAGAATAACGGGCCGTTAATGGGTATAAAGTGATACACTGTTCATTACGGGTCAGTTTCACCACGGGCCGTTAATGTGTAAAGTAATACACTGTTCATTACGGGCCAGTTTCAGCACGGGCCGCTAATGGGCCAAGAGTTACAAAGGGCCTCATATGGGCCGAAAGACATCATGGGCTATACATGGGCCAAAAGTTAAAACGGGCTGGAATCATATTGGACGACCCAGATGACGCTACTGGGCCTAATTCGAATAGGGCGTAATGGGCCTTGGCTTAGCGGGCTGTAAATGGGCTATATGCGAACAGGCCGTTAACTGGCTTTCCATGGGCCGGCCTGCCACCTTTTGACCAAGTCAAACGGGCCGACCTTTTCACAGGAATGGGCCTCTGTTGGGCCGTGCCACGTGTCGACGTATCATAGGCGACTATCTGACCCACTGACGAGCTGACACGTGTTTCGTCCGGCCAATAAGAATTTTACACATGGAAATTTCTCATTGGTTAGGGCTGTTAATGGGTTATCGGATCCGAAACCCGACCCGATAGCTTAACGGCGTTCCGTTACGGTGGATGCAACATGTCGGTCACCCTTGACGAAAGCACTTCTGTGACGCGCGATTTATCGTCATGGAAGTGGACACTTCCGTGATGATAATTTTGGTAATGTCATGGAACACTTCTACGACAGCACAGGTATGACTATCTTGATTCTGTCATAAATTTGTCATGGATGTACATGCATGACAAAAAAGCGACCTACTGTGACAAACACGTATCATCACGGAAGTGTATTTTTTTTGTAGTGTCAAGAAGAACGGCAAGCAAGTTTCTGCTCAAGTGAAGAAGCCCAATGATAGCCCACAAGTGTAGGGGATCGCAACAACTTTCGAGGGTAGAGTATTTAACCCAAATTTATTAATTCGACACAAGGGGAGCCAAAGAATATTCTCAAGTATTAGCAACTGAGTTGTCAATTCGGCCACACCTGGATAACTTAATATCTGCATCAAGGTATTTAGTAGCAAAGTAATATGATAGTAGTGGTAATGGTAACAAAAGAGTAACAAAAGCAAAAGTAATATTTTTGGTGTTTTGTAGTGATTGTAACAGTAGCAACGGGAAAGTAAATAAGCGAGAACCAGTATTGGAAAGCTCGTAGACATTGGATCGGTGATGGATAATTATGCCGGATGCGGTTCATCATGTAACAGTCATAACATAGGGTGACATAGAACTAGCTCCAATTCATCAATGTAATGTAGGTATGTATTCCTAATATAGTCATACGTGCTTATGGAAAAGAACTTGAATGACATCTTTTGTCGTACCCTCCCGTGGTAGCAGGGTCCTAATGGAAACTAAGGGATATTAAGGCCTCCTTTTAATAGAGAACCGGAACAAAGCATTAGCACATAGTGAATACATGAACTCCTCAAACTAGGGTCATCACCGGGAGTGGTCCCGATTATTGTCACTTCGGGGTTGCCGGATCATAACACATAGTAGGTGACTATAGACTTGCAAGATAGGATCAAGAACACACATATATTCATGAAAACATAATAGGTTCAGATATGAAATCATGGCACTCGGGCCCTAGTGACAAGCATTAAGCATAGCAAAGTCATAGCAAAATCAATCTCAGAACATAGTGGATACTAGGGATCAAACTCTAACGAAACTAACTCGATTACATGATAGATCTCATCCAACCCATAACGTCCAGCAAGCCTACGATGGAATTACTCACGCACGGCGGTGAGCATCATGAAATTGGTGATGGAGGATGGTTGATGATGATGACGCCGACGAATCCCCCTCTCTGGAGACCCGAACGGACTCCAGATCAGCCCTCCCGAGAGGTTTTTGGGCTTAGCGGCGGCTCCGTATCGTAAAACGTGATGATTTCTTCTCCTTGATTTTTCTCCCCGAAAGCAAATATATAGAGTTGGAGTAGGCGTCGGAGGAGCCTCAGGGGGCCCATGAGGTAGGGGGCGCCCCCCACCCTCGTGGACAGGTGGTGGGCCCCCTGGCCTTCATCTTTTGGAATGATTTTTTATTATTTCCGAAAAGAAGTTCCGTGAAGTTTCAGGTCATTCCTAGAAGTTTTGTTTCTGCACATAAATAACACTATGGCAATTCTGCTGAAAACAGCGTCAGTCCGGGGTTAGTTCCATTCAAATCATGCAAGTTAGAGTCCAAAACAAGGGCAAAAGTGTTTGGAAAAGTTGATACGATGGAGACGTATCAACTCCCCCAAGCTTAAACCTTTGCTTGTCCTCAAGCAATTCAGTTGATAAACTGAAAGTGATAAAGAAAACTTTTACAAACTCTGTTTGCTCTTTTTGTTGTAAATATGTAAAGCCAGCATTCAAGTTTTCAGCAAATATCATGACTAACCACACTTGCAATAACTCTCAGGTCTCATGTTTATCTCATATCAATAGCATAATTAACTAGCGAGTCATAATAATAAATCTCGGATGACAACACTTTCTCAAAACAATCATAATATGATATAACAAGATGGTATCTCGCTAGCCCTTTCTGAGACCGCAAAACATAAATGCAGAGCACCTTTAAAGATTAAGGACTGACTAGACATTGTAATTCATGGTAAAAGAGATCCAATCATAGTCATACCCAATATAAATTAACAGTAATGAATGCAAATGACAGTTGTGCTCTCCAGCTAGTGCTTTTTAATAAGAGGGTGATGACTCAACATAAAAGTAAATAGATAGGCCCTTTGCAGAGGGAAGCAGGGATTTGTAGAGGTGCAAGAGCTCGGTTTTGAAATAGAGATAAATAATATTTTGAGCGGCATACTTTCATTGTCGACATTGCAACTAAGAGATGGCGATATCTTCCATGCTACACACATTATAGGCGGTTCCCAAACAGAATGGTAAAGTTTATACTCCCCCTCCACCAACAAGCATCAATCCATGACTTTCTCGAAACAACGCGTGTCTCCAACTAGCAACAGTCCCAGGGGGAGTTTTGTTTGCAATTAATTTTGATTTAGTTTGCATAAAGCATGGGACTGGGCATCCCGGTGACCAGCCATTTTCTCGTGAGTGAGGAGCGGAGTCCACTCCTCTTGAGAATAACCCGCCTAACATGGAAGATAAGGGAAGCCCTAGTTGATACATGAGCTATTCAAGCGTACAAAACATAATGTTTATTTGAAGGTTTAGAGTTTGGCACATACAAATTTACTTGGAACGGCAGGTAGATACCGCATATGGGAAGGTATAGTGGACTCATATGGGATAACTTTGGGGTTTAAGGGATTGGATGCAGAAGCAGTATTCCCGCTTAGTACAAGTGAAGGCTAGCAAAAGACCGGGAAGCGACCAACTAGAGAGCGACAACAGCCATGAACATGCATTAAAATTAATAAACATTGGATGCAAGCATGAGTAGGATATAATCCACCATGAACATAAATATCGTGAAGGCTATGTTGATTTGTTTCAACTACATGCGTGAACATGTGCCAAGTCAAGTCACTTAAATCATTCAAAGGAGGATACCACCTCACTATACCACATCACAACCATTTTAATAGCATGTTGGCACGCAAGGTAAACCATTATAACTCATAGCTAATCAAGCATGGCACAAGCAACTATGATCTCTAATTGTCATTGCAAACATGTTTATTCATAACAAGCTGAATCAAGAACGATGAACTCATCATATTTACAAAAACAAGAGAGGTCGAGTTCATACCAGCTTTTCCCATATCAGTCAGTCCATCATATATCATCATAATTGCCTTTCACATGCATTGGACTAAGCTGGAATCTGCGAGCATTCAATAAACAGGAGAAGACAAGGCAATATGGGCTCTTGGTTAAATAGACAACAATGCATATAAGAGCCACCTCAACAATTTAATCATGGTCTTCTCCTATCGACCCCCAAAGAAAAGAAAAGAAATAAAAACTATTTAAACGGGAAAGCTCCCAACAAGCAAAAGAAGAACGGGAAATATTTTTGGGTTTTCTTTTTAACTATTACTACTACAACAAGGAAAGTAAAGTAGCTAAAAGCTACACTAATTTTTTTGTTTTTCTTAAGGTTTAACAAACACATAAGAAGAGAGCAGGAAAAAGAAAATAAACTAGCATGGATATTACAGTGAAAGAGTATGAGCACCGACATCTAGCAATGAGTGCGTGTAAACATAAATGTAATGTCGGTGAGAAATACGTACTCCCCCAAGCTTAGGCTTTTGGCCTAAGTTGG
The DNA here is from genome assembly GCA_032464435.1 of Aegilops umbellulata. Classification (NCBI taxonomy): domain Eukaryota; kingdom Viridiplantae; phylum Streptophyta; class Magnoliopsida; order Poales; family Poaceae; genus Aegilops; species Aegilops umbellulata. The sequence goes on from CP136054.1 coordinate 105,377,148, forward strand.
TTCAATGCCAGGGATGGCCTGGCGGATACCCGTAGGTGTAGCTGGGTCGTACTGTGATGAAGAGGACTCTGACTGCCACTGGCTGGCAGCCATCTCCGGATCCCAAGAGTAAACAGACTGTCGTGGAGGCTCATATTGTGGTTTCAGCTCCGGGGCTGGTGTAGGGTTCCGGTAGGCTTGAACAGCCGCCCACGGAATGAGGCAATGACCTTCAGACAAATTGAACAAGGAAGGAGCAGGCAAGGTAATAGTCTCAGGGTGATGTTTATTAAAGTACAATTTATATTTAAGCTCTCCTTCCCTGCCTTTAACAAAAAAATCATGCCCTAGCATACTCTTATAATCTAAATAAGCACTAGGCAACATTTTTTCTTCTTTCTCATAAAGCCTAATAGGTATATTAAAATGTGTAGCTAGGCGTGAAGCATAAATACCTACAAAGATGGGGCCCTTAGTACGGTTCAAACTTAATCGTTTAGTAATAATTCCGCCCATACAAACAGTGTTATCACGGTATAAACCATGGAATACATTATAATATCAGGAACACTAAGGTTTCCACAGTTTCCGCGACCAATCAAGCAACGACTAGCAAATAAGGCAAAGTAGCGTAAAACAGGAAAATGTATGCTAGTGATTCTTGCATCGGAAACCTTCCTGGTTTCCCCCACAGTGACGGTGTTAATAAATTCTTTACGATGTGGTTCATCTAAGGTACCCTCGAAGGGTATTTTGCAAACCTCACAAAATTCAACTAGTGGCATTTTCTTAACAACGTCATATAAATGAAACTCTACTGAAGGAGGTGATTCCTTAGGAAAATAGTAGAAGTTTTGCACAAAAGTATTAGTGAGTAAGAGATACTGATGACGTTGGTCGCGGAGGAAGTCGGTGAGGCCAGCATCCTCAGCCAATGAATAAAAATCCTCATAAATCCCGGCTTGTCTCAAAAAGTCACCGGAAGGCCATTCACACGGCCGGACCTCCGTGGTACGAGGCAAATTATATTTGGGCCTCTGTGCTTCTTTATTTTGCTTTTCCTTCGAGCTTCGGCTCGATGAGCCCCTCAAAAGTCTCTTCTTCATTTTCGGAAATATTCTGAAATTTTTAGTAACTTCAAACAAAAGTGAACCAAGCTCAACAAAATTGATAGCAACTACTCCTACAAGTGCCTAGAGCTTGTATCAAGCATTAGAACTACTTGGAACCATATAAATTTGACATGCAAGCTCAAGAACATGGTCACCTATGCAGCACAATTTTGCAATGAATAAAGCACTAGAGCAAAAACTAGTTGGGCCAATGGAGGAGTCACATACCAAGGAACAATCTCCCCAAGCAGTTTTGTGAGAGGTGCTTTGAGCAAGGAGATCAAAAATCACCGCGAAGTGAGCTAGAACTCGTGCTTGAGTTGGATATTCGTGTTTGTGGGAGGAAGAAGAAGAGGATGGGTGCAGGAATAAGTGGAGGAGTGCCACCGTGGGGCCACGAGGCAGGGGGCGCGCCCTCCACCCTCGTGGCCAGGTGGCAGCTCCCCCCGCGGTGTTTTCAGTACCATAAATCCTCAAATATTCCAGAAAAAATCATATTAAATTGGCATGTCATTTGGAGGACTTTTATTTTCTAGGTATTTTGATATTGCACAGATAATCAGAAAACAGACAGAAAAATACTATTTTTACTTTATTTCAACTAAATAACAGAAAGTATAAAGAGGGTACAGAGGGTTGTGCCTTCTAGTTTCATCCATCTCATGCTCATCAAAAGGAATCCATTAACAAGGTTGATCAAGTCTTGTTAACAAACTCATTCCGATTAACATGGAACCGGAGAAATTTCGAATAACACTATGTTACCTCAACGGGGATGTGCACATCCCCTATAATAAGAATATCATATTTCTTCTTGACAGTAGGAAGAGGAAATTCAAAACCTCCAAATATAATGGATGGAAGTTTTCCAATAGAATTGATACTATGAACTTGAGGTTGTTTCCTCGGAAAGTGTACCGTATGCTCATTACCATTAACATGAAAAGTGACATTGCCTTTGTTGCAATCTATAACAGCCCCAGTAGTATTCAGAAAAGGTCTTCCAATAATAATAGACATACTATCGTCCTCGGGAATATCAAGAATAACAAAGTCCGTTAAAAATAGTAACGTTTGCAACCACAACAGGCACATCCTCACAAATACCGACATGTATAGTAGTTGATTTATCAGCCATTTGCAAAGATATTTCAGTAGGTATAACCTTATTCAAATCAAGTCTACGATATAAAGAGAGGGGCATAACACTAACACTAGCTCCAAGATCACATAAAGCAGTTTTAACATAGTTTCTTTTAAAGGAGCATGGTATAGTGGGTACTCCTGGATCTCCAAGTTTCTTTGGTATTCCACCCTTAAAAGTGTAATTAGAAAGCATGGTGGAAATCTCAGCTTCCGGTATCTTTCTTTTATCTGTGACAATATCTTTCATATACTTAGCATAAGGATTCATTTTGAGCATATCAGTCAATCGCATACGCAAAAAGATAGGTCTAATCATTTCAGCAAAGCGCTCAAAATCCTCATCATCCTTTTTCTTGGATGGTTTTAGAGGAAAAGGCATGGGTTTCTGAACCCATGGTTCTCTTTCTTTACCATGTTTCCTAGCAACAAAGTCTCTCTTATCATAACGTTGATTCTTTGATTGTGGGTTATCAAGATCAACAGCAGGTTCAACTTCTACATCATTGTCATTACTAGGTTGAGCATCATCATGAACATCATCATTAACATTTTCACTAGGTTCAGTTCATTACCAGATTGTGTTTCAACATCGCACATAGAGATATCATTTGGATTCTCAGGTGGTTCAACAATAGGTTCACTAGAAGTTTGCAAAGTCCTATCATTTTTCTTTTTCTTCCTTTTAGAAGAAGTAGGTACATCAATATTATTTCTCTGAGAATCTTGCTCAATTCTCTTAGGGTGGCCTTCAGGAAACAAAGGTTCCTGAGTCATTCTACCAGTTCTAGTAGCCACTCTAACAGCATAATCATTTTCCTTACTATTCATTTCATTGAGCAAATCATTTTGAGCTTTAAGTACTTGTTCTACTTGAGTGGCAACCAGCATGTTTGCTAACAAGTTTAAGTTCACCTCTAATATTAGCCATATAATCACCCAAGTGTTTAACCATATCGGAATTGTATTTCAATTGTCTACCAAAATAAGCATTAAAATTTTCTTGTTTGACAATAAAATTATCGAACTCATCAAAGCATTGTCTAGCGGACTTATAGTGAGGAATATCACCTTCATCAAATCTATAGAGAGAATTTACCTTTACTACATGTGTAGGGTTATGAAGACCAGGAGGTTCTTCAATAGGTAATGAATTAAGATCATATATTTCTTTAACAGGCGGTAAATTAAGACCATGTATTTCTTCAATAGGAGGTAAATTCTTGACATCTTCAGCTTTAATATGTTTTTATTTCATAGATTTCTTTGCCTCTTGCATATCTTTAGGACTGAGAAATAGAACACCTCTCTTCTTCAGAGTTGGTTTAGGAATAGGCTCAGTAGTTGGCTCAGGGGCTGGCTCAGGAGGTGCCCAATTATTTTCATTTGCCAACATATTGTTCAATAAAATTTCAGCTTCATCCGGTGTTCTTTCTCTGAAAAGAGAACCAGCACAACTATCCAGGTAATCTCTGGAAGCATCGGTTAGTCCATTATAAAAGATATCAAGTATTTCGTTTTTCTTAAGAGGATGATCAGGCAAAGCATTAAGTAACTTGAGAAGCCTCCCCCATGCTTGTGGGAGACTCTCTTCTTTAATTTGCACAAAGTTGTATATTTCCTTCAAAGCAGCCTGTTTCTTCTGATTAGAGGAAATATTTAGCATAGAAGTAATAAATCATATCCTGGGGACTAGCACACAACCAGGATCAAGAGAATTAAACCATATCTTAGCATCACCCTTTAATGAGAACGGAAATATTTTAAGGATATAAAAGTAGCGATATCTCTCATCATTAGTGAACAGGGTGGCTATATCATTTAATTTAGTAAGATGTGCCACAATAGTTTCAGATTCATAGCCATGAAAAGGATCAGATTCAACCAAAGTAATTATATTAGGATCAACAGAGAATTCATAATTCTTCTCGGCAACACAAATAGGTGAAGTAGGAAAAGCAGGGTCAGGCCTCATTCTATCCCTAAGAGATTGCCTATTCCATTCAGCTAATAACCTCTTGAGTTCATATCTATCCTTACAAGCTAAAATAGCTGCAGAGGCTTCCATATCAAAAATATAACCCTCAGGAATAGCAGACCTATCTTCATCATCACGTTCATCATTATAATCAGTACCAATAATTTCTTTCTCTCTAGCCCTAGCAATTTGTTCATCAAGAAATTCACTAAGGGGCACAATAGTATCAAGCATAGGGGTAGTTTCATCATAAGTATCATGCATAGCAGAAGTGGCATCATCAATAACATGCGACATATCAGAACGAATAGCAGAAGCAGGTTTAGGTGTCGCAAGCTTACTCAAAACAGAAGGTGAATCTAGTGCAGAGCTAGATGGCAGTTCCTTACCTACCCTCGTAGTTGAGGGATAAATTTTTGTTTTCTCGTCTTTCAAGTTCTTCATAGTGTCTAGCAGATATAAATCCCAAGTGACTCAAAGAATAGAGCTATGCTCCCCGGCAACGGCGCCAGAAATTAGTCTTGATAACCCACAAGTGTAGGGGATCGCAACAGCTTTCGAGTGTAGAGTATTCAACCCAAATTTATTGATTCGACACAAGGGGAGCCAAAGAATATTCTCAACTATTAGCAACTCAGTTGTCAATTCAGCCACACCTGGATAACTTAATATCTGCAGCAAGGTATTTAGTAGCAAAGTAATATGATAGTAGTGGTAATGGTAACAAAAGAGTAACAAAAGCAAAAGTAATATTTTTGGTGTTTTGTAGTGATTGTAACAGTAGCAACGGGAAAGTAAATAAGCGAGAACCAGTATATGGAAAGCTCGTAGACATTGGATCGGTGATGGATAATTATGCCGGATGCGGTTCATCATGTAACATTCATAACATACGGTGACATAGAACTAGCTCCAATTCATCAATGTAATGTAGGCATGTATTCCGAATATAGTCATACATGCTTATGGAAAAGAACTTGCATGACATCTTTTGTCCTACCCTCCCGTGGCAGCGGGGTCCTAATGGAAACTAAGGGATATTAAGGTCTCCTTTTAATAGAGAACCGAAACAAAGCATTAGCACATAGTGAATACATGAACTCCTCAAACTATGGTCATCACCGGGAGTGGTCCCGATTATTGTCACTTCGGGGTTGCCGGATCATAACACATAGTAGGTGACTATAGACTTGCAAGATAGGATCAAGAACACACATATATTCATGAAAACATAATAGATTCAGATATGAAATCATGGCACTCAGGCCCTAGTGACAAGCATTAAGCATAGCAAAGTCATAGCAACATCAATCTCAGAACATAGTGGATACTAGGGATCAAACGCTAACGAAACTAACTAGATTACATGATAGATCTCATCCAACCCATCATCGTCCAGCAAGCCTATGATGGAATTAGTCACGCATGGCGGTGAGCATCATGAAATTGGTGATGGAGGATGGTTGATGATGACGACGGCGACGAATCCCCCTCTCTGGAGCCCCGAACGGACTCCAGATCAGCCTCCCAGGAGGTTTTAGGGCTTGGCGGAGGCTCCGTATCGTAAAACGCAATGATTTATTCTCCTTGATTTTTTCTCCCCGAAAGCAAATATGTAGAGTTGGAGTTGGCGTCGGAGGAGCCTCTGGGGGCCCACGAGGTAGGGGGGCGCCCCCACCCTCGAGGACAGGTGGTGGGCCCCCTGGCCTTCATCTTTTGGAACGATTTTTTTATTTCCGAAAAGATGTTCCGTGAAGTTTTAGGTCATTCCGAGAAGTTTTATTTCTGCACATAAATAACACTATGGCAATTCTGCTGAAAATATCGTCAGTCCGGGGTTAGTTCCATTCAAATCATGCAAGTTAGAGTCCAAAACAAGGGCAAAAGTGTTTGGAAAAGTAGATACGATGGAGACGTATCACCCAACTCTGGACCTAAGCCTGAGACTGAGTGCTTCTACTGCAAAGGGACTAGTCACTGGAAGCAGAACTGCCCCAAGTATTTGGTGGATAAGAAGGATGGCAAGGTGAACAAAGGTATATGTGATATACATGTTACTTATGTGTACCTTACTAATGCTCGCAGTAGCACCTGGGTATTTGATACTGGTTCTGTTGCTAATATTTGCAACTCGAAATAGGGACTACGAATTAAGCGAAGATTGGCTAAGGACGAGGTGATGATGTGCGTGGGAAATGGTTCCAAAGTCGATGTAATCGCGATCGACACGCTACCTCTACATCTACCTTCGGGATTAGTTTTAGACCTAAATAATTGTTATTTGGTGCCAGCGTTGAGCATGAACATTATATCTGGATCTTGTTTGATGCGAGACGGTTATTCATTTAAATCTAATAATAATGGTTGTTCTCTTTATATGAGTAATATATTTTATGGTCATGCACCCTTGAAGAGTGGTCTATTTTTGATGAATCTCGATAGTAGTGATACCATATTTATAATATTGAAGCCAAAAGATGCAGAGTTGATAATGATAGTGCAACTTATTTGTGGCACTGCCGTTTAGGTCATATTGGTGTAAAGCGCATGAAGAAACTCCATTCTGATGGACTTTTGGAATCACTTGATTATGAATCACTTGGTACTTGCGAACCATGCCTCATGGGCAAGATGACTAAAACGTCGTTCTCCGGAACAATGGAGCGAGCAACTGATTTATTGGAAATCATACATACTGATGTATGTGGTCCGATGAATGTTGAGGCACGCGGCGGGTATCGTTATTTTCTCACCTTCACAGATGATTTGAGCAGAGATGGGTATATCTACTTGACGAAACATAAGTCTGAAACATTTGAAAAGTTCAAAGAATTTTAGAGTGAAGTGGAAAATCATCGTAACAAGAAAATAAGGTTTCTACGATCTGATCGTGGAGGAGAATATTTGAGTTACGAGTTCGGTCTTCATTTGAAACAATGCGGAATAGTTTTGCAACTCACGCCACCCGGAACACCACAGCGTAATGGTGTGTCCGAACATCATAATCATACTTTACTAGATATGGTGCGATCTATGATGTCTCTTACTGAATACCGCTATCGTTTTGGGGTTATGCTTTAGAGACGGCTGCATTCACGTTAAATAGGGCACCATCTAAATCCGTTAAGACGACGCCTTATGAACTTTGGTTTGGCAAGAAACCAAAGTTGTCATTTCTTAAAGTTTGGGGCTGCGATGCTTATGTGAAAAAGCTTCAACCTGATAAGCTCGAACCCAAATCGGAGAAATGTGTCTTCATAGGATACCCAAAATAGACTGTTGGGTACACCTTCCATCACAGATCCGAAGGCAAGACATTCGTTGCTAAGAATGGGTCCTTTCTAGAGAAGGAGTTTCTCTCGAAAGAAGTGAGTGGGAGGAAAGTAGAACTTGATGAGGTAATTGTACCTTCTCCCTTATTGGAAAGTAGTTCATCACAGAAATCTGTTCCTGTGACTCCTACACCAATTAGTGAGGAAGCTAATGATGATGATCATGTAACTTCAGATCAAGTTACTACTGAACCACGTAGGTCAACCAGAGTAAGATCCGCATCAGAGTGCTATGGTAATCCTGTTCTGGAGGTCATGTTACCTGACCATGACAAACCTACGAACTATGAGTAAGTGATGTTGAGCCCAGATTCCGTAAAATGGCTTGAGGCCATGAAATCTGAGATGGGATCCATGTATGAGAACAAAGTGTGGACTTTGCTTGACTTGCCCGATGATCGGCCAGCCATCGAGAATAAATGGATCTTCAAGAAGAAGACTGACACTGACGGTAATGTTACTGTCTACAAAGCTCGACTTGTTGCGAAAGGTTTTCGACAAGTTCAAGGAGTTGACTACGATGAGACTTTCTCACCTATAGCGATGCTTAAGTCCGTCCGAATCATGTTAGCAATTGCCGCGTTTTATGATTATGAAATTTGGCAAATGGATGTAAAGACGGCATTCCTGAATGGATTTCTGGAAGAAGAGTTGTATATGATGCAACCTGAAGGTTTTATCGATCCAAAGGATGCTAACAAAGTGTGCAAGCTCCAGCGATCCATCTATGGACTGGTGCAAGCATCTCGGAGTTGGAATAAATGTTTTGATAGTGTGATCAAAGCATATGGTTTTATACAGACTTTTGGAGAAGCATGTATTTACATGAAAGTGAGTGGGAGCTCTGTAGCATTTCTAATATTATATGTGGATCAAATATTGTTGATTGGAAATGATATAGAATTTCTGGATAGCATAAAAGGATACTTGAATAAGAGTTTTTCAATGAAAGACCTCGGTGAAGCTGCTTATATATTGGGCATCAAGATCTATAGAGATAGATCAAGACTCTTAATTGGACTTTCACATACCTTGATAAAGTTTTGAAGAAGTTCAAAATGGATCAAGCAAAGAAAGGGTTCTTGCCTGTGTTACAAGGTGTGAAATTGAGTCAGACTCAATGCCCGACCACTGCAGAAGATAGAGAGAAAATGAAAGGTGTTCCCTATTGAGGGAGTCCTGGATTAGGGGGTGTTCGGGTAGCCGGACTATACCTTCACCGGACTCCTGGACTATGAAGATACAAGATTGAAGACTTCGTCCCGTGTCCGGATGGGACGTTCCTTGGCGTGGAAGGCAAGCTAGGCGACGCGGATACTCAAGATCTCCTACCATTGTAACCGACTCTGTGTAACCCTAACCCTATCCGGTGTCTATATAAACCGGAGGGTTGTAGTCCTTAGGACGAACCCTATCCGGTGTCTATTCATAATCATACCATAGGCTAGCTTCTAGGGTTTAGCCTCCTTGATCTCGTGGTAGATCTACTCTTGTACTACCCATATCATCAATATTAATCAAGCAGGAGTAGGGTATTACCTCCATCGAGAGGGCCCGAACCTGGGTAAAAACATCGTGTCCCTTGTCTCCTGTTACCATCCGACCTTGATGCACAGTTCGGGACCCCCTACCCGAGATCCGTCGGTTTTGACACCGACACCTATGCTTCAGCCATAGGCTCTGTCATGTATAAAATGATGTGTACCAGACCTGATGTGTGCCTTGCTATTAGTTTAGCAGGGAGGTGCCAAAGTAATCCAGGAGTGGATCACTGGACAACGGTCAAGAACATCCTGAAATACCTTAAAAGGACTAAGGATATGTGATAACCCACAAGTATAAGGGATCAATTGTAGCCTCTTTCGATAAGTAAGAGTGTCGAACCCAACGAGGAGCTAAAGGTAGAACAAATATTCCCTCAAGTTCTATCGACCACCGATACAACTCTACGCACGCTTGACGTTCGCTTTACCGGAAACAAGTATGAAACTAGAAGTACTTTGTAGGTGTTGTTGGATAGTTTTGCAAGAAAGTAAAGAGCGAGTAAATAAAAGCTAGGGGTTGTTTAGATCAAGACACAACTAAATTAGTAAAGAGCTTTTTGTTACGAGAAAGTTATTTGTCCCTAGGCAATCGATAACTAGACCGGTAATCATTATTGCTATTTTATTTGAGGGAGAGGCATAAGCTAACATACTTTCTCTACTTGGATCATATGTACTTATGATTGGAACTCTAGCAAGCATCCGCAACTACTAAATATCATTAAGGTAAAACCCAACCATAGCATTAAAGTATCAAGTCCCCTTTATCCCATATGTAAACAACCTACTTACTCGGGTTTGTGCTCCTGTCACTCACGCCACCCACCATAAGCAAATCATGAACATATTGGAAACCCTACAGCGGGAATCCCTCACGCTTGCGCGACACAGAGAGCACCATAGGACAACACCAATAATAAACACATGCAACTCAAACCAATCACGATCATCAATTAACCCATAGGACAAAACGGATCTACTCAAACATCATAGGTGTAGGATCGGAAGTACGTCTAGAGGGGGGGGGGGTGATTAGACTACTTGACCAAATAAAAGCTATGCCTTTTCCCAATTTTAGTTCTTGGCAGATTTTAGCAACTTTAGGACAAGTCAAGCAATCATCACCCAATTCAAGCAAGCATGCAAAGAGTATATAGCAGCGGAAAGTAAAGCATGCAACTTGCAAGAATGTAAAGGGAAGGGTTTGGAGGATTCAAACGCAATTGGTGACACGGATGTTTTCCCATGGTTCGGATAGGTGGTGCTATCCTACATCCACGTTGATGGAGACTTCAACCCACGAAGAGTAACGGTTGCGCGAGTCCACGGAGGGCTCCACCCACGAAGGGTCCACGAAGAAGCAACCTTGTCTATCCCACCATGGCCATCGCCCACGAAGGACTTGCCTTACTAGCGGTAGATCTTCACGAAGTAGGCGATATCCTTGCCCTTACAAACTCCTTGGTTCAACTCCACAATCTTGTCGGGGGCTCCCAAGTGACACCTAGCCAATCTAGGAGACACCACTCTCCAAGAAGTAACAAATGGTGTGTTGATGATGAACTCCTTGCTCTTGTGCTTCAAATGGTAGTCTCCCCAACACTCAACTCTCTCTCTTAGGATTTGGATTTGGTGGAAAGAAGATTTGAGTGGAAAGCAACTTGGGGAAGGCTAGAGATCAAGATTCATATGGTAGGAATGGAATATCTTGGCCTCAACACAAGGGTAGGTAGTTCTCCCTCAGAACATATGAGTTGGAAGTGTAGATTTGTTCTGATGGCTCTCTCCACGAATGAAGAGGAGGTGGAGGGGTATATATAGCCTCCACAAAAAATCTAACCGTTACACACGATTTACCAATCTCGGTGGGACCGAATCAACAAACTCGGTCGGACCGAAAAGGTAAACCTAGTGACCGTTAGAGATTTTCGGTGGGACTGACATGCAACTCGGTAGGACCGATATGGTTAGGGTTAGGTCATAACGTAATCTCGGTGAGACCGATTACACAAACTCGGTGAGACCGACTTGGTAATTGGCTAACCAGAGAGTTGGTCAGGAAAACTCGGTGGGACCGATTTGCTCTTTCGGTGAGACCGAAAAGTTACAAAAGGGAAACAGAGAGTTTACATTGAATTCTCGGTGGGACCGATTTGCTCTTTCGGTGAGACCGAAAAGTTACAAAAGGGAAACAGAGAGATTGCAACCCCATCTCGGTGAGACCGAGATCCCTATCGGTAGAACTGATTTGCTAGGGTGTGGCAGTGGCTTATGACAAGTGAAACTCGGTGGCGCCGGATGGAAAGAATCGGTAGGACCAAGTTTGGCTTGGAGTTTAGGTCATTTGTGGATATGGGAAAGTTACAAAAGGGAAACAGAGAGATTGCAACACCATCTCGGTGAGACCGAGATCCCTATCGGTAGAACTGATTTGCTAGGGTGTGGCAGTGGCTTATGACAAGTGAAACTCGGTGGCGCCGGATGGAAAGAATCGGTAGGACCGAGTTTGGCTTGGAGTTTAGGTCATTTGTGGATATGGGAAAGTAGCTGAGGATTTTGCAGCATATCATTAAGCACATGAAGCAAAAGGCTCATTAAGCAACACCTCATCCCTCCTTGATAGTATTGGCTTTTCCTATCGACTCAGTGTGATCTTGGATCACTAAAATGTAAAATGAAGATTCTTGAGCTTGAAGCTTTATCCAATCCTTTGTCCTTAGCATTTTGAGGGTTCCACTTCCACCATCCATGCCATGCCAATCATTGAGCTTTCCTGAAATAATTATCTTGGAATAGCATTAGCTCAATGAGCTATATGTTGTTATGAATTACCAAAACCACCTAGGGATAGTTGCACTTTCAATAGGATAGCCATACATCATTGGGAAATAATATATAGCGTTGAGCACCATGTCTAAGTAGAGATTACAGCGGGTAAGAGAAAGGTTACACCATTGCATAGATGGGGGAAGAGTTGGTGATGATGGAGGTGAAGTTGTTGGTGAAGATTGCGATGATGATGATGGCCACGGCGGCGTTCCGGCGCCACCGGAAGAGAAGGGGAGAGGGGGCCCCTTCGTCTTCCTCTGTCGGCGTTCTTGGAACGGGGGTCCCCAGACTTGCCTGCCTGCGGCACGCGGCGTGGCTCAAAAGGAGGCCTAGCACGGCCCATCTTCATCAACACAGACCCAAGACCCTCGTGAGGGGCCGAGTCTCGCGGGGCGAACAACGCGGAGCTTCCTCAGGCACGGCCTCATCACGCTGGCTCGCGAGGAGGCGGAGAGATCAAGGAGGGGTACCTCACGAGGTGCCCGTGACGCAAGCCATGACAACCAAGGGCGCCAGGCGGGCGCCAGCCCGCCCAGTGTACTCCTTTCCTCTTTGGTGCAAAGGGAGCAAGCGCAGGCGAGAGCATCAAGCAAAGGCACTCGTTTCGGTGCAACGAGACGAAGACCAGCCCAACGGCAGGTAGGAAGTCATTGTGGAGCCCAAGCCAGTGTCACCACCAGAGCCTTTGGCAGGCGAAGACCAACTTTAGTCAGGATAAGTGTACCAGATGTTCCCCTTCAAAATGGCCAATTGTTGGCGCCTTTCCCGCTCAATATTTGGGAAGAGGCCCAGGGCCTTTGCCTATAAATAGGACTAGCCACCCCCAGGGTAGAGGCAAGCAGAGAGCAATCGGAGAATCGGCAATCAGAGAGAGAGAGAGAGAAAGAGAGAGAGAGAGAGAGAGAGAGAGAGAGAGAGAGAGAGAGAGAGAGAGAGAGAAGGGTGACTGAACAACTCCTAGCAGTTCATCGCCCCAGCCAGCTGTTCTTCCTTGTATTGCTCATCATCATCAGCCCAAGAGGCAATCCACCACACCACAAACTGGAGTAGGGCATTACACCACAACAGTGGCCCGAACCAGTATAAACCTTGTGTCCCTTGTGTTGTTCTTTCCATAGCTTAGATCTTAGCGAGGCGGTGGGGTACAGGTAGGTAGGAGGCGAAATCTCCGCGCGCACCCCAGTGTTCGAACCTCAAGGGTCTGCCGGAACCCGAAATCCGACATTTGGCGCGCCAGGTAGGGGTGCGCCGGAATTCGTCTTCCACCGCCCCGTTCTCCTCCGACCATCGCGTCCATGTCTGACGCTTATCGGGCCCGCGCTGAGCGCCGGGCCGCTCTCGCTTCCCGCGTCGCCCAGACGGCTCCTGTCGGCGGGCATCCTCGTCGTTCCCCGTCACCTGCCGTCAACGCCGCCACCGGCCCGGCGGGGAACGAGCAGCAAGCGTCGTCTCAGCATCCGTCCGTGCGGCAAGACGGCCGTACCGCTACTCCCTCGCTCACCCCAGCTGGTTCTTCGTCCCGCACGCTCCGCGCACCCATGGAGGCTCGAGCTGCGCTCATCGCGGCAAACGAGCTCCTGCGCTACCGTCCCATCGACGACGTCTACGAAGAATGGCTCGACCGCGTCGCCGAGCTCGTCCGCGCCGCAGGGGGCTCTCCTGCGCCGTCCTTTCCGCTGCACCGCAACCCGCCCTGCACACGCGACGAAGCTCTGGGGGCGCCCCAGCCGCCTCCTCCTCAAGAAGGCGCCCCGGCTCCAAGGCACGTGGCCCCTGGGCGGAACCCGCTCCGTCAGGTGCTAGCGCGGCAAGAGCAGAGCTGCCAAGAAGTCCCTCGCCCGCAAGAAGCTGCCCGGGCGCTCCCTGCTCCAGCACGTCATGACTATGCTCCTGCTCCCGCGCGTCAAGACCCCGCGCTGCTCCCAGCTGCAGCGCATGGGGACCTGCAAGACCAAGCTCTCCATCACCCAAGGCCTCTCGTGGCCACGACGGGCTACCGTGCCTTCACCACCGAGCTACGCAGCGTCACGTGGCCCGGCAAGTTCAAGCCAGCCCTGCCTCCTCGTTACGACGGCACGGCCGACCCTGCGGAGTTCCTCCAGCTCTATGACCTGGGCATCGAAGCTGCCAACGGAGACGAGAAGGTCATGGCAAACTGGTTTCCCATGGCGCTCAATGTCACGACCGGCTTTCCAATAAAATGCTTATTGAGAAACCGATCTATTTAGTCCAGTATGAGGAATAAATTCTCCAGACTGGAAGACAACATCTTGATACAATAAGCCAGTAGCATGAAATATATTACAGGGTCGAGCTGGGATGCACGCCATTAATTATACATAAAGGCGGATATGACACAATGGTGTGGTGGCATACTACTGACTCGAGATAAAAGTGGTGGTGGAAATAACACAGTGGATAGTGGATAACATGACTCCTAAACTGGCGGCTCATCGAGCGTCGAGGTGAGGCTCGATGAATTTATTCGGGTAGCGGAAGCGGATATAATACAGTGACCAAGTCCAGGGTCGCACGAGACTGACTGGGACTCCTCTAGGCATCAGACTCGCTATCGAACTCTTCATCCATGAGATCGCCTTCGTCAGCATCTGGCCAAATCAACAAGCCAGGTGAGTACTTGGAAAGTACTCGCAAGACAGTTCGGACATAAGATATAACAAATGCATGCATGAATGCGACATGAGTAAATTTACAATGCACAATCAGTTTAGTAAACAATATAAATAAAAAGGGAGTCAGCGGAAGTCGGCCAGAAAACCCAACAAAATAACTGAAAACCGATCGGGTGTCTGAAGCGAATCCTCGAAGGGTGAACAAATAAATAAAAAATCGTGCCACAGTCGCGCGTCTAAGCGACACCTCGTAAAGGGCTTAACCTGAAAATAAAGGACAAGCATGCCACAGTCGGACGTCGGGGTGACATCGCAGAAAGGGCTTATATAGAAAGGAAATAATAACAATGCTGCAGTCGGACGTCTGAGCGACATCGCAGAAAGGGCTTACACTGAAAATAAATAACAAGTGTGCCACAGTCGGACGTCTGAGCGACATCGCAGAAAGGGCTTATATTGAAAGTAAATAACAACAATGCCGCAGTCGGACGTCTGAGCGACATCGCAGAAAGGGCTTATACTGAAAATAAATAACAAGCGTGCCACAGTCGGACGTCTGAGCGACATCGCAGAAAGGGCTTAAACGTATTTGCTATCTTTCCAGAAAAATGCTCAAAGGAAAAGTATTCAACTCATGATGATAATCGGGTTAGTCCATCCACAAAATAATCATTTACCGGACTTAACACTCTTGTAGTTCACCGGAGTTTTTGTCACCAAAACTGACACTTGTCAGGATAAGATAAACACAGAACTTGGACATGGATAGGATGATTCAAAGGAGTTTTGACTCTGCAGCGTTTGTACTGAAAAGCCCACAGCCAACAGATTTCCGTAGTCACGAAGGACTAGTTCCGTTTACGGTATTTCGGAAGAAACACAGCTAACCAGTACACACCCATCCCACCTCGCGATGCCAGGAATCACCCTAGACAACGTTCAAGAAAAACTTTGAGACGGGGAGATCACAATCTCGAATAGCATGGGATCAACTTTATATACGCGCGCTCTAAGGGGTGTCCCCCTCTCGGTCCCAACCGGAAACACCCATGCCCCCTGACCGGATGACGGGCTTTAATCCAGGGCCATGGAACCCTCATCCCGGCCTCTCGATTTGGTGTGTACCAAGAAAGCGGTTTGCAACTTACAAGGCCATATCCCTTGCGGAAAAAATGTGGTAGTACGGGAAGGGAAATGGATGGGAATCGGACCGATACAGGTTGACACTGAAGTCAAATAGTCTGGCATAAGACTGGCATGCTACAACACTGCCATCTTACCTTTTCTCGTGCCATTACATGGCTATGCAAACTCACATCCAACACTTATGGATTTCCGGAACTCACTTGCCTCCACTTTGCATGAAATATGACATTTAGCGAGATGCTCATAAACATGCCATGAACTACTTAATTCAAACATGCCAAAACACTAATCATATCAAAAGTTCAAACATGCTTGCCTCGTTCGGAGTAGTCGGGGCCTAGCTCGGTGAAGTTCGCAGTTCCATCACCTCCTTCGGTATCTACGGTATACAAAAATACACGCACTATCGTAAATACCGTGGGGTGCATAAAAGTATTCCAAATATTTTTCAAATAAATCTGATAAAAGACTAGACAAAATTTTGAAGATGACAGAAAAAGAATCACTCAAAAATCCCTTTCTGTTAAAAAGTTATAAGGGTTTTGGTCCAAGGACCTCTCTGTAATGAAACAGAAAACTCTCAGGGGTCTAAGCAGAAAAGTCCAGAAAACGATTCAGATTAGAAAGCGTATTTGCCAGAATACGCTTTCAGAAAACGGTTCGAAAAAAAAGAACAGAGAGTCTGACGGGTGGGTCCCACCCGTCAGGTTTGAAATTTCAAATGAGGCGGCAGAGCTCGTCGGCGCCTGGGAGCCGCGGTGGTCGCCGGCGGCGATCCACGGCGAGGCAGGGGGATCGGGTGGTACCTCCATGTTTAGTGCATCCTTTCACGTCGGTGGGAGGTGGTGGTGGTCGCCGGCGAGCACCACGTCGACGGCGGCTCTTGCTCCGGCGGACGGCATCTCGGGTGGAGTTGGATCTCGCCGGGGAGTGATGTGGAGTTCAAATTGAAGTGGGGGTTAGACCTCTGGGTGCTTGAGGGGATTGCTGACGGGGTTTGGGCGTCAGGGATGGACTCACCGGAGTGAATCGAGGTGATGGCCGAGGCGGAACGGGGCGGCCGGAGTTGGGGGAGGAGACCTCCTCGAGGTCCTCCTGGTGGCTTGGCGGGGTCCTGGAGAGGTGCAGTGATGGTGTGTGCTCGTGAGCGAGCTCGGGTACCTTTTATAGACGATCCGAGGCGGTTGCCGTGAACGGGATAAGTCCGGCGAGCGGTTACGGCGGCGTTGTGGCTAGACGGTTGGTTTAGGGGCTTGAGCATCGACTAGACGGGGTAATGACTCCATCCCGGTGCCTAAGTCAGCAAGGTGGGGGTGGTTACGGCCTTTCCCCAACAAAACGGCCGTGCGGCACGTCGGCGGCAGAGAGCGCACCCTGTGCGTGCCAGGCCACGGCGACGGTGCTGCATGCGTGCGCTGGCAAGGGAGACGGCCACGCGGAGCTCCCAGGTGGCGTGGGCGGTGCCGAACGGCGTTGTGCCGCAGTGTGCCCCCTGTCGGCCGCCACGGGAGGTCCCGACGCCGCTGAAGACGCCGACGTAGACGGGCCAGGGTGCCACCGACGCCAGAAACCAACCAAGTGCGTGTGCGGCGCTCTAGACAGGGAGGAGGGGCTGTGCGCAACGCGCCAGGCGCACAGTTGACATGTGACTCAACACTGGCGAAGAAATAGACACTGAACTCTCTAAACCTATGAATTTCTCTGAAAGTGCAAAGAAACAGTGCCGGCCAGGTGTTCGACAGAATGATTTTGGTGTGAGGGAGGTTCTCCTTGAGCTGATTTTTGGTGGGGTGGCCTCTCATTGAATATGGGGGTTGCCTGAATTTTGGTGGAATTTTTGGAGAAGAGGAGATATGAATTTCACCAAATTTGACAAATCTGGTCCAAACTTGCAGAGGCTGAAATTTGAAAATTTTGAAAAGAGGAAGAGTGGATCTTGATGGATCCAGGTTGTGGGTGCAAAGGACTATCCAGGGGAGTTGGTTTGAGGTCAAAACTTAAATGCATTTAGGTACTTGCTTTGAAAATCACTTAGGCTCAAAATAAAAGACAGAAATGATTTGTGAGATAAAATAATTGAAATAAAATCCAAAATTGGTTTGGACTTGTTGGAACAGAGAATTTAGATTGCTTCAAAGAGGAAGGAGGGGTTTGTAGAGGTTTTACCACATGTGACATGGTAAAACCATGGGTGGTTTCAAGATAAAAGAAGATCCAAAATTTCATAGAGTTTCCTTTTAAAAGAAAATAAATAATTTTCAAAAATATGTTTGAGAAGGAATCCATCAGAGAAAAGCTTTTAAATAATCAAACACCAGAGTTGAAGAAGATACAAAAAATAAAATCCTTTCCAGGGAAAAAGTTTTGAGAGAGAAGTTTTTGAAAGGATTTAAATGACCTTCTTCAAAATCAACAAAAAAATTTTTGTTGAAAAACAAATAAAAAATTTGGAGTGTCACAACACCTACCCCCTTAGGAAAAATCTCGTCCCCGAGATTTAAGCTGATCCTCAAACAAGTGTGGGTGCTCTGTCCAAAGAAAATCCTCTCTTTTCCAAGTTGCTTCACTCTCGGTGTGATTGCTCCACTGAACTCTGAAAAACTTGATGGTTTTCTATCGGGTCCTCCTTTCAGACTCCCCCAATATTTTTACAGGATGTTCCCGATAGGTGAGGTCTGGTTGCACATCAATGTTCGCGTGGGATACATGCCTCTCTGGGTTGCTTACGCAGTTTCTCAATTGCGAGACGTGGAACACGTCGTGGACATCAGATAATTCTTCGGGTAATTCTAGCTAGTAGGCTACCGTGCCTCTTTGTGCCACTATACAGAATGGTCCGATGAATCTTGGTGCTAGTTTTCCTTTAACCTTGAACCGTTGCAGGCCTCTCATAGGGGACACTCATAGATACACATAATCACTGGGTTCAAAGCTGACTTCACGGTGCTTCTGATCGTAATAGCTCTTCTGTCGACTTTGAGCTGCCTTGAGTCGGTCCCTGATGAGTCTGACTTTCTCTTCAGCTTCCTTGAGCATGTCTGGGCCAAAGATACGGCTGTCTCCGGTCTCTGACCAATTTAGTGGGTTACGACATATCCGTCCGTACAGAGCTTCAAATGGTGCCATTTGCAGGCTGGCCTGGTAACTGTTGTTGTATGCGAACTCGGCATATGGCAGGCTTTCTTCCCAACTGGTTCCATAAGTGAGGACACATGCTCTCAGCATGTCTTATAATATTTGGTTTACACGCTCCGTTTGTCCATCAGTCTGGGGATGGTATGCTGTAGTGATGGCTAGTTGAGTTCCTAGCGATAGTTGCAGCTGCTCCCAAAATCTAGAGACAAACTGAGTGCCTCTGTCAGACACTATAGTTTCTGGGACTCCATGCAGACAGACTATGCGGGAGAGGTAGAGTTTGGCGATCTTCTGAGTAGTGTGGTTTGTTTTCACGGGGATGAAGTGTGCCAGCTTAGTCAGTCTATCTGTCATGACCCATATGGCATCATTCCCGTCTTGTGATCGAGGTAGTCCGACAATGAAATCCATCCCTATTTCGTCCCATTTCCACTCAGGTATTCTGTTTGGTTGCAGTAGTCCGGCTGGTCTTTGATGCTCAGCTTTTATGCGTTGACAAGGATCGAAGCATGCAATGAAGGTGGCTATATCCCTCTTCATACCGTGCCACCAAAATCTTTCCTGAATGTCCTTATACATTTTGGTTCCTCCAGGGTGGATCGAATATGGGGCGGTGTGGGCTTCTGCCAGAATTTGTTGCTTGAGGTCCTTTATATTTGGTACGCAGAGTCTGTCTCCGTACCATAATATCTCCTCATCGTCTATGACGAATTCCGAGGCCTTGCCCATACTCACTTTTCTTTTACTGCCTTCGATGCTGGGGTGACCAGGCTGAGCTTCTTTAATTCTCTCTACAAGGTTGGGCTGTACTTCCAAATTTGTTATGGTGCCTTCCGTGACCATCATCAAGTTGAGTTTGATAAACTCTTGTTAGAATTCAGGTCTCAAGCCTTGCAGACTGTTATTATCGGAACTGGGGTTCCGACTAAGAGCATCTGCCACTACATTTGCTTTTCCTGGATGATAGTGGATACCAACATCATAATCTTTTACCAATTCTAACCAGCGTCGTTGCCGTAAATTGAGCTCTGGTTGTGTGAAAATATACTTGAGACTTTTATGGTCCGTATATATTTCTCAACGATTTCCAAGTAAGAAATGCCTCCATTCTTTGAGCGCATGAATGACTGCTGCCAATTCTAAGTCATGAGTGGGATAATTTTCTTCATGCTTGCGAAGTTGCCTTGAAGCGTATGCGACAACTTTGCCCTCTTGCATCAATACGCATCCGAGACCCTTTCGGGATGGGTCACAATATACTTCAAAATTCTTGTGTATGTCTGGCACAATTAATACTGGTGTTGTCGTTAATTTCCTCTTTAGTTCTTGGAAACTTTTCTCACAAGCTTCCGTCCATTCAAACTTCTTGTCTTTCTTGAGTAACTGTGTCACTGGCTTGGCTATGGTGGAAAATCCTTCAATAAATCTTCGATAGTATCCTGCCATTCCCAAGAAACTTCGTACGTCCGTCACGCTGGCTGGTGGTTTCCAACCAAGTACTGCCTTGACTTTTTCCGGGTCCACGGCAACACCTTCTTGGGTCAGTACATGGCCCAGAAAACCTACCTGTCTTAGCCAAAATTCACACTTGCTGAACTTGGCGTACAATTGATGTTTCCTGAGTTCTCCCAGTACAATTCTGAGGTGTTCAGCGTGCTCTTCTGGTGTCTTGGAATATATCAGAATATCGTCGATGAATACTACCACAAAGTTGTCCATAAACTTCATAAATATTTTGTTCATGAGGTGAACAAAATATGCGGGGGCATTCGTTAGTCCAAACGGCATTACTATGAACTCATATAGCCCGTATCTGGAGGTGAAGGCTGTCTTGGGGATATCTTCTGTCCGTACTTTTAATTGATGGTATCCCGACCTCAGGTCAATTTTTGAGAAGACCTTGGCCTGAGCGAGCTGATCAAACAAATCATTTATCCGTGGCATCGGGTATTTGTTCTTGATTGTGACCATGTTAAGTGCTTGATAGTCTATACACAATCTCAGTGTTCCATCCTTATTTTTGGCAAATAAAATAGGTGATCCCCAAGGTGAGGAGCTGGCTCGAATATACCCTTTGTCCAGCAATTCTTTTATTTTCTTCTTAAATTCTACCAACTCGGATGGTGCCATTCTGTATGGTTTCTTGTATATGGGGGTGGTTCCGGGTGCTAGCTCAATGCTGAATTCTATCTCTCGGTCTGGAGGCATGCCTGACAGTTTTTCGGGAAATACGTCTGGAAATTCACACACTACTGGAACCTTGCTTAACTCAGAAACGTCCACCTTGTTCAATCTCGGTTGCCGGGATATTTTTCTCTCTTTGGCTGAAACTCTTATGGTCTTCCCGTGGTGGTGAGTGAGAATTACGGTCCTGTTGAAGCAGTCAACAAAACCTTTGTTGGCGGTTAACCAATCCATCCCTAGGATGACATCCAGTCCTTTATTTTCCAATACAATATGGTTGGCGTGAAATTTCAATCCTTCAAACTCAATAACCACACCTTGGCAGTATCTCTTAGTAACTTGCTCAATCCCAGGGGACTTGATGATCATGGATTTTTCCAAGGGAAACATTGAAAAATTATTTTGCAATGCAAAAATTTTCGAAATGAATGAGTGAGAAGCTCCAGAATCAAACAAAACCATGGCAGGTATTGTGTTGACAGGAAACATACCGAGTACGATATCTGGGGCGTTCTGGGCTTCTTCTTTGGTCACGGGTTCAGGTGACCCTTCCTGTGATTGTTATTGGGGTTGAAATTGTTTCGCTTGGGCGCTGAATTATTGCCACCGTTGTTCGGCTTTGGAGTCGAGTTCCTTGGCTTGGGGCACTGCTTGGCATAGTGCCCTTCTTCTCCACATGCGTAGCACGTAACGCATGGGCGATATGTGAACTCCTTGTCCCTTGCATGGAAATTTTTGATTGGGCGTGAGACGTTCGTCGTGGGTTTGTGTGTCCCACCTTTTTGAAAATCTGTCTTGCTTCGGTGGTTGCGAGCATGAGTAGTCTGGTCCCTTTTTCGCTTGCGGAAATCCTCCAAGCTGCATCTCTCATTTTCCAAGTTAATGGCTTTATCCACTAGTGTTTTGAAATCTGGAAAAGTGTGCACAACCAGCTGGCATTTAAGTGCGGGTGCCAGACCGTCTAGGAATTTCTCCATCTTTTTGCTTTTAGTCATACGCTCTTCATTGGCGTAGCGAGATAACAGTGTAAACCGACCGTTGTATTCTGACACCATCATGGTCCTTTGTTTGAGGTCATCAAACTCTCTCTTCTTGATTTTCATAAGACTTTTAGGAATGTGCGCCCCGCGAAAATCTTCTTTGAAACCCTCCCAGGTTATATCATTTTCGTTGGGGTGCATGTGTAGGAAATTTTCCCACCATGATGCGGCTACTCCTGTGAGATAGTGCGGAGCATATAGTACTTTCTCAGGGTCTGAACATTTTGCAATAATTAATTTTCTCTCCATATCACGAAGCCAGTCCTCGGCTTCAAGAGGTTTGTCAGTATGCGAAAATGTTTGGGGACGCGTCTTCTGTAGCTCAACTAACTTGGATTGCTGCTGATACTGTCCATGTTGATTTCCCATATTGATGACTTGGTTCATCATTTCCTGGTGTTGTTGCTGACTTTGCTCATAAAGGCGGCATATTTCGGAAAATGCTGTTTCACTGTCCTGTTGACTCGATTGTCCCTGAGTGAAATTGTTGCTTGGTGGTGTGCCATAATTTTCCTCTGGCTAAGTTGGCATGGAGCGCGTCCAAGGATGAGACATTTTTCACTCTGGGGATATATTTCGTAAAACTCATAAGAAAGCGAAAAAGAGTCGCAAAAATCAAAAAATGCCCAAAGACGGAAAAAGAATAAAATTAAATGCTCCAGAATTTTTCAAGAAAACAAGTTGATTGTGCACGGAGAAGGACTGCTCATTACATATCTTACATGCAGGCGGTAATTATACAATACATCACTCAAGATATGCGTACATAATCCTAACACGTTATTTAGGCTAGTGCACTTCTCCCAGTTCCTACATACTGCGCAAACAAGCTACTTCTCACAACCTATGTACATATAAACATATCGTACAAAACGGTACATCGCATGACGGCTAAACATACTCAGTCGGAGATGTTGACGATCTCCTTGGCCCTACCAAGGGTGAGGCGCAGTGAGGCTGGGGAATCGACCTCCTCTTCGCTAATAGGCTCCAGAAGTGTAGTGCTGCGCCGAGTAGATGGAGCGGGCGCCAGCGGCGGAACAACACGAACAAGAGTGGGCGCAAAGGGTGGTGCTGTATGTGCTGGAGTGGGCGCAGTGACTTGGTTGAACTCTTCGGTGGTAGGCAGGCGACGAGTAGCAGGTGCAAAAGATGTTGAGGACGAGACGAATGTCAGAGGCGGTGCAGTGTGCAGGAGCTCCCTCCTATTGCCGGCACAGCCATGGACTGAGTCCATGCGGGTAGCCACGAAGTCGTCCACCAGGTTGTCGAAGGCTGCCTCCATAGCACGGAGGTACTCAATAAGCATCTCGAAAGCCTCGTCTCGTTCTCCTTTGGGGCAAGAGAACGCGTAGTGACAGGTGCATGGCACATGGCATGGAATATAGCGGTAACGACGAGTCTTCATCGAGGGAAGGACATCCCTGAGACGAGCTATCGCCTCGCGGGCTGCCATCTGCGTAGCATGCCTCTCCGTAGGCATGGCTCTTCCCACGTACCGGAAGCGGCGTAACTCACCACGCCCTCCCTTGAATTGCACCGCGCCCTGGTGCATGGTCAGACTGTCATTGACCTTGTGCTGGTAGAGTGTGAAGACTGGGCGCACAGATGGCCCCATCGTGAGCTGAACGATGAAGGAGAGGAGCTTGACAAACCCATCGGGCACGTTCGCGAATGTCTGACACTCGCAGTTGTTGTCGGCCATCTACAAAAGTAGACAAAAATTCTGAATGGTCAGATCATAAATATATGCTGACTGTCAGAAAAAAAATGACTACATTTGCAAATATAAGAATTAGCTCTATTCTGCTAATAACCGATTAGCGATCGCGCCTAGTGGCTTTCTACAGTCAGCCTGGCTTTGGTATCAAGCTTGTCACGACCGGCATTCCAACAAAATGCTTACTGAGAAACCGATCTATTTAGTCCAGTGTGAGGAATAAATTCTCCAGACTGGAAGACAATATCTTGATACAATAAGCCAGTAGCATGAAATATATTACAGGGTCGAGCCGGGATGCTCAACAATTATTACAAGCACGCCATTAATTATACATAAAGGCGGATATGACACAATGGTGTGGTGGCATACTACTGACTCGAGATAAAAGTGGTGGTGGAAATAACACAGTGGATAGTGGATAACATGACTCCTAAACTGGCGGCTCATCGAGCGTCGAGGTGAGGCTCGATGAATTTATTCGGGTAGCGGAAGTGGATATAATACAATGACCAAGTCCATGGTCGCACGAGAATGACTCGGACTCCTCTAGGCATCGTACTCGCTATCGAACTCTTCATCCATGAGATTGCCTTCGTTAGCATCTGGCCAAATCAACAAGCCAGGTGAGTACTTGGAAAGTACTCACAAGACAGTTCGGACATAAGATATAACAAATGCATGCATGAATGCGACATGAGTAAATTTACAATGCACAATCAGTTTAGTAAACAATATAAATAAAAAGGGAGTCGGCGGTAGTCCGCCTGAAAACCCAACAAAATAACTGAAAACCGATCGGGTGTCTGAAGCAACGCCTCGAAGGGTGAACAAATAAATAAAAAATCATGCCACAGTCGGGCGTCTAAGCGACACCTCGTAAAGGGCTTAACCTGAAAATAAAGGACAAGCATGCCACAGTCGGACGTCGGGGCGACATCGCAGAAAGGGCTTATATTGAAAGCAAATAATAACAATGCCGCAGTCGGACGTCTAAGCGACATCGCAGAAAGGGCTTATACTGAAAATAAATAACAAGCGTGCCACAGTCGGACGTCTGAGCGACATTGCAGAAAGGGCTTAAACGTATTTGCTATCTTTCCAGAAAAATGCTCACAGGAAAAGTATTCAACTCATGATGATAATCGGGTTAGTCCATCCACAAAATAATCATTTACCGGACTTAACACTCTTGTAGTTCACCGGAGTTTTTGTCACCAAAACTGACACTTGTCAGGATAAGATAAACACAGAACTTGGACATGGATAAGATGATTCGAAGGAGTTTTGACTCTGCAGAGTTTGTACTAAAAAGCCCACAGCCAACGGATTTCCGTAGTCACGAAGGACTAGTTCCGTTTACGGTATTTTGGAAGAAACACCGCTAACCAGTACACACCCATCCCACCTCACGATGCCAGGAATCACCCTAGACAGCGTTCAAGAAAAACTTTGAGACAGGGAGATCACAATCTCGAATAGCATGGGATCAAATTTATATACGCGAGCTCTAAGGGGTGCCCCCCTCTCGGTCCCAACCGGAAACACCCATGCCCCCCTGACCGGATGACGGGCTTTAATCCAGGGCCATGGAACCCTCATCCCGGCCTCTTGATTTGGTGTGTACCAAGAAAGCGCTTTGCAACTTACTAGGCCATATCCCTTGCGGAAAACATGTGGTAGTACGGGAAGGGAAATGGATGGGAATCGGACCAATACAGGTTGACACTGAAGTCAAATAGTCTGGGATAAGACTGGCATGCTACAACACTGCCATCTTACCCGTTCTCGTGCCATTACATGGCTATGCAAACTCACATCCAACACTTATGGATTTCCGGAGCTCACTTGCCTCCACTTTGCATGAAATATGACATTTATCGAGATGCTCATAAACATGCCATGAACTACTTAATGCAAACATGCCAAAACACTCATCATATCAAAAGTTCAAACATGCTTGCCTGGTTCGGAGTAGTCGGGGCCTAGCTCGGTGAAGTTCGCGGTTCCGTCACCTCCTTCGGTATCTACGGTATACAAAAATACACGCACTATCGTAAATACCGCGGGGTGCACAAAATTATTCCAAATTTTTTTCAAATAAACCTGATAAAAAACTAGACAAAATTTTGAAGAGGACAGAAAAAGAATCACTCAAAAATCCCTTTCTGTTAAAAAGTTATAAGGGTTTTGGTCCAAGGACCTCTATGTAATGAAACAGAAAACTCTCAGGGGTCTAAGCAGAAAAGTCCAGAAAACGATTCAGATTAGAAAGCGTATTTGCCAGAATACGCTTTCAGAAAACGGTTCGAAAAAAAAGAACAGAGAGTCTGACGGGTGGGTCCCACCCGTCAGGTTTGAAATTTCAAATGAGGCGGCAGAGCTCGTCGGCGCCTGAGAGCCGCGGTGGTCGCCGGCGGCGATCCACGGCGAGGCAGGGGGATCGGGTGGTACCTCCATGTTTAGTGCATCCTTTCACGTCGGTGGGTGGTGGTGGTGGTCGCCGGCGAGCACCACGTCGATGGCGGCCCTTGCTCCGGCGGACGGCATCTCGGGTGGAGTTGGATCTCGCCGGGGAGTGCTGTGGAGTTCAAATTGAAGTGGGGGTTAGACCTCTGGGTGCTTGAGGGGATTGCTGACGGGGTTTGGGCGTCAGGGATGGACTCACCGGAGTGAATCGAGGTGATGGCCGAGGCGGAACGGGGCGGCCGGAGTTGGGGGAGGAGACCTCCTCGAGGTCCTCCTGGTGGCTTGGCGGGGTCCTCGAGAGGTGCAGTGATGGTGTGTGCTCGTGAGCGAGCTCGGGTCCCTTTTATAGACGATCCGAGGCGGTTGCCGTGAACGGGATAAGTCCGGCGAGCGATTACGGCGGCGTTGTGGCTAGACGGTTGGTTTAGGGGCTTGAGCATCGACTAGACGGGGTAATGACTCCATCCCGGTGCCTAAGTCAGCAAGGTGGGGGTGGTTACAGCCTTTCCCCAACAGAACGGCCGTGCGGCACGTCGGCGGCAGAGAGCGCACCCTGTGCGTGCCAGGCCACGACGACGGTGCTGCATGCGTGCGCTGGCAAGGGAGACGGCCACGCGGAGCTCCCAGGTGGCATGTGCGGTGCCGAACGGCGTAGTGCCACAGTGTGCCCCCTGTCGGCCGCCACGGGAGGTCCCGACGCCGCAGAAGAAGCCGGCTTAGACGGGCCAGGGTGCCACCGACGCCAGGAACCAGCCAAGTGCGCGTACGGCGCTCTGGACAGGGAGGAGGGGCTGTGCGCAACACGCCAGGCGCACAGTTGACATGTGACTCAACACTGACGAAGAAATCGACACTGAACTCTCTAAACCTATGAATTTCTCTGAAAGTGCAAAGAAACAGTGCCGGCCAGGTGTTCACAAAATGATTTTGGTATGAGGGAGGTTCTCCTTGAGCTGATTTTTGGTGGGGTGGCCTCTCATTGTATCTGGGGGTTGCCTGAATTTTGGTGGAATTTTTGGAGAAGAGGAGATATGAATTTCACCAAATTTGACAAATCTGGTCCAAACTTGCAGAGGCTGAAATTTGAAAATTCTGAAAAGATGAAGAGTGGAACTTGATGGATCTAGGTTGTGGGTGCCAAGGACTATCCAGGGGAGTTGGTTTGAGGTCAAAACTCAAATGCATTTAGGTACTTGCTTTGAAAATCACTTAGGCTCAAAATAAAAGACAGAAATGATTTGTGAGATAAAATAATTGAAATAAAATCCAAAATTGGTTTGGACTTGTTGGAACAGAGAATTTAGATTGCTTCAAAGAGGAAGGAGGGGTTTGTAGAGGTTTTACCACATGTGACATGGTAAAACCATGGGTGGTTTCAAGATAAAAGAAGATCCAAAATTTCAAAGAGTTTCCTTTTAAAAGAAAATAAATAATTTTCAAAAATATGTTTGAGAAGGAAACTATCAAAGAAAAGCTTTTAAATAATCAAACACTAGAGTTGAAGAAGATACAAAAAATAAAATCCTTTCCATGGAAAAAGTTTTGAGAGAGAAGTTTTTGAAAGGATTTAAATGACCTTCTTCAAAATCAACAAAAAAAATTTGTTGAAAAACAAATAAATTTTTTGGAGTGTCACACTCAAGGACGGGGCCCGCACCTGGCTCCTGAACCTGGCCCCAGGCACGATCTCCTCCTGGGACGAGATGCGCACCCGCTTCGTCGCCAACTTCCAAGGTACTTGCGACTGGCCGCCCGCCGTGAGCGACATGCGCCGCATCAAGCAACATCCTGGAGAGACCCTGCAAAAGTACATCCAGTGCTTCAACAACGCACGCCTCAAGATTCCCAAGGTGTCCCAGGAGGCCATCATCTCAGCCTTCTCCGACAACATGCGCGACGTCAAGATGAAGGAGGAGCTTGCGATGCATGAAGACCTGTGCACTTCCTTGGAGCTGTTCAACTTGGCGACCAAGTGCGCCAGGGCCGAGGAAGGGCGCCTCTCCCTCCTCGAGCTGCCTGTCGCAGACCCAGAAGAGAAGAAGTCCAAGGCCAAGGATGTGAAGCGCAAGGGGGCTGCCGTGCTCGTGGCAGAACCGGACACCAAGCAGGGCAGAGATCAGCCCGAATCTTCCAAGGGTAGTCGGTACTGTGTGTACCACGACCTCCACACCCCACAACACCAACGAATGTCAAGAGCTCCGAGCCGTGCGAGAAGGAAGGATCGGCCGTCGCCCCGACCGCGGTGACCAGGGCTACGGTCGAGGAGGAGGAAGGAACGCAGGACGCTGGTAGGACTGCGGCCCGCACCAAGGGTGGCGCGATCGACCTCGCGAGTACCGCTGGAAAGACCCGCCTCGTGAGGGAGACGGGAGTGATCAGCCTCGCGAGGATCACCCGCAAGGCAACGCAGGCATCCCTCCGCTGCCGCCGTAGCCAAGGAGAAACGAGGACCACCATCAGGACGAGGGGGCTGGGGGCTTCGAGGAGCCGCGCACGATCGCCTGCATCCTGGGCGGGGCTCAAGCCCCAGCCTCTCAGTGCATCTTCAAGCAGTTTGCCCACGAAGTGAATGCAGTCCTCCCCAAGCTTGAAGCCACGCGCCCTCTCAGGTGGTCGGCGTGCGCCATCACGTTCAGCTCAGCGGATCAGCTCAAGTCTGCGGCCACAGTCGGAGTCCTCCTGATGCTTTGTTCCCCAATCATCAGCAACGTGGTGGTCACCAGGACCCTCATCGATGGCGGGGCAGGGCTCAACGTCCTATCCGTGGAGACATTCAACAATCTCCAAGTGCCCTACAACCAGCTTCAGCCAACCAAGCCTTTATCCGGAGTCACTGACGGCTCCACGGTCCCGATTGGGCAGGTCCGCCTCCCTGTCACCTTCGGGGCACGCGACAACTACCGCACCGAGCTCATCGACTTCGACGTCGCTCACATTCGCCTACCGTACAACGCCATCCTTGGGTACCCAGCGCTGGCCAAGTTCATGGCGTAACTCACCACGGCTACAACGTCCTCCAGACGCCAGGAAGTGGCGGAGTCATCACGGTGGCCTGTGAGGAGAAGGACGCGGTGTGTTCCCTGGAACGAGCCTTTCAGGCCGCATCACTGGAAGACCCGGATCGCGGACGCAGGAGGCTTCCCGAGACCACCCCCAAGAAGAAGAAGACATCGTCCGGCCCGGTCCCTCAGGAGGCAGGCCCCTCAAGGCCCGCTCCTACCCAGGGGAAACCGCATAGGAAAGCACGCCCGGCGCCCTCCTCAGGCAGGGCTCGGGGGCTCTCCCCTGGAGGGCCACTGACCTGGCTAAGGTCACGAGGGAGGCGCTTGGGCACCACATGGAGGCGTGTTTCGAAGCACGTTTCCCTCAAGAAGGAGTAAGGCAAGAAGGGCCAGACCATCAGGAGTTCGTCAGCAAGGCCATTCAGGAGCTACAGGAGTCAAGAGCCATGAGAGGCGGCCGCCGTCTACCAGCTGTGGCTCCCCATCCAGACGAGGATGGTGGGCTACGCGTCTGCATCGACACACCAGGGCTCAATCGAGTCGCCTCTATGGAGCGCCTCTAGCCCTCGCGAGTGGGGCGCTGCGAAGGTCCACCCCATAGCTACATTCGCATGCCTTACGGCTTGCCGAACGCAGCTGCCACATACCAGCGCCTCATGAGGGGCATCATGGAGGCTCAAGAGGCCAGGCGTTCCGCAGCCTTGGCGGAGATGGAGATGGTCCGCGAGGAGCCACCAGCGCCTCCGGAGCCTCCCGAGGCCCCTGGGCCTGGGGGCTCGTGAGGATCGGCTTCCGCAGCCCACCGAGTCTGCTACACCAACACTCCTTCATCCTCAACATCATCAGGTGACATCTTTCAAGTTTCATTTCTAGCTGGGTGCGCCCCCCAGGGCTGCATTATTCCCAGGCCGTGTGGGTCCGTCCCTGTGGCATGTATCCCTTTTATTTCATGTTGCTAGCTTACTTTGTTGGGGGTGCCCCTCGGGCTGCATCATCCCCAAGTCGCTCGGGCCTGACCTAGTGATGTCCGCCTTCCCAGCATCTATTTGAATGAATCCACTCCTTCGCGGCTAATGTGTTTGATCTAGTTGCCCACTCAACTGACACCAACTGACGGAGCTGCTCCCAAAACGACATGACGCTTGCGCATGGGTCCATCCCTGCAACGCCGACAAATCTGAATGGCTGAGCTCTGGCCGCGGCAGCCCCGCATGGAGCCACCTCGCCAAGCCTTCAGTGCCACATCACACCCCGAAGCAACGGCCAGGCCAAGCGAGCCAATGCAGAGGTCCTGAGGGGCCTCAAGACCAGGGCGTTCAAGAAGAAGCTGGAGGCCTGCGGCAGAGGTTGGTACGATGAGCTTTAGTCCATGTTGTGGTCCATCCGCACCACCGCGACCAAGCCGACTGGAGAGACCCCGTTCTTCCTAGTCTACGGAGCCGAAGCGGTCCTCCCTCACGAGGTCAGACATCGCTCTGCACGGGTCCTGGCATTCGATGAGGCGCAGCAGGACGCCATGCGGGGGATGGACCTCGTGCTGGGGGAGGAACGTCGCCAGGAAGTCGCGCTGCGAGCGGCGAGGTACCAACAAGCACTGCGACGATATCACTGCCGCAGCATCCGCCCCCGAACTCTCGAGGTAGGAGACCTCGTGCTCAGGCGGGTTCTCTCCAGGGAGGGACTGCACAAGCTCTCTCCCATGTGGGAGGGCCCGTTCAAGGTTGTTCAACGTTTCCAGGCCTGGCTCCGCGCGCTTGGAGACTCAGGAGGGGGTGCCGGTCCAGAACGCATGGTACATCCAGCACCTCCGAAGGTTCTACCCCTAAAAAGGCCCAGAGCCTGTGAAGAAGGCGAATGCCTGTGAAGATTATCCTTTTTGGAAAAGGCCCAGAGCCTGTGAAGAAGGCGAATGCCTATGAAGATTATCCTTTTTGAAAAAGCCCCAGAGCCGGTGAAGAAGGCGAATGCCTGTGAAGATTATCCTTTTTGGAAAAGGCCCAGAACCCGTGAAGAAGGCGAATGCCTATGAAGATTATACTTTTTGGAAAAGGCCCAGAGCCTGTGAAGAAGGCGAATGCCTGTGAAGATTATCCTTTTTGGGAAAGGTCTAGAGCCTGTGAAGAAGGTGAATGCCTGTGAAGAATATCCTTTTTGGAAAAGGCCCAGAGCCTGTGAAGAAGGCGAATGCCTGTGAAGCTGTCGCGTTTTGGAAAAGGCCCAGAGCCTGTGAAGAGGGCAAATGCCCGTGAAGCTTGCTTCCCCCAAGAAAGGCCCGGAGCCTATGAAGAAGGCCAACGCCTGTGAAGCTCGCCGCCCGTGACACTCTCACGTAATAATGAGTTGGGGCTGTACACGCCCCGGAGTCTCAGGAGCGCCGGCCTCAGGCCCTGGGGCTCCCTCCCACGCCCAGTGGCAGCACTTAGCTCCGCGCTGGTGAGAAGACGTCGAAGACTAGATTAGGTGCCGGACGCGGCTTTTTCATTTGCTTTCTGCAGTTGGCTTGTTCATTCTCATTCGAAGTTTTTGTTGAAGCTGTTACCGTCTTTGACTCGTGGTTCTTCGCCTTTTCACTCTCCTGCCTCGATTTCTTTTATGCAAGGCCTCGCGAGGGGGGCAGCCGAGCGCCCCCGTGACTGTTTCTGTCCTAGTCGTTCAAAGGTTCTGTGACCTGGGTCCATTACAGGAGCACCCCTCCATACTGTGCCCCACGGGCACCGCGACACGAACACAGGGCCTGGGTTGGTCGCCCCCCCCCCCACGGCTGGGGCCGGGAACTATCCACGCGCGGGCACATAGCCGGAAGGCACGATAACGAAAGAAAGCGATGACTAACAGCAATAACCCAAACACGCCCCTGCGGGGCTCCACGCTACTGTCTTTTTACGTAGGGAAAATGAAAAGAAAGAGCAAATCAGGCGCAGCTCGCCTCACACCGGCCTGCAGGGAAGGCTCGAGCCGCCTCCGGGGCTCAAGCAGACTCCCTCTCGTGCTTCACCGAGGCGCGACGGCAGGCAGACGCGCCACCACCTTCCAAGCGGGTACGACAGTGTGGAGGCTGACCGCGGCCACTACTAGCAGAGTCGCCGCCTGAAGAAGAACCGGTGAAGCTTGGGGAACCCTGAGCGTCGCCAATCACGCGAGCGCTATCCTCTCCGTCATCGCTGGGGCTGGGTCCCCGGCCGCGGTCGTCGTCCTCAGGGCAGCACCCTGCGCGGCGACCATCTTCCCCAAACACCCTCATGTAGAGGGTGGCATCGCCGTCAAACTTGAAGTGCAGGGTGCACCGACGGCTCAAGCCACGCGCGCGGGCAAACGTCTGCCAACCGCGGGTCAAGGCCAGGCTCCCGGGTGCGGAGACCTCCAGTGAAGCCCATGAGGCCCGGTTGCAGCAGCCGTCTGCCTAAAGCCAGAGGCCGCCTTGGGCGCCGGCCGGGAGCTCGCCGAGGAGGAAGCGAGGAAGTTGAAGCCGGGCGCTGGTCGGCTCCGCCGACCACACAACGAACTCCGGCAGCACCTCTGCAGTGCGAGAGCGCGGCCTAGGGGGACGCGCGACGGAGGCGCGCCCCCCAGCCGCAGCTGTCCGCCCGTCACCATGCTGGAAACCATCTCCACGGCCGCGGGGAGCTGCCATGGTGGCCACAGGATGTTTGCGAGGGCGCCCTCGGCCGCGCTTGGGCGGGGGAGAGGCAGGCTCAACCTGGCGAGCCTTCCCCTTCCCTGCGGTCGAGAACCTCCTCGACGGAGCCATCGCAGCAAGACGGAGCAAGGACCAGGAAGAAGGAGGAGCAAGAAGAGATGGACTGGAAGGGCACGTGCCGTTCCGTATTTATGGCCGGCGAAGGCCAACCGCCGACCTCCACGATCGCAGGTAATCATGACCCGCCGACCGCCGCCGTAATCATGAGCAACCGGAGAATCGGCAATCAGAGAGAGAGAGAGAGAGAGAGAGAGAGGGAGAGAAGGGTGACTGAACTCCTCCTAGCAGTTCATCGCCCCAGCCAAGAACAGACCCTCGCGAGGCTGTTCTTCCTTGTATTGCTCATCATCATCAGCCCAAGAGGCAATCCACCACACCACAAACTGGAGTAGGGTATTACACCACAATGGTGGCCCGAACCAGTATGAACCTTGTGTCCCTTGTTTTGTTCTTTCCATAGCTTAGATCTTAGCGAGGCGGTGGGGTACAGGTAGGTAGGAGGCGAAATCTCCGCGTGCACCCCAGTGTTCGAACCTCAAGGGTCTGCCGGAACCCGAAATCCAACATCTTCTTCCTTTACCTCCTCCCTAGATGGGAGAAGAGTTTCCCCTCTGGTCCTTGGCCTCCATGGCGTGGGAGGGGCGAGAGCCCCCCCGAGATTGGATCTATCTCTCTGTTTCTCTCTGGTTCTGTGTTCTGTTCTGCTGCCTTTTCACCGTTTCTTTTATATCCGGAGATCCGTAACTCCGATTGGACTGAAACCTTCGCCGTGATTTTTTTCCAAAAATTAGCTTTCTTGCGGCCGAAGAAGGGCATCAACTGCCTTACGAGTGGCCCACGAGGGTGGGGGCGCGCCCTCCTGGTACGGGCGTGGGCCCCTGCCTCGTGGCCACCTTGGACACCGTTTCGCGCTGATCTTTCTCCCATGTTTTCCACATATTCCAAAAATAAGCTTTGTTCGTTTTTATCCCGTTTGGACTCCATTTGATATGGATATTCTGCGACAGACAGGAACTGGCACTAGGCACTGGATCAATATGTTAGTCCCAAAAATAGTATAAAAAGTTGCCAAAAAGTATATGGAAGTTTTAGAATATTGGCACGGAACAATAAAAAATTATAGATACGACGAAGACATATCAGCATCCCCAAGCTTAATTCTTGCTCGTCCTCGAGTAGGTAAATGATAAAAAAGATAATTTTTTATGTGGAATGCTACCTAGCATAATCTTGATCATATGTCTAATCATACCATGAATATTAAGACACAAGTGATTCAAAGCAATAGTCTATCCTTTGACATAAAAACAATAATACTTCA
The DNA here is from genome assembly GCA_032464435.1 of Aegilops umbellulata. Lineage (NCBI taxonomy): Eukaryota > Viridiplantae > Streptophyta > Magnoliopsida > Poales > Poaceae > Aegilops > Aegilops umbellulata. The sequence continues at coordinate 105,411,412 of CP136054.1, forward strand.
AGCCTACTAATAAAGCAATCATGTCTTATTGAAATAACATAGCCAAAGAAGGCTCATCCCTACAAAATCATATAGTCTGGCTATGCTCCATCTTCACCACACAAAATATTCACATCATGCACAACCCCGACGACAAGCCAAGCAATTGTTCCATACTTTTGGTGTTCTCAAACCTTTTCAACTTTCACGCAATACATGAGCGTGAGCCATGGACATAACACTATAGGTGGAATAGAATATGATGGTGGGGATTATGTGGAGAAGACAAAAAGGAGAAACTCTCACATCAACTAGGCATATCAACGGTCTATGGAGATGCCCATTAACAGATATCAATGTGAGTGAGTAGGGATTGCCATGCAACGGATGCACTAAGAGCTATAACTGTATGAAAGCTCAAACTGGAAACTAAGTGGGTGTGCATCCAACTTGCTTTCTCATGAAGACCTCGGGCATTTGATGAAGCCCATAATCGGAATATACAAGCCAAGTTCTATAATGAAAATTCCCACTAGTATATGAAAGTGAAAGCATAGGATACTCTCTCTATGAAGAACATGGTGCTACTCTGAAGCACAAGTATGGTAAAAGGATAGTAACATTGCCGCTTCTCTCTTTTCTCTCATTTTTTTTCTTTTTTTTCTTTTTTTATTTTTTGGTGGGCTTCTTTGGCCTCTTTTTTATTTGGGCTTCTTTCGCCTCTTTTATTTTTTTGTAAAGTCCGGAGTCTCATCCCGACTTGTGGGGGAATCATAGTCTCCATCATTCTTTCCTCACTGGGGCAAAGCTCTAATAATGATGATCATCACACTTTTATTTACTTACAACTCGATATTACAACTCGATATCTAGAACAAAGATATGACTCTATATGAATGCCTCCGGCGGTGTACCAGGATGTGCAATGATCTAGCGTAGCAATGACATCAAAAAAAGGACAAGCCATGAAAACATCATGCTAGCTATCTTACGATCAAGCAAAGCAATATGACAATAAATGCTAAAGTCATGTATATGATGATGATGGAAGTTGCATGGCAATATATCTCGGAATGGCTATGGAAATGCCATGATAGGTAGGTATGGTGGCTGTTTTGAGGAAGATATAATAAGGCTTATGTGTGACAGAGCGTATCATATCACGGGGTTTGGATGCACCGGTGAAGTTTCCACCAACTCTCGAGGTGAGAAAGGGCAATGCACGGTACCGAAGAGGCTAGGAATGATGGAAGAGTGAGAGTGCGTATAATCCATGGACTCAACATTAGTCATAAAGAACTCACATACTTATTGCAAAAATCTATTAGTTATCGAAACAATGTACTACGCCCATGCTCCTAGGGGGATAGATTGGTAGGAAAAGACCATCTCTCGTCCCCGACCGCCAATCATAAGGAAGACAATCGATAAATAAATCATGCTCCGACTTCATCACATAACTGTTCACCATACGTGCATGCTACGGGAATCACAAACTTCAACACAAGTATTTCTACAATCCACAACTACCCACTAGCATGACTCTAATATCACCATGTTTATATCGCAAAACTATTGCAAGGAATCAAACATATCATATTCAGTGATCTACAAGTTTTATGTAGGATTTTATGACTAACCATGTGAATGACCAGTTCCTGTCATCTCTCTAAATATATATAAGTGAAGCAAGAGAGTTTAATTCTTTCTACAAAAGATATGCCCACGCTCTAACCAATATAAGTGAAGCAAATGAGCATTCCAAAAATGGCGGTTGTCTAAGTAAAGAGAAACAGGCAATCCAAACTTCAAATGATATAAGTGAAGCACATGAAGCATTTTATAAAGCCATACTCAAAAGATATAAGTGAAGTGGAAAGAGCATTCTATAAATAAACCAAGGACCATCTCATACCAGCATGGTGCATAAAAGAAAAGTGAAAACTAAATGCAAAAGACTCTCCAATATTTGCACATATCACATGAATGAAACGAATATGAAAACATATCGATATTTGTTGAAGAAAGAGGGGATGCTTCCGGGGCATCCCCAAGCTTAGACGCTTGAGTCTCCTTGACTATTTACTTGGGGTGCCTCGGGCATCCCCAATCTTGAGCTCTTGCCTCTCTACCTTCTTCTCACATCGAGACCTTCTCGATCATCAAACACTTCATCCACACAAAACTTCAACAGAAAACTCGGTAAGATCCGTTAGTATAATAAAGCAAATCACTACTCTAAGTACTGTTGCAAACCAATTCATATTTTTTTGCATTGTGTCTACTGTAATATAGCTTTTCCATGGCTTAATCCACTGATATAAGTTTATAGTTTCATCAAAACAAGCAAACTATGCATCAAAAACAGAATCTGTCTAAAACAGAACAGTCTGTAATAATCTGAACATTCACCATAGTTCTGATACTTGAAAAATTCTGCCAAAATTAGGAAAAATAAAAAATTTGTATAGAAAGACAGTGAAAAGATAATCAGAACCATTGGACGTTCCAGTAAGATATTAAAAATCGCGCACTACAGCCAAAGTTTCTGTCCTTCACCGTACAAACGAACAAGCATTGTAAACGTCCTAAAGGCAAACCTTGGTACATTATTTTTATAATACAATGGAATTTTACAAGGGGATAATTATTTTTGTTGAAAATTTTCTGTAATCAAGATTCACAAAGTTGCCGTGAGCCTGAACAAAGTTCAAGGAGCTCTCCCACTTCAACAATGCTTGTCTCTCTCACTTTCACTTCCCTTTTTGAAAAAGTTTTGGGTTCCCCTCTTTATTTTTGTTGTTTTTAAACTATATGAAAGCACTCAACAGAAATAAATGAATCTAAAACTTCCTGGTTGTCTCCCTGGCAGCGCTTTCTTGAAAGCTATTAAGCTAGGCAAATAGTCTCAAGTAGTGGATCCACCCGGATCCCAAGGTATATCAAAGCCAATTTTAATTAACAATGATTTAGCATTTAGTAATGAGCACAAAGCAACATATATCAAGTAATGACGAAGTCTAACTCTCTTTATATGCATCGGCATGTCATAAAAGAACAATTCATGCACACATAGTAAAGCCCAATACATAGTATAAACAGTTTCTTGCAATTTTATCGTGTTGGAAACATAGAGAGGTGGAGATATAGTTCCTCTCTCATAATAATTGCAAGTAGGAGCATCAAGCACATGCATATTATACTCATCAAAATCATCTTGTGCAACGGTAAAAGGCAACCCATCAATATAATCCTTAATAAAAGCAAACTTCTCCGATATTGTGTAGTTGGGAGGATTCAAAAAGATAATAGGACTATCATGCATGGGTGAAATAGCAACAATTTCATGTTTAACATAAGGAACTATAGCAAGTTCATCTCCATAAGCATAATTCATATTGGCATCTTGGCCACAAGTATAGCAAGCATCATCAAAAAGGGATATTTCAAAAGAATCATAGGGATCATAACAGTCATCATAGCAATCATCCTTCGGTAAGCACGAAGGGGAATTAAATAATGTATGAGTTGGAGGGTTACTCTCATTAGGAGGTGGGCATGGGTAGCTAATCCGCTCTTCCTCCTTTTGTTCTTCGCTCTCCTCATCATCTTTTTCATCCAATGAGCTCACAGTTTCATCAATTTCTTCTTCCATAGATTCCTGCAAAATATTAATCTCTTCTTGGACAGCGGGGTAGTCCTCAATATATTGTTCAACATAGGGATTAGAAGCATAATTATCATAGAAATATTTAAGTATGGCAAAATTTTCAGACTTGTAAAGAGTAGCATCATATGTTTCAATCAAAGAAGCAATTTCATAAGCACCCTTAAAAGCAACAAATTCTTCAGTTTGTTGAATATCATAGTAACTATAAACACCTTTAGCATACGAAGATAAGATTCCATTATCAATAAGCTCACATTGGTAGGGAAGGTGTTTCTTAGGGTTTTCAGAACAACAAGTAACATCATATATTTCACATAAATTCCAAGCAAAGCATTGAATAGTATTAATTTGATGCTGTAAAAGTTTCCCTTTTTGAGATAAGCGGTGTCGCACATAACAAGCATGCTCATCTAAAGATTTGCCCTCAACTAAGCTAGTTGGGGTTTCAGCACGAGCACATAAGGATCGAAGATGATCCAAGTAAAAAGCTTCAGGTGTGTGATAGATTTTGAGTGGTTCTTCAACCATTGGTTTAGTAGGTACAACTAATTTTTTTGGTATTTTGCATTTCCTACCCATAACTAAAGATAGAAAACAACTAAGAACAACAAATAAAAATTACTTAGTGATAAAGCAAACAAGCACACACGAGAATATTCACCCCACGCTATTGCTCCCCGGCAACGGCGCTAGAAAAAGGTCTTGATAACCCACAAGTAAAGGGGATCAATTGTAGCCTCTTTCGATAAGTAAGAGTGTCGAACCCAACGAGGAGCTAAAGGTAGAACAAATATTCCCTCAAGTTCTATCGACCACCGATACAACTCTACGCACGCTTGTCGTTCGCTTTACCGGAAACAAGTATGATACTAGAAGTACTTTGTAGGTGTTGGATAGTTTTGCAAGAAAGTAAAGAGCGAGTAAATAAAAGCTAGGGGCTGTTTAGATGAAGACACAACTAAATTAGTAAAGAGCATTTTGTTACGAGAAAGTTATTTGTCCCTAGGCAATCGATAACTAGACCGGTAATCATTATTGCAATTTTATTTGAGGGAGAGGCATAAGCTAACATACTTTCTCTACTTGGATCATATGTACTTATGATTGGAACTCTAGCAAGCATCCGCAACTACTAGAGATCATTAACGTAAAACCCAACCATAGCATTAAAGTATCAAGTCCCCTTTATCCCATACGCAAACAACCTACTTACTCGGGTCTATGCTTCTGTCACTCACGTCACCCACCATAAGCAAATCATGAACATATTGCAAACCCTACAGCGGCAATCCCTCATGCTTGCGCGACACGGAGAGCACCATAGGACAGCACCAATAGTAAAACATGCAACTCAAACCAATCACGATCATCAATTAACCCATAGGACAAAACGGATCTACTCAAACATCATAGGATTGCCATACATCATTGGGAAATAATATATAGCGTTGAGCACCATGTTTAAGTAGAGATTACAGCGGGTAAGAGAGAGGTTACACCACTGCATAGAGGGAGGAAGAGTTGGTGATGATGGCGGTGAAGTTGTTGGTGAAGATTGCGGTGATGATGATGGCCACGGCGGCGTTCTGGCGCCACCGAAAGAGAAGGGGAGAGGGGGCCCCTTCGTCTTCTTATTCCTTGACCTCCTCCCTAGATGGGAGAAGGGTTTCCCCTCTGGTCCTTGGCCTCCATGGCATGGGAGGGGCGAGAGCCCCTCCATGATTGGATCTATCTCTCTGTTTCTCTCTGGTTCTACGCTCTGTTCTGCTGCCTTTTCACCATTTCTTTTATATCCGGAGATCCGTAACTCCGATTGGACTGAAACCTTCGCCGTGATTTTTTTCCACAAATTAGCTTTCTTGCGGCCGAAGAAGGGCATCAACCGCCTTACGGGTGGCCCACGAGGGTGGGGGCATGCCCTCCTGGTACGGGTGTGGGCCCCTACCTCGTTGCCACCTCGGACACCGTTTCGCGCTGATCTTTCTCCCAGATTTTCCAAATATTTCAAAAATAAACTCCGTCCGTTTTTGTCCCGTTTGGTCTTCGTTTGGTATGGATATTCTGCGAAACCAAAAACATGCAACAGACAGGAACTGGCACTGGGCACTGGATCAATATGTTAGTCCCAAAAATACTATAAAAAGTTGCCAAAAGGTATATGGAAGTTGTAGAATATTGGCATGGAATAATCAAAAACTATAGATACGACGGAGACGTATCAATATGTTTCCCATTTATGGAGGTGACAAAGAGCTCGTCGTAAATGGTTACGTCGACGCAAGCTTTGACACTGATCCGGATGACTCTAAGTCACAAACCGGATACGTGTTTATATTGAACGGTGGAGCTGTCAGTTGGTGCAGTTCTAAACAAAGCGTCGTGGCGGAATCTACGTGCGAAGCGGAGTACATAGCTACTTCAGAAGCAACAAATGAAGTAGTCTGGATGAAGGAGTTCATATCCGATCTAGGTGTCATACCTAGTGCATCGGGTCCAATGAATATCTTTTGTGACAATACTGGTGCAATTGCCTTGGTAAAGGATTCCAGATTTCACAAGAGAACCAAGCACATCAAGAGACGCTTCAATTCCATCCAATTCAAGGAGGGAGACATAGAGATTTGCAAGATACATACGGATCTGAATGTTGCAGACCCGTTGACTAAGCCTCTCTCATGAGCAAAACATGATCAACACCAAGACTCCATGGGTATGAGAATCATTACTGTGTAATCTAGATTATTGACTCTAGTGCAAGTTGAAGACTGAAGGGAATATGCCCTTTAGGAAATAATAAAGTTGTTATTTATATTTCCTTATATCATGATAAATGTTTATTATTCATGCCAGAATTGTATTAACCGGAAACTTAGTACATGTGTGAATACATAGACAAACAAAGTGTCACTAGTATGCCTCTACTTGACTAGCTCGTTGAATAAAAGATGGTTAAGTTTCCTAGCCATAGAGATGAGTTGTCATTTAATTAATGGGATCACATCATTAGAGAATGATGTGATTGACTTGACCCATTCCGTTAGCTTAGCATTTGATCGTTTAGTATATTGCTATTGCTTTGTTCGTGACTTATACACGTTCCTATGACTATGAGATTATGCAACTCCCGAATACTGGAGGAACACTTTGTGTGATACCAAACGTCACAACATGACTGGGTGATTATAAAGGTGCTCTACAGGTGTATCCGATGGTACTTGTTGAGTTGGCATAGATCGAGATTAGGATTTGTCACTCCGATTGTCGGAGAGGTATCTCTGGGCCCTCTCTGTAATGCACATCACTATAAGCCTTGCAAGCAATGAAACTAATGAGTTAGTTGCAGGATGATGCATTATGGAACGAGTAAAGAGACTTGCCGGTAACGAAGTTGAACTACGTATTGAGATACCGATGATCGAATCTCGGGCAAGTAATATACCGATAACAAAGGGAACAACATATGTTGTTATGCGGTTTGACCGAGTATCCAGGTTCCGCTATTGGTTATTGACCGGAGACGTGTCTCGGTCATGTCTACATAGTTCTCGAACCCGTAGGGTCCGCACGCTTAACGTTCGGTGACGATCGATATTATGAGTTTATGTGTTTTGATGTACTGAAGATAGTTCGGAGTCCCTGATGTGATCACGGACATGAAGCGGAGTCTCGAAATGGTCGAGACATAATGATTGATATATTGGACGGTTATATTCGGACACCGGAAGGGCTTCGGGTGATCTCGGAGAAAACTGGAGTGCCGGAGGGGTTACCGGAACCCCCTGGGGGCTAATGAGACTTGATGGGCCCTAGTGGAGAGAGAGAGGTGCCGGCCAAGGCAGGCCACACGCCCCCTCTCCTTGAGTCTGAATAGGACAAGGAATGGGGGGCGTCGCCTCCCTTGCCTTTCCCCTCTCCCACTCCTTCCTTCCCCCTCTCCCACTCCTTCCTTCCCCCTCCTAGTGGGACTAGGAAACGGGATTCCTACTCCCACTAGGAGGAGGACTCCTCCTCTTGGCGTGCCCTCCTAGGGCCGGCCGGCCACCCCCCCCCCTTGCTCCTTTATATACGGGGGCAGGGGGCACCCCAAGAAACACAAGTTGATCATTGATCTTTTAGCCGTGTGCGGTGCCCCCCTCCACCATAATCCACCTCGGTCATATCATAGCGGTGCTTAGGCGAAGCCCTGCGTCGGTAGCTTCATCAACACCTTCATCATGCCGTCATGCTGACGGAACTCTCCCTCAAAGCTCTACTAGATCATGAGTTCGTGGGACATCACCGAGCTGAATGTGTGCAAATCGTGGAGGTGCCGTACGTTCGGTACTAGGATCGGTCGATCGTGAAGACGTACGACTACATCGACCGCGTTGTCATAATGCTTCCTCTTACGGTCTACGAGGGTACATGGACGACACTCTCCCCTCTCGTTGCTATGCATCACCATGATCTTGCGTGTGCGTAGGAATTTTTTTGAAATTACTACGTTGCCCAACATGTATGTGACGGATAGCTACATGCTAAATAGGGTTTTCACGAAGAGATTGTGCGTGCGACATAGAGAGCGATGTGGGGGCCTTGAGCTGTGCCGGGGCAGGTTGAGGGTGTCAAAATGTGTGTCTTAATGCATGTGCTACATGCGATCGTGCGAGGGACAAACGAATCGAGAGAGATGGTTGTTGTGTTACGGATGCTCCCTCCTTCTCTCTCTCTCTCTCACACACAAGTAGAATAGAAGACCGTTCTCTCATGTATACACAACGTATCGGCATATGTCTATGCCTCACTCATGCATGATCATTTGCACATTCACACCTCTCTATGTCTCTATCACACGCACACCGTCTCCACATAGCTCTTCCTCCACAACACACATATGGACACATACACACGTTCTCTCTCAGTCACACACACAAAATCAGTATTGAAAAAACTAGGACACACCTAAAACGTCCAAATCCAAATAAACACGAACTAGAGCTAAATTCAAATATATGGAAATATTGTAGCGTCAAGAACTTTTCTAGGAAAAAAAGTTGAGTAATATTCGGGGATTGTTTTCACACACACAAAAAGGTTCGATGGATGTCCTTCGAGCGTGACACGGTGACGCACCGTTCGATCGACTGTGCGGCCGCGGTTCACGCGCTTGCACAAGATTCCGTATCATGGATGTGGTAACTAATATAAGCACTGCCTTAGTCTAATGTTTACGTGTACTAGTATGGTTTTCTTTTAAGTTTGACCAACCCTATATAAAACTAAACTAAGCTCCCATATGCGCACTCATCAATTGCGCATGCTGGCGCCCGCCTGCTCCGGCCAACAATTTCTTGCCCATCACTATCGTGTCGCCGCCATCCCTGTGCCACGAAGCCGAAGGCTCGCCCGCTCACGTCGTCTGCAGTCCCTCCTCGCCATGCCGCCGCGCTGTTAAGCACATGAGCAGCTAGTGGAGCCGCATCTATGCACGCAGCATACGAGGAGGAGGACGAGCGCGTGCTCTAGCACGCCAGCAAGGAGGAACTAGCGTGTCATTGTCGTCTTCGCCCTCACGGAGGAGGCGTGCATGGTGGCTGTCGCGGCGGAAGCCGGTCGCGCCTGCGCCGAGCCCGCAAACCGGGTGCGGACGTGGAATCTACCTTCGAGACCTTGAATGCCACGTGGATCCTGCAATGTGAAGGAGCAATTTGGGTCAATCGACTCTTGTGAGCCGTTGGATGCAACATGGATGGCTAGTAGGGCTTATTCAACCTCCGAAACTGATGCATTGTTCATCTTCTCTTCCCGCCACATGCCTAACCACCTGCCGCCGCTGCCCCACCCTTCCCTGAACTGCCTGCCACAGCCGTGCTCCCCCACCCCCGCCATCCGTTTAACCCCGGGCATGATCCATTTTTTCGGCGAACTGCATTCCACACCAAACACTCATAAGATATATTATGGGCACCCTGCCACCCTAATATAGATACCGGGGTAGCTTCTCTGTCGTCTTCTTCCTTTGCTCCGTCGAACTTCTTTCACAAATCGACTGACCCAAATTATACTACTAGTATGAACGTATTAAGTACAGTAGGAACACGAAGATATGAGCAGTAGTACTAACTGCAAGAAGAACAGTAGTAAGACATAGTACTAGTACTACTGTACGTACTAAAGAGTTCAAATAACGAGAAAGAACATAAAGTTCAAATAAAGAGAAAGGACATAAACATAGTTCTGATGGGGGCTCAGCACAACACACGCTTGAAATAAAACTAAGCAACTAGTCCGCTTGACACTGCAGTAGAACCAGCATGAGCGACGGCACTGCCACCTTACTCGGAGTCCGAGTCTGAGTCCATGTCCTTGACTTCGTCCTCGTCCCTCTTCCTCTTTGCCGACGCTTCTTTGCTTGAATCGGGCACTGGGCTCTGCTTCGTCATCCAACCCTTGTAGATATTTAAACAAATGTAAGCATCCATTGCTGCGTACAGGATGTGATCTTCATCTAATGTGTTCGACTCCCATGGATGATGAAAGTCGTGGTGAGGTTTCTTCAGTTTAGCGTACGAAGGATCAATCATGGTTGCTGGTAGGGTCAGCATTGAAGGATGAGAGGAGGACAACAGGCTTGCCTTCTGGAGATCGAAGGGCTGGCCTACAACGAGTCTGTCCGACCCAGGACATCCCTGTCGTTCCTAAAGTCTACAGTAACGAATTTCACTCTTTCATCCTTGAGGAAGTTCTTAAAATCCTGGCACTCAACATCGGCATGCCATATGTGGTAGACCAAGCACACATTATGTACGCAAACCGGGATCACGGCGGGCTTCTTCTTCTCTGCCTCCTTTACAATCTTTTCTCTTTCTAGGACTGTGGTGTACTCAACATCTAGCCCAGCGACCCACTCATCCTTTGAATTGTTGAACATGCGTAGGAAGTGACCAAGGCATGCTTTCACTGTAACGGATCCACGTGTGTAGATGATGATGAACTCATCGCCGGTGATGGCTCTAACCTAGTACTCAACGGCGACCATGGAGATTTGGGAGGCCATGGATTTTTTAGGAGGGTTAGGAGAATTTGAACTGGTGTAATGTGAAAGGACGGGACGTCTGGGAGCGAACTGTTGTAAGGTAAGACGGGGATGAGTAGGGCGTGCGAATGACGTGGGGTTGTTGGCTTGCCCGGTGGATAAACAGCTGCGAGCCCCCAAAGAGTTCTCGAGTACTATGCGGGACCCACTAGATGTCAAGTCTACTAGACCCATATCGTAGGCCTGACGGTATAGCTTCTTCCTGTTTGCACGCCATGCCGGCGCATGGATGTAAATTCACTTAATTCCGTCAACCGTCGCGCCTCCCACGACCTTCGCCTCCCTCGTGCGGTCGTGCCCTTTGAGACTTCGACCGGCTATAAATGAGCAAAATTTTCCCTAGTCCGCATGCATCATACTCCCTCTGGTCCTTTTTTTTACTTCCGTCAACTGTTTGCAAAGTGTTTGACCAAATTTATACTAAAAATATCAATATCTACAATACTGATTATAATGAGTATAAGAAATAGGTTTCATAATGAGTATAAAAATATTGATTTGACATTGTGAATGTTGATACATTTTTATATAAGTTTGGTCAAACTAAAGGTACATTGACTTCAGACAAAACTTAAATGCACAATGCAGACTAGTTCCTCCGTCTAGGTGCATACCATGTCCTATCTAGTCAGCAGAACAAGGTTAGCTATTAGAGTACTACTACCTCCCTTCTACTGTAAAGGGCTCGATTCAAAAATTTCACCTACTCTTACCAAGATAGAGGCGGTGGAATAGTTTTTGTAGTATGCAAAAGTACTCAACTAATGATGTCATTCTTCACAAAAAATATGTGTTTACCAATGCATTATCGCATTGCATGCATGAATTAACACTAGTTTTACTCTAACCCCCCTCTCTTCTTTAATTCTTTGCCACACCAGCATGTTTGCTATTCCCGTGTGCATGATACCACCTAAGATACCACCATTATGGCCAGCCTTAATCATCGCATGCAATAATTTAGTGCACCTTGAAATATGAACATGTGTGGGGCGTGTATGTTTTATTGACTTGAGACTATACCTAGCCCGACATGCAAGATGACTTACTATGCACCGTTCCCCGTACCTGCAGGAAGCCCATTCGTCTCCAAATCTTTTCCTCTCCATGTGTGAAAACAATATGCCTTCTTGACTTTCCTTCTCCCTCCGGCGGTCCCACCACTCCACCCCGTGTGGAAAAAATCAGCATGCATGACTCTCCTCCCCCCGTGCTCGTCCAATCCTTTGTGACCAGCAATATTTCCACCCCTTCCCTCCCCCGTAATTTACTCCAACAAATATGCCCATGTATCTATTACGTTAATCACGCAACTTATCTTATGGGACGCTGCTTCGGTTACTTAACTGCAGGTGCATTGGGACACTGACATATGGGCCCAACAGGTGTCTGGCCCACATGTCAGTGATGCAACTGGACCTTCAGTTAAGTCAGTGCAGCTCAGTCCATATCTTACGTAGCTGTGCCATTGCTCGCTATAAATACTGCGCCTCCCACGGCATTCGGAAGAATGCTCACGTTCATCGCTATCTCCTCCCCCTCCCTCTCACGTCGACCACCACGGCATCGCCCCTCACAAGCCCTAGGCGCCCCTTGCTGCACCGTGCAAACGGTCAGGTGTCGCCGTTTCATTCCTTGCCACCACTAGTTGAGGAGGACGCGTCGGCGTTCCGCTCCTCGCCGTGACGCGTCGAGGTGGACGCGTCAGTGTTCCCAATCTCGCCAGCACGCGCGTCGGAGGATGCGTCGGCTCCCCGCTACGAGGAGAATGTCGCGGCACCCACCGAGCCACCCTGCCTTGAGGAGCTTTGGAAAGAAATGTATGTCGCCTTGTGGGAGGCTTTGCCTCTGGCAGAGCGCGCCAAAATAGAGGCGGAGATGAAGGCCGAGGAAGAGAAGCGCGCCGCGGGACAAGCTTCCAGGCAAGCATATGTCGCGTCTGAGAGAGTCAGGCAATTGGCTCTTTGGCAGAAGGCTCGTGCGAGGACCGTGAGGGTGGCAGAGGACGCCCGTGCCAAAGCCCTGAGTGCAGTCGGGCCCAAGCGCCTCATCTACGCTTGGCGGTACGTGGAATGGGTGCACACTTCCAGCGAGGAGGAGTACCTGTTGGCGCCAGATCACCACACCGGTGAGATTGCGCTGACCCACCGGCAAGCCGCCAATCAGCACCTCATGAATTGCGAGGCTGAGGAAGAGGCGTTGTGTCGGCGCGCTAGGAAACGAACGCGCACCAGGGCACTCGTGGCACGCTGCAAGCACTCCTGCAAGCGCCGTGGCTTTTAGTAGGAGTATAATTTAGTTTTGTAAGGCAATCTCATTAGTTTTGGGAAGCAAATGATAAATCCCGAACATTCAGGAATTATTAGCGTCCTTAATTAAGTATGTAAAAGGGAAAGTTTGGAAACCTTGTGTATCCGTACACATTTTGTAAGTACGTGCATATAGCACAAACTTTACTACTCCTATGTACTATCGCCCTACACGTCTCTCTCTATATATGCTTGCAAACTGTGCTACTCCCTTCGTCCAGGTGAATAAGTCATCTTTGGTTGTGCACCGTGACCAAGGAGGGAAGACTTATACACCTAGGTGGAGGGAGTACTACTATTACTTATGTACGTGCAAATGCATGTTTTAACATTACGATGCGGTTTTTGTAAAAGTAGAAAAACAGCACTAGTCAAACTTGTGAAACGATTCAATGCAAAACAAATGCAAAAATTCTTGTTTGATTGTTTACTTTTAGCTTCCTTCTCTGTGGTTATTTCTCTATCGTACTTTGTACGGAGTATCTCACTGGCCGGAAAGGCATGCAAATTCCCAAACCGCCACTACAAAAAATACACTTCCGTGATGATACGTGTTTGTCATAGTAGGTCACTTTTTTGTCATGCATATACATCCATGACGATTTTATGACAGAATCAAGATAGTCATACCTGTGCTGTCGTAGAAGTGTTCCATGACATTACCAAAATTATCATCACGGAAGTGTCCACTTCCGTGACGATAAATCGCGCGTCATAGAAGTGCTTTCGTCAAGGGTGACCGACACGTGGCATCCACCGTAACGGGACGCCGTTAAGCTATCAGGTCTGGTTTTGGATCCGATAACCCGCTAACAGCCACGACCAATGTCGATTTTCCATGTGTAAAATTCTCATTGGTCGACGGAACCATGCGTCAGCTCCGCGTTGGCACAGGTGTCACTCATCCAACGGTCGAGATGGGCCTATGATATGTTGACACGTGGACGGGCCCAAAAGTGTCCCATAAAGTTTAAATGGGACGGCCCAACTAAAGGCCCCCAAGATTTAGCAGACCATAATGGGCCGGCCCAGCTAAAGGCCCACCAGATTTTGCAGACCATAATGGGCTGGCCTAGTTAAAGGCCCACATGATTTAGCGGACCACAATGGGCCAGCCCAGCTAAAGGCCCACAAGATTTTGCAGACCATAATGGTCCGACCCAGCTAAAGGCCCAACATTCTCAGTTAAGGCCCGTACGGCTAGTGTCAAATCGGCCCGTCAACGTCCTGTCCTAAACTTGTCATCATCGCGGCCCATGGTCACTTCTGGCCCGCTAACAGTCCGCTAAGTATATGGGCCGAATTACGGACCGGTGTATTTTTGGCCTGTTAAAGGTCCTGCTTTATTTGGGTCCATTTATAAGCCATTGAAACTTTCGGCCCATAAAGACCGTGAAGGATTTGGGTCATATTTGGCCATGTTTGACATTCGGCCTATTAGAGGCCCAATATAGATTTGGGCCAATTTCGGCCTGTTCTGATTTTCGGCCTGTTAACGTCGGACGAAATCCATGGGCCATATGTGGCCCAACATGACATTGGGACCATTAACGACCCATATAAAAATGATGATAATCTAGCCCGACCGAACTTTCGGCTTGTTAAAAGGCCCATGTATTAGGTTAGCGCATTTACGGCCCATCCGAATTTTGGCCTGTGAAAGATCTGCATCGTAAATGGGCCACCATTTCGGCCTGCTAAGACCAGTGGGTTATTTGGCACAATCAGGGCCCAATGTCACTTTCGTTCTATTAAAGGCCCATGTTTTTTATGGGTTCGAGATATTTACACCTGTAAACGGCCTATTGTTACTGAGGGCCCAAATTATGTTTAGGCCTGTTAAAGGCCCACTATGGGCACAAGCCTACCAGAAAAATATGAAAGTTTATGCTGATTTAGGCTCAAACATTTTTAGTGGGCTGCATGCAAATTTCGGCCCATAATCGTTTTTAGCCCAATTGGAATGGGCCCGGCGAATGTTGGCATGTTGGGCTCCTACGAAGCTTTCGACCGAATACATTACTAAGATAAACCTACACTATACAAAAATTGCATCATAATTACTGAAGCCTTTGGCAGCATCATAAATGCTGTATCACAACAAAATAAATTCCAACCATACAACAAAAGGCATGTTGGCATAAAGTTTACAGTCCTTGCAGATAAAAGCACCATCAGATGTATATAAGCACAGATCATTTGACCTGAGTGCTAATGTTTCAGGCTGTAGAATCTGATGGAGTAGCACGATCTTCACCTTTTTTCCGCCATTGCTCTTGAACAACGAAGCGAATGTCTGATAGTCTGGTTTAAAAACCATTCATATCTTGACGACATTTCTCAACCACTATTATTGTTTCCAAAATGACGTCCATTAGGGATTGGACTTGTGTCTGGAGCACAGATATATCACTCTGTCTAGCAGGAAGATTTTGGTTCAGTAGGCGGTTTGGACGAGGTTACCTTGACAACCAACTCAAAATTACGCAGGAAGGTGCTTTTTGCACTGTTAGTGGAGAGATATTGACGCACTGCAGCAAGAGGTGACATTGTGCCTGTGGTAGCCTCGTCACCTTCAGGTGGTTGTGGATGTTCAATAATTTGTTCCATAGCTTCCTGAAAGTTTGAACTTGTAGATTAGTGTACTAGATAAGTTACTAATGAGACAAAAACAAACAAAGTAGGTTACACGTTTATACATAACTTATTTTGGTGAACTACTGTAATAAATTAGCATGTATTGTAAACCAACTACATAATGAAATAACTTCCGGAACATATGTCCATGTAGCATGCCTACTGTATTGTCTATTTCCTCACATTTGTTGACATCTAAGGATAAAGAGACATGGTTTAAAGTAGGATGAACATAGTATGACATCATTCATATCATGGGCAAACAAATATAAAACAAACATGCTATTTTATCATTGTGTGCGCACGTGAACATAACAACTAGATTACAGATCAAGACCAAAAGAATATCCTTCATCTCTTTTAAACCATGTAAGGTGAAATGATACGTTAAGACAAATGTGTATAAAAGTGAACAGAGTAACTGACATTGGCTGCAAACCAAGTAGTTAAATGAACATATCATAGTACCAACCAGTTCAAGGTAGGAGGAGCAAGGACTTACAACGGCAGCTTGAACTGGCGCGCTCATGCCCTTCATCTTGCTAGTGTGGCAATCCTTGAAGATTTGCACTGCATTTGGTTCGGGTTCTTTTTGGTCCGCGGGCTTTCCTCTGTATTTGGAACAAGTCAATATAGATACGATAATATGGCACAGAAGAAAGAAAGAAGTAGCAGCTATTTACAAGAGCCTCGCAGTGTGCAATATAGCTATGAGATCCTGTTGTTTGTTGGAATTTCACTTTAGAACGGTTGGTCTTGTTCTTCAAACAGCTAGCCTAGAAGAAGATACACTTATAATGCACATATATAAATACAAGTTCAATATGTGGTCTGATCAAATAGATATAACCTACCTGATATTTGGATCAGACCAATGTTTAACTAGGGCTGTCCAGTCTTCATCTGTAATATATTCCATTGGAGATGTTTGGGCGATTTCATTGTTAGCCTTGCCTTCAAAGTGAGATTTTCTAAGGTGGTACCGATATTCGCAGAGCAGACTAAAAAACATGAGTGCATGCTTGTTTAGTTGCATCATTTTTCGGATCCAAGTTGAACCTCATCTGTTGAAAAAAGAATGTGAGTCTTATTAGGAGGAAGCTAGAAAGTATGGGATAGAGAAAGACAATATTACTAATTGCGAGGAATAACATTACTTACGGATAAATGGTCAAGGAAGGTGTTAAACTGGGTATTGTCTTTCTCATTCCTGTACTGGATCCACATTGGGAGGATACGTGCATGACACCTAACGGCAACGGCTGCCTCTGATACTAACTCGGCTGACTCTGTAGCATCACATGGCCTTTTTAAACCTGCCTCAAAATGGATCTCCATTCTTCCTCCTTTAGATTTTGTTAATCTGTCAAGCATTATCCCTGATGTTTGTTTCCGCTTGCACCGTGGTGCTAGTTCAACAATGAATATGGAAAGTGTTAATGTACATCAAACTGTGAGAGTGCAGATAAAGGAGCATGCAACTGCACTTGACTCGGTCACGTACCATCTTGGTGTTGATGCTCATGAGGTTCATCTGATCTTGCCAAGTCCTGTTGTGTCAGTAGTGCTTCGGAAGTAGTGTTAGGTGTGAAGGTAGCTTGGGAACTGGCCAGTTCCGGAGCAAACGAACGAGTAACTCGTTGAGATGCTGGTACAGTTGAAGCGGATGCTGGAGCTGGTGAAGCAGGTGATACTGTGTTTATAGATTTAGCCAGTGGACTTGGACCTTCTATTGCACTATAAGTACCAGCAGAATCTCGACGGCAGATCCTTTTCCGTTTCACCCGACGAATAACACCACTCCCTACTATATTATTTTCCTTGCTCTTTTTTGACATTGCCATGTCAAGCCGTACCCACAACACAAAAGAATAAAATTGCTCTTCAGAACTCATTGATGCATGATACAGACAAATAATACTTTGTTGTAACACAACCGTATGAGGAGGGAATATGTAAGAAAAACAGGACGGCATGACATATTCACAGCTACGATGTGTAAACTAAGCAGAAGGGTTTTCAAGAAAATAGAAGTAATGCAAGCTAGACACCATATGAAAGATGCAACCAATATTACTCTGCCAAGTTAAAAGTGTCTTGTCATAAGTGGCAATTCAAAAAATTAGAAGTAGTACAACATAGAAATCGATGCAAGATGCAACCACTATCAAACTGCCATGTTAAAAGCGTCCAATCATGAGTGACTGATGCGGGATACACAACAGCGGTACTTTGATGTAAGAACATGGTATGATAGATAGATTCAGTGTATTGTAGACACAGAAAGCCATGTCATATGCACATGTATAATGTATAAACTCAGCAGGTGCAATTTAATCAAAATAGAAGAAATACAGGCTAGACAACTTATGCAACATGAAACCAATTATCACACTGTCAACTTAGAGCAAGCACCTGCGATGGTGGAGTATGGGAGATGAACTCATCATGTAGAATTGGGACTTCAACTTCATTAGTAGTAGAAGTGGAAAATCTAGAGATTCTCTGTTTGCGTCGGTGCGGAGGACCACCAACATGCCCCAACTTACTCTTTTCCTTCCTATTTTCTGATATTGCCTTATGAAGTCAAAACCACAAGAAGATGAATAAAATTAGCTCTGCATAACTGGTTGATGCATGATACGGACGAACACTACTTTGATGTAAGGCAAGCGCGGGATAGGAGGATGGAATATATACAAAAAAGATAGCGTTTCATCTTCACATGTACGATAGGAGGATGGAATATGTATGAAAAAACAGTAAGCGGAAGGCATTTCAACAAAATTAGAAGAAATGAAAGCTAGGCACCATATGAACATGCAACCAATATCACTCTATCAGGTAAAAAGTGTCTCGTCGTAAGTGCCATTTCAAGAAATTAGAAGCAGTACAAGCTAGAAGGCAATGCAATATGCAACCTACATCACAGTCCCAAGTTAAATGTGTCTTTTGGGTAAGTGATCGTTGCAGGTATAAGTTGTAAGCTACGCAGATGCAATTCAACATAATCAGAAGCAATACAAACTAGACATCATACGGAAAACGCAACCACATATAACAGTTCCAAGTTAGAGCAAGCACCTGTGATTGTGGAGTAGGGGAGATGTGCTCATCATGTACACATATGTTCTAGAAACAGGAACAAGAGTCATATTCACAGGCATTATGTGTAAAGTAAGCAGATGCAATTCAACAAAGTTAGAAGCAATACAAGCTGGACATCATACGCAACATGCAACCATATATCATAGTGCCAAGTTAGAGCAAGCACCTGTGATGGTGGAGTAGGGGAGATGTGCTAATCATCTACACAGCTACGTTGACTGTCCAGCCTTGTGTTGTCTTGTGAATCTTGTTGGGAGGATGGCGGAGGAGAATCTGTAGAGACACCCTGTTTGAGTTGCTCCGAAGGACCACCATCATCCACTATCGGACTAATTTCCTTCAGCTATAATGATTTTGCATTGTGAAGTCAAACCGATAAAAAGGAATAAAATTCGCTCTTTAGAACTCATTCATGCATGATACTGACGAACACTACTCGGATGAAAGGCAAACACATGATCCGAGGATGGAATATGTATGAAAAACAGGATGGCGTGACATATTCACACCTATGATGTGGTAACTAAGCAGAAGGCATTTCAACAAATTAGAAGCACTGCAAGCTAGACACCATATGAAAGATGCAACCAATATCACTCTGCCAAGTTCAAACTGTATGGCATTTCAACAAATTAGAAGCAGTACATGCTAGAAATCATATGCAAGACACAACCAATATCAAAGTGGCGACTTAAAGGTGCCTTATCGTAGGTGACTGATGCGGGATATGCAAGAACAGTAGTCTGATGTAAGAACATCGTGTGATCAGATATAGTATGTTCTAGGAACAGGAACATATGTCATATTCACAGCGTTATGTGTAAAGTAAGCGGATGCAATTCAACAAAGTTAGAAGCAATACAAGCTAGACATCAATACGCAACATGCAACCACATATAATAGTGCCAAGTTAGAGCAAGCACCTGTGATGGTCGAGTAGGGGAGATGTGCTCATCATCAACACGGCTACGTTGACTGTCTAGTGATACGTCTCCAATGTATCTATAATTTTTGATTGTTCCATGCTATTATATTATCTTTTTTGGATGTTTATGGGCTTTATTAAACACTTCTACATTACTTTTGGGACTAACCTATTGACCCAGAGCCCAGTGCGAGTTCCAGTTTTTCCCCTTGTTTTAGTGTTTCAAAGAAAAGGAATATCAAAAGAAGTCGAAACGGAATGAAACCTTCTGGAGAAGTTATTTTTGGAAGGAAAGCAACCCGGGAGACTTGGAGTCCACGTCAAGGAAGCAACGAGGGGGGCACGAGGCAGGGGGGCGCACCCACCCCCCCGGGCGCGCCCCCACCCTCATGGGACCCTCGTGGCTCCCTTGATGTACTTCTTCCTCCTATATATACCCATATAACCTAAAACGATCGAAAAACAGAATAGATCGAGAGTTCCACTGCCGCAAGCCTCAGTAGCCACCAAAACCCAATCGGGACCCTGTTCCGGCACCCTGCCGGAGGGGGGAACCCTCACCGGTGGCCATCTTCATCATCCCGGCGCTCTCCATGACGAGGAGGGAGTAGTTCACCCTCGGGGATGAG
This sequence comes from Aegilops umbellulata, assembly GCA_032464435.1. NCBI lineage: Eukaryota > Viridiplantae > Streptophyta > Magnoliopsida > Poales > Poaceae > Aegilops > Aegilops umbellulata. The sequence continues at coordinate 105,431,744 of CP136054.1, forward strand.
GGTATGTACCAGTAGCTATGTGTTTGATCTCTCTCTCTCTCTCTCTCTCTCTCTCTCTCTCTCTCTCTCTCGTGTTCTTGATTTGGCACGATCTTGATGTATCGCGAGCTTTGCTATTATAGTTGGATCCTATGTTGCTTCTCCCCCTCTACTCTCTTGTAATGGATTGAGTTTCCCATTTGAAGTAATCTTATCGGATTGAGTCTTTAATGATTTGAGAACACTTGATGTATGTCTTGCCATGCGTATCTGTGGTGACAATGGGATATCAGGTGATTCACTTGATGTATGTTTTGGTGATCAACTTGCGGGTTCCGCCCATGAACTTATGCATAGGGGTTGGCACACGTTTTCGTCTTGATTCTCCGGTAGAAACTTTGGGGCACTCTTTGAGGTTCTATGTGTTGGTTGAATAGATGAATCTGAGATTGTGTGATGCATATCATATAATCATACCCACGGATACTTGAGGTGACATTGGAGTATCTAGGTGACATTAGGGTTTTGGTTGATTTGTGTCTTAAGGTGTTATTCTAGTACAAACTCTAGGGCTGTTTGTGACACTTATAGGAATAGCCCAACGGATTGATTGGAAAGAATAACTTTGAGGTGGTTTCGTACCTTACCATAATCTCTTCGTTTGTTCTCCGCTATTAGTGACTTTGGAGTGACTCTTTGTTGCATGTTGAGGGATAGTTATATGATCCAACTATGTTATTATTGTTGAGAGAACTTGCACTAGTGAAAGTATGAACCCTAGGCCTTGTTTCCTATCTGCAATACCGTTTACGCTCACTTATCATTAGTTACCTTGCTGTTTTATATTTTCAGATTACAAAAACCTATATCTACCATCCATATTGCACTTGTATCACCATCTCTTTGCCGAACTAGTGCACCTATACAATTTACCATTGTATTGGGTGTGTTGGGGACACAAGAGACTTTTTGTTATTTGGTTGCAGGGTTGTTTGAGAGAGACCATCTTCATCCTACGCCTCCCACGGATTGATAAACCTTAGGTCATCCACTTGAGGGAAATTTGCTACTGTCCTACAAACCTCTGCACTTGGAGGCCCAATAACGTCTACAAGAAGAAGGTTGAGTAGTAGACATCAAGCAGTTTCTGGCGCCGTTGCCGGGGAGGTGAGTGCTTGAAGGTATATCTTTAGATCTTGCAATAGAATCTTTTAGTTTCTTGTTTTATCACTAGTTTAGTTTATAAAAGAAAACCACAAAAAAATGGAATTAAGTTTGCCACATACACTTCATCTTTTTAATATCTTTCGTGAGAACGATGGAAAACAAAATTGTGCCAAAGTGTTAGAAGAAGAATGCATTAAAAATTTTGGCACTAAATCTTTGATTGATGAGCATGATTGCAATGTTGTTAGTATGAACTCCTTGAATATCCATAGTACTAATGATGATTGCACTAGTTATGATGAAAATGTTTCCTATAAACAAGTCAATTTTTGTGGAGTGCATTGGGTTTGTAAGTACACACCAAATAGGGAAGATAGATATTGCAAGAGGCATAAGTACTTAGAAACTAAATTGTTTCAAGAAAGGCTAGATGTTTGTGCTGAAAGATTCAATATTTATCGCCATCCTTGTGAACTTTGCAATTAACATGCTCATTTAAAGCTCCAATGCTATTTGTTTCATGATCAAGTCGAGTCCAAAAATTGTGATAACTTGATTACTCTTGAGCATCATAAAGAGCTTAGTCTTCTTTTGGGTTATGAAGAAATGAAACGTATAACTGAGGGCATTCCAAAATTTAATCTCGATAAATTTCTTGATTTTGATTTAGAGGAAATTTATATGTATTGTGCGATGAATTGCATTGCAAACCCTTATATTGCCAATTACATAAAGAAAAGAAAACAAGTAGAAGATGAAGAGAACACTAACAAAGGGAAGAGACTTCCCAATATTCTCCTATTATTTCTTATGATGAATCACGTAGCAAGGAGGAGCCTTCTATTCAACCAAACTTATTAATAAGGAGCTCCAAAAAGAGGATTGAACCCACACATGATGTGGTGAAGAAGAAGAAAAGAAAAAGGAAGAGAGGTAAAAATATATCTCTCCAAAATAATGTTGCTCCTATTATTGTTGTGCCTCATGAAAATGAATCAAAATTAATTGTGGAAGATGATGCACTTGATGATGATCTCGTTATGCCTATTGCTTGTTGTCACGATTATGATTGGGAAGATAATGATACTTCTTATGATCCTAAAAATCTTCTTCTTCCTTGACCTCCTCCCTAGATGGGAGAAAGGTTTCCCCTCTGGTCCTTGGCCTCCATGGCATGGGAGGGGCGAGAGCCCCTCCGAGATTGGATCTGTCTCTCTGTCTCTCTCTGTTTCTGCGTTCTGTTCTGCTGCCCTTTCACCGTTTCGTATATATATGGAGATTCGTAACTCTGATTGGATTGAAACCTTCGCCGTGATTTTTTACCAAAAAATAGCTTTCTTGCGGCTAAAGAAGGGCATCAATTGCCTTACGGGTGTCCCACGAGGGTGGGGGCGCGCCCTCCTGGGGAGGGCGTGGGCCCCTGCCCCGTGTCCACCTCGGACACCGTTTCGCGTTGATCTTTCTCCCAGATTTTCCAAATATTCCAAAAATAAGCTCCGTCCGTTTTTATCCCGTTTGGACGCCGTTTGATATGGATATTCTGCGAAACCAAAAACATGCAACACACAAGAACTGGCACTGGGCACTGGATCAATATGTTAGTCCCAAAAATAGTATAAAAAGTTGCCAAAAATTATATGAAAGTTGAATAATATTGGCATGGAACAATAAAAAATTATATATACGACGGAGACGTATCAACATCCCCAAGCTTAATTCCTGCTCGTCCTTGAGTAGGTAAATGATAAAAAAGATAATTTTTGATGTGGAATGCTACCTAGCATAATCTTGATCATATGTCTAATCATGGCATGAATATTAAGACACGAGTGATTCAAAGCAATAGTCTATCCTTTGACATAAAAACAATAATACTTCAAGTATACCAACCAAGCAGTTATGTCTTATTGAAATAACATAGACAAAGAAAGCTCGTCCCTACAAAATCATATAGTCTGGCTATGCTCCATCTTCACCACACAAAGTATTCACATCATGCACAACCCCGATGACAAGCCAAGCAATTGTTTCATACATTTGACGTTTCTCAAACCTTTTCAACTTTCACGCAATACATGAGCGTGAGCCATGGACAAAGCACTATAGGTGGAATAGAATATGATGATGGGGTTATGGGGAGAAGGCAAAAAAGGAGAAAGTCTCACATCAACGCGGCTAATCAATGGGCTATGGAGATGCCCATCAATTGATGTCAATGTGAGGAGTATGGATTGCCATGCAACGGATGCACTAGAGCTATAAGTATATGAAAGCTCAAACTGAAACTAAGTGGGCGTGCATCCAACTTGCTTGCTCATGAAGACCTAGGGCATTTGAGGAAGCCCATCATTGGAATATATAAGCCAAGTTCTATAATGAAAATTCCCACTAGTATATGAAAGTGATAACTCAAGAGAATCTCTATATGAAGAACATGGTGCTACTTTGAAGCACAAGTGTGGTAAAAGGATAGTAACATTGCCCCTTCTCTCTTTTTCTCTCTTTTTTTGTTTTCTTTTTTTCTCTTTTTTGGGCCTTCTCTTTTTTTTGGCCTTTCTCTCCTTTTTTTTATTTTTTCGTCCGGCGTCTCATCCCGACTTGTGGGGGAATCATAGTCTCCATCATCCTTTCCTCACTGAGGCAATGCTCTAATAATGATGATCATCACACTTTTATTTACTTACAACTCAATATTACAACTTGATATCTAGAACAAAGATATGACTCTATATGAATGCCTCTGGCGGCGTACCGGGATGTGCAATGATCTAGCGTAGCAATGACATCAAAAAACGGACAAGCCATGAAAACATCATGCTAGCTATCTTACGATCATGCAAAGCAATATGACAATAAATGCTCAAGTCATGTATATGATGATGATGGAAGTTGCATGGCAATATATCTCAGAATGGCTATGGAAATGCCATAATAGGTAGGTATGGCGGCCGTTTTGAGGAAGATATAAGGAGGTTTATGTGTGATAGAGCGTATCATATTAGTCATAAAGAACTCACATACTTATTGCAAAAATCTATTAGTCATCAAAACAAAGTACTACGCGCATGCTCCTAGGGGGGATAGATTGGTAGGAAAAGACCATCGCTCGTCCCCGACTGCCACTCATAAGGAAGACAATCAATAAACACCTCATGCTCCAACTTCGTTACATAACGGTTCACCATACGTGCATGCTACGGGACTTGCAAACCTCAACATAAGTATTTCTCAATTTCACAATTACTCAACTAGCACGACTCTAATATTACCACCTTTATATCGCAAAACTATTGCAAGGAATCAAACATATCATATTCAATGATCTACAAGTTTTATGTAGGATTTTATGACTAACCATGTGATTGACCAGTTCCTTTCATCTCTCTAAATAGATATAAGTGAAGAAAGAGAGTTTAATTCTTTCTACAAAAGATATGCCCACGCTCTAACAAATATAAGTGAAGCAAAAGAGCATTCTACAAATGGCGGTTGTCTAAGTGAAGAGAAATAGGCAATCCAAACTTCAAATGATATAAGTGAAGCACATGAAGCATTCTATAAAGCCATACTCAAAAGAAATAAGTGAAGTGCAAAGAGCATTCTATGAATAAACCAAGGACCATCTCATACCAGCATGGTGCATAAAATAAAAATGAAAACTAAATGCAAAAGAGGCTCCAAGATTGCACATATCGCATGAATGAAACCAATCCGAAAACATACCGATATTTGTTGAAGAAAGAGGGGATGCCTTCTGGGGCATCCCCAAGCTTAGACGCTTGAGTCTCCTTGAATATTTACTTGGGGTTCCTCGGGCATCCCCAAGCTTGAGCTCTTGTCTCTCTTCCTTCTTCTCACATCGAAACCTTCTCGATCATCGAACACTTCATCCACACAAAACTTCAACAGAAAACTCGGTAAGATCCGTTAGTATAATACAGCAAATCACCACTCTAAGTATTTTTGCAAACCAATTCATATTTTGTTTTTGCATTGTGTCTACTTTAATATAACTCTTTCATGGCTTAATCCACTGATATAGATTGATAGTTTCATCAAAACAAGCAAACTATGCATCAAAAACAAAATCTGTCTAAAACAGAACAGTCTGTGATAATCTGAACATTCACCATACTTCTGATACTTGAAAAATTCTGCGAAAATTATGAAAAATAAACAAATTGTATAGAAAGACAGTGCAAAAAGAATCAGAACCATTTGACGTTTAAGTAAAAAACTAAGAATCGCGCACTACAGCCAAAGTTTCTGTCCTGCACCGCACAAACCAACAAGCATTGTAAACATCCTAAAGGCAAACCTTGGCACATTATTTTTATAATACAATGGAATTGTATAAGGGGATAATTATTTTTGTTGAAAATTTTCTGTAATCAATATTCACAAAGTTTCCGTGAGCATGAACAAATTTCAAGGAGCTCTCCCACTTCAACAATGCTTGTCTTTCTCACTTTCACTTTCCTTTTTGAAAAAGTTTTGAGTTCCCCTCTTTATTTTTGTTGTTTTTAAACTATATGAAAGCACTCAACAGAAATAAATGACTCTCTAAAACTTACGGGTTGTCTCCCTGGGAGCGCTTTCTTTAAAGCCATTAAGCTAGGCATAAAGTGCTCAAATAGTGAATCCACCCGGATCCCAAGGTATATGAAAGCCAATTTTAATTAACAATGATTTGTAATTTAGTAGTGAGCACAAAGCAACATATATCAAGCAATTACGAAGTCTAACTCTCTTCCTATGCATCAGCATGTCATAAAAGAACAATTCATGCACATATAGTAAAGGCCAATGCATAGTATAAACAGTTTCTTGCAATTTTATCGTGTTGGAAATATAGAGAGGTGGAGATATAGTTCCTCTCTCATAATAATTGCAAGTAGGAGAAGAAAGCACATGCATATTATATCTATCAAAATCATCATGTGCAACGGTAAAAGGCAACCCATCAATATAATCCTTAATAAGTGCAAACTTCTCCGATATAGTATAATCGGGAAAATTGAAAAAGATAATAGGACTATCATGCGTGGGTGCAATAGCAACAATTTCATGTTTAACATAAGGAACTATAGAAAGTTCATCTCCATAAGCATAATTCATATTGGCATCTTGGCCACAAGCATAGCAAGCATCATCAAAAAGGGATATTTCAAGAGAATCAGTGGGATCATAGCAGTCATCATAGCAATCATCCTTCGGTAAGCACGAAGGGAAATTAAACAATGTATGAGTTGAAGAGTTACTCTCATTAAAAGGTGGGCACGGGTAGCTAATCCGCTCTTCCTCCTTTTGTTCTTCGCTCTCCTCCTCATCTTTTTCATCCAATGGGCTCACAGTTTCATCAATTTCTTCTTCCATAGACTCCTGCAAAATATTAGTCTCTTCTTGGACAACGGGGTAGTCCTCAATATATGGTTCAACATAGGCATTAGAAGCATAATTATCATAGCAATATTTAAGTATGGCAAAATTTTCAGATTTGTAAAGAGTAGCACCATACTTTTCAATCAAAGAAGCAATTTCGTAAGCACCCTTAAAAGCAACAAATTCTTCAATTTGTTGAACATCATAGTAATTATAAACACCCTTAGCATATGAAGATACAATTCCATTATCACTAAACTCACATTGGTAGGGAAGGGGTTTCTTAGGGTTTTCAGAACAACAAGTAAAATCATATATTTCACATAAATTCCAGGCATAACATTGCATAGTATTAATTTGATGTTGTAAAAGTTTCCCTTTTTGAGATAAGCTGTGTCGCACATAACAAGCATGCTCATCTAAAGATTTGCCCTCAACTAAGCTTGTTGGGGTCTCTGCACGAGCACAAAGCGATCGAAGATGATCCAAGTAAAAAAGCTTTAGGAGTGTGATAGATTTTGAGTGGTTCCTCAACCATTTGTTCAGTAGGTACAACTAATTTTTTTGGTATTTTGCATTTCCTACCCATAACTAAAGATAGAAAACAATCAAGAATAGCACGGGCATCGTTGCTGCCGTCCACGCTGATAACCCACAAGTATAGGGGATCGCAACAATTTTCGATAAGTAAGAGTGTCGAACCCAACGAGGAGCTAAAGGTAGAACATATATTCCCTCAAGTTCTATCGACCACCGATACAACACTACGCACGCTTGACGTTCGCTTTACCTAGAACAAGTATGAAACTAGAAGTACTTTGTAGGTGTTTTTGGATAGGTTTGCAAGAAAGTAAAGAACAAGAAAATAAAAGCTAGGGGCTGTTGTAAGTAAAGAGGAAACTAAAGTAAATATAGCGAGTGTGGAAAAGTGGTGGTAGGAGTTGTGAAATTGCCCCTTAAGCAATTGACTACTTTACTAGAACGATAGAAAGTATTATGTGGGAGAGGCCACTGGTAGCATGTCATCCCTAACTTGGAATTCTATGCACTTATGATTGGAACTATTAGCAAGCATCCGCAACTACTAACATTCATTAAGGTAAAACCCAACCATAGCATTAAGATATATTGGTCCCCCTTCAATCCCGTATGCATCAATTTCTATGCTAGGTTGAAGCTTCTGTCACTCTTTCCCTCCAATACATAGTCCTATCAACATACAACTAACCCTATGGTGTGATCCACGCACGCGCTCATATGATGGGCACCAAAGGACAACAACATAAACACAAGCAAATTATATCAATCATAGCAATTCATCAATCATGGCAACACATCATTGGATAATAATATGAAGCATAAAGCACCATGTTAAAGTAGAGGGTATAGCGGGTAGCGGGAGAGTGGACCGCTGTAGATAGAGGGGGGAAGGTGATGGAGATGTTGGTGAAGATGGCGGAGGTGTTGGTGAAGATCGCGGTGATGATGATGATGGCCATGGCAGCGTTCCGGCGCCACCGGAAGAGAAGGGGAGAGGGGTCCCCTTCGCCTTCTTCTTCCTTGACCTCCTCCCTAGATGGGAGAAGGGTTTCCCCTCTGGTCCTTGGCCTCCATGGCATGGGAGGGGCGAGAGCCCCTCCGAGATTGGATCTGTCTCTCTGTCTCTCTCTGTTTCTGCGTTCTGTTCTGCTGCCCTTTCACCGTTTCGTATATATATGGAGATTCGTAACTCCGATTGGATTGAAACCTTCGCCATGAATTTTTACCAAAAATTAGCTTTCTTGCGGCCGAAGAAGGGCATCAACCGCCTTACGGGTGGCCCATGAGGGTGGGGGCGCGCCCTCCTAGGGAGGGCGTGGGCCCCTGCCTCGTGGCCACCTCGGACATCGTTTCGCGTTGATCTTTCTCCCAGATTTTCCAAATATTCCAATAATAAGCTCCGTCCGTTTTTATCTTGTTTGGACTCCGTTTGATATGGATATTTTGCAAAACCAAAAACATGCAACAGACAGGAACTGGCACTGGGCACTGGATCAATATGTTAGTCCCGAAAATAGTATAAAAAGTTGCCAAAAAGTATATGAAAGTTGACTAATATTGGCATGGAACAATCAAAAATTATAGATACGACAGAGACGTATCACACGCCGCCGCCTCGTACCGCGTCTCCCGTTTCTGTGGCCGAGACTCCCATGCCGGCGGCCGCGCCATGCAAGCAGCGACCGTCGGCGTTCTGGGAACGGGGGTCCCCAGACTTGCCTGGCTACGGCCTGTGGCATGGCTCGAGTGGGGGGCCAACGTGGCCCATCTTCATCAACACAAGGCTCAAGACCCTCGCGAGGCGGTCGACGTGGAGCTTCCTCCAGCATGGCCTCCTTAGGCTGGCTCGCGAGGAGGCGGAGAGATCAAGGTGGGGTACCTCACGAGGTGCCCATGACGCAAGCCATGACGACCAGAGGTGCCAGGCGGGCGCCAGCCCGCGCAGTGTCCTCCCTTTCCTCTTTGGTGCAAAGGGGGCAAGCGCAGGCGAGAGGATCAAGCAAAGGCACCCATTTCGGTGCAACGAGACCAAGACCAACGCCACGACAAGGAGGAAGTCACTGTGGAGCCCAAGCCGGCGTCATCACCAGAACATTTGGCAGGGGAAGACCAACTTTAGTCCGGATAAGTGTACCCGATGTTCGCCTTCAAATCGGCCAATTGTTGGCGCCCTTTCCGCTCAAATATTTGGGAAGAGGCCCAGGGCCTTTGCCTATAAATAGGACTAGCCAACCCAGGGTAGAGAGGAGGAGGATCAACACACACACAGAAAGAGAGAGAGAGAAGGGCGATCGAACTCCCCTTAGCAGTTCATCCCCTAGCTGAGAACAGACCCTCGCGAGGTTGTTCTTTCTTGTATAGTTCTTCCTCATCAGCCCAAGAGGCAATCCACACACCACACACTGGAGTAGGGTATTAGACCACAATGGTGGCCCGAACCAGTATAAACCCTGTGTCTCTTGTGTTGTTCTTGCAGTAGTTTAGATCCTTACGAGACGGAGAGGTAGAGGGCACGATCTCCGCGCGCACCCCAGAGTTCGAACCTTAAGGGTCTACCGGAACCGTGATCCAACATTTGGCGCGCCAGGTAGGGGTGCGCCGAAATACGTCTTCCACCGCTCTGCTCTCCTCCGACCACCGCATCCATGTCTGACGCTCGTCGGGCCCGCGCCGAGCGCCGGGCCGCCATCGCTTCCCGCGCCGTCCAGACGGCCCCCGTCGGCGGGCGTCCTCGTCGTTCCCCGTCGCCCGCCGTCAACGTCGCCACCGGCCCGGTGGGGAACGAGCAGCAACTGTCCTCTCAACACCCGTCCGTGCGGCGGGATGGCCGCACGGCCACTCCGTCGCTCACCCCAGCCGGTTCTTCGTCGCACGCGCTGCGCGCACCCTTGGAGGCTCGAGCTGCGCTCATCGCGGCGAACGAGCTCCTGCGCTACCGCCCCGTCGACGACGTCTAAGAGGAGTGGCTCGACCGCGTCGCCGAGCTCGTCCGCGCCGCAGGGGGCTCTCCCGCGCCTTCCGCACCACCGCGCCGCACTCCGCCCTGCATGGGCAATGAAGCTCCAGGGGCATTCCAGCTGCCACCTTTCCAAGAAGATGCCATGGCCCCAAGGCGCGCAGCTCCTTGGCGGAACCCGCTCCGTCATGCGCCGGCCCAGCAGGAACGGAGCTGCCAAGAAGTTCCGCGACCGCAAAAGGCCGCCCGGGCGCTCCCGGCTCCGGCTCGCCGAGACCCTGCTCCAGCTCCGGCGCCTCAAGACCCCGTGCTGCTCCCAGCTGCGGCGCAAGTGGACCCACAAGGCCAAGCTCTCCCTCAACCAAAACCTCCCGCGGCCACCGCTGGCTGCCGCGCCTACACCCCTGAGTTGCTAGCGTCGCGTGGCCCGGCAAGTTCAAGCCGGACCTGCCTCCTCGCTACGACGGCACCACTGACCCCACGGAGTTCCTCCAGCTCTATGAGCTGGGAATCGAAGCTGCCAGCGGGGACGAGAAGGTCATGGCGAACTGGTTCCCCATGGCGCTGAAGGAAGGTGCTCGCACTTGGCTCCTGAACCTAGCCCCAGGCACGATCTCCTCCTGGGACCAGATGCGTACCCGCTTCATCGCCAACTTCCAAGGTACCCGCGACCGACCTCCCGCCGTGAGCGACATGCGCCGCATCAAGCAGCAACCTGGGGAGACCCTAAAGAAGTACATCCAGGGCTTCAATAGCGCGCGCCTCAAGATCCCCAGGGTGTCCGAAGAAGCCATCATTTAGGCCTTCTCCGATGGCGTGCGCGACGTCAAGATGAAGGAGGAGCTGGCGATGCATGAAGACCTTTGCACCTCCCTGGAGCTGTTCAACCTGGCGACCAAGTGCGCCAGAGCTAAGGAGGGACGCCTCTCCCTCCTCGAGCTGCCTGCCGCAGATCCAAAAGAGAAGAAGCCCAAGGCCAAAGACGTGAAGTGCAAGGGGGCTGTCGTGCTCGCGGCAGAACCAGACACCAAGCGGGGTAAGGATTTGCCTGAATCATCCAGGGGCAGCCGGTACTGTGTGTACCACAACCTCCACACCCACAACACCAATGAATGCCAAGAACTCCGCGTCGTGCGAGAAGGAAGAGTCGGCCGACGCCCTGACCGTGCTGACCGGGGCTACGGCCGAGGAGGAGGAAGGAACCCGGGACGCTGGGAAGACCGCGACCCACGTCCAGGCTGGCGTGACCAACCTCGCGAGTACCGCTGGCGCGACCCGCCTCGCGAGGGGGACTGGAGGGACCAGCCTCATGAGGATCGCCCTCATGGCAACCCAGGCCTGCCGCCGTTGCCGCCTCAACCAAGAAGGAATGAAGACCGCCACCAGGACGAGGGGGCTGGGGGCTTCCAGGAGCCTCGCGCCATCGCCTGCATCCTGGGCGGAGCTCAAGCCCTAGCCTCCCAATGTATCTTCAAGCAGTTTGCTCGCGAAGTGAATGCAGTCGTCCCCAAGCTCGACGAAACGCGTCCCCTCAGGTGGTCGGCCTGCACCATCACGTTCAGCTCCGCAGACCAGCTCAAGTGCGCAGCCACAACCGGAGTCCTCCCAATGCTTTGTTCCCCAGTCATCAGCAACGTTCTGGTCACCAGGACCCTCATCGACGGAGGGGCGGGACTCAATGTCTTGTCCGTGGAAACATTCAACAGCCTCCAAGTGCCCTATGACCAGCTTCAGCCGACCAAGCCCTTCTCCGGAGTCACCGACGGTTCCACGGTCCCGATCGGGCAGGTCCGCCTCCCAGTCACCTTCGGCACCTACAGCAACTACCGCACCGAGCTCATCGACTTTGACGTCGCCCACATCCGCCTGCCGTACAACGCCATCCTCGGGTACCCGGCGCTGGCCAAGTTCATGGCCGTGACTCACCATGGCTACAACGTCCTCAAGATGCCAGGAAGCGGCGGTGTCATCACGGTGCCATGTCAAGAGAAGGATGCAGTGTGTGCACTGGAGCGAGCCTTTCAGGCCGCGTCACTAGAAGACCCAGATCGCGGAAGCAGGAGGCTTCCTGAGACCACCCCCAAGAAGAAGAAGACAACGTCAGGCTCAGACCCTCAGGAGGCAGGCCCTTCAAGGCCCGCGTCTGCCCAGGGGGACCCTCCTTTAATCGCATAGGAAAGTGCGCCCGGCGCCCTCCTCAGGCAGGTGTAACGCCCTCGATGCGGCTATAGCTCCCACGTGTCGAGGCACGACTTAGAGGCATAACAGCATTGAAAGCAATGTCGCAAGTGAGGTAATCTTCACACAACCCATGTAATACATAAGGGAAAAAGATACATAGTTGGCTTACAATCGCCACTTCACACAATACATGAGTAAAGCATTACATCATACAGATACAATCAAGGTCCGACTACGGAACCAAAATAAAAGAAGACTACCCCAAAAGCTACACAGATCCCCGATCATCCCGACTGGGCTCCACTACTGATCAACTGAAATTAAACAACACAATGAACAAGATCTTCATCGAGCTCCTCCTTGAGCTTGGTTGCGTCACCTGCACGGTTTCATCGGCACCTGCAAACTGGTTTTGGAAGTATCTGTGAGTCACGGGGAGTCAGCAATCTCACACCCGCGAGATCAAGACTATTTAAGCTTATAGGTAGGGTAAAAGGTATGAGGTGGAGCTGCAGCAAGCGACTAGCATATATGGTGGCTAACATACGCAAATGAGAGAGAGAAGAGAAGGCAAAAGCACGGTCGAACAACTATGATCAAGAAGTGATGCTGAAACTACTTACGTCAAGCATAACTCCAACACCGTATTCACTTCCCGGACTCCGCCGAGAAGAGACCATCACGGTTACACACGTGGTTGGTGTATTTTAATTAAGAACAACTTCGGGTTTTCTACAACCGGACATTAACAAATTCCTATCTGCCACATAACCGCGGGCACGGCTTTCGAAAGTTCAAACCCTGCAGGGGTGTCCCAACTTAGCCCATGATAAGCTCTCGCGTTCAACGAAGGATATTCCTTCTCCCTGGGAAGACCCGATCAGTCTCGGAATCCCGGCTACAAGACATTTCGACAGCAATAAAACAAGTCCAGCAAAGCCGCCCGATGCGCCGACATCCTGATAGGAGCTGCACATGTCCCGTTCTCAGGGCAACACCGGATGAACACTCCGTACAACTAAAACCAGACCTCAAGTTTCCCTGAGGGGGCGCTGCAAAGGGCTCTGGTTTGGACCAACACTTCGACAAGCATTGGCCCGGGGGGGCTGAAATAAAGATGACCCTCGGGATGCGCGACTCCCAAGGGAAAAAGTAATAGGCTGAGGCAAATGGTAAAACCAATGTTGGGCCTTGCTGGAAAAGTCTTATTCAAAGCGAACTATCAAGGGGGTCCCATAAATCACCCGACCGCGTTAGGGACGCAAAATCCGGGAACATAACACCGATATGACGGAAACTAGGGCGGCAAGAGTGGAACAGAACACCAGGCATAAGGCAGAGCCTTCCACCCTTTACCAAGTATATAGATGCATTAATTAAATAAGATATATTGTGATATCCCAACAAGTAAACATGTTCCAACAAGGAACAACATCTCCATGTTCCAACAAGGAACAAACTTCATCTTCACCTGCAACTAACAACGCTGTAAGAGGGGCTGAGCAAAGCGATAACATAGCCAAACAACGGTTTGCTAGGACAAGGTGGGTTAGAGGCTTGGTTTGACAATATGGGAGGCATGCTAAGCAAGTGGTAGGCATCGTAGCATGGGCATAGCAAAAGAGCGAGCATCTAGCAAGCAAAGATAGAAGTGATTTCGAGGGTATGGTCATCTTGCCTAAGATCCTGCAAGGAAGAAGAACGAGTCCATGAAGAAGACAAACGGACGAAGTCGAACGAATCCTCACAATCGCAACGTTATCGGAACTAACCCGAAGAAGAAATACCGGAAAGAAGCAAACATCATAGTAAATCAACAAGCACAAACATGGCATGATGCACAACCAAGTATGATGCATGTCCGGTTTAAATAGCATGGCATGGCAAAGTGCAACAAGCAATACTACAAGTTAAGTGGAGCTCAATATGCAACGGGTTGCATATTGGAGAAACACCACCTCAGTTATTTAGTTCTCTCTTGATTATGTACCCAACAATATTAAATGTTATTAAACATGGCAAGGGGTGAAGCAAATGAATACTACCTGTCTAGGCAAGTTTAAATGAGGCCGGAACAACAAAACAACAAGTCCGAAAACTCCTCATATGCATACATTAGGTTTGGGGCTGATCTGTCTAAAACTATGTTTTATTGTTTTTAAACAGGAAAATAAAGTGCAACATGGTAATCTCTGCATATTTCTACCCCATTTACATATATAGTTTATTAAATTCCGAGTTACGGTTATTTAGTTATGGAGTAAATCATTTTAACATGGCATTTAGCAAAATTAATGCAAACAACAATTCTAGGCATTTTAAATGTTGTTATCATGATGCGGATGACAATGAGCAAGTTTTATGCAATATTTATGAAAATGTTGATAAGAGCATTATATTGAAGCATTTGTCACCGTGGTGGAAAGAAAGCGTGCCACGGCAACGAATCCGAAAATGATGCCACGGCAACATATCGGTTTCCGGTACTCGATTGAGATGCCGGTGCAAAAGGGAAATTGACGAGAGCGTGACATGCGATAGAAGGTGAGGCGATCCCGGTTACCGGGTTCCCATGTGTCGGTGGCATGTCAAAAGAGGGGCATCGCAAACGACAATTCGATCACTGTGCAAACACGAGCATCTCATACACCACACAACATTCGTTCTCGGAAGGTCTTCTCGGTGTTATACCTTCGACGCGTGCATTTTCGAAGTGAAACGAGTCGGTGCATAGTAGAGGAAGTAGACGTTCTCGGGACGGTCGTCGTGGAAGTAGTGGTTCACGTTCATTTTCGGAGAGGTACTTGAATAATCCAACGTCTTCGAGGGCAACGGTAGTGGTACACACGATATCGGGGTACTTGTCGGTCCAGTCTTGGTGTAGATGTACATCGCAACCGTAGTGGTACTCGCTGACTTCGGCGCCGGTAGTCGTACACGGTTCGCAGGGGTACCTGGCGTATCCAGTGTCCCAGGTCGTTGCGGTACTTGGCAAAATCTTCAACGATCGATCTTGGCGTTACTCCCTGATCGGAGTCGTCCGTCTTGGCGTCCACGGCAACGGCAAGCGGGACTTGGCGCTGTCGTCTCTTGCGGCGGCCGCAACAGAAACTTCGCGCGGCCATGGCTTGTCGTCAGCGAGGGACTACCGGATCCTTGACCCGCGTGCGAGAAGAGGCATCTTCGGCACGGGGGCTCATCCTTGCGGCAGCGGGGTTGGAAGCATGCGGTCACCGCGATACGAAGGAGGCCGGGGCTTGCTGCGGCTGAAGAAGAGGCACGGTGGCGCAGGGACTTGGTGGAGGGGTGAAGAAGACGACGCGAGGCAGGGGCGCCGGAGTTGGACTCCAGTTGCAGCGCAGGAGGCCCGGCGCGGCGCTCGGAGGAGAGGGGCGGCACGCGGCCACGGCAGGGAGGCGATGGGTGCGGGCGCACGTCCTGGGGTAGCGTGGCGAGGCAAAGGCCGGCGGCGGCGCTAGGTGGAAGGAAGGCTGCAGGGAGAGGTCGAGAGGAGGGAGACGAGCGAGGAGGAGGCAGAAGGGATCGGGCGAGGCGCTGAAGAGAAGGAGAGGGGGACGAGCGAGAGGAGGGGGAACGAGCAGGAGGCGGCGGCAGGGGGAGAGATGGGGGATCGGGAGAGAGCGTGGGGGTGTGCGTGCAGGCTAGGGTTAGGAGGGTCTGGTGGGGCGGCTGGGCCTAGGTGGAGATGGGCTAGCTGGGCTGCAAGTGGCGTAGGGCGCGGCCTAGGTAAGTGGGCTCTGCCTAGCTCTTCCTTCCTCTGTTTATTTTCTTTAAGAAAATATACAGAATTACAAGGAAAAAGGATCCGTGGTTTGGGAAGGAAAAACTCAGAGATAAAGATATATAAGGAGTCCTGGATTTATGCAGTATTTGAATAAATAGTCTTGGCAATTTTATAGGTAGAAAAATAAATCAAGTTTGAATTAAATTCAAACTTGAGCCATTTCTAAACCCAACCAAAACAATTCCAATTGAGATGAAACTTGGCAGAGAGACTAGGTACATGGTGTTAGAATATTGGGGAAAAAATGAACATTTTTGGTGGAGGCAAAGTGGCACTTGCAAGGATGGAAGAAAAGGGAAGGAAGGAGAAGTGAAGGTGCAATGGATTGAAAGGGTGACAAGGGTAACGCACATGATGCTCATGGAAACAACATGAATGACAAAATCCAACATGGCCAGCACAAAGCTATACTTGATATGACCAAGATGCAACATAAGATGGCATGATGACATGATGCAATGCAAAAAAAAAGGGCAGGCACAAATGAAACACACGGCGAAACCCGGAATATATGGAAGTCTTCTGAAGCGTCGGTCTCGGGGCGTTACAACACTCCACCACTACGAGAGGATCTCGTCCCGAGATCTAGGATGGCACCGGAGGGAAAATGGAAGAGGAAGATAAGCGGAAAAACTAAGTTGCTTCTTTGACAAACGAGTGAAACCAATGAACCTTGCGAGGTTGAACAGATTGAGAGAAAAGGACTACAATGAAGATGAACGAAGTTGAAAACACTCCGTTAGACAAGGAACCAGGAATTCGGCGAAAAAGACGAGCTTAAATGACATGATTGACATTGAAGCCACTCCGGTCAAAACGAAATAGAGAAGGAATCGGAATGATATAATTTGGGCAGCACTCCGACTGAAAATGGAAGGAATTGAACAAGAATTTGGGAAGATTGGACGATACTTGACGAAATCAACAACACACTGTCTCCACAACAATTAAACAAATGACACAAGGGGTAAGAATGATTTCAGACAGCACTCCGGTTGAGAAGGAACCAAAACTTGATAAGATGAAAAGAACTTGAAGAGATGATACAGTACTCCGGTTGAGAAGGGAGGTAAACTTGGCAACATGGGGAGAACTTGAAAAGAGGGCACGACACTCCGATTACATGAATAAGGACGAAGAGAACACAGTCCTCACAATTCGAGATGATGAGTCGAAGAGAGTAACATCACAATGCCTCCGGAACGAAAGAATAGTAGCTAGATTGTTGGGATAAAGGGACGGAGAAGAAAATGACAACTTGCACAAATAAAATTGAAAGAGAAAGCTTACGAAGAAAAGGTTGAACGAAGTTGTCGGATTATCAACAACAAAAGCTTAAACTTGATGTGGACTTATGGAAGACATCCCAACATTATGAGGTGACAACCAGCCACTCACGGAAGAGATTGGATTGATAAAAACAAGGAGACTAGAAACTATTTCACCGGGAGGATAAGAGAAGAACTTGGGTCATCGATAAACACCATAATAGCAACAAACCTTAGAGAAGGCTTTAGGTGAAATATGTTACAAGATGACTCCAACGGAGAGATAGATTGGTTGAAAAGATCTCTTGAACGAAGAGAAAATGATGGATTTAAATATCTCATTCTTAACAACATATGAATCATGAGACATGAACTCAAAATTATCAAAAATGACATAATACCACCTCGAATGATACGGTTGAAAGAATTGCACTTTAAAATGCAAGATAAAGAATACTTGAACTCCTCAAGACAAAACATGTGTTGAAACACCATGTTTATTTTAGAGTATGGCTTGACGGATCATAACTTTGAGAAAAATCTTGAAGAACAATTGAAGAATGCAAAGAATCATTGGCGAACCACCATGTAGAGTCTCCATGAATAACTCCGGTAATAAAAGAATGATAGGAAGCAAGAGAAGTTGAGAACACAAGGTGAAACCTTGCAGTGATAAGATGAAGCTTTGAAATGATATACCTGAGAAAACTTGAAGCTCCAGAAAGAAAGATGAACAAATGAAATCAAGAATTTTGATGAATCTCCGGAATAAGGAATTGAATTTACTCGATGAAACAAGAATAAGAATTACATTATGCTCATCCTTCACCAATTAAATTGATGACAAGTAATGGATTTGGCATACTACTTATTCTTGTTGAAAAAGGATTGAAGAGAGATATTGCTCAACTTGGGAAGGTCTTCAACGATCCGCCGGTAGGATTAGAACGAAAGAATGAAATGATACCATAATAACGATGGAAGAGAACTCTTGAACGAACCACCGTAAGAATAGAGAATGAAAGAAGAAAAGATAAGGAAACACCGGGAAGAATTAGCAAATGAACGAAGATGCTTGAGGGTATTTAGATACAAATGAACGAATGGATCATGAACTGATTAGAGAATATTGAAAGATGCACCGGTAAGATCTGGAGAACGATAGACGAAGCTGAGAATGAATAATATTGAAATGATGGCTCCGGAGAATCAAACTGAAAAGACTCCTGAATTGCTCCGGATGGGTGAAAAGAATTCTCACAATCAAAACAATTATGAGAGGATGGCATCAATCTAGAACCATGCATCTTCAAGAGAATGGACAAGATTTAAGGGAAAACTCTTCTTCAGTCTTCAAAATTCGAGAATGACGACGAGAAACACGACCATGAATTGTTGAGGCACTCCAAAAAGAAAAATTGGAAAGTTTGAACCAACGATGAAAGAATTGAAAGGTCTTGGAGAAAGACATTTGACTGATGATAATTCAATCTTACGTCAAACTTTGAAAAGAATTTTAGAAGCTCCGGGAAAATTAGAAGAGTCAGGTAAGATCCTGGAAAAAGACCTGTGGGTTAGGGCCCACTCAAAAGAACCATCGTTGAAAGATTGCTTGAAAGGGAGAACACACCGGTTGATTTAAATGGCTTGAATGAGATAACATCCTCAAAAGAACTTGAGTGAATTGAGAATGGAAACTTGAATCTTCTGAGATATCTTCATCACTCCGGAACAAATGAATAGCGAGAGGTGAATGATTAAGAGGTGCACCGGTACGAGAAAACATTTGAAACAAGGAAAGATATGATCGACAAGCTTGAACTGAAACCACCGGAGAAGAAAAGAATGACGAATGATGAACTTGAAACTCCGTTAGTATCTTCATGGAAATCACCGGATAAGAACATTGAAGGAAAAAAAATAGAGACTTCACAAGAATAAAATGGATACTTGATTAAGAAAATCTGCGTCCTTGGAGAAATAAGGGTGGGAGGGCGGGAAAATAAAGACAACTTGGAACGTATGAAGCAAACACCGTTGCCAAGAACTGATAAATGATCTTGCGAATGTTGAAGTGATCGGATCCACTTGAAGAGAGACACACCGGTTGAAAAAGAATTGGCATGATAATCTTGATGATCAAGAAGGATTAGTATTCACATAGAAATATGAGAACACCGTTTAGGGAAGGTATGGATCAACACTTGACATCGAAGCAACTCGAATACCACAAATAAAACAAAACAAAGGATTGGCTTGCAGAATAAGCCGGAACAAATACATATGATAGAGATTTAGCCAATCCCATATCATGCATCTGTCGGAAAGATATTCTAGGAGCTACTTGAATTCCCACCTATAAACTCCCAAAACTTTCTGGTTATGCAATCAGGTGTTGGGTATACAGGGGACACAAAATATATCACCCAAACTAACAATACCTAGATCCAGCTGTATCCATCCTTCAACACATAACCAAGAAACCTTCGGAAATAATCTACCTCATCCTTCGAAAAGCATCCGTTATACAAGTTATGGCAATACTCCCGCACTCGCCTCAGTACTGGGCTATCAGGGTTATCTCACCAACAACTGTACAAAAGAGATTTTAGATGTCGGCGTACTAAACTCAGGTATTCCAGAACTGCAACGATAAAATCATGATGACAACACCTCGGAGCTCAACTCCCCGGGACACCTCCACTAAACCCCTGCTGACAGGAGGCACCAAGACAATCTTGTCATCACAAAACCATCGGAACGATTCTAAGATACCCGCGTGATCCTAAAATTTTTTTTAGTGAAATTTGAGAAGAGAAGAGTCAAAACTCTACGTCAGGAGGCCTCACCAGAGCGGCGAGGAGACTGGGAAGTAAAAAGAATTCCTAAACTCTCCGATATATAATTCCTAAATGACTCAAAACATTTTTCTAGACACAACTCGGCCGCTAAAAACGATCAAGCAGAGGGGGCTCCTAAGGTCGGGGAAGGCTCTGATTACCAACTTGTAACGCCCTCGATGCGGCTATAGCTCCCACGTGTCGAGGCACGACTTAGAGGCATAACCGCATTGAAAGCAATGTCGCAAGTGAGGTAATCTTCACACAACCCATGTAATACATAAGGGAAAAAGATACATAGTT
Source organism: Aegilops umbellulata (assembly GCA_032464435.1). NCBI lineage: Eukaryota > Viridiplantae > Streptophyta > Magnoliopsida > Poales > Poaceae > Aegilops > Aegilops umbellulata. The sequence continues at coordinate 105,452,165 of CP136054.1, forward strand.
GGCTTACAATCGCCACTTCACACAATACATGAGTAAATCATTACATCATACAGACACAATCAAGGTCCGACTACAGAACCAAAATAAAAGAAGACTACCCCAAAAGCTACACAGATCCCCGATCGTCCCGACCGGGCTCCACTATTGATCAACTGAAATTAAACAACACAATGAACAAGATCTTCATCGAGCTCCTCCTTGAGCTTGGTTGCGTCACCTGCACGGTTTCGTCGGCACCTGCAAACTGGTTTTGGAAGTATCTGTGAGTCACGGGGACTCAGCAATCTCACACCCGCGAGATCAAGACTATTTAAGCTTATAGGTAGGGTAAAAGGTATGAGGTGGAGCTGCAGCAAGCGACTAGCATATATGGTGGCTAACATATGCAAATGAGAGCGAGAAGAGAAGGCAAAAGCATGGTCAAACAACTATGATCAAGAAGTGATCCTGAAACTACTTACGTCATGTTGGAAATATGCCCTAGAGGCAATAATAAAAGCATTATTATTATATTTCCTTATTCATGATAATTGTCTTTATTCGTGCTATAATTGTGTTATCCGGAAATCGTAATACATGTGTGAATAACAGACAACAATATGTCCCTAGTGAGTCTCTAGTTGACTAGCTCGTTGATCGATAGATAGTCATTGTTTCCTGACTATAGACATTGGATGTCATTGATAACGAGATCACATCATTAGGAGAATGATGTGATGGACGAGACCCAATCCTAAACATAGCATAAGATCACATAGTTCGTTTGCTAGAGTTTTCCAATGTCAAGTATCCTTTTCTTAGACCATGAGATCGAGTAACTCCCGGATACCGTAGGAGTGCTTTGGGTGTGCCAAACGTCACAACGTAACTGGGTGACTATAAAGGTATACTACGGGTATCTCTGAAAGTGTCTGTTGGGTTGACACGGATCGAGACTGGGATTTGTCACTCCGCTTGACGGAGAGGTATCACCGGGCCCTCTCGGTAATGCATCATCATAATGAGCTCAATGTGATCAAAGTGTTTGATCACAGGATCATGCATTACGGTACGAGAAAAGTGACTTGCCGGTAACGAGATTGAACAAGGTATTGGGATACCGACGATCGAATCTCGGGCAAGTAAAATACCGATTGACAAAGGGAATCGTATACGGGATTAATTGAACCCTCGACATCGTGGTTCATCCGATGAGATCATCGTGGAGCATGTGGGAGCCAACATGGGTATCCAGATCCCGCTATTGGTTATTGCCCGAAGAGCCGTCTCGGTCATGTCTGCATGTCTCCTGAACCCGTAGGGTCTACACACTTAAGGTTCGGTGACGCTAGGGTTGTGAAGATATGTATAAGCAGTAGCCCGAATGTTGTTCGGAGTCCCGGATGAGATCCCGGACGTCACGAGGAGTTTCGGAATGGTCCGGAGGTAAAGAATTATATATAGAAAGTGCTGTTTTGGCTATCGGGACAAGTTTCGGGGTTATCGGTATTGTACCGGGACCACCGGAGGGTCCCGGGGGGTCCACCGGGTGGGGCCACCTACCTCGGGGGGCCACATGGGCTCTAGGGGGTGCGCCTTGGCCTGCATGGGCCAAGGGGAACCAGCCCTACAGGCCCATGCGCCTAGAGGGTGGAAACCCTAAAGAGGGGGGGGCGCTCCCCTTGCTTGGGGGGCAAGCCCCACCCTTGGCCGCCCCCCCAGGAGATTCCATCTCCTAGGGCCGGCGCCCCCCCAAGGGGCTATATAAAGGGGGGAGGGGAAGGAGGGCAGCGTACCCTTGCTCCTGGCGCCTCCCTCCCCCTTCTCCAACACCTCCTCCTCCTCCGTAGAGCTCGGCGAAGCCCTGTCGGAGTACTGCGGCTCCACCATCACCACGCCGTCGTGCTGCTGCTGGAGTCTTCTTCCCCAACCTCTCCTTTGCCTTGCTGGATCAAGAAGAAGGAGACGTTACGCTGACTGTACGTGTGTTGAACGCAGAGGTGCCGTCCTTTCGGTGCTAGGATCTCCGGTGATTTGGATCACGTCGTGTACGACTACCTCATCCCCGTTCGTTGAACGCTTCCGCTCGCGATCTACAAAGTGGTATGTAGATGCAATATCTCTCCCATGACTCGTTGCTAGATGAACTCATAGATGGATCTTGGTGAAACCGTAGGAAAATTTTTGTTTTCTGCAATGTTCCCCAACAGTGGTATCAGAGCTAGGTCTATGCATAGTTCTCTATTGCACGAGTAGAACACAATTTGTTGTGGGCGTAGATGTTGTCAACTTTCTTGCCGCTACTAGTCTTATATTGCTTCAGCGGTATTGTGGGATGAAGCGGCCCGGACCAACCTTACACGTACTCTTACGTGAGACCGGTTCCACCGACTAACATGCACTAGTTGCATAAGGTGGCTGGCGGGTGTCTGTCTCTCCCACTTTAGTTGGAGCGGATTCGATGAAAAGGGTCCTTATGAAGGGTAAATATAAGTTGACAAATCACGTTGTGGCTTTCACGTAGGTAAGAAAACGTTCTTGCTAGAACCCTAATTCAGCCACGTAAAACTTGCAACAACAATTAGAGGACGTCTAACTTGTTTTTGCAGCAAGTGCTTTGTGATATGATATGGCCAAAGTTGTGATGAATGATGAATGATCTATATGTGATGTATGAGATGTTCATGCTATTGTAATAGGAATCACGACTTGCATGTCGATGAGTATGACAACCGGCTGGAGCCATAGGAGTTGTCTTTATTTTTGTATGACCTGCGTGTCATTGAGAAACGCCATGTAAATTACTTTACTTTATTGCTAAACGCGTTAGCCATAGTAGTAGAAGTAATAGTTGGCGAGCAACTTCATGGACACACGATGATGGAGATCATGATGATGGAGATCATGGTGTCAAGCCGGTGACAAGATGATCATGGAGCCCCAAGATGGAGATCAAAGGAGCTATGTGATATTGGCCATATCATGTCACGTTTATTATTTGATTGCATGTGATGTTTATCATGTTTTGCATCTTGTTTACTTAGATCGACGGTAGTAAATAAGATGATCCCTCATAATAATTTCAAGAAGTGTTCCCCCTAACTGTGCACCGTTGCGACAGTTCGTTGTTTCGAAGCACCACGTGATGATCGGGTGTGATAGATTCTAACATTCACATACAACGGGTGTAAGACAGATTTACACATGCAAACACTTAGGTTGACTTGACGAGCCTAGCATGTACAGACATGGCCTCGGAACACAGAAGACCGAAAGGTCGAGCATGAGTCGTATAGAAGATACGATCAACATGAAGATGTTCACCGATGTTGACTAGTCCATCTCACGTGATGATTGGACACGACCTAGTTGACTCGGATCATGTAATACTTAGATGACTAGAAGAGGGATGTCTATCTAAGTGGGAGTTCATTAAATAATTTGATTAAATGAACTTTATTATCATGAACTTAGTCTAAATTTTTTACAATATGTCTTGTAGATCAAATGGCCAACGTAGTCCTCAACTTCAACACGTTCCTAGAGAAAACCAAGCTGAAAGACGATGGCAGCAACTATACGGACTGGGTCCGGAACCTGAGGATCATCCTCATAGCTGCCAAGAAAGATTATGTCCTACGAGCACCGCTGGGTGACGCACCTATTCTCCCTGCAGAACAAGACGTTATGAACGCTTGGCAGTCATGCTGCGATGATTACTCCCTCGTTCAGTGCGGCATTCTTTACAGCTTAGAGCCGGGGCTCCAAAAGCGTTTTGAGAGACATGGAGCATATGAGATGTTCGAAGAGCTGAAAATGGTTTTCCAAGATCATGCCCGGGTCGAGAGATATGAAGTCTCCGACAAATTCTTTAGCTGTAAGATGGAGGAAAATAGCTCTGTCAGTGAACACATACTCAAAATGTCTGGGTTGCACAACCGCTTGACTCAACTGGAAGTTAATCTCCCGGATGAAGCGGTCATTGACAGAATCCTCCAGTCGCTTCCACCTAGCTACAAGAGCTTTGTGATGAACTACAATATGCAGGGGATGGTGAAGACCATTCCTGAGGTATATGCTATGATGAAATCAGCAGAGGTAGAAATCAAGAAGGAGCATCAAGTGTTGATGGTGAATAAAACCACTAAGTTCAAGAAGGGCAAGTGTAAAAAGAACTTCAAGAAGGACGGCAAGGAAGTTGCCGCGCCCGGTAAGCAAGTTGCCGGGAAGAAGCCAAAGAATGGACCCAAGCCCGAGACTGAGTGTTTTTATTGCAAGGGAAGTGGTCACTGGAAGCGGAACTGCCCCAAATACTTAGCAGACAAGAAGGCCGGCAAAACAAAAGGTATATGTGATATACATGTAATTGATGTGTACCTTACCAGTACTCGTAGTAGCTCTTGGGTATTTGATACCGGTGCAGTTGCTCACATTTGTAACTCAAAGCAGGAGCTGCGGAATAAACGGAGACTGGCGAAGGACGAGGTGGCGATGCGCGTCGGGAATGGTTCCAAGGTCGATGTGATCGCCGTCGGCACGCTACCTCTACATTTACCTACGGGATTAGTTTTAAACCTCAATAATTGTTATTTAGTGCCAAGTTTGAGCATGAACATTGTATCTGGATCTCGTTTAATTCGAGATGGCTACTCATTTAAATCCGAGAATAATGGTTGTTCTATTTATATGATAGATATGTTTTATGGTCATGCTCCGATGGTTGATGGTTTATTCTTAATGAATCTCATACGTGATGATACACATATTCATAGTGTGAATACCAAAAGAGTTAAAGTTGATAACAATAGTCCCACATATTTGTGGCACTGCCGCCTTGGTCACATAGGTGTCAAACGCATGAAGAAGCTCCATGCAGATGGACTTTTAGAGTCTCTTTATTATGAATCATTTGACACGTGCGAACCATGCCTCATGGGTAAAATGACCAAGACTCCGTTCTCAGGAACAATGGAGCGAGCAACCAACTTATTGGAAATCATACATACCGATGTGTGCGGTCCAATGAGTGTTGATGCTCGCGGTGGCTATCGTTATGTTCTCACCCTCACTGATGACTTGAGTAGATATGGCTATGTCTACTTAATGAAACACAAGTCTGAGACCTTTGAAAAGTTCAAGGAATTTCAGAGTGAGGATGAAAATCAACGTGATAGAAAGATCAAGTTTCTACGATCAGATCGTGGAGGAGAATACTTGAGTCACGAGTTTGGCACACACTTAAGAAAATGTGGAATAGTTTCACAACTCACGCCGCCTGGAACACCTCAGCGTAATGGTGTGTCCGAACGTCGTAATCGCACTCTATTAGATATGGTGCGATCTATGATGTCTCTTACCGACTTACCGCTATGTTTTTGGGGCTATGCTTTAGAGACTGCCGCATTCACTTTAAATAGGGCTCCGTTGAAATCCGTTGAGATGACACCGTATGAATTATGGTTTGGGAAGAAACCTAAGCTGTCGTTTCTAAAAGTTTGGGGATGCGATGCTTATGTCAAGTAACTTCAACCTGAAAAGCTCGAACCCAAGTCGGAAAAATGCGTCTTCATAGGATACCCTAAAGAAACTGTTGGGTATACCTTCTCCCTCAGATCCGAAGGCAAGATCTTTGTTGCCAAGAATGGATCCTTTCTAGAGAAAGAGTTTCTCTCGGAAGAAGTAAGTGGGAGGAAAGTAGAACTTGATGAAGTGTTACCTCTTGAACCAGAAAATGGCAAAACTCAAGAAAACGTTCCTGAGGTGCCTGCACCGACTAGAGAGGAAATTAATGATGATGATCAAGATACTTCTTATCAAGCTCCTACTGAAATTCGAAGGTCCACAAGGACACGTTCCGCACCAGAGTGGTACGGCAACCCTATCTTGGAAATCATGTTGTTAGACAACGGTGAACCTTCGAACTATGAGGAAGCAATGGCGGGCCCAGATTCCGACAAATGGCTGGAAGCCATGAAATCCGAGATAGGATCCATGTATGAAACCGAAGTATGGACTTTGACTGACTTGCCCGTTGAACGGCGAGCCATAGAAAATAAATGGATCTTTAAGAAGAAGACAGACGCGGATGGTAATGTGACCATCTATAAAGCTCGGCTTGTCGCTAAGGGTTATCGACAAGTTCAAGGAATTGACTACGATGAGACTTTCTCACCGGTAGCGAAGCTGAAGTCCGTCCGAATCATGTTAGCAATTGCCGCATTCTACGATTATGAAATATGGCAAATGGACGTCAAAACGGCATTCCTTAATGGTTTCCTTAAGGAAGAATTGTATATGATGCAGCCGGAAGGTTTTGTCGATCCTAAGAATGCTGACAAGGTGTGCAAGCTCCAACGCTCGATTTATGGGCTGGTGCAAGCATCTCGGAGTTGGAACATTCGCTTTGATGAAATGATCAAAGCGTTTGGGTTTATGCAGACTTATGGAGAAGCCTGCGTTTACAAGAAAGTGAGTGGGAGCTCTGTAGCATTTCTCATATTATATGTAGACGACATACTTTTGATGGGAAATGATATAGAACTCTTGGACAGCATTAAGGCCTACTTGAATAAAAGTTTTTCAATGAAGGACCTTGGAGAAGCTGCTTATATATTAGGCATCAAGATCTATAGAGATAGATCAAGACGCCTCATAGGTCTTTCACAAAGCACATACCTTGATAAGATATTGAAGAAGTTCAATATGGATCAATCTAAGAAAGGGTTCTTACCTGTGTTACAAGGTGTGAAATTGAGATCAGCTCAATGTCCGACCACGGCAGAAGATATAGAAGAGATGAGTGTCATCCCCTATGCCTCAGCCATAGGTTCTATTATGTATGCCATGCTGTGTACCAGACCTGATGTAAACCTTGCCGTAAGTTTGGTAGGAAGGTACCAAAGTAATCCCGGCAAGGAACACTGGACAGCGGTCAAGAATATCCTGAAGTACCTGAAAAGGACTAAGGAAATGTTTCTCATTTATGGAGGTGCCGAAGAGCTCATCGTAAAGGGTTACGTCGACGCTAGCTTCGACACAGATTTGGATGACTCTAAGTCGCAAACCGGATACGTGTATATTTTGAATGGTGCGGCAGTAAGCTGGTGCAGTTGCAAGCAAAGCATCGTGGCGGGATCTACATGTGAAGCAGAGTACATGGCAGCCTCGGTGGCAGCACATGAAGCAATTTGGGTGAAGGAGTTCATCACCGACCTCGGAGTCATACCCAATGCGTCGGGGCCAATCAAACTCTTCTGTGACAACACTGGAGCTATTGCACTTGCCAAGGAGCCCAGGTTTCACAAGAAGACCAGGCACATCAAGCGTCGCTTCAACTCCATTCGTGAAAATGTTCAAGATGGAGACATAGAAATTTGTAAAGTGCACATGGATCTGAATGTCGTAGATCCGTTGACTAAATCTCTCCCTAAGGCAAAACCTGATCAGCACCAGAACTCTATGGCTGTTTGATTCATCACAATGTAACTAGATTATTGACTCTACTGCAAGTGGGAGACTGTTGGAAATATGCCCTAGAGGCAATAATAAAAGCATTATTATTATATTTCTTTGTTCATGATAATTGTCTTTATTCGTGCTATAATTGTGTTATCCGGAAATCGTAATACATTTGTGAATAACAGACAACAATATGTCCCTAGTGAGCCTCTAGTTGACTAGCTCGTTGATCGATAGATAGTCATGGTTTCCTGACTATAGACATTGGATGTCATTGATAACGAGATCACATCATTAGGAGAATGATGTGATGGACGAGACCCAATCCTAAACATAGCATAAGATCGCATAGTTCGTTTGCTAGAGTTTTCCAATGTCAAATATCCTTTCCTTAGACCATGAGATTGTGTAACTCCCGGATACCGTAGGAGTGCTTTGGGTGTGCCAAACGTCACAACGTAACTGGTGACTATAAAGGTATACTACGGGTATCTCTGAAAGTGTCTGTTGGGTTGACACGGATCGAGACTGGGATTTGTCACTCCGCTTGACGGAGAGGTATCACCGGGCCCTCTCGGTAATGCATCATCATAATGAGCTCAATGTGATCAAAGTGTTTGATCACAGGATCATGCATTATGGTACGAGAAGAGTGACTTACCGGTAACGAGATTGAACGAGGTATTGGGATACCGACGATCGAATCTCGGGCAAGTAAAATATCGATTGACAAAGGGAATCGTATACGGGATTAATTGAATCATCGACATCGTGGTTCATCTGATGAGATCATCGTGGAGCATGTGGGAGCCAACATGGGTATCCAGATCCCGCTATTGGTTATTGCCCGAAGAGCCGTCTCGGTCATGTCTGCATGTCTCCCGAACCCGTAGGGTCTACACACTTAAGGTTCAGTGACGCTAGGGTTGTGAAGATATGTATAAGCAGTAACCCGAATGTTGTTCGGAGTCCCGGACGTCACGAGGAGTTTCGGAATGGTCCGGAGGTAAAGAATTATATATAGAAAGTGCTGTTTTGGCTATCAGGACAAGTTTCGGGGTTATCGGTATTGTACCGGGACCACCGGAGGGTCCCGGGGGGTCCACCGGGTGGGGCCACCAGCCTCGGGGGGCCACATGGGCTCTAGGGGGTGCGCCTTGGCCTGCATGGGCCAAGGGGAACCAGCCCTAGAGGCCCATGCGCCTAGAGGGTAGAAACCCTAAAGAGGGGGGCGCCCCCCTTGCTTGGGGGGCAAGCCCCACCCTTGGCCGCCGCCCCCCCTAGGAGATTCCATCTCCTAGGGCCGGCGCCCCCCCAAGGGGCTATATAAAGGGGGGAGGGGAAGGGGGGCAGCGCACCCTTGCTCCTGGCGCCTCCCTCCCCCTTCTCCAACACCTCCTCCTCCTCCGTAGAGCTCGGCGAAGCCCTGTCGGAGTACTGCGGCTCCACCATCACCACGCCGTCATGCTGCTGCTGGAGTCTTCTTCCCCAACCTCTCCTTTGCCTTGCTGGATCAAGAAGATGGAGACGTTACGCTGACTGTACGTGTGTTGAACGCGGAGGTGCCGTCCTTTCGGTGCTAGGATCTCCGGTGATTTGGATCACGTCGTGTACGACTACCTCATCCCCGTTCGTTGAACGCTTCCGCTCGCGATCTACAAAGTGGTATGTAGATGCAATCTCTCTCCCATGACTCGTTGCTAGATGAACTCATAGATGGATCTTGGTGAAACCGTAGGAAAATTTTTGTTTTCTGCAACGTTCCCCAACACGTCAAGCATAACTCCAACACCGTATTCACTTCCCGGACTCCGCGGAGAAGAGACCACCACGGTTACACATGCGGTTGGTGTATTTTAATTAAGATCAACTTCGGGTTTTCTACAACCGGACATTAACAAATTCCCATCTGCCACATAACCGCGGGCACGGCTTTCGAAAGTTCAAACCCTGCAGGGGTGTCCCAACTTAGCCCATGATAAGCTCTCACGATCAACGAAGGATATTCCTTCTCCCCGGGAAGACCCGATCAGTCTCGGAATCCCGGCTACAAGACATTTCGACAGCAATAAAATAAATCCAGCAAAGCCGCCCGATGCGCCGACATCCTGATAGGAGCTGCACATATCTCGTTCTCAGGGCAACATCGGATGAACACTCCGTACAACTAAAACCAGACCTCAAGTTTCCCTTAGGGGGCGCTGCAAAGGGCTCTGGTTCGGACCAACACTTAGACAAGCATTGGCCCGGGGGGGGGGGGGGGGCTGAAATAAAGATGACCCTCGGGATGCGCGACTCCCAAGGGAAAAAGTAATAGGCTGAGGCAAATGGTAAAACCAATGTTGGGCCTTGCTGGAAAAGTCTTATTCAAAGAGAACTGTCAAGGGGGTCCCATAAATCACCCGACCGCGTTAGGAACGCAAAATCCGGGAACATAACACCGATATGACGGAAACTAGGGCGGCAAGAGTGGAACAAAACACCAGGCATAAGGCCGAGCCTTCCACCCTTTACCAAGTATATAGATGCATTAATTAAATAAGATATATTGTGATATCCCAACAAGTAAACATGTTCCAACAAGGAACAACATCTCCATGTTCCAAGAAGGAACAAACTTCATCTTCACCTGCAACTAACAACGCTATAAGAGGGGCTGAGCAAAGCGGTAACATAGCCAAACAACGGTTTGCTAGGACAAGGTGGGTTAGAGGCTTGGTTTGACAATATGGGAGGCATGATCAGCAAGTGGTAGGCATCGTACCATGGGCATAGCAAAAGAGCGAGCATCTAGCAAGCAAAGATAGAAGTGATTTCGAGGGTATGGTCATCTTGCCTGAGATCCCGCATGGAAGAAGAACGAGTCCATGAAGAAGACAAACGGACGAAGTCGAATGGATCCTCACAATTACAACGTTATCGGAACTAACCCGAAGAAGCAACACCGGAAAGAAGCAAACATCATAGTAAACCAACAAGCACAAACATGGCATGATGCACAACCAAGTATGATGCATGTCCGATTTAAATAGCATGGCATGGCAAAGTGCAACAAGCAATACTACAAGTTAAGTGGAGCTCAATATGCAACGGGTTGCATATTGGAGAAACACCACCTCAGTTATTTAGTTCTCTCTCGATTATGTACCCAACAATATTAAATGTTATTAAACATGGCAAGGGGTGAAGCAAATGAATACTACCTGTCTAGGCAAGTTTAAATGAGGCCGGAACAACAAAACAACAAGTCCGGAAACTCCTCATATGCATATATTAGGTTTGCCGCTGATCTGTCTAAAACCATGTTTTATTGTTTTTAAACAGGAAAATAAAGTGCAACATGGTAATCTATGCATATTTCTACCCCATTTACATATAAAGTTTATTAAATTCCGAGTTACGGTTATTTAGTTATGGAATAAATCATTTGAACATGGCATTTAGCAAAATAAATGCAAACAAGAATTTTAGGCATTTTAAATGTTGTTATCATGATGCGGGATGACAATGAGCAAGTTTTATGCAATATTTATGAAAATGTTGACAAGAGCATTATATTGAAGCATTTGTCACCGTGGTGGAAAGAAAGCGTGCCACGGCAACGAATCCGAAAATGATGCCACGGCAACATATCGGTTTCCGGTACTCGATTGAGATGCCGGTGCAAAAGGGAAATTGACGAGAGCGTGACATGTGATAGAAGGAGGGGCGATCCCGGTTACCGGGTTCCCATGTGTCGGTGGCATGGCAAAAGAGGGGCATCGCAAACGATAATTCGATCACGGTGCAAACACGAGCATCTCATACACCACACAACATTCGTTCTCGGAAGGTCTTCTCGGGGTTATACCTTCGACGCGTGCATTATCGAAGTGAAACGAGTCGGTGCATAGTAGAGGAAGTAGACGTTCTCGGGACGGTCGTCGTGGAAGTAGGGGTTCACGTTCATTTTCGGAGAGGTACTTGAATAATCCAACGTCTTCGAGGGCAACGGTAGTGGTACACACGACGTCGGGGTACTTGTCGGTCTAGTCTTGGTGTAGATGTACATCGCAACCGTAGTGGTACTTGCGGACTTCGGTGCCGGTAGTCGTACATGGTTCGCAGGGGTACTTGGCGTATCCAGTGTCCCGGGTCGTCGCGGTACTTGGCAAAATCTTCAACGATCGATCTTGGCGCTACTCCCTGTTCGGAGTCGTCCGTCTTGGCGTCCACGGCAACGGCAAGCGGGACTTGGCGCTGTCGTCTCTTGCGGCGGCCGCAACAGAAGCTTCGCGCGGCCATGGCTTGGCGTCAGTGAGGGACTACCGGATCCTTGACCGGCGTGCGAGAAGCGGCAGCTTCGGCACGGGGGCTCATCCTTGCGGCAGCGGGGTTGGAAGCATGCGGTCACCGCGATGCGAAGGAGGCCGGGGCTTGCTGCGGCTGAAGAAGAGGCACGGCGGCGCAGGGACTTGGTGGGGGGGTGAAGAAGACGACGCGAGGCAGGGGCGCCGAAGTTGGACTCCAGTTGCAGCGCAGGAGGCCCGGCGCGGCGCTCGGAGGAGAGGGGCGACACGCGGCCACGGCAGGGAGGCGATGGGTGCGGGCGCACGCCCTGGGGTAGCGTGGCGAGGCGAAGGCCGGCGGCGGCGCTAGGTGGAAGGAAGGCTGCAGGGAGAGGTCGAGAGGAGGGAGACGAGCGAGGAGGAGGCAGAAGGGATCGGGCGAGGCGCTTAAGAGAAGGAGAGGGGGACGAGCGAGAGGAGGGGGAACGAGCAGGAGGCGGCGGCAGGGGGAGAGATGGGGGATCGGGAGAGAGCGTGGGGGCGCTGCATGCAGTCTAGGGTTAGGAGGGTCTGGTGGGGCGGCTGGGCCTAGGTGGAGATGGGCCGGCTGGGCTGCAAGTGGCGTAGGGCGCGGCCCAGGTAAGTGGGCTCTTCCTTCCTCTGTTTATTTTCTTTAAGAAAATATACAGAATTACAAGGAAAAAGGATCCGTGGTTTGGGAAGGAAAAACTCAGAGATAAAGATATATAAGGAGTCCTGGATTTATGCAGTATTTGAATAAATAGTCTTGGCAATTTTATAGGTAGAAAAATAAATCAAGTTTGAATTAAATTCAAACTTGAGCCATTTTTAAACCCAACCAAAACAATTCCAATTGAGATGAAACTTGGCAGAGAGACTAGGTATATGGTGTTAGAATATTGGGGAAAAAATGAACATTTTTGGTGGAGGCAAAGTGGCACTTGCAAGAATGGAAGAAAAGGGAAGGAAGGAGAAGTGAAGGTGCAATGGATTGAAAGGGTGACAAGGGTAACGCACATGATGCTCATGGAAACAACATGAATGACAAAATCCAACATGGCCAGCACAAAGCTATACTTGATATGACCAAGATGCAACATAAGATGGCATGATGACATGATGCAATGCAAAAAATAAAAGAAATAAAAGGGCAGGCACAAATGAAACACATGGCGAAACCCGGAATATATGGAAGTCTTCTGAAGCGTCGGTCTCGGGGCGTTACAGCAGGGCTCGGGGGCTCTCACCTGGAGGGCCACCGACCTCGCCAAGGTCACGAGGGAGGCGCTGGGGCACCATGTGGAGGCGTGTTTCGAAACACGCTTCCCTCGGGAGGAACCCAGGAAAGGAAGGCCAGACCAACAGGAGTTTGTTAGCAAGGCGATACAAGAGCTACAGGAGTCGAGGATCATGAGGGGTTGCCGTCACCCACCAGCTGTGGCTCCCCATCCAGGCGAGGATGGTGGGCTGCGCGTCTGCGTCGACGTACCAGGGCTCAACCAGGTCGCCACGGTGGAGCGCCTCTGGCCCTCACACGCGGGGCGCTGCGGAGGACCACCCCACAGCTATGTTCGCATGCCTTATGGCCTGCCGAGCGTGGCTGTGGCATACCAGCGCATCATGAGGAGCATCTTGGAGGCGCAAGAAGGCAGGCGTTCCGCAGCCCTGGTGGAGATGGAGGCTGCTCGCGAGGAGCCACCAGTGCCTCCGGAGCCTCTCGAGGCCCCTGGGCCTGGGGGCTCATGAGGATCGGCTTCCACAGCCCACCGAGTCTGTTGCGCCAATGCCACAGCATCAACGACAACTTCAGGTGAAATCTTTCAAGTTTCATTCTCAGCTGGGAGCGCCCTCCCAGGGTTGCATCATTCTCAGGCCGCATGGGTCCGTCCCTGTGGCATGTACCCATTTTTTTATCTTTTCAGTTGCTAGCTTGCTTTGCTGGGGGCGGCCCTCGGGCTGCATCACCCCCAAGCCGCTCGGGTTAGGCCCAGTGGCGTGTATCCCTTCCATGTTTATTTCCAGTTATGCATCATTACTCGATGCCGTCTGCGGCGCCCTTCTTCTTCATGTCGACCACTTGCACGTTAAAGGGGGGGTGCCTGAGCATCGTGACTTAGGGCTCTTACTGGCTCTCCATCCCTCACCCTCTGGCCTTGTCCACGGCATCGCGACCTGGCATACCAGCGACGGCTGAGACAAGCTCGAGGGCCGGGACCCGAGGACGTAGAGTGCCGGCATCTAACCATACTTTGCAGGAACACATCTCAAGATATGGCCCAATGCGAGGCGCAGCCCGCCTAGAGGTAGGGCCTCGTGAGTCCCGCGCTGGCACACGGGTGCCCCGACACACCTCGCCCGCTCCAACTGACGAGCTCCTGAGCGACTAACAGTCAACTAATCGCCGCTATGGCAATCCCGTCTTCTCTTTTTGAGGTGAATCCGCAGGGCCCATAGGGAGAATCATGTTAGCCGAGGCTCTCACGGTGTTCCCTTTGCCCGTGCCCGCCCGAGCCGCTTGCACGTTAAAGGGGGGGCGCCTGAGCATCGCAACTCAGGGCTCCTACTGGCTCTCCAGCCCTCACCCTCTGGCCTTGTCCATGGCATCGCGACCTGGCATACCAGCGACGGCTGAGACCAGCTCGAGGGCCAGGACCCGAGGACGTAGAGCAGAAAGGGGAGCAGAGGCGAGGGAGAAGGGGCACGCGAGGACCTCGTCAAGCAGCTCCGCTCGAGCTACCCCCCAGATCTGACGGCACGCTGAGGGCAATCTCCAATCCTCAAGATAAGTCACCATCCAATGCATTGGCTACCGCAGCACTACCCCCGCACCTAAAGCAGCTCCGTACTAGCGATGTTGCTTCCCTTTCTCACCTAGCGACGACTGCTTGGGTGCCAAAGGGGACCTCCTGAGCATCGCGACTCAGGGGCTCTTACCGAACCCCGGGTCGTTCACCTCCTGGCGTTGACCACGGCATCGCGACCTGGCATACCAGCGACGGCTGACGCTGCCTTGGGACTAGGACCTGTCAACGCAGAGCACCAAGCCCTCGCGAGGTGCAAAAGGGGGAATCAAACTATGACGGAATTCGCGATTCGCACAAATTCATAGCAAGGGTTACATATTAACAACAGGGATCACATCCACCTTACAAGCCCCTATGGGGCGCAATGTGATTCCTCGTAGGGAACGAATCTAAAGGGTGCTAACTACACGCGCCCCTGCAGAAGATGCTATCATCAATAGTGGGCCGGCAGGCGCCGGCGCCAACCCCATCCAGATCAGGATCGGCGGCGACCAAGCGAGCCTGCCCTGCTCCGAGAGCAGCGCTGGCTCGCGGGCTCGTAGCTGTCGTCACTCGTCTCCGGCGTCGCGAAGGCCTCACTGGGATCGCTGGATCCTCCGGCGCTCCCATCGCTTGCGGAGCTGTCCAGGGGGCGATTGGCGGGCCCCGCCGTCACCGTGGCAGGGTCCTGGCCGCCTCCCCGGGGCAGCATTCCAGCCGGCGACCGTTCGCGTCGAACACCTTGAAGAACATCACCGAAGCGCCGTCATACTCCAGGTGGATCGTGAGGGCGCCCTTTGTTCTGCCACACCGAGCGATTTCACCCCAGCCGCGAGTCATGAAGACCTCGCCCGGGGCGGTGATCGCAACCTCTGCCCCGGTTGCGGGAGTGCAGCAGTCGGCATGCTGCAGCCACAGCTCTAGGAGCCTCACCTGCTGGAAGGCGGAGGCGAAGAAGGGAGGAAGGCGGATCCAAGTCCGCGGAGGCATGGCGGCGTGAAGCACGAGCTCACGGGAGGAGCCCTCGATGTGGACTCCAGGAGGAACAACCAACACCTTCGTGATCCTGCGGCGCCGGCGACGGCGCTGGCCGAGGGGATCGGCATCTCCTCTTCCAGAGCCCTCGGCGTGAGCATACAAGGGAAGAGGGAACCCCGGCGGAGGCCGCTCATACCAAGGCCTCGGCACCACTAGGCGATTCTCCTCGTCTTGGCCGCGCAAGGCGGGCCGTTTCTTCGGCGGGAGCGGGTCAGGTACCTCCTAAGGGGCCTTTCCCTTCTCCGCCGCGGAGAACCGACGAATAGGAGCCATCACACCAAGACGAAGAAAGAACTGAGGCGGGAGAGGAAGCAAGAAGAGATGGACTGGAAGGGCACGCGTGGTGCCGTACTTATAGCCGGCGAAGGCCAACCGCCGGCCTCCACGATCACAGGTAATCATGACATGGTTTGCATGCAGGGACTTGTCCAATCCGCGCGATCGTCGAGGCGTCGTGGGGAAGTGGAGACGCCCACGTCCAATCAACCGCCATGCGGCGCCCGAGGCCGCAGGCTGTTAGGGCTCGCGACGCTTCGCCCTTACCCTTTCGCCTCACAGCACGGCCAAGTCCATGCGCGCCTTGGAGCCGGGGGCTACTGTCGGCGTTCTGGGAACGGGGGTCCCCAGACTTGCCTGCCTGCGGCCTGCGCCGTGGCTCGAGTGGCGGCCCAACGTGGCCCATGTTCATCAACACAAGGCTCAAGACCCTCGCGAGGGGCCAAGCCTCACGAGGCGGACTATGTGGAGCTTCCTCCAGCACGGCCTCCTTAGACTGGCTCGCGAGGAGGCGGAGAGATCAAGGTGGGGTACCTCACGAGGTGCCCATGACGCAAGCCATGACGACCAGAGGTGCCAGGCGGGCGCCAGCCCGCGCAGTGTCCTCCCTTTCCTCTTTGGTGCAAAGGGGGCAAGCGCAGGCGAGAGGATCAAGCAAAGGCACCCATTTCGGTGCAACGAGACCAAGACCAACGCCACGACAAGGAGGAAGTCACTGTGGAGCCCAAGCCAGCGTCATCACCAGAACCTTTGGCAGGGGAAGACCAACTTTAGTCAGGATAAGTGTACCCGATGTTCCCCTTCAAATCGGCCAATTGTTGGCGCCCTTCCCACTCAAATATTTGGGAAGAGGCCCAGGGCCTTTGCCTATAAATAGGACTAGCCAACCCAGGGTAGAGAGGAGGAGGATCAACACACACACAGAAAGAGAGAGAGAGAAGGGCGATCGAACTCCCCTTAGCAGTTCATCCCCTAGCTGAGAACAGACCCTCGCGAGGTCGTTCTTCCTTGTATTGTTCTTCCTCATCAGCCCAAGAGGCAATCCACACACCACACACTGGAGTAGGGTATTACACCACAATGGTGGCCCGAACCAGTATAAACTCTGTGTCTCTTGTGTTGTTCTTGCAGTAGTTTAGATCCTTACGAGACGGAGAGGTAGAGGGCACGATCTTCACGCGCACCCCAGAGTTCGAACCTTAAGGGTCTGCCGGAACCCGTGATCCGACAGCGACAGAAGCCTGGTGCGCAGAGAGTGATGAGTCGGTGGCCAGCGCCTCCGTGTCCGCCGCCATCATCTAGGAGAAGTAGAACACGGGAGGCCGCCATCGCTTGGGTCCCATGAAGGCCACCGCGGAGGCGACACCGGCGTACACAGCAGGTGTCTTGCCGGATCCTTTTGTTGCGAGGACCTACGTCGACCCCGCATGGGCTCCACGTAAGCGGGGAAGCCCCCTTCCACCATCATCTTCGGCATCAGCCAATGATATCAGTTGGACAGTGGGGAAGCGAGCCGTCCTTTGTGCTGAAGAATATACCTCCGGGGCTCCCTGCACTCCGGTGATCGTGCTGCCAGACATGAGGAACACAAATCGATCGGCGGGCGACCATTTAGGCCAGGTATTTTGTACCTGTGATGTCCAGAACTAGCACCACGTAGTTCATTTGAATGTAATGAAATCTATCATGTTTGTATGAAAATCTGGTATCTTATATTATTTCTGTCGTTGTTTATATGAAATATCGTTGTGTTTGCTTGAATTTCGTCTGGTTGGTTGAGTTGCTCTCATAATGTGTGCGGCTATGGTTGGATGGCGTAATTTGTGGGTCGCCGGTCAGTCTGCGGGCGGCTTGGGCGGCGTGATGGGACAAAAAGAACACAACCCGTGCGAGCTCGTCTCCAACATGCGCGCTGGAGGATGCATGAGCACCCGAGCCATTCCTCGTTCATCGATGGCAAAGGCACTGGTGGTTAAAAGGGTTGCCAATGTTTTGGCTACCCCGGGCAAGATCCAAACAGCCCCTCCATTTTTGTATACTAGACCACAAACCCATATTACAGGTACCAAGGCAAAAATTAATGTCTTCTAAGTCAATGTTGCAAGCCACCTTGTTTCCTTGTTTGCCGTGTAAATTAATGTGTATTCTTCTCTTTCATGCACATCAAGCCAATGCTCACACTCCCGCATGCATGCAAGGGATAATTAATGTCCTTATTTGCTAGTACTACAAGGCAAACACCATTAATATTGCATCGATTAGTGTTAGTGGCCTTGTATATCTGCAAATTGTAATTTTGATAGTGGCCTTGTATATAAAAATTGAGGGAGAAAGACGAGAGATAAGGTGAGGAGGAGTGGGGCGTGGTGGTGACTGGTGGTCGAACTGGGCAGAGGCATGGGGATGGACGACGCATTATGTCTAGGTTTGTATCTCTCTCTCACACACCCACGTAGGCGGGGGACGTGCACGAAGAGAAGAGGTGCACGGACGACACACGTACTCCCGTCTCTTTCCCAACCACACCCGCGCGGGTACACGGTGGAGCTCATTTCTGTACGAAAAGGCAGCCCACGTGGTAATTTGACACGTGCACTGGTTGTCCACTTGGTGGAGGGAGGATCGTCTACCACGGGTGAACAAACAAATTGCGACTTGACGCGTTATGTTAAAAAAGAGGCAAACCATGTGGGGCCTACCTTAGAGGCAAGGCTCTATACACTGGAGTACTTTTGATGTGTCCCGTCAACTCGCAGAACGAGGAGAAGCTTGCTTAGTACGCCGTCTCCCCCGCCCACGGGCGCGGTGGCTCACAGGATGAGGTGAAGCTTGCTTACTAGTAGTAGTATTGTACGCCTTATGCTCACTCCCTCGCCCACGCGCGCGGTGGCTCGCAAGACGAGGAGAAAATTTTACTATTCCCTCCGTTTACTCCTCGTCCCTACTACCTTGGTTAGAGAGATTATCATATTCTTTGGAATATATATGTCCTTTAGTACTCCCTCCATTTACTTATACAAGGACACTATAAAAAAATACATTTTGCATCTATACAAGGCCACAAATAGTAATCGAGACAAAAGTTACTACTCCCTCCTTTCCATTTTATGGCTCAATTTCAAAATCTCTCCAACCAAGGTAGACGGTGAGTGGTAAAATTAATTTCGTACTCCTAGTTTGCACAAGTAATTAGTAAGCTCATTTTTCTCAAGAAGTTATGTTTACGAGGCATTAATTAGAACGAATGCATGAATGACCACTAAATTTCGATGAACTTCTATATGCATTGGTGAGTTTTCTCTTGACACTGCTTGCATCGGGTGATCTAACGCACCTCGAAATCCAACATGTGATGGTACTACTACTAGTAGTAGAATTGTGACTCATAAAACGGAAAAATGAATGTTTTTTAGATGAGACATATAAACCCTAGTGGGTACGTACTCCGTAAAATCAGATTTTCCCAAAACTAAGTCGCTCAACCTTTATTTGCTTGTTTCCCTTCCTGCCTCCTTGCCTCGAACAGACTATGCCAAACTCCCCAGCCTGCCTTACGGGAAAAGACGTGCCCTTGCCTTTTTTAGTCCGTGTTTGTATCGATGGATCGTGCGAAGCAGCAAAAACCCAAGCTGTGTCTTGTACTCCTCCGTCGACGCTCGCTTTCATGAATTCTGTACTTCCTGTCACCGACATGTGGGACATATAGCAACCAGGTTGATGTGTCAAGCACCAAATAACAGTGCAGAACAGCAGGGAGGACGCACCCCAGTCGTACCGGCCCAGTAGTAGTGATGAGCAATGAGACGTCAAATCACAATGCCGCACCTTCCCAGACGGATGAAGCAACCATTATTTCACACTTTGGTTCGCCATCATCTCAAACCAAGTAGTATTGCTTCTGCCTCAAGAGGGACATGCGCATCGCCTTGGTACATCCTGACACATGGGACCGCATGACAGGCCATGCTCCCCCACCGATCGCTCGGTAAAATCACCTCATTTTTACTATACTTCCTCTGTATCGGTTTACATGTCATGCACGTCCTTCTAGGTTGAGAATTGAACTGGCTATATATGTGATGAACAGTATATGTTTAGAAACTACATCTGCTTAAGAATCCAATGATATACTTTTGTGACATAGTAACTCATATTTAGTTAGTCAAATGGATGACCTAGAACTACGTGCACGCCCTATAAACCGAGACACCTAAAAAACGAGACGGAGAGGGTAGATCAGTATGTATCTTTTTAGATCAATATAGTCGGGATTCACCAAGGAGCAAAACTAAGTGGTAGGCTCCTCCTGTCGTGTTGGCGTAGCAACTCAAGCAGGGTCAGTCCGCACACGAAATGGCGACACACTTAACAGGACCCCTTTGGCCGACATGTGGCTCATCAACCGTCTTGTTCCACGTGCGATGCACCAAATTACTATTCGGAGCAGAGGTTGGAATTGGAGGCACCCCGGTCGTAGCGCCGCAGTAGTAGAAAATGAGCTACGAGGGGTCAAATCACAAAGCCCCACCTTTCCCGCATTAAGCTGGACGGACGAAGCAACCATCATTTCACTCTAGGGCGCAAGAGCATAAAGAAAAGAGAAAACCAATGATGCGTGCGGCAGCTACCTAGGGCACCCTAGGGTAGGGGTCTCCACTACAGATCCTTTTCCTTTTTTGAAAGCGCATCCACTAAAAATCGGCTTCTCCCTCGTCCTCTTGAAGAAAACCGATGATGCGTGCAGGTAGGGTTCGTAGGAGTACTACTATGGCGTGCAGGGCCATGTCGTACTAAATGGGAGAGGGATTGAGTTCGATTCGATGCCTTAAATATGTGTGGGCCACTTGGTTTTAGGGGAACGAGGCAACATTTTGTGTTCGCGGACCAGTGGAGATATAGTACATACAAAAAATTGTGGACGTAAGTTCGACCGAAAGGCAATGATGCATGGGCCCTGCATTTTGATATACCCGGGGCTGCGTGAAATTGGCTACTCCACTCAAAACTAGTAAGGTACACATGCATTGAATGCATGAGATTTCGGAACCAAATTATGAATAAATACACACTACAACATGTAAAGCTTTGAGTCATATATGCATGATGTAGATGTTCGTTTAGTTCTTATAGTTCATCTCATTCAAAATCAATTAGTTTTATAAAAATGTTAAGATTCATGGGGTTGTGCATTGTAAAGCATAAAGTAAAAAACAAATAATGGCAATTCATTAAGAAAAAAATTCAATTATGATACGGAATATTCTAGAACAAAGGAGAAGTGCTTGTGTTTTGAGGTTTGTGCATTATGCTTAAGTTCAACCATGGAGTCTTCTAAATTGTACATGTGGTAGATCTGGTGGAATGTTGATGATATCCAACGGCCAGTAGTGCTCGGATTTGCCATCTCTGCACTATCGGATTAGCTTCATTCAACGACCATCTTTAAAAGTTACTCGCACAATATATAGTTCTTGTGCCATAGTTGCATGTCTTGGAAAAAAGCCACTAGTGGGTTGTACTAGCTATTTAGGAATAGAAGATGTATACATGGAAGTTGTACGGAAAGAGATGACATGGAGTTTCTCAATTTCTATGAGTAGGGATTGGAAAAGAGATGTCATTTGGTTCACATCATAGGAACTTTTCTATTGAATCTAGAGATGACATGTCTCTCAATTCCTATGAGGAGGGATTAGAAAAGAGATGTAATTTGGTTCATATCATAGGAACTTTTCTATTGAATATACGCTAATGTTTATTTTCCTTTGAAATTATGGGAGTATAGGAATACATTCATATGAACCAAGTGGCTCTAAAGCTATAGAAATGATATCATGTTTATTTCCTTTGAAATGTGGAGTATATGAATCTATTCCTATGAACCAATTGGCTCTAAAGGAAAAAATCCTACAAAAATCATATTATATAGAGTTCCTATGATATTCCTCCACACCAAAGGATCATTGAAATTGCTGCAGGTGATACGATGGTCTTTCTTTGTAGACTCCTCCCCCATCTTTATAGTTACCTCTCGAAGATGAATGAAATGATATATATAGGGTATTCTACATGTGCAATTTGGTACATGAAAACTCGGTAAAAGTTTGTGAGGTTCGAATTTTCAATAAAGCTATATGCACTGCATTTTGAAACAGAGGGAGCATACAACAGTTGCTAACACTCACGTGGAAGATTTGTGTGTAGGAGGAGTGGTTGTTCTGTTAAATGACATGGCAAAACTGACACTGTCGGATGCCGATCTAACGGTTCTTACGGCGTTCGTCAGGAAAAGGCTTGTGGCGAACGTTTGTTGGATAATGATTTACGGATACATACATTGCATTGATATGTGACCCCCTCTCTCTCACGCACACGCACCCTCACGATTCACGACTCTCCCGAGTCCTCTCGCACCCACCGTCTATCTGCAGGTAAACGTCACACACATATGTGCTCTTCACACCCTACCCTCAGAAAACAAAAGATGTCGCGCACATTTTATTTTAGCTCACATGTCACACACTTATACTATTACTCTTGTGGCGAACATTCTTTGGGCATATTATATTGTACTCTCACGAAGAGAAGCGGTGCACGCACGCACTAGTTCTCTCACACCCATTCATGGGTACACGTAGGAGCGCATTTTCTTGAAGCTGGTACAACAAAATCACTCCACTATATATATATATATATATATATACATTTATATATATAGTGATGCTATTCATCACCCAGGATGCAGAATAAGTTATTCTTCACCCGAGGTAATCTTACGATCATTTCATAATTAAATTACGTTTGAAATTCAAATAGTTACATTCATATTGATTCACTACGTAAAATTTCGCATAAGAAAATCAAAATATAGGTCATAAGATAACAAAATTTGCAGTTTATGTGTATTTTACACTATGTTTTTACATTTGTAATTTTACATAACATAAAATATTTTTTACGACGATTGTATATTTTCTTATGGTCTCTTTTTATGTCGGAAATAAGACAAAACTTACGGAACGTAAAATTATGGTGTATTGATGGTAAAATAGAGGGGGGTGAAGAATAACTATTCCTCACCCAGAGTGACGAATAGTCAATCCCTATATATATATATATATATATATATATATATATATATATATATATATATATATATATATATATAAAGCAGGAGCCTTAGCGCTTGCTTTACTAGGGTTCCTCTCGTTCACTCTCTCATGCTCTCCAGATCTAAGCAAGACATAGGTGGCCACAGTCTCTCTGAGCTCACGGCTGGTCACAAATCCGGCCGGATAACCATGACCGGGGCAGGGGTATAGGTGCATCGTTCACGATGGCGTCGGCGGCGAGGGAGGAGACCAACGGCTACCCGCGCGTCCCGACTGGCGGCCGTGCCGTTCTCTCCGAGAGAGCGCCGGCTCGGGAGGGCCTCCGATCCCTTCTTCCTCCCTACGGTATTGTGGCTAAGATGCGGCCTCCAGACGCCATCTTTGCCACATGCCGATGACCCTCAGGTATATATTCCTTCGAAACCTGCCTTGCTCTACTGCCCCAGCTCCCCACTTGGCTTCTTGTGGATCTTTTTCTACTTCCTCCGCTGTTCCAAAGCCACCTAGACTTTTACTATTATTAGAGGTAAAGCTAGTTCATACAGTCGACTCTAAGAGTTCGTTCAAACAGGGAAGAAAGTGGGAAAGTTGTAGCATGAATCTAGGAGTTGGTTCTAAGAGGTAACGGGGGAAAGTAGTAGATACTGGCTACCCAACCGGTCTCTTGGTTGAAAAGACGAAGAAAGCATGGTGGATGGCGAAGGATGGGGGGAAGTGGACCTATCTCTTGGTTGAAAAAGGAAAGAAACTGACGGGTGTTGGGGGACAAGCAAATGTGAATGAGCAGGTCTAGATTTCCTCTGCTCACACAGGAAAATGTCGCCGAGGAGATAAAAATGGGACAAATGCAGACATGCCTCCTGAGTGTTTGCCGCTCTCGGCAAGCACATTTGCCTCACCACTTTATGCCCCTGCTGTCCCTACGCCCATATTGCTATCGCTAATGTAAAATCACATGAAGCATTAAGCAATGCCACCTAATGTTACTCTAAGTAATGGTCTAGTGCCGTCTACAAATTGAAGCAATGCCACCACCATTTTATGAAGTGCTTCCGTCTTGCTTTATTTCCTATGAATTGTGTTTTTGTAGTTACACTTAAATCTCACACCGCTAACATTGCTTCATCCCAGTGGAACTGCACAAATTTGATTGCACATTTACTGACCATGTGCTACTCTCATGACAGTAACACTAATACTATTGATCTGCATGTTAATCTAGTGGCAGTGTTGATGTGATGTGATGCTACTTACTTAAGGACACTTTCATACTGTCAATCTAGTGCCAATTATGACACAATAGATGCTTCTATTAATCATATGCCACTGCAAATATTTGTCACTGTTTAAATAACCATATTTCATATTTGCGCAAACAGGGATGTCTGTCTCCATATCGTTTCGGGATGTCTTTCTCCGTATCGTTTCAATCCACGCAATCAAAAACACACACCTCAGTTTTAGTAGAACTACACAAAATGAGATGGCTATCCCTTGCTGCCGTCGTCTAACCACCCGTCTTCCAGGTATTCCTACATTGGTAGTTACTAGGTAGAATGACCAACGCAATATAAAAGAAGTTGGTTCGTACGTTTTACTTCCTGATTGCAGTGTAGGGATGAGCGAAAACAACTGCATCCAAGTCCGGAATGCACTTTCTACCAGTTCATCCATGGACCGAGGACTAGCTTGCACGGCTGCACGTCAGTTTTTCTGGACAGGTGTGCGGACAAGAGGCATTGTGGTCTGCTTATTTCTACAAATAGCGGTGCTTAAATTTAGTGGAATGCACAATCCTTTCAGCTGGTCAGTACACTGCATGGTTCAGTTCAGCATTCCAGCTGAGGCCACAAATATAATTGGTTATTCTGGAATGGGAGAACCTAACCCTAGATGGTGGCAACAAGAAAAACCAGAGTGAACTCCAGGAAATTTAAGCCTGCCGGGAGGCCCTTTGCTCAGAGAAGCCTTGCTTGTTTTTTCCTGATTTGTAAACCTTCTCACAACTTTGTCTTTTGTTGTGAACTAGTATATGTTTGTTATGTTCTATGAATCCTTGAGATATATAAAATTGATTAACTTATGCATTTCAAGTTTTTTATGAAGCCGAGTTTAATGTGAGTGTTCCGCATGAACGGTGGACTAGCGTGTGAACGTTTGGAATTTACATTGTGGCCTCAGTTAATTGCATGAACCACTGTAACAAGATACATAGTTACTTATATGTCAGATAGCAGATTGTTGATTTTTAGTTGGTCGATAGCCTAGTGTTGAAGCGAGCTGAGCCAATGTGCCGTGTTTTGCACAACTGCTTACAAGTGGGGTAGCACCAACAGTGTTTACAAGTACTTATGTATACATCAGCGCACAATTCTCGAATGAGTACTCTATTTCATCAAAACACACACTGCTCGTATGATAAACCGTGACAACTTATGTCTTACTATGGCATATTCATGAAAAAACTAGTGAGGACGCATCTGTTTAGGCAACAATTACGATGGTTCTCACATGATTCACGGGCACACAAAAGTAGCAGCAGTTCCCATAGACGGATTCAAACATAGTACTATCCCAGAGGATTCGATAACAGGCAAGGTTCGGATAATTAGACACAATCCAAACTACTATTAAACACTAGCCGGGGCAACTATTTCATGCCTCGATCTAATTTGGGTTGGACGGAAGACGGACCTTGCCATGAACATCATCTAGGACGTCTAGCAGCAGCTCAATCCTGTGAACCTTCATGAAGACAACCTTGTGGCCTTGCCACTCATAAACTTGTTTGTGGAGGCATGCCACGTCATCTTCCTGCGTAAGCTTGACAAGAATAGTATGCCTAACAAACGAAGGAGTAGCTTTGAACTTCTTGTGCTTCAGTACACCCTGGACAACACACCTGACAACAGTGAGGCTGGAATACAACTCTTCATTGGTATAAGCGCAAATGGCTTCCAGGATCCAACAGCCTAAAAACTTTGTTTTCCCAGTGCGTATATTCAGGTCAACCGCCTCATAGCAAGTGACATGTACAACCACACAATCCTTGTCTGCATTTGGGATCTAATTGGAACAGAAACAAATTCTGAATTACTTTCCAGTATAAGAAACACAAGTTATTTAAACCACTATGTATAGCATGGCATCGAAGCTAATAAAATTTTGCATTACTCATCACCACATACTTAGATTAAAAACCACAATGGAGATCGGCAAAGAAGAAAATCACCTTGGGCAGCTCAGCGGGGCGGGGGGACACATCCTTGAAGGGGGAAAACTGCTCCTGTAGTGCCACAGGGGCTGTAACCTCAAGCGGGGCGTTGACCATCTTAGTAGTGGCCGTGAGCGTATCTGGGGTCAGCTCAGTGGCTGCCTCCATCTTCTTGGAGCTCTCTGTCTCGTGGGGATCAACCTCCCGCGTCTGCTCCAATATCGGCAGATCTTTGCTTGGTTCTCATTGGTCCATCATGAAACTGAGGAATACTAGGAGACCACTAAAAGGAAAACACAATCGCAATGACAATCAAACAAAAAAGAGAGTGAGGATCGGTTACTGCTTTGCAAAAGTTCTTTTTTTTCTTTGAACGAAAATATACCAACATCACAGATCCGCTTACCTTCCCTTCGTTGGAAGAGAAGAACAGTGGCATATGCGAGTGTTGCCTTTCTTGAAGACGGTGAGGGAGAAGGGGATTCAGCGAAGAGTGAAATGATGGTTGCTTCGTCCATCAAACTTAGACTGCGGGGAGGTGGGGTTTTGTGATACGACGGCTCATTACTGTCGCGCTACGACCAGGGTGACTCTCCACCTGCATACTGCCTTCTAATTTGGTGGATGGCATTTGGGCCCGCGCGCTGCATGGACCGCATGTCGGTGAACAAAAGTATAACGACATCTAGTAGAGGGAGACGTTTTGATGACCTAGCAGGAGCCATAAGCGGTATTGTATCCACTGGAGTAGTAGTAATTGTTTTTCCGGGTAGCTGTAGAGTGTCTCCATTGTACTAGTAGTAATTCTTTCTCTGGGCCCAAGACAAAACATCCCATCCACCCTAGTAAATAGTAAAAGCAATTCAAAAGCCCATATATTTACTGAATGAGAGGCGCTACCCACACCCAGCACACTGCCCCCGAAAACTGGGTGCTCTTCTTCCTCCTCACTCCCACCCACCTCACGTCAGCTCGCTCCACTCGTACCCCCAAATTCCTCACCTAACTCCTACAGAAAACCCCGGCTCCCCTTCAAATTCGTCAGCGCGACGCAATGCCCTCGAGGAAATGGAGTCGGCTGACCCCAGCGCCAAGAAGATGAGGCTCCCGCCAGCGGCGACGCCTGTTGTAGATCCTGCACCCGGCAGCACGGGGGAGAAGCGGCGACAACGCCCCCACCGGATCCCAGGAACACGTAGAATCTCAGGTGGACCGCATCAGCAATCTCCTGGACGCTGTCCTTGGGGAGATCATCTCGCTTCTCCCCACCAAGGATTGTTGCCGCACCCAAGTCCTCTCAATTTGGTGGCGCCCTCTATGGCGTGTCGTGCCCCTTAATCTCGACGGTCGTCAGCTATCTCTCTTCAATGATTTTGAAATCCCCAAAGCCATCATCTCCTCCACCAGGGCTCCGTTCAAAGCCTCTGCATCCCGTTATACTTCCTGAGCAAGCATACCATGCCCTGCATGGTGGACGCCTGGCTGAAATCCCGTGAATTCACAGAACTATAGCTGCTTGAGTTCTACTATTCCCCTGGAAATAACATACCACATACCGAACGCCATGTACTTGTGCCCTCAGCACCGATGTCCATCTCGTAGTTTTCCGCCTCTCTCCACACAGCCACCTTTGCGTTGTGCTACCTAGACAATCTGGTACTAAACCTTCGGCTCCCATTTCTCAAGAAGCTTTCACTTGTGCGGTTCGTATATCGGAGGCCTCATTGCACAGCATCATCCACTCCAGTTGCCCTGCCCTGGAGTACTTGGTGCTTGTTTTCATAGTTAGAATCGGTTGTCTCCAAATAAAGTCGCCTAACCTTGTAAGAATTGGAATTTCTTTCGACGGAAGGCAGCTCATCATCCAAGATGCTGAAGGAAATATGCCCTAGAGGCAATAATAAAGTTATTATTTATTTCCTTATATCATGATAAAGGTTTATTATTCATGCTAGAATTGTATTAACCGGAAACATAATACATGTGTGAATACATAGACAAACAGAGTGTCACTAGTATGCCTCTACTAGACTAGCTCGTTAATCAAAGATGGTTATGTTTCCTAACCATGAACAAAGAGTTGTTATTTGATTAACGAGGTCACATCATTAGTTGAATGATCTGATTGACATGACCCATTATATTAGCTTAGCACCCGATCGTTTAGTATGTTGCTATTGCTTTACCCATGACTTATACATGTTCCTATGACTATGAGATTATGCAACTCCCGTTTGCCGGAGGAACACTTTGGGTACTACCAAACGTCAACAACGTAACTGGGTGATTATAAAGGAGTACTACAGGTGTCTTCAATGGTAGATGTTGGGTTGGCGTATTTCGAGATTAGGATTTGTCACTCCGATCGTCGGAGAGGTATCTCTGGGCCCTCTCGGTAATGCACATCACTTAAGCCTTGCAAGCATTGCAACTAATGAATTAGTTGCGGGATGATGTATTACGCAATGAGTAAAGAGACCTGCCAGTAACGAGATTGAACTAAGAATTGGATACTGACGATCGAATCTCGGGCAAGTAACATACCGATGACAAAGGGAACAACGTATGTTGTTATGCGGTCTGACCGATAAAGATCTTCGTAGAATATGTAGGAGCCAATATGGGCATCCAGGTCCCGCTATTGGTTATTGACCGGGGATGTGTCTCGGTCATGTCTACATTGTTCTCGAACCGTAGGGTCCGCACGCTTAACGTTACGATGACAGTTATTATGAGTTTATGCATTTTGATGTACCGAAGGTTGTTCGGAGTCCCGGATGTGATCACGGACATGATGAGGAGTCTTGAAATGGTCGAGACGTAAAGATTGATATATTGGAAGCCTATGTTTGGACATCAGAAGTGTTCCGGGTGAAATAGGGATATTGCCGGAATACCGGGAGGGTTACCGGAACCCCCCGGGAGCCAAATGGGCCAACATGGGCCTTGGTGGAAAGGTGAAAGGGCTGCCCTCATGGGCTGCGCGCCTCCCCCACTTCCCCTAGTCCTATTAGGACTAAGGAAGGTGGCCGGCCAGCCCCTCTCTCTTTCCCCACTTGGGGAGTCCTATTAGGAATAGGATTGGAGGGGAGTCCTACTCCCAGCGGGAGTAGGACTCCTCCTATGGCTGCCGCGCCCCTCCCCCTTTGCCCCTTTATATACGGGGGCAGGGGGCACCTCTAGACACACAATTGATCATTGAGATCTTTCCTTAGCCGTGTGCGGTGCCCCCTGCCACCAAATTCCACCTCGGTCATATTGTCGCAGTGCTTAGGCGAAGCCCTGCGTCAGTAGTACATCAAGATCGTCACCACGCCGTCGTGCTGACGGAACTCTTCCTCGACGCTTTGCTGGATCGGAGCCCGAGGATCATCATCAAGCTGAACGTGTGCTAAGAACTCGGAGGTGCCGGAGTAACGGTGCTTGGATCGGTCGGACCGGGAAGAAGACGTACGACTACTTCCTCTACGTTGTGTCAAACGCTTCCGTTGCGATCTACAAGGGTACGTAGATCATACTCTCCTCTCGTTGCTATGCATCACCATGATCTTGCGTGTGCGTAGGAAAATTTTGAAATTACTACGTTCCCCATCAGTGGCATCCGAGCCTGGTTTTATGGTTTGATATTATTTGCACGAGTAGAACACAAGTGATTTGTGGGTGATATAAGTCATATTGCCTACCAGCATGTCATACTTTGGTTCGGCGGTATTGTTGGACGAGACGATCCGGACCAACCTTACGCGTACTCTTACGCGAGACCGGTTCCCTCGACGTGCTTTGCACATAGATGGCTTGCGGAAGACTGTCTCTCCAACTTTAGTTGAACCGAGTGTGGCTACGCCCGGTCCTTGAGAAGGTTAAAACGGAGTCTATTTGACAAACTATCGTTGTGGTTTTGATGCGTAGGTAAGATGAGTTCTTGCTTAAGCCCGTAGCAGCCACGTAGAACTTGCAACAACAAAGTAGAGGACGTCTAACTTGTTTTTGCAGGGCATGTTGTGATGTGATATGGTCAAGACATGATGCTAAATTTTATTGTATGAGATGATCATGTTTTGTAACCGAGTTATCTGCAACTGGCAGGAGCCATATGGTTGTCGCTTTATTGTATGCAATGCAATCGCGCTGTAATGCTTTACTTTGTTACTAAGCGGTAGTGATATTCGTGGAAGCATAAGATTGGCGAGACGACAACGATGCTACGATGGAGATCAAGGTGTCGCGCCGGTGACGATGGTGATCATGACGGTGCTTCGGAGATGGAGATCACAAGCACAAGATGATGATGACCATATCATATCACTTATATTGATTGCATGTGATGTTTATCTTTTTATGCATCTTATCTTGCTTTGATTGACGGTAGCATTATAAGATGATCTCTCACTAAATTATCAAGAAGTGTTCTCCCTGAGTATGCACCGTTGCAAAAGTTCTTCGTGCTGAGACACCACGTGATGATCGGGTGTGATAGGCTCTACGTTCAAGTACAACGGGTGCAAAACAGTTGCACACGCGGAATACTCAGGTTATACTTGACGAGCTATGCATATAAGATATGACCTCGGAACACAGAGACCGAAAGGTCGAGCGTGAATCATATAGTAGATATGATCAACATAACGATGTTCACCATTGAAAACTACTCCATATCACGTGATGATCGGTTATGGTTTAGTTGATTTGGATCACGTGATCACTTAGAGGATTAGAGGGATGTCTATCTAAGTGGGAGTTCTTAATTAATTTGATTAACTGAACATAAACTTATCATGAACTTAGTACCTGATAGTATCTTGCTTGTTTATGTTGATTGTAGATAGATGGCTCGTGTTGTTGCTCCGTTAAATTTTAATGCGTTCCTTGAGAAAGCAAAGTTGAAAGATGATGGTAGCAATTACACGGACTGGGTCCGTAACTTGAGGATTATCCTCATTGCTGCATAGAAGAATTACGTCCTGGAAGCACCGCTAGGTGCCAGGCCTGCTGCTAGAGCAACACCAGAAGTTATGAACATCTGGCAGAGCAAAGCTGATGACTACTCGATAGTTCAGTGTGCCATGCTTTACGGCTTAGAACCGGGACTTCAACGACGTTTTGAACGTCATGGAGCATATGAGATGTTCCAGGAGTTGAAGTTAATATTTCAAGCAAATGCCCGGATTGAGAGATATGAAGTCTCCAATAAGTTCTATAGCTGCAAGATGGAGGAGAACAGTTCTGTCAGTGAGCATATACTCAAAATGTCTGGGTATAATAATCACTTGATTCAATTGGGAGTTACTCTTCCAGATGATTGCGTCATTGACAGAATTCTCCAATCACTGCCACCAAGCTACAAGAGCTTCGTGATGAACTATAATATGCAAGGGATGAACAAGACTATTCCCGAGCTCTTCGCAATGCTAAAAGCTGCGGAGGTAGAAATCAAGAAGGAGCATCAAGTGTTGATGGTTAACAAAACCACTAGTTTCAAGAAAAAGGGCAAAGGGAAGAAAAAGGGGAACTTCAAGAAGAACGGCAAGCGAGTTGCTGCTTAAGAGAAGAAACCCAAGTCTGGACCTAAGCCTGAAACTGAGTGCTTCTACTGCAAGCAGACTGGTCACTGGAAGCGGAACTGCCCCAAGTATTTGGCGGATAACAAGGATGGAAAAGTGAACAAAGGTATATGTGATATACATGTTATTGATGTGTACCTTACTAATGCTCGCAGTAGCACCTGGGTATTTGATACTGGTTCTGTTGCTAATATTTGCAACTCGAAACAGGGACTACAGAATAAGCGGACACTAGCAAAGGACGAGGTGACGATGCGCGTGGGAAACGGTTCCAAAGTCGATGTGATCGCGGTCGGCACGCTACCTCTACATCTACCTTCGGGATTAATATTAGACCTAAATAATTGTTATTTGGTGCCAGCGTTGAGCATGAACATTATATCGGGATCTTGTTTAATGCGAGACAGTTATTCATTTAAATCAGAGAATAATGGTTGTTCTATTTATATGAGTAATATCTTTTATGGTCATGCACCTTTGAAGAGTGGTCTTTTTTTGATGAATCTCGATAGTATTGATACACATATTCATAATGTTGAGACCAAAAGATGCAGAGTTGATAATGAAAGTGCAACTTATTTGTGGCACTGTCGTTTAGGTCATATCGGTGTAAAGCGCATGAAGAAACTCCATACTGATGGACTTTTGGAACCACTTGATTATGAATCACTTGGTACTTGCGAACCGTGCCTCATGGGCAAGATGACTAAAACACCGTTCTCCGGTACGATGGAGAGAGCAACAGATTTGTTGGAAATCATACATACCGATGTATGTGGACCAATGAATATTGAGGCTCGTGGCGGATATCGTTATTTTCTCACCTTCACAGATGACTTAAGCAGATATGGGTATATCTACTTAATGAAACACAAGTCTGAAACATTTGAAAAGTTCAAAGAATTTCAGAGTGAAGTTGAAAATCATCGTAACAAGAAAATAAAGTTTCTACGATCTGATCGTGGAGGAGAATATTTGAGTTACGAGTTTGGTGTACATTTGAAAAATTGTGGAATAGTTTCGCAACTCACGCCACCCGGAACACCACAGCGTAATGGTGTGTCCGAACGTCGTAATCGTACTTTACTAGATATGGTGCGATCTATGATGTCTCTTACTGATTTACCGCTATCGTTTTGGGGATATGCTCTAGAGACGGCCGCATTCACGTTAAATAGGGCACCATCTAAATCCGTTGAGACGATGCCTTCTGAACTATGGTTTGGCAAGAAACCAAAGTTGTCGTTTCTTAAAGTTTGGGGCTGCGATGCTTATGTGAAAAAGCTTCAACCTGATAAGCTCGAACCCAAATCGGAGAAATGTGTCTTCATAGGATATCCAAATGAAACTGTTGGATACACCTTCTATCACAGATCCGAAGGCAAGACTTTTGTTGCTTAATTCGGAAACTTTCTAGAGAAGGAGTTTCTTTCGAAAGAAGTGAGTGGGAGGAAAGTAGAACTTGACGAGGTAACTGTACCTACTCCTTTATTGAGAAGTAGCTCATCACAAAAAACTGTTTCTGCGACACCTACACCAATAAGTGAGGAAGCTAATGATGATGATCATGAAACTTTAGATCAAGATACTACTGAACCTCGTAGATCAACCAGAGTGAGATCCGCACCAGAGTGGTACGGTAATCCTGTTCTGGAGGTCATGATATTAGATCATGATGAACCTACGAACTATGAAGAAGCGATGGTGAGCCCAGATTCCGCAAAGTGGCTTGAAGCCATGAAATCTGAGATGGGATCCATGTATGAGAACAAAGTATGGACTTTGGTTGACTTGCCCGATGATCGGCAAGCAATTGAGAGCAAATGGATCTTTAAGAAGAAGACTGACGCTGATGGTAATGTTACTGTCTACAAAGCTCGACTTGTCGCAAAAGGTTTTTGACAAGTTCAAGGGATTGACTACGATGAGACTTTCTCACCCGTAGTGATGCTTAAGTCTGTCCGAATCATGTTAGCGATTGCCGCATTTTATGATTATGAAATTTGGCAGATGGATGTCAAAACTGCATTCCTGAATGGATTTCTGGAAGAAGAGTTGTATATGATGCAACCGGAAGGTTTTGTCGATCCAAAGGGAGCTGACAAAGTGTGCAAGCTCCAGCGATCCATTTATGGACTGGTGCAAGCCTCTCGGAGTTGGAATAAACGCTTTGATAGTGTGATCAAAGCATTTGGTTTTATGCAGACTTTCGGAGAAGCCTGTATTTACAAGAAAGTGAGTGGGAGCTCTGTAGCATTTCTAATATTATATGTGGATGACATATTACTGATTGGAAATGATATAGAATTTCTGGATAGCATAAAGGGATACTTGAATAAAAGTTTTTCAATGAAAGACCTCGGAGAAGCTGCTTACATATTAGGCATAAAGATCTATAGAGATAGATCAAGACGCTTAATTGGACTTTCACAAAGCACATACCTTGACAAGATTTTGAAGAAGTTCAAAATGGATCAAGCAAAGAAAGGGTTCTTGCCTGTGTTACAAGGTGTAAGATTGAGTAAGACTCAAAGCCCGATCACTGCAGAAGATAGAGAGAAAATGAAAGATGTTCCCTATGCTTCAGCCGTAGGCTCTATCATGTATGCAATGCTGTGTACCAGACCTGATGTGTGCCTTGCTATAAGTTTAGCAGGGAGGTACCAAAGTAATCCAGGAGTGGATCACTGGACAGCGGTCAAGAACATCCTGAAATACCTGAAAAGGACTAAGGATATGTTTCTCATATATGGAGGTGACAAAGAGCTCACCGTAAGAGGTTACGTTCATGCAAGCTTTGACACTGATCCGGACGATTCTAAATAGCAAACCGGATACGTGTTTACATTAAATGGTGGAGCTGTCAGTTGGTGAAGTTCTAAACAAAGCGTCGTAGCGGGATCTACATGTGAAGCGGAGTACATAGCTGCTTCGGAAGCAGCAAACGAAGGAGTCTGGATGAAGGAGTTCATATCCGATCTAGGTGTCATACCTAGTGCATCGGGTCCAATGAAAATCTTTTGTGACAATACTGGTGCAATTGCCTTGGCAAAGGAATCCAGATTTCACAAAAGGACCAAACACATCAAGAGACGCTTCAACTCCATCCGGGATCTAGTCCAGGTGGGAGACATAGAGATTTGCAAGATACATACGGATCTGAATGTTGCAGACCCATTGACTAAGCCTCTTCCACGAGCAAAACATGATCAGCACCAAGACTCCATGGGTGTTAGGATCATTACAGTGTAATCTAGATTATTGACTCTAGTGCAAGTGGGAGACTGAAGGAAATATGCCCTAGAGGCAATAATAAAGTTATTATTTATTTCCTTATATCATGATAAAGGTTTATTATTCATGCTAGAATTGTATTAACCGGAAACATAATACATGTGTGAATACATAGACAAACAGAGTGTCACTAGTATGCCTCTACTAGACTAGCTCGTTAATCAAAGATGGT
This sequence comes from Aegilops umbellulata, assembly GCA_032464435.1. Taxonomy (NCBI): domain Eukaryota; kingdom Viridiplantae; phylum Streptophyta; class Magnoliopsida; order Poales; family Poaceae; genus Aegilops; species Aegilops umbellulata. The sequence goes on from CP136054.1 coordinate 105,487,341, forward strand.
TATGTTTCCTAACCATGAACAAAGAGTTGTTATTTGATTAACGAGGTCACATCATTAGTTGAATGATCTGATTGACATGACCCATTATATTAGCTTAGCACCCGATCGTTTAATATGTTGCTATTGCTTTATCCATGACTTATACATGTTCCTATGACTATGAGATTATGCAACTCCCGTTTGCCGGAGGAACACTTTGGGTACTACCAAACGTCAACAACGTAACTGGGTGATTATGAAGGAGTACTACAGGTGTCTCCAATGGTAGATGTTGGGTTGGCGTATTTCGAGATTAGGATTTGTCACTCCGATCGTCGGAGAGGTATCTCTGGGCCCTCTCGGTAATGCACATCACTTAAGCCTTGCAAGCATTGCAACTAATGAATTAGTTGCGGGATGATGTATTACGGAACGAGTAAAGAGACTTGCCGGTAACGAGATTGAACTAAGTATTGGATACTGACGATCGAATCTCGGGCAAGTAACATACCGATGACAAAGGGAACAACGTATGTTGTTATGCGGTCTGACCGATAAAGATCTTCGTAGAATATGTAGGAGCCAATATGGGCATCCAGGTCCCGCTATTGGTTATTGACCGGAGATGTGTCTCGGTCATGTCTACATTGTTCTCGAACCGTAGGGTCCGCACACTTAACGTTACGATGACAATTATTATGAGTTTATGCATTTTGATGTACCGAAGGTTGTTCGGAGTCCCGGATGTGATCACGGACATGACGAGGAGTCTCGAAATGGTCTAGACGTAAAGATTGATATATTGGAAGCCTATGTTTGGACATCAGAAGTGTTCCGGGTGAAATAGGGATTTTGCCGGAATACCGGGAGGGTTACCGGAACCCCCCGGGAGCCAAATGGGCCAACATGGGCCTTGGTGGAAAGGTGAAAGGGCTGCCCTCATGGTCTGCACACCTCCCCCCCTTCCCCTTGTCCTATTAGGACTAAGGAAGGTGGCCGGCCAGCCCCTCTCTCTTTCCCCACTTGGGGAGTCCTATTAGGAATAGGATTGGAGGGGAGTCCTACTCCCAGCGGGAGTAGGACTCCTCCTATGGCTGCCGCGCCCCTCCCCCTTTGCCCCTTTATATACGGGGGCAGGGGGGCACCTCTAGACACACAATTGATCATTGAGATCTTTCCTTAGCCGTGTGCGGTGCCCCCTGCCACCAAATTCCACCTCGGTCATATTGTCGCAGTGCTTAGGCGAAGCCCTGCGTCAGTAGTACATCAAGATCGTCACCACGCCGTCGTGCTGACGGAACTCTTCCTCGACGCTTTGCTGGATCGGAGCCCGAGGATCATCATCGAGCTGAACGTGTGCTAAGAACTCAGAGGTGCCGGAGTAACGGTACTTGGATCGGTCGGACCGAGAAGAAGACGTACGACTACTTCCTCTACGTTGTGTCAAACGCTTCCGTTCCGGTCTACAAGGGTACGTAGATCATACTCTCCTCTCGTTGCTATGCATCACCATGATCTTTCGTGTGCGTAGGAAAATTTTGAAATTACTACGTTCCCCATCAGATGCCCCTTCACTTCAAAGGTTGATCCTTGATTCTAGTTATTCACCGTTGCAAATAACCGTCCTCTATGCGCCTAAACTGGAGACCTTGGGTGTAATACATGATCTCTGTGGTCATTTCAATATGGTGTTTGGCTCCATAGTTCTTCAAGTACTTTATATTATCATCTACACTTGTAACCATAAGCTGCATTTTAGATTTCTACGCATAAGTTATATATCATCTTGGAGTACACATTTGTACTAATATTATGTTCTATGCTCAATGAAGAGTTTTTCCATGGACGGCCTATCAATGGTGCTGGATTCTGTCAAGATCTTATATATCCAAATGAATAGTTTTGATTTGAACAAGATTATTGGCTTGTTGCAATGCTTTCCATGTCTGGAGAAGTTGTATATAAAGGTGATAATTTCGCGCACATTGGAAGCCCGCATATAGTGTACTAGAATTGACCGTTCTTTTGTTGCTCTTTCGACACTTTTTTTTAGACCTTAACTGTTTTCAATCTTCATGTCTATTTAGGCAACATTACGGGGTAAGAATGTTATAACCAATCGGTGGATTCGTAAGCATCGAGATTTTCTCACTTCTCATGAGATTCGATTAAAGACAATAACGCTAGAACGATATGTAGCCAACCATGCAAACACTAGATTTGTCACATTATTCCTACTGAATGCGAGGTTACTATTGTCCATCAGGCTTAAGTTTCATGGTTTTGACGGATGTGTATGTGGAAGAGCAAAAAAAAGGAGTTTCAGGTGGGCAAAAGAGCTTTTGAACGTGTCGGGCTTCTATTTACAACATATTGTGGTCATAATCCAGTAAATTTTACGACCCAGGGTGTTCATTCTATGGACCTGACTGATCCATTTGACTATGACTACCGAAAACAGTGCTGGAGTTAGATGTTGTTGCCCTTTTCAACCTGGGTTTTTTTGTAAACCTGATGAACAATTAACCCTCGTGGTTTTGTACAGTTTGTAAGCTGGAGTTAGATGTTCTTTCCCTTTTCAACTCGGCTGTGACTATCATATATTCTTTGAAACAAGGCAAATGGCTTGCCAGTCGTTTAATTTAGAGTGAACTATTGTAACAACTAACAAATCCCAACCAAGGGAAATAACATCACTCTCGCCGGCTGCTTGAGCTCACTGTGCATTACAGAAGCCATGTGATTAGCCCCCACCGGCACCCACAAAATTATTTCGAACTAGCACATCAAATGGCCTGTAAATTTTCATAGGAAAGGCTGCATGACCATGACCAATTTGGATTCTGACATTTGGGACCCGCGAGGAAATAGCCTATCCAAGGTGGTGTCGACTTACTAGCCAGTCAACAAACGATTCTGCCTACCAGCCGTTGGATTGACATCCAACATCTGTCGTGTATCTTCTATCTCTTGTCTTCTTCTTCCTCCAGCCACCTAAACCAAACCACCCCGTCGGCTCTGCCTGCTCCCGCCTAACATGGCTGGTTGCGCCTCCGCCGCCCTACTGTATGTACCCTCCAACGTTGGCCAGTCCCTCCCTCTATTCCCCCCACGTCCTATTATTCTCCAGCGACGTCAGCCCCAACACGCACCCGCACCCGAACCAGTCAACCCTCGTACTCCACTCCGCCTGCGACTGGACCGGCGCATCTTCGACAGCTCCTGTTCATTCCGTTCGAGGCCTCGCCGTCGTCCTCCGCCTTGCGGCCTTGGTTCGCTCACCGTGCGTGGTGCGCCGCCCTCTAGCATTGTCAATGTTGTCAACAACCGAGAGGAACAAGGAGATGACTGTACGTTGAGAGGATGACAGTAGGGACCCACCAGCGGCATGGCAGTACGCAAGCAAGTGCCCAAAAATATGGTTCCTCCTAATGGTTGGACATCTGGGGCTCACGCCATTGTCAACGTAATCAATAAACGAGAGAATTACACTACGAGCGGTTGGCACCAGGGACCTAGCAGGTCGTGCAATTTTTTTTGAGGAACAAGCAGTTGTTATTTATACTAGTTTTAGCGACGGATCAGGGTAACAACGGGGCTATGCGGGGGCTGTGGCCCGTCTAGCTAGGGTTTTATTTATGTTTACCACATCATGAGCCCAGTTGTGTTTTTTCTTGCTGAAAATGGCTAGCCCAGTTCTATTTTTTAAAAGAAATACCCAAAGCTTACTTGCTTTATCAGCCCTGTTGGGCTGCAAATCTTTCAAGACGAGGAGAGTTTCATTCGGTTTTCCCAAAAATGGGTTGTAGATTACTAAACCACATCAAACCGGGAATTAGTTTCAATTTTTTTCATTACAAGATTTTAAATTTCATTGATTTTTATGCATGGACAATTATTTGGATTTTATATTTATATAAATTATTTTTCAAAATAGTTTGAATGTGAATTGATATTTCAGGATTAAAAATAGTTGACCGCGCCGAAATATGCAAAATGTCGTATACTTTTTAACCATGGCCACAATATGGGGTGTAATGCTAACAAAAAGAAGATGGGCTCCAAAAAAGTTCTTAAGAATTAGCAAATGGGTTGTACATTACTAGAAATAATGGCAAATGGGTTGTATGCTGTTTTCCACAGATTTGGGGCTGACTTGTGCGCCTACTATAGGTTGACGCGTATGCTTTCCTAAAAAAAAGGTTGACGCACAGGCAACGCCGTGTCAACTTAGTCATCAGATGAGAGCAGTGATTGTTGGATGTACATCTAACGGCTGTCGTGCTTCTTCAATCTCTGCTCTTCCTACTCCAGCCGCTCAAACAAGCGTCGGCGGGACTGCCTGATCCCTCCTCCCGCGGCCGACTATGCTGCCGCGCAGGCCTCACCGCCCCACCGTACTGCCATCGCTGGCCTAGCCATCCCTCTACTCACCCACACCTGCTGTTATTCTTCGGGGATGGCAGACGAACCAATAAACCCTCGTACTCCTCCGCGTGTGAAACAACTACCGAGTCTTCCCTGGCTCCATGTCGTTCCCTTCCTAGGCCTCGCCGTTGTCCACCGCCCTGGTGCTCTTGGCGCGGCCTGGTCAACGTGGTCAATGAACGGCATCCATCGCAAGTGGACTATACGTGGAGAGGCTGACAACTGAGTCCACGGCCGCACGCAAGGAAATTCCTCCTTATTACGCTCAAAATAATGATTCCTCCACCTAACAGCTCGGATCCACGGGAAGGGCTTCTGTATTTCGCGAAAAAAATGTTCCCGCCGCGGACAGGTCGGACCCACCAGCTATATCTTCGCACGCAAGGAAGTGCCTCCTTATTACGCAAAAAAATGAATACCCCCTGCTAGCTAGGACCCACCATAGTGGGTGGCTTACTTGTGGGCCTACTAAGTTGACGGGGACGGAGTGCTTTGTCAACTTAGTCAATATGAACGATTATAGCTCCAGTGACCGTACGATGTCCATCCAACGGCCATAGTGCTTCTTCAACCTCTGGTATTCTTGCTCCAGCCGCCCAAAGCAGCGCCGATCGTGCCGCATGCTCCAGCCTCCCGTGGCCGGTTGTGCTACCGCGGGGTCCTCACCGCCCCTTCTATTCCCACCGCTGGCCAGGCCCTGTGGCGACGGCAGCCTCACACCATAGCTGAACCAGTGAACCCTCGTACTCCTCTCCGCATGGGCTTCCACTACCGCGTCTTCCCCGGCTCTGCGTCGTCCCCTTCCTAGGCCTTGCCGTCGTCCACCTCCCTGGTGCTCTCGGCGCGACGTGGTCAACGTGGTCAAGGAACGACTTCCATCGGAAGAGTACTGTACGTGGAGAGGCTAACAACTGTGTCCACGGCGGCCGCAAGGACGTTCCTCCTTATTACATGCAAAATAATTATCCCTCCAGCTGACAGCAGGGACCCACTAGACGGGCCACAGTATTTCGCGAAAAAAACATTCCCCCTGACTGCTGGGACCCACCAGCTACATCTTCGCATGCAAGGAAGTGCGTCTGGAAAAAAATGATTCACCCCCTGACAGCTGGAACCCACTAACTACATCTTTCCACGGAAGGAAGTGCCTGATAGTCGGGACCCACCTGCTCGAAGCGTACGTAGCGTTGTCATTCTGGTTGCGAACGTGTACGTACATACTGGTCGATGTAGAGGCGGGCACGTGTCGTAGTAGAGGCGCGCACGTAGCATGTACACGTACGTACAGTGGCTAGTGTGCAAGAAAGAAAATACGACCAAGTACGTACATACGGGCAGGGTCTCGAACGCCTACTCGCGCATACGTACGGCCAGGGCTCGTGTACATGGCTGGGTCGGAACAGAGAAACAGTGTTCTCGTCGTGTTCACGGGGAGCCAATCGGCTGGGCCGGAACGGAATGCGTCGTCGTGTTCATCGGGAGGGCTTGGATGGAACAACCGATGGAAACGAGGCCTGGCGTACCGCAGAACGAAGGAAGCTGCCTTGTGTTCGACCGACCACGTTTGTAAAGGGATCCTGTTCATCGGGAGGGGTCTGGTGTACCGCAAAACGGACGAAACGGACTTGTGTTGGACCTCCTACAGTCGAAATGGGGTCCTGTTGATCGGGAGGGGTGTGGCGTACCACAAAACGGAGGAAACAGACTTGTGTTGGAGCGCTACGTTCGAAACGGGGGTCCTGTTCTGTGGGGACCCCGACTCATAAGTCGAGATCACCGAATGCACGTGTAGAGTTATCCCAGAGACCAATGCTCACTGAACACACATAAGCTGAATAACAAGAGTCTTACATCCAAACATACCGTCTTACACAAATTATGACCGTTATGGTCAAGTCTTACATAGATAAAGCCACAAGGGCTGAACACCAAATAAACTTAAGCAGCGGAAATTCTTCGTCGATAAGTAGAACCCATGCGATCTACCTTAACCCTACAGGCATTCTGACTGGGAAACGTCCTAGTTCGCATGTTCGTCTCCAAAGAACTCTTCTTCAAACTCCTGTTCCTCCATGCCTGGCCAATTAAATAACCAGTGGCAAGCCAATGAGTACTTTGAATGTACTCGCAAGCAACCCATGTTTTGTCTCAAGATACAATAATGCATGACGTAGGTAATTTTTTTTCCAGAAAGCTAATTTTGTTGTGTTATGACATGATCTATCAACATGTAAAGTATGCATTATGGGAGTACAGACATCCGTATGAACAAGTAACAGTTATCAGCATAAACAGAGTTGGACACCAATCAAACTTGATCATCGTGTCAAGTCATTTGACTTAACCCATTTAGCTTCATCAACACACACACACGTTGTTTGTAAAATTCTAGACGTAGTTTAAGCAGCACCGCCCAACTGTCCTTGACCGTGGACACGGCTATTCGAATAGTTTTTCACTCTACAGAGGTTGCACACTTTACTCACAAGATCCGGGGAACTTCCGTGTCATCCACGACCCGCGGTACCTCAAGTACCGGGGTAAGCACCCGGTCACTATCTTCCCCTAGACGACACTAACATGGAGTCCACTCGATTGGTAGTAACCCCCGTGCCCAACATTTCATAACTTAAAATTGTGGAGCCTCGCTCCCATATTCATCACATACCACTGGCACGGGGTACCAATGGTGTGTCCGGTGCCCCATAAAAATGTTCTTGGACGCCCTACCTGGCACGACCCCGTCCCGAGAGAGAGCACCAACTCTCCCCCATCACTAGTGATGCAGGCTCCAAGCTAGTATCGGCCTAGGTAATCAATAATGCCCTTTCCCATACAAGGGTAGAGTGGTTGCGCATGTAAGGTTGGGACAGTCGACAAATCTTAAATCTAATCCGTTTTCGAAAGCAATACACACTTGCCTCGGCACACCACTTCGTCATCAAGTGGTTACCCAACTCATTATCTCCCTCGGGCATAAGTGGCACCCAATGGGTTTTTTTCTTTTGAAAATTCTTTGCCTCCATCACCATGGATATTCTCGTCCCTTTTTGCGTAGCAACTACTTTAGCATCCTATCTACTCCCACCGGCACAACCCTCATAAGGAGGTAGGTTCATGCACAATGCAATTATCAACGAGGAAGTAACGGAGGCAAACCATCAAGGTGGTTCCACCTCATCATGATTCCGTTGCAACAACAATATAGCGCTATATGTCATGCATAAAAAGGGGTTTAATAGACATGGTCAAAGGGCTGCTTGCCTGGCTTAGCAAAGTCTTCTTGGGTTTTCAAGGTTTTCTGGTCCAACTCCTTCGTTGGCAACGCAATCTATCGTCGCAAAATAACAGCGAGAAAAATAAGGCAATAATAAAACAGAAAAACCAAAGTGCTCCGAAAATGTCAACTCATTTTTGTTAAATACTAGGGTGAAAACTAAGAAGGGGAAAATTCCTAGTTTTGGATTTGGAGTCATGGAAACAGTGCTAGGAATTTTAAATGACATGCATAAATGCTCAAATTCAAATTTAAATTTGAATAGTGAAGAAAAGTTGGTTTGATAAGAATGAAAACTGCACCAATAAATAGGTGGGATTATTACAAGAATTTAGGAGTTGGAATTATTGCATTTGGATTATTCTTTAATCCTATGGAATTTTTGCCAATTACAGAAAAAGAAAAGGAAAAAGGCCACTGTGCAGCTGGGCCTATTCGGCCACAGTGCAGCAAGCCCAGGGGAAATCCAGCCCGCGCAAGGCTGCCACGTCGAAGGCATATTTGGGAAATACGCCTCCAGCCGACGCAGTGAACCGGTGCGCGTGCGCGTGTGTTTTAAACCTGACGGGTGGGGCCCACCCGTCAGAGTGTGAGGCTGACCGACGGGCCCCACGGCCATCGTCTTCAACCTCGGGTCAGAGAGGGCGGCAAGCTCACCGACGCCACTGTGGTCAACGGCGAGGCGATCTGAGGGCACCAACGTGCTCAGGGCGGAGTCGCCGTTCGGGTGGAGGTGGAGGTGGTCGCCGGAGTGTAGGGGTTCGCCGGCGACGAGGAAACCGGCGGAAGAGCTTCGGGAGGCGGAGGTTCTGGCCATTTCTGGCTGCAAAAGAAGCGGGGAGGAAAGGGGAAAAGATTAGTGAGCCGCGGAGGTTCTAGATCGAGGAAGAGGGCCCGTACCCTTTGATCGACGACAACCCAAGGAGGCGGAGCTCGAGCTCGATCTCGAGCTCGGGCTTGTCTGGAGAGGAGTGAGTGGTGTAGGGGGGGTATTAGGGGAGTGAGAGAGCGAGTGGTGAGGAGAGAAGGGCTCGGGGAGGTCCTTAAATAGGCGAACGACAAGGAGCCGTGGACCCGTGCGCCGGCGGGCTCCTGCTCGTCGCCATAGGGCTCGGGAGGAGCTGGCGCTGTGTCTTGGGTGTTGCTCGGCGTGGACTACACCGAGGGAAGCTAAGGAAGATAGCGGGGGAAGGCCAGAGATGTTGCGCGTGTGAGGCCGCTCATTGGAGCTCTCGGGCAGCCGGTGCGCGTGCGAGGAGGGCAACAGGAGGGAGGAGGAGGAGGAGGGGGCAGACCGGCTGCCTTGTTGCGGACGTCGAGGCGTCTCGTCGGGCGCGCTGGGGAGGCCCGAGGTGGCCGGGGGCGGTTGGAAGGGGGCGGCTAAAGTGCGGGAGCGCACTATAGCGCGCTCCAGAGCGCCCAAATGGCCGGCATAGCCTTTTTTATGCAATGTGGGCGCGTCCAAAGGTGACTGGTAGCTCTAGGGGGAAGTAAAGAAGTGGGTTGTGGCCTTGGATGCCCTGGGGAGCCAGTAGGAGAGGAGAGAGGTAGAAGAATAGGGAGAGAGGGGCTGTCCAGGGAGGTAAATGGGGTATTTTATCCCTTAATCATTGATCAATGGCCAGGGGAGGGATACTGGAGGTAGGAGAGGACTAGGAGGAGCTGTGGTAAAAAAGTTGAGCTTAAGGAGAATAGTTTTAATGGTCAAAATGGAGATTTTTGGAAAGTGGCAGAAGGTGTTTGATAATGGTTTGGGCTAGCAGATGATTTCCAATTGCCATGAGACTCCACAGGGTGAAATGAAACATATAATTAGGGCCTTCCACCAATTTGGAGCTTATTTGGGCAAAGTTGCCAATGCAACTGTTGTAAACCCTAGAAATTAGCAGAAATGAACTTGTGTAGATCTAGTTGAGCAAATCACTTCCCCTTGATGCACCACTTGGTGTAGAGGCCTCATTTCGTCATGTGAACATGCTCACAAAAGTTGGGGTCAAGGAGAGAAAGTTGGTAGTATAAACTTGTTCAAATTTGACTCTGGTCAGAGAGGGTTTTGGGGTACTTTGATCAAGATAACATTCTCTCCAACTTGTGTCATTTGGTCTAGATGCATTTTTACACTATTTGAGCATGTGCACCAAGTTTGAGAGCATTTGGACATGTTTGACAGTGCAAAAATGTTCAAACTTGAAAAAGGACAGAAGTGGTTTTGAGAGGGTTTCATGGGGTTATACTATTCTCCATGACATGGTACTTGGCGAGATCATCAAACATGTCATATGTGACATGCTAGAATTTTCCTGGATTTATTTGAAAATATTTCTTATAGAAATATTTCAAATATTTGAAATGAGCTGAAATGGTTCTAGAGGATTTTGTCCAATATTTTGATCATGAACATATGTTGAAACTCATATATATGGAAAATATATGTCCATTGAGTCTCCTTAATTTTTCTCAAATATTTTTAAAGCTTTAAAATAATATTAACCTATTAAAGACCATTTCTGGCCTTAAGAAAAAGCCTTTAAATAAAATAGGAAAATAACTTTTAAAATTATATCTTTGTGGTTTCTAGGTGTCCTATATCTAATAGGAGTCAAATATATTTTTTGAAATATTTTTCACATCCCAGATTAAGTACTTGTAGTTCAGGCCTTAACTCAGGGGTTTTTGGAAAACCTAATTTAGGAAATACTTTTTGGCCAAATTATTTTTACAAGAAAATAGTATTCTGTTCTATACACATGGCATGATCTTTGAGGAAAGGTTTTTGATCAAGGGGAAGGAGTATAAGAGTTGGAGGATTTATTTGATTTTTAGAGCACTTGCAAACAACACAGAAAAATCAAATCAAGCAAAGTCCAAAACACTCAAAAGTTTTGGTTAAACCATATTTTATCATGATTATTAGCTTAAGTGCAGTGGCATGAAAGTCAGGGTGTGACAGACCTACCCCCCTTACAAGAATCTCGTCCCCGAGATTCCCAAACTAGGTGTGGAAAGGAATATGGGAACTTGGATATGGGGTAGTCTTCACGTCCCCATACTGCTTCTACTTCTGAATGGTGCACCATTGAACCTTGAAGTACTCGATGGCGTGGCTTCGTGTTTGTCGTCCTGCTTGATCCAGATTGCAATTGGGGTCTCTCGCGTAGGTCATATTGGGCTGGAGGTCGATGGCTCAGTGATCGATGTCCTTGTAAATTTCGGGCTAGTTAGGAAGTTGGAAACACTCCCGAGGTTGTATTGTGTGGGAAAACATTGTGCATAGTGGGTAACTCAGGTGGCAACTCCATCTGGTAACTGTCTTCTCTTTGTCTCGTAGTGATCTCAGAGGGGGTTTTTAAATCTTGGAGTGATCTCGAAGAGGGCTGATGAATCTTGGTGTGGGTTTCCTTGTCATGAAAATGCTTGGTTCTCTTTGAGAGAAGTGGCTCGTAGATACACCTGGTCTTCGACGAGAAAGTTCACTTCTTGACGATGGTAGTGGGTGTAGTTCTTCCTCCTTGGCATGGCGGTCTTCAAATGTTCCTTGACTGGCTGAACGACTCTTCTTCCGTCTTCGGGTGGACAAGTAGGTCACCAAATGATGATGACAACTATCTTGTCTAAGCACTCCATGAAGACTTTGTTCACGGGGTACGTAAAGTAGGCTGGGGAATTAGTGGTGGTCTCTGTTGAGTGTGGGCCAAGGTGTTCTAGATCTAGTGTCAAGGCCCTAAGGTCCTGATCCGACCATGTTGTAGCTTGGTAGGGCTTAAGGGTTTCAAGGATTCTATGTCACGACCGGTTTTCGAATAAAAATATTTATTGAAAGACTGATCTTTTGAGTCCAGTATGAGGAAAAATCCTCCTTACTGGTAGACAATCTCTTGATACAATAAGCCAGTGTCACACCCTAGCTAGTCATGCATTAGAGTGCTGCATCATGTTTACCTTTCATCAGAAATTTGAAATGGGGAAGGCAGAACCGCCAGCACCCCTCCTCCTGAAATCATCTAGGGTTCGCTAAAAGCTTTTTCAATGAACCTGAAATGCCCTTCTAAAATGTTCACCCTCTTTGTCTTGGGTTAGAACCTCTGACAAAATAGGTGCACAATTTTCTAGGTCAATAAAAGGTCACTGAATTAATTCATATGTATGCTGATTTTGCACATTTAAATGCTAATAAATATTTTAAGTGTTCAAATAATTCTGGAAATAAGTCAGGGCTGTTAGGAATAATCCCAACAGAGCCCTCAATTATTTCTAGGATTTTAAAAAGTGCCTAAGCATTTTTAATAATGCCACAAAGTTACAGAAAAATAGAAAAGGGAAAATAAAAGAGAAACTTACCTGGCGCCCCCCCCCACCAGGCCCTCCTGTCGGCCCAGCCCAGCCACCGCGCCAGCGAGCAACTTGGCTTGGCCAGGTAGGCAGCCAGGTGCTCGACGGCGAGCTCAGCGCGCGCCACGCAGCTGGCCGCCGCCCTGCTTCCTCCCCTCGCCGCTCCGCTGGCCTGGGCAGGATCCACGTCGCGCCCCCGACCCCCTGGACACGCCCATTCGCCCCCTGCCTCTCTCCCTCGCACTCCCTCGCCATGGCCGACGCAGCCGTCGCCGTTCCGCCACCGTAGCCGCGTCCAACGCCGTTCCCACACTGCACCACCGTGTCCACTCGCTCCGCCGTCGCTGACTGCTTGGAACCGGCCGAGCCCCGAGCGCTCGCATGCTCTGCATCACCTCCATCGACCTCGCCTTCGTCAGCCACCGCCAGAGATCCCTTTCGACGTCGCCGCTGCACCAGCTCGTCCCCGACCGCGCCGGCTAGCTCCACGTGACCACCGTGAGCTCAGCTACCTCCCCATCCTCCCCGTTTGCTTCCTCGTGCACTACAGCGACTGCATGAAGCTCACCCGCACGCACCGCCGCGGAGCTCGTCGCCGACGTATCTCCGGTCAACCACCGGCCAAGCCACCTAGTCTACTAACCTCACCGCGTCCCCAGGAGCAGAACGCCCCACTCCACGCACCTCGCCGTGCCCCACAACCTCGGGTTCGCCCTCACCCGACTCCGGCGACCGCCCAGCTCGTCGCCGGTGACGTCTCCGGCCACCCCGAGTTCAACCACCACCACCAAACGCTGCGGCTCGTTCCCAGCTACCCGTGGATGACCACCGCCGTCCATTTGGTCGCCGGAATGCACTAACGCGCTTCCACCACCGCGTCTGGCCTCGCCGGCGGCTAAGTGCCAGCGAGTTTGACCGTTGACGTTGACTGGTGGGCCCTAGGTTGACTCCCCTGAGTCACTGACAAGTGGGGCCCCCTCTGCTAACTAACTGGTTTAGTTTTAATTAAAATTAATTAGTTTAACTAATTACTGACATGCGGGACCCACTGGTCAGTTTGACCTGGACGACCCCGTTGACCTCTGACGTCATCCTGACGTAGTGCTGACGCAGTAATTTAATTACTGGAATTATTTTTATATAGGAAATTCTAGAAAATAGTTCAAACTTCAAAAATTCATAGAAATTAATCTATAACACCAAATGAAATAATTTATATATGAAAAATTATCAGAAAAATTCAATATACCCATCTGTAATGGTTTCATGCATGACAAAACAAGTATACCTTGCTGTTTAAGCAGAATAAGGAAATGTACTATTTAGGACATGCCTAATGAGCTAATATTTGAATCTTTGATTCAAATGAGTTCATCCCTTTCTATTTTAGCTTGCATTAGGCCAGGACACATTCATATTTCCATGTCATAGCATGCATCATAATGTTGCATATCGTCATGTGTTGATTGTGTTTCGATGTGTTCTTCGTGGTAGGTCCTGCCTCCGAGGATATTCAAGAGTATCCAACTGAAGGGCGGTATCCCACTACCACTCCATCAGGCAAGCAACCCATTGATCATTCCGATACAAACCCATGTTCTCGCTTCTGCTCTCGTTTACTGCATTAAGACAACGCGATTCAAACTGCTGTGTGTCTCGGTAGTTGAACCCACTTCCTTTGCATGACCTGTCATTGCCACAGTAACTAGATGAAACCCACTAGCATGTGTAGGAGTTGATTGAGCCATGTGTGTGTGTTTTCCTACCATGCTATGCTTGCTATGCTTAGAGTTGTGTCAGGTCTGGCTCATCGGGATGATGAACTAGAGTGAAAGGTTGTGACGTTGTCGGGAGTGTGAAAGGGTTGAACACGATTTGGTAAAGGAATCGATGGAAGGCCATGTAGGAGTACATGGTGGGTTGTTTCATTGACGCCGTTCTTAAGAACTGAGATCTGTGTGTGTGATTTGAGATTCAGCTACTACCACACATTGGGATCCTTAATTGACTCTCTCGACTTATTAACCACTCTTGTCCTCTGTCCGGGAGTTGCAAAGTAGTTTTTGGTGTTTGTAGCATGCTGGGGGCCGCACGCAGCACTGACCATAGGGGTGGGCTGTGTTGCGGTAGGCACGTGGCCCGGTGTACCGATTCACCCGTTTGGTGTCTCGGGAACCGTGCATACATCGTTCGGGGCCGTTAGTGGAAACCTTGGCCGGACTCCCTGCGGATGGAACCCAAATAGGCGATAAACCTAGACTAGGGACTTGTGTGTTTAGTCAAGTCGTGGCCGACACCCTCGCTGGGCTTCCGCTTGAAGGTTGCCGAGTACATGTCGTGTAAACGGCGATAAGTGGTGAGAGCGTGTGTGAAGAAGTACACCCCTGCAGGGTATTAAACTATTCGAATAGCCGCGTCCGCAGTAAAGGACTACTTGGTCACCTATACAGTTCATAGACAAGTAAATGGATTCTACTAAAAATCTCAAGATAAGTGTGAGTACCGCGGATGGCCTTCTCATAGGTTGGCGAGAGAGGATCCATAGTGGTGTATTGATATGGTGAATATGTGGACTCGTGTGCGCCACCTCAAAAGAGTTACTTGCAGTCGTAGTTCAGGATACCCACCGAGTCAAAGCTGGCTTGCTGCAGTCAAACTCCACCACCCCCTTTATTGATACCGATGCATATGTAGTTAGTTCTGATGTAAGTCTTGCTGGGTACATTTGTTCTCACGTTTGCCTATTTTATGTTTTTTCAGAGAGACGTCAGTCTCGCTAGTAGTACCGCTTGGACCTCGACGTTTAGCTTGATACCTCAGCTACGATCTTGTGCCCTCGGCAGGATCTGGTAGATAGTCAGGCTTCTCAGCCTTTTTCATTTGTAGATGTCTGTACTCAGACATGTTAAGCTTCCGCATGTGCTTGTTGCTTGTATGCTCTGAATGTTGGGTCATGAGACCCATGTTTGTAATATCTCGCTCCTCAGAGCCTAATGAATAAATACTTGAGTCGTAGAGTCTTGTTGTGATGCCATGTTGTATCTACTCATATCGGGCATATTGTGTGTATGATTGAAATGCTTGGTATGAGTGGGATCCGACTATCTAGTTGTTTATCCTTGGCAGCCTATCATATGGGGAAATGTAGTCTAGTGCTTCTGAGCGATAGTAGTCCGCTACAGCCCGGTTCACCGGAGTCCTGCTAGCCCAGCACTACTGCTCGGAACACTTGACTGGCCGGCATGTGATTCACGTCGTTCCTGTGTCTGTCCCTTCGGGGAAATGTCACGCGGTGTTATCCGGAGTCCTGCCTAGCCTGCTACAGCCCGGGTAACCGGAGTCCTGTTAGCCCAGTGCTACAGCCCGGATTTATACGTTGTTGACCGACATGCTCGTTGTGATTCATGTATGCCTGTCCTAATGGGTTAGTACCGCCTTGGGTTCACGACTAGCCATGTCGGCCCGGGTTCTCTATCATATGGATGCTAGCGATACTATCATATACGTGAGCCAAAAGGCGCAAACGGTCCCGGGCCAGGTAAGGTGGCACCCGTTGGAATACCGTGTGTGAGGCCGCAAAGTGATATGATGTGTTACATGCTAGATCGATGTGGCTTAGGATCGGGGTCCTGACAGCATTGGTATCAGAGCCTGACTGCCTGTAGGATTACCAAGCCAAACTGGTCGAAGTTGTGTCTAGAAATGCTTTAGTTATATAAGGGAATTGATTGTGGAAGGGAACGTAAGGCTCTTTTTACTCCTTTACCTTATGCCCTCTATCTTGAGTCATTCTCTTCTCATTCTACGTGGGTTGAGGACTAGGCTCTCTCCTCTCTATCAGGTTCACGTGTTACTAATCCATAGTAACTTATAGGATTGTTGGTTACAACCTAGTTCAGTTCCTACTAAATTTTAGTATGTTGCCAGTTGAACCAGAACCTTGATATGATGTTGTTGAGTGGTTTTGCAAACTGTTGTGGATGTCTCATCTCTTTTTCCGAGCATTTACAGTCGTTATGTTGTCCAAATTCTCCTAGAAAATTCTAATGCCTTTGCATTATTTTGTGCTTTCAGATGGCCACCCGTTCCCAGAACCAAGTGGTTCGTCTGACCCGTTGCATCGACATATGTGGTCACACAGCTATGTTGGTTCGAGTGATGGTCGAGACAGGTTACCGATGGTATCCTGAATATACCGTCGAGGAGCAGTTTAGAGACTTTAATCAAAGCCAGTATCTGTGCACGGTCAGGATATATCCATCTTATCCCGGAGCTACTGAACCGCTCCACTGTTCCTATGGACTTGGGATCACCATTGGGATGTCCGTGCAGGATGCAACCTACTCGATGATGACTATTATTCGAGCCCGGACTGCCTTGCTGAGCAACACTGATTTCCGCTACATGCCAGCATCCCTCCCTGGGGCGCATGGCTACCTTCAGGGTATGTATAGCGATGCATCCCATGAGAACTCACTTCTCCGCACCACTACCGAGATGTTGGAAGACAAGAACCGTGAAAACCGGGCCTTGCGTATGGAGCTCTTTAATGCTCGTTCTGATCACTTGGCCACTTTGACTCGGTTTGCCCCGGCGGTGCAAGCCTGATACATGGACTTGAGGGACTTGTATCCTGTGTGTGCCAGTCTGCTAGATTTCATGGAGTGGCGTGAGGTGGGAGGCATCACTCCTCCTCGTGGACCTCGTCTGCCGCCGTTTGTTGGACCAAGGCCACACCCAAGTCCCTATGGTCCGCAAGCTCCTCAGGACCGTCTGTTCCCGGATGATCATGTTCCGCTTCCAGGCTTGGGTGGTGACTTCTATGAGGATTACTACGGAGCTGTCTGAGCTAGTAGTAGTTTTTGCTAGTATTGTAACAGTTGTATGTCCACCGTCCTGCGTGACTTGTGGAATATGACTTAGTGTGTATCCATTCCGGAGGTGTAGAAAAATAATGTATAGGAGCTTGGAATGCCTCCGATGAGATGTAACGTCTTTCATCATAGTTGTACCTTAGCTTGGGCTTGTACTAAACTATGTATGGTGTGTATGACTGTTGGTTAATGTATGGCAGTTTCTGTATTACCATGTCATACGGATGAACATCTCTGCATTCCTTGTTATCCATTACATTCCGCACTCCCTTGCCTAGATTTTGCCATCCTGGTCTAAATCGTTGTTTTGTTTTTCCTAGGATGGTCAACACCCGCAGCAACCCTGCTGCTCTGGAGCAGGGTGAAGCTAGCGCAGCTAGGGATGAAAATCTGCCTCAACCGCCATCCCTGGCCGAAGTGATGCTGGAGGCAGAACGAAACAAGCGTGAGACTAACCGCTTGCTGGAGCGAATTGAGCAGAATACTGCACGCCAGCAGAGGATCATTCCAATGTCAATCAATGACTTTGTCAAGCTGTATCCACCAAAGTTTAACCATTCCATCGAACCTCTTGATGCGGATGACTGGCTTCGCAGCATCGCCCACAAGCTACGTTCTGCCAACGTAGCCGAAGATGATAAAGTTACCTTTGCTGCTTATCACCTCGAAGGACCTGCTAGCCTTTGGTGGGAAAATTATGAGGCTATGCGCCCAGTCGGCCAAATCACTACTTGGGCTGATTTCAGTGCTGCTTTCCGTGAACATCACATTCCGGAAGGTCTCATGGATCGCAAGAGGGAGGAGTTCTGTAACTTCACCCAGGATAGACTGACTGTGGATGCATACAGTCGCGAGTTTGGGAAGTTAGCACGTTATGCTCCCGAAGAGGTATCCACTGACGCCAAGAAGCAGGCAAGGTTCCGCGAGGGACTTAGCCCCAAGCTTCGCCGTGATCTTCGTCTGCACGAATGCACCTCTTTTCCGAAGTTGGTCAACAAGGCTATCAGTGCCGAGACAGGCCAGCATGACTTTGAAGCTTCACGCAAACACTCCCGTGACTTTGGATCTTCATCCGGCTCTGGATCTCAGAAGCGCCGGGTCTGGATCCCAAACACTACTGTGCCATCCAGGTTCACTCCGAGGCCATCCTTTGAGGCGCCTCGCCCCAACCAGCAGTATGTACCGCCCAGGACTTATGGTGGTCCCGTTGCTAATGCTGCTCCACGCCCCAATATGATAAACTGCTTCAAGTGTGGAGAGACGGGTCACTACATCCGCGAGTGTCCCCAGAACAACCCCAACCAGTTCGGAAAGTCTGTTGGCCGTGGTAAGCCAACAGCAAAAGTGCTCGTCGCCAAGCCGGCCACCACTGCTCGTGGCCATGTCAACTACATCTCAGCTGAGGAGACTCAGGAGGACCCCAACGTTGTTCTCGGTACGCTCCTTGTTAATTGCCATCCGGCAACTGTTCTCTTTGATACTGGAGCATCTCATTCATTTATTTCCGAGAGCTATGCTCGTTTACACAACACCACATTTAGTGACATGCCCACCTCCATGGAAATTCAAACTCCTGGTTCTAGATGGCAAACCTCTAGAATCAGCCATGGAAATGAAATTCTTGTCGACAGATTGGTTTTCCTCGCCTCACTAATAGCTCTCAAGTCCTCGGACATAAACATCATCTTGGGTATGGACTAGATGTCAGCCCATTACGCTAGGATTGATTGCTCTACTAGAACCGTTCAACTCACCCATCCATCGGGCAAGACAGTCCATGTTTTGACCCGAGTGTCGGAGCATCAACTCTACTCTCTAAATGCCAACCCCCTTCCAGACCTTGAAGATATTCCGGTAGTTCGTGACTTTCCGTATGTCTTTCCAGAGGAACTGCCAGGTGTTCCACCTGATAGAGATGTCGAGTTCGTGATAGACCTTGTTCCAGGAACCGTCCCAATCTCTAGGAGACCTTATAAGATGGCACCCCTAGAACTAGCCGAGCTCAAGAAACAACTTGATGAGTCCTTGCAAAAGGGTTTCATCCGTCCTAGTTCTTCTCCCTGGGCTTGCCCCGTCCTCTTCGTCAAGAAGAAGGATGGAACGGATCGGATGGTTGTAGATTACCGACCTGTCAATTTGGTCACTATCAAGAACAAGTATACGCTCCCGAGGATCAACGACCTGTATGACCAGCTCGCTGGATCTTCAGTCTTTTCCAAGATGGATTTGAGGTTGGGCTACCATCAAATCAAAATCAAGAACCGGGACCTTCCCAAAACGGCCTTTGTTACTCGTTATGGCCAATACGAGTACACCGTCATGTCCTTCGGTTTAACCAATGCTCCAGCCACCTTTTCTCGGTTGATGAACTCGATCTTCATGGAGTATTTGGATAAATTCATCATGGTTTACCTCGATGATATACTCATCTACTCCAAGAATGAGGAGGAACATGCCGAACATCTAAGGCTAGTATTGACGAAACTTCGAGAGCACGTCTTTATGCCAAATTCTCCAAGTGCGAATTTTGGTTGCCAGAAGTGACCTATCTGGGCCATGTAATCTCTGGTAAGGGCATTGCTGTCAATCCCGAGCGAGTTCAAGCCGTCCTTGACTGGACTCCACCTGAAACGGTCAAGCAAGTTCGAAGTTTTCTTGGTTTAGCAAGCTACTGCCGCTGCTTCGTCGAGAATTTCTCCAAAGTTGCTAAGCCCCTAACTGAACTCCTTAAGAAAGATAAAAAGTTCGAGTTGACCCCACAGTGCGAGTTCAGCTTTCAGGAACTGAAAAGACGCCTGACATCTGCTCCCGTACTGGTACCACCAGATTTTTCCAAGGACTTTGTTATCTATTGCGACGCCTCGCGACAAGGACTAGGTTGCATTCTCATGCAAGATCATCATGTGATTGCCTACGCTTCTCGACAGTTGCGTCCACATGAGGATAACCTTCCCACCCATGATCTAGAGCTTGCAGCTGTAGTCCATGCACTCAAAACTTGGCGACATTACCTTCTGGGTAATCGTTGCGAAATCTACACTGATCACCAAAGTTTGAAATACATCTTCACCCAACCGGATTTGAATCTCAGGCAAAGACGTTGGGTCGAGTTGATCTCAGATTACGACTTAGGAATAACTTACACCCCAGGCAAGGCCAATGTCATGGCTGATGCACTAAGTCGTAAGTCTTATTGTAACAACCTGATGTTACAACAAGGTCAACCACTTCTCCACGAGGAATTTCGTAAGCTTAACCTTCACATTGTTCCTCGAGGATTCCTTTCCACCCTGGTGGCGAAACCCAACCTTACGGATCAAATCATAACCGCTCAGCGGTATGATAGGGGAATATCCCGGATTAAGGAAAACATTGCTAGCGGAGTTGCTAAATGTTTTTCCATGGACGAGCGAGGTGTTGTCTTCTTCGAGAACCGTTTGGTGGTTCCCAAGAAACAACATCTGCGGCAACTGATCCTTAAGGAAGCTCATGAATCCCCTCTCACCATTCATCCCGGTAGTACTAAAATGTATCAAGACCTACGCCAGAGGTTTTGGTGGACTAGGATGAAGAGAGAAATCGCTCAACACATTGCAAATTGCGACGTCTGTCGTCGCGTTAAAGCAAAGCATCAACGGCCTGCTGGCACCCAATTCCTGAATGGAAATGGGATAAAATCGGTATGGATTTCATTACCGGGTTTCCCAGAACCAAAAGAGGGAATAATGCTATCTTCGTTGTTGTCGATCGTCTTTCCAAAGTAGCCCACTTCTTACCTGTTCGCGAGAGTATAACCGCTAGCCAGCTAGCTCATTTGTACATCTCTCGAATAGTGTCTCTTCATGGTGTTCCATTGGAGATTAATTAAGATCGTGGAAGTATTTTCACCTCTCGATTTTGGGAAAGTTTCCAAAATGCTATGGGAACTCGTCTCTCCTTTAGCATCGCCTTCCATCCTCAGTCAAGTGGTCAAGTAGAACGAGTCAATCAAATTCTGGAGGACATGCTCCGAGCTTCTGTCATCTCTTTTGGTATGGATTGGGAGAAGTGCCTTCCGTTCGCCGAGTTCGCTTATAACAACAGTTATCAAGTTAGCTTGGGCAAAGCTCCTTTCGAAGTTCTCTATGGACGAAAATGTCGAACGCCTCTTAACTGGTCAGAAACCGGCAAGAGACAACTCTTTGGCCCGGATATGATCCAGAAAGCAGAAGAGCAGGTTCGCATCATTCGCGAGAAGTTGAAAACCGCCCAATCTCAACAAAAGAGTCAGTATGACCGCAAGCATAAGCCGATGGCTTATGAAGTTGGCGAGATGGCTTACCTTCGGGTTACACCTTTAAAGGGAACCCATCGATTCGGTATCAAAGTCAAATTGGCTCCTCGTTACATTGGACCCTTTCGCATTCTCGCTAAACAAGGGGAAGTTGCCTACCAATTGGAACTACCTCCGCATCTCTCCAGAGTTCATGATGTCTTCCACGTTTCTCAACTCAGGCGTTGCTTCTCGGATCCTATCCGTGGAGTGGACCACGAAACGCTTGATCTCCAAGATAACCTCACATATCGAGAGTATCCCGTTCGGATCCTTGATCAAGCCGAGTGTACCACTCGACGCCAGAATATCAAGTTTCTCAAAATTCAATGGTCACACCATTTCGAGCAAGAAGCTACTTGGGAAAGGGACGATCGTCTTTGACTCGAGTACCCTACCTTCTTTCCGACGGATCCTAAATCTCGGGACGAGATTCTTTCGAGTGGGGGTGAGTTGTCACACCCTAGCTAGTCATGCATTAGAGTGCTGCATCATGTTTACCTTTCATCAGAAATTTGAAATGGGGAAGGCAGAACCCCCAGCACTCCTCCAACTAAAATCAACTAGGGTTCGCTAAAAGCCTTTTCAATGAACCTGAAACACCCTTCTAAAATGTTCACCCTCTTTGTCTTGGGTTAGAACCTTTGACAAAATAGGTGCACAATTTTCTAGGTCAACAAAAGGTCACTGAATTAATTCATATGTATGCTGATTTTGGACATTTAAATGCTAATAAACATTTTAAGTGTTCAAATAATTCTGGAAATAAGTCAGGGCTGTTAGGAATAATCCCAACAGAGCCCTCAATTATTTCCAGGATTTTAAAAAGTGCCTAAGCATTTTTAATAATGCCACAAAGTTACAGAAAAATACAAAAGGGAAAATAAAAGAGAAACTTACCTGGCGCCCCCCCCCCACCAGGCCCACCTGCCGGCCCAGCCCAGCCACCACACCAGCGAGCAGCTTGGCTTGGCCAGGCAGGCAGCCAGGTGCTCGACGGCGAGCTCAGCGCGCGCCACGCAGCTGGCCGCCGCCCTGCTTCCTCCCCTCGCCGCTCCACTGGCCTGGGTAGGCTCCACGTCGCGCCCCCGACCCCCTGGACACGCCCATTCGCCCCCTGCCTCTCTCCCTCGCACTCCCTCGCCATGGACGATGCAGCCGTCGCCGTTCCGCCACCGTAGCCGCGTCCAACGCCGTTCCCACGCTGCACCACCGTGTCCACTCACTCCGCCGTCGCCGACTGTTGGGAACCAGCCGAGCCCCGAGCGCTCGCACGCTCTGCATCACCTCCATCGACCTCGCCTTCGTCAGCCACCGCCGGAGATCCCTTTCGACGTCGCCGCCACACCAGCTTGTCCCCGACCATGCCGGCTAGCTCCACGTGACCACCGTGAGCTCAGCTACCTCCCCATCCTCCCCGTTTGCTTCCTCGTGCACTACAGCGACTGCATGAAGCTCAACCACCGGCCACGCCACCTAGTCTACTAACCTCACCGCGTCCCCAGGAGCACAACGCCCCACTCCACGCACCTCGCCGTGCCCCACAGCCTCGGGTTCGCCCTCACCCGACTCCGACGACCGCCCAGCTCGTCGCCGGTGACGTCTCCGGCCACCCCGAGTTCAACCACCACCACCAAACGCTGCGGCTCGTTCCCAGCTACCCGTAGATGACCTCCGCCGTCCATTTGGTCGCCGGAATGCACTAACGCACTTCCACCACCGCGTCTGGCCTCGCCGGCGGCTAAGCATCGGCGAGTTTGACCGTTGACGTTGACTGGTGGGCCCCAGGTTGACTCCCCTGAGTCAGTGACAAGTGGGACCCCCCCTCTGCTAACTAACTGGTTTAGTTTTAATTAAAATTAATTAGTTTAACTAATTACTGACATGCAGGACCCACTGATCAGTTTGACCTGGACGACCCCGTTGACCTCTGACGTCATCCTGACGTAGTGCTGACGCAGTAATTTAATTACTGGAATTATTTTTGTACAGGAAATTCCAGAAAATAGTTCAAACTTCAAAATTCATAGAAATTAATCTATAACTCCAAATGAAATAATTTATATATGAAAAATTATCAGAAAAATTCAATCTACCCATCTGTAATTGTTTCATGCATGACAAAACAAGTCTACCTTGCTGTTTAAGCAGTATAAGGAAATGCACTATTTAGGCCATGCCTAATGAGCTAATATTTGAATCTTTGATTCAAATGAGTTCATCCCTTTCTATTTTAGCTTGCATTAGGCCAGGACACATTCATATTGCCATGTCATAGCATGCATCATAATGTTGCATATCGTCATGTGTTGTTTGTATTTCGATGTGTTCTTCGTGGTAGGTCCTGCCTCCGAGGATATTCAAGAGTATCCAACTGAAGGGCAGTATCCCACTACCACTCCATCAGGCAAGCAACCCATTGATCATTCCGATACAAACC
Organism: Aegilops umbellulata; assembly: GCA_032464435.1. Lineage (NCBI taxonomy): Eukaryota > Viridiplantae > Streptophyta > Magnoliopsida > Poales > Poaceae > Aegilops > Aegilops umbellulata. The sequence continues at coordinate 105,510,980 of CP136054.1, forward strand.
CATGTTCTCGCTTCTGCTCTCGTTTACTGCATTAAGACAACGCGATTCAAACTGATGTGTGTCTCGGTAGTTGAACCCACATCCTTTGCATGACCTGTCATTGCCACAGTAACTAGATGAAACCCACTAGCATGTGTAGGAGTTGATTGAGCCATATGTGTGTGTGTTCCTACCATGCTATGCTTGCTATGCTTAGAGTTGTGTCAGGTCTGGCTCATCGGGATGATGAACTACAGTGAAAGGTTGTGACGTTGTCGGGAGTGTGAAAGTGTTGAACACGATTTGGTAAAGGAATCGATGGAAGGCCATGTAGGAGTACATGGTGGGTTGTTTCATTGAGGTCGTTCTTAAGAACTGAGATCTGTGTGTGTGATTTAAGATTCAGCTACTACCACACATTGGGATCCTTAATTGACTCTCTCGACTTATTAACCACTCTTGTCCTCTGTCCGGGAGTTGCAAAGTAGTTTCTGGTGTTTGTAGCATGCTGGGGGCCGCACGCAGCGCTGACCATATGGGTGGTCTGTGTTGCGGTAGGCACGTGGCTCGGTGTACCGATTCACCCGTTTGGTGTCCGCTTGAAGGTTGCCGAGTACATGTCGTGTAAACGGCGATAAGTGGTGAGAGCGTGTGTGAAGAAGTACACCCCTGCAGAGTATTAAACTATTCGAATAGCCTCGTCCGCGGTAAAGGACTACTTGGTCACCTATACAGTTCATAGACAAGTAAATGGATTCTACTAAAAATCTCAAGATAAGTGTGAGTACCGCGGATGGCCCTCTCGTAGGTTGGCGAGAGAGGATCCATAGTGGTGTATTGATATGGTGAATATGCGGACTCGTGTGCGCCACCTCAAAAGAGTTACTTGCAGTCGTAGTTCAGGATAGCCACCGAGTCAAAGCTGGCTTGCTGCAGTCAAACTCCACCACCCCCTTTATTGATACCGATGCATATGTAGTTAGTTCTGATGTAAGTCTTGCTGGGTACATTTGTTCTCACGTTTGCCTATTTTATGTTTTTTCAGAGAGACGTCAGTCTCGCTAGTAGTACCGCTTGGACCTCGACGTTTAGCTTGATACCTCAGCTACGATCTTGTGCCCTCGGCAGGATCTGGTAGATAGTCAGGCTTCTCAGCCTTTTTCATTTGTAGATGTCTGTACTCAGACATGTTAAGCTTCCGCATGTGCTTGTTGCTTGTATGCTCTGAATGTTGGGTCATGAGACCCATGTTTGTAATATCTCGCTCCTCGGAGCGTAATGAATAAATACTTGAGTCGTAGAGTCTTGTTGTGATGCCATGTTGTATCTACTCATATCGGGCATATTGTGTGTATGATTGAAATGCTTGGTATGAGTGGGATCCGACTATCTAGTTGTTCATCCTTGGCAGCCTATCATATGGGGAAATGTAGTCTAGTGCTTCTGAGCGATAGTAGTCCGCTACAGCCCGGTTAACCGGAGTCCTGCTAGCCCAGCACTACTGCTTGGAACACTTGACTGGCTGACATGTGATTCACGTCGTTCCTGTGTCTGTCCCTTCAGGGAAATGTCACGCGGTGTTATCCGGAGTCCTGCCTAGCCTGCTACAGCCCGGGTTACCAGAGTCCTGTTAGCCCAGTGCTACGGCCCGGATTTATAGGTTGTTGACCGACATGCTCGATGTGATTCATGTATGCCTGTCCTCATGGGTTAGTACCGCCTTGGGTTCACGACTAGCCATGTCGGCCCGGGTTCTCTGTCATATGGATGCTAGCGACACTATCATATACGTGAGCCAAAAGGCGCAAACGGTCCCGAGCCAGGTAAGGTGGCACCCGTGGGAATACCGTGTGTTAGGCCGCAAAGTGATATGATGTGTTACATGCTAGATCGATGTGGCTTAGGATCGGGGTCCTGACAGCCAGTAGCAAAAATATATTACAGGGTCGAGCTAAGGGTGCTCAACGATTTATTACAAGCGCGCCAATAATTATACATAATGGCGGATATAACACAATGGTGTGGTGTCATACTACTGACTCGAGCTTAAAGTGAGGGTGGAATAACATAGTGGGGAGTGGATAACATGACTCTTAAACTAGCATCTCATCGAGCGTCGAGGTGCGGCTCGATGAATTTATTCGGGTTGCGGAAGCGGATATAATACAGTGACCAAATCGAGGGTCACACAAGACTAACTGGGACTCCTCTAGGCGTCGGACACGCTATCGAATTCTTCATCCATGAGATCGCCTTCGTCAGCATCTGGCCAAATCAACAAGCCAGGTGAGTACTTTGAAGTACTCGCAAGACAGTTCGGATGTAAGATATAACAAATGCATGCATGAATGCGTTATGATTAATTTACCAATGCACATTCAGAATTTAGCAGGCAAGGTAAGTAAAAGGGAATCGGCGGTAGTCCGCCTAAAATCCCAACAAAATAAAAGAAAAACTGATCGGGTGTCTGAAGCGATGCCTCGAAAGGTGAACAAGTAAATAAAGATCATGCCACAGTCGGGCATCTAAGCGACACCACGTAAAGGGATTAAAGTGAAAATAAAAGACATAGGTGCCACAGACGGACGTCGGAGCGACATCACGGAAAGGCCTTGTATTGAAAGGAAATAACAGTACTGCCACAGTCGGACGTCTGAGCGACATCGCAGAAAGGGCTTCTGCTGAAAGTAAATAATAACAACGCCACAGTCGGACGTCTGAGCGACATCGCAGAAAGGGCTTTTGCTGAAAGTAAATAATAACAACGCCACAGTTGGACGTCTGAGCGACATCGCAGAAAGGGCTTATAATGAAAATAAAAGATAACAACGCCACAGTCGGACGTCTGAGCGACGTCGCAGAAAGGGCTTTCTTCATAAGGAAAATAATACTCATAATAAATAATCAACTCATGATAATAAACGGGTTAGTCCATCCATAAGTATAAACATTTAACTGGGCTTAGCTCTCATGTGATTCACCGGAGTATCTGTCACCAGAAACTGACACTTGTCAGGATAAGATAATGCAGAACTTGAACATGGATGAGATGATTCGAGGATATATGACTCTACAAAGTTTGTACTAATATTACCCATAGCTAACGGATATCCGTAGTCCCCAAGGACTAGTTTCGTTTACGGTAGTTCGGAAGGAAACACAGCGATCCAGTACACACCCATCACACCTGTCGGGGGAAATCGGCTTCCCCGAACACCTATGGGGACCGAGCCCCTTTACTGGTTCGGCGGGGGGCGGAGGTTGCGCGAAGAGCGGATCGAGGCGATGCACACGAGGGGTTTACCCAGCTTCGGGCCGCACGGATGCGTAAAACCCTACTGCTGCTTTGTGGATTGTATTGTGTTCTTGCTCGGGGGCGCATGGTGCTACAGTACACACGAGCCGCTGGCGAGACCGAGCGTAAAAATGGGTGTCCTCCCCCTCTACGTGCGCATGGGGCCTCCTTTTATATGCTCAAGGGGTTACCCACAGGTGGTAGCGTAGGTGAGGGCAAAAATGGGAGAATGCTGTAGTGGGTATAGCTGCCTGCACAGTGGCTGTACAGTGCTATCATACCTAACTCTGACGGCGGGGGACAAGGGCATTAAATGCCCGTCCGCATCACCCAGACGGTGCAGGAACAGGACCATCAGGAGCGCCACCGTTTGCCACGATGGCTACTCTGTCAGCTTCGCTTCGCCACCGCATGCCCCTGGCTACACAGCCTCCCGCCACGTGCGCCTGGGATGCCCCCCAGAGCGACACGATGGTGGGTGAGCTGGAGCGCAGGCACGGGGTGGTAACTTGCTGCGGCAAGCGCCTTGCCGCGGTGGATGTCTTGTCGCGCCCGGGAGCTTGTCGCTCCCCGGGCCTTGCCGGAGCGCGGGGCGCGTCGCGGCAAGCCTCTTGGCGTGCCGTGGTTGGCCTTCCCGGCAAGCTCCTCTTGCCGGGGTCTTGTGCTTCGAGCGGCAGTCCCGGCAAGCTCCTCTTGCCGGGGCCTCGCTCTCTTCGGGTGGCCTTCCCGGCAAGCTCCTCTTGCCGGGGCCTTGGCTCAAATACTTTGTTCTTGAATGGCCCAAAAGGGGACCATGGAGGGTCTTGGCGATCACCTGGCAAGCCTTGCCGCGGGGTTCTACGACTGCCCGTGCACAAGTTCGGGGTACTAAGGTACCCCTACTTTAGTACACCGACAGGAGCCCCCGGGCCTGGGCCATACACGGTGCCTAGCGCTGTTGGGCCAGGCCCAAAACAGTGCACGGGCACGCGCGGCCTGGGTCACGCTGCATCTTAACTCCGCATCCATCGCGCCTTCCCCAAATGGCGCGCGTCGAACGCGGCGCCGTGGGGAGAGGTGTGCGTGACGTGGGTGGCGTGCGCGGGGCTGAGCCCCGCAGGCGCGCGTCACGTCGCAGGTGATTTGTATATTCGGAAAGGCGGAACGCCCCCCTCCTCCCCTTATAAGCAGGCGAGACAGGGGCAGTCCGTCCAGCCGCCAGTTGCGATTCCTCGAAAACCTCCGCCACTTCCCAAGAGAAGCAGCGCTTCGCCCCCCCTTCCGCCGCCACCAGTGCTACAGACGCCGTCGACCTCCCTCCCCCTTTCCACCATGGCCCCGAAGGGCGACAAGGGGAAAGGGAAGGCCGTGAAGTCGGCCGAGGCGCAGCGGCTTGAGGCGCTGCGAAAGGAGCAGCCGACCTTCCCCCCTGAGCTCGACGCGTTGGTCCTGAGGGAGGAATACTACCTCTTCTGGTCGGCGAGGACGCGAGCGCATCCGCGCACGATGGTTCTTCCCGCCGTCGCCCAGAAGGAGTATCCGACCGGGTATCCCTTCTTTGCTCTGTTCTTCTATTGCGGGCTCTGCCCGCCCTTCTCTGAATTTTTCTGCGACATCATGAACACCTACGGGTTCCCCCTCCTTGATTGCACCCCCAATGCTGTCTTGACTATGGCAATTTTCGCACATCTCTGCGAAAATTTTGTCGGAGTTTTTCCAAACGTAGCTCTCTTCCGCCACTTCTTCACGCCCCGAGTAGAGAGAGGAGAGCCCCTCTCCGGCGGGATCGCCTGGATCTCGAAGCTTGGCAAGAAGGATGCTTATCTGGAGGGAGAGCTCCGCAGCAAATGGGAGGAATGGAGACCAGACTGGTGCCTGATCGTCGAGGAGAACCCACAGCCATTCACCGTCGTGCGCCAAACCCCTGTGGTGCGCGGCAGGGACTGGAGCGACGTGGCTCCGGATGACAACAAGCTGCGGATTGCCGTCACCCGGATCCTGCGGCTCAGGCGTGCCGGGCTCACAGTTGGCGCCGTAGGCGCAGATTTCCCCCGCCGCCGCATCGCTCCCCTGCAGGAGAAGGGGAGACCCGCCTGGGAGTTCCAGAACGCGGCGGACATCATGAGGCTGCGCCCTGGCCTCAATTTCAATTACACCGTCTTGGAGCTTGACGGGACGCTCAGGGAGCTGTTCAAGCACGACCCCGACCACCCCGAATGGTTCAGGCTGCCGCGAGGCGTCGTCCCGTTGTGCAACAATTCGTCGCTCAGCCGCATCCTGGCAATGATGCCGCTGTGCGACTCGCATGGGATCGACTCCACTTGGCAGGAGCCCGCCGACGATGTCGTGCGGGCGTTCTTCGATGACTTGGTGGAGAGGCCAGTCGACGCCGACAAGCAGAAGGGCCTCACCCGAGACACCACCGACGCAGAGTTGGCGCGCATCGCCTCCAGGATGGAAGAGGTGGCGGCAGCCGCGGCCACGGGCGAATTTGGCTTCACATTGGCGGAGGCGGACGCCGCGGAGGCGGAAAGCCTTGCCGATCGAGCGGAGTTTGCCGGCGAGGAAGAGCTTGCCGGGCACGATGCAGGGGCGAACGAGTCCACCGAGGGCACGAGCGGCTTGCCGGAGGCTGACGCCTCTTCCTCCCGACCTTCGGGCAGCTCGTCGCAAGCGGAGCCCCCGGCTCAACCACGGAGGCGCCTCCGCAAGGCCGGAGAGGTGGTACGGCAAGCGAGCCAACAGCCGCAGCGCCGCGTGACGCGCTCCGCTATTTCAGCAGGAGCGGGGTCTTCGCAGGCCGCTGCTTCTGCTCCTGCCGCTACTCGCACCACGGCGGCGTCCGGGGCAAAGCCGTCTTGGGCTAGCGCCACCGCTGCCTCCGCCAAGCGGCCGAGGGAGCCTACTCCTCCGCCTCCTCGCGCCAGAAGCGGGCCAGTCTTCGACTGCTCCGCGCTTAGCTCTGACGAGGAAGAGGGAGAGGAGTAAGATCCCCGCTGTTCTTGTGTCTCTTTAATTCTTGTAGTTGTGCCTCGCATCTCATTTGCTTTCCTTCGAATTTGGCCCTTTTCAGGACTCTGGCTCAGAGGACGGCAAAGAGAGCCAAGGTCCCGGTGGTCATCCTCGACGACGAGCCCTCCATGGTGGCAGGGGGTGCGCCTGAGATGACCTTGCCGGACCCACCAAGTAATCCTCAGAGCAGCCCCCAGCGCAGCCCCCAGCGTAAGTATATGGCTTGCTTTCTGCCGTTGGGCGGGCCCGGGTACCCTTCGCTTTTCCTGACATCCGGCTGGCGATTTGTGTAGGAGCATAGCAGCCCCACCAGGAGCGTCCGGAGACCGCCCCCGATGAGCCACCCGCTACAACTACACCGCCAAGGGGGAGTTCCCCAGCAATGGGGGAGCCCCCAGCGAGGGAGCCGTCCCCGGCAGGGGAGCAGTCCCCGGCAAGAGAGCAGCCTCCGGCGAGGGAGCCGTCCCCGGCAAGGGAGCAGTCCCCGGAAAGAGAGCAGTCTTCGGTGAGGGATGACACCGGCGGCCCCTTGGCGACGGAGACCGCAACTGCAGACCCTGGCCCAGGTAACCTTCTTGCCTCGAAACTCCCCTGGGGTTCTTCTTCTTTGGATAGTTGCTTGACTTCTCCCCCTCTTTCGGCCTTCAGACCCGCCCGCCACCGACCCAATGGAGACCGAGGTCGTCGTCGAGGAGGACGCGCACGGCCATACTGACGACGTGGCCGCCACCGGAGAGACGGAGGGTGCTGAAGATCCGGCCGGCGAAGAGGCCGCCAAGGCCGCCGCAGCAGCTGCGGGCGAGGGGGCCAGCGATCGTACTGACGGCCCTGAGGCCGCAGGAGCGCCAGGCACTGCGCCGACCGCCGATCCCGCCTCCGCAGCGGCGTCGGGCCCCGGGGAGCCCCAGCCAGGTGCCTACCTGAAGGCCGGCGACGATATCTTCATCAAGCTCCCCTGGGAGTCGACTTCCAGGGCGCCGGTCGAGGGGGAGACCTTGGATGGACAGATGCTCGCCTCCGTCGGGCTGACGCTGGTTGACGCGCCAAGCAGCAGCAGCGGCGAGCCTGAGGAGGAGTGGCTGCTCCGGAAGCTGGTGTCACTCTACCGCGCCCGACAAGCCCAGGTGGAACGCCAGGAAGCGCTTGTCGCGAAGGCGGGAGCGGATATGGAGAAGCGCGCCGGGGAGCTCCGGGAGCTCAACCAGGAGGCCCTCCGATCCTTGGCGGAGGAGCGAAGGCATCTCGACGAGGCGCGGACGGCCTTCATCCTCGAGAAGGCAGAAACCGAAGAGCAGCACAGGCTTGCCGCCGCGGGGCTGGCCGCGCGGGAGGGCGAGCTGGTGCAGCAGAAAGCCAGCCTTGCCAGCCACGAGGAGGAAGTCACCGCGCGCGAGCAAGCGCTTGGCGGAGCCCTCAAGGAAGCGCAAGATGCCGCCGCGGCCGCCGAGGCCGCCAAGGAGGCGTTGGAGGCGAAGGTGGCACACTCAAATAGGAGCGCGAGAAGGGTGCCCACACCCTCGGCGAGCTGTAGGGCCGCTTCGCCGAGAAGATCAAGGAGCTTGATGCCGCCAAGGACTCCAACGCTGATCTCGAGCTGAAGCTGGACACCTTGACCAGGGCGCTGGGGAGCGCCAAGGAGCAGGAGGCAACCTTGCGGAAGGAGATCGCGGACAACGAGGCGCTGCTGAAAAGCGCCGTCGTTACCCAGAACGACCTCAGGACGACGGTGGAGCAGTGGACTGAGGGCCTCGTGGACATCGCCGCCGCCATCGACAAGGAGCTGACGCTGCTGGGGATGGAGGGCCACGAGTATCCCTCTGGCGAGAACGTCCCACCCAGCGCCAAGCTCACTTTGTTCTTCAAAGGCGTGGTGGCGGCCCTTCAGCATCTCTGGAACGCGATCCCAGAGCAGCTGGCCGGCGAGACGCGCGACGCCATCGCCGGAGCCCTCGAGAAGGTGTTGGTGAAGATCGCCTTCCGCAACCCCGGCATTAGGCTCACCAACGTCCTCAAATCCCTGCCGGCAGATGCTGACCTCGAGGAGATCAGGGCCCTCGTCGCGCCCATAGTGGAGAAGGTGGCCGGGATCAAGAGGATCGAGGGCGACCGTGTGGATTAGGCGGCCTCCCCTTTTCTTTTCTTGTCGCTGCTGGCCAATTCATGAGGGTGATTCATTAGGGCTGCGACAAGATTGCCTTTGTAATATAACTCTATCTTAGGTAGTGACTGCACTGTTATTTCCTCTACTTGACTCCGTGCTTTGTATGTTTTTGCCCTACGCTTTTGGGGACTTGTCGGCGTAGGCCTCCGCCTTACCGCGGGCTCTGAGTGCGGGACGTCAGCAGCCCGCCAACGGCGCCACCACCGGCAAGAAACCTTGTCGCGGCTAGCTGCAGCTCACTTAAATTGTTGAGCAGGCTCAAAGCAAAGTAAGTGTTGCGACTGCAGTCGCATCACACTTAAGCCGCTGAGCAAGCTCGAAATAAAGTAAGGATGCCACTCTGGTTGTAGCACACTTAAGTCGTTGAGCGTACTCAAAACGAAGTAAGGGCGCAACTAGCCACGAGCCGGTCCCTCCGCGCACAGGTTTTACATACAAAGCACGGTCGTCCGAGGAAGATAACCTCAAAATTTTAAAAAACTCGATTGCTCAAGCTTTAGCAACTTAGCTTTTCCGCGGCTCGTTGCCCGGCAAGGTCGCTTTCCAGCAAGGCGAAACATGGGGCTCGCCGTCGCTTACCGGGGGTCAGTGCTGCACAGAGTGTCAGATAATGCATGCAAAAGAATGAAGAGCATGAGATCGACAAGGTGCGCAGAGCACATGAAACCAATCTGCGCACAGGGTCTGCGCCTGGCTCTGTACAAAGGAACACATGCAACAGCGGCAAGACTTTGTACAGAAGGGTGGTTGTCGGACGAGGTCCGACAACCTCGCCTTACGGGCGAAACTTACGAAGACGCCCAACGTTCCAGGAGTTGCTCACCGGAGTGGTATCTTCGGTCTCAAGGCGGACAGCGCCAGGCCTAGCGACTCGTTTCACCCGGTAAGGGCCTTCCCACTTCCTCGAAACTTCTGGCACTAACTTTGCGGCTATAAAAGCGGCGCAAAGCTTGCTGGTAGCGAGCAGCTCGCACAGCGGCCTGAGGACGGTCCTCCTCGAGGAGCAGCGCGTCATCTCGACGCAGCTGCTCTCGCTCGAGCTCAGCGTGAGCGAACACTCGAGGTGGCCCGTATGCGAGATCCGTGGGGCTAACTGCATCCGCTCCATGCACCGGAGCGAAAAGGTACCTGGACATACCTGGGCTTACCTGTGTCCACCCAAGCGCCCCTGCACCCCCTACCTGGCGCGCCAAAGATATCGGGGGAAATCGGCTTCCCCGAACACCTATGGGGACCGAGCCCCTTTACTAGTTCGGCGGGGGGCGGAGGTTGCGCGAAGAGCGGATCGAGGCGATGCACACGAGGGGTTTACCCAGCTTCGGGCCGCACGGATGCGTAAAACCCTACTGCTGCTTTGTGGATTGTATTGTGTTCTTGCTCGGGGGCGCGTGGTGCTACAGTAAACACGAGCTGCTGGCGAGACCGAGCGTAAAAATGGGTGTCCTCCCCCTCTACATGCGCATGGGGCCTCCTTTTATATGCTCAAGGGGTTACCCACAGGCGGCAGCGTAGGTGAGGGCAAAAATGGGAGAATGCTATAGTGGGTACAACTGCCTGCACAGTGGTTGTACAGTGCTATCATACCTAACTCTGACGGCGGGGGACAAGGGCATTAAATGCCCGTCTGCGTCGCCCAGACGATGCAGGAACAGGACCGTCAGGAGCGCCACCGTTTGCCACGATGGCTACTCTGTCAGCTTCGCTTCGCCACCGCATGCCCCTGGCTACACAGCCTCCCGCCACGTGCGCCTGGGATGCCCCCAGAGCGACACGTTGGTGGGTGAGCTGGAGCGCAGGCACGGGGTGGTAACTTGCCTCGGCAAGCGCCTTGCCGCGATGGATGTCTTGTCGCGCCCGGGAGCTTGTCCCTCACCGGGCCTTGCCGGAGCGCGGCGCGCGTCGCGGCAAGCCTCTTGGCGTGCCGTGGTTGGCCTTCCCTGCAAGCTCCTCTTGCCGGGGTCTTGTGCTTCGAGCGGCAGTCCCGGCAAGCTCCTCTTGTCGGGGCTTCGCTCTCTTCAGGTGGCCTTCCCGGCAAGCTCCTCTTGCCGGGGCATTGGCTCAAATACTTTGTTCTTGAATGGCCCAAAAGGGGACCATGGAGGGTCTTGGAGATCACCTGGCAAGCCTTGCCGCGGGGTGCTACGACTTCCCGTGCACAAGTTCGGGGTACTAAGGTACCCCTACTTTAGTACACCGACAACACCTCACAATGTCAGGAATCACCCTAGACAACGTACAAGAAAAACTTTGAGACGGGGAGATCACAATCTCGAATAGCATGGGATCAAATTTATATACGCGCGCTCTAAGGGGTGCCCCCCTCTCGGTCCCAACCGGAAACACACATACCCCCTGACCGGATGACTGGCTTTAATCCAGGGCCATGGAACCATCATCACGGCCTCTCCTTTTGGTGTGTACCAGGAAAGCGGTTTGCAACCTACTAAGCCATATCCCTTGCGGAAAACTTGTGGTAGTACGGGAAGGGAAATAGATTGGAACCGAACTGATACGGGCTGATACTGAAGTCAAATAGTATGGAATAAGACTGGCATGCTACAACACTGCCATCTTACCCATCCTCATGCCAACACATGGCTATGCACATTCACATCCAACACGTACGGATCATCGAACTCACTTGCCTCAACTATGCATGAAAAATAACGTTCATCAGTATTGCTCATCAACATGCCATGAAACTTGCTAAATGCAAACATGCCAAAACACTTATCATATCAAAAGTTCAAACATGCTTGCCTGGTTCAGAGTAGTCGGAGCCTAGCTCGGTGAAGTTCGTGGCCCCGTCACCTCCTTCGGTATCTACAGTTTAAAGGAAACATACGCGCTAACGTAAATACCGAGAGGTGCATAAAAATTATTCCAAATATTTTTCAAATAAATCTTATAAAAAACTAGACAAAATTTCAGAGAGGACAGAAAAAGAATCACTCAAAAATACTCCTCTGTTTAAAAGTTATTAGTGTTTTTGTCCAGGGACCTTTCTATAATGAAACAGAAACTTTCCAGGGCCCTCTTTATAAAACAGAAAACGTTTCAGTCCCGAATACGCCAGTTCAGTGGAGAAAGCGTATTTTGCCCGAAGGCGTTACCAGAAAACGATTCAAAAAGAATGAAAATCAGACGGGGTGGACCCACCCGTCGGGTTTGAAAACGGAGGCAGAGTTTTGGCGCCAGAGGGCCGCAGCGATCGCCGGCGGCGATCCACGGCGGGGCAGGAGGATCGGAGGGTACCTCCGAGTTCAGGGCGCCATTCCGCGTCGGTTGGTGGTGGTGGTGGTCGCCGACGAGCTTCACGTCGACGGCGGCCTTGACTCCCGCGGGCGGTGGTTCGGGCGTTGATGGATTTCGCCGGAGAGGGCTGCAAGCATTGAATTGAGGTGGGGGTTAGAGCACTAGGTGTAAGAAAAGGCTACGGACGAGGTTTGGGTGCCGGGCGAGTTCTCACCGGAGAGAACATGGCCGGAGCCCGAGGCAGACGGAGGTGGTCGGAGTCGAGGAAGAAAGGCCCCTCGAGGCCCTTCTAGTGGCTAGGCGGGGGCAAGAGCAAGCTCGGGGGGGCTATATATAGACGGCCCGAGGCGGTTGCCATGAAGGGATGAGTTCGGCGGGCGATTACGGCGGCGCTGTGGGTGGACGGTCGACTTAGGGGCTTGAGCATCATCTAGGTGAAGTACTGGTGCCATCCCAGTGTCCAGCTCAGCACGGGAGGGAGGATTACGGCCTGCCCTCGACGAAACGGCCGCACGGCACGTCGGCGGCAGAGAACGCGCTCTGCGCGTGCCAGGCCACGGCGACGGTGTTGCATGCGTGCGCTGGCAAGGAGGTGGCCACGCGGAGCTCTCAGAAGGTTTGGGCGGTGCTGAACTGCGTTATGCCGCAGTGTTGCCCCCTGTCGGCCGCTACGGTGGTTCTGCCGCCGCGGGACACGCCGGCGCAGGCGGGCCAGGGCGCCACCGACGCCAGGGAGGCGCCAAGCGCGCGTGTGGTGCTCCAGACAAGAAGAAGAGGCTGCGAGCAAGAGCCAAATGCACAGTTTACATGTGACTGAAAATCTGACGAAGGAACGACATTGAATCTCTGAATTTCACTGAATATGAACAGTAACAGTGCATGCCAGGTGCTCGACAGAATGATTTTGGCATGCAGGGATTTCTCCTTGAGCTGAAACTTGGTGGGGTGGCCTCTCATTGCACCATGAGGCTGCCTGAATTTTGTTAGAATTTTTGGAGAAGAGGAGATGTGAATTTCACCAAATTTGGCAAATCTGGTCCAAACTTGCAGAGGCTGAAATTTGAAAATTTTGAAAAGAGGAAGAGTGCATCAAGATGGTTCTGGGTTGTGGGTACCAAGGACTATCGAGGAGAGTTGGTTTGAGGTCAAAACTCAACTGCAATGGGGTACTTGCTTTGAAAATCACTCAGGCTCAAAATAATTGTCAGAAAAGATTTGAGAGATAAAATAATTGAAATAAAATCCAAAACTTGTTTGGACTTGTTGGGACAGAGAACTTAGATTGTTTCAAGAAGGAGGGAAGGTTTTGGAGGGGTTTTACCACATGGGGCAAAACAAAATCATGGGTGGTTCTCAAGATATGAAAAGCCTCAAGTTTCATAGAGTTCTCTTTAAATGGAAAATAATTAATTTTCAAAAATATTTTTTGAGCAGGGAGCCAACAGAGAAAAAGTTTTAAATGGTCAAACACCATAATTTGCAGAAGATACAGAAATAAAAATCCTTGCCAAAGAAAAGGAAGTTTTTAAGAGAAGAGGTTTTCTGGCAAAAATTTTAAATGGCCTCCCTCAAAACAAACAAGGTTTTTGTTGAAAACAAAAGGAAATTTTTTAGAATGTCACATTCTGGTGTGCGAGTGAACATTTATCATCTTATCTTTAAGCACGGTTTCTGAGATGGCAATTGTTGTATCTAGTCCTTTAAACAAATCACATCATATCACTGATAGCATCATTACATATAGGTCAACTCCAATCATCACTCATGTGATTCATATCCTCATGGCTCCCGAGAGGAGGTCTAACAAAATCATATATGTCTACAATCCCCAAACTCATATGTATGGCTACCCCTAAAAATCCATGGGTAGAGCATACAAGCTTCCAAGCTGGAATAAAACAGGGCATTCCAAGTGCTCATCCTATTCTTCCAAGGTCTAAGATAAAGCACCTCTATCCTAAGGAAACACGTCGTAAGCCACTCCAAGATCTTGTTTCCTTCCTCTGAATCAACTTCAACAGCCCATTAACTTCCATCAATCACTACATAATCCATTTAATTCTACAAATCCAATGTTTATGGAGTTCCACATGATCTCCTAAAGTCCATATAATCCCCAAATACTTGAAAGGGCTACCTTACTATAGTTAGTCCACCAATTTCCATAATCATGGTCAAGTAAACTCCAAGGTCATGCTTATATAGATCCTTAAATCAACTGTGACAATTAATCCAATCTCCTAGTTTATTGTCCTCCAAGAAACATGGTATCATGATCAAGATTATCAGTCTAAATCCAATTCACTCCGAACCATGTAGACTCACTCAGCGTCTATTCCACTAGGATCACCTATTTAAATCCAATTCTCACGTCCAACGAGAATTCCTAAATGTCTCCCCAAGTCATTATCGTAATGCCAACTATCTTCTATCAATATCCCCTGGCTAAGTCAAATCCTTATACTTCCAAGAATTCAGCTTGCGGTCTTAATTGTCCCACTAAATCCAATTTATCCAGGGGTAAAGAAAGCTATGCTACTCTATAATCATGATCCAGCCACGTTCATCTACCAACATGAAAGCCTCATAATCCACCAAATAGTCTCGGATGATTCCTCAAAGTCATCGATATAAACTCATCAAGTCATTTTTCCTCTATTCCTATATCCTCAAATTGGTATTCCCTATGGCATCGTCAGTTTTGGTGCTATCTTAGGATGATAATGTGCTCGTTCACTATGTCCACTAGTTCCATAATGTACCCAGTGATAACCCAGGTTACGGAGGCTTAACAGGTTCTCTTGCAATTCTGTGGGTTAAGCACATGGTTAAGGATTCGAGCTAGGGTATCTTATGAAGTCTCGAAGGGTCTAGGGATGGGTTTCTAATATTTGAGGGGTAAACATAACTGAGGGAGTCCTGGATTAGGGGGTGTTTGGATAGCCGGACGATGCCTTTAGCCGGACTCCAGGACTATGAAGATACAAGATTGAAGACTTCGTCCCGTGTCCGGAAGGGACTTTCCTTGGCGTGGGAGGCAAGCTTGGCGATGCGGATATTCAAGATCTCCTACCATTGTAACCGACTTGTGTAACCCTAACCCTATCCGGTGTCTATATAAACCGGAGGGTTCTAGTCCGTAGGACAACTTCATCATACAACAATCATACCATAGGCTAGCTTCTAAGGTTTAGCCTCCTTGATCTCGTGGTAGATCTACTCTTGTACTACCCATATCATCAATATTAATCAAGAAAGAGTAGGGTTTTACCTCCATCGAGAGGGCCCGGACCTGGGTAAACTTCGTGTGCCTTCTCTCCTGTTACCATCCGGCCTAGACGCATAGTTCGGGACCCCCTACCCGAGATCCGCCGGTTTTGACACTGACATTGGTGCTTTCATTGAGAGTTCCTCTGTGTCGTCACTTTTAGGCCCGATGGCTCCTTTAATCATCAATGATGATGCGGTCCAGGGTGAGACTTTTCTCCCCGGACAGATCTTCGTCTTCGGCGGCTTCGCGCTGCGGGCCAATTCGTTTGGCCGCCTGGAGCAGATCGAAAGCTACGCCCCTGGCCATCAGGTCAGGTTTGGAAGTTTGAACTACACGGCTGACATCCGCGGGGACTTGATCTTCGACGCATTCGAGCCACAGCCAAGCATGCCGCACTGTCTCGATGGGCATGATCTAGCTCTGCCACCGAACAGTGCCCTGGAGACCGCACGCGCGTCGGTTCCGACCCTTAATTCGGAACCTGCGGCGCTGATCGAGGGTGAGCGGTTGGACGCCACCTCAGGGGCTGCGATCTCAAAAGCGATCGAGCCAGATACCAGCCCCGCACTCTGCATGACTCGTGACTCCGAGGATCCGGATTCCCCTCCGGACTCCGAACCCCCCACGCCCCTGCCAATCGAATCCGATTGGGCGCCGATCATGGAGTTCACCACCGCGGACATCTTTCAGCACTCGCCCTTCGGCGACATCTTGAACTCACTAAAGTCTCTCTCTTTATCGGGAGAGCCTTGGCCGGACTATGGTCAGCAAGGATGGGATACGGACGACGAAGAAATTCAAAGCCCACCCACCACCCACTTCGTATCCACTATCGACGAATTAACCGACATGCTCGGCTTCGACTCCGAAGACATCGACGGTATGGACGACTATGCAGGAGACGAACAGGAACCAGCACCTGTAGGGCGCTGGAAGGCCACCTCGTTGTATGACATATATATGGTGGACGCTCCAAAAGATGGAGATGGAGATGGAAAAGCGGGAGATGATACTTCTAAGAAACATCCCAAACGCCGACGTCAGCGGCGCCGCTCTAAATCCGGCACCGGAGATAATACTACTTCGTATAGCGCTGATGAACACCCCCTACAGCAAGATTCGGCACAGGAAGATGGAGAAGCCAGCCCTCATGAGAGGGCGGCAGACCGGGAGGTTGAGGACGATAACTACATGCCTCCCTCCGAGGACGAGGCAAGCCTCAACAACGACTAATTCGTCGTACCATCAGACCCCGCTGAACAAGAGCGTTTCAAACGCAGGCTTTTAGCCACGGCAAGCAGCCTCAAGAAAAAGCAACAACAGCTTAGAGCTGATCAAGATTTGCTAGCTGATAGATGGACTGAAGTCCTTGCGGCCGAAGAGTATGAACTCGAATGCCCCTTCAAGCGTTACCCAAAGCGCAGGCTGCTACCCCGATTAGAGGAGGAAGCACCTACATCACCAGCGCATGACATGGCCGACCGGCCACCTCGTGGCCGCGACAAAGAGGCCTCTAAGCCCTCAACTCAAGCCATGCCCCGATGCCGCTCAAAACATGCTAAGGCACGGGAAAACACGCCAGACCTGCGTGATATACTGGAGGACAAGGCAAGGCAAACAAGATCGATCTACGGATCGCGTGGGCACCCCACGGCACGTGACGGTGATCGTCACTCCGGATACGATAAATCCGGCCGGGCCAAACACAATGGACAAAGCTCCTCTGAGTTGCGCCGTGATATAGCCCAGTATAGAGGCGCCGCACACCCACTATGCTTCACAAATGAAGTAATGGATCATAAAATCCCTGAGGGCTTCAAACCCATAAACATCGAACCATACGATGGCACAATAGATCTCGCGGTTTGGATCGGGGATTATCTCCTTCATATCCACATGGCCCGTGGTGATGATCTACATGCCATCAAATACCTCCCACTCAAACTCAAGGGACCGGCCCGGCATTGGCTCAACAGCTTGCCAGCAGACTCAGTCGGTTCTTGGGAGGACCTGGAAGCCGCATTCCTCGACAACTTCCAGGGCACTTATGTGTGACCACCGGATGCCGATGACTTAAGCCACATAATTCAGCAGCCAGAGGAACCGGCCAGGCAATTCTGGACACGGTTCCTAACAAAGAAAAACCAGATAGTCGACTGTCCGGACGCTGAGGCCCTAGCAGCCTTCAAGCATAATATCCACGACGAGTGGCTTGCCCGGCACCTGGGACAGGAAAAGCCGAAATATATGGCAGCCCTCACGACACTCATGACCCGCTTTTGCACGGGAGAAGATAGCTGGCTTGCTCGCAGCAACAACTTAACAAAGAACCCTGGTAATTCGGATACCAAGGACAAAAGTGGCAGGACACGTCGGAACAAGCAAAAGTGCGGTGTTAACAGCGACAGCAATGAGGATACGACAGTAAATGCCGGATTCAGAGGCTATAAATCCGGTCAGCGGAAAAAGCCATTCAAAAAGAATACTCAGGGCCCGTCCAGTTTGGACCGAATACTTGACCGCTTGTGCCAGGCACCCCTGAAAGGCCAGCAAATCACACCAACAGGGATTGTTGGGTGTTCAAGCAGGCAGGCAAGTTAAGAGCCGAAAACAGAGACAAGGGGCTGCACAGCGATGACGAGGAGGAGCCCAGGCCGCCGAACAACAGTGGACAGAAGGGTTTTCCCCCACAAGTGCGGACGGTGAACATGATACACGCAACCCACATTCCCAAGAGGGAGCGGAAGCGTGCACTACGAGACGTATACGCGCTGGAGCCAGTCGCTCCAAAGTTCAACCCATGGTCCTCCTGCCCGATCACCTTTGATCGAAGGGACCATCCCACTAGCATCCATCATGGCGGGTTTGCCGCATTGGTTCTTAACCCAATTATCGATGGATTTCATCTCACAAGAGTCCTCATGTTCGGCGGCAGCAGCCTGAACCTGCTTTACCAGGATACAATGCGGAAATGGCATCGATCCCTCGAGGATCAAGCCCACAAAAACGACCTTTAAAGACGTTATACCAGGTGTAGAGGCCAGCTGCACAGGCTCAGCAACACTTGAAGTGGTCTTCGGATCTCCGGATAATTTCTGAAGCAAAGAGTTAATCTTCGATATAGTCCCGTTTCGCAGTGGCTATCACGCCCTACTCGAGCGAACCGCATTTGCAAAATTCAATGTGGTGCCGCACTACGCATATCTCAAGCTCAAGATGCCAGGCCCTCGAGGAGTAATTACAGTCAATGGAAACACCAAGCGCTCCCTACGAAAGGAGGAACACACGGCGGCCCTCGCAGCAGAAGTACAAAGCAGCCTTTTTAGGCAATTCTCCAGTCCGGCCGTTAAAAAGCCAGACACCGCCAAGCGCGCCCGGAGTAACCTACAACAAGACCGCCTGGCATGTTCTGAGCAGGCATAGCAATGCGTCCCCAACCCCAGCCCTCGCGACATAGCGAAACCAGTGCTTCGCGTACATAACTACGCTCTTGACATACCATGGGCACAGGGGAAGGGGCACAATAATGGCAAGCCCAAAATACGACCTAAAACATACCAGGGGCTGCTGAATTCTTTTTTTGCTCACTTTCAGGACTCCATACTTAGGACGACCTGTTCGGCAATTCAACTGCCGCATGAACGATGCAAGATCCAGGGAAGCAGACAAGCCATGCCGCACTATGGAACTCCCACGTGGTCTCTATTATGAGCAGTATACCTGTTTTGAATACAATTCTGCGGTCTGCCCCTGGCCAGGACATGTTAAATAGTCCAATATGTTTTGCTTATCGCACTATTTGTATCGTTCTGCTTTGATAGCAGCCTCTTTATAAATAATGCATAGCTTTTTGTCTATTTTTCGCATTATCCCCTTTATATATATATATATGTTCATTAATGACATGTGGCACCCGTACACCATGGTACGGCAAATACACCAGGGACTTTAGTACCCCTTAATGTGGTGTAAGAAGTCCGAACACTTCATAAGTGCGGCACCCCAAACTTATAGCACTATATGCATCGGCTCCGAATCATGATTTGGGTCAATAGTTGGGTTTGCCCGGCTCCTATGTTTTGGTGCCTCACGTTCCGCTATATCGGCTAAGGTAGCACTAGGAGAACCACTGCGATTGTGCCCCAGTTGAGCTGGGCTAAGCACCTCAGTGGAGAAAGCTAAAACTGACTGTCATGATGAGGCGAGAGACCGGTCGCTGTTCGAGAGGTTTTTCAAGTCCCTAAAGACTTATGTCGCTTCGAGCGAGGAGCCGGCTTTGTCCGGCCAAGGCGTGGATAGCGCCCCGAACTCGGTCTTCTGAACTAGGGGCTTCACCAAAATTTAAAATTATAAAGTTCTATGGCTAATTGAGAGTGTTCAAGCATTATAGTCCGATTGCCTGGTTCGTTGTGCCGAGCGCCTCCCTCGAAGGACCCAAACATGGGAAAAAGAGCGCTCAGGTTTATCCCGAACACCCCAGCACTAGCGGCATGGGGGCAGAAGCCGACGACTGGCCATCTCTCAATTTTTTGATAAACGGCCGCACAGAAAATAATATTTTAAATTCAACAAGCATTGCTTAGCGCATATGAACAAGTTTTCAGCGCACAGGATAAACACGAGCGAGTTCATTCAAAAATTACATCCTTGGTACATTCGTCCGCCACAAGGCGGGCACCCGCAAGAACATCCTTGTAATAGTTCTCGGGCTTGCGATGCTCCTTCCCCGGCGGCGGCCCTTCCCTCTCAAGCTTCTCACCGTCCAACTTACTCCAGTGCACCTTTACATGGTCAAGGGCCCTACGGGCACCTTTGACGCAGGCAGAGCGCTTGACGACCTCGAGCCTTGGACAGGCCTCCACCAGCCGCCGCACCAGCCCGAAGTAGCTCCCAGGCAGGGCCTCTCCAGGCCACAGCCGAACTATGAAGCCCTTCATGGCCTGTTCGGCTGCCTTGTGGAGCTCGACCAGCTGCTTCAGCTGGTCGCTCAAGGGCAAAGGGTGTCCGGCCTCAGCATACTGAGACCAGAACACCTTCTCTGTCGAGCTGCCCTCTTTGGATCGGTAGAATGCGGCGGCATCGGATACGCTGCGGGGAAGATCTGCGAATGCCCCTGGAGAGCTTCGGATTCGGGTAAGTAACAAGTAGTTTACTTTTATATTTCTGCTTTGCATAAAGAATGCCTTACCCGCCGCTATCTTTTTCATCTCCTCCTACTCTTGGAGGGCCTTCTGGGCTTCGGCCTTGGCAGACTCGGCAGTCTTGACGGCCGCGGCGAGCTCGGACGCTCGCGTTTTAGAGTCAAGCTCCAAACTATCATGTTTTTTCATGAGAGCCTGAAGCTCTTGCTGCGCCTCGCCGACCTGCGGCTCAAATTTCTCTCGCTCAGTGCGCTCCGTGGACGCTCTCTTCTCGGCCTCGGACAACGCTTGCTTGAGACTTGCCACCTCAATCGTGGCCCCTACAATAAGCAGTACAATCCTGTTATTTTTTGCAATCACGTCTTTTTATAGGCACTTTCTCTGTAAGGTATCTCTTACCTTCTTTCTCCTCGAGCTGCCGCTTGGCAAGGCCGAGCTCTTGCTTGGTCCGCTCGAGGCCCTATTTCAGGGCACCCACCTCCGTAGTCAGTGCAGCGGTGGCTAGCAGCGAAGCCTGCATATGCATATTGACTCTTTTTTGTTAGACTCCTCCGAAATTTAATAGATCCTCTATTCGGCTTTTCTTTCCAAACGCAAAACAGAGCATCAGGGGCTACTGTCTATGCGGTAATATTTTTACATATTTTTTACTTACCTCGAAGCCTGTTAGAAGGCTAGCGCAAGCTTTGGTCAATCCGCTCTTGACGGACTGAACCTTCTGGATCACCGTACTCATGATAGTACGGTGCTCCTCGTTGATGGAGGTGCCCTTAAGCACCTCCAGTAGATTCCCCGGCGCCTCCGGTTGGACGGAGGACGCCGGCTCATTAGGCTTGCTCCTCCTGACGGGAGTTCTCCTGCCGCAGTCCGGAACCGTTGAAGATTCCGGTGTGGTGTCCGGCTCAAAGCCGGACTTGGAGCCCTGGGGGGTTTTGTCCCCTTTACTCCTGTAGTCCGGGAGATCGCCTTGCGGCTCCTCTAGGACCACCTCCTCCTGTCCTGGAACTTGTCGCGATGCCACTTCGGCGTCGTCCGCAGTGCGGGGGGAGACAGCGGGCGGAACTGAGTTCACGTCCGACGAATCCAGGGAGCCGCTCAACGACTCGTCGAGTCCAGCCCGGGGCGGGCTGCATAATTATGTCCGACATTAGGGAAAGCTGTGCGACAAAGGAATATCATGAGTTACTCTGGTATCCGAATACTTACGATTTCGCCGGACGCTTGGCCCTATCTGGCCACTCCTCGTCATCCTCGTCGGTGTTGGGGGAGTAGTCCGGCGGAGGTGTCTTCCTCCTCTTGGACCCTTCGGCCTCCCCCGTTGGGGCGGCCTTCCTTTTCTTACCTCCCCCCGCTGGAGGGGGAGAGGTTTCTTCTTCCTCCTCCTCGTTCTCACGGGAGGAGAGCGTCTCGGACTCGTCGGATGACGAGTCCGACACTACCACGTTACGGGAACTATTTTGGGTCCCCATGGCCTTCTTCTTCTTGGCATTCTTCTCCGGCACCACATAAGGCGCCGGAGCCAGCAGCTTCGCTAGGAGAGCAGGGGCTGGGTCTTCGGGCAAGGGAGCCGGACAGTTAATCGGTCCGGACTTCGGCTGCCATGCCTGTCAAAGGTGAGGGAGTTTAGATCCCGCATAGAGTCAAACTATGAAAAAAAACTTAACATCCTGTAAAAGGTGAGAATAGCTTACCTCGCTAGCATGACGCTGCGAGCTGTACTCGCGGTCCTCGGAAGCGGATGCGGGGGCCTCGGCGCCCTTGGTTAGCACCTTCCAGATGTCCTCGTACGTCGTGTCGAAGAGCCTGTTGAGGGTTCGGTGCTGCGCCGGGTCGAACTCCCACAGATTAAAGTCCTGTTGTTGACACAGGAGGATCCAGTGGACGAGCATAACCTGGACTACATTGACGAGCTTGATTGGCTTGTTCACCAGGGACTGGATGCATGTTTGCAGTCCGGTCACCTCTTTTTCGTCGCCCCACGACAGGCCCGTCTCTTTCCAGGACATAAGCCGCGTGGGGGGTCCGGATCGGAACTCTGGGGCTGCGATCCATTTTGGATCGCGTGGCTCGGTGATGTAAAACCACCCGGATTTCCACCCCTTTAGGATCTCCATGAATGAGCCCTCAAGCCATAGGATGTTGGCCATCTTGCCCTCCATGGCGCCGCCGCACTCCGCCTGGCTGCCGCGCACCACCTTGGGCTTGACGTTGAAGGTCTTGATCCAGAGGCCGAAATGGGGGTGGATGCGGAGGAAAGCCTCACACACGACGATTAACGCCGAGATGTTGAGGACGAAGTTCGGGGCCAGATCGTGGAAATCCAGGCTGTAGTAGAACGTGAGCCCCCGGAGAAATGGGTGGAGTGGAAAACCCAGTCCGCGGAGGAAGTGGGGAAGGAAAACTACCCTCTCATGGGGCCTTGGGGTGGGGAGAAGCTGCCCCTCCTCGGGAAGCCGGTGCTCGATGTCTTTGGACAAGTATCCGGCCTTCCTCAGGTTTTTGACATGGCCCTCCGTGACGGAGGAGACCATCCTCTTGCCTCCCGCTCCGGACATTGCTGGAGAAGGTTGAGGTGGGAAGTGCGGGCTTGGGCACTGGAGCTCGGGTGCGCAGAAGATGGATAGGCAAAGGAGGAAGAAGGCGTAGGTAGAAAAGGTGGATCCTTATCCCCTTATATGGGCGGATGCGGTTATGCGTCTCCACCAGCCTAGTAAAACTCGATTGCCTCCCAAGCGCCGTGATAAATGGCGCGGTTGGGTTACCCACATCCGTATTGATGAGAATCCCGTAAATGGGGAACACGATCTCTGCTTTGACAAGACGTGCCAAGGAAACTGCCTCGCGGAACGTGCTGAGGTGGAGAAGCGAAAACGATTCGAGTAAAAGACTTGGTCGTAGTGTGATGACACACTCCGGAATACGTCAGCAGATTTGATTTGTGTTAATATTATTCTCTCTATGGCGATATGTGGAAACTTGTTTTGCAGAGCCGGACACTACTCTTGGAGTTTACAAATCTTTTATGAAGAACTTGGAGGAGGAACCCGCCTTGCAATGCCGAAGACAATCTGCGCGCCGGACTCGTCGTCATTGAAGCCTGGTTCAGGGGCTACTGAGGGAGTCCTGGATTATGGGGTGTTCGGATATCCAGACGATGTCTTCAGCCGGACTCCAGGACTATGAAGATACAAGATTGAAGACTTCGTCCCGTGTCCGGAAGGGACTTTCCTTGGCGTGGGAGGCAAGCTTGGCGATGCGGATCTTCAACATCTCCTACCATTGTAACCGACTTTGTGTAACCCTAACCCTATCCGGTGTCTATATAAATCGGAGGGTTCTAGTCCGTAGGACAACTTCATCATACAACAATCATACCATAGGCTACCTTCTAGGGTTTAGCCTCCTTGATCTCGTGGTAGCTCTACTCTTGTACTACCCATATCATCAATATTAATCAAGCAGGAGTAGGGTTTTACCTCCATCGAGAGGGCCCGAACCTGGGTAAACTTCGTGTCCCTTGTCTCCTGTTACCATCCAGCCTAGACGCACAGTTCGGGACCCCCTACCCGAGATCCGTCGGTTTTGACACCGACAATAACTCCACGGGGTTGTGCTAGGTCGAGGAAGCTTTAGCAAAAATTCTTCAGTGCTAGTTGGTCGCCGAAGTAGAATCCTTGGTGCATCTTGTCTTGCTGGCCTTTAGTTGAGGAGAGAGATGAGAGGGAAAAGTAGGATAGAGGAGGGGAATGCCTAAATGGGGTTCTATAGGGCAAGTTCAAGCAAACAAGTGCCGTTAAGGACACACACATTCATTAAGATAAGATAGGTGATATAGTTGCGTACAAGCTGCCTAGGGCAAATGTGCGACTTATATCAAAACACAAACAAGTAAAAACAAGCAACACAAAACGTGGTTCCATTTGAACCATCTTACGGACTCGACTACGCATATGGGGGTACATGACTCATCCTACCCTAGGGGTCCTCGGACTCGGTAGTCATGCTTGCTCGGAGAGAAGAGCGCTCAGTCTTTAGTTTTTGGGTTCTCCTTGTGGTGCCAAAGGGTATGCTACAGTCGGCTGCTTGTTGGAACACATCCTTTTAATGTGCCCATGTTCACCACACCCGTGACAAGTGACGGAAGCAAAAAGGTTGTTATCCAGTCTTGGGTTATGTCGTTGATGGCCTGACGACAATCTTCTACGAGGTGGATATGGAAATTCATTCCTATGCCTCCTGCGTGGGGTTTGGTTGCGGGTTTTCCGAAGTTCCTCGATTTGTTGCTCCTGATTGGCAATATGGGCTTGTAAGGCAGTGATTTGCTGTCCTCGCTCGGCCACCTTCTTCTTCTCGAGGCAGTGGAGGTGTAGAAGTGAAGGGAGGTCTTGGCAAGCCTTAAGGAATGCTTCTGTAAGGTGGCGTAGAAGGTAGTCTCCTGCGTTGATGAAGTGGATCTGGTACTTGAGGGTTGGATCCTCATCTTCTGGGGAAATCATCACTTGAGCTGGGGCTCCAAATCCGTTATTTCCAGGTAGGTAGCGGGTGTCGTGTTCTTCTTTCATTTCCGGAAGGAGGCCTCGAAGACGGAGGAGCGCTACATATGCCACTTGCTGAATGGCCAGGTATTTTGTTGGCATGGGTGGTCCAATGAAGAACCACCCCTGGGGTGAGGTCTTGGCAGGCACAAAAACCTTGGCGGAGAACTCCTTCTCGAGCACATCATTTTCCAGTTCATGCAGGGTGTATATGGGCAGCAAGGGATAGTGGCATTGTTGGAGGCAGTCTTTTAGGAGTGATGGAAATCCTGTCATAAGGAGTCTCAAGGGGGTGACAGCCATCTACAAAAGTTGAATAGGGAGGTCAATATGGAAAATATTCCTCGGGTTTGGTAAGCTTAGAAAAGAAGACGAGTATAGACGGTTTGCAAAAAGGGTTTTATCCTAACTAACGCCCATGCTAACTAAGGCTTACTACAGTCAGGATGGCTCTAATACCAGCTCTGTGGGGACCTCGACTCATAAGTCGAGATCATCGAATGCACGTGTACAGTGATCCCGGAGATCAATGCTCACTGAACACACAGAAGCTGAATAACAAGAGTCTTACATCCAAACATACCGTCTTACACAAATTATGACCGTTATGATCAAGTCTTACATAGATAAAGCCACAAGGGTTGGACACCAAATAAACTTAAGCAGCAGAAATTCTTCGTCGATAAGTAGAACCCATGCCATCTGCCTTAACCCTACAGGCATTCTGACTGTGAAACATGCTAGTTCGCATGGTCGTCTCCAAAGAACTCTTCTTCGATCTCTTGTTCCTCCAAGCCTGGCCAATTAAATAACCAGTGGCAAGCCAATGAGTACTTTGAATGTACTCGCAAGCAACCCACGTTTTGGCTCAAGATACAACAATGCATGACATAGGTAATTTTTTTTTGCAGAAAGCTAATTTTGTTGTGTTATGACATGATCTATCAACATGTAAAGTATGCATTATGAGAGTACAGACATCCTTATGAACAAGTAACAGTTATCAGCATAAATAGAGTTGGACACCAATCCAACTTGATCATCGTGTCAAGTCATTTGACTTAACCCATTTAGCTTCATCAACACACACACACGTGGTTTGTAAAATTCTGGACGTAGTTTAAGCAGCACCGCCCAACTGTCCTTGACCGTGGACACGGCTATTCGAATAGTTTTTCACTCTGCAGAGGTTGCATACTTTACCCACAAGATCCGGGGAACTTCCGTGTCATCCATGACCCGTGGTACCTCAAGTACCCGAGGTAAGCACGCGATCACTATATTTCCCTAGACGACACTAACATGGAGTCCACTTGATTGGTAGTAACCCCCGTGCCCAACATTTCACAACTTAAAATTGTGGAGCCTTGCTCCCATATTCATCACATACCACTGGCACGGGGTACCAACGGTGTGTCCGGTGCCCCATAAAAATGTTCTTGGCCGCCCTACCTGGCACGACCCCATCCCGAGAGAGAGCACCAACTCTCCCCCATCACTAGTGATGCGGGCTCCAAGCAAGTATCGGCCTAGGTAATCAATAATGCCCTTTCCCATACAAGGGTAGAGTGGTTGCGCATGTAAGATTGGGACAGTCGACAAATCTTAAATCTAATCCGTTTTCGAAAGCAACACACACTTGCCTCGGTACACCACTTCGTCATCAAGTGGTTACCCAATTCATTATCTCCCTCGGGCATAAGTGGCACCCAATGGGTTTTTCGAAAAGTCTTTTGAAAATTCTTGGCCTCCATCACCATGCATATTCCCATCCCTTTTTGCGTAGCAACTACTTTAGCATCCTATCTACTCCCACCGGCACAACCCTCATAAGGAGGTAGGGTCATGCATAATGCAAGTATCAACGAGGAAGTAACGGAGGCAAACCATCAAGGTGGTTCCACCTCATCTTGATTCCGTTGCAACAACAATATAGTGCTATATGTCATGCATAAAAAGGGGTTTCATAGACATGGTCAAAGGGCTGCTTGCCTGGCTTAGCAAAGTCTTCTTGGGTCTTCAAGGTTTTCTTGTCCAACTCCTTCGTTGGCAACAGAATCTATCGTCGCAAAATAATAGCGAGAAAAATAAGGCAATAATAAAACAGAAAAACCAAAGTGCTCCGAAAATGTCAACTCATTTTTGTTAAATACTAGGGTCAAAACTAAGAAGGGGAAAATTCCTAGTTTTGGATTTGGAGTCATGGAGACAGTGCTAGGAATTTCAAATGAAAGGCATAAATGCTCAAATTCAAATTTAAATTTGAACAGTGAAGAAAAGTTGTTTTGATAAGAATGAAAATTGTACCAATAAATAGGTGGGATTATTAAAAGAATATAGGAGTTGGAATTATTGCATTTGGATTATTTTTTAATCATGTGGAATTTTTGGAAAATTACAGAAAAAGAAAAGGAAAAAGGCCACTGTGCAACTGGGCCTATTTGGCCACAGTGCAGCAGGCCCAGGGGAAATCCAGCCCGCGCAAGGCTACCACGTCGAAGGCGTATTTGGGAAATACGCCTCCAGCCGACGCAGTGAACCGGTGTGTGCGCGTGTGTGTTTTAAACCTGACGGGTGGGCCCACCCGTCAGAGTGTGAGGCTGACCGACGGGCCCTACGGCCTTCATCTTCAACCTCGGGTCAAAGAGGGCGGCGAGCTCACCGGCGCCGCTGTGGTCGACGGTGAGGCGATCTGAGGGCACCGACGTGCTCAGGGCGGAGTCGCCGTTCGGGTGGAGGTGGAGGTGGTCGCCGGAGTGTAGGGGTTCGCCGGCGACGAGGAAACCGGCGGAAGAGCTTCGGGAGGCGGAGGTTCCGGCCGTTTCCGGCTACAAAAGAAGCGGGGAGGAAAGGGGAAAAGATCAGTGAGCTGCGGAGGTTCCAGATCGAGGAAGAGGAGCGGCGGAGAGGGCCCATACCCTTAGATCGACGACGACTCGAGGCGGCGGAGCTCGAGCTCGATCTCGAGCTCAGGCTTGTGGAGAGGAGTGAGTGGTGTAGGGGGGTGATTAGGGGAGTGAGAGAGCGAGTGGTGAGGAGGGAAGGGCTCGAGGAGGTCCTTAAATAGGAGAACGATGAGGTGTCGTGGACCCGTGCGCCGACAAGCTCCTGCTCGTCTCCACAGGGCTCGGGAGGAGCTGGCGCTGTGTCTGGGGTGTTCCTGGGCATGGACTACACCAAGGGAAGCTAAGGGAGAGAGCGGGGGAAGGCCAGAGATGCCGCGCGTTGGAGGCCGCTCATTGGAGCTCTCGGGCGGCCGGTGAGCGTGCGAGGAGGGCAATAGGAGAGAGGAGGAGGGGGCCGACCAACTGTCGTGTTGCGGACGTCGAGGCGTCTCGTCGGGCGCGTTGGGGAGGCCTGACGTGGCCGGGGCGGTTGGAAGGGGCGGCTACAGTGCGGGAGCGCACTGTAGCGCGCTCTAGAGCGCCCAAATGGCCGGCATAGCCCTTTTTTATGAAATGTGGACGCGTCCAAAGGTGTCTGGTAGCTCTAGGGGGAAGTAAAGAAGTGGGCTGTGGCCTTGGATGTCCTGGGGAGCCAGTATGAGAGGAGAGAGGTAGAAGAAGAGGGAGAGAGGGGCTGTCCAGGGAGGTAAATGGGGTATTTTACCCCTTAATCATTGAGCAATGGCCAGGGGAGGGTTACTGGAGGTAGGAGAGGACTAGGAGGAGCTGTGGTAAAAAGTTGAGCTCAAGGAGAATAGTTTTAGTGGTCCAAATGGAGATTTTGGAAAGTGGCAGAAGGTGTTTGATAATGGTTTAGGCCAGCAGATGATTTCCAATTGCCATGAGACTCCACAGGGTAAAATGACACATATAATTATGGCCTTCTAGCAATTTGGACCTTATTTGGGCAAAGTTGTCAATGCAAATTTTGTAAACCCTAGAAATTAGCAGAAATGAACTTGTGTAGATCTAGTTGAGCAAATCACTTCCCCTTGATGCACCACTTGGTGTAGTGGCCTCATTTGGTCATGTGAACATGCTCGCAAAAGTTGGGGTCAAGGAGAGAAAGTTGGTAGTACAAACTTGTTCAAATTTGACTCTTGTCAGAGAGGGTTTTGGGGTACTTTGATCAAGATAACATTCTCTCCAACTTGTGCCATTTGGTCTAGATGCATTTTTACACCATTTGAGCATGTGCACCAAGTTTGAGAGCATTTGGACATGTTTGACAGTGCAAAAATGTTCAAACTTGAAAAAGGACAGAAGTGGTTTTGAGAGGGTTTCATGGGGTTATACTATTCTCCATGACATGGTACTTGGCAAGATCATCAAAACTGTCATATGTGACATGCTAGAATTTTCCTGGATTTATTTGAAAATATTTCTTATAGAAATATTTCATATATTTGAAATGAGCTGAAATGGTTCTGGAGGGTTTTGTCCAATATTTTGATCATGACCATATGTTGAAACTCATATATATGGAAAATATATGTCCATTGAGTCTCCTTAATTTTTCTCAAATATTTTTAAAGCTTTAAAATAATTTTAACCTATTAAAGACCATTTCTGGCCTTAAGAAAAAGCCTTTAAATAAAATAGGAAAATAACTTTTA
The DNA here is from genome assembly GCA_032464435.1 of Aegilops umbellulata. Classification (NCBI taxonomy): domain Eukaryota; kingdom Viridiplantae; phylum Streptophyta; class Magnoliopsida; order Poales; family Poaceae; genus Aegilops; species Aegilops umbellulata. The sequence goes on from CP136054.1 coordinate 105,540,169, forward strand.
AAATTATATCTTTGTGGTTTCTAGGTGTCCTATATCTAATAGGAGTCAAATATATTTTTTGAAAGATTTTTCACATCCCAGATTAAGTACTTGTAGTTCAAGCCTTAACTCAGGGGTTTTTGGAAAACCTAATTTAGGAAATACTTTTTGGCCAAATTATTTTTACAACAAAATACTATTATGTTCTATACACATGGCATGATCTTTGAGGAAAGGTTTTGGATCAAGGAGAAGGAGTATAAGAGTTGGAGGATTTATTTGATTGTTAGAGCACTTGCAAACAACACACAAAAATCAAATCAAGCAAAGTCCAAAACACTCAAAAGTTTTGGTTAAACCATATTTTATCATGATTATTAGCTTAAGTGTAGTGGCATGAAAATCAGGGTGTGACATGTTCATCGCGAGGGGTGTGGCGTACCGCAAAACGGAGGAAACTGACTTGTGTTGGAGCGCTACGGTCAAAACGGTGGTACTGTTCATCGGGAGGGGTGTGGCGTACCACAAAATGGGACTCCACGGGATACTGTTCATCTCCACCATCAACGTCCTCCAGCCTGCATGGGCTACTGTTCATCCAACGTCGACCTCCTCCAGCCTCCACCTGCGACTGTTCATCCACGAGCTCCTGTTCATCCAACCTCCACCGCGCGCTACTCCACCAGCTACTGTTCAACCAGCCCTGTCCACGGGCTCCTGTTCAACAAGCCCTCCACGGGCTACTGTTCATCCCGCCCTCCATTGTCTACTGTTCATCCAGCCCTCCACGGGGTCGTCCTATTCATCCAGCCCTCCATGGGGTCCTGTTCATCCAGCCCCAACTGGCTCAGCCCCACTACAAAAAAAAAGACACATCCGTGACATTTTGGGCCGAACGAAAATCTTTTCTGTCATACTTATGACACTTCTATAACGATAATTGTGACAAAACCCGATATCATCATAGATGTGGTGGGGTCCTACTTCTATGACAAAAAATCATGACAGAAAATGGGCTTTTCGTCCCGGGCGGGCCGGAGACACAGCTGCATGACATTCCTTGGGCAGTCCATGACTGAAAAAAACGTGGTAGAAGCGACGGCGCGGAAAATATCGAGGATTTCCCGGTTACGGTGGGTGGTCGGGGGCCGAGCGATGCGCGTTTCTCTCGTACGTACGCGCGTGTGTGCGAGGCGTTGGGCTCTAACTGAACCCGAGCTAGGCATTGGCTCTAACTGAACCCGAGCGATTGCACTATAGGCTACGCGTTACTGAACCCAAGCGATCGATTGGTAGCTGTTAACTGAACCCAATCGAGCGATTCCTTCGCTACTGCTGCTAACTAAAGCCGATCGATGCTGCCTTTGGATGAACAGTGAGCGTTGGGGGGGGGTGGATGAACAGTTCCCGGTGGGGGTGGATGAACAGTACCCCGTGGCATTGCCTCTAGATGAACAGTGAGCATTGCGGGGGGGGGGGGGGGGGGGGGGTTGGATGAACAGTTCCCGGTGGGGGTGGATGAACAGGATCCCGATCGTTCGAGCCAGTTGGGGCTGGATGAACAGGACCCCGTGGAGGGCAGGATGAACAGGACCACCCTGTGGAGGGCAGGATGAACAGTGGACGGTGGAGGGCATGATGAACAGTAGCCCGTCGAGGGCTGGTTGAATAGGTGCCCGTGGAGAGGGCTGGTTGAACAGTAGCTGGTGGAGTAGCGCGCGGTGGAGGTTGGATGAACAAGAGCCCGTGGATGAACAGTCGCAGGTGGAGGCTGGAAGAGGTCGACGGTGGATGAACAGTAGCCCGTGGAGGCTGGAGGGGGTCGACGGTGGAGATGAACAGTATCCCGTGGAGTCCCGTTTTGCGTTACGCCTCACCCCTCCTGATGAACAGGACCCCCGTTTCGACCGTAGTGCTCCAACACAAGTCCGTTTCCTCCGTTTTACGGTACGCCACACCCCTCCCGATCAACAGGACCCCGTTTCGACTGTAGGAGGTTCGTTTCCTCCGTTTTGCGGTACGCCAGACCCCTCCCGATGAACGGGATCCTGTTTCGAACGTGACCTGTCAAACACAAGGCCGTTTCCTCCGTTCTGCGGTACACCAGGCCTCGTTTCCATCGGCTGTTCCGTCCAAGCTCTCCCAATGAACACGACGACGCATTCCATTCCAACCCAGCCGGTTGGCTCCCCATGAACACGACGACGACGTTGTTTCTCCGTTCCGACCCAACCATGTACACGAGCCCTAGATGTACGTATGCGTGATTAGGCATTCGAGACCCTGCCCGTATGTATGTATGTGGCCGTATTTTCTTTCTTGCACACTGGTCGCTGTACGTACGTGTACATGCTACATGCGTGCCTCTAATACGACACGTGCGCACCCTACATCGACCAGTATGTACGTACACGTTCGTGACCAGAATGACAACGCTACGTACGCTTCGACTAGGTGGGTCCCGACTGTCAGGCACTTCCTTGCGTGCGAAGATGTAGCTGGGGGGTCCCAACAGTCAGGGGGCGAATCGTTTTTTTGTTTTTGCCCAGGCGCACTTCCTCGCGTGCGAAGATGTAGCTGGTGGGTCCCAGCAATCAGGGGGAAACTTTTTTTTTCTGAAATACAGTGGCCCGTCCGGTGGGTCCCCGCTGTCAAGTGGAGGAATAATTATTTTGCACGTAATAAGGAGGCACTTCTTTGGTGCGGCCATGGACCCAGATGTCAGCCTCTCCATGTACAGTCCACGTCCGATGGAAGCCGTTCCTTGACCACGTTGACCACGCCACACCGAAAGCACCAGGGCGGTGGACGACGGCGAGGCCTTGGAAGGGGACGACGCGGAGCCGGGGAAGACGCGGTAGTGGAAGCCCTTGCGGAGAGGAGTACAAGGGTTTGCTGGTTCGGCTGCGGTGTGAGGCTACCGTCGCTGCAGGGCCTGGCCAGTGGTGGGAATAGTAGGGGGCGGTGAGGCCTCCACGGCAGCACAGCCGACCACGGGAGGCAGGAGCATGCGGCACGACCGGCGCTGCTTTGGGCGGCTGGAGCAATAAGACCAGAGGTTGAAGAGGCACTACGGCCGTTGGATGGACATCGTACGGTCACTGGAGCTAGAATCGTTCATATTGACTAAGTTGACAAAGCACTCCGTCCCCGTCAACTTAGTAGGCCCACAAGTCAGACTCCCACCAAGGTGGGTCCCAACTAGCAGGGAGAGTATTCATTTTTTTGTGCGTAATAAGGAGGCACTTCCGGTGGGTCTGAGCCGATAGAGGGGGGGGCACATTTTTTCACGCAATACGGTGGCCCGTCCGGTGGGTCCCAGCAGTCAGGGGGCAAACGTTTTTTTTTCGTGAAATACGGTGGCCCGTCCGGTGGGTCCCTGCTGTCAGGTGGACGAATCATTATTTTCTGGGTAATAAGGAGGCACTTCCTTGTTGCCGTCGTGGACCCGGCTGTCAGCTTCTCCACGTACAGTCCATGTCCGATGGAAGCCGTTCCTTGACCATGTTAACCACGCTGCACCGAGAGCACCAAGGCGATGGACGACGACGAGGCCTAGCAAGGGGACGACGCGGAGCCATGGAAGACGCGGCAGTGGAAGCCCGAACGGAGAGGAGTACGAGGGAATAACAGGGGGTGTGGGTGAGTAGAGGGATGGCCTGGCCAACGGTGGGAGTAGTAGGGGGCGGTGAGGCCTCCGCGGCATCACAGCCGGCCATGGGAGGCAGGAGCACGCAGCACGACCAATGCTCCTTTGGGCGGCTCGAGCAAGAAGACCGGAGGTTGAAGAAGCACTACGGCCGTTGGATGGACATCGTACGGTCACTGCAGCTAGAATCGTTCATATTGACTAAGTTGACAAAGCCCTTGGTACGCGTCAACTTAGTAGGCCCACAAGTCAGATTCCGAAACGGTGCACCCCAGATGTCAGGGGGAGGAATGATTATTTGGGCGGGTGAAGCTAGAATATCCAAGATTGAAGAAGAAGCACGGCATCCCTTGGATGGACATCCAACGGCCACTACTGCTAGAACCGTGTGTTGACTATAATAAGTTGACAAGGCCTTGCATATGTGTCAACTTCTTTTTCTTAGGGGACGCGTCAACTTAGTAGGCCCACAAGTGTGTGGGAGAGAACTTATAGCCCATTTGTGATTTGTAAGAATGTACATCCCATTTTTGAATTCTAATGGAATTTACTACAACCCATTTACAGTTTGTTAAAAGTACAACCCATTTTCTAACTAGGACAACGATTAATAATTTCAACCAACCGTTCAAGACAGAATTCAATAAAATTTCCCACATTTTGATGGGATCCAAAATATTTTTATCCCGAAATTTCTAATCGCGCGCAACAATTAAAAATTAAGATTTTCAAAATCAATAAATAATATTTTATAAACTAATTTCGTGCTTGGTCCATTTTTTATAGTTACTACCCAGTTTTACAATTACATTCCATTTATTATTTTTTAAAGCCTATTTTCCTGTTAAGCCTAATGCACCCCTCCTAGGAAAGATTTGTAGCCCAGCGGGGTGGAGAATAACAAGTTGACCTTGCCTGGGTATTCCTCAAAAAAACGTATAGCTGGGCTAGCCATTTTCATCTTGAAAAAAATTAATATCTGGGTTGGATATCTGTCCTAGGCTAGACGGGCCACAACCCGCCCAGTTAATACCCTGCTCTCCTCTGAACAACAATGAAAACATCACCAAGAAAAACTCTGCAATACTCACGCCTCAAAAACACAAATACCGCTCGAGCTGCTTGGTCCCAGCTATCAGCCGCACCTTGTGCAATTGTCTCATTTATTGACTACATAGGTTGACAATGGTGTGGGACTGTGATGTCAGGAAACCGGGAGGAAGCAAAAAAATATAGTTGTACATAATAAGGAGGCACTTGCGTACGTACGGCTATGGCCCTAGTGGGTCCCTACTGTCAACCAGTCAAAATAAAGTCATCTCTTGAATCCTCATGTTCATTGACCATGTTAACAATGCCCGGCACCACGGCGAGCGCAACAACTAGAAGGACGACGGAGAGGGCCTCGCGGGCCCCACGGATGGTCTGATACAGTGCCCGCTACTCATTCAGGAAGCCAGGATCATCGGACACCTATGAGCACCTTCGAGAGACTGAGACGACATGAAACGGTAAGGCCGCGCTTGGGAGCTCTGGTTTATTTCACAACTGTATTAAGATACAAGTGTAATTTACTCGTCATCGAACACAACGCGTAAAATACAGGTGTAATGAAACCGAGGGCCCGAGGTCTGTAAGTAAAACCGGCGGGTTACGCGTGTAATTTGAGGGACCAGTGTATATTTTACTAGTCGAAATTGACCAACCAAGTGCTTCGCCCGAGACCATCTGCTTTTATTTACAAGAGTCAGTTTTACGGCCTAAGATGATGAGTTGGTCGAAAGATCATATGGTTTCATGTCTAACCTACCTGACTTGTCATATAGGCTATGAATGAAACATAAGACGATGAACTTCTTAAGCACTGAAGCAACAGAAGCGGATGATCTTCCTAACAAGCAAATCACTGGCATTAGATCGACATGCAAAACAATACGAAGCATTATTCTCAGGAGGCACGGTGAACAGCTCATGATGCCGCATGCCACAACATTCCAAGATGAACTTTTCAATCAAACACAAGGCCTGACATTACATAGACAATATTCAGAACAAACTCTTAAAATATCTTACATAAGTCAACATTCATGTGACTATGCATCTCAGCACAGTAAATATTTACTTCTGAACTGAATACAGGACTAGGAAAAAACGATCGACGTTGCTCATAGCAAAGGGTGTCCCACTCAAAAATATCAAATGCATGTCTTCTGGCTAACATCAATCAGCAAAAATTGACAAGGTTTTCCAATTCCAATATATGAAACTAATGTCAACTTTGACAAGCTTTTCCCATTAAAAATATGTAATGCCTATGATTGTGGAACGGGCAGGTTTGTCATCAGTTTGTCATCTGATAGTCCGGTGGCTCAAAGTGACGACGAATGATTAGAGAACTATTCGATGTATTGTGCATGATGAAGTATTATTATGGAGGACACGAACCATCTGAATATTTTGTGCAGTTCCACTAAAATCAAGCTAAGCATCCATGTGGATTTCGTATTTATATGCTGCCAGAAAACAAAGACACATCAGCACACACATGAATATTGGCCCCAGTGTCAACCCACCAATCGGTGGACTAACAAACTGAAAGTACGGTAAACAGATTACCATACCCAGATGCCCCATCATTGTTGCTTAGAGTGACATTGACAGACTTGGAGTCCTGTTCTGGCTTCTTGGTACTTGTTTGGGCACTTGTTTGCCCAGTGTTCCTCCAAACCACAAGTAAAGCAGCCATCTCTGTAGACTAGTCATGTCACCAGCGTCTACTAATACTCTGTAAAGCTTCTCGATCATTCCTTGTGTAATGTAGCGCAAACAGTGATTGCTTCTTTCTGCAAAGTGGTAAGACCAACTAGACCCACTAATGCAGTAGTTTGCCTTAGACACATTGGCTCCTTTTGTACAGTTCAACTAAAATCAAAGTCGGAATAAAACCGAGCTTTAATTTTGATATCCCTGTAAGCAACAAAAGGTATAAGGGAAACAATTACTGAGAAATAATGGTTCATGACTTGTACTCCCAAAAGAAAAACATCTACTGATCTACCTTATCTTAATGGGAAACAAAGCAGGAGAGTAGCAATTTTCAATCAATGTGATTCATTCATAGTAACTGAGACATTATCTTAAGAATGCCTTGTTTCAACATGTATAAAGAACGACAAAGAAGAAAAGTATCATTCCTAAAATGATTCATTTTAACAGAGACATTATCTTAACAATACCTTGGTTAAACATGTAGAAAGAACTACAAAGAAGGATAGTACCATTTGTAAAATACCGTAACTGATATATAATAACAGGGACATTATCTGAACAATGCATTTCTTAAACATGTACTCGGGCCGATCCCTAACAGAAATGGTACTCCCGCCGATCCCTAACAAGTGTTGCAGTTTTGAACTAAGATTCAGTAGTTAATTCTGAGGAAAGTAGGTACTGACCTTTCAAGACCAAGATTTGAAACAATGCCTGAGGTGGATCTAAAAGAGATCTCAACACATTCCGGTCTCATTTTGTGCAGTTCGACCAAAATTAAGCGAAGCAAAATGTCGCAATAGCAACAAGTTGAATAGATATCCCTGTTTTAACAGAGGCAAAAAAGGAATCAATTACCGGCCAATAAAGGAGGATGAAACCTGCGGCCACAAAAATGGTAATCCCGCCAATCCGTAACAAGTGCTGCAGTTTTGAAATAAGATGCAGTAGTTAATTCTGAGAGTGGCATTGCTTAATTTTACTAGCGGCATTAGATTAACAAAAACATAAATAGTTCCAGGGGAGAGTGGGCGCAAGAACAGCATGTGCTTCCATCTATTTATAAAGGGGGTGATGCAGAGTTTGTTGTAACAAAGCAACAAGCATAATGTCTGGTTGGTCCCATTTTTGTTCACTACTTAATGGGAAAAGACAGCAATACAATACCTTCAATTCAACATTTATTTAAAACAGTACCAATACAAGCAGCACAACATCTCAAAATACACTGCACGATCATGTGGATGAGGGCAAGTACCAACCTATCATGACACACACAAGATCACGTACGAATCTGCCAACACGAATAGGAAATCCAATCTTGTTTTGTGCAGTTACTCTGAAATCAAGTAAAGTCACCGGTGAGACATTTAAGTTTGCAATAGCAACAAGTTGAATAGATATCCCTGATTTAACAGAGGCAAAAAAGGAAACAATTACTGCCAATAAAGGAGGATGAAACATGCGGCCAGAAAAAGAAGCATCTACCTTATCTTGATGGAAAACAAAGTATAGGACAGTAGCATTTCTAAAATGGTTTCATTGATTCATATTAACAGAGAAATTCTCTTAGAATAGTTGAGTAGTTAATTCTGAGAGTGGCATTGCTTAAAATACAATAGCTTCAATTCAACATTCATTTAAAACAGTACCAATACAAGTAGCACAACATCTCAAAACACACTGCACGATCATGTGGTTTGGACATGGGACATGCCAGCACCATGTGCGTCCACACGCATAAATGGGTGATGCAGAGTATGTAGCGAAGCAGCATATCTGCGTTGGTCCCATATTTGTTCACTTTGAAACTTTTTCGATGTGAGGGCAACAAATCTAGTCCTGCACAAACTACCCGACCCCCCAGTTTCTTTCCCTTTTCAACAAAGAGTTGGGTTCCTTATAGATGTGTGTACTGGGTTACCCCCTTTTTCCCTTTTCGGCCAACAAAGCGGCTGGATAGCTAGTCTATACTACTTTCCCTCCCTCCTTTCCTCATTGAACCACGTACTAGATTCATGCTCCACCCCACCGCACCCTTCTTCCCTCTTTGAACCAACACCTAGATTCGACTACAGAATCGAAAAAGATCAGCATGCAGCTAGACCAATGACGGTTTCAAAGAAACTTATACCTTAGGGTCGTCGGGATGTGGCAAGGCGTGCGGCAGGAGGTCGGATCTACTCACACTACGTACGACAGCGAGGAAGAAGGGGTCGGTGGCTCTCCCGCGTAGGCGCTGGGTGAAAGAGAAAAGCGCAGCCCGCAGTGGATTGCCTCCCTCGCCGAAGGCGATAGACCGAACACTGCACCTCCTCCCCTTCCCAGTGCGACGGGATCCGGACACCTCCTTCGCCAGCTGTCTGTGAGGGGGGTGAGAGAGACAAAGGCCACAATGCAGTCTTGTTTAGATCTGGTGAAGAGGGTGAGAGACAATGTATATAGCAAACCCTAGCAAAGGAACGCTGAGCCTCCAGCGTGTATGTATATATATATATATAGTGCGTCGAGAGTGTGGAGAGTGCAAACCCCAGCGAACAAGCGCTGAGGCTCCAGCTTATATATATATATATATATATATATATATATATATATATATATATATATATATATATATATATATATATATATATATATATATATATATATATATATATATTGTAGTACGGACTGAGCTCCGGTGCCTTAACTGCACCTGCTTTTGGTTGTATGACAGGTGGGCCAGCCACATTTTGGGCCCACCTGTCATAAACCCAAAGGCAGGTGCACTAAAGTCAATGAAGTTGCGTCCATATAATACTCGTGTATACGACTAATATATAGTGGAGTGCTTTTCTTATTCTCTCCATAACAATCGTTTTAAATTGTGTAAATACGAAATGAAACTCTTTATTTAATGTACCAGTGAAGAAAACTACTACTCCCTTTCTTCCTAAATATTTGTCTTTCTAGATATTTCAACAAATGACTACATACAGAGCAAAATGAGTGAATCTACACTGTAAAAATGTCTATATACATCCGTATGTGGTAGTCCATTGCAAACCACTTGAAAGACAAATATTTAGGAACGGAGGGAGTACTTCTGATGAACTAATGATCCACGCGTCCTGGTCACACTTCATGTCCTTCACATGCGGTACACTACCCTCCCTTAAGTGAACAACCACACATGCGCCCAATTATCGGAAACGTGTGAGAGTGTGTACAAATAAAGAATTTTAATTTCAATTATCGGAAAGGTTTGAGACTATGTACAGTTTGCCCTCTCTAATAATTATGGTTTGTTGTGTTCGGCCAAAACTTGGTCAAACTTTACAAAGTTTGACTTCAGTCAAATCTAATATGTGGAGTAAATAAAAATGGAGGGCTACTATGTCCATCCGGGTTTTTAGTCCACACCATTTTTTAATCAAAGTTAATAGCTGGAAAAATAAAATTACAGGGGAGCTAAAGACAAAGTTGTGAGAAGGCTTAGAAGTCAATACAAAACTTATGCTCTTAGTACCAACGTCGATCCTTCTTCAAGGAAACATTTGGTTCATAGCCAATTGTGTGATAAAATTGCACCAACGCGAAAGACGATTGTGTCTCCAACACAACCAAGGTGAACTGACGAATGATATCATCTTTGTGGGTAACAAGCAAAGAGCACTGATGGAAGACAGCTTGTTTTTCATTGAAAATCTATCAGCTTCACCAGCCGACGCAACCATGAGGCGCAACCATGAGCATCGATAGGTCATCGTGGTCATGCATCATCCATTTGGCATCAAAGTTTGGGTGAGGCACCTATGAAGTTCGACAAATCCTCAGTGTGGTCTGTTTCTTCCCAGTAGTCAAGCTCCATGAAGGAAGAACCACGTGGCAGAGGACAGTGAGGCGGAACAACAATGGCCATCCAATTTTGTGCAGTTCCATTAAAATTGAGGAAGACATGCCCGGGTATGGAGATACGCATCGCTGTTTCCAAAAATATAAAAAAGTGATATAGTGCTGTTACTTTGTTTTACAAGATTAACAACAACATCTCAATTGTCAATAAGAATTATGAAAATTACACCAACAAACAGAAGCATCATGATTATCTTGATGGGAACTAAACCAGGATAACCAAGAAAAAAAGCATTTCTTCATTTAAGCAGTGATAGTATTAGATTAGCAGCAGCAATAGGACCATATGGACAATGACCGCACAACCACCATGTACTTTTTGTCGAAACAAAATGTATACCTCCACCGAGGCATAAATCAGGACAACTTTTTGAGTGGCATTTCCTCTATAATAGTAGGTGATGTTGGACCTGCCGACGAACCCTAGCTACTATACATGGGGAGCTGGGGAGTAGTCGCATAGAAGAAAACCCGCATGCAGCGACCTGGGGAGCTCGACCAGTACAAGAAGTTATACCTCAGGTGGGCGAGATGTCACTTAGGCGGGCGGGCAGGATCGGCCCACACGACGGCAGCGAACAAGGGCGTGGAGGACCTTCGTCCATGCCAGCGCCAGCTCCGAGAGGACGGTGCGCATCGGCTTCCTACATCACCAACGGCGATAACATCAATGCTGCACCTCCTCACCTCCCCGCAGCGGACGGGATTCGGCCGGATCTGTGACCACCGTTGAGGAGAGAGATAGTGTGGGCACTGTCATCTTGTTTTGATATTGAGAGGGTGAGAGAGCGAGACGCGAGAAACTCTATCAAACAAGAGGCTATAATGGAATAAAACAATCTCTCCATAGCAGTGGTTTTAAATAGAATACGCATGTTCCCGGAAAAAAGAAACGAAAACTGGCGGACAATTTTTTAACGTACCAAGAAAGAAAACTCGATCAGAAACACGCCCCCGCTTCCAGGTCGCGAGAGTCGTCGCGCACACACACATAGACATAGACATGCATATCTATGTTTACGTAAAATTCCATTTCCATCTCCATCTCCAATCATATTTGTCCAACTGGCACATTATTTACGTTGTTAATTATATACGCGGCAATATTAACGTACATCATCTCTTGTTTGCGGACGTCCGGACCGCTGCCACGGCCGCTCCTGACCAACCCGAACCCTCTTCATCACCCTTGTGTGCTTCCCGCACGAAATGGTCAGTGCCGCATTCATGCCTGGCCAGAGCGGACGCGACCTCTCACTAGCGCCGGCATTGAAGCGGCGCAGCGGCCGAGAGAGCGTCGCCCGTGCCGCTTCCTGGTGCACGCGACTGCTCCGCGTTCAAAGGTCGCAATAACCGGCCACAACATGCATGTGAAAAGTTCTTGGGAGCCCGTGCTACAGCTAGCTGTCGTCCCCAACTTGTCGATCTCTTCCAGTAGTACTAGTACTCCATGGCGCGATCCATCGACAAGCAGGCGGGGAAGTTATCGTATACTCGTTTTGCGATGAGTGGCATGCCGAGCGACCATGTGGGGTCGAGCCATGGAGGAGGGTGAGACACGAACGCGACAGACGTGATTTAAATGTTGGTTTTGCTCGATGGCGCGATCCAACGAAACGAAACGTTGGTTTCTCTCCGTTTCCATTTTTCTCCGGAAAAACGGAAACATTCCACTCCATTTTCATTCCTACTCCAAGGTTGCCCCGTTACAACATTCCATCAAATACAAAGGAAAACTAACAAGCATGTTGATGCATCTCAATGATTCACATATCATAGCCAATATTTACTTCACAACTAAAGAAAAAAGTTGTGAGAGCATGTACGAAAGAAAAACTACTGATGGGGTCACTACGACTCAAATCCTAAACCCTAAACAGGATTTAATTTCCTGGCCAGGTAGAACCTATTGAAGGAAAGGCGGCTGGCACCCTTGGATCATACGATGCTTTTGTGCAGTTCCACTAAAATCGAGTTGAGCATCCCTGATGGCAAATATATTGAAGAAGTGTGATTAGAATAATAGTATTGGCACTAGTTCATGAGACATAAACTCATCACAAGTAGAATCCAGTAGAAGTAGAGAAAGATCGACATGGAGATGGAGCTACGTGGGGAGCTGCGGCAGTGGAACAAGCCGGCTCCAAAAGGAAGATGGACTATCTGGGACGTCAGGCTGTAGCTAGAAGGGCAGTTGGGACGCGGCATCGGCCCAAACCGCAGTGACCCCCGATTGGGACGCACCGACTGTGGATTTTCTCCCTCGCTGATGTCGACCGCGTCTACATAGAACACTGTTCCCTTGCCCCAGCTGCGGGATCAGGCCGGATATGTGACCAGCGGTGTGGCCACCGTCGTTCGATGCTTGTGAAGAGAGCAACCCAAGCAAGCAGGCTTGTAGCTTAGGCTCCTGCTAGTGTATATATAGTGGTTTTCTTATTCTCTCCATATCAACCATTTTATATTGCGTACGTGTCATTGAAGAGTGAAATGGTGGTTGCTTCTTCCAACTAACTTATTGTGTGATTTGACTGCTCCTTTATTGGCCCCTACACGTACCCCCCTACGTGTATGCAACAGTCACACGTACACATGCACGCAAAAATGCGCGCGACGCCCTAATGCATGCATGTCCGAGCACACGACATTACACACGTGGTCACGCTCAAGTGCTCAAGCTACACGTGCATGCACGCACATACTCAGCCAGGGTGAGCTAGTGACCGTATAAACACCAGAAAATCTATATATTGAGCACAATGAGCGTATTATGAAGTCCATTGACCGCATTTTTACAAATATACAGTGACAGACAGTGTATTTATCTCGTTTGAAATTAAGCCATATTAATCGGAGAGGAGGTAGTATGGACTAGCATTACTTTGTTGTGTCCCGTCAACTTGCCGAACAAGGAGAAGCTTGTAGGACGGGAGAAGCTTGCGCGTGGTGGCTCGCAGGACAAGGAGAAACTTTTGACTAATGCAAGCTGTCCTTCGCTCAGGCGGTCGACGTGCAACAGTTAATTCGGTGTCAGATTGCCAGAAGCATACACTATACTAGTACTATTATTGTTGTAATTCCCGAAGAGGCGAACGACAAAGCGCAAAGTTTACTAGTACTACTACTATAGTCCATAGAGGTACTATACTCGTACTAGGAACCGGATGGAGGAGCGTCTGCACTCTTATTATATTTTCAAAATGAGATAAAGCAATCTTCAACACATTTGGTTCTCTTCGAGGGTTCTCGCATGTGATAATGGAAGTTGATTGCATGGAACACTCACCACAATTCTCGCTTAATTCTAGCTCATCTCCTGTTACAAATAGGAGCGCTCGGTAATATTTCCTCTCTTTTTTGTTATTCAGCATGTAAACAGGTCAGCAAACCTTGCGGTGCATCTTTGTGCGAACCGTGCTTGCTGCACTTTGAATGTGGCCGAGAGCTGGCTTGATGAAACACCTCGCTCCCTACTTCTTTTTTTGCGGGGTACCTCGCTTCCTAGTGACAAATGTCTTGCCTGATTGTCCTAAGAATGCTTATATATGAATAAAGCTCTCTCATTTACCCGCAAGAAAGATTAAGCCATATTGACCAGAAAGGAGGGAGTATGGACTAGCACTACTTGTTGGTGTGTCCCGTCAACTCGCAGAACAAGGAGAAGCTTGCAGGACAAGGTGACGCTCGCTTACGCCTTTTGACTAATGCAACGTACCTCGCCCAAGCGGTGGACATGCATCAGTTCATTCGGTGTCAGATTGCCAGAGGCATACACTGTAGTACCAAACATGCGGAGTACCATCATTGTTCGACTCCACGAAGAGCAAAGAGCCAAGCGCAAGGTTTAGTAGTACGAGTAGTACTACTACTAAAACTGCATGGTGGAGCCTCTGTACTCTTATTTTTCTTAATCTTTGATAAGGTACACATTTATTCCGGAGAAGGGCGGAAAACGGCAGCCCAACATGTAATGATGATATCAATCAACCATGCTCGAATATATCTTGGCCTCCATGCGAGCCCGTCTGTGTGTTCACGCTCCTCGTCTCTCTCAAGGAACGGCGGGTTGGCCATTTTGTCGTCAATTGAGATCGGTTTGCTCACACTTCGGTCCCACATGTCAGTGATATGCCAAGACGAGGTGCGTTGACCGACTGGCCATACACGTACTTGGTTTTGCACCTTCAGACTACTCCTCCCTCTGTCATAGTTTACAGGGCGCGCTTCATTATGATGCATTTCTCTCAATGCATTTTCACCACCAAAGAGACTTTAGCGCGTTTGGTTTAATGCTCAATTAATTAGGGCGTGGTAACCGCAATTTTCTCTTGATGTAGTACTACGGAGTGGAGTACGTGCATGCATGTGTCTACCCGGGGTGGAAGCACTGCATGCATGTGTGTACGCATTATTTCCTCTAGTAATAGACGCCGTGCTATAACTACCAATTCTATTTTTCAGGCCGACCGCTAGTTGCCTTGGTCCCAGAGATTTTCTCTTTTTCTGAAGTGCGCCGTATTAACAGTGACGGATGGAGTAGTATGAGCGGATTCAAAGAAGAGTGTATTGATGGTTGCTTCTTCCGAGCAACTTACAGTGGGAAAGGTGGGGCTTATGATTTGACTGCTCATTACTCACTATTACTGCGGTGCAACGACCGGTCTGAGTCTCCCATGCGGCTGTGCACTACCCCCTCGATTCCTAAATATACTCCGGAGTATTTGTCTTTCTAGAGATTTCAACGAGTGACTACTCAAATATTTGTCTTTTTAGAGATTCAAATGGACTACTACATATAGATGTATATAGACATATTTTAGAGTGTAGATTCACTCATTTTGCTCCGTATGTAGTCACTTGTTGAAATCTCTAGAAAGAAAATATTTAGGAACAGAGGGAGTACACATATGAAGCAAAATGAGTGAATCTACACTCTAAAATATGCCCATTTGAAATTTGTAAAAATACAAATATTTAGGAACGAAGGAGTATAATTTTGCGCATGGCACATGGACCCGGATGCCGAAGAGGCTTCTGGCAATGCTATCAAGCTTCCAGCATTTGTTTACATAATTGACGTACTATGCAAATAATTTTCCAGCGACATGAAATTATACAATGATGTGAGCTTTCAGCTTTTGTTTCGTGTGTCTTGCCATCGATGCTCTTTCGGAAACAATAAATAACTAACTTCCTTGCTAATCAGAGCTAATATTTACATCACAACTGAAGACAAAGTTGTGAGAAGTTGTTAAATTAAAATTGATCCATGCTTTCATTGGCAGCAACGTCCCCCCAGCTCTGTCTAAATCAACAAGGCATGTTGGGGAAAAAAGTAGCTGTCTGGAGCATGCAACATTCCGATCATTTTGTGCAGTTCCACTAAAGTAGAGCTGAGCGTCCCTATTCCAAAGATATTAAGTGTGATTACGATAATAGAGGACTGCTGATGAAACAATAAACACACAAATAGAAGCCAGTCACCTTTGCAGTCTCTCTTTAGACTAACTAGTTGGAGAAGATTAGGCTCGGAGTTGGATGAGGAGGATAGAGCAAAACCAATCTCCCTTTGTGCAGTCGCAATGAAATGTAGAGACATTGCCCGTGTGACATTTTGGCAGAACTGCACAAAACACTCTTAAGAAAAAAGTGATTTGTGCAGTTCACCAAAAGGTCGCAATAGCAACGAGGTGAAATGGATAGCCCTGTTTGCAAAAAAGAGGTAGAAAGGAAACAATTACTGGCCAATAACAGTTGATGACACATGCGATGACAAAAAAGAAGCATATTCCTTGTCCTAAGGGAACATAACAACACGGTTGTGTTTGCCTAAAACGGTGTGAGGACGAGATTGCAATATGGAAAGTACGCCGGACGAGCTATGTTTTGGGCAAAGAATTGTGGAAGATCCACATGCAGCGACCTGGGAAGACGGGCGGTGGAGCAAGGCCGGAGGGGATACCTGGAGGTCGTCCGGATGTAACTAGGTGAGCGGCGGCGGGCGGAATCTGCCCATACTGCGGCAGTGAGCAGGTGGCATAGGCCCTACCACATCGGATATTGGTCAAAGAGAACGGCGTGTACTGCAGATCGGGACATGCTGCATCGGCGCCGTCGAACGGAGAAACGATGCACGTCCTCCCTTTCCACCGGCGGAGGGGATGCGGCCGGATCAGTGACCAACAATGAGAAGAGAGAGAGGCCACCGCAGCCTTGTGTGAGATACTCTAAAAAGAGACAAACCAGGCAGGCAGGCTCCATTGTATATAGTGGAGCGGACTACCTTTTTCTCCATAAAAATTGTTTTATATTCTGTGTACGTGCCATTGAGCGATATAACTTCATTTCAAAATAATGCGCCAATGCATCAAGTCGAACTTTGTTTCGTGCACGCGTGGTACACGACCTCCGTAGGTAAACAACCGCTACGCGCGTTCAAATTAGCATGTGGGCTGCCATTTCGTACAGAAAAGAGCTCCACCGTGTACCCGCGCGGGTGTGGGCTGGGCATGAAGCGTGAGTACATGCACGGTGGACCTATTCTATTCTTGTATACGTACACCACCTACGTGGGGTTGTGTGAGAGAGATATAGTGTGTGGGTTCGTGAGAGTTTTTTTGGGGGAAGGGGAGGGTGGGGTCAATCAAAAAATGTAACATATGCAATGTGTGTGAAATAGAGTCATGGATATATCATATATAGAGAGGGGGCGATCCACGAGAAGAGAGTGGAGGTATCATCAGCTTGAGGTATCCATAGAATCGAAGAGAGGGATGATGTGTGTGTGCGCGCGCGATCGATAAAGAGTGCCATCGAATTTGTTTGTGACCACGTCAAAGATATAGAGTGGCTGGCCTACTGGAACGTGAGAGGGGACAGGTGCAGTTTGCCTCTGTGGCATGGATACCTACCTACAACGCTCGACTATCGGTGTGTGGTGGGGGGGAGGGAGGCCTAATTAACTATAGAGGTACAATGGCTGGTATATGTGTGGAGGAGGAGAGAGGCCTACCTCATGTATTAAGGGAGATCGATCGTCATCCATGCATATGTGTAGGAGAGGAATAAGGTTGGGAGAGAGACAGAGCTAGAGTGTTGGAGGGGGGTGGTAGTGGAGTTGCTTCTAAAAAATAGTGGGATAGGCTTGCTAGACAACCGGAGGGCACGCCTGCAATATCAATAAGAGAGGGGATGGCTGCCTGTCTGTGCACGTGCATGTGAGAGACGGGTCAGGAGGCATGCACGAATGATGAGGGGGGGGATATGGATGTGGTAAGCAGACATAACTACATAGGAAGATCAATCATCCTTTGTCAGAGAAAGGAGAGACATAACTTTTGAGGTACGTCGATCGATGGGGGGGGGGATAGTTAAAGTCGACCTAGGTATGTGTTGGGAGATCGATCGGTATACATGCATGTGTGTGTTAGAAGCAAATGAGGCACGGGGAGAAGGATAGAGAGAGAGGGATGCATCTAGGAGGTGGTGCGAGAGTAATACTATATCGAGGGGGGAGAAGTGTGCGAGTACGAGATCGATGAAAAGAGGGGTGGGAGTGAGGCATGGACGGTGATAAGAGAATAGGGGAAGCTTGTGTTTTGTGCTAGGCACACCTGGCTAGAGAGGCATATCGATCGATGTGTGGCGTAAAGAAGGAGCTGGGGGGCCTACACACACCGTGGGTGAACGACCTAAAGTGAAAAGACGAATTTGCGCGATGGAGATAGAGAATGCTGAGGAAGGGTTAGAGGGATGCGGGCGTCTGCATGCACGAGAGAAAGTTAGCGCTAGCTAGCTACAAAGATAAGAGGATTGTGTGGGTGTAAAAGACGAATAGAGATCATACTTCATTATAAAAAGTGAATTCGGATATTTGAAGAATTTATCATAGTGTTCGGTCGACGCATGTGTGAATATATAACGGTGATACACATAGTGTGGTTATGAACATGTTATACTACATATAATATATTTTATCTCTACTCTTATAAAAAACGGAGTTGTTGACGATGATGCCATCCTGCAATATAAGCCGTCCGACTTATATCTGACAGATAGGAAGGAAACTATGGCAATTTTGAAAAAAGATACCCACACCCCTCTCCATATTTGCAAATTAGGCCTCCCTTGATCATGTTGATGTTTTGTGGAACGCATGGGCATCTTGCTAGTACTACGTATAACATATAGAACATTGATCATAATTTGGGCTAATGTGTGGCTTTTGCAGCTCAGGTCTAAATACTTGTCATAATGTAGGGTGCGGGGCACTATACTATGTGTGATAAACATGGTGTACACGTATGGAACATGGTTTAGATTATGAATATATAGTTAGTACATCAAATGTACTATTATTTGGAATCAACATCAAGTGTATTCAAAAAATAGAATTCGAGTTCATGTAGTACACATAGTTCATATCTATCTCTATAGTAATCATGTGGTGTGTTATTAAGGTAATACACGAATGATGGTTGAAGTTGGCAACAATCATGACTATAGATTTGTAATTGAAATTGAGAAACGAATTCAAATTCAGTTCGAATTGCAGCGGTAGTATAGACATTTTGGAATGCACTAAAATGTTGGTATGAGTAGGTTACATGCATTATACAACAAGCGAAAAAATTTAATTGGACATAACATGGATTCATACTACCGAATAGCATTTAATTGCACTAAATTGTTGGTATGAGTAGCTTTAAATAGCATTTTTATAGTAAAACGGGGCAAGACTCTCTCTTTGAGTGGTGTGAATAGTTTTTTTTTCGTTTTCATTTTGGTTGAGGGAAGTGTGAATTGATTTGGTACGTACAAGTACAATATTACACGTTAGGCTTGTCCCTAAAATTCAACCCGCGCCTTGTTATATCCCAAAAATTAAGATATCGTGCTCCCAAAACTGGGGCCTTCACAACCCGCGCCTTGCTATCCCGAAACTACAACACGCGCGAAAACTCCCTCCAGCTGCCAAATCCCGACACGCGAAATCCCCCTTCTAACCCTGAGCCGAAAGGGCCGCTAGTTCAAATTGGTGTGGGGTACTTTTGTAAAACACCCTACATTTTGGACAAGCGCGTCCCTAAGTCATGGTTCACCCCCTCACATCACCTCCTTTTTGCCATTCGAAATCCCAGGCCGCCATAACCTCTCCGGCCCAGCCGCGAAACCCAACCCTCCTCCGTCCGCCACCTCACCGCTGCCTAGCCGGAGCCTCTTCCCCGATGACGTCGTCCACAGCAATAGCTCGACGTCCCTCGTCCACCTCCCCGGATGAGGATCCGTCGTCCATCTCATCGCCCCGCCGGTTCAGCCGCCCCGTCCTCCACCTCCAAGGAGCTGCTCTGATGATCGCCTCATCTATCACGGCTGCTCCATCCCCATAGCGCCGCCTTAACCTGCTCCACCAGAACCGAAGCATCCTCACTGACTCCTCGGATGAAGCCGAGGCCTACTCGGTGCCACCAAAGAGGTTGTACACTCATCACATCGCACCTTCTCCTTAGCTCGACCTCCCGGTGCCGACGGTGCTCCATCCCGCACCCCCATGGAGCGGCTACCTTGAAGCCGGCGCCGCAGGCGACATCTCCACGGCGGATCTCCCCCAGTGCGAGGCACCTTCGGTGGCGGCGTCCATTCCAGCCGGATCTGCTGTTGCTACTCCGGCTCTCGCTCGCTCGCGCTGCTGCTGCTCCGGCTCTCGCTCGATCGCTCGCTCGCCAAGCTGCTGCTGCTCCGGCTCTCGCTTGCTCGCTCGCGCTGCTGCTGCTACTCCGGCTCTCGCTCGATCGATCGCTCGCCTAGCTGCTGCTGCTTCAGCTCTCGCTCACTCGCCCAGTTGCTGCTGCTCCGGCTCTCGCTCGCTCGCGCTGCTGCTGCTCTCCCCCTCGCTCGTTCTGCTGCTCTGCTCCGATTTAGCTACACTTCAGTTGACCAAATCGACTTCTGGGTCAGTCGATTTTCAGGTGGTGGGGGGCTAGCCAGAGTTAAGGAAGAACCACTCGTAGTGGGGACGGGGGTTCGCCGGAGAGGTACCCCACTATCTGTCTTAGGGTTCAGGGTGGGGGCGGGGGTCCTATAGGGCTGGCCGGGGCAGCGGCGGACCGACGGTGGGGAGTTGTTTCGGGGCGGCGAGGTGGCGCTAGGCCCGGCGGTACGGCCGGTGGTGGCTGGCGGCTCAAGGGGGTGCAGGTTGAAGATGAACTGCAGGCCCTCCCTAAACTACATGTCAAGTGCCTCTCTGCTACCATTGCGTTCAGTTTCGACAGTAACATTCAGATTTCACAGTAAATTTCAATTTCGACAGTAAAGTTCAGAGTCAACAGTTTTTACCTCATTTGTTGTAGTCAGGTGGTTTTTGGTGATGTAATTTACATCTATTTTACATCATCTATTGGAGATGCTATTAGAATCCCACTTGAGATTGATGATGTCTGTCTTGTGCCGCTTCAGCCTTGACGTCTTACGGCTCACCGGGGCTGCTCCAACGATAGAACGATCCATCACAACAAAGCAGTGCCCTGGACGCCATCTACAGATTCCTCAGATCTTCCTCCACACCTCCGACAACCACCTCTGCCTCAACTACTTCAGCGACCAACCCAATGATGCTAAGATCGACACGGCTACGACAAAGAGATTGTACAGTTGTTGCATCACTTATTACTATACACTCATGTCGATCCATTAGGGCTATTTTGGTTCAACGGAAAAACATGGCAATTGGGAATTTTCCAACGGCACTCTACTATTCAATTATTCACGCATTTTTATTGAAAGGAATGAAGCAAAACATCCACCTGGACCTACTTGTCAAAATCCTATGCATGAAAACAAGACGAAGTGCATTAGTGGCCGAATAACATTCTAACTGTACACGCTTTCATATGGTTTCACTTTATTTTGGCCATGTTTGATTGCATTCCTCTGCTCTTCCAATTCCTGTAAACCAAACACTCAAGTTGACAGAAATCCTGTGTCTACAAATGCTTTGTTTACCATGTGCATTCCTATCCTATTCCGGTGTTTTCCCTATCCCTGCATTTTTAGAATCATGCAAGCCAAATGAGCCCTTACAGAATTACTTTAGTTACAGGTAGGTGTCGAAGGGAATTTTGTGTGGTTTGTCCTGCTCCTGCCGCGATGTCGTCCACCTCAACTGAGCTGCTCCATCGACAGAAACATCCACCAAACCAGACATCACGACTCCTGACCATCTTTCGCCGCCTCAGATCTCCTTCCCTGCCGCCGGCACCCACCGCAAACGGCATCACCATCCTCGACTCAGCAGATGAACCTGAGGAGTACACGGGTCCACAAGAGAGGTCGCACTGTTTTGTTTCTGCTTATGTTATGCATTGCTTAAAATTACCTGCTACTTTATCGTCATGTTCACCTCTTGGACTCCAAGTCAGGTCCAGATTAATGTTCAAACTGGAGTTCTAAATTAGTTGTGGTGCACATATCGAGGAAGCAATGAATAGTATCTCTGTCTAATATCTGGTTCACCTAGGGTAAGCCTATGTTGTTCATCTTGGGTGGGAAACAAATAGGAAAGCAATCATCATCTGTGCTTTTATTAAATTAAAGCAATCATCAGCCTGCTATCATTATTTTTGGATCCATCCACTGGTTGTTACCATCACTCTAAATTTCTGCATGCTCTCCTTACATAATCTCACCATATTTTTTTCGTATGCATGTCAGATATTGTACACATTCGTGCTGAATATGTAAGAAAAAGAGAAGAGTCTTGCGCGGCAATACAATGTCATGCAGACATCGCTCCATGGTGGTTTCAATGGCAAACCCTCCCCACCCCTCTCCAAATTGTAATCCAGAGGAAGATATTTGTTCTGAGGCGGATCCGGACGCCGCTGACCACTCCTATTTACCCCCAAGGTGTTTGCTCTACCTTGGCATGATGATGTTAGTCATATCATGCATATGTTGCCTTGCAGTGCCTACTTTTGACATCATATATGTCATCTGCTTAGTTTAGACATGTTCTGTAATGCCACCTGTTTAGTTTTTATACATATATGGGAATTGTGCAGTCTCATGTCTTTTAGCCAGCCATAATATACGTGAAATGTGCAATGCCATCCTGTTTAACCAGGTATCATATATTTGAAGGATATCTTGCCCATCCTTTTCCTCATTACATTTCCATTTGTCGACAATGTTTGTACATTAAACTACTCTTCCTGTGAATTAGCCATTTGAGTGGGAGATTGAAAAATCTGGAATGAAAACAAGGCCTTCAGCGCAGACAGTGCTACCTGTCGAAGCAGATCTCTTGTTGGGTCCTGATAGCTCCTCAGAGATGGATTCAGAGACAGATGACCAGTCCTATTCCCCCACCGAGGTGTATGCTCTAACTTGGCACGGTTATACTGCTCATATCATGCATATGGTGTCTTGCATTGCATAGATTAGACATCATATACACAATATTCAACACCATGTTCTTAGTTCAGACATCATATCTAATGCCCTCTGTGTAGCATATAAATCACATATGTGAATTAAATGATGCGATCCTGATTACTTAGATAACATGTAGGTGAATTATGTCAAGTGATCCTGTTTAGTTATTCATCATATCTTTGAATTATGTTATGCTATGCTATCCAGTTTAGATAGACATCATATATGTGAAATTATGTCATGCTATCCGTTTTAGTTAAACAATATACATGTCAACTACTGCATCTGTCTCTCATACAGTACTACTGTTGTATTTCTCCGACCTCTTTTGAGTGGTAATATATTCAGGTAGGGAAGCTCTCCCTCCCAGTGACCGTTCAAAAAAATGTACATGTCAACTATTTCATGCCCTCTTTTTTCCACACTATCTATTGCATCTGTCTCTCATACAATGTCTGTACATTCAACTATGTTTCCTGTTTAATAGCCATTTGAATTGGAGCGGGTGATGCTAGCATCTAGAAGACTAAAAACATGGTCTTCAAATAAAACAGTGCTACCTCTTGGTGGAGATAGCACCTCAGTTGTGCATGCACGAAAACCAGCCCTACCACACATAACCCAAACTCTCGCAGATTGTACCCCTACTGCGATGGACAAAGAACCAGCTTCACCCAATCTAACCCCAACCCCAGCAGATAGTAACCCAATTCCTGTTGACACAGCACCATCTCCACCATAGAGCTCCCAAACAAGAGCAGTTAGTAAGGCAGCTCCAGTGCCCAAAGGGCCAGTACTACCACGGCAAATCCCAACTCCACCAGTTAGTACGCCTATTCCTGTGGAGGAAGCACAACCAGCTAGTCGTAGTTTAGCATCTATCGCATTTGATGTTGTTAAATCGTATGTGCGTATCTTCCCATCTTGGAAATATTATACTGAAGATGAAGGAAAATGCCAGTTGCAGGTGTTTGTCCAGGAGTTATGTGTAAGTAATGTTATTCGTGGCAATTACTTTGCTTTGTCCCATACATCCTACCTCCATGATGGTTATAATACAGCAATTTTTCCCATTTTTCTCTATAGAGAAGGACCGATTTGGAAACTCAGGATGAGGTAACCTATGCTAATACCGCTGCAATCTTCAAGAATTCTTAGTGGAAGTATCGAAATTACCTGAAGAAAACGTACTTCACCAGCAAAGAAACTCATCAAATTCTCATACGTTCTCCTGAGACACATTTACTGGACGATGACTAGGAACGCCTTGTTCTGTACTGGTCCCGAACCAAGAATGTGGTAAGGTCTATGAGCTCATTTTCTATTTTTAAGTACTATATTCTTGCATCTTACTGTACTCTTTTCATGTAGAACAAGTGCCTAAACCTGAAGAACAACTGTTCTAATTTAAGATTCCCTTGCTATCATAGTTCAAAAAAGCGCTAGGCGTTAATTGTGCATTTTGCCACCGCCTGGCGCTTTACTGACCAAAGTGCATGCTTATGCGCAGTTATGCACAGATTAAGCATAGTTATGCGCAATGCGTTTTGCCAACGCCTAGAGCCTAGGCGCGCTTAAGCGCTCAATTAGGCGCGCCTTTTTTAACTATTATTGCTATCGTGCATACTGATTTGCTCTTGTATCACTGTATTTACTCATACAAACTTATTTTTAAATTGAAGGATCCAATCGAAACTTCAATGGCACAGCAGGTATGTTCACACATGTTTCTTTAACAGACTTGTTCTTATCAATAGCTCTATTGATTTCAATTTCAATTGTGTATACAATAGACTTCTCATATCATGCACATTGCTAGCATCACAACAGAGCCAATAGCGCTGTTCTACATGTAGACCCGTGGTACCCATCTGAAATCTTGTTGTGCCGTGTAGTTTCCCACGCTTTGTATTCTTTAACTGCTGCTTTGTCTTGAACTGATATGATTTGAACCATGTCTCTCTTTTGATTTGGCAAGACAATGGAGTGACCATAGGACATAGATATATGTTTGTTTGATGCTTTTATTATGTACTAGTACTTGGCAATAGAAGACTTGGTAGTTTAATCCTGTCCACCTTACTAATGAACTGGTTCACCGAAATGAGTTTCATATACTAGTACATGCTAAACTGTTATGTGTATGCTTGTTTCTTCTTTTAGAATGCTGACAAAATATTCGGGAAGAGTGCCTTATTAAGCAATGGTAAAGGAAGTAATGCAGATAAGGTTCAGGATAGTGACACATCCTTGTTGATATCCAACAAAACTGATAAAATAGCTAAGGAAGACTATCTTGAAGACAGTGAGACAACCCCAAGGTCCTGTCTTGGTTTAGTGTTGGAGTTACTGGCCACTACCGCTTGCACAAGCTATTCAAACTCACTATCTGAATCAGTTCGGTTTCTTGAGTCTCAACTACAAGCTGAAAGACATCAATCAGCTGTGCTACGACAAGAAGCGGAAGGACTTCGGAAGTCCCTGGAGCATTCAGATGCATACTTTCTGGTGCAACAGCAAGCGTTGGAGGATTTTAGCGCCAAACAGGACAAAGCTAATAAGCTTGCAAAGCTTATTGCCAGCATGGTGGATACCCAGGATAACGTTTCTTGAGCTCTTGTGAAGTTGTTTCAGTTATGCTCTTGTTTTGCTACCGCGTTTATTTGCACTGGTGGCTAATTTTGACGGTCAGTGTATGTAATATGCTGCTTTGTTCCCTATATTTGCACTGGTGGCAAACTTTGATGCCCAGTGGATGTAATATGTGTAATAGCGGTAATAGGCTAGCGTTAATTGCTTGCTTATTTATTTCCTTATTGTCTTATTTAGTTGTTTGCTTGTAGTCACTGCAGTTCTTTTTCTGTGTTTTTCTAGTGGCCACAATAACCTATTTTTGGAAACTAGGCCAAAATAATCATGGCAACACACGGACTGTTGTAACCATGGGCCTCCCGTGGGCCGTATGATCCATGGGCCTTCTACGGGCCGTAGGATCCATTTGCCTTCTATACGGGCCGTAGGACCGATGGGCCTTCTACGGGCCGTATGATCCATGGGCCTTTTACGGGCATTACGATCCATGGGCCTTCTACGGGGCGTATCATCATTTTGCCAATCATGGGCAGTACTATTTGTGGACAATAACGGGCAGTTTATTGGCCGTATTTGATAAATCTATGAAAACAGCCCAACGGGTTTTTTTTACATGAAAACGGCCCAACGTATTAACAGGGCCGACTGTAACCACGGGCTGAATTTGGCCCAGAGGAAGAAAATGACAGTAACGGGCCGTAAGTAACCGAATGTTGGAAATGAGCCCAAGAATAAATGGGCCCTGGGAAGGCCGAAAGATATCATGGGCTGGAAACGGCCCAATGGAATAATGGGCCATTAATGGGTATAAAGTGATACACTGTTCATTACAGGCCAGTTTTACCACGGGCCGTTAAGGGGCCGAGGGTTACTAAGGGCCTCATATGGGCCGAAAGACTTCATGGGCCATACATGGGCCAGAAGTTAAAACGGGCTGGAATTATATTAGACGGCCCAAATGACGCTACTGGGCCTAATTCGGATAGGCCGTAAACGGGCCCTGGATAGCAGGCTGTAAATGGGCTATATGCGAACAGGTCGTTAACAGGCTTGCCATGGGCCAGCCCGCCACCTTTTGACCAAGTCAAACGGGTCGGCCTTTTCATAGGAATGGGCCTCTGTTGGGCCGTGCCACGTGTCGGCGTATCATAGGCGCTTTGGGTCCAATGAGCGGATGACATCTGTCCCAATGGTGAGCCGACACGTGTTTCCTCTAGCCAATGATGATTGTACACGTGGAAAATCCCCACTGGTCGGGGCTGTTAACGGGTTATCGGATCCAAAATCGAACCTGATAGCCTGACGGTATTCCATTACGGTGGATGCCACGTGTCGCTCACCCTTGACGAAAGCACTTCTGTGACGCGCGATTTATCGTCATGGAAGTGGACACTTCCGTGATGATAATTTTTTTAATGTCATGGAACACTTCTACGACAACACAGGTATCACTATCTTGATTCTATCATAAATTTGTCATGGATGTACATGCATGACAAAAAAGTGCGACCTACTGTGACAAACACGTATCATCATGGAAGTGTAATTTTTTTGTAGTGACCTAAGATGACTTATTCACCTAGACGGAGGGAGTAGTAGGAGTACCAGGGCCAGTTCTTTTAGGCTTCTAGATTAGTAATCCCATAACTACTACCTCCGTCCTTGTTTATTGGTCCCCATTGTAATCTGTGTCAAATTTTGATCATAAATTTAACTAATAAAATGTTAGTGCATGTCACATGCACTAACATTTTATTAGTTAAACCTTTGGTCAACATTTAGCACAAATTACAATGGTGATGAATAAACCAGGACGGAGGTACTAGTAGTAGTTTAGAGGCCCAAATAAATGAGTGAGGCTCCTTAGGGGGTGTTTGTTTCCAGAGACTTCTTGGTGAGGGACTAGAAAAAGTCCCTCTTAGAGACTTTTTAACCAAACAGGAGGGGCTACTAGGGACTAAAAGTTGCGTTTTGGGACTAAATGAAGAAGACTCTCAAGGAGAGTCTTATTTGGGACTTTTTGAGACTTTTCCAACAATGCCCCTCCCTGCACCCATTGCCCCGCCGGCCCATGGTGTTGTTTGGTTGTTATTTTTCTGTATACTAGGGGTAACATGGTCATTTAATAACCTCCAGGGAGGGACTAGGGACTTTTTAGTCCCTAGAAAAAAATAGGGAGGGACTTTTTAGGGACTAGGGACTTTTTAGTTGGGACTAGAGAAAGTCCTAGGACTTATGAACGAAACACGGCCTAAATGTTACTCTCCACTACAACTAGTCTTCTTTGTTTTTTATAATATACTAGTTGTAGCTGTCAAATCGAATAGTATTGTGCCATCCGCTGCACGCCCGGCTGAACACGCCTCCTCGCTCCATCAAACCCCTTCGTTAAACCCGCATGCAAACCGCGAAACCTACTCCGGCCCGCGGGAGGAAAGCCGGTTGCCGCTGGAGAATAATAGTGTCACGTCCAATCCATTTGAGTTAATTGCGTGTATGATTCCCCCTCTATAAAAAGTTGATCCTTCCTTAATCTTGTATTCTAAGTACTCTATGGGTTCCACTATCAGTACAGTGTACATGACTTGTAGGCTGGCTACAGATTCGTATAGAAAGTTAAAACGAAACAAATCCATCCTTAATCTTGTATTCTAAGTACTCTGTGGGTTCCACTGCCAGTACAGTAGCGAAAGAAGTATATAATAAAAAAATATAAAAAGCTAAAGGTTAGGATAGAATTCGAACTCAGGTCATCGCGCTGCGAGCATCCGGCCCGGACCAGTACACTAGGTGTTCGTTGCGGACAATGCAAGAGATAAACCTTTATAACAATGAGCCTGTCCGTTGCAACGTATCCAAAGTAGAATAATACATATTCACAAATTTGAAAGAAAACAATTTAGTTTTGATATACATATCACTAAAAATGTCTTATGTTTCACTCCAGATATATTCTTTGGGCTGTTTTGATGAAGTAGGGGAGGAATGTGCTTGGTTTCAAGATACTATCGGGTTTTGTGTAAACTGGAGCAGAGAAGTGGGAATTGTTGCAAAAGGCGACAACTTACATCACAGCCGTTAGATGCAGATCTAATGGTCAGAAATGGCGGATGGCAGACACACCATCATCACCAAGTGAGTCTTTTATAGGAGTAGGAGTAGAAAAAACCGAGTTAGTGATGATGTTGTGCCTGCCATCTTATAATATAGACTGTCCGATCTATATCTGACGGATAGAAAGCAAACAGCGACAATTTTACAAAAGATACCCGCACCTCTCTTCACATTTACAGATAAGGCCTTTCCTCGTTCATCCTTATCTCCCACAACCTCATTGCTGAGCAATTAAAAAAAGAAGTCTCTGGAACAATCTGGCATGGTGGCCGCTGCCGGCACCGTCCATCCCCATGCCTCCGCCTAGTCCGACGACTAGTCACCACCACGCCCCACTCCTCCTCACCTTATCTATCATCTTTCTCGAGATATCATTTTTTCGATGAAATGGTCGACATATCATTTTCTGATAAAATTCTCAAGATATCATTAGTTTTTACACATGGGATTACTCCTGCATGGGTCAATCACAACAGGTGTTTTGTAAAAAGAAGCATCTTGATGTTCCGTGCAATGCACGTGCATCTTGCTATTTTTTCTGCATATAATTCCAAACACCACGTAGACACGGTCTTTGACCATTTTACAACTATGTTAGTATCATTGTTAGTGGTCAGCCGATGCAAGTTATAGCCCCAGGTGTTTTAACCTTTTTTAGTAATGATATCTGGCGATTGGTCGCCACGAGCTCAATCCTGGCAAATGCCACATAACCATCAGATTTCCATCCGACAGTGGCCTGTTTTTAAGCCATAATATTTGACAAAACCGCCACCCTTTCACACGTACTGTAACTGCATCGCGAGCATTTACAACTGCCATGTCTCCCAGCGAATGTTTGCTGGGGATTGGAGTTAGCACCGATGGTGGTTCGTAGTCGTTCCACGCTCGGGCATTGAACTTTGTAACTATTTTAGAATAGAATATATTACTCCTCCAGTCCTACTCCAGTACTACTCTACTCAAGCAAGTTAGGGCATAGTAGTAGGTACTATAGGGAGTACCAATACTGTGATCACTCAAGTGAATTGTCTAGCATCGATATGACCCTATGCTGCTGGTATGTGTCTCGTAAGTCAAGTGGTGTGTTGTAGTCATCATCACCTGTAAACTTCCCGCAACACATATTCGCTTCTCCATCTTTGTCCGCACATAATCTCGTCCAATCTTCCATCCCGGCTAAGGCGCCTCCCCCCCTCGTCCGAAACCCAAGCACTAACAATGGCAGAACCAAGTAGCATCCGCCGAAAGAGTGGCTGGAATTTGCTCCCCACAGAGGTAATCAAGATAATTGTTTTGTGTGTGGACAATCTCAGTACCATGCTGCTCGCCGCGTGCTCGTCGGGGCTGTACCATTTACTCAAAGCCCTCAGGCCGGAGCTTTTTAAACCAGCTCATTGCTTGCTGATGCCGCCTGATCTTCAGAAACGGCGTGTCATGCAGCATAATGATCGTAGGGTGGCGAGCATCAACCCCATTGACTGCGATCTGATCCCCGTCACGCTCAACTACATTAACGGTATGTACTGGGTCGGCATGAACACATCTTGGATGGTGCTCATCAACGGTCGCGGCAGCTGGATGCTCATGGAGGTCTACACCCGGCGATTGATCCCCCTTCCTTCGATTAACACTGCACTGCTTTGGCACCGCGGCCCAGAATACTTGGACTCTTACAGTAGCCAACATGATACCAAGTTTGATTTGCTCAAGGTTGTAATCTGCCAAGTGCCCACAAGATCTGCAAATTATAAAGACTTCAGGCTAATTGGGTTCTTCAACCGCGGTCTCGCCTATCTGTCAGGTCACTGCGGTAAGTGGATAAATCTGCACGTCCATCGCAGGATCATACACCATCCATGGTTCTTTGATGCCATTGAATACAAGGGCTTCATTTACGCTGTCGACTCCTTCTATGGCTGGACGTATTGCTGGCCTACTCCAGTCATCGCTACAAACGGCTGTTACAGCAGTATGTTACTTTCCTATGATATCATGATGGCTTGCTTATATTACTGTCAACATTTACTGAAAAAATATTCATGCTCATAACCTGTTGTTCTTAAGATTGACTACATTAAGAGCCCTTTTTTATTTGACTCCAACTTGATATGATGTTGTAGGTCGCCTGGTGTCCCTACCCTTCCTAATCCCAGAACCTTTCAAAGAAAAGAGGCATGGCAGTTGTAGGTGGTTCCTGGCTTGATCAAACAATGATGAACGATTGATGATCGTTTGCACGTACCAGACATGTTGTTTTGCGAAATACAATCACAGTCACTGCAAGGTCTTTGAGCAGGATCCCAGCTTCTCTGGGCCTTCAGGAATTTTTGAATGGAGGCTAGTAAGTATCCTTGGTACACACTCTCTATTTCTCGGACTGAATTATCTGTTTAACCAGGAGATAACCGAAGGCAAGGATCATGATGGCAGTGTGGTTTCGTTCATCAGGCAAAACTGTGTGTACACAGCGTACCATGCGTCTCTGCATGCACCATACTCTGATATGTGCCGCCACGCTCTGCAGCCCAAAGTAGGAGAGAGGGTCGCGAGTATCAGACTTCGACCTGCTGGCTGGAGTTTCCCCCGTCAGGCACCCATCTGGTTCAAGCCGTCAGCCAATCTCTACAGCTTAATAAATAGAACGTCTAACTGAGCCAGTTAGTTAGATGCGTACACTTGGTGTAGTAGGATCTTTATTTGGTTTGATGCATACACTTGTTCTTTTTTGGTAGCCCTTTTGTAATGATGGCTGATGTTTGGTTTGGAAGAGAAAGCTGCATCTTTACTATTCTAGCCTTCTTACTGCTTCTGTTGCACCCCCTAGCCCTAGTTGCTGATGCTGCTGTTTTCAATGTACAATCAGTACTATATTTTGTCTGTTGGTTGAATAAATGTGTTGTTAGAACGACAGACACAATGTTTTGGAAGTCATTGCACGGTCCTATCCTTTAGTTCCCGTACCGTATGTAGCACATACTATTTTTGGTACGGAACACATTTTCCACTTGTTGATA
Organism: Aegilops umbellulata; assembly: GCA_032464435.1. Lineage (NCBI taxonomy): Eukaryota > Viridiplantae > Streptophyta > Magnoliopsida > Poales > Poaceae > Aegilops > Aegilops umbellulata. The sequence goes on from CP136054.1 coordinate 105,571,615, forward strand.
ACAGCAATCCACTGATGAAGGCCCAATAGAAGAGCCCATAATTAACTGGAAGGGAGGCTCTCACATGAATCCGGCCAAGGTACATGCTCATGTTCCCCTAAACATAAATAAGTAAATAAATAAAGCTAAATGCTCATGCACCAGTTCTTTAAATTCACGATTTAACAGGAGGATATTATTTCCTATGACAGTGTCGTTACATTCAGTCGATATTATTCTTAGGCAAAGATAGTGACCAGTCTACTTTCTCCCTCCATTTTCTTCCTGCAACCAGTGGACCCATGCAAATCGTAGTCAACTTCATAAATAATTCTGGTCCATTTTTTATTTTTCAATAAGAATGTCCAACCCAACCCAGCACATTGGCGACAAAACTTTATCCTCTGCCTTGGTGCACTCGTCGCGGCACCGCCGTCCGACCCTGTCAACATAGTGAATCGGGAGAGGACCATAGTTGTGAGTATGACATTGCGGACCCACCAGGTCCACTCCCGAACACAAGCAAGCGCCTCTTTTACTACTCAGATGCACCCCTCGTTTTTTACTCTAATCCACCCTGCTGATATCTGGGACCCACATCATTTTCAACATATAGTCAATTAAGGACAGAATTGCACAACTTTTTTTGAGTAGTAATTCGGAGGAGCAGGCTATAAACTGGGTTGTGCGGTCTCTGCGGCCCGTCTAACAACATGACCAGCCCAACAATTTTTCTTTGGGAAAATAGGTAGCCCAGTATTTCTTTTGGAAGAATACCCAAGCTAGGCCTATTTGTTTTCTCCGACTTACTGGGCTGCAAATCTTTCAAGACGAGGATGGATGCATTCCGGCCTGGCCAAAGAGTATGGTAAGTGTTTGTTAAAAGTAATATCAAAGGGGTTGAAAATTCCAAAACCATTATAGCAAATGGGAAATTAACATGGCATAGTACTAATTTTTTTGTTCTTGTTCTTCACTGATATTTTATATTTCATTGGATTTAACATGGCATAGTACTAATTTATTTTTAAATTTGTTTTAGTATGGCTACTAATTTTTGGATTAAGAATATTTTGTTCCCTAGCAAAAATTTGCGAATTTTCAAAATTTCGCACATATTTAGTTCAATTTTTTAACCCTGGTACTCACCAGAAAATGGGCAGCAATTCTAAAAATGGAAAATGGGATGCAATAAATTCAATATGAATTAGAAAATGAGTAAAAATTATAAAAATAATAGCAAATTGGCTGTACACGCCAAAGATTTCGAGGCTAACTTGTTTACGCAAGGCTTTGTCAGTCAACACACGATTCTAGCAGCAGTGACTGTTGGATGTCCATCCAACGGCCGACGTGCTTCTTCAATCTCTGATCTTCCTGCTCCAACCACCTAAACTAGTGCCGGCGGGACTGCCTGCTCCAACCTCTTGTGGCCCGCTATGATGCCATGCAGGCTTCACCGGCCCACCCAACTCCCTCCGCTGTTCTGGCCGCACGCAATTAACTGCCTCCTTATTACGTGAAAAAAAAACGATTCCTTCCACTGAAATCTGGGGCGCACTGGTAGGGAGGCTGACATGTGGGCCTACTAAGTTGACGCATGCGCAGGGCTTGTCAACTTAGTCAACAAACGATTCTAGCAGCAGTGACCGTTGGATTTGAATCGAATGGTCCTGCTGCTTCTTCAACCGCTGCTCTTCTTGCACCAGCCGCCCAAACCAGGGCCGGCGAGACTGCCTGCTCCTGCCTCCCGTGGCCGACTGTGCTGCAGCGGAAGCCTCACCTGTTGGGGAACGTAGTAATTTCAAAAAAATTCCTACGCACACACAAGATCATGGTGATGCATAGCAACGAGAGGGGAGAGTGTCGTCCACATACCCTCGTAGACCGTAAGCGGAAGCGTTGTGAGAATGCGGTTGATGTAGTCGTACGTCTTCATGATCCAACCGATCCAAGTACCAAATGCACGGCACCTCTGAGTTCAGCACACGTCTAGCTTGATGACGTCCCATGAACTCCGATCCAGCAGAGCTTCGAGGGAGAGTTCCGTCAGCACGATAGCGTGATGACGGTGATGATGTTGCTACCGACGCAGGGCTTCGCCTAGGCACCGCTATAATATGATTGAGGTGGATTATGGTGGAGGGGGGCACCGCACATGGCTTGGAACGATCAACTTGTGTGTTCAAGGGTGCCCCCTCCCCGCCCCCGTATATAAAGGACCAAGGGGGGAGGCCGGCCGGCCCTTGGGGTGCGCCAAGGACCGGGGAATCCTCCTCCTAGTAGGAGTAGGACTCCCCTTTCCTAGTCCAATTCGGACTCCTCATGGGAGGGGGCGCGCCAACTCCTGGTCTGCTGCCCTCTCGCTCCCCTCAGGCCCACTAAGGCCAAATACTTCCTCGCGGCGTTCCGGTAACCCCTCCGGCACTCCGGTTTTTTCCGAAACCACCCGGAACACTTTCGGTGTCCGAATATAGCCGTCCAATATATCAATCTTTACGTCTCAATCATTTAGAGACTCCTCATCATGTCCGTTATCACATTCTTGACTCCGAACTAACTTCGGTACATCAAATCACATAAACTCATAATATCGATCGTCACCGAACGTTAAGCGTGCGGACCCTACGGGTTCGATAACTATGTAGACATGACCGAGAAACGTCTCCGGTCAACAATTAATAGCGGAACCTGGATGCTCACATTGGTTCCTACATATTCTATGAAGATCTTTATCGGTCAAACCGCATAACAACATACGTAGTTCCCTTTGTCATCGGTATGTTACTTGCCCAATGCATCATCCCACAACTAACTCATTAGTCACATTAGTCGGTATCTTTATACCTAGCTCAATCTCGTTACCAGCAAGTCCCTTTACTCGTTCCATAATGCATCATCCCACAACTAACTCATTAGTCACATTCCTTGCAAGGCTTATAGTGATGTGCATTACCGAGAGGGCCCAGAGATACCTCTCCGACAATCTTAGTGACAAATCCTAATCTCGATCTATGCCAACTCAACAAGTACCATCGGAGACACCTGTAGAGCACCTTTATAATCACCCAGTTACGTTGTGACGTTTGGTAGCACACAAAGTGTTCCTCCGGTAATCGGGAGTTGCATAATCCCATAGTCATAGGAACATGTATAAGTCATGAAGAAAGCAACAGCAGTAAACTAACAACGATCAAGTGCTAAGCTAACGGAATGGGTCAAATCCATCACATGATTCTCCTAATAATTTGATCCCGTTTATCAAATGACAACTCATGTCTATGGTTAGGAAACTTAACCATCTTTGATTAACGAGCTAGTTAAGTAGCGGCATACTAGTGACACTCTTTTTGTCTATGTATTCACACATGTATTATGCTTCCGGTTAATACTATTCTAGTATGAATAATAAACATTTATCATGAAATAAGGAAATAAATAATAACTTTATAATTGCCTGTAGGGCATATTTCCTTCAGTCTCCCACTTACACTAGTCAATAATCTGTATTACACGATAATGATTCTAACACCCATGGAGCCTTGGTGCTGATCATGTTTTGCTCGTGAGAGAGGCTTAGTCAACGGGTCTGCAACATTCAGATCCGTATGTATCTAGCAAATCTCTATGTCTCCCACCTAGACTTGGTGGTAGATGGAATTGAAGCGTCTCTTGATGTGCTTGGTTCTCTTGTGAAATCTGGATTCCTTTGCCAAGGCAATTGCACCAGTATTGTCACAAAAGATTTTCATTGGACCCGATGCACTAGGTATGACACCTAGATCGGATATGAACTCCTTCATCAAGACTCCTTCACTTGCTGCTTCCGAAGCAGCTATGTTGAAAGCACAAGTGATCCCTGGGTGGTTTTGGTAATTAATGTCAACATATCTCTTGTTGGACTAACACTTTTACCTAGTATGTTTCAGATAAGTTCAACAATGGAGTGGCATGGACTAGAGGATGTGGAACCCCTTCAAGATGCTAAGGACAAAGAATTGGCTCAAGCTTCAAGATCAAGACTCTACATTTTCTATTTTAGTGATCCAAGATCACATTGAGTCTATAGAAAAACCCAATACTATCAAGAGGGGATGAGGTATTGCTTAATGGCTTGCTTGATCAAAGTGCTTAGTGATATGCTCCAAAACCCTCAACTACCTTCCCACATCCACAAATGACCTAAACCAAAAGTCAAACTCGGCCCCACCGATTCTTTCTATCCGGCGCCACCGAGTTTCAGATGTCATAGCCACTGCCACAAACCCTAGCAAATCGGTTTCACCGATAGGGATCTCAGTCTCACCGAGATGGGATTGTAATCTCTCTGTGTATGTCCATTACCAAAATCGGTCTCATCGAGTTTGAGCAATCGGTACTACCGAGATTACAATGCAAACCCTCTGGTTAGCTTATTACCAAAATCGGTCCCACCGAGTTTGTGTAATTGGTCTCACCGAGTTTGCCTGACCAACTCTCTGGTTAGCCTATTACCAAAATCGGTCCCACCGAGTTTGTGTAATCGGTCAAACCAAGATTATGTTATGCCCTAACCCTAACCATATCGGTCCTACCGAGTTGCATCTCAGTCCCACCGAAAATCCTAATGGTGACTAGGTTTGCTGAATCGGTCCGACCGAGTTTAACTATTCGGTCCCACCGAGTTTGGCTAATCGTGTGTAACAGTTAGATTTTGTGTGGAGGCTATATATACCCCTCCACCCACTCTTCATTCGTCGAGAGAGCCATTAGAACATACCTACACTTCCAATACACCTTTTCTGAGAAAGAACCACCTACACTTGTGTTGAGCTCAAGATATTCCATTCCAACCATATGAATCTTCATCTACAGCCTTTCCCAGTTGATTTCCACTCAAATCTTCTTTCCACCAAATCCAAATCCTGTGACAGAGAGTTGACTGCTGGGGAGACTATCATTTGAAGCACAAGAGCAAGGAGTTCATCATCAACACACCATTTGTTACTTCTTGGAGAGTGGTGTCTCCTAGATTGGCTAGGTGTCATTTTGGAGCCTCCAACAAGATTGTGGAGTTGAACCAAGGAGTTTGTAAGGGCAAGGAGATCGCCTACTTCGTGAAGATCTACCGCTAGTGAGGCAAGTCCTTCGTGGGCGACGGCCATGATGGAATAGACAAGGTTGCTTCTTTGTGGACCCTTCGTGGGTGGAGCCCTCCGTGGACTCCCGCAACCGTTACCCTCCATGGGTTGAAGTCTCCATCAATGTGGATGTACGATAGCACCACCTATCGGAACCATGAAAAAAACATCCGTGTCTCCAATTGCGTTTGAATACTCCAAACCCTTCCCTTTACATTCTTGCAAGTTGCATGCTTTACTTTCCGCTGCTCATATACTCATTGCATGCTTGCATGCATTGTGTTTGTCAAACTTGTGCTTAAACTCCACTTAAACTTAAGAATATTAAAAACTTCGACTTTTGGCACTTAGTGTCTAATCACCCCCCCTCTAGACACCTTTTCTCAATCCTTTCAATTGGTATCAGAGCATTGGTTTAAACACCATTGGAGGAAGATGGATGTGTCTACTTTGGGGAGTCTTAGACATAGAGTGCCTATTCTTCATGGAGAGTATTTTCATGAGTGGAAAAATGAAATGCTTGAGATTTTCAATGAATATCATTTGAACAAGTACATTGCTAGTCCTTGTGCACCTCATATTGATCCCTGGCATCCCACACCCGAAGAAGATCTTGACATGATTCGCAATCTTAGAACCATCAATCTTATCATAAGAGGATTGCCCAAAAATTTGATTGCTAGTTTGCCTACTCTTGATTGTGCCTATACTATATGGAAATTTCTTGAGGAACGATTTCCAGATTATTCCTTGAAAAATTTAGACGAAATTCTCCATAGGTCTATTGCCTTGAGTGAGATGAACTCTAGTGATCCTAGCTTTGGTGATTATCTATTTCATCTTACTAATCTCATGCGTGCTAAAGGAAATGTTGAGATCATTAGCAATATCATATTCGAAGCTATTAGAATTCATAAAGGTTACCATTGTGATGAACATTTATCTAACGAATTACCCTCTCTAGGAATTGATCAATCACAAGATGATGTTGAACATGGATACTATGATGAAGATGATGATAGTGACTATGATCTTGATGATGCAATGAGGCATTTTGGTCTTATGGCAAATCTTCGCGGCTACATGGCTAGAGGAAAGGAATGGGTCCTTGATAGTGGATGTATTGATCATATGACCGGAGATGAAGATATGTTCCGTGAGCTTGCTGAAAACGACGGCCCTCGAAAATATGTCACTTTTGGTGATAATTCAAAGGGTAAGGTGGTTGGCCTTAGTAAGGTGGCCATCTCACATGACAGCTCCATACAAAATGTCATGCTCGTTGAATCCCTTGGATACAATTTATTTTTAGTTTCCAGACTTGCTGATTTCGGTTTCAATGTCCTATTCACTGAAGTAGATTGCCAAGTGTTTCACAGAGACAATCATAAAATGGTATTTATCGGTATACGTAGAGGAGATCTTTACATTGTTGATTTCACAAAAAAGGCTGAACCTAAAACTTGCTTAATTGCTAAATCTTCTAAAGGTTGGTTGTGGCATAGAAGACTAGGTCATGTTGGTATGCGAAATCTTGATAAGCTTATTAAAGGTGATCATATCCTTGGAATAAAAGATGTCATATTTGACAAGGATAGACTTTTTAGTTCTTGTCAAGCAGGGAAACAATTTGTAGGAAGTCACCGCACGAAGAACATCATGACCACCAGAAGACCACTCGAGCTACTTCACATGGATCTCTTTGGTCCAAATGCCTAACTAATTTGGTCTAGTCATAGTTGATGATTTTTCAAGATTTACGTGGGTGTTCTTTCTTGATGACAAATCGCAGGTCCAAAAGATCTTCAAAAACTTCGCTAGGAAGGCCCGAAATTAGTTTGACGTGAAGATCAAGAAGGTTCGGAGCGACAACGGAACGGAGTTCAAGAACGCAAATGTGGACACCTTTCTTGACGAAGAAGGGATCTCACATGAGTTCTCGGCTACGTACACACCTCAACAAAATGGAGTTGTTGAAAGGAAGAACCGGACTCTTATCGAGATGGCAAGAACGATGCTTGATGAGTACAAAACACCTTTGGGCAGACGCGGTTGAGACATCTTGTCATGCAACAAATCGCTTGTATCTTCACAAGCTACTCGGCAAGATGGCATACGAGCTCCTCACCGGTAACAAACCCCAAGTTGGATACTTTCGAGTATTCGGCTCAAAGTGCTACATTCTTGATAAGCATCGCCGTTCTAAATTTGCTCCTAAATCTCATGAAGGTTTCCTACTTGGTTATGGCTCAAACTCTCACACTTACCGTGTATACAACAATTTCACCCAAAAGGTTGAAGAGACGGTAGATGTGAAGTTTGATGAATCTGACGGCTCGCAAGTAGATCAATTGCCAATTGATGTAGGAGACAAAGACCCTTTAGAAGCAATTCAAGACTTGTCCATTGGCAAGATTCGTCCAATGGAAGTGAAGGAGAGTAAATCGTTCGTCCAAGTGGAAGCTTCTACCTCACGACAAGGTGAACCAAGAGTTGATACGGAAGCATCCACAAGTGGGACACGCCAAGATGAAGAAAACGAGGAAGTACACCAAGATGAACATCAACAACCTCCTTCTCCACCACGACAAGAGAACGACAACGTCAACAATGAAGAAGGCCAAGGAGAAGCACAAGATGAAGAGGATGTTCCACCCCGACCTAAGCAAAATCTTTCACGAGTTCGAGCAAGAATTGCCAAAGATCATCCCGTCGAGCAAATCTACAATGATATCCAAACCGGAAGAATCACTCGCTCTAAAACACGTTTAGCTAACTTTTGTGAACATTACTCATTCATCTCTAGCATTGAACCCATGAAGGTTGAAGAAGCATTGGAGGATCCGGACTGGATAAACGCTATGCATGAAGAGCTACACAACTTTGAGAGAAATCAAGTGTGGACATTGGTCGAGAAGCCCGACAACAACCACAACATCATTGGTACCAAATGGGTGTTTTGCAACAAGCAAGATGAAGATGGACAAGTGGTTCGCAACAAAGCACCTCTCGTCACCCAAAGCTACACACAAGTTGAAGGTATGGACTATGGTGAGACATATGCTCCCGTTGCTAGACTTGATTCCATTCGCATCTTACTTGCTTATGCTAATCACCATGATATCACCTTGTACCAAATGGACATTAAAAGTGCTTTTCTAAATGGCAAAATTGAGGAGGAAGTTTATGTTAAGCAACCTCCCGGCTTCGTCAATCCTAAGAAACCTAATCATGTTTACAAACTTCACAAAGCCCTTTATGGTCTTAAACAAGGTCCTGGAGCATGGTATAAATGCTTGACCAAGTTCCTTATTGAAAAAGGCTTTGAAATTGGTAAAATTGATTCTACTCTTTTTAGTAAAAGGGTTAATGGAGAACTATTTGTGTGCCAAATTTATGTTGATGATATCATATTTGGTTTAACTAACCCTCATTTTAGTGAGAAGTTTGGAAAGCTAATGTCGGAGAAGTTTGAGATGTCTATGATGAGTGAACTCAAATTCTTTCTCAGTTTGCAAATCAAGCAAACGAAGGAAGGTACCTTTGTCTCTCAAACGAAGTACACCAAGGACTTATTCAAGAAATTCAATATGCAAGAATGCAAAGGTATGACTACACCCATGCCTACTAGTGGACATCTTGATTTGACCAAAGATGGTGAACCGGTTGATCAAAAAGTTTATCGCTCTATGATTGGTTCATTGTTATATCTGTGTGCCTCTCGTCCCGATATTATGCTAAGTGTGTGCATGTGTGCACGATATCAAGCTGCTCCTAAAGAATATCATCTTAAGGCTGTGAAAAGGATAGTGAGATACCTAATCCATACACCAAATTTTGGCATTTGGTATCCTAAGAGGTCCTCTTTTGATCTTGTTGGCTACTCCGATTCGGACTATGCCGGGGACAAGGTTGATAGAAAGTCCACTTCGGGTACTTGTCAATTCCTTGGTACATCTCTTGTGTCTTGATCTTCCAAGAAACAAAACTCGGTATCCTTATCCACCGCCGAAGCGGAATACATTGCCGCTGGTTCATGTTGTGCTCAATTACTTTGGATGACCCAAACTCTTAAAGATTATGGGATATATGTGAAACATGTTCCATCGCTATGTTACAATGAAAGTGCTATTAAGATTGCTCACAATCCCGTGCAACATTCTTGAACTAAGCATATTGAAGTTCGTCATCATTTCATTCAAGATCATGTTGCAAAAGGGGACATTAACCTTAAGCATGTTCGCACCGATAAGCAATTGGCGGATATATTCACTAAACCACTTGATGAGAAAGTGTTTTGCAGGTTGAGAGGTGAATTGAACATCATTGATGCTTCAAACTTGGAGTAGGAACTCCATTTGATACATGCGGGGCATGAGCCTATGACTAATCCTCGACATTTCTCTTATGATGCTATTCATATATCTTGGATATATTTGTACCTTGCATGTTATCTAACCCGTGTAGGCACTTGGTTGAATCTAAATCTATGAGATTGCAACTCACTCACATCTTGAGCAATCTCTACATCACCAAGTCTCTACACAATGGTGGTTGAAGACAAGGAAGCACGAAACCATTCAAACATATCCTTTGGCAAATTCTATGTTGAGTCTCATGATTGTCATTTTGGATACACAAGTGCTCTTCCTTGCAAAGCTAACCCATGTAGGTAGATGAACTCAAACTCCAAGTGGTACTCCCAACTCTTGATGAACTACATCAACCTTGAGCAACCCACACAAGCTCAACTACATGAGCAAGATCAACACCACCACCCAAGGTATGTTATTCCATCTTAGATAAGCTTTAATCCAAGTCATGAGTCAAAGCAACTCGACAAGATGTGAATACGTCAAAAGGCTTAAACGAAAATGGTAACCCCATTTTGAGCTTAAACGATGAGTATGACCTATGATCAAGTGCTCTCACTTGACTCCTAAGTCAATATACTCTAACATAGGTGACTTTGTCGCCGACCATCTCTAGATGAAGTTCTCTTGTGTCTCTCCGTGCTTTTGTCTCTTGCATATTTGTTTCCCCTTTCAAAAAAACTTCATCTAGAACTTTTAGTTTCTTTTCTTTCCTTTTTGTTCTGCATTTTCTGCATCCAATTCATTGCAAATCCTTCAGTAAATTCATTGCATATCCTTGTGAGATCTTACTTGTCTAGTGAGCTGAGGTGACTAGTGGTTTCACTCTAATGAACTCGGTAACACCGGTTTGTTCTCTTCGGCCCAATCGAAATCTTTCGGTGCAACCGAAGAACACAACTCGGAGTCACTGATTCCACCACAGGAAAACCAACTTGCCACTTATTCCTGAATTCTGTTTGCTCCAGCTCCACTCAACGATTCTTGTCCTCTACCAGCATCATATTAGACATGCTGCTTTGCTCTGTGACTCGAGGACCAACCCATTTGTATCACATGTCCAGAAGAGCCCTTCTTGGAAATTGATGTCAAAGGGAGAGAGAGAGATCACATCAAAGCTTAATCCTTCCTATAGGGGGAGAAAGAGAGAATACTCAGGGGGAGAGAGTTTCTCAACTAGGAGAAAGTAATATCATCAAAGACCCCAGATGCTTGGTGTTCAAGAGGAGAGATGTCACATGTCTTTAAGAGGGGAAAGCCATGTTTGGTTGCTTGCTTTAGCTCAAGCTCTGTTGTTTCCTTTTTTGTTGCTCTGATTTTTTGTTCCCTATCTTCTCCCAATATCTCATGTTAGATTCAGGGGGAGCAAGACATCTAAGGGAAGGAAATCTCTGATTTTATTGCATATCTTTACCTTTGGGGACATGTCTATATCCAATGTGGTACTTAGTACTCACTCTACATGTCGTCCCAGTCTTGGTTCTCTTGTGGTTTCTCTTGTTTGCTCTGGTCAGTAGGTTTATCTGCGTTATTTAACCTTGTTTGCGCAGGTTCATCCCATCCTAAGCCAACTCAAGACCACAAGGTAAGTATATGCATCACAGTCATGTGAATGAGAAGTTCTTGCTGATGTACATACTATTTGCAAGAAGGACTCATGAGCACGACGGTACATTTCTCACATTCACATCATTTGCTCTGATGCATATAGCCAAGATACATGTAACACATTGCTTACACTGTTATGTTTACGCATTCACATGCTCCTATATTCAATATTCACATGATTGCATACATGTAGGGGGAGCCTATGCATGTTACATGTCTTTCCAAAGCTTTACTTGCTATTCTCTATATCTTTATCTAAAGCTTTGATGTATGTTGTCATCAATTACCAAAGAGGGGAGATTGAAAGCACAAGTGCTCCCTGGGTGGTTTTGGTAATTAATGCCAACATATCTCTTGTTGGACTAACACTTTTACCTAGTATGTTTCAGATAAGTTCAACAATGGAGTGGCATGGACTAGAGGATGTGGAACCCCTTCAATATGCTAAGGACAAAGAATTGTCTCAAGCTTCAAGATCAAGACTCTACATTTTCTATTTTAGTGATCCAAAATCACATTGAGTCTATAGGAAAAGCCAATACTATCAAGAGGGGATGAGGTCTTGCTTGATGGCTTGCTTGCTCAAAGTGCTTAGTGATATGCTCCAAAACCCTCAACTACCTTCCCACATCCACATATGACCTAAACCAACAGTCAAACTCGGCCCCACCGATTCTTTCTATCCGGCGCCACCGAGTTTCAGATGTCATAGCCACTGCCACAAACCCTAGCAAATCGGTTTCACCGATAGGGATCTCGGTCTCACCAAGATGGGATTGTAATCTCTATGTGTATGTCCATTACCAAAATCGGTCTCACCGAGTTTGAGCAATCGGTACTACCTAGATTACAATGCAAACCCTCTGGTTAGCTTATTACCAAAATCGGTCCCACCGAGTTTGTGTAATCGGTCTCACCGAGTTTGCCTGACCAACTCTCTGGTTAGCCTATTACCAAAATCGGTCCCACCGAGTTTGTGTAATCGGTCACACAGAGATTACGTTATGCCCTAACCCTAACCATATCGGTCCTACCGAGTTGCATCTCAGTCCCACCGAAAATCCTAACGGTCACTAGGTTTGCTGAATCGGTCCGACCGAGTTTAACTATTCGGTCCCACCGAGTTTGGCTAATCGTGTGTAACGGTTAGATTTTGTGTGGAGGCTATATATACCCCTCCACCCACTCTTCATTCATGGAGAGAGCCATCAGAACATACCTACACTTCCGATTCACATTTTCTGAGAGAGAACCACCTACACTTGTGTTGAGCTCAAGATATTCCATTCCAACCATATGAATCTTGATCTCTAGCCCTTCCCAAGTTGCTTTCCACTCAAATCTTCTTTCCACCAAATCCAAATCCTGTGAGAGAGAGTTGAGTGTTGGGGAGACTATCATTTGAAGCACAAGATCAAGGAGTTCATCATCAACACACCATTTGTTACTTCTTGGAGAGTGGTGTCTCCTAGATTGGCTAGGTGTCACTTGGGAGCCTCCAACAAGATTGTGGAGTTGACCCAAGGAGTTTGTAAGGACAAGGAGATCGCCTACTTCATGAAGATCTACCGCTAGTGAGGCAAGTCCTTCATGGGCGACGGCCATGATGGAATAGACAAGGTTGCTTCTTCGTGGACCCTTCATGGGTGGAGCCCTCCGTGGACTCGCGCAACCGTTACCCTCCGTGGGTTGAAGTCTCCATCAACGTGGATGTACGATAGCACCACCTATCAGAACCACGACAAAAACATCCGTGTCTCCAATTGCGTTTGAATACTCCAAACCCTTCCCTTTACAATCTTGCAAGTTGCATGCTTTACTTTCCGCTGCTCATATACTCATTGCATGCTTGCTTGATATGCATTGTGTTTGTTAAACTTGTGCTTAAACTCCACTTAAACTTAAGAATATTAAAAACTGCAACTTTTGGCACTTAGTGTCTAATCACCCCCCTCTAGACACCTCTTCTCGATCCTTTCATATTTACTCCGCTTCACACGTAGATCCCACCATGATGCTTTGCTTAGAACTGCTCCAACTGACAGCTCCACCGTTCAATAAAAACACTGTCAGCGTTCTGGGAACGGGGGTCCCCAGACTTGCCTGCCTGCGGTCCGCGACGTGGCTCAAAAGGGGGCCCAGCACGGCCCATCTTTATCAACACAGACCCAAGACCCTCGCGAGGGGCCAAGCCTCGCGGGGCGGATGACACGGAGCTTCCTCAGGCACGACCTCATCAGGCTGGCTCACGAGGAGGCGGAGAGATCAAGGCGGGGTACCTCACGAGGTGCCCGTGACGCAAGCCATGACGACCAAGGGTGCCAGGCGGGCGCCAACCCGCGCAGTGTCCTCCTTTCCTCTTTGTTGCAAAGGGAGCAAGCGCAGGCAAGATCATCAAGCAAAGGCACCCGTTTCGGTGCAACGAGACCAAGACCAGCCCAACGGCAGGGAGGAAGTCATTGTGGAGCCTAAGCCAGCGTCACCACCAGAGCCTTTGGCAGGCGAGGACCAACTTTAGTCAGGATAAGTGTACCAGATGTTCCCCTTCAAAATGGCCAATTGTTGGCGCCCTTCCCGCTCAATATTTGGGAAGAGGCCCAGGGCCTTTGCCTATAAATAGGACCAGCCACCCACAGAGTAGGGCATCGAGAAATCTGGTAGAACCCAAGCAGAGAGAGAGAGAGGCGGCTGAACTACTCCTAGCAGTTCATCACCCCAGCCAAGAACAGACCCTCACGAGGTTGTTCTTCCTCGTATTGCTCATCATCATCAGCCCAAGAGGCAATCCACCACACCACACACTGGAGTAGGGTATTACACCACCACGGTGGCCCAAACCAGTATAAACCCTGTGTCTCTTGTGCTGTTCTTTCCATAGCTTAGATCTTAGCGAGGCGGTGGGGTGCAGGTAGGTAGAAGGCGAAATCTCCGCGTGCAACCCAGTGTTCGAACCTCAAGGGTCCGCCGGAACCCGAAATCCGACATTTGGCGCGCCAGGTAGGGGTGCACCGGAGTCTTCCCTTCTGCCACCGCCACGACCTGCCTCGCGATGAGTAGCGCGTCGCCCGCTCCGGCCGCCGGCGTCAGCACGGGGGCCAGGGGATCTGAGCCCTGGCCCTAGCCCTGCAACGGGTACGGTGGCCGAGCAAGTTCAAGCCAACGACATCGCCGCGCTACAGCGGCACGACTGATCCGCTGGCCTTCTTGCTGGCATACGAGGAGGCCATCCTCGAAGCTGGAGGTGATGATAGGGTCATGGCCAATTGGCTTCCCATGGCCCTCACCGGCGCTCCGCGCGCATGGCTGCTCCTCCTGCCAGCAGCCTCCGTGGCCTCTTGGGAAGAGCTCCGCAGCCTCTTCCTCGCCCACCACGCTACACCAACACCCCCGGTCGTCGCAGCCCTCCTGGGCGGCTCGCAGGCGCCGCCTACAAGTCACCACGTCAAGCCGTTCATCTGCCAGGTCAGCGCCACTTCCACGTGGCAGGGGGCTCTCCCGGACCGGGCGGCGCCCAAGGCCGGCCTGACCTTCAGCTCAGAGGACCACCCCTCCAACTCGTCCAGCTCGGGTGCGCTCCCCATGCTGTGCACCCCCACCATCTACCAGGTGGCCATCACTAGAACTCTCATCGATGGCGGCGCGGGCCTCAGCGTGCTCTTGGTTGAGGCCTTCAACTTCCTCTACATACCCCTGGAACGGCTGCAACCCAGCCGGCCCTTCTCAGGCGTTGGAGGCGGGTCATCCAGCTCCTTGGGACAGATCCGGCTCCCAGTAACCTTCGGCACCTACGACAACTTCCGCACGGAGCTGATCAACTTCGACATCGCCCCCATCGGCCTCCCCTACAACGCCATCCTCGGCTATCCAGCGCTGGCCCAGTTCATGGCCGCGACGCACCAGGGGTGCAACCTCACGAAGATGCCCAGGAGCAGCGGTGTCCTCACCGTGCACGGGGACACCGGAGACGCGCTACGAGTGCTCAAGCTCGCCTTCAAGAGGGCGGCGTTGGCATAGCCCGCCGACTCAGAGACCCCCGAGCCCAAGGGGGCTGCACCCGCCAAGAAGAAACAGTTGTTCACCCAAGACAAAGCAGAAACCAAGCAGATACTCGTCGATGAGGACGGGTCCACCAACGCCACTTTCACCATAGGCGCCCACCTCGAGCCCGAGCAGGAGGAGGCCCTGGTCAAGTTCCTGCGCGCGAACAAGAAGGTATTCGCTTGGGAGCCTGACCAGTTGGCAGGGATCCCTAGGAGCGTAATCGAGCATCACCTCAACGTGTGCCCCAATGTGCACCCTGTGAAGCAGAAGGCAAGGCGGCAGTCCGCAGAAAAGTCGGCCTTCATTGTCCAAGAGATCCCCAAACTAGAAGTCGCTGGGGTCATTCGCGAGGTCCGATACCCGGATTGGTTGGCCAACCCTGTCGTTGTGCCAAAGAAGGGAGGGAAGGAGCGCATGTGTGTCGACTTCACCAACCTCAACAAGGCATGCCCGCAAGATCCGTTCCCGCTCCCTGGCATCGATCAGATCGTCGATTCCACCGCAGAATGCGACCTGCTATGCTTCTTGGATGCCTTCTCTGGGTATCACCAGATCAAGATGGCGGTAGAAGACGTCGAAAAGACAGCCTTCCTAACCCTGTGTGGGGTGTACTGCTACACACGCATGCCATTTGGGTTGCGTAACGCAGGGGCGACCTTTCAGTGGCTAATGCACATCACCTTGGGCCCGCTGCTCGGGAAGAATGTTGAGGCTTACGTCGATGACATTGTGGTGAAGTCTCGGGAGGCTAGGACCCTGATACAAGACCTGGAGGAAACCTTCGCGAGCCTCAACGCAGTGAACCTGCGGCTCAACCTAGAGAAGTGTGTGTTCGGAGTCCCCTCGGGCAAGCTCTTGGGTTTCCTCGTGTCCCACCGAGGCATCGAGGCTAACCCGGAAAAGGTCAGGGCGGTCGAGGACATGAGCCCGCCAAAGACCCTCAGAGAGATGCAGAAGCTCACTGGGCGCGTGACCGCGCTAGGGCGCTTCATCTCCATGTTGGCAGAGCGAGCGCTGCCCTTCTTCCAGCTAATGAAGAAAAAGGGGCCCTTTGAATGGACTGAAGAGGCCGACAAGGCGTTCCAAGATCTCAAGAGATACCTGACCAGCCCTGCGGTCATGGTGGCTCCGCGCCCTCAAGATCCCCTGGTGCTTTACCTCGCCGCCACTCCCTACTCCGCCAGCGCAGCCCTGGTGGCGGTTAGGGAGGAGCGTCGGATCAAAACCGCAGCAGCAGCCCGGGGCAAGGCAAAACAGGAACAAGGAAGGCCCACGGAAACCGCCACCGCGGCTGAGGAGGATCAGCCGCCACAGAGGAGTGCGCCGGAGGCGGAAGAGGCCCCTCTCCCAGATGGCCAGCCTCCCGAGGCCTCATCGCCTCAGGAGGCGCCATGGTCTCCGCAGGGCGCCACTAGCACTGACGCACCCAACCTCGTTGAGCACCCAGTGTACTTTGTCAGCACGGTGTTGCGGGACGCGAGGGCACGGTACCCCATGCCTAAGAAGCTCCTCCTCGCGCTACTGGTGGACTCGCGCAAGCTGCGGCACTATTTTCAGGGTCACCCCATCAAGGTCGTCTCGTCATACCCCTTGGAGAGAGTGCTCAGGAGCCCTAACTCAGCCGGGAGGGTCGCTGAGTGGAACATAGAACTGCAAGCGTTTCAGCTCGAATTCAGCATGACCAGAGTCATCAAGGGAGCAGCATTAGTGGAATTTGTGGCAGAATGGACGGAGGCACCAGGCCTCAAGGCCAACGAGGATCGATCCCTCTCCCCGTGAAGCGAGGCGCCAGAAGGCTGGGTCATGTACTTCGATGTGGCGTTCTCCAGGCATGGCGCTGGGGCCGGAGCGGTGCTTATATCGCCCACTCAGGACAAGCTCTACTACGCTGTACAACTCTGTTTCCAGCAAGGTAAAAAGGTCTCCAACAACATAGCGGAGTATGAAGGTCTAATAGCGAGCTTGAAGGCCGCAGCTGCCCTGGAGGTGAAACGCCTCACAATCAAGGGTGATTCGCAGCTCCTTGTCAATTTCTCCAACAAGGTGTACGAGCCGAAAGATGAGCACATGGAAGCCTACCTTGCGGAGGTCCGCAGGATGGAGAAGCAGTTCTGGGGGTTGGAGTTGCAGCATGTGCCCTGCGGCACCAATCTGGAGGCCGACGACATCGCCAGACGGGCGTCCAGGCGGTTACCTCAGGAGCCTGGCGTCTTCGAGGAGCGGCTCTTCAAGCCCTCAGCCTGGCCGTCATTGTCAAGCACGGCTCAGCCTGAGGAGGAGCTCCCCCAGCCACCTGCCTCAGGCACCCTGGTCTGTGCCCCGGCCTCAAGAGCACGCCTGCTCCTGACGATGGAGCCTCAGGAGGGGTGCTGGATCACGGAGCTCCGGAGTTACTTAACACAAGGGACCCTGCCAGAGAAGGAGGAGGAAGCGGAGTGTGTGGCACGGCAGGCCACGGCATACTGCATCAAGGATGGAGAGCTCTACCGGAAGCGACCAAACGATGTATCCCTGCACTGCATCTCCAGGGAGAAAGGAAAGGAGTTGCTGGAAGATATACACGGCGGAGACTGTGGACATCATTCATCATCACGGACCCTCGTCAGCAAGGCGTTCCGCAGTGGGTTTTATTGGCCCACCGCACTCAATGACGCCGTCGAACTGGTGAAGCCTTGTGAGGCCTGCCAGTTCCACGCCAAACAGATCCATTAGCCGGCAAGAGGCCTGCAGACTATACCCCTTTCGTGGTCGTTCGCAGTCTGGGGGCTGGACATCCTGGGCCCATTTCCTCGGGCGCCAGGGGGCTACCGCTAGCTCTACGTCCCCGTGGACAAGTTCACCAAGTGGGCTGAAGTAGAGGCTGTCCGCACCATCCACGCGGGTTCCGCGATCAAGTTCATCAGGGGCATCGTGAGCCGGTTCGGGGTGCCGAGCCGCATCATCATAGACAACGGTTCGCAGTTCACCAGTAACCTCTTCAAAACATACTGTGCTAACCTTGGAACGCAGATATGCTACGCTTCGGTGGCGCACGCCCGAAGCAACGGCCAGGCCGAGCGAGCCAACGCAGAGGTCCTGAGGGGCCTCAAGACCAGGACGTTCAAGAAGAAACTAGAGGCCTGCGGCAGAAGTTGGTACGATGAGCTTCAGTCCGTGTTGTGGTCCATACGCACAACCGCGACCAAGCCGACTGGAGAGACCCCGTTCTTCCTGGTCTACGGAGCCGAAGCAGTCCTCCCTCACGAGGTCAGACGTCGCTCCGCACGGGTCCTAGCGTTCGATGAGGCGCAGCAGGACGCCATGCGAGGGATGGACCTCGTGCTGGGGGAGGAACATCGCCGAGAAGCCGCGCTGCGAGCGGCGAGGTACCAGCAAGCACTGCGACGATATCACTGCCGCAACATCCGCCCCAGAACTCTCGAGGTAGGAGACCTCGTGCTCAGGCGGGTTCTCTCCAGGGAGGGACTGCACAAGCTCTCTCCCATGTGGGAGGGCCCGTTCAAGGTTGTTTATGTTTCCAGGCCTGGCTCCGTGCGCTTGGAGACTCAGGAGGGGGTGCCGGTCCAGAACGCATGGAACATCCAGCACCTCCGGAGGTTCTACCCCTAAAAAGGCCCAGAGCCTTTGAAGAAGGCGAATGCCTGTGAAGATTATCCTTTTTGGAAAAGGCCCAGATCTGTGAAGAAGGCGAATGCCTGTGAAGATTATCCTTTTTGGAAAAGGCCCAGAGCCTGTGAAGAAGGCGAATGCCTGTGAAGATTATCCTTTTTGGAAAAGGCCCAGAGCCTGTGAAGAAGGCGAATGCCTGTGAAGATTATCCTTTTTGGAGAAGGCCCAGAGCCTGTGAAGAAGGCGAATGCCTGTGAAGATTATCCTTTTTGGAAAGGCCTAGAGCCTGTGAAGAAGGCGAATGCCTGTGAAGCTGTCGCGTTTTGGAAAAGGCCCAGAGCCTGTGAAGAGGGCAAATGCCCGTGAAGCTTGCTTCCCCCAAGAAAGGCCCGGAGCCTGTGAAGAAGGCCAACGCCTGTGAAGCTCGCCGCCCGTGATACTCTTACGTAATAATGAGTTGGGGCTGTACACGCCCCGGAGTCTCAGGAGCGCCGGCCTCAGGCCCTAGGGCTCCCTCCCACACCCAGTGGCAGCACTTAGCTCCGCGCTGGTGAGAAGACGTCGAAGACTAGATTAGGTGCCGGACGCGGCTTTTTCATTTGCTTTCCGCAGTTGGCTTGTTCATTCTCATTTGAAGTTTTTGTTGAAGCTGTTATCGTCTTTGACTCGTGGTTCTTCGCCTTTTCACTCTCCTGCCTCAATTTCTTTTATGCAAGGCCTCGTGAGGGGGGCAGCCGAGCGCCCCCGTGAGTGTTTCTGTCCTAGTCGTTCAAAGGTTCCGTGACCTGGGTCCATTATAGGAGCACCCCTCCAGTCCGTGCCCCATGGTCACCGCGACACGAACACAGGGCCTGGGTCGGTCGCCCCCCACAGCTGGGGCCGGGAACTATCCACGCGCGGGCACGTAGCCGGAAGGCACAATAACGAAAGCAAAGGGATGACTAAGGCGCGACGGCGGGCAGACGCGCTACCACCTTCCAAGCAGGTACTACGGCGTGGAGGCTGACCGCGGCCGCTGCTAGAAGAGTCGCCGCCTGAAGAAGAACTGGTGAAGCTTGGGGAACCCTGAGCGCCACCAATCACGCGAGCACTGTCCTCTTCATCATCGCCGGGGCTGGATCCCCGGCGGCGGTCGTCGTCCTCAGGGCTGCACCCTGCGCGGCGACCATCTTCTCCAAACACCCTCACGTAGAGGGTGGCATCGCCATCAAACTTGAAGTGCAGGGTGCACCGACGGCTCAGGCCACGCGCGCGGGGCAAATGTCTGCCAACCGCGGGTCAAGGCCAGGCTCCCGACTGCGGAGACCTCCAATGAAGCCCATGAGGCCCGGCTGCAGCAGCCGTCTGCCTGAAGCTAGAGGCCGCCCGGGGCGCCGGCCGGGAGCTCGCCGAGGAGGAAGCGAGGAAGTTGAAGCCGTGTGCTAGTCGGCTCCGCCGACCACACAACAAAGTCCGGCAACACCTCTGCAGCGCGACAATGCGGCCTAGGGGGACGCGTGACCGTAGCGCGCCCCCGGCCGCAGCTGTCCGCCCATCACCGTGCTGGAAATCATCTCCACGGCCGCGGGGAGCTGCCGTGGTGGCCACAGGATGTTTGCGAGGGCGCCCTCGGCCGTGCTTGGGCGGGGGAGAGGCAGGCTCAACCCGGCGAGCCTTCCCCTTCTCTGCGGCCGAGAACCTCCTCGACGGAGCCATGAAGAAGAAGCAGAAGCAAGAAGAGATGGACTGGAAGGGCGCGTGCTGTTCCGTACTTATGGCCGGCGAAGGCCAACCGCCGACCCCCACAATCGCAGGTAATCATGACCCGCTTTGCATGCAAGGACTTGTCCAATCCGTGAAGTTGCCGAGGCGTCGTGGGGAAGTGGAGACGCCCACGTCCAATCAACCGCCATGCAGCTCCCAAGGTCGTAGGCTGTTAGGGCCTGCGGCGCTTCGCCCTTGCCCTTTCGCCTCCCTGCACGGCCAAGCCCGGGCGCGCCTTGGGCCCGGGGGCTACTGTCGGCGTTCTGGGAACGGTGGTCCCCAGACTTGCCTGCCTGCGGCCCGCGGCGTGGCTCAAAAGCGGGCCCAGCACGGCCCATCTTCATCAACACAGACCCAAGACCCTCGCGAGGGGCCAAGCCTCGCGGGGCGAATGACACGGAGCTTCCTCGGGCACGGCCTCATGAGGCTGGCTCGCGAGGAGGCGGAGAGATCAAGGCGGGGTACCTCACGAGGTGCCCATGACGCAAGCCATGACGACCAAGGGCGCCAGTCGGGCGCCAGCCTGCGTAGTGTCCTCCTTTCCTCTTTGGTGCAAAGGGAGCAAGCGCAGGCGAGAGCGTCAAGAAAAGGCACCCGTTTCGGTGCAACGAGACCAAGACCAGCCCAACGGCAGGGAGGAAGTCATTGTGGAGCCCAAGCCAGCGTCACCACCAGATCCTTTGGCAGGCGAGGACCAACTTTAGTCAGGATAAGTGTACCGGATGTTCCGCTTCAAAATGGCCAATTGTTGGCGCCCTTCCCGCTCAATATTTGGGAAGAGGCCCAGGGCCTTTGCCTATAAATAGGACCAGCCAGCCACAGAGTAGGGCATAGAGATATCTGGTAGAGCCCAAGCAGAGAGAGAGAGAGGCGGCTGAACTCCTCCTAGAAGTTCATCGCCCCAGCCAAGAACAGACCCTCACGAGGTTGTTCTTCCTTCTATTGCTCATCATCATCAGCCCAAGAGGCAATCCACCACACCACACACTGGAGTAGGGTATTACACCACCACGGTGGCCCGAACCAGTATAAACCCTGTGTCTCTTGTGCTGTTCTTTCCATAGCTTAGATCTTAGCGAGGCGGTGGGGTGCAAGTAGGTAGAAGGCGAAATCTCCGCGCGCACCCCAGTGTTCGAACCTCAAGGGTCCGCCGGAACCCGAAATCCGACAAACACGTATCCGGTTTGCGATTTAGAATCGTCCGGATCAGTGTCAAAGCTTTCATCGACATAACCATTTACGACATGCTCTTTGTCACCACCATAAACGAGAAACATATCCTTAGTCCTTTTCAGGTATTTCAGGAGGTTCTTGACCGATGTCCAGTGATCCACTCCTGGATTACTTCGGTACCTCCCTGCTAAGGTAATAGCAAGGCACACATCAGGTCTGGTACACAACATTGCATACTTGATAGAGCCTGTGGCTGAAGCATAGGGAACATCTTTCATTTTCTCTCTATCTTCTGCAGTGGCCGGGCATTGAGTCTGACTCAACTTCACACCTTGTAACACAGGCAAGAACCCTTTCTTTGCTTGATCCATTTTGAACTTCTTCAAAACTTTATCAAGGTATGTGCTTTGTGAAAGTCCAATTAAACGTCTTGATCCATCTCTATAGATCTTGATGCCCAATATATAAGCAGTTTCACTGAGGTCTTTCATTGAAAAACTCTTATTCAAGTATCCTTTTATGCTATCCAGAAATTCTATATCATTTCCAATCAACAATATGTCATCCACATATAATATTAGAAATGCTACAGAGCTCCCACTCACTTTCCTGTAAATACAGGCTTCTCCAAAAGTCTATATAAAACCATATGCTTTGATCACACTATCAAAACGTTTATTCCAACTCCGAGATGCTTGCACCAGTCCATAGATGGATCGCCGGAGCTTGCACACTTTGTTAGCATCCTTTGCATCGATAAAACCTTCAGGTTGCATCATATACAACTCTTCTTCCAGAAATCCATTCAGGAATGCAGTCTTTACATCCATTTGCCAAATTTTGTAATCATAAAATGCGGCAATTGCTAACATGATTCGGAAAGACTTAAGCATCGCTACGGGTCAGAAGCTCTCATCCTAGTTAACTCCTTGAACTTATCGAAAACCTTTTGTAACAAGTCGAGCTTTGTATACAGTAACATTACCGTTAGCGTCAGTCTTATTCTTGAAGATCCATTTATTTTCTATGGCTTGCCGATCATCGGGCAAGTCAACCAAAGTCCATACTTTGTTCTCATACATAGATCCCATCTCAGATTTCATGGCCTCAAGCCATTTTGCGGAATCTGGGCTCATCATCGGTTCCTCATAGTTCGTAGGTTCATCATGGTCAAGTAACATGACCTCCAGAACAGGATTACCGTACCACTCTGGTGCAGATCTTACTCTGGTTGACCTACGAGGTTTGGTAGTAACTAGATCTGAAGTTTCATGATCATCATCATTAGCTTCCTCACCAATTGGTGTAGGTGTCACAGGAACTGGTTTCTGTGATGAACTACTCTTCAATAAGGGAGCAGGTACAGTTACCTCATCAAGTTCTACTTTCCTCCCACTCACTTCTTTTGAAAGAAACTCCTTCTCTAGAAAGGATCCATTCTTAGCAACGAATGTCTTGCCTTAGGATATGTGATAGAAGGTGTACCCAACAGTCTCCTTTGGGTATCCTATGAAGACACATTTCTCCGATTTGGGTTCGAGCTTATCAGGTTGAAGCTTTTTCACATAAGCATCGCAGCCCCAAATTTTAAGAAACGACAACTTTCGTTTCTTGCCGAACCATATTTCATAAGGCGTCGTCTCAACGGATTTAGATGGTTCCCTATTTAACGTGAATGCAGCCGTCTCTAAAGCATAACCCCAAAAAGATAGTGGTAAATCAGTAAGAGACATCATAGATCGCACCATATCTAGTAAAGAACGACTACGACGTTCGGACACACCATTACGCTGTGGTGTTCCGGGTGGCGTGAGTTGGAAAACTATTCCACATTGTTTCAAATGAAGACCAAACTCATAACTCAAATATTCTCCTCCATGATCAGATCGTAGAAACTTTATTTTTCTTGTTACGATGATTTTCCAGTTCACTCTGAAATTCTTTAAACTTTTAAAATGTTTCAGGCTTATGTTTCATCAAGTAGATATACCCATATCTGCTCAAATCATCTGTGAAGGTGAGAAAATAACGATACCCGCCGCGAGCCTCAATATTCATCGGACCACATACATCAGTATGTATGATTTCCAACAAATCTGTTGCTTGCTCCATTGTTTCGGAGAACGGCATTTTAGTCACCTTGCCCATGAGGCATATGGTTCGCAAGTACCAAGTGATTCATAATCAAGTCACTACAAAAAAATACACTTCCGTGATGATACATGTTTGTCACAGTAAGGTTGCGTTTTTTATCATGCATGTACATCCATGACGATTTTATGACAGAATCAAGATAGTCATACCTGTGCTGCCGTAGAAGTGTTCCATGACATTACCAAAACTATCATCATGGAAGTGTCCACTTCCACGATGATAAATCGCGCGTCACAGAAGTGCTTTCGTCAAGGGTGACCGACACGTGGCATCCACCGTAACAGAACGCCGTTAAGCTATGGGGTCGGGTTTTGGATCCGATAACCCGTTAACGACCCCGACCAATGGGGATTTTCCATGTTGTAAAATCATCATTGGCTGGAGGAAACACGTGTCGGGTCACCCTTGGGACATATGTCATCCGCTCATTGGACCGAAGGCGCCTATGATACGGCGACACATGGCACGACCCAATAGAGGCCCATTCCTGTGAAAAGGCCGGACCGTTTCACTTGGTCAAAAGATGGCGGGCTGGCCCACGAAAAGCGTGTTAACGGCCTATTCGCATATAGCCCATTTACAGCCCGCTAACCCAGGGCCCGTTACGCCCTATCCGAATTAGGCCCAGTAGCGTCATCTGGGCCGTCCAATATGATTCAGCCTGTTTTATCTTTCGGCCCATGTGTGGCCCATGACTTCTTTCGGCCCATATGAGGACCTTTGTAACTCTTGGCCCATTAATGGCCCGTGGTGAAACTGGCCCGTAATGAACAGTGTATCACTTTATACCCATTAACGGCTTGTTATTCCATTGGGTCGTTTCCATCCCAAGTTATCTTTCGGCCTTCTCAGGGCCCATGGATTCTTGGGCTCATTTGCAGCATTCGGTTACATACGGCCCGTTACTGTCATTTTCTGCTTGTGGGCCAAATTTAGCCCATCGTTACAGTCGGCCCGTTTGCGGACCGTTAATACGTTGGGCCGTTTTCATGTCAAAAAAACCCGTTGGGCTGTTTTCATAGAGTTATCAAATACGGCCTATTAACGGCCCGTTATGGTCCACGAATAGTACGGCCCATGGTTGGCGAAATGATGATACACCCCGTAGAAGGCCCATGGATAGTACGGCCCATAGAAGATGGGAAGATACGCACATACGATTTAACAACATCGAATGCGATAGATGATAAACTACGACTAGCTGGTTGTGCTTCCTCCACAGGAATAGGCATACTAACTAGTGGAGTTGGGGTTCGCCGTGATAGTACTGACCCTTTGGGCACTAGAATTGCCTTACTAACTGCTCTTGTTTGGGAGCTCTATGGTGGAGATGTTGCTGTGTCAACAGGAACTAGGTTACTATCGGCTGGGGTTGGGGTTAGATTGGGTGAAGATGGTTCTCTGTCCATCGCAGTAGGGGTACAATCTGCGAGAGTGTGGGTTATGTGTGGTAGGGCTGGTTCTTGTGCATGTACAACCGGGGTGCTATCTCCACCAAGAGGTAGCACTGTTTTATTTGAAGACCATGTTTTTAGTCCGCTAGATACTAGCATCACCCGCTCCAATTCAAATGGCTGATAAACAGGAAACATAGTTGAATGTACAGACATTGTATGAGAGACAGATGCAATAGATAGTGTAGAAAAAATAGGGCATGAAATAGTTGACATGTATATTGTTTAACTAAAACGGATAGCATGACATAATTTCACATATATGATGTCTATTTGAACTGGATAGCATAGCATAACATAATTCAAAGATATGATGAATAACTAAACAGGATCGCATGACATAATTCACCTACATGTTATCTAACTAATCAGGATCGCATCATTTAATTCACATATGTGATTTATATGCTAAACAGAGGGCATTCGATATGATGTCTGAACTAAGAACATGGTGTTGAATATTGTGTATATGATGTCTAAACTATGGAATGCAAGACACCGTATGCATGATATGAGCAGTATAACCGTGCCAAGTTAGAGCATACACCTCAGTGGGGGAATAGGACTGGTCATCTGTCTTTGAATCCATCTCTGAGGAGCTATCGGGACCCAACAAGAGATCTGCTTCGACATGTAGCACTGTCTGCTCTGAAGGCCTTGTTTTCACTCCAGATTTTTCCATCTCCCACCCAAATGGCTGATTCACAGGAAGAGTAGTTTAATGTACAAACATTGTGGATAAATGGAAATGTAATGAAGAAAAGGATGGGCAAGATATCATTCAAATATATGATGCCTGGTTAAATAGGATGGCATTGCACATTTCACATATATTATGGCTGGCTAAAAGACATGAGACTGCATAATTCCCATATATGATATAGAAACTAAACAGGTGGCATTACAAAACATGTCTAAACTAAGCAGATGACATATATGATGTCAAAAGTAGGCACTGCAAGGCAACATATGCATGATATGACTAACATCATCATGCCGAGGTAGAGCAAACACCTTGGGGGTAAATAGGAGTGGTCAGCGACGTCTGAATCCGCCTCAGAACAGATATCTTCCTTTGGATTACAATCTGGAGAGGGGTGGGGAGGGTTTGCCATTGAACCCACCATGGAGCAATGTCTGCATGACATTGTATTGCCGCGCAAAACTCTTCTTTTTTTCTCTACATGCTCAGCATGACTGTGTACAATATCTGACATGCATACGAAAAAAATGTGGTGAGATTATGTAAGGAGAGCATGTAGAAATTTAGAGTGATGGTAACAACCAGTGGATTGACGTTTTTCCGCTGAACCAAAATAGCCCTAATGGATCGACGTGAATGTATAGTAATAAGTGATGCAACAAGTGTACAACCTCTTTGCCGTAGCCGTGTCGACCTTAGCATCATTGGGTTGGTCGCTGAAGCAGTTGAGGCAGAGGTGGCTGTCGGAGGTGTGGAGGAAGATCTGAGGAATCTGTAGACGGTGTCCAGGGCACTGCTCTATTGTGATGGATCGTTCTGTCGTTGGGGCAGGCCCGGTGAGCCGTAAGACGTCAAGGCTGAAGCGGCACAAGACAGACATCGTCAATCTCAAGTAGGATTCTAATAGCATCTCCAATAGATGATGTAAAATGGATGAAAAATTAACATCATGAAAAACCACCTAACTACAACAGATGAGGTAAAAACTGTTGACTCTGAACTTAACTGTCGAAACTGAAATTTACTGTGGAATCTGAATGCTACTGTCGAAACTGAACGCAATGGTAGCAGAGAGGCACTTGACATGTAGTTTAGTGAGGGCCTGCAGTTCATCTTTGTCGGATTTCGGGTTCCGTCAGACACTTAAGGTTCGAACTCTGGGGTGCGCGCGGAGATTACGCTTCCTACCTACCTGTACCCCTCCGCCTCGCAAGGATCTAAGCTACCAGAAGAACAACACAAGAGGCACATAGCTTATACTGGTTCGGGCCACCGATGTGGTGTAATAACCTATTCCATTGTGGTGGTGTGTGGATTGCCTCTTGGGCTGATGATGAACAATACACAGTGGAACAGCCTCGCGAGGGTCTGTTCTTGGCCGGGGATGAACTGCTAGGAGGAGCTCAGTCGCCCTTCTCTCTGGATCCTAACTGATTAGATTTCTCGGTCTCTAGATGCCTAGATGCCTCTACCCCGGGGGTGGCTAGTCCTATTTATAGGAAAATGCCCTGGGCCTCTTCCCCGAATATTGAGCGGGAAGGGCACCAACAATTGGCCATTTTGAAGGGGAACATCTGGTACACTTATCCTGACTAAAGTTGGTCCTCTCCTGCCAAAGGCTCTGGTGATGACGCTGGCTTGGGCTCCACAGTGACTTCCTCCTTGTCGCGGAGCTGGTTTTGGTCTCGTTGCACCGAAATGGGTGCCTTTGCTAGATCCTCCCGCCTGCACTTGCTCCCTTTGCACCAAAGAGGAAAGGGAGGACACTGCGCGGGCTGGCGCCCGCCTGGCGCCCTTGGTCATCATGGCTTGCGTCATGGGCACCTCGTGAGGTACCTCGCCTTGATCTCTCCGCCTCCTCGCGAGCCAGCCTGATGAGGCCGCGCCTGAGGAAGCTCTGTGTCGTCCGCCCCGCGAAGCTTGGCCCCTCGCGAGGGTCTTGGGTTCGTGTTGATGAAGATGGACCGTGCTGGGCCCCCTTTGAGCCACACCGCAGGCCGCAGGCAGGAAAGTCTGGGGCCCCCCATTCCTAGAAGCCGACAGTAGCCCCCGGGCCCAAGGCGCACCCGGACTTGGCCGTGTAGGGAGGCGAAAGGGCAAGGGCGAAGCGCCATGAGCCCTAACAGCCTGCGGCCTTGGGCGCCGTGTGGCGGTTGATTGGACGTGGGTGTCTCCGCTTGCCCACGATGCCTCGGCATCTGCACGGATTGGACAAGTCCCTGCTGTCGGATACCGGGTTCCGGCAGACCCTTGTGGTTCGAACTCTGGGGTGCGCGCGGAGATTCTGCCCTCTACCTCTCCGTCTCACAAGGATCTAACTACTGAAAGAACAACACAAGAGACACAGGGTTTATACTAGTTCGGGCCACCATTGTGGTGTAATACCCTACTCTAGTTTGTGGTGGGTGGATTGCCTCTTGGGCTGATGATGATGAACAGTACAAGGGAGAACAACCTCACGAGGGCATGCTCTAGCTGGGACGATGAACTGCTGAGGGAGTTCAGCCACCCTCCACTCTCTCTCACTCTTTCCTTCCTCAGATTCTGGGTACCAGATGCCCGATGCCATGGGGGTGGCTAGTCCTATTTATAGGCAAGGGCCCTGGGCCTCTTCCCAAATATTGAGCAGGAAGGGCGCCAACAATTGGCCAATTTGAAGGGGAACATCCAGCACACTTATCCTGACTAAAGTTGGTCCTCGCCTGCCAAAGGCCCTGTGGTGACGCCGTTCTGGGCTCCACGATGACCTCCTTCCCACCGTTGGACTGGTCCTGGTCTCGTTGCACCGAAATGGATACCTTTTCTTGATCCTCTCGCCTGCACTTGCCCAATTTGCACCAAAGAGGAAAAGGGAGGACACTGCGTGGGCTGGCGCCCGCCTGGCGCCCTTGGTCGTCATGGCTTGCATCATGGGCACCTCACGAGGTACCCTGCCTTGATCTCTCCGCCTCCTCATGACCTAGCCTGATAAGGCCGCGCCTAAGGAAGCACCGCGTCGTCCGCCCCGCGAGGCTTGGCCCCTCGCGAGGGTCTTGGGTCTTGTGTTGATGAAGATGGGCCGTGCTGGGCCCCCTTTGAGCCACGCCGCATGGCGCAAGCAGGAAAGTCTGGGGACCCCCGTTCCCAGAACGCCGACACCTGCCTAGGAGGTGGTGGTGCATGTGCCCGCCGTCGCGCTTCGGTGAAGCGCGAGAGGGAGTCTGCCTGAGTCCTGGAGGCGGCTCGAGTCTTCCCTGCAGGCCGGTGTGAGGCGAGCTGCGCTCGATTTGTTCTTTCTTTTCCTTTGTCCTGCATAAAAAAGACGGTAGCGTGGGGCCCCGCGGGGGCGTGTTTCGGTTATCGCTGTTAATCATCGCTTTGCTTTGGCTATCATGCCTTCTGGCTTCGTGCCCATGTGCAGATAGTTTCCAACCCCAACCGTGAGGGGGGCGACCGACCCAGGCCCTGTGTTAATGTCGCGGTGCCCGTGGGGCACGGACTGGAGGGGTGCTCCTGCAATGAACCCAGGTCGTGAAACCTTTGAACGGCTAGGACAAAAATACTCGCGAGGGTGCTCGGCTGCTGTCGGCGTTCTGGGAACGGGGGTCCCTAGACTTGCCTGCCTGCGGCCCGCGGCGCGGCTCAAAGGGGGCCCAGCGCGGCCCAACTTCATCAACACAAGACCCAAGACCCTCGCGAGGGGCCAAGCCTCGCGGGGCGGACGACACGGTGCTTCCTCAGGCGCGCCCTCGTCAGGCTAGCTCACGAGGAGGCGGAGAGATGGCAGGGTACCTCGCGAGGTGCCCATCACGCGAGCCATGACGACCAAGGGTGCCAGGGGGGCGCCAGACCGCGCAGTGTCCTCCCTTTCCTCTTTGGTGTAAAGGGGGGCAAGCGCAGGGCGCAGCTCCTCTCCTCCAGCAACCTGTCGGCCCTGGTCGACCGCGCCTCCAGCTGCGTCACTACGACAGTGAAGAACTGCAGGTTGCCAGCATAGTTGATCGTGTGCGGCTCGCCGATAGCCGCCTCGCAGACGTTGCCCAAGGCTGCGTTGGCCCTCTCCCTGAGCGTAGCAAGCATGGGGCCGTGCACGTGCTCCAGGACCTGCCGTTGGCGTATCTCATCAGTGTTCTGACGCTTGACGGCCCCGGCCTCTTCCACCTGCTGACGAAGATGGAGCACCTCGGCCTGGAGAGCAGCCGACTCCATTTGCGCTGCCTCAAGGGCGGCCCGGGAAGCGTCGGCTCGCCGTGTCGCCTCGTCCCATTGGGCCCTCAGGGCTATGGTTCTCCCCTCAGCCTCAACCCGGATCAACTCCAGCTTCCTCTCGAACTCGCGCTCGAGGCCTTGGCGCGCTGTCGCCACCCGGCGACCAACCTCCTCCAGGACACACGCCTCCCGAGCAGCAACTACATCTTCTGCCTACGTCACCAGGCGCTCCCTCGTCTCCAGCCGCTCGTACTCACGGGTACGTTCGGCGGCCTCCAGCGTCAGCGCCTTTTCACGTCTCTGGAGCCCGGCTAGGTCGCTAGAGGCCACCCTCGCAAGGGCCGCCTCGCGCAGTTCCACTTGCTCCTCCAGCAAGTGGCATCGGGCCAAGAGCTCCCGAACCCGCTCCTCCGCCGACTCTCGCTGTCGGTTGGCTCTCAGGGCCTCGTCAGCGGCCTGGGATCGGGCCACCCGGGAGGCCTCCAGCGACGCCTTCGCTTCTTCGTCTTCAAGGTCGCGCTGGCGGCGCGCGAGGGCGACGGCGGCCTCCAGCTGGCGCCTCTCCGCGGCCAGGCGCAGGACCTCGGCCTCCAGGCGCGCGTCTTCATCAGCGAGCTCCTCCCCAAGCAGGTCCACCGCGCCGCTCGCCCTTTGAAAGAATTCGCGGCGGCGAGCGCGGCGCTCCCGAGCACGCTCGAGCACGTCTCCCACACCATCGTCTGCCCCAGGCAAGCGCCTGGAGGCACGAATCCTCGCTCCCCCTCCGGGCAGGGGGCTGGGGGCTGGCGCCCCCACGACGGCCGGACGCGCCGCGACAGAAGCTCGGCCTGGGGCCAGCACATCTCCAGATAAAGGGCGCGGGGGGCGCCTCAGCCAGTCGCAGCCCGCGACTAGATGAGAAGCCCACGGCAGGCTGGCCACGCCAAGAGAGGGCCCACGAAGGAAGATCGCAGGAAGAGAAGGGCTGCGGGGCACCTCAGAACGGTCCTCCCCTTCGTTCGTCCTCACCAGAAGAGCCGTGCTGCTCGGGACGTCTTGGGGCGACGGGGGAGGTGGAGCCAAAGGAGGCGGCACCTCAGCGGCCTCCATGACCTCGGCAGGAACGGGACTGCAGAGCAAGGATCAGTAGACGCGGCAAGGGGATCAGGAGCCGGGAAAGGAGAAGGCTTACTCGTCGGTGGCGAAGTACTTCCGGCGCTTCAGCAAGCGACAAGGGGAGTCGTCACCTAGGGCGTCCCTTTTCCTCCGAAGGGCCTCAAAGTCCACACGAAAGCGGCCCAGGAGAAGGGCTCAAGGATCAACCCGCGACGAAGGCGAAGCAGCAGCGCTATCTGCGTCAGGGGCGTCTGCCTGGCGCGTGCTGCCGGTCACCTCGGCAGAAGACGCGGCCGGGGCCTCGGGGGCCTCGACCCCAGGCGCTGGGAGCGACAGCTTGCCACCCACAGCCTCTGCAGCACGGGCCTTAGGAGCTGCTTTCTCAAGGGCATCACCAGGAGCAATCTCCCCTTCGGGAGCCTTATCGGTCTCCGCCATCTCACGCCTCCCTGCCCCGCCACTCGAGGAGGATTCGCCTTGACCAATCGGAAGGGCGGTCACCACCACAGGATTCTCGCGAGGCGCTTGGAGGTCGGCGGGGCGCAGCCCCCACTCATCAAAGGAGGGCATCTGCTTCACGAAGTCGTCCCTATTCTGGCAGAGGTACAGCAGGGCCCCTCCTCTCTGGATGCTGCCCGGATTGGGGTCGCTAGTCAAGACCAAGAGCACGGTCCTTAGCGCCACAGGCGTCAGGTCTTCTTCCTAGAGCCTCATGCGATCACCATGCCCGCTGAAAGCCCACATTTGGCGAGAATGGCGTTGGAGAGGGGCGATGCGGCGTAACAAGAACTCCTTCACCACTTTGGGTGCCGTCACGCCGAGCAACCTCAAGGACGCGAAGCGGCGCCAGATGAAGGCGAGCCGGGGGCTCACGAGCGTCTCCTGGCCCCAGCCCGAATTGGGTGCCGCAGGGGAAGTTGGCTTCGCCAGCAGGGGGCTGGGCACACCGACGTCAACGTACAACCACCGCTCGCGGAACCCAGCTGAAGGTGGAGGGAGCTTGAAGTCAATCCCCG
Organism: Aegilops umbellulata; assembly: GCA_032464435.1. Lineage (NCBI taxonomy): Eukaryota > Viridiplantae > Streptophyta > Magnoliopsida > Poales > Poaceae > Aegilops > Aegilops umbellulata. The sequence continues at coordinate 105,603,871 of CP136054.1, forward strand.
AGGCCGCAGTCTCGGGCGCGGCAATGAAGTTCACACACGCTGAGCATTGAGTGGGGTCAGTAAGGCGTAAGGAGAAGAAGTGTCGCGGCAAGGCAACGGAAGGAGGGATCCCATTATCACCTCACAAACAAAAGCAAAGACCGAAAGGAGGGTGATGGATTCGGGACCCAAATGCATCATATGGATCTGGTAATGGGAGAGGACGGCCTTGAAGAAATCAGAAAAGGGGGGAACCAGACCCGCCCACAAGGCATCAGCGAAATAATGGACCTCAGTGATTATCCTGTCAGTGGGGAGGTGAGACGTAGACCAGGCCGTCGTCCTCCCACACTCATTGAAGGTGGTGGCCAGAGCCGGGCTAAGCTTACCCAGGCACTCTTGATTGAGTATGGTCGATTTGCCGACGTCGGGATTCACCGACGGCGGCGAGCGGGGCGGAGCCATGGGTTTCTTCCTTTTCTCCTTCTTCGTCGGAGCCATGGCAATGGAAAGGAGGGGAAAGATGAGAGACGAGATTGGAGACCGGAGTCTGAGATCGGAGGGAGGAAGGATATGGGACGATCGAGCAATAGGAGGGGGAGCGACTGTGTACAACTACGAGTCCACATAGCAAGGCGCAAAATAAGGAAGCGTGGGGGAACAGTGCCGCCCATGTCCAATCAACCGCCATGCGGCGCCCGAGGCCGCAGGCTGTTAGGGCCCGCGGCGCTTCGCCCTTGCCCTTTTGCCTCTCGGCACGGCCGAGTCCGGGCGCGCCTTGGGCCCAGGGGCTACTGTCGGCGTTCTGGGAACGGGGGTCCCCAGACTTGCCTACCTGCGGCCCGCGGCGCGGCTCAAAGGGGGCCCAGCGCGGCCCAACTTCATCAACACAAGACCCAAGACCCTCGCGAGGGGCCAAGCCTCGCGGGGTGGACGACGCGGTGCTTCCTCAGGCGCGGCCTCCTCAGGCTGGCTCACGAGGAGGCGGAGAGATCAAGGCAGGGTACCTCGCGAGGTGCCCATGATGCGAGCCATGACGACCAAGGGTGCCAGGCGGGCGCCAGACCATGCAGTGTCCTCCCTTTCCTCTTTGGTGCAAAGGGGGGCAAGCGCAGGTGAGAGGATCAAGCAAAGGCATCCATTTCGGTGCAACAAGACCAAGACCAGTCCAACAGTGGGAATGAGCTCATCGTGGAGCCCAGAGCGGCGTCACCACAGGGCCTTTGGCAGGCGAGTACCAACTTTAGTCAGGATAAGTGTACCAGATGTTGCCCTTTGAATTGGCCAATTGTTGGCGCCCTTCCCGCTCAATATTTGGGAGGAGGCCCAGGGCCTTTGCCTATAAATAGGACTAGCCACCCCCAGGGTAGAGGCGTCTAGAAAAGGGGGAGTATTCAGAGCAATCGTAGAGCAAGTAGAGAAAGAGAGAGAAGGACGGCTGAACTCCCCTAGCCGTTCATCGTCCCAGCAAGAACACGCCCTCGTGAGGCTGTTCTCCTTTGTACTGTTCATCATCATCAGCCCAAGAGGCAATCCACCCACCACACTGGAGTAGGGTATTACATCACATCGGTGGCCCGAACCAGTATAAATCATGTGTCTCTTGTGCTGTTCTTTCTGTAGTTTAGATCCTTGCGAGACGGAGAGGTAGAGGGCATAATCTCCGCGCGCACCCCAAAGTTCGAACCTTAAGGGTCTGCCAGAACCCGTGATCCGACAGCTGCCCCTTCCCCTCGCGAGGCCTTGCATAAGAGAAATCGAGGCAGGAGAGTGAAAAGGTTGAAGAACCATAAGTCAAAGGCGGCAAATAGATCCAATAAAACTTTGAATGAGAATGAACAAGCCAACTGCGGAAAGCAAATGAAAAAGCTGTGTCTGGCACCTAATCTAGTCTTCGACGTCTTCTCACCAGCGCGGAGCTAAGTGCTGCCACTGGGCGTGGGAGGGAGCCCCAGGGCCTAAGGACGGCGCTCCTGAGACTCCAGGGCGTGTACAACCCCACTCATTATTACGTGAGAGTGTCACGGGCGGCGAGCTTCACAGGCGTTGGCCTTCTTCACAGGCTCCGGGCCTTTCTTAGGGGGAACGAGCTTCACGGGCATTTGCCCTCTTCACAGGCTCCGGGCCTTTTCCAAAATGCGACAGCTTCACAGGCAGTCGCCTTCTTCACAGGCTCTGGGCCTTTTCCAAAAAGGATAATCTTTACAGGCGTTCGCCTTCTTCACAGGCTCCGGGCCTTTTCCAAAAAGGATAATCTTCACAGGCGTTCACCTTCTTCACAGGCTCCGGGCCTTTTCCAAAAAGGATAATCTCCACAGGCGTTCGCCTTCTTCACAGGCTCTGGGCCTTTTCCAAAAAGGATAATCTTCACAGGCATTCGCCTTCTTCACAGGCTCTGGGCCTTTTCCAAAAAGGATAATCTTCATAGGCGTTCGCCTTCTTCACAGGCTCCGGGCCTTTTCCAAAAAGGATAATCTTCACAGGCGTTCGCCTTCTTCACAGGCTCCGGGCCTTTTCCAAAAAGGATAATCTAGGCCTGGTGAGTTGTATCTGGGCACCAGTGAGCTAGCGCGGGACCCACGGGGGCCTACCTCTAGGCGGGTTGCGCCTGGCACTGGGCCTCATCTTGTGATGTGTTCCTGCAAATTGGGTTAGATGCCTGCACTCCACGTCCTCGGGTACTGGCCCTCGAGCTGGTCTCAGCCGTCGCTGGTATGCCAGGTCGTGATGCCATGGTCAAGGCCAGAGGGTGAGGGCTGGAGAGCCAGTAAGAGCCCTGAGTCGCGATGCTCAGGCACACCCCCCCCCTTTAACGTGCAAGTGGTCGACATGGAGAAGAAGAGGTGCCGTGGACCGGCATCAAATGATCAAGCATGGTGGGTTGAATGTATAGCCGGAAATAAACGCGAGAGGGATACAGGCCGCTTGGTCTGACCCGAGCGACTTGGGGATGATGCATCCCGAGGGGCGCCCCCAACAAAGTAAGCTAACGACACAAAATAAAAGGGATACATGCCGCTGGGACGGACCCACGTGGCCTGGGAATAATGCAGCCTTGGGGGACGCTCCCAGCTGGAAATGAAACTTGAAAGATGTCACCTGATGATGTTGAGGACGAAGCAGTGTTGGTGCAGCAGACTCGGTGGGCTGCAGAAGCCGATCCTCACGAGCCCCCAGGCCCTGGGGCCTCGGGAGGCTCCGGAGGCGCTAGTGGCTCCTCGCGGACCATCTCCATCTCCGCCAAGGCTGCGGAATGCGTGGCCTCTTGAGCTTCCATGATGCCCCTCATGAGGCGCTGGTACGTGGCAGCCGCGTTCGGCAAGCCGTAAGGCATGCGAACGTAGCTGTGGGGTGGACCCTCGCAGCACCCCACTTGTGAGGGCCAGAGGCGCTCCAGAGTGGCGACTCGGTTGAGCCCTGGTACGTTGATGCAGACGCGGAGCCCACCATCCTTGCCTGGATGGGGAGCCACAGCTGGTAGGCGGCGGCCGCCTCTCATGACTCTTGACTCCTTTAGCTCTTGAATGGCCTAGCTGACGAACTCCTGAGGGTCTGGCCCCCCTTGCCTTACTCCTTCTTGAGGGAAACGTGCTTCGAAACACGCCTCCACGTGGTGCCCAAGCACCTCCCTTGTGACCTTAGCCAGGTCGGTGGCCCTCCAGGGGAGAGCCCCCGAGCCCTGCCTGAGGAGGGCGCCGGGCGCGCTTTCCTATGCGATGGAAGGAGGTTCCCCCTGGGTAGGAACGGGCCCTGAGGGGCCTGCCTCCTGAGGGACCGGGCCAGACGACGTCTTCTTCTTCTTGGGGGTGGTCTCGGAGAGCCTCCTGCTTCCACGATCTGGGTCTTCCAATGATGCGGCCTGAAAAGCTCGTTCCAGGGAACACACAGCATCCTTCTCCTCACAGGGCACCGTGATGACTCCGCCACTCCCTGGCATCTTGAGGACGTTGTAGCCGTGGGGAGTCACGGCCATGAACTTGGCCAGCGCTGGGTACCCGAGGATGGCGTTGTACGGCAGGCGAATCTGAGCGACGTCGAAGTCGATGAGCTCGGTGCGGTAGTTGTTGCGTGCTCCGAAGGTGACAGGGAGGCGGACCTGCCCGATCGGGACCGTGGAGCTGTTAGTAACTCCGGAGAAAGGCTTGGTTGGCTGAAGCTGGTTGTAGGGCACTTGGAGATTGTTGAATGGTTCCACGGACAGGACGTTGAGCCCTGCCCCGCCATCCATGAGGGTCCTGGTGACCACCGCGTTGCTGATGATTGGGGAACAAAGCATCGGGAGGACTCCGGCTGTGGCTGCACACTCGAGCTGATCCGCTGAGCTGAACGTGATGGCGCACGATGACCACCTGAGAGGGCGTGTGGCTTCGATCCTGGGGAGGACTGCATTCACTTCGCGGGCGAACTGCTTGAAGATACGCCGAGAGGCTGGGGCTTGAGCTCCGCCCAGGATGCAGGCGATTGCGCGTGGCTCCTGGAAGCCCCCAGCCCTTCGTCCTGATGGCGGTCTTCGTTTCTTCTTGGATGCGGCGGCAGTGGAGGGAGGCCTGCGTTACCTTGGGGGCGATCCTCGCGAGGTTGGTCCCTCCAGTCTCCCTCGCGAGGCAGGTCTTGCCAGCGGTCCTTGCGAGGTTGATCGTGCCACCCTTGGCGCGGGCCGCGGTCTTCCCAGCGTCCTGCGTTTCTTCCTCCTCCTCGGCCGTAGCCCCGGTCAGCGCGGTCGGGACGATGGCCGATCCTTCCTTCTCGCACGGCTCGGAGCTCTTGGCATTCGTTGGTGTTGTGGGTGTGGAGGTCGTGGTACACACAGTACCGACTGCCCTTGGAAGACTCGGGCTGATCTCTGCCCCGCTTGGTGTCCGGTTCTGCCGCGAGCACGGCAGCCCCCTTGCGCTTCACGTCCTTGGCCTTGGAATTCTTCTCTTCTGGGTCTGCGGCAGGCAGCTCGAGGAGGGAGAGACGCCCTTCCTCAGCCCTGGCGCACTTGGTCGCCAAGTTGAACAGCTCCAAGGAAGTGCACAGGTCTTCATGCTTCGCCAGCTCCTCCTTCATCTTGACGTCGTGCACGCCGTCGGAGAAGGCTGAGATGATGGCCTCCTCGGACACCCTGGGAATCTTGAGGCGTGCGCTATTGAAGCGCTGGATGTACTTTTGTAGGGTCTCTCCGGGATGTTGCTTGATGCGGCGCATGTCGCTCACGGCGGGTGGCCGGTTGCGAGTACCTTGGAAGTTGGCGATCAAGCGGGTGCGCATCTCGTCCCAGGAGGAGATCGTGCCTGGGGCCAGGTTCAGGAGCCAGGTGCGGGCCCCTTCCTTGAGCGCCATGGGGAACCAGTTCGCCATGACCTTCTCGTCTCCGTTGGCAGCTTCGATGCCCAGCTCATAGAGCTGGAGGAACTCCGCACGGTCGGCCGTGCAATAGTAGTGAGGAGGCAAGTCTGGCTTGAACTTGCCGGGCCACGCGACGCTGCGCAGCTCGGTGGTGAAGGCGCGGCAGCCCACTGTGGCCACGGGAGGCCTTGGGTGACGGAGAGCTTGGTCTTGCAGGTCCCCGCGCGCTGCAGCTGGGAGCAGCGCGGGGTCTTGTCGTGCGGGAGCAGGAGCGTGGCCGCGATGTGCCGGAGCATGGAGCACCCAGGCGGCTTCTTGCGGGCGAGGGACTTCTTGGCAGCTCTGCTTTTGCCACGCTGGTGCCTTGAGGAACAGGTTCTATCCAGGGGCCACGCGCCTTGCGGCCGGGGCGTCTTCTTGGTGAGGAGGCGGCTGGGGCGCCCCCGGCGCTTCGTCGCCCGCGCGGGGCGGGGTGCGATGCAGCAGAACGGACGGTGCAGGAGAGCCCCCCGCGGCGCGGACGAGCTTGGCGACGCGGTCGAGCCACTCTTCGTAGACTTCTTCGACGGGACGGTAGCGCAGGAGCTCGTTCGCCGTGATGAGCGCAGCTCGAGCCTCCATGGGTGCGCGGAGCGCGCGGGACGAAGAACCAGCTGGGGTGAGCGAGGGAGTGGCGGTGTGGCCGTCTTGCCGCACGAAAGGGTGCTGCAACAACGCTTGCTGGTCGTTCCCCGCCGGGCCGGTGGCGGCGTTGATGGCAGGCGACGGGGAACGGCAAGGACGCCCAACGACAGGGGCCGTCTGGGTGATGCGGGAAGCGAGAGCGACTCGGTGCTCGGCGCGGGCCCAACGACCGTCAGACATGGACGCGATGGTCGGAGAAGAACAGGGCGGTGGATGACGAATTCCGGCGCACCCCTACCTGGCGCGCCAAATGTCGGATTTCGGGTTCCGGCAGACCCTTAAGGTTCGAACTCTGGGGTGCGCGCGGAGATTACGCTTCCTACCTACCTGTACCCCTACGCCTCGCAAGGATCTAAGCTACCAGAAGATCAATACAAGAGACACAGAGTTTATACTGGTCCGGGCCACCGATGTGGTGTAATACCCTACTCCAGTGTGGTGGTGTGTGGATTGCCTCTTGGGCTGATGATGAACAATACATGGTGGAACAGCCTCGCGAGGGTCTGTTCTTGGCCGGGCCGGTGAACTGCTAGGGGGAGCTCAGTCGCCCTTCTCTCTGGATCCTAACTGATTAGATTTCTCTGTCTCTAGATTCGTAGATGCCTCTACCCCGGGGGTGGCTAGTCCTATTTATAGGCAAAGGCCCTGTGCCTCTTCCCCAAATATTGAGCGGGAAGGGCGCCAACAATTGGCCATTTTGAAGGGGAACATCTAGTACACTTATCCTGACTAAAGTTGGTCCTCGCCTGCCAAAGGCTTTGGTGATGACGCTGGCTTGGGCTCCATAGTGACTTCCTCCTTGTCGCGGAGCTGGTCTTGGTCTCGTTGCACCGAAATGGTTGCCTTTGCTTGATCCTCCCGCCTGCGCTTGCTCCCATTGCACCAAAGAGGAAAGGGAGGACACTGCGCGGGCTGGCGCCCGCCTGGCGCCCTTGGTCGTCATGGCTTGCGTCATGGGCACCTCGTGAGGTACCTTGCCTTGATCTCTCCGCCTCCTCACGAGCCAGCCTGATGAGGCCGTGCTTGAGGAAGCTCCGTGTTGTCCGCCCCACGAGGCTTGGCCCCTCGCGAGGGTCTTGTGTTCGTGTTGATGAAGATGGGCCGTGCTAGGCCCCCTTTGAGCCACGCCGCAGGCAGGCAAGTCTGGGGACCCCCGTTCCCAGAACACCGACAATCTTCAACCTGCACCCCCCTGAGCCGCCAGCCGCCACCGGCCGAACCGCCGGCCCCAGCGCCACCTCGCCGCCCCGAAACAACTCGCCACCGCCGCCCCGACCAGGCCTCTAGCCCCCCCCGCCCCCACCCTGAACCCTAAGATAGATAGTGGGGTACCTCTCCGGTGAGCCCCCGTCCCCGCTACGGGTGGTTCTTCCTTAACTCAGGCGAGCCCCCCCAACCCTTGAAAATCGACTGACCCAAAAGTCGATTCGGTCGACTGAAGTGTGGCTTAATCGTGGCAGAGCAGCAGCACGAGCGAGGGGGAGAGAAGCAGCAGCAGCTGGGCGAGCAAGCGATCGAGTGAGAGTCGGAGCAGCAGCAGCGCAAGCGAGCGAGCGAGAGCCGGAGCAGCAGCAGCAGATCTGGCTTGTATGGACACCGTCGCCGAAGGGGCCTCGCACGGGGGAGAGCCGCCGTGGAGATGTCTCCCGCGGCGCCGGCTTCAAGGTAGCCGCTCCATGTGGGTGTGGGATGGAGCACCGTCGGCGCCGGGAGGTCGAGTTAAGGAGAAGGTGCGATGCGATGAGTGTACAACCTCTTTGGTGGCGCCGAGTAGGCCTCGGCTTCGTCCGAGGAATCAGTGAGGATGTTGCGGTTCCAGTGGAGCAGGTTAAGGCGACGCTGTGGGGATGGAGTAGCCGCGATAGACGAGGCGATCATCGGAGCAGCTCCTTGGAGGTGGAGGACGGGGCGGCTGAACCAGCGGACAGCAAGATGGACGATGGATCCTCATCCAGGGAGGTGGACGAGGGACGTCGAGCTGTTGCGGTGGACAACGTCGTCGGGGAAGAGGCTCTGGCTGGGCAGTAGTGACGTGGCAGACGGAGGAGGGTGGGGTTTCGCTGCTCAAGCGGAGAGGTTATGGCGGTATGGGATTTCGAATGGCGAAAAGGGGGCGATGGGAGGGGGTGAAGCATGACTTAGGGACGCGCTTGTCCAAAATGTAGGGTGTGTTACAAAAGTACCCCCACTAGTTTGAACTAGCGGCCCTTTCGGCTTAGGGTTAGAAGGGGGATTTCACGTGCCGGGATTTGGCAGCTGGAGGGAGTTTTCGCGCGCGTTGTAATTTCGGGATAGCAAGGCGCGGGTTGTGAAGGCGCTAGTTTTGGGAGCACGATATCTGAATTTTCGAGATATAACAAGACGCGGGTTGAATTTTAGGGAGAAGCCTAACATGTAGTAATATTTTACTTGTACATACCAAATCAATTTGCACTTCCCTCAACCAAAAATAAAATGAAAAAAATAAAACTATTCACACCACACAAAGAGAGAGTCTTGCCCTGTTTTACTATACAAATGCTATTCAAAGCTACTCCCTCCTTCCATCTATATAGGGCCTAATGCGTTTTTTGATGCTAACTTTGACCAAACATTAGAGCAATGATATATGACATGCAACTTACACAAAGCACACCGTTAAATTCGTCTGTGAAAGGTTCTTTCAATGATATAATTTTCACATTGTGCATGCCATGTACTATTAATCTTGTCAATAGTCAAAGGCGGTTTTAAAAATCTCATTACGCCCTATATAGATGGAAGGAGGGAGTATGAATCCATGTTATGTCCGATTAAATTTTTTCGCTTGCTGTATAATGCATGTAACCTACTCATACCAACAGTTTAGTGCATTCCAAATGTCTATACTACCGCTGCAATTCGAAATAAATTTGAATTCGTTTCTCTATTTCAATAAGAATCTACAATCACGATTATTGCCAACTTCAACCATCATACTTTCCTTGCTATCCGCCAGATATAAATCAGATGGCCTATAATGCAGGATAGCAGGCACACCATCATCAACAACTTCGTTTTTTATAAGAGTAGAGATAAAATATATTAAATGTAGTATAACATGTTCATAACCACACCATGTGTATCACCGTTATATATATTCACACATGCGTCGGTTTGAAACACTATGATAAATTCTTCGAATGTCCGAATTCGCTTTTTATAATGAAGTATATATGATCTCTATTCGTCTTTTACACCCACACAACCCTCTTATCTTTGTAGCTAGCGCTAACTTTCTCTTGTGCATGCACACGCCCGCATCCCTCTCACCCTCCCTCAGCATTCTCTAGCTCCATCGCACAAATTCGTCTTTTCACTTTAGGTCGTTCACACACGGTGTGTGTAGGCCCCCCAGCTTCTTCTGTACGACACACATCGATCGATATGCCTCTCTAGCCAGGTGTGCCTAGCACAAACATAAGCTTCCCCTCTTCTCTTGTCACCGTCCATGCCTCACTCCCACTACTCTTTTCATCATTCTCATACTCGCACACTCCTCCCCCTCAATATAGTATGCCTCTCGTACCACCTCCTACATGCATCCCTCTCTCTCTCTCTATCCTTCTCCTCGTGCCTCATTTGCTTCTAACACACACATGCATGTATACCGATCGATCTCCCAACATATACCTAGATCGACTTTAACTACCCCCCCATCGATCGACGTACCTCACAAGTTGTGTCTCTCCTTTCTCTAACAAAGGGCGATTGATCTTCCTATGTAGTTACGTCTGCTTACCACAGCCACATCGTCCCCCCTCATCATTCATGCATGCCTCCTGACACGTCTCTCACACGCACATGCACAGACAACGAGAAGCCATCTCCTCTCTTATTGATATTGCGGGCGTGCCCTCCGTTTGTCTAGCAAGCCTATCCCACCATTTGTTAGAAGCAACTCCACTACCACCCCCTCCAACACTCTAGCTCTGTCTCTCTCCCAACCTTATTCCTCTCCTGCACATATGCATGGATGTCCATCGATCTCCCTTAATACATGAGGCAGATCAATCTCCTTAATACATGAGGTAGGCCTCTCTCCTCCTCCACACATATACCAGCCATTGTACCTCTATAGTTAATTGGGCCTCCCTCTTCCCCCACCACACACCGATAGTCGAGCACTGCAGGTAGGTATCCATGCCATAGAGACAAACTGCACATGTTCCATCTCACGTTCTAGTAGGCCATCCACTCTATATCTTTGATGTGGGCACAAACAAATTCGATGGCACTCTTTATCGATCGCACGCGCGCACACACACATCATCCCTCTCTTTGATTCTATGGACACCTCAAGCCGATGATACCTCCACTCTCTTCTCGTGGACTATATCTATGTTATATCCAGGACTCTATTTCACACACATTGCATATGTTACATTTTTTGATTGACCCCCCCCCCCCAAAAAAAACTCCCAAGAACCCACACACTATATCTCTCTAGGTTTGTATATCTCTCACACAACCCCACGTAGGTGGTGTACACATGAAACAAAGTTTGACTTGACGTGTTGTTGCGTTATTTTTAAATAAAGCTATAGCGCTCAATGGCACGTACACAGAATATAAAACGATTTTTATGGAGAAAAAGGTAGTCCGCTCACTATATACAATGGAGCCTGCCTGCCTGGTTTGTCGCTCTTCAGAGTATCTCACACAAGGTTGCGGTGGCCTCTCTCTTCTCTCTCACCGTTTGTCACTGATCCGGCCGCATCCTGTCCGCTGGGGGAAAGGGAGTGCGGTGGCCTCTCTATCTCTCACCGTTGGTCACTGATCCAGCCACATCCCGTCCGCCGGGGGGAAGGGAGGAAGTGCATCATTTCTCTGTTCGACGACGCCAAGGTAGCACGTCCCGATCTGCGGTACACGTCGTTCTCTCTGACCAAGCTCCGGCACGGCAGGGACTACGCCACCTGCTCGCAGATTCCGCCCGCCGCCGCTCACCTAGTTACACCCGACGACCTCCAGGTATCCCCTCCGGCCTTGCTCCACTGCCCGTCTTCCCACGTTGCTGCATGTGGATCTTCCATAGTTCTTTGCCCAAAACGTAGCTCGTCTGGCGTACTTTCCACATTGCATTCTCGTCCTCACACCGTTTTAGACAAACACAACCGTGTTGTTATCTTCCCTTAGGACATGGAATATGCTTCTTTTTTGTCGTCGCATGTGTCATCAACTGTTATTGGCCAGTAATTGTTTCCTTTCTACCTCTTTTTGTAAACAGGGCTATCCATTTCACCTTGTTGCTATTGCGACCTTTTGGTGAACTGCACAAATCACTTTTTTCTTAAGAGTGTTTTGTGCAGTTGTACTAAAATGTCACACGGGCAACGTCTCTACATTTTAGTGCGACTGCACAAAGGGAGATTGGTTTTGCTCTATCCTCCTCATCCAACTCCGAGCCTAATCTTCTCCAACTAGTTAGTCTTAAGAGAGACTGCAAAGGTGACCGACTTCTATTTGTGTGTTTATTATTTCATCAGCAGTCCTCTATTATCATAATCACACTTAATATCTTTGGAACAGGGATGCTCAGCTCTATTTTAGTGGAACTGCGCAAAATGATCGGAATGTTGCATGCTCCAGACAGCTACTTTTTTTCCCAACATGCCTTGTTGATTTAGACAAAGCTGGGGGGACGTTGCTGCCAATGAAAGCATGGATCAATTTTAATTTAACACCTTCTCACAACTCCGTCTTCAGTTGTGATGTAATTATTAGCTCTGATCTGCTAAAAATTGACATGCATCTAACATTCTTAAGAAGTTGCTCCCCACTTCTACCTATTCTCTCACCATGCACACCGTCCACATCAGCTTTGTGCCACGTCATGATTTAGTTTGGAAAATCATCCAATGAGCAAAGTGCCTCATTGTCAGGACCCCGATCCTAAGTCACACCGATCTAGCATGTAACACATCATATCACTTTGCGGCCTCACGCACGGTATTCCCAGGGTGCCACCTTACCTGGCTCGGGACCGTTTGCGCCTTTTGGCTCACGTATATGATAGTGTCGCTAGCATCCATATGACAAAGAACCCGGGCCGACATGGCTAGTCGTGAACCCAAAGCGGCACTAACCCATGGGGACAGGCATACATGAATCAACCTCGAGCATGTCGGTCAACAGCGTGTGAATCCGGGCTGTAGCACTGGGCTAACAGGACTCCGGTAACCCGGGCTGTAGCAGGCTAGGCAGGACTCCGGATATCACCGCGTGACATTTCCCTGACGGGACAGACACAGGAACGAAGTGAATCACATGTCGGCCAGTCAAGTGTTCCGGAGCAGTAGTGCTGGGCTAGCAGGACTCCGGTGAACCGGGCTGTAGCGGAATACTACGGCTCATGGAAGCACAAGACTACATTTCCTCACAAGAGAGGCTACCAAGGATAAACAACTAGGTTGTCAGATCCCACACATACCAAACATTTCAATCATACACACAATATGCTCGATATGTGTAAATACAACATGGCATCACAACATAACTCTACAACTCAAATATTTATTCATTGGCTCCGAGGAGCGAGATATTACAAACATGCGTCTCATGACCCAACATTCAGAGCATACAAGTCAAAGCACATGCGGAAGCTCAACATGTCTGAGTACAGACATCTACAAATAAAAAGGCTGAGGAGCCTGACTATCTACCAGATCCTGCCGAGGGCACAAGATCGTAGCTGAGGTATCAAGCTAAAAGTCGAAGTCCACGCGGAACTACTAGCAAGACCGAAGTCTCTCGGCAAAACATAAAATAGGCAAACGTGAGTACAAATGTACTCAGCAAGACTTACATCAGAACTACCTACATATGCATCGGTATCAACAAAAGGGGTGGTGGAGTTTAACTGCAGCAAGCCAGCTTTGACTCAGTGGCTAACCTAAACTACGACTGCAAGTAACACTTTTCAGGTGGCGCACACGAGTCCACATATTCACCATATCAATACACCACTATGGATCCGCTCCCGTCTCCCTACGAGAACGCCATCCATAGCACTCACGCTTATCTTGCGCATTTTAGAGTATCCACTTTCACTTGTCTATGAACTATGCAAGGGGTCCAAGTTTCCATATCCGAGGAATCCGGCTATTCGAATAGATAATGATAACCCTGCAGGGGTGCACTTCTTCACACACGCTCTCGCCACTTATCGACCTGTACACGTCATGTACCTCGGCAACCTTCAAGCGGAAGCCGGGTGAGGGAGTCGGCCACGACCTGACTAACCACACAAGTCTCTAGTCCAGGTTTATCGCCTATTCGGGTTCCATCCGCAAGGAGATCCGGCCGGGGTGTCGCTCACGGCCCCAAACGATGTGAGCAGGGTTCCCAAGCCTAGCAACCGGGTGCCACTTGGTACACCGTGCCACTGTGCCTAGTCTGTCCCAAGCCCACCTGTACCGGGTGCCACTTGGTAGACTACTAACACTACCTACAAACACCAGAAACTAGTTGCAACTCCTGGACAGAGATCAGGTTGATTAATAAGTCGAGAGAGCTTGGAGCGCCCGGAGCCCAATGTGTGGTAGTAACTGTTCATGGATCACCAACACAGAACTCAGTTCATGAGGACGGCTGCAATGAGACAACCCGCCATGTACTCCTACATGGCCTCTCACCGCTACCTTTACCAAATCGTGTTCACACACTTAGCTCACACACAGTAGGACATGTTCATCACCATTCCAATTCTTTCCCGATGAATCAGACCCGACTCAACTCTAAGCAGTAGCAGGCACGACAAACAAGCATGAATGAGTAGGCACATCAAGGCTCAAACAACTCCTACTCATGCTAGTGGGTTTCATCTATTTACTGTGGCAATGACAGGTAATGCAGAGGATAAGGGGTTCAACTACCGCAACATGTAACAGTTGAATCGTTGTTGTCCTAATGCAGTAAAAGAGAGCAGGAGCGAGAGAGTGGGATTGTATCGGAATGACCAAGGGGGTTTTGCTTGCCTGGCACTTCTGAAGATATCATAGCTCTTCATCGGTGTCATCGAACTCATCGCCGGATCAACGTCTACTGAGGGGGAACAAATACCGGCAAACAAGAGGGAACATAATCAATGCAATGCAAAAATATGATGCATGCTATGTCATGGCAATATGAATGTGTTTTGGGCTAATGCAAGCTAGAACAGATTGGAACGAGTCCATTTGAACCAAAGATTCAAATGCAAACCCATTTCATGAAGTCATATTAGTGCATTAACTTGTTTCACCTAAATAGCAAGGTTAAAGTGTTCTAACATGCATGAAACCAGTACATATGGATAGATTGGATTTTTCTGATCATTTTTTATATATAAATCTTTGCATTTGGAGTTACAGATTAATTTCTATGAATTTTTGATGTTTGCTACATTTTCTGGAATTCCTGGATTATTTGGAAATAAACAAAATCCAGTAAAAGATTTACTACGTCAGCATGACACAACGCTGACGTCAGCGATCAACTGGGTCGGCCAGGTCAAACCTGACCTGCGGGACCCATACGTCAGTATCTCAGGCTAGTTTGGCTGGATGGCAGGTGGGACCGGTCAGCGTTGACTTGACCAAAGTCAAAGTTGACACGTGGGGCCACCGTGATTAAGTTAAATCTAAGCAGGAACTAAACTAATATTAATTAAGGGCACGGGGCCCATGTGTCAGTGTCCCTGCAAGGTTAATTAGTGGGGCGGTTAGCTACTAATGACGGCCACGTCACCTCACCGGAGTTCAATCGGCGGCGACCACAGAACACGGCGGGGCGCGCCGGATTTGCGCTAGAGGCGTCGGGTTAGCGCGACGAGGGCACCAGGGCATAGCCCTTGCTCGCCCGCATCAAGAGGAGGCGGAGTTGGGCGCGGGGCTCGCCGGAATCAACGCTGGCGACGAGGTTTGCGGCGGCCGTGGTACGATCCAGCTCGGAATCAGCATTGTAGTGCACGGCGAGTCGAGCGGTGTGGTGCTTCGTGCTCCTGCAGACATGCTGAGCACGGTGACGCTCTCAGGCTCGAGCTGCGGTGGCTGCAACAACGATGGCGACATGGCCGGCGGCAGGGGAAGCTCGGCCACGGCGGTTACGGACGCTGGAGGTTGCAAACGATGAAGATAACGAGGGGGAAAAGGCGGCGAGCTCACAGCGGTCACGTAGACAAGCTCAGCGGGCTCGGGGAAGACCTGACGGCGACGAATCGACGGTGGCGGCCCTTGGTGGCCGAGGAGGGGAACGGCGGAGCTGGCGGCGTCCAGGGGCTTCCGGCGCCTTACATATTGGTGAGGAGGAAGAGGGGAATGAGGCGGAGCTCTCGAGCACGTTGGATGGGCCAGGGAGGGCTGGTGGCCGTGGCAACAGCAAGCGGCGGCGACTGCTGCGTTCGGTGCGTGCGAGGAAGAGAGCCAGGGGAGGGGATGGGGACGAGAGAGAGCGAGAGAGAGTCGGGGCTGGCGTGTGGCATCTCCCAGAGGTGTCCGGGCAAGCAGGCACAGAGGAGGTGGCCAGGGCACGTGCTCGCGCGCGCTAGCCATGCACTCGTCCTCCTGGCGCGAGCTAGGAGATGACTGGCGCTGGCCAGTGGCTGGGCCAGATGGGCTACACAGGAGCTAGGCCAGCCAGGTAGGTGGCCCAGGTAAGGTTTTTTTTTTCTTTTCCTGCTTTTCTTTTTCTATTCTATTTTCTTTGTTCTGATTTAGTTTAGGAACTAAATCATTTTAGAAAATTCTGAAAATTATTTTGGTGGTTAACTGAATTATTTCAGGCTCCACAAATAACTTTAGAATATTTGGACCATTTAAAATATATATAGCATTTAAACGTATCCAAGTCAAATACTTTGTGTTAATTCAAAAATCCAAAGATGACCTAGAAATATATCCATCATTTTTGGGAGAGGTTTTCACCTTAACCAGAAATCATGAAGTTTTCTTAGGGACATTTCGGGTTTATTGAAAAAGATTTTAATCAAGCCTAGATGGACTGATTTAGTGCTAGGGTTTGAACAATCCCCATTTCAGGTTTAAATGGAATTTAATCATGATGCAAGATGATGATGCAAAGACAAGCAAGGCTAATGCTAGGGCTGTGACAACTCACCCCCACTAAACAAGAATCTCGTCCCGAGATTTAAGACGTGAGGTAAGAAGACAGAGGGGACACAAAGCTCGCACAATCTTCTGATCTATGTTGCACTTCATAAGAACGTTGATTCGATCATCATCTTGATCTTGACATCTTGCTTTGAGAACTTCATCCAACACGATGATGACAGAAGAAACTCTACAGGAATCGATCTTCACGAAGATCAAGCAAAACATGATCAACTCACGGAATGAGATGTAGTAACATCTCTCGAACTGAGACATAAAACACCCATCAAGAGGGATGGAAGAAACGGATGGCAAAAGTTCAATTTGGTAGGCAACAATTCCATGCTAGAATAGGAGGGCACATGGTTTCAAAGTAACGAAGAGATTGATTGCCATGACTCCGTAACCGGGCACCTTAGGGAAGGTAACTCGTAGAATTATTCCCTTAAGTGGCAAAAGGAATTACTTTTGATCCATAGATCATTGAAACTCTTCATACCAGCTTAAGGCAATTTACAATTGATCGTTTGAGATAGCTTGAAGAAATGGCATACTCAGACTAGGATGGATGATGTGGACTACCTTGTTGAAGTCAACACAAGGGATGATTTTGCTTGCGCGTGCTCTCAAGAACTTGAGCATTTCCATATTCATCAAGGTTCTACCAACATCGGGGTTGTGGATCCTGGCAACACATCTTACTACCTTGACAAATAGTGATGGACAATGCAGATGCACAGAAAGACACCCCTTTCTCAGATTTCACCTTAGCGAGGCCAAGGGAACGAAATCTGGATGATCGACTGAGAGACATTTAGCACCCCGCTTCTAATGTTCTCCTTGATGTGCTAGCGCAATCCATTTGTAGATATGGTTTGATAACTAGAACATCAAGTAAAAGGTCGGACTTTAGAAGCTTAAGAATCCATAAGGAATAACTCAGAGGCGGATCCTGCGAGATCCTTATGGGAAGGTGACCAACTTCTTCAACCAAGATATTACAATAATAGGCCTTCCGGCTAGGTGGGTTGGCCACGACATCCACGTTACCGGGTTACCGAGAGACCAATATTATAATTCTTGGGACATGTTCCAACCATCATAACTGCCTGAGATTCAGATCTGGTTGGTGTCAGGATATTCCAGACTCACCGAATCTAGAAAGAAAACTTAAAGTTTGCAACACAAATCGATGAGATGACGTTTCGAGAATCTCGGGAGATGAACTACGGTAGCATGCTCCAAAACATGAGCTGGTTCCGCTAAACACATGTGAACACGCTGTCCCGGACAAGCATGACCACATAGTAGTCTTACAATGAAACACTACCGAGTTCAGGTTGGGAACCATCATCGAGGATAACGAAGTCCTAACATAAGTCATGATTCTTAAGAAGGAACCTCTTCTCCTTGAACAAATCAATCAATGGCTTCGTGTGCTAGGGATGCATACAGAATGAAGATGATCAGTCTATCAGACCATAGAATACTTCGCACATGCATGACTAACTTGGGATGATTCCATAAGAAACAAAACAAACCTTTCTCAAATTCACGGCGGCAACTTGCAGCGATTGCACATGAATTAGAGGAAGTCACATCTTTCATCCAAGCATAAGCTTCATGAACGGAACACGAAGGCATTGCTTACAAAGTTTTCAACACTAGGTTGATGTTCAACATGAATCATGGGGGAGACAAGATGCTGATGATGGGCTCAACAGCAACTCATCGGAATTTCCATATCACTGGGCTTCCACCATCATGTGAACAGGTGATAGCATTGGTTTGACCAAAGGATGTAATGGTGTATGCTCGAGGGATCAACCACGAGTAAGACAACATTACGAACATCGTTGGTTCTGATTTGACTCGACGATAGCCCATACTCGAGTCAAAGTTTTGACAAGGCAATAGATCCAGCAACTGATCACGAGGACCAATCGATGGAGATATCATCTTTCTTCAACACACACACACACACACACACACACACACACACACACACACACAAAGATATCCCTTAGTGATGAACTAAGTGCATTAAGCTTTTATCTTCCAACTCTCCAAGTTGTTGTTTAGCTCAACCAACTAGCTCAGGGGTGTCCAGCACAGATTTTGGAGAAAGGGTGGTTCACAAGAAACCAACTTGATCACGATCTCAACATAGCGGTCAGGTGACAACCTGGTAACACTTCCGAGAAGATAATCGGAAAGTCACGAACCACCGATATGTTACTAAGCTCGAGAACAATCTTGCTTTTCAGGGCAAGAAGATGTGATCAAGAGAGTGAGGGATTGACACAATCCTAACTCATTGATCAAAGAGTGCACCAGAAATAAGGACTAGGTAGCACGATCAATCTTAGGATGATGATTTAATAATCAACAAGCTAAGAATGAGAATATTGTCCATTTACTAATAAGCAACGAGTTGCTCGGAGTATTGATTTCACACATCACAATTCACTTGTCGGCATTCCGGTTACAATAACACGAGGACCGAGGATTGAATGGTGATGGTGAGAAGTATCACTACATCAAGAATTCATAAGAGATGGTGCAATTCCTATAATATTCTTGACATAAATAGTGTAATACTCCAAGGTAGAACAGACTAGAAGCTAGATTAGCATTCTTAATCTGCGGAATACAATTGCTTTGACCCAATCCTAGATATGGATGAGGTGCTGGAATTTATTTCTCCTAGTCATTCTGTAATAGAATAGCTTAACGGACCACACGAATGATAGGCATCGATGAACGAATGCACACATACTCTTGACTATCACTTGATAGACGAAGGTCAGGAGACAACTAAAGAGGAACAACTCAAAGGAACATATGATTTTCTGAGTTGTGGATGCATGGTTTAGCATGTCGAACGAGGTTCAACAGGTTTCTTCCGAATAACCCATGCAGAAAAAGTAGGACTGGCAGATTCACAATTATGAATGGAGAACTCCTCAAGAGTACTCTGATTGTGATCCTTCGGTTCAGCGAGGAACTTCTGCCATAAGCGGTTCATAGTATTTGGAAGAAGGAAATACCACGGACCTCGAGGACTATCGCAAAGTTACTAATATCCTAAAGGAACTAGCAAACACTATCAACATGAAGTAAGAAGGCTGAATCTCGGGTTCAAAACCCAGAAATAGAATACCTACATACTGAATAACATCACGGGATGCTTTCAAGAATGGTGGCCAGATTCATCACACTAGAAACACAAAACATGGATAGATTATTAGGTGGTCCTCTAAGACACCTAGGGTCATAATAATAGCTCCAAGATATATGTCTAGGCAACAGAGTACCTCAACTCACCGATTAGTGTGCTTAATCTGGCCCAAAAGGACAATGGGAACATGGAGGAAAGATTTGCAAATGCATCAGACTATTTAGAAACCTGGGATGACTTGGACAGCATAACGACTGTAAATGCTCAAATGATTTGGGACATCATGCAAAATGGTGGCAAAACCACTCAACAACATCATATCAAGGTTCTTGGTTCAACTGACAACATACTAAAAGTAGTAGAAACTGAATTGAGGCCTGGAACCAACAATCCTAAGATTCTACGGATTAGTAACACGTGATCCTGATAGAAAGATGAGAAGCCTAGTTCTTAATCCCCGTAGAAGAGAAGAGGATGACTCAGATCAGAAGGCCATGAGGTATAAGGAGTAAAAAGAGCCTTACATTCCCTTCCACAATCAATTCCCTTACATAACTAAAGCATTTCTAGACACAACTTCGACCAGTTTGGCTTGGTAATCCTACAGGCAGTCAGGCTCTGATTCCAACGCTGTCAGGACCCCGATCCTAAGTCACACCGATCTAGCATGTAACACATCATATCACTTTGCGACCTCACGCACGGTATTCCCACGGGTGCCACCTTACCTGGCCCGGGACCGTTTGCGCCTTTTGGCTCACGTATATGATAGTGTCGCTAGCAACCATATGACAAAGAACCCGGGCCGACATGGCTAGTCATGAACCAAAGTGGCACTAACCCATGGGGACAGGCATACATGAATCAACCTCGAGCATGTCGGTCAACAGCGTGTGAATCCGGGCTGTAGCACTGGGCTAACAGGACTCCGGTAACCCGGACTGTAGCAGGCTAGGCAGGACTCCGGATATCACCGCGTGACATTTTCCCAAAGGGACAGACAGAGGAACGAAGTGAATCACATGCCAGGCAGTCAAGTGTTCCGGAGCAGTAGTGCTGGGCTAGCAGGACTCCGGTGAACCGGGCTGTAGCGGACTACTATGGCTCATGGAAGCACGAGACTACATTTCCCCACAAGAGAGGCTACCAAGGATAAACAACTAGGTTGTCGGATCCCACACATACCAAACATTTCAATCATACACACAATATGCTCGATATGTGTAAATACAACATGGCATCACAAGATAACTCTACAACTCAAATATTTATTCATAGGCTCCGAGGAGCGAGATATTACAAACATGGGTCTCATGACCCAACATTCAGAGCATACAAGTCAAAGAACATGCGGAAGCTCAACATGTCTGAGTACAGACATCTAGAAATAAAAAGGCTGAGGAGCCTGACTATCTACCAGATCCTGCCGAGGGCACAAGATCGTAGCTGAGGTATCAAGCTAAACGTCGAAGTCCACGCGGAACTACTAGCGAGACCGAAGTCTCTCGGCAAAACATAAAATAGGCAAACATGAGTACAAATGTACTCAGCAAGACTTACATCAGAACTACCTACATATGCATCGGTATCAACAAAAGGGGTGGTGGAGTTTAACTGCAGCAAGCCAGCTTTGACTCAGTGGCTAACCTAAACTACAACTGCAAGTAACACTTTTCAGGTGGCGTACACGAGTCCACATATTCACCATATCAATACACCACTATGGATTCGCTCCCGTCTCCCTACGAGAACGCCATCCATAGCACTCACGCTTATCTTGCGCATTTTAGAGTATCCACTTTCACTTGTCTATGAACTATGCAAGGGGTCCAAGTTTCCATATCCGAGGAATCCGGCTATTCGAATAAATAATGATAACCCTGCAGGGGTGTACTTCTTCACACACGCTCTCGCCACTTATCGCCCTGTACACGTCATGTACCTCGGCAACCTTCAAGCGGAAGCCGGGCGAGGGAGTCGGCCACGACCTGACTAACCACACAAGTCTCTAGTCCAGGTTTATCGCCTATTCGGGTTCCATCCGCAAGGAGATCCGGCCGGGGTGTCGCTCACGGCCCCAAACGATGTGAGCAGGGTTCCCAAGCCCAGCAACCGGGTGCCACATGGTACACCGTGCCACTTTGTCTAGTCTGTCCCAAGCCCACCTATACCGGGTGCCACTTGGTAGACTACTAACACTACCTATACAAACACCAGAAACTAGTTGCAACTCCTGGACAGAGATCAGGTTGATTAATAAGTCGAGAGAGCTTGGAGCGCCCGGAGCCCAATGTGTGGTAGTAACTGTTCATGGATCACCAACACAGAACTCAGTTCATGAGGACGGCTGCAATGAGACAACCCACCATGTACTCCTACATGGCCTCTCACCGCTACCTTTACCAAATCGTGTTCACACACTTAGCTCACACACAGTAGGACATGTTCATCACCATTCCAATTCATTCCCGGTGAATCAGACCCGACTCAACTCTAAGCAGTAGCAGGCACGACAAACAAGCATGAATGAGTAGGCACATCAAGGCTCAAACAACTCCTACTCATGCTAGTGGGTTTCATCTATTTACTGTGGCAATGACAGGTAATGCAGAGGATAAGGGGTTCAACTACCGCAACATGTAACAGTTGAATCGTTGTTGTCCTAATGCAGTAAAAGAGAGCAGGAGCGAGAGAGTGGGATTGTATCGGAATGACCAAGGGGGTTTTGCTTGCCTGGCACTTCTGAAGATATTATAGCTCTTAATCGGTGTCATCGAACTCATCGCCGGATCAACGTCTACTGAGGGGGAACAAATACCGGCAAACAAGAGGGAACATAATCAATGCAATGCAAAAATATGATGCATGC
Source organism: Aegilops umbellulata (assembly GCA_032464435.1). Taxonomy (NCBI): domain Eukaryota; kingdom Viridiplantae; phylum Streptophyta; class Magnoliopsida; order Poales; family Poaceae; genus Aegilops; species Aegilops umbellulata. The sequence continues at coordinate 105,626,024 of CP136054.1, forward strand.
TATGTCATGGCAATATGAATGTGTTTTGGGCTAATGCAAGCTAGAACAGATTGGAACGAGTCCATTTGAACCAAAGATTCAAATGCAAACCCATTTCATGAAGTCATATTAGTGCATTAACTTGTTTCACCTAAACAGCAAGGTTAAAGTGTTCTAACATGCATGAAACCAGTACATATGGATAGATTGGATTTTTCTGATCATTTTTCATATATAAATCTTTGCATTTGGAGTTACAGGTTAATTTCTATGAATTTTTTATGTTTGCTACATTTTCTGGAATTCCTGGATTATTTGGAAATAAACAAAATCCAGTAAAAGATTTACTGCGTTAGCATGACACAACGCTGACGTCAGCGATCAACTGGGTCGCCCAGGTCAAACCTGACCTGCGGGACCCATACGTCAGTGTCTCGGGCTAGTTTGGCTGGATGGCAGGTGGGACCGGTCAGCGTTGACTTGACCAAAGTCAAAGTTGACACGTGGGGCCACCGTGATTAAGTTAAATCTAAGCAGGAACTAAACTAATATTAATTAAGGACGCGGGGCCCATGTGTCAGTGTCCCTGGAGGGTTAATTAGTGGGGTGGTTAGCTACTAATGACGGCCACGTCATCTCACTGGAGTTCAACCGGCGGCGACGACACAACACGGCGGGGCGCGCCGGATTTGCTCTAGAGGCGTCCGGTTAGCGCGACGAGGGCACCAGGGCATAGCCCTTGCTCGCCCGCATCAAGAGGAGGCGGAGTTGGGCGCGGGGCTCGCCGGAATCAACGCCGGCGACGAGGTTTGCGGCGGCCGTGGTTCGGTCAAGCTCGGAATCAGCGTTGTAGTGCACGGCGAGTCGAGCAGTGTGGTGCTTCGTGCTCCTGCAGACATGCTGAGCACGGTGACGCTCTCAGGCTCTAGCTGCGGTGGCTGCAACGATGATGGCGACATGGCCGGCGGCAGGGGTAGCTCGGACACGGCGGTTACGGACGCTGGAGGTCGCAAACGATGAAGATAACGAGGGAGAAAAGGCGACGAGCTCACAGCGGTCATGTAGACAAGCTCAGCGGGCTCGGGGAAGACCTGACGGCGACGAATCGATGACGGCGGTCGTCGGTGGCCGAGGAGGGGAACGGCGGAGCTGGCAGCGTCTAGGGGCTTCCGGCGCCTTACATCTTGTTGAGGAGGAAGAGGGGAATGAGGCGGAGCTCTCGAGCACGTTGGATGGGCGAGGGAGGGCCGGTGGCCGTTGCAACAGCAAGCGGCGGCGACGGCTGCGTTCGGCGCATGCGAGGAAGAGAGCCAGGGGAGGGGATGGGGACGAGATAGAGCGAGAGAGAGTGGGGGCTGGCGCGTGGCATCTCCTAGAGGTGTCCGGGCAAGCAGGCACAGGGGAGGTGGCCAGGGCGCGTGCTCGCGCGCTCTTGCCACGCGCTCGTCCTCCTGGCGCGAGCTAGGAGATGACTGGCGCTGGCCAGTGGCTGGGCCACATGGGCTACACAGGAGCTGGGCCAGCCAGGTAGGTCCAGGTAGGTGGCCCAGGTAAGGGTTTTTTTCTTTTCCTGTTTTTCTTTTTCTATTCTGTTTTCTTTGTTCTGATTTAGTTTAGGAACTAAATCATTTTAGAAAATTTTGAAAATTATTTTGGTGGTTAACTGAATTATTTCAGGCTCCACAAATAACTTCAGAATATTTGGACCATTTAAAATATATATAGCATTTAAACGGATCCAATTCAAATACTTTGTGTTAATTCAAAAATCCAAAGATGACCTAGAAATATATCCATCATTTTTGGGAGAGGTTTTCACCTTAACCAGAAATCATGAACTTTTCTTAGGGACATTTTGGGTTTATTGAAAAAGATTTTAATCAAGCCTAGATGGACTGATTTAGTGCTAGGGTTTGAACAATCCCCATTTTAGGTTTAAATGGAATTTAATCATGATGCAAGATGATGATGCAAAGACAAGCAAGGCTAATGCTAGGGCTGTGACACTCATCATCAATTATTTCCCCATTTAATTAATTTTTATTGGCATATGAGGTGCATGTTGTTGCCCAGTACACTACTACGCAGACTTGAAATACTACCGAAGCCCAATGGTCTCTATTCGTATACATAATAAACAGAGAAAAGCCCAACCTTCTCATTCTAAGGAGAACAACCGTCCTGCCCCCTGCTCCCCACCGTTCGTTCTTTCTCCATCTTCCGTAAATAAAGGCCCATGCTTTGACGTCCCATCCTCTTCCCCTGCCTCACTCTCCTTCCAATCAAAACAGGCGGTGGCCGCGGTGCTCCGCCAAATCTCCAGAAAATTAAAGTTCAGTCACGAACTAGGCCACTGAACAGCCGGTGCTCCACCAAAGTCTGGCTGGGCGCCGTTCCATCGACGGCCACCCAGAATCGAGGAAGGCGCAAGCATCGACGCGCTGCTCCATGGCTGCCTGTGGCGGGGACGAGTGGCGGAGAATCCGGCTTCATCAGCAAAGATGACTTACCCAGGAATCGACCTTCGGGCTGGCACATCATCTTATTAGGTGAGCTTGGCCACACTTACTTTGACATGTGAGTTGTTTTACTGTGTGGTTGATTGTTCGGATCCAGTGGTAAGGCGCGGCGGCGGCGGACCGTGGTCTAACTCCCAATTTCTGAGTCATCTTTTCCTCTTTGTCTTCATCGGCCAGTAGGTCGAGACCTTTATGTTGCCTGAAGCAACGAGTTTACATAACAGTCCATGCCTATCACATCTCATATCAGTGTTGTAAAAAAATAAAACACTGAAGTACAATTTCACTATGTTTTCAGAGCATGGGAGAATATTTTGTCCATCTCACTGTATAATTATTATTTTTTCAGAGCTTGGAGTATTGTTTGTCATGCTTCTGTAATATTTTGTTTTGAGCACGCCTCTCTATGGATCTATGCTTGCTTACTAACCATCCCATCAACCTTTTCAGACTTTGTAATACTTTGTTCTGTCATCTTGAGGAGCTTGCTTTCCTGCATCTTGCCAAACTGACACGCCTGAGCACTTAATCAGGATGTACCAACTTGTGGAATTATTTTCTAGGATGAAGCATAATTGTGAAAAGAGGATGTTTATCGTCTATAAGTTTCTATATCTCTCTGTAAGGCCCCTGTATGGTTATGCCAGTTTTACGAGCTAGCCAGCTAAGTGCTAGATCTATATGGCGTATTCTCAACTAGATATATCATGGCAAGCAGATATGAGTTATTTTTTTATCTCCTACTGTATTAAACTGTGTAGTGTCCATGTGTGGACAACTTTTCCCACTGAACAATAATTAGAAGATTTGTTTAAACCTTTTCTGGACATCTATTTTATTGGAATCTTGAACTGGTAGAAAATTATTTCAGCTAAATATTGAATAGTTATAAAGGAATCAAGTCTCATTCCTCTGCTATGCTTATTCATACAAGTCTATAAAAATATATAGATCCATCTACAATATATAGATCCATCAACACACCTCTAGAAAATAATTTTAGCTAATGTCCTCTTCATGCCTGCTATTGAATAGTTATAAAGGATTCAAGTCTCATTTCTCTGCATATTTGGTCAGCTCTAATATTTTTCTATGTATTGGAGATGGATCTATAAAATGAAAATAAAGTTAATACTCATACATATTATGGTTTTCTTTATAACTAACAGCTTTTAAACAGCTCTGACCTCTACTGTTTTTATTTGATGTAGATTATCATCCTTCTCCTATGATGTTACACATTATACTAATTGAGCATTGTTGCCTTTGATTACATTGTTCTGGTTTTCATGCCCGACGTTAGAGCCAGGTAAAAAGGACTTCCAGCTTCAATTGAAACCCAAGTCCGACGACATAGTAGTTATAAATAACATTGTCTTTTTGATCTGCCCGATTGGGTCACCAAATGAGTTGAACTATTTGTCATGCCTCTCATTCTTGGAATATAAATTTATGAGCTAACATAATGTTTATTTCTCACGGATGTATGAGTGTCATATCTTCCATTATCCAGATGTAAAATTGACGATGAATGAATGAAGCTGCTTCACTTGAAAATATCAAACATATACATAGTTCTGCGTACCACTTTTTCGATGTTGATCAATCCTTTTTGTTAGCCACCCATCATAGTATCATTTTTATCTGCACATAATTTATGGGAATGTTAGTCGAGTCCATTTCTCAAAGAGATACTTAGGATTTAAGTCCACATGAAAAACTACCTTGAGATAATTAAATTGCCGACTTCACTGATTCAATTTTCCTTCGTAAAACAAATATTTAAAACAAGTTGATTACGGATGTCCCGCAGCAACGCGTGGGGAATCATCTAGTTAGCAAGGAAGTTAGTTTTTTATTGTTTCTGAAAGAGCATCGATGGCAAGACACGCGAAACAAAAGCTGAAAGCTCACACCACTGTACAATTTCATGTCGCTGGAAAATTATTTGTATAGTACGTCAATTATGTAAAAAAATTGATGGAAGCTTGATAGCATTGCCAGAAGCCTCTTCATCATCCGGGTCCATGTGCCATGCACAAAATTCTACTCCTTCGTTCCTAAATATTTGTCTTCTTACAAATTTCAAACGGGCATATTTTAGAGTGTATATTCACTCAGTTTTCTTCGTATGTGTACTCCCTTCGTTCCTAAATATTCTATTCGTCTTTCTAGAGATTTCAACAAGTGACTACATACGGAGCAATATGAGTGAATCTACACTCTAAGATATGTCTATATACATCCGTATGTGCCAGTCCATTAGAAATCTCTAAAAAGACAAATATTTGAGTATTCACTCGTTGAAATCTCTAGAAAGACAAATACTCCGGAGTATATTTAAGAACCGAGGGGGTAGTGCACAACCGCATGGGAGACTCAGACTGGTCGTTGCGTCGCATTAATAGTGAGTAATGAGCAGTCAAATCATAAGCCCCACCTTTCCCACTGTAAGTTGCTCTGAAGAAGCAACCATCAATACGCTCTTCTTTGAATCCACTCATACTACTCCATCCGTCACTGTTTATACAGCGCGCTTCAGAAAAAAGAAAAAAATATGTGGGACCAAGGCGACTAGGGATCGGCCTGAAAAATAGCATTGGTAGTTATAGCACGGCGTCTATTACTAGAGGGAATAATGCGTACACACATGTATGCAGTGCTTCCACCCCGGGTACACACATGCATGCACTTACTCCACTCCGGATTAGTACAGTACATGGAGAGAAAATTGTGGACTTGATTGCAGTTACCACACCCTAATTAATTGAGCATTAAACCAAACGCGTCTAAAGTCTCTCTGGTGGTGGAAATGCATTGAGAGAAATGCATCATAATTAAGCGTGCCCTGTAAAATGTGATGGAGGGAGGAGTAGTATGAAGGTGCAAAACCAAGTACGTGTGTGGCCAGTCGGCCAACGCACCTCCTCTTGGCATATCACTGACATGTGGGACAGGAGTGTGAGCAAACCGATCTCAATTGACGGCAAAGAGCCAACCCTCCGTTCCTTGAGATAGACGAGGAGCGAGAACACATAGACGGGCTCGCATGGAGGCCAAGATATATTAGAGCATGGTTGGTCGATCGATATCATTCATTACATGTTGGGCTGCCGTTTTTCACCCTTCTCCGGAATAAACGTGTACTTTATCAGAGATAAAAAAATAAGAGTACAGACGCTCCACCATGCAGTTCTAGTAGTAGTTCTACTCGTACTACTACGCTTGGCTCTTCGCCTCTTCGTGAAGTCGAACAATGATGGTACTCCGCATGTTGGGTACCAGAGTGTATGCCTCTGACATTCTGACATCGAATGGACTGATGCATGTCCACTGAGGTAGGTTGCATTAGTCAAAAGGCATAAGCGAGCTTCAACTTGTTCTACAAGCTTCTCCTCGTTCTGCGAGTTGACGAGACACACCAAAAAGTAGTGCTAGTCCATACTCCCTCCTTTCCAGTTAATATGGCTTAATCTTTTTTTGCGGGTAAATCAGAGAGCTTTATTCATATATAAGCATTCTTAGGACGATCAGCCAAGACACTGTTCACTAGGAAGCGAGGTACCCTACAAAAAAAGAAGTAGGAAGCAAGGTGTTTCATCAAGCCAGCTCTCGGCCACATTCAAAGTGCAGCAAGCACGGTTCGCACGAAGATGCGCCGCAAGATTTGCTGACCTGTTTACATGCTGAATAACAAAAAAGAGGAAATATTACCGAGTGCTACTATTTGTAACAGGATATGAGCCAGAATTAATCGAGAATTGTGGTGAGTGTTCCATGCAATCAACTTCCATTATCACATGCGAGAACCCTCGAAGAGAACCAAATGTGTTGAAGATTGCTTTATCACATTTTAAAATTATAATAAGAGTGCAGACGCTCCTCCATCTGGTTCCTAGTACTAGTATAGTACATACCTTTATAGACTATAGTAGTAGTACAAGTAAACTTTGCGCTTGGCTATTCACCTATTCGGGAAGTCGAACAATAATAGAACTAGTAGTATAGTGTATGCTTCTAGCAATCTGACACCGAATTAACTGTTGCACGTCCCCTGCCTGAGCGAGGGAGAGCTTGCATTAGTCAAAAGTTTCTCCTTGTCCTGCGAGCCACCGCACGCAAGCTTCTCCCGTCCTACAACCTTCTCCTCGTTCGGCAAGTTGACGGGACACAGCAAAGTAATGCTAGGCCATACTGCCTCCTCTCCGGTTAATATGGCTTAATTTCAAACGAGATAAATACACTGTCTGTCACTGTATATTTGTAAAAATACAGTCAGTGGACTTCATAATACGCTCATTGCGCTCAATATATATATATATATATATATATATATATATATATATATATATATATATATATATATATATATATATATATATATTCCGGTGTTTATATGGTCACTAGCTCACCCTGACTGAGTATGTGTGTGCATGCACGTGTAGGTTGAGCACTTGAGCGTGACCGTGTGTGTTCCGTCTTGTGCTCGGACATGCATGCATTAGGGCGTCGCGCGCGTTTTTGCGTCCATGTGTACGTGTGACTATTGCATACATGTAGGGGGAGTACGTGTAGGGGCCACTAAGGAGCAGTCAAATCACACAGTAAGTTAGTCGGAAGAAGCAACCATCATTTCACTCTTGAATGACACGTACGCAATATAAAATGGTTGATATGGAGAGAGAAAGAAAACCACAATATTTACACTAGCAGGAGCATAAGCTACAAGCCTGCTTGCTTAGGTTGCTCTCTTCACAAGCATAGAACGACAGGCCTGATACCGCAGCTGGGGGAAGGGAACAATGTTCTGCGTAGACGCGGTCGACATCGGCGAGGGAGAAAAACCACGGTTGGTGCGTCCCAATCGGGGGTCACCGCGGTATGGGCCGATGTCGCATCCCAACCGCCCTTCTAGCTACAGCCCGACGTCCCAGGTAGTCCATCTTCCTTTTGGAGCCGGCTTGCTCCACTGCCGTAGCTCCATTTCCATGTCAATCTTTCTCTACTTCTACCGGCTTCTACTTGTGATGAGTTTATGTCTCATGAACTAGTGCCAGTACTATTATTCTAATCACACTTCTTCAATATCTTTGCCATCAGGGATGCTCAGGTCGATTTTAGTGGAAGTGCACAAAAGCATCGTATGATCCGAGGGTGCCAGCCGTCTTTCCTTCGACAGGTTCTACCTGGCCAGGAAATTAAATCATGTTTAGGGTTTAGGATTTAAGTCGTAGTGACCCCATCAGTAGTTTTTCTTTCGTACATGCTCTCACAACTTTTTTCTTTAGTTGTGAAGTAAATATTGGCTATGATCTGTGAATCATTGAGATGCATCAGCATGCGTGTAAGTTTTCCTTTGTATTTGATGGAATGTTGTAACGGGGCAACCATGGAATAGGAATGAAAATGGAGTGGAAAGTTTCCGTTTTTCCGGAGAAAAAATGGAAACGGAGAGAAACCAACGTTTCGTTTCGTTGGATCGCGCCATCGAGCAATACCAACGTTTAAATCACGTATGTCGTGTTCGTGTCTCACCCTCCTCCACGGCTCGACCCCACATGGTAGCTCGGCATGCCACTCACCGCAAACCGAGTATACGATAACTTTCCCGCCTGCTTGTCGATGGATCGCGCCATGGAGTACTAGCACTACTGGAAGAGATTGATGAGTTGGGGGAGGACAGCTAGCTGTAGCACGGTCTCCCAAGAACTTTTTACATGCATGTTGTAGCCGACTATTGCGACCTTTGAAAACGGAGCAGCCGCGTGCACCCGGAAGCGGCGCGGGCGATGCTCTCTCGGCCGGCGCGCCGCTTCAATGCCGACGCCAGTGAGAGGTCGAGTCCGCTCTGGCCGGGCATGAATGCGGCACTGACCGTTTCAGGCGGGAAGCACGCGCGGGTGATGAAGAGTGTTCGGGTTGGTCAGGACCGGCCGTGGCAGCGGTCCGGACGTGCGCAAACAAGAGATGATGTACGTTAATATTGTTGTGTATATGATTAACAACATAAATAATGTGCCAGTTGGACTAATATGATTGGAGATGGAGATGGAAATGGAAATGGAATTTTACGTAAATACGGATATGCATGTCTATGTCTATGTGTGTGAGCGCGACGACTCTCGCGACCTGGAAGCGGGGACGTGTTTTTGATCGAGTTTTCTTTCTTGGTACGTTAGAAAATCAGTTTGTCTAATTCACATCTAGATGTTATTTAAGGATATCACATCTAAGCTCCCACAAGTGTATAATGTAGCAACAATAAACAAAAAAAACTAGGGAAAAAATAGACAACAAACAGAGTATACATCAACTTAGATGTGACATAACAATGTCACATCTAGATGTGTCCTAGACAGACCCTTATAAAATTGCCCGCCGGTTTTCGTTTCTTTTTTCTGAGAACGCGCGTATTCTATTTAAACCCACTGCTATGGAGAGATTGTTTTACTCCATTATAGCCTCTTGTTTGATAGAGTTTCTCGCATCTCGCTCTCTCACCCTCTCCATATCAAAACAAGATGACAGTGTCCACTCTATCTCTCTCCTCACCGGTGGTCACAGATCCGGCTGAATCCCGTCCGCTGCGGGAGGTGAGGAGGTGCAGCATTGACGTTGTCGCCGTCAGCGACGGAGGAAGCCGATGCGCACCATCCTCTCGGAGCCGGCGCTGGCGCGGACGAAGATCCTCCGCGCCCTTGTTCGCTGCCATCGTGTGGGCAGATCTCGCCCGCCCGCCTAAACGACATCTTGCCCACCTGAGGTATAACTTCTTGTACTGGTCCAGCTCCCCAGGTCGCTGCGTGCGGGTTTTCTTCTATGCGACTACTCCCCAGCTCCCCATGCATAGTAGCTAGGGTTCGTCGGCTGGTCCAACATCACCTACTAGTACTATTATAGAGGAAATGCCACTCGAAAAGTTGTCCTGATTTATGCCTCGGTGGAGGTATACATGTTGTTTCGACAAAAAGTACATGGTGGTTGTGTGGTCATTGTCCATATGGTGGTAGTACTATCACTGGTTAAATGAAGAAATGCTTTTTTTCTCGGGTATCCTGGTTTAGTTCCCATCAAGATAATTATGATACTTCTGTTTGTTGGTGTACTTTTCATTAATTCTTATTGACAATTGAGATGTCGTTGCTAACCCTTTTTTTATATTTTTGGAAACAGCGATGCGTGTCTCCATACCCGGGCATGTCTTCCTCAATTTTAGTGGAACTGCACAAAATTGGATGGCCATTGTTGTTCCGCCTCACTGTCCTCTGCCACGTGGTTCTTCCTTCCTCGAGCTTGATTACTGAGAAGAAACAAACCACAGTGAGGATTTGTCGAACTTCATAGGTGCCTCACCCAAACTTGATGCCAAATGGATGATGCATCACCATGATGACCTATCGATGCTCATGGTTGCGCCTCATGGTTGCGTCGGCTGGTGAAGCTGATCGATTTTCAATGAAAAACAAGCTGTCTTCCATCAGTGCTCTTTGCTTGTTATGCACAAAGATGATATCCTTCATCAGTTCACCTTGGTTGTGTTGGAGACGCAGTCGTCTTTCACGTTGGTGCAATTTTATCACACAATTGGCTATGAACCAAATGTTTCCTCGAAGAAGGATCGACGTTGGTACTAAGAGCATAAGTTTTGTATTGATTTCTAAGCCTTCTCACAACTTTGTCTCCAGCTCCCCTGTAATTTTATTTGTCCATCTATTAACTTTGATTTAAAAAATGGTGTGGACTAAAAACCCGGATGGACGTAGTAGCCCTTCATTTTTATTTACTCCGCATATTAGATTTGACTGAAGTCAAACTTTGTAATACTCTCAAACCTTTCCGATAATTGAAATTATAATTCTTTATTTGTACACACTCTCACACGTTTCCGATAATTTGGTGCATGTGTGGTTGTTCACTTAAGGGAGGGTAGTGTACCACACGTGAAGGACAGGAAGTGCGACCAGGACGCGTGGGCGTGGATCGTTAGTTCATCGGAAGTAGTACTAGTTTTCTACACTATACATTAAATAAAGAGTTTCGTTTCGTACTTACACAATTTAAAACGATTGTTATGGAGAGAATAAGAAAACCCCTCCACTATATATTAGTCGTATACACGAGAGTACTATATGGACGCAGCTTCATTGACTTAGTGCACCTGCCTTTCGATTTATGACAGGTGGGCCCATAATGTGGCTGGCTCACCTGTCATACAGCCAAAAGCAGGTGCAGTGAAGGCACCGGAGCTCAGTCCGTACTACAGTACTATATATATAAGCGGGAGCCTCAACGCTTGTTCGCTAGGGTTTGCACTCTCCACACGCTCGCTGCACTACATATATGTTACACACTGGAGGCTCAGCATTCATTTGCTAGGTTTTGCTATATTCACAGTCTCTCACCCTCTCTTCACCAGATCTAAACAAGACTGCATTGGCCTCTTGTCTCTCTCTCCCCCCTCATAGCTGGTGAAGGAGGCGTCCGTATCCCGTCGCATCGGGAAGGGGAGGAGGTGCAACGTTCACTCTATCGCCTTCGGCGAGGAAGGCAATCCACTGCCGGCTGCGTTGTTCTCTTTCACCCAGCGCCTGTGCGGGAGGGCCACCGACCCCTTCTTCCTCGCTGCCGTACGTAGTGTGGGCAGATCCGGCCTCCCGCCGCACGCCTTGCCACATCCCGACGACCCTAAGGTATAAGTTTCTTTGAAACCGCCGTTGCTCTAGCTGCATGTGGATCTTTTTCGATATGTAGTCGAATCTAGGTCTTGGTTCAAAGAGGAAAGAAGGGGCGGAAAGTAGTATAGTCTGGCTATCCAGCCGTATTGTAGGTTGAAAAGGGAAAAGGGGGTAACCTAGTACACACATCTGTAAGGAACCGATCTCTTTGTTGAAAAGGGAAAGAAACTGGGGGGTCAGGTTGTTTGTGCAGGACTAGATTTGCTGCCCTCACATAGAACAACGTTCAAAGAGAACAAATATGGGACCAGCGCATATATGCTGCTTGGCTACATACTCTGCATCACCCATTTATACGTGTGGACGCACATGCTGCTGGCATGTCCCATACAGCTATTTTGCTGTTGTTAATCTAAGAATGTCGCCGGAAAATTGAAGCAATGCCACTGTTAAAAGTAAATTACATTTTTTAACGAATGTTGTTTCAAGAGAATGTCCCTATTAATATGAATCAATGCAACCGTTTTAGAAATGCAACTGTCCTACTTTGTTTTCCATCAAAGATAAGTTAGATGCTTCTTTCTGTCACCATTTGTTTCATCCTCCTTTATCGGTAAGTAATTGTTTCCTTTTTTTGTCTCTATTAAAATAGGGGTATCGACTCAACTTGTTGCTATTGCGACATTTTCTTCGCTACTCGAAACACTTATGTTTTAAGAGTGTTTTGTGTAGTTCAACTTGAATGTCACACCGGTGACTTTGCTTAATTTTGGTGGAACTGCACAAAAGGAGATCGAGATTTGTTTCCAGTCTTCGGGGCGAGTTGTTTCAAATCTTGGTCTCAACCACATGATGTGCGGTGTGCTTTGAGATGTTGTGCTACTTTTTTTGGTACTGTTTTAAATAAATGTTGAATTGAAGCTATTGTATTGTTGTATTTTCCCATTAAGTAGTGAACAAAAATGGGACCAACCCAGACATGATGCTTGTCGCTTTGTTACAACAAATTCAGCATCACCCCCTTTATAAGCCAGTAATTGATGCCACTCTCAGAATTAACTACTGAATCTTATTTCAAAACTGCATCACTTGTTAGGGATTGGCGGGATTACCATTTTTGTGGCCGCATGTTTCATCCTCCTTTATTAGCCAGTAATTGATTCCTTTTTTGCCTCTGTTTAAACAAGGATATCTATTCAACTTGTTGCTATTGCGACATTTTGCTTCGCTACGTGAAACACTTTTCCTGATTTCGGTGCAACCGCACAAAACGAGATTGGATTTCCTATTCGTGTTGGCAGATTCGTATTTTATCTTGTCCGTCTCATGAAAGGTCAGTACGGGACTTCATCCACATGATTGTGCAGTGTGCTTTGAGATGTTGTGCTACTTGTATTGGTAATGTTTTAAATAAATGTTGAATTGAAGCTATTGTATTGATGTCCTTTCCCATTAAGTAGTGAACAGAAATGGGACCAATCCAGACATGATGCTTGTTGCTTTGTTACAACAAACTCTGCATCACCCCCTTTATAAGTAGATGGAAGCACATACTGTTGTTGCGCCCACTCTCTCCTGGAACTGTTTATGCTTTTCGTTAATCTAATGCCGCTGGTAAAATTAAGCAATGCCACTCTCAGAATTAATTAACTACTGAATATTAGTTCAAAACTGCAACACTTGTTAGGAATGGTACTATCCTGCTTTGTAGTTCTTTCTACATGTTTAACCAAGGTATTGTTAAGATAATGTCTCTGTTAAAATGAATCAGTTGCATTGTTTTAGGAATGGTACTTTTCTGCTTTGTCGTTCTTTATACATGTTGAAACAAGGCATTGTTAAGATAATGTCTCAGTCAATATAAATGAATCACACTGATGGAGAATTGCTACTCTCCTACTTTGTTTCCCATTAAGATAAAGTAGATCAATAGATCCTTTTCTTCTGGGAGTACAAGTCATCAACCGTTATTTCTCAGTAATTGTTTCCCTTATACCTATTGTTGCTTACAGGGATATCAAAATTAAAGCTCGGTTTTATTCCGACTTCAATTTTAGTTGAACTGCACAAAAGGAGCCAATGTGTCCAAGGCAAACTGCGGCATTACTGGGTCCAGTTGGTCGTTCCACTTTGCAGAAAGAAGCAGTCACTGTTTGCGCTACATTACAGAAGGAATGACCGAGAAGCTTTACAGAGTATTATTAGACACCGGTGACATGACTAGTCTGCAGAGACCATTGGCAATTTAACATAACGTGGAGTGCCCTGGGCAAAAAGTGCCCAAACAAGTACAACAAGCTACGACAGGACTCCATGATCATAGGCATTACATATTTTGACGGGGAAAAGCTTGTCAAAGTTTAATCATTGATGTTAGCAACAAGACGTTAGTTTAATGTATAGGAATTGGAAAACCTTGTCAAAATTTGCTCATTGATGTTAGCCAGAAGACATGCATTTGATATTTTTGAGTGGGACGCCCTTGCTGTGAGCAGCGTCCAGTGTTTTTTCCTATTCCTGTGTTCAGTTTAGAAGTAAATAGTTACTCTGCTGAGATATTCTTGTGTTAAGAGTTTTTTCTGAATATTGACTATGTAATGACAGGCCTTGTGTTTGATTGCAAAGTTGAGCTTGGAATGTTGTGGCATGCGGCACCACGAGCTGTTCACCATGCCTCCTGAGAATAATGATTTGTATTGTTTTGCATGTTGATCTAATGCCAGTGATTTACTTGTTAAGAAGATCATCCTCTTCTTTGTTTCTGTGCTTAAGAAGTTCATCGTCTGATGTTTCATTCATAACCTATACGACAAGTCGGGTAGGTTAGACGTGAAATCATATGATCTTCCGACCCACTCATGATATTAGGCCGTGATTGGATTGTCGTTTTCCATCCAAAACCACTTGTAAAACTGACGCTTGTAAATTAAAGCAGATGGTCTCGGGCGAAGGCGCTTGGTTGGTCGATTTCGACTAGTAAAATATCGGAAGTACTTCACACACGATAAAAACGCTGAACGACACTCGGATGATTGGTAATCCAGCTGTTTGCTGCTCTTTCAGCCTTGCCCATGGATGGCATGATACGCGTGTCGTGCATGTATCGTCTGGTAATGTCGTCCGTATAGCAGTGCTCGTAAAATATACAGTGGTCTCTCAAATTACACGCGTAACCCGCCGGTTTTACTTCCAGACCTCGGGCTCTCGGTTTCATTACGCCTGTATTTTATGCTTTGTTTCCGATGATGAGTAAATTACACTTGTATGTTAATACAGGCTTGAAATAAACCAGAGCTCCCAAGCGCGGCCTTACCATTTCATGCCGTCTCAGTTTCTCGAAGGTGCTCATAGGTGTCCGATGATCCTGGCTTCCTGAATGAGCAGTGGGTGTTGTATCAGAGCATTCGTAGGGCCCGCGAGGGCCTCTCCGTTGTCCTTCAAGTTGTTGCGCTCGCCGTGGCGCCAAGCATTGTTAACATCGTCAACGAACATGAGGATTCAGGAGATGACTTTATTTTGACTGGATGACACTAGGGACCCACTAGGGCCATAGCCGTACGTACGCAAGTGCCTCCTTATTATGTACAACTATATTTTTTTGCTTTCTCCTGGTTTCCTGACATCACGGTGCCACACCATTGTCAACCTATGTAGTCAATATAAATGAGATAATTGCACAAGGTGCGGCCCACAGCTGGGACCAAGCAGCTCCAGCAGTATTTGTGTTTTTGAGGCGTGAGCACTGCAGAGTTTTTCTTGGTGATGATTTCGTTGTTGTTCAGAGGAGAGCAGGGTATTAACTGGGCGGGCTGTGGCCCGTCTAACCCAGGCCAGATATCCAGCCCGGATACTAATTTTTCAAGATGAAAATGGCTAGCCCAGCTATAGGTCTTTTTGAGGAATACCCAGGCAAGGTCAACTTGTTATTCTCCGCCCCGCTGGGCCACAAATCTTTCCTTGGAGGGATGCATTAGGCTTAACAGGAAAATGGGCTTTAAAAATAATAAATGGGATGTAATTATAAAAACTGGGCAGTAACTATAAAAAATGCACCAAACACGAAATTAGTTTATAAAATATTATTTATGGATTTTGAAAATCTTAAATTTTCATTGTTGCGCGCGCAATGTTTCGTTGGATTTTTACGTAATACAAATTTATATTTAATCTGACTAGAAATTTCGGGATAAAAATATTTTGGATCCCATCAAATTGTGGGAAATTTTATTGAATTCTGTCTTCAACGGTTGGTTGAAATTATTAATCGTTGTCCTAGCTAGAAAATGGGTTGTACTTTTAACAAACTGTAAATGGGCTGTTGTAAATTCCATTAGAATTCAAAAATGGGTTGTACATTCTTACAAAACGCAAATGGGCTATAAGTTCTCTGCCACACACTTGTGGGCCTACTAAGTGATGCGTCCCCTAAAAAAATAAGTTGACGCGTATGCAAGGCTTTGTCAACTTATTATAATCAACACACGGTTCTAGCAGCAGTGGCCGTTGGATGTCTATCCAACGGATGTCGTGCTTCTTCTTCAATCTCGGATATTCTTAGCTTCGGCCGCCCAAAAAATGATTCCTCCCACTGACATCTGGGGCGCACCGTTTCGGAGGCCGACCTGTGGGCCTACTAAGTTGGAGCGTACCAAGGGCTTTGTCAACTTAGTCAATATAAACGATGCTAGCTTCAGTGACCGTACGATGTCCATCCAACGGTCGTAGTGCTTCTTCAACCTCTGGTCTTCTTGGTCCAGCCGCCCAATGCAGCGCCGGTCGTGCCGCCTGCTCCTGCCTCCCGTGGCCAGCTGTGCTGCCGCGGAGGCCTCACCGCCCCCATACTACTCCCACCGCTAGCCAGGCCATCCCTCCACTCACCCACACCCCCTGTTATTCTGCGGCGACGGCAGCCTCACATCACAGCCGAACCAGTGAACCCTCGTACTCCTCTCCACGTGGGCTTCCACTGCCGCGTCTTCCCCAGATCCGCGTCGTCCCCTTCCTAGGCCTCGCCGTCGTCCACCACCCTGGTGCTCTCGGTGCGGTGTGGTCAACGTGGTCAACGATTGACTTCCATCGGAAGAGTTCTATACGTGGAGAGGCTGACAGCTGGGTCCACGGCGGCCGCAAGGAAGTGCCTCCTTATTACGCGCAAAATAATTATTCGTCCACCTGACAGCGGGGACCCACCAGACGGGCCACCTTATTTCACGAAAAAAAACGTTTCCCCCTGACTGCTGAGACCCACCAGACGGGCCACCGTATTTCGCGGAAAAAACGTTCGCCCCGCTGTCAGCTCGGACCCACCCGAAGTGCCTCCTTATTACGCACAAAAAAATGAATACTCCCCCTGCTAGCTGGGACCCACCTTGGTGGGAGGTTGCCTTATGGGCCTACTAAGTTGACGGGGACGGAGGGCTTTGTCAACTTAGTCAATATGAACGATTCTAGCTCCAGTGACCGTACAATGTCCATCCAACAGCCGTAGTGCTTCTTCAACCTCTGGTCTTCTTGCTCCAGCCGCCCAAACCAGCGCCGGTCGTGCCGCCTGCTCCTGCCTCTCGTGGCCGGCTGTGCTGCCACGGCGGCCTCACCGCCCCCTACTATTCCCACCGCTGGCCAGGCCCTGCAGCGACAGCAGCCTCACACTTCAGCTGAACGAGTGAACCCTCATACTCCTCTCCGCGTGGGCATCCACTGGCGTGTCTTCACCGGCTCCGCATCGTCCCCTTCCTAGGCCTCGCCGTCGTCCACCGCCCTGGTGCTCTCGGCGCGGCGTAGTCAATGTGGTCAAGGAACAACTTCCATCGGACGTGGACTGTATGTGGAGAGGCTGACAGCTGGGTCCACGACGGCGGCAAGGAAGTGCCTCCTTATTACACGGAAAATAATGATTCCTCCACCTGACAGCAGGGACCCACCGGACGGGCCATTGTATTTCGCAAAAAAAGGTTTACCCCCTGACTACTGGGACCCAGCAGGTACACCTTCGCACGCAAGGAAGTGCGTCTGGAAAAAAAAAGATTCGCCCACCTGACTACTGGGACCCACCAGCTACATCTTCGCATGCAAGAAAGTGCGTCCGGGCAAAAAAACCAAAGCGATTCGCCCCCTGACTGCTGGGACGCACCAGCTACATCTTCGCAGGCAAGGAAGTGCCTGACAGTCGGGACCCACCTGGTCGAATGTCGGGGGTTGAGTGCGACATATGCCAAGGGATGGCTTATCATGGTGGGGGCGAGTAGAACATCGCCGGTGCCTGGAAGCGGGATGAGGCGTACGCATGCACACCGGCGAATCTTACCCAGCTTCAGGGCTCTCCGAGGAGATAACACCCCTACTGCTGCTCTGCGGGGTCTCCGCATGATCACTACGGCAAAGTGTGTACAAGGTTGCTCCTTGAGCTGTTTCCTGGAGGTAGGAGAAGGCAAGGCTAGCTCTCTCCTTCCTATGTTCTCTGGTCTAGTGCTAATAGAATCGAACCCTTTGCATGGGTGCCTCGGGGGGCTTATATAGGCCTACCCCCCGGGGGTACAATGGTAATCCGGCTGGGCGCGGGTTCCAGCCGTCTGTCTCTCAGGCCGTCGTCTTCTCCGCCGATTACGGGGGCCCGCCGACTGGTGGGCCCCGCCAACTGGCCCGGTACGGAGCCGACAGGCCTTGTCCGGTCGGGTGGGTCTTGCCGGCTGCGGATTACTGTAGCCGTTCTTCTAATGATGCTGGCTTGGTCGTGGGGTCATGGCAACAGTGCTGTCGCGTGACGGGCGATCACTGTTGCCATTCCGCGTCTTGTCTTGTTAATAGCATGCGGGACCCGTGGGAGGGACCGGCCGACTCTTGGAGGCCGACTCCCACGGGGTCCGTCTTGTGGCGCTCCTGCCGTCTTCTGTCTCCCCTGCTAACAAGCGGGGCCTGCCGTCTCTAGGCCGTACAGGCAGGCCGACGTGGGAACAGGGCTCCGCCACTGGAGCTGATGTCAGGGCTAGCATGGCAACAGTGCCGCATCGGACGAAGATCTCCGTTGGTACGGTGCACTGTGGCCATGCCTGCCCTCGGTGATCGAGGTGGGGGCGGACCTTACTGCGGCCGTTCCCAGCCCCGTCCCTTCTTACAAAGGCAGAGGATGGTTGGAGTCGCGGGCCGACTCCCCATAGCCGGCTTCTCTAGAAGTCGCCAGTTAGGAGTCGGCTCGTCTCGTAGTCGTCCCTGGGACTCGGCCATGAGTGGGTAGTCGGCAGCGCTGCTACCGACTCCCAGAGGCGGCCCTCCGTCCTGGGGTTCCTGAGGGGCGTAGCCTGCCCCGATGTCTTGAAAGGTTCTGGGCTTCGGGTTAGCCTACCCGTGGCCCATTACTCCGACAGTAGTCCCCGAAGCTGGTGAGGCACTGAGGGAGACATGTCGAGGAGTCTCAACAGTTTCTTCCTTCCGGTGGTTGGATCTGGGCTTCGCCCGCCGTCTTCCTTCAAGCCAACTATCGGGAGCCGGACTCGCTAGAGGCCGTCTCGTCTCGAGCCGACTATCGGGGGCCGGACTCGCTGGAGGCCGTCTCATCTTTTGAAGAGTTTGAAAGTCGTAGCGGGATCCAGACGGCGTGCCTGATAAGCTTCCAGGTTGCCGCCCGTTGCGGTCCCTCCGTGCGGCACCACGTGGTCGGGCCAGTCTGCCCACCCACGCGCGCGACGGGACAGGCCCGCAGGCGGGGCCCGCCACTACCGCGCCTCGGCCTTCGAACGGATCCGTTGTTGCCGTGCGGACGGTTGGGATTCCTGTGCAGTAACTGCGCGCAGTAACTTTGTGCGGTAAATCGTGGGGGTCGTGGGGTCCTGGGCGCAGTTAATCCCACGACGCCCCATCGGCTTCTCAGCCTATGAGCCTATAAGTAGGCGGAGGGAGCGGGGCGGCGAAGCACGCGCACTCATTCTCCCTTACTCCCCCCTGCTTCCTCTTCCTTCTTCTTTCCTTCGCCGCCGCCACGCCGAACCTCATCACGCCCGTGGCGATGAGCTCTTCTTCTGCCGCCGCGCCCGCCACCGTGCACTCCGGCGTGTGGGACGGCTCCGAGGTCGACGACGACCACATCGAGTTCCTCTACAAGACACGTCGCCTCCCCGGCAAGGACCTAGTGCGAGCCCGCGTCGCGCCGGCGAGCGAGGTATCGCCGGCGCCGGAGGAGGGCGAGCGGGTCAACTTCCGCTCGCACCTCATGCGTAGCCTAGGGCTACCGGCGAGCGGCTTCTTCCGCTCCTTCTTGGAGTTCCACGGGCTCCAGCCGCACCACCTCACACCGAACACGGTGGTGCTGTTGGCTGCCTTCGCCACCCTGTGCGAAGACTTCCTCGGCGTTCTCCCCACTATCGAGTTGTGGGGGAATTCTTCCAATCCAAGCTCGGCACGCACATCGCCGACGTGCCAGCCCAGTGCGGTGCCTTCATCGCGATACGGAGGTCGGTGCCCGACAACCTGTTCCCCTCCATCTCGCTGATCAAATCGGTGAAGATGTGGCAGCGATCTTATTTTTATGTGAAGAGCATCGCCCCGAAAGGCGACTGGGTCAACCTGCCTCCTTACGAAGCCGAATCCGACTTCTAATCTTTTTTAGTCGAAGACTTCCACCGGCAGGAAGGCTCCCCAGCTGGTCCCACCGGGCAAAGACGTTGACTCCTGCTGGGGTCACCGCCGTCGCGCGACTCCGAGTGCTGACGCAGTCGGAGGGCCTGACTGGGGCCGACTTGCTGGCCGCCTTCGTGGCGCGCCGAGTCCTTCCATTCCAAGGCTGGCCTCATATGATATGTCAGATGAGTGGCCACCGGGACCCGAGTCAAATGTGCTCCAAGGACATGCCCCACGCGGAGGTGGCGGAGATGGTGAATTACATCGCGAACTGCGGTCTCTCGGAGGATTGGCAGTTCGGCATGGAGCCGTATTCGCGCGCCAACCCCCCGTCTGTTGTGAGTCACCTCTCTTCTTATTCTGCTTTCCTTTTTCAGCCGAATCCGACTTCTAATCTTTTTTAGTCGAAACAGAACCCTCTCATTCAGCCTTCAGCCGGCACCGCGGGGCTGGCCCGCCAGTTCGTCCCTGACCAAGTGGAGAACGACGTCGACGACCCCGACTTGGGGGCAGCGGCGATGGAGGCTGACGCCGAAGCAGGAGGTGAATGAGGAGAAGGCGGCCACAGGCCTTCGGCCACCTTTGCCGACTGGCCTAAAGACGACGCTGAGGGGGAAAACCGAAGGCTGTCCGCCCCGGTGCAAGTTCGTCCGCCGCCCTGGATGGTCTAGGCGGCGCGAGGAAGCGCCGGGCCGGGCCGAGTTCTCTTGGCGGCCGGGAGAAGAAGTTCAAGGGGGCGGCCGCCGCGACTAAGCGGGAAGAGGCGGTCGCAAAGGCCAATCGCTTCCGCAAGGAAGTGAAGAAGCCGCCGCTGGTCTTCGCGTAAGTGCCGCCGCCCTTCGTCTTGCTTTCTGTTGGTTGATTTTGTCTAAGTCTCATTCATGCTTCCCTTGTTCCAGGGCTCCCCTCACCCTTGAGAGGGTTGTCGCCGCCTCCATTATGGGGTCGGTAGAGACGTCCGCCACCACTCGGCGGATTGACCCCGCCGCCGATCTCTGGGAGGCGACGGAGCGGAACGCGCAGGAGAAGCACGACGAGGAAGAGGCCGACCGCCGGGAGAAGGTGGAGGCCGAGAAGGCGGCCGCCTCCACCCAGAAGAAGCTGGACGATGCCGAAGCCGCCGTCGCGGCAAAATGGCAGGCTGGAGCTGGCAGCCGCGGAAGACGTCCTTGTGAAGCGCGCCGCGGTGATCGCCGAGTATGCCAATACCAGCGTCTTCATTCCTGAGCGGGCTGACGACGGCGAGGAGGCACCGCCGGAGTGGTTTGGGATGAACCCGAACTACGATGAGGACTCGGCGGAGGTGATCGGCTCCAGCGCCGAGGAGGGAGGCGAGGCGGAGTTCGGAGACGAGACGGAGGCGCCAGAAGACGGAGCGGGTGACCAGCCTCAGCTCGACCGCGCCTCCAGCAACGAGCCGTGCCTCACCGAGCTGGCTGCTGCTGGAGATGATCAAGCCGAGACCGCCCAGTCGGCGGCCCCAGCGCCCGACACCGCCGTCTCCTCTGACCCTCCAAACCCGTCTGCCGCTTCTTAGGCCGTCGTCATGCCTTTATTTATCTGCTTTAGTAGACTTTAAAGAACTTGTTAATTCACACAATTCCACCCGTGGGGTGTATTTTGAACTTCTGTTTGAAGATTCGACCAAGGGCCCATGTTATGTAAATATTTATCCGAGCTCTATCATTTCTTGCTCATTGCTCTTTTGGCTTTTTCCTTTGCCGCCTTCCCTTAGTTGCCGGCTTTGCCAGTCGGACAGCCGCTCTGTGGACTGCCGCTGGATCAAGTGCTTGGCTACTTTGGGGAGGCAAGGACTTGTCCGTTCCAGAGTTTTTTAGCAAGTTGAATAGAAGGCGGCAAGCCGACTACTCAGGAGTCGGTTTTTGCGAAGAGCGGCAGGAAAGCCGTCTTAAGCTATGTTTATGCTTTGAGTCCTAAGCCATTTTTCATGTGGGCGCCCATTCTTCCTTGCTCCTGCCAGCCAGACAGTCGCTCTGCGAGCTGCGGCTTCTGATAGGAGATGGCTTAGGCACCACACACTACTTGCCCAACTGCAGGAAGCATTTCATAGCGCAAGACGGCGAGTCCCCGGGCCAACTAGTCGGACCCGGTGCCAAGCGTCATAAAAAAGAGTGGCATACTCGAAGGCATAATTCTTATCATACAGATAACAAAAAAGGGCAGTCCCCGAGCTCGTCTCGGGGGGCCCGAAGTCTTGGTACTTTAATACAAAGGGTAGCGTGGTACATACTGCATCAACTGTAAAATCTTCGGAGAAGATTTGCATTCCATGGCCGTTCCGTCTCTTTGCCGGAGTCGTCCCTCTTGCGTGCTCAGGGCTTCTGAGCATCGATCAGGTAGTAAGAGTCGTTGCCCAGCACTTTGCTGATGATGAAGGGGCCTTCCCAAGGCGCCGACAACTTGTGTTGGCTGGCTGTCCGCTGGATCAGTCGGAGCACAAGGTCGCCCTCTTGGAAAGATCTCGGCCTGACCTTCCTTTTGTAGTATCTGCGCAGGCTCTACTGGTAGATGCTGGACTGGCTGAGTGCCAATAGCCGGCCCTCTTCCAGCAGATCGACGCCGTCTTGACATGCTTCTTCTGCTTCCACCTCGGTGTACATGGTGACTCGCGGGGAGTCGAACTCTATGTCCGTTGGGATGACGGCTTCACCACCATAGACGAGGAAGAAGGGCGTGAAGCCGGTCGACTTGTTTGGAGTCGTGCGCAGACTCCAGAGGACGGCTGGCAACTCGTCAAGCCAACAGCCGGCCGAACGCTCCAGTGGTTCGACCAGTCGAGGCTTGATGCCAGACAAGATGAGGCCTTTTGCCCGCTCCACCTGGCCGTTTGACTGCGGATGGGCAACGGACTCTAAGTCCAGTCGGATGCCCTGCGTCGCGCAGAAACGGGCCAAGGCGCCTTTTGCAAAGTTTGTGCCGTTGTCGGTGATGATGTTGTGTGGTATGCCATACCGAATCGTGATGTCGGAGATAAAAGTCGCGGTAGTCGGACCATTCAACTTCTTGATAGGCTTTACTTCTATCCACTTGGTGAACTTGTCCACCACGACAAGCAAGTGAGTTAGGCCGCCTCGTGCTGTCTTGAATGGTCCTACCATGTCCAAGCCCCAAACGGCGAAGGGCCAGGCGATGGGGATAGTCTTGAGCGCTGAAGCCGGCTGATGCGGCTTGGAGCAGAACTTCTGGCACCCCTTGCACTTTTGGACCAATTCCTTGGCCTCTTCTAGGGCAGTCGGCCAGAAGAAACCGTGTCGAAAAGCTTTCGCGATGAGTGCTCTTGAGGTCGCATGATGGCCGCACTCGCCTTGATGGATGTCTTTGAGAATTGCTTGGCCTTGCTCTGGCTCGACGCAATGCTGGTAGACGCCAGTGACGCTGCGCCTGACCAGTTCTGTGTTGACTATGGTGTAGGCTGCCACTCGGCGTTGTACTTGCCGAGCCAAGATTTCATCGGTTGGCAGCTCTTTGCTCACTAGGAACTTGAGGACGGGCTGTGCCCATGAGGGTGCTGCTATTTCTTCGACTTCCAGAACTGCGACTTGGACGAGGGCGACTGGGCTGGGAGGCGGCGGGCTGGAGTCCGTGGCCGCTTGCTGGATTGATGATGTCCCTGGGTCGACTGATGCAGTCCCCGGGCCAAGTTCTGGAGTCTTCGGTCCGGTCGCCGCAGTCCCGGACCGGGTTCTGAAGTCCCCAGGCCGGCTTCGATTGTGACGTTCTTGGAGCCATCTGCAAGGGCTCTTGTGTCGTCTGTTGGGGCTCTTGAGTTGGATCCGACTTCTTTAGGGGGAGCCGGCACAAAGATGGAGTCTGACTCCGGTGAAGGCTTGATAGACGGCTTGAGAAGGCGCTGAAGGGCGACGCCGGATGGTATTGATTGGCGGGTGGAGCCGATTCGTGCCAGGGTATCTGCTTGGACGTTGTCGTTTCTTGGCATGTGGAGGAACTCGCACCCCTTGAAATATCCACTGAGTTGCTGCACGAGGAAGCGGTAGCTTGCCATGTTTGCATCCTTGGCTTCCCAGTCGCCAAATGACTGCTGGACCACCAAGTCGGAGTCGCCATAACACAGGTTCGAGCGAATGACAAGTTCTTTGGCAAGCCGGAGCCCGTGAATGAGCGCCTCGTATTCGGCGACATTGTTGGAGGCGGCGAAATGGATCTGCAGCGCATACTTGAGCTTGGCGCCTTTAGGAGAAGTGAGGACAACACCGGCTCCCAAGCCAGTGCGCATCTTGGAGCCATCAAAATGCATCCGCCAATGGGTGGAGTCGGGCGCTGGCGGCAGGTATTGGGTCTCGGCCCAGTCGACGAGGAAGTCGGCCAGTGCTTGCGACTTAATGGCGGTGCGGGGCTGATAGTAGATCGTGTAGGGGGCCAACTCTATGGCCCATTTGGCCACTCAGCCGGATGCATCTCGGATTCCGATGATCTCGTCTAGTGGGGCTGTGCAAACCATAGTGATTGGATGTTCTTGAAAGTAGGGCTTCAGCTTCTTGGCGGCAAAGTGCACGTCATAGCACATCTTCTGGTAGTGGGGGTAGTTCTGCTTGGAGGTCGACAGCACTTCGCTTAGGTAATATACCGGCCTCTGGATAGGTAGTTCCTTGCCTTCCTCCTTGCACTCAACTACGATGACCGTGCTG
Source organism: Aegilops umbellulata (assembly GCA_032464435.1). NCBI lineage: Eukaryota > Viridiplantae > Streptophyta > Magnoliopsida > Poales > Poaceae > Aegilops > Aegilops umbellulata. The sequence continues at coordinate 105,650,474 of CP136054.1, forward strand.
ACTACCCAGCTGGTGGCGGCAATGTACAGGAGCATGGGCTCTTTGGGAGTCGGAGCCGCCAGCACGGGGGGAGTAGTCAACATCTTTTTCAGCTGGACAAAGGCCTCGTCCGCCTTGTGGTTCCACTCGAAAAAAGTGGTCTTCTTCATGAGCTGGTACAAGGGGAGAGCTTTCTCGCCCAGCTGACTGATGAATCGGCTGATGGACGCCAAGCAGCCAGTGAACTTTTGCACATCCAGCAGTCGGCTGGGTACCTCCATCCTCTCGATGGCCTTCATCTTCACAGGGTTGCACTCTATGCCGCGTTCGGAGACCAGGAAGCCAAGGAGTTGGCCGGCTGGTACTCCGAAGATGCACTTCTCAGGGTTGAGCTTGATCTGGAAATGGCGCAGGTTCTCAAAGGTCTCCTTGAGGTCTTCCAGCAGTGTTCCATGTTTTTCCGTCTTCACCACCACATCATCCACATAGACGTGGGCGTTTCCGCCTAGTTGCTTGAGGAGGCATTTCTGCATGCAACGCTGAAAGGTGGCGCCGGCATTCCTCAAGCCGAACGTCATGGTCAGGTAGCAGAAGGCTCCAAACGGCGTGATGAAGGCGGTCTTTAGTCTGTCTGCTGGGTTCAGCTTGATCTGGTGATATCCTGAATATGCATCCAAGAAGCTCAACAGCTCGCATCCGGCTGTGGAGTCTATCACCTGATCAATTCTCGGTAGAGCAAACGGGTCCTTGGGGCAAGCTTTGTTGAGGCTTGTGTAGTCAATACACATCCGCCACTGCTTGTTCTTCTTCAGCACCAGGACCGGGTTTGCTAGCCATTCTGGAAAAAATACTTCCATAATAAAGCTGGCCGCAAGGAGTCGGGCTATCTATTCTCCAACAACTCTTCTTTTCTCTTCTGACAGGCAGCACAAGGGCTGCTTGATGGGCTTCACACCAGATCGGACATGTAACTTGTGCTCGGCGAATTCCGTTAGTACACCTGGCATGTCTTTGGGGGACCATGCGAAGATGTCCCGATTCTAACGGAGGAAATCGACGAGATCGCCTTCCTATTTGCTGTCAAAGTTTGCACCTATGACAGCGTGCCTCTCTGGGTGCTCCGGGTCCAAGGGTATCTTCTTTGTCTATTTGGCCGGCTTGAACGAGCCCTCAGCTTCTGACTCCTTGGGGTTGGGTGATATCTCTGGCTGCTTGCCGGCCATCGCCACAACCCGATCCAGAAGTCGCTTCTTAGTCGCACAAGTGGACGACTTTATGTAGTCGCCGGCTACGGTCAGAGTCCCCTTGGAACTTGGCATCTTCATCTTGAGGTAGGCGTAGTGGGGAATCGCCATGAACTTGGCCAAGGCAGGTCGACCAAGCAACGCATGGTACGGGCTCTCAAGGTCCACCACTTCAAACCAGACTGGCTCTCGACGGAAATGATCCTTGTCTCCAAAGAGGACATCTATCAGAATCTTGCCGATTGGTGAGCAGGAAAGGCCGGGTACAATGCCGTGGAACACAGTCCGGCTGTTCTGAAGCTGTCTTTGCTTGATTCCTAACTTCTCCATAGTATCCTTGTACAGGATGTTGATGATGCTGCCTCCGTCTATCAGAACTCGTTGGGGCCCTGCACGCACAAGGAGAGCTGGCGAGGCTTGGGAGGTCGCTTGTACGTGCTCGTAATGTCGCAGACGAAGGCCTCGGTGAAGTCGACCCAGCTGTTGATGCTACGGGGCTTCAGGCTGTTCAGCCATGTCCGGGCCGTGCCCTGGAGCATGAGCGGAACATACTTCACGGCGACACGCTTGTTTCCGCTCGCTATGTCGACGGCCGTGGCGTAGTCAACCAGCCAATCTTCCGGCTTCACGGAGTAGGTGTACTTGGGTGTATCTCGGGGGAGCGTGAACCCTTTGGGAAAGGCCTAATCTCGGATGTGAGGTCCGAAACAGGGCGGGCACAACACGTCTTCTTCTTCCAGCGCCAGGGATCGGTGAAGTCGGTCGATCCGGTGGCGGGCGTCGTTTTCTCTGACTCCCTCTCGGCGGCTAAGGCGGTCGCCGAGAGTCGGATGGTCAACAGGCGGCAGGGAGACTCGCCTTTCCTTGCGAGGAGGAGGAGGCGGACAGTCGTCCCGTCATCCCACTGCCCTCGGGCGGCCGTCCTGATCACGCTCGATGGTGATGCGAGTCCGACTGTGACTGACAGCCGGGTCCTTGTCTTTTCTTCCGCGGACACCACCAGTCGGCGTCCGAGACGTCGCGCCTTGATCTCGGCGGGAAGGTAGGTCGTCGTTTTGCCGTTGCGGCGCCTCTATGCGGCAGCCGGCTTCGTTCTGCGCGGCAGCCACGTTGAGTCGCTGGACTCGCTCCGTCATCAGGCGGCGCTCTTCACCCTCGAAGTTGTCCAGCTCGTCTGCCGCCGCCTGGGCGGCTCGGATGTTCTCCGCAGGCGTGGTATACACGGGGCGATTGGCCCCGAACAGGTTGGCGATGTCCACGCCGCGCTGCCGGACCGCGCCTAGGTGGCTTGGCCCCGTTGGGGCCGGCGAGCCGCCCACAGCGCGATCCATCTCTCGCTGGTAGGCCTCTGACAAGCGTCTCATGCTTGCCAGCTTGTTCGCACCCTCGATGAGCTGAAGGCGGCGTGCCTCCAGCGTCTCGGCGTCAGCGTCTTCTAGAATGGGCGCATCCAGGTCTTGTAGTGCCGCGTCGAGCGGGTCACGAGCTCCGCCGTCGGAGTGCTCGCCATGACCGATGACGAGCACCTCTGTGATGGTGCTTCCGCCGCTCTCCGCGCGAGGGAGCGGCTCGTCGTAGACCACCACGTTAGTAGGGAACGCGTCGAGCGACGCGGTGTCGGAGTTGACCAGCATCGGGTTGGTGGAGCCTACGGACTCCAGGTCCACGACAAGCTCGCCGGCGACGTGGAGTTGGTCAAGGAGGCCCGCGAGGAGGCTCTCGGGGCCGCCCGTGCCAGCATCGGATGCAGGCTCATTGGAGAGGCGGACCTCGCCGACAAGTTCGCGAGGCAGCTGGCTGCACCGGCGATCTCAGCGCCGTGCAGCGCGTCGGCGCAAACTCCATCTGGCATGCCGGGCTGGGTGCGCTCGCCAGGGAGGAAAAGGGTTCCCGTCCAGAGCAGGCCTCTGGACGACGGTGCACCTCGCCCCACGGTGGGCGCCAAATGTCGGGGGTTGGGTGCGACATATGCCAAGGGATGGCTTATCATGGTGGGGGCGAGTAGAACATCGCCGGTGCCTGGAAGCAGGATGAGGCGTAGGCATGCACGCCGGCGAATCTTACCCAGCTTCAGGGCTCTCCGAGGACATAACACCCCTACTGCTGCTCTGCGGGGTCTCCGCATGATCACAACAGCAAAGTGTGTACAAGGTTGCTCCTTAAGCTGTTTCCTGGAGGTAGGAGAAGCCAAGGCTAGCTCTCTCCTTCCTATGTTCTCTGGTCTAGTGCTAATAGAATCCAACCCTTTGCATGGGTGCCCCGGGGGGCTTATATAGGCCTACTCCCCGGGGGTACAATGGTAATCCTGCTGGGCGCGGGTCCCAGCCGTCTATCTCTCAGGCCGCCGTCTTCTCCGCCGACTACGGGGGGCCGCCGACTGGTGGGCCCCACCGACTGGCACGGTACGGAGCCGACATGCCTTATCTGCCGCGGGCGGGTCTTGCCGGTTGCGGATTACTGTAGCCGTGCTTCTAATGACGCTGCCTTGATCGTGGGGTCACGGCAATAGTGCCGCCGCCTGACGGGAGATCACTGTTGCCATTCCCCGTCTTGTCTGGTTAATGGCATGCAGGGCCCGTGGGAGGGACCGGCCGACTCCTGGAGGCCGACTCCCACGGGGTCCGTCCTATGGTGCTCCTGCCGTCTTCTGTCTCCCCCGCTGACAGGCGGGGCCTAACGTCTCTGGGCCGTATAGGCAGGCCAACGTGGGTACAGGGCTCCGCCACTGGAGCTGATGTCAGGGCTAGCATGGCAACAGTGCCGCGCCGGACAGAGATCTCCGTTGGTACGGTGCACTGTGGCCATGCCTGCCCTCGGTAATCGGGGTGGGGGCGGGCCTTACAGCGGCCGTTCCTAGCCCCGTCCCTTCTAACGAAGGCAGAGGGTGGTTGGAGTCACGTGCCGACTCCCCATAGCCAGCTTCTCTGGAAGTCGCCAGTTAGGAGTCGGCTCGTCTCGTAGTCGTCCCTGGGACTCGGCCGTGAGTGGGTAGTCGGCAGCGCTGCTGCCGAGTCCTTGGGGCGGCCCTCCGTCCTGGGGTTCCTGAGGGGTGTAGCCTGCCCTGATGTCTTGAAAGGTTCTGGGCTTCGGGTTAGCCTACCCGTGGCCCATTACTCCGACATCGAAGCGTACGTAGCATTGTCATTCTAGTCGTGAACGTGTACATACATATATACTGGTCGATGTAGAGGCGCGCACGTATCATAGTAGAGGCGCGCACGTAGCATGTACACATACATACAGCGGCCAGGGTGCAAGAAAGAAAATATGGCCACGTACGTACATACGGGCAGGGTCTCGAATGACTACTCGCGCATACGTACGGCGAGGGTTCGTGTACATGGCTGGGTCGGAACGGAGAAACATCGTCGTCGTCGTGTTCATGGGAAGGCAACGGAATGCATCGTTTTCATGGGGAGGCAACGGAATGCGTCGTGTTCATGGGGAGGGGTGTGGCGTACCGCAAAACAGAGGAAACGGACCTCCTACGGTCAAAACGGGTGTCCTGTTGATCGGGAGGAGTGTGGCGTACCACAAAACGGAGGAAACGGACCTCCTACGGTCGAGACGGGGGTCCTGTTGATCGAGAGGGGTGTGGTGTACCGCAAAATGGAGGAAACGGACCTCCTACGGTCAAAACGGGGGTCCTGTTCATCGGGAGGGGTGTGGCGTACCGCATAAAAGAAGGGAACGGACCTCCTACGGTCGAAACGGGGGTCCTGTTGATCGGGAGTGGTGTGGCGTACCGCAAAACGGACGAAACGGACCTCCTACGGTCGAAACGGGGGTCCTGTTCATCGGGAGGGGTGTGGCGTACCGCAAAATGGGACTCCACGGGATACTGTTCGTCTCCACCGTTGACCTCCTCCAGCCTCCACGGGCTGCCGTCGACCTCCTCCAGCCTCCACGGGCTCCTGTTCATCCAGCCTCCACCGCGCGCTACTCCACCGGCTACTGTTCAACCACCCCTCCACCGTCTACTGTTCCTCCAGCCCTCCACACCACGGGGTCCTATTCAACCACCCCTCCAGGGGCACCCCTCCACCGTCTACTGTTCATCCGGCTCTCCACACCACAGGGTCCTGTTCATCCAGAGGCAACGCCACCGCTCACTATTCATCCAACCCCCCCCCCCCCCCGCAACGCTCACTGTTCATCCAATCGATCGGCTTCAGTTAGCACCAGTAGCGAAGGAATCGCTCGATCGGGTTCAGTTAACAGCCATCGATCGATCGCTCGGGTTCAGTAACGCCTAGCCTGCAGTGCAATCTCTCGGGTTCAGTTAGAGCCAACGCCTCGCACACCCGCGCGTACGTGTACGAGAGAAACACGCATCGCTCAGCCCCCGACCTCCCACCGTAACCGGGAACTCCCTGAAATTTTCCTCCCCCTTGCTTCTACCATGGTTTTTTCCGTCATGGACGGCCCAAAGAATGTCATGCAGCTGCGTTTCCTGCCCGCCTAGGACGAAAAGCCCATTTTCTGTCATGATTTTTTGTCATAGAAGTAGGAGCCCACGACATCTATGGTGATACCGGGTTTTGTCACAATTATCATCATAGAAGTGTCATATGTATGACAGAAAAAAATTGTTCGGCCCAAAATGTCACGGATGTGTCTTTTTTTGTAGTGAGTGATTCCAAAAGTCCATTCAAATGGAGTTTCTTCATGCGCTTTACACCAATATGACCTAAACGGCAGTGCCACAAATAAGTTGCACTATCATTATCAACTCTGCATCTTTTGGCTTCAGCATTATGAATATGTGCATTACTACTATCGAGATTCATCAAAAATAGACCACTCTTCAAGGGTGCATGACCATAAAAGATAATACTCATATAAATAGAACAACCATTATTCTCTGATTTAAATGAATAACCATCTCGCATCAAACAAGATCCAGATATAATGTTCATGCTCAACGCTGGCACCAAATAACAATTATTTAGGTCTAAAACTAATCCTGAAGGTAGATGTAGAGGTAGCATGCCGACGGTGATCACATCGACTTTGGAACCATTTCCCATGCGCATCGTCACCTCGTGCTTAGCCAATCTCCACTTAATCTATAGTCCCTGTTTCGAGTTGCAAATATTAGCAACAGAACTAGTATCAAATACCCAGGTGCTACTGCGAGCTTTAGTAAGGTACACATCAATAACCTGTATATCACATATACCTTTGTTCATCTTGCCATCCTTCTTATCCACTAAATACTTGGGGTAGTTCCGCTTCCAGTGACCAGTCTGTTTGCAGTAGAAGCACTGAGTCTCAGGCTTAGGTCCAGACTTGGGTTTCTTCTCCTAAGCAGCAACTTGTTTGTCGTTCTTGTTGAAGTTCCCCTTCTTCTTCCCTTTACCCTTTTTCTTGAAACTGGTGGTCTTGTTGACCATCAACATTTGATGCTCCTTTTTTATTTCTACCTCCGCAGCCTTTAGCATCGCGAAGAGCTCGGGAATTGTCTTATCCATACCTTGCATGTTATAGTTTGTTACGAAGCTTTTGTAGCTTGGTGGCAGTGATTGAAGAATTCTGTCAATGACACTATCATCCGGAAGATTAACTCCCAGGCATTTTGAGTATATGTTTACTGACAGAACTATTCGCCTCCATCTTGCAGCTGTATAATTTATTGGAGACTTCATATCTCTCAATCCGGGCATTTGCTTGAAATATTAACTTCAACTCCTAGAACATCTCATATGCTCCATGACGTTCAAAACATCGTTGAAGTCCCGGTTCTAAGCCGTAAAGCATGGCACACTAAACTATCGAGTAGTCATCAGCTTTGCTCTGCCAGACGTTCATAACATCTGGCGTTGCTCCTGCAGTGGGTTTGGCACCCAGCGGTGCTTCCAGGATGTAATTCTTCTATGCAACAATGAGGATAATCCTCAAGTTACGGACCCAGTCCGTGTAATTGATACCATCATCTTTCAACTTTGCTTTCTCAAGGAACGCATTAAAATTCAACGAAAAAATAGCACAGGCCATCTATCTACAACAACATAGACATGCAAAATACTATCAGGTACTAAGTTAATGATAAATTGAAGTACGATTAATCAAATTACTTAAGAACTTGCACTTAGATAGACATCCCTCTAATCATCTAAGTGATCACGTGATCCATATCAACTAAACCATGTCCGATCATCACGTGAGATGGGGTAGTTTTCAATGATGAACATTACTATGTTGATCATATCTACTATATGATTCACGCTCGACCTTTCGGTCTCAGTGTTCCAAGGCCATATCTGCATATGCTAGGCTCGTCAAGTTTAACCCGAGTATTTCTGCGTGTGCAAAACTGACTTGCACCCGTTGTATATGAACGTAGAGCTTATCACACCCGATCATCACGTGGTGTCTCGGCACGACGAACTTTGGCAACGGTGCATACTCAGCGAGAACACTTGAAATTTAGTGAGATATCATCTTATAATGCTACCGCCAATCAAAGCAGAATAAGATGCATAAAAGATAAACATCACATGCAATCAATGTAAGTGATATGATGTGGCCATCATCATCTTGTGCCTTTGATCTCCATCTCGAAAGCACCGTCATAATCACCATTGTCACCGGTGCGACACCTTCATCTCCATCGTAGCATCATTATCGTTTCGCCAACTATTGCTTCTACGACTATCGCTACCGCTTAGTGATAAAGTAAAGAAATTACAGGGCGATTGCATTGCATACAATAAAGAGACAACCATATTGCTCCTTCCAGTTGCCGATAACTCGGTTAGAAAACATGATCATCTCATACAATAAAATTTAGCATCATGTCTTGACCATATCACATCACAGCATGCCCTGCAAAAACAAGTTAGACGTCTTCAACTTTGTTGTTGCAACTTTTACGTGGCTGCTACGGGCTGAGCAAGAACTGTTTGTCGGCGTTCTGGGAACGGGGGTCCCCAGACTTGCCTGCATGCGGCCTGCGGCGTGGCTCGAGTGGGGGCCCAACGTGGCCCATCGCCATCAACACAAGGCTCAAGACCCTCGCGAGGCGGACGACACGGCGCTTCCTCCAGCACGGCCTCCTTAGGCTGGCTCGCGAGGAGGCGGAGAGATCAAGGTGGGGTACCTCACGAGGTGCCCATGACGCAAGCCATGACGACCAAGGGTGCCAGGCGGGCGCCAGCCCGCGCAGTGTCCTCCCTTTCCTCTTTGGTGCAAAGGGGGCAAGAGCAGGCGAGAGGATCAAGCAACAGCACCCATTTCGGTGCAATCAGACCAAGACCAACTCCGCGACAAGGAGGAAGTCACTGTGGATCCCAAGCCGGCATCATCACCAGAGCCTTTGGCAGGCGAAGACCGACTTTAGTCAGGATAAGTGTACCAGATGTTCCCCTTCAAATTGGCCAATTGTTGGCGCCCTTCCCGCTCAATATTTGGGAAGAGGCCCAGGGCCCTTTGCCTATAAATAGGGCCAGCCACCCACATAGTAGAGGCAACTGAACCGAGCCCAATCTGATTCGGTATCTAGAGCAAGTAGAGAGAAAGAGAAGGGGGATCGAACTCCCCTAGCAGTTCATCCCCTAACCAAGAACAGACCCTCGCGAGGTCGTTCTCCCTTGTACTGTTCTTCCTCATCAGCCCAAGAGGCAATCCACCCACCACACTGGAGTAGGGTATTACACCACAATGGTGGCCCGAACCAGTATAAACCCTGTGTCTCTTGTGTTGTTCCTGTAGTAGTTTAGATCCTTACGAGACGGAGAGGTAGAGGGCACGATCTCCGCGCGCACCCCAGAGTTCGAACCTTAAGGGTCTGCCGGAACCCGAGAATCCGACATTTTGGCGCGCCAAGTAGGGGTGCGCCGGAATCAGTCTTCCACCGCTCCGCTCTCCTCCGACCACCGCATCCATGTCTGACGCTCGTCGGGCCCGCGCCGAGCGCCGGGCCGCCATTGCTTCCCGCGTCGTCCAGACGGCCCCTGTCGGTGGGCGTCCTCGTCGTTCCCCGTCGCCCGCCGTCAACGCCGCCACCAGCCCGGCGGGGAACGAGCAGTAAGCGTCCTCTCAGCACCCATCCGTGCGGCGGGATGGCCGCACCACCACTCCGTCGCTCACCCCAGCAGCTTCTTCGTCGCACGCGCTGCGCGCGCCCTTGGAGGCTCGAGCTGCGCTCCTCGCGGCGAACGAGCTCCTACGCTACCGCCCCGTCGACGACGTCTACGAGGAGTGGCTCGACCGCGTCGCCGAGCTCGTCCGCGCCGTAGGGGGCTCTCCCGCGCCTTCCGCACCACTGTGCCGCACTCCGCCCCGCATGGGAAATGAAGCCCCCGGGGGCGTTCCAGCCGCCACCTTTCCAAGAAGATGCCATGGCCCCAAGGCGCGCAGCTCCTGGGCGGAATCTGCTCCGTCATGCGCCGGCCCAGCAGGAACGGAGCTGCCAAGAAGTCCCGCGACCGCAAGAGGCCGCCCGGGCGCTCCCGGCCCCGGCTCGCCGAGACCCTGCTCCAGCTCCGACACGTCAAGACCCCGCGCTGCTCCCAGCTGCGGCACAAGGGGGCTCACAAGGCCAATCTCTCCCTCAACCAAAACCTCCCGCGGCCACTGCTGGCTGCCGCGCCTACACCCCCGAGCTGCGTAGCGTCGCGTGGCCCGGCAAGTTCAAGCCGGACCTGCCTCCTCGCTACGACGGCACAACTAATCCCACGGAGTTCCTCCAGCTCTACGAGATGGGAATTGAAGCTGCCAGCGGGGACAAGAAGGTCATGGCGAACTGGTTCCCCATGGCACTGAAGGAAGGTGCTCGCACTTGGCTCTTGAACCTGGCCCCAGGCACGATCTCCTCCTGGGACCAGATGCGTACTCCCTTCATCGCCAACTTCCAAGGTACCTGCGACCGGCCTCCCGCCGTGAGCGACATGCGCCGCATCAAGCAACAACCTGGAGAGACCCTGCAGAAGTACATCCATCGCTTCAACAGTGTGCGCCTCGAGATCCCCAGGGTGTCTGAAGAAGCCATCATTTCGGCCTTCTCCGATGGCGTGCGCGACGTCAAGATGAAGGAGGAGCTGGCGATGCATGAAGACCTCTGCACCTCCCTGGAGCTGTTCAACCTGGCGACCAAGTGCGCCAGAGCTGAGGAGGGACGCCTCTCCCTCCTCGAGTTGCCTGCCGCAGACCCAGAAGAGAAGAAGCCCAAGGCCAAGGACGTGAAGCGCAAGGGGGCTGTCATGCTCGTGGCAGAACCGGACACCAAGCGGGGCAAGGATCTGCCTGAATCCTCCAGGGGCAGCCGGTACTGCGTGTACCACGACCTCCACACCCACAACACCAATGAATGCCAAGAACTCCGCGCCGTGCGAGAAGGAAGAGTTGGCCGACGCCCTGACCATGCTGATCGGGGCTACGGCCGAGGAGGAGGAAGGAAACCGGGACGCTGGGAAGACCGCGGCCCACGTCCATGCTGGCGTGACCAACAACGCGAGGACCGCTGGCGCGACCCGCCTCGCGAGGGGGACCGGAGGGATCAGCCTCGTGAGGATCGCCCTCATGGCAACCCAGGCCTGCCACCGTTGCCGCCTCAGCCGAGAAGGAATGAAGACCGCCACCAAGACGAGGGGGTTGGGGGCTTCCAAGAGCCTCGCGCCATTGCCTGCATCCTGGGCGGAGCTCAAGCCCCAGCCTCTCAACGTATCTTCAAGTAGTTTGCTCGCGAAGTGAATGCAGTTCTCCCCAAGGTCGAAGCAACGCGTCCCCTCAGGTGGTCGGCCTGCACCATCATGTTCAGCTCAGCAGACCAGCTCAAGTGCGCAGCCACAGCCGGAGTCCTCCCAATGCTTTGTTCCCCAGTCATCAGCAACGTTCTGGTCACCAGGACCCTCATCGACGGAGGGGCAGGGCTCAATGTCTTGTCCGTGGAAACGTTCAACAGCCTCCAAGTGCCCTATGACCAGCTTCAGCCAACCAAGCCCTTCTCCGAAGTCACTGACGGTTCCACAGTCCCGATCGGGCAGGTCCGCCTCCCAGTTACCTTCGGCACCTACGACAACTACCGCACCGAGCTCATCGACTTTGACGTCGCCCACATCCGCCTGCCGTACAACACCATCCTCGGGTACCCGGCGCTGGCCAAGTTCATGGCCATGACTCACCATGGCTACAACGTCCTCAAGATGCCAGGAAGCGGCGGCGTCATCACGGTGCCATGTCCAGAGAAGGATGCAGTGTGTGCTCTGGAGCGTGCCTTCTAGGCCACGCCGCTAGAAGACCCAGATCGCGGAAGCAGGAGGCTTCCTGAGACCACCCCCAAGAAGAAGAAGACAACGTCAGGCTCAGACCCTCAGGAGGCAGGCCCTTCAAGGCCCGCGTCTGCCCAGGGGGACCCTCCTTCAATCGCATAGGGAAGCACGCCTGGCGCCCTCCTCAGGCAGGGCTCGGGGGCTCTCACCTGGAGGGCCACCGACCTCGCCAAGGTCACGAGGGAGGCGCTGGGGCACCATGTGGAGGCGTGTTTCGAAGCACGCTTCCCTCGGAAGGAAGCCAGGGGAGGAAGGTCAGACCAGCAGGAGTTTGTTAGCAAGGCCATTCAAGAACTACAGGAGTCGGGGATCATGAGAGGTTGCCGTTGCCCACCAGCTGTGGCTCCCCATCCAGGCGAGGATGGTGGGCTGCGCGTCTGCGTCGACGTGTCAGGGCTCAATCAGATTGCCACGACGGAGCGCCTATGGCCCTCACAAGTGGGGCGCTGCGAAGGACCACCCCACAGCTATGTTCGCATACCTTATGGCCTGCCGAGCGTGGCTGCGGCATACCAGCGCATCATGAGGAGCATCTTGGAGGCGCAAGAAGGCAGGCGTTCCGCAGCCCTGGCCGAGATGGAGGCTGCTCACGAGGAGCCACCAGTGCCTTCGGAGCCTCCCAATGCCCCCGGGGCCTGGGGGCTCATGAGGATCAGCTTCCGCGACCCACCGAGTCTGCTGCACCAACACCACTGCACCGACGACGTCTTCAGGTGACATCTTTCAAATTTCATTCTTAGCTGGGAGCGCCCTCCCAGGGTTGCGTCATTCCCAGGCCGCATGGGTCTGTCCCTGCGGCATGTATCCCTTTTTATCTTCTCAGTCGCTAGCTTGCTTTGCTGGGGGCGCCCCTCGGGCTGCATCATCCCCAGGCCACTCGGGCTAGGCCCAGCGGCATGTATCCCTTCCGCGCTTATTTCCAATTATGCATCATTACTCGAGGCCATCCGCGGCACCTCTTCTTCTTCATGTCGACCACTTGCGCGTTAAAGGGGGGGTGCCTGAGCATCGCGACTCAGGGCTCTTACTGGCTCTCTAGCCCTCACCCTCTGGCCCTGTCCATGGCATCGCGACCTGGCATACCAGCGACGGCTAAGACAAGCTCGAGGGCCGGGACCCGAGGACGTAGAGTGTCGGCATCTAACCAGATTTTGCAGGAACACATCTCAAGATACGGCGAAGCGCCAGGCGCAACCCGCCTAGAGGTAGGGCCTCGTGAGTCCCGTGCTGGCTCACGGGTGCCCCAACACACCTCACCCGCTCCAACCGGCGAGCTCCTGAGCGACTAACAGTCAACTAATCGCTGCTATGGCAGCCCTGTCTTCTTTGTTGATGGTGAATCTGCAGGATCCTTAGAGGAAGCCGTGCTAGCCAAGGCCCTCGCGGCGTCACCTTCACCCTCGCCCGCGCAAACCGCTTGCACGTTAAAGGGGGGGTGCCTGAGCATCGCGACTCAGGGCTCTTACTGGCTCTCCAGCCCTCACCCTCTGGCCTTGTCCATGGCATCATGACCTGGCATACCAACGACGGCTGAGACCAGCTCGAGGGCCGGGACCCGAGGACGTAGAGTAGAAAGGGGAGCAGAGGCGAGGGAGAAGGGGCACGCGAGGACCTCGTCAAGCAGCTCCGCTCAAACTACCCGCCAGATCCGACGGCACGCCGAGGGAAATCTCCGATCCTCAAGATAAGTCAGCATCCAAAGCGTTGGCTACCGCAGCACTACCCCCCGCACCTAAAGAGACTCCGTACTAGTGACGCTGTTTCCCTTTCTCACCTAGCGACGGCTGCTTGGGCGCCAAAGGGGACCTCCTGAGCATCGCGACTCAGGGGCTCTTACCGGACCCCGGGTCGCTCACCTCCTGGCCTTGACCACGGCATCACGACCTGGCATACCAGCGACGGCTGACGCCGCCTTGGGACTGGGACCTGTCGACGCAGAGCACCAAGCCCTCGCGAGGTGCGAAAGGGGGAACCAAACTATGACGGAATTCGCGATTCGCACAAATCCATAGCAAGGGTTACATATTAACAACAAGGATCACAGCCACCTTACAAGCCCCTATGGGGCACAATGTGATTCCTCGCAGGGAACGAATCCTAAAAGGTGCTAATTACACGCGCCCCTGCAAAAGATGCCATCATCAACAGTGGGCCGGCAGGCGCCGGTGCCAACCCCATCCAGATCAGGATCGACGGCGACCAAGCGAGCCTGGCCTGCTCCGGGAGCGGCGTCGGCTCGCGGGCTCGTAGCTGTCGTCGCTCGTCTCCGGCGTCGTGAAGACCTCACTGGGATCGCTGGATCCTCCGGCGCTCCCGTCGCCTACAGAGCTATCTAGGGGGCGATTGGCGGGCCCAGCCGTCGCCGTGGCAGGGTCCTGGCCGCCTCCCCCGGGGCAGCACTCCAGTCGGTGATCGTTCGCGTCAAAGACCTTGAAGAACATCACCGAAGCGCCGTCGTACTCCAGGTGGATCGTGAGGGCGCCCTTCGTTCTGCAGCACCGAGCGATTTCACCCCAGCCACGAGTCATGAAGACCTCGCCCGGGGCGGTGATCGCAACCTCTGCCCCGGTCGCAGGAGTGCTGCAGTCGGCGTGCTGCAGCCACAGCTCCAGGAGTCTCCCCCGCTGGAAGGCGGAGGCGAAGAAGGGAGGAAGGCGGATCCAAGTCCGCGGAGGCATGGCGGCGTGGAGCACGAGCTTGCGGGAGGAGCCCTTGATGTGGACTCCAGGAGGAACAACCAACACCTTCGTGACCCTCCGGCGCCGCCGATGGCGCTGGCCGAGGGGATCGGCATCTCCTCTTCCAGAGCCCTCGACGTGGGCATACTGTTGGAGAACGTTGCAGAAAACAAAAAATTTCCTAGGGTTTCGCCAAGATCCATCTCTGAGTTCATCTAGCAACGAGTCACGGGAGAGAGATTGCATCTACATACCACTTTGTAGATCGCGAGCGGAAGCGTTCAACGAACGGGGATGAGGTAGTCGTACACGACGTGGTCCAAATCACCGGAGATCCTAGCACCGAAAAGACGGAACCTCCGCGTTTAACACACGTACGGTCAGCGTAACATCTCCTTCTTCTTGATCCAGCAAGGCAAAGGAGAGGTTGGGGAAGATGGCTCCAGCAGCAGCACGACGGCGTGGTGATGGTGGAGCTGCAGTACTCCAGCAGGGCTTCGCCGAGCTCTACGGAGGAGGAGGAGATGTTGGAGAGGGAGAGGGAGGCGCCAGGAGCAAGGGTGCGCTGCCCCCCTCCCCTCCCGCCTTTACATAGACCCCTAGGGGGGCGCCGGCCCTAGGCGATGCAGTCTCCTAGGGGGGCGGCGGCCAAGGGTGGGGCTTGCCCCCCAAGCAAGGGGGCGCCCCCCTCTTTAGGGTTTCCCCCCCTCTAGGCGCATGGGCCTCTAGGGGCTGGTTCCCCTTGGCCCATGTAGGCCAAGGCGCACCCCTAGAGCCCATGTGGCCCCCCGAGGCAGGTGGCCCCACCCGGTGGACCCCCCGGGACCCTCCGGTGGTCCCGGTACAATACCGATAACCCTGAAACTTGTCCGGATGGCCAAAACAGCACTTTCTATATATAATTCTTTACCTCCGGACAATTCCGAAACTCCTCGTGACGTCCGGGATCTCATCCGGGACTCCGAACCACATTCGGGTTACTGCATATACATATCTTCACAACCCTAGCGTCACCGAACCTTAAGTGTGTAGACCCTACGGGTTCGGGAGACATGCAGACATGACCGAGATGATCTCCGGTCAATAACCAACAGCGGGATCTGGATACCCATGTTGGCTCCCACATGCTCCATGATGATCTCATCGGATGAACCACGATGTCGAGGATTCAATTAATCCCGTATACGATTCCCTTTGTCAATCGGTATTTTACTTGCCCGAGATTCGATCGTCGATATCTCAATACCTCGTTCAATCTCGTTACCGGCAAGTCACTTTTCTCGTACCGTAATGCATGATCCCGTGATCAAACACTTTGATCACATTGAGCTCATTATGATGATGCATTACCGAGAGGGCCCGGTGATACCTCTCCATCAAGCGGAGTGACAAATCCCAGTCTCGATCCGTGTCCACCCAACAGACACTTTCAGAGATACCCGTAGTATACCTTATAGTCACCCAGTTACGTTGTGACGTTTGGCACACCCAAAGCACTCCTACGGTATCCGGGAGTTACACGATCTCATGGTCTAAGGAAAGGATACTTGACATTGGAAAACTCTAGCAAACGAACTATGCGATCTTATGCTATGTTTAGGATTGGGTCTTGTCCATCACATCATTCTCCTAATGATGTGATCTCGTTATCATTGACATCCAATGCCCATAGTCAGGAAACCATGACTATCTATTGATCAACGAGCTAGTCAACTAGAGGCTTACTAGGGACACTTTGTTGTCTGTTATTCACACATGTATTACGATTTCCTGATAACACAATTATAGCACGAATAAAGACAATTATCATGAACAAGGAAATATAATAATAATGCTTTTATTATTGCCTCTAGGGCATATTTCCAACAGTCTCCCACTTGCACTAGAATCAATAATCTAGTTACATTGTGATGAATCAAACACCCATAGAGTTCTGCTGCTGATCATGTTTTGCCTTAGGGAGAGGTTTAGTCAACGGATTTGCGACATTCAGATCCGTGTGTACTTTACAAATTTCTATGTCTCCATCTTGAACATTTTCATGAATGGAGTTGAAGCGATGCTTGATGTGCCTGGTCTTCTTGTGAAACCTGGGCTCCTTGGCAAGTGCAATAGCTCCAGTGTTGTCACAGAAGAGTTTGATTGGCCCCGGCGCATTGGGTATGACTCCGAGGTCGGTGATAAACTCCTTCACCCAAATTGCTTCATGTGCTGCCTCCGAGGCTGCCATGTACTCCGCTAAACATGTAGATCCCGCCACAACACTTTGCTTGCAACTGCACCAGCTTACTGCCCCACCATTCAAAATATACACGTATCCGGTTTGCGACTTAGAGTCATCCAGATCTGTGTCGAAGCTAGCGTCGACGTAACCCTTTACGACGAACTCTTCGTCACCTCCATAAACGAGAAACATTTCCTTCGTCATCTCTTCTATATCTTCTGTCGTGGTCGGACATTGAGCTGAGCTCAATTTCACACCTTGTAACACAGGTAAGAACCCCTTCTTAGATTGATCCATATTGAACTTCTTCAATATCTTATCAAGGTATGTGCTTTGTGAAAGACCTATGAGGCGTCTTGATCTATCTCTATAGATCTTGATGCCTAATATATAAGCAGCTTCTCCAAGGTCCTTCATTGAAAAACTTTTATTTAAGTAGGACTTAATGCTGTCCAAGAGTTCTATATCTTTTCCCATCAAAAGTATGTCGTCTACATATAATATGAGAAATGCTACAGAGCTCCCACTCACTTTCTTGTAAATGCAGGCTTCTCCATAAGTCTGCGTAAACCCAAACGCTTTGATCATCTCATCAAAGTGAATGTTCCAACTCCGAGATGCTTGCACCAGCCCATAAATCGAGCGTTGGAGCTTGCACACCTTGTCAGCATTCTTAGGATCGACAAAACCTTCCGGCTGCATCATATACAATTCTTCCTTAAGGAAACCATTAAGGAATGCCGTTTTGACGTACATTTGCCATATTTCATAATCGTAGAATGCGGCAATTGCTAACATGATTCGGACGGACTTCAGCTTCGCTACCGGTGAGAAAGTCTCATCGTAATCAATTCCTTGAACTTGTCGATAACCCTTAGCGACAAGCCGAGCTTTATAGATGGTCACATTACCATCCGCGTCTGTCTTCTTCTTAAAGATCCATTTATTTTCTATGGCTCGCCGCTCAACGGGCAAGTCAGTCAAAGTCCATACTTCGTTTTCATACATGGATCCTATCTCGGATTTCATGGCTTCCAGCCATTTGTCGGAATCCGGGCCTGCCATTGCTTCTTCATAGTTCGAAGGTTCACCGTTGTCTAACAACATGATTTCCAAGACAGGGTTGCCGTACCACTCTGGTGCGGAACGTGTCCTTGTGGACCTTCGTATTTCAGTAGGAGCTTGATTAGAAGTATCTTGATCATTATCATTAATTTCCTCTCTAGTCGGTGCAGGCACCTTAGGAATGTTTTCTTGAGTTTCGCCATTTTCCGGTTCAAGCGGTAACACTTCATCAAGTTCTACTTTCCTCCCACTTACTTCTTTCGAGAGAAACTCTTTCTCTAGAAAGGATCCATTCTTGGCAACAAAGATCTTGCCTTCGGATCTGAGGTAGAAGGTATACCCAATAGTTTCTTTAGGGTATCCTATGAAGACGCATTTTTCCAACTTGGGTTCGAGCTTTTCAGGTTGAAGTTTCTTGACATAAGCATCGCATCCCCAAACTTTTAGAAACGACAGCTTAGGTTTCTTCCCAAACCATAATTCATACGGTGTCGTCTCAACGGATTTCGACGGAGCCCTATTTAAAGTGAATGCGGCAGACTCTAAAGCATAGCCCCAAAAAGATAGCGGTAAATCGGTAAGAGACATCATAGATCGCACCATATCTAATAGAGTGCGATTACTACGTTCGGACACACCATTACGCTGACGTGTTCCAGGCGGCGTGAGTTGTGAAACTATTCCACATTTTCTTAAGTGTGTGCCAAATTCGTGACTCAAGTATTCTCCTCCACGATCTGATCGTAGAAACTTGATCTTTCTATCACGTTGATTTTCAACCTCACTCTGAAATTCCTTGAACTTTTCAAAGGTCTCAGACTTGTGTTTCATTAAGTAGACATACCCATATCTACTCAAGTCATCAGTGAGGGTGAGAACATAACGATAGCCACCGTGAGCCTCAACACTCATTGGACCGCACACATCGGTATGTATGATTTCCAATAAGTTGGTTGCTCGCTCCATTGTTCCTGAGAACGGAGTCTTGGTCAGTTTACCCATGAGGCATGGTTCGCACGTGTCAAATGATTCATAATCAAGAGACTCTAAAAGTCCATCTGCATGGAGCTTCTTCATGCGTTTGACACCTATGTGACCAAGGTGGCAATGCCACAAATATGTGGGACTATTGTTATCAACTTTAACTCTTTTGGTATTCACACTATGAATATGTGTATCATCACATACGAGATTCATTAAGAATAAACCATTAACCATCGGAGCATGACCATAAAACATATCTCTCATATAAATAGAACAACCATTATTCTCGGATTTAAATGAGTAGACATCTCGAATTAAACGAGATCCAGATACAATGTTCATGCTCAAACTTGGCACTAAATAACAATTATTGAGGTTTAAAACTAATCCCGTAGGTAAATGTAGAGGTAGCGTGCCGACGGCGATCACATCGACCTTGGAACCATTTCCGACGCGCATCATCACCTCGTCCTTCGCCAGTCTCCGTTTATTCCGCAGCTCCTGCTTTGAGTTACAAATGTGAGCAACTGCACCGGTATCAAATACCCAAGAGCTACTACGAGTACTGGTAAGGTACACATCAATTACATGTATATCACATATACCTTTGGTTTTGCCGGCCTTCTTGTCCGCTAAGTATTTGGGGCAGTTCCGCTTCCAGTGACCACTTCCCTTGCAATAAAAACACTCAGTCTCGGGCTTGGGTCCATTCTTTGGCTTCTTCCCGGCAACTTGCTTACCGGGCGCGGCAACTTCCTTGTCGTCCTTCTTGAAGTTCTTTTTACCCTTGCCCTTCTTGAACTTAGTGGTTTTATTCACCATCAACACTTGATGCTCCTTCTTGATTTCTACCTCTGCTGATTTCAGCATAGCATATACCTCAGGAATGGTCTTCACCATCCCCTGCATATTGTAGTTCATCACAAAGCTCTTGTAGCTAGGTGGAAGCGACTGGAGGATTCTGTCAATGACCGCTTCATCCGGGAGATTAACTTTTAGTTGAGTCAAGCGGTTGTGCAACCCAGACATTTTGAGTATGTGTTCACTGACAGAGCTATTTTCCTCCATCTTACAGCTAAAGAATTTGTCGGAGACTTCATATCTCTCGACCCGGGCATGAGCTTGGAAAACCATTTTCAGCTCTTCGAACATCTCATATGCTCCATGTCTCTCAAAACGCTTTTGGAGCCCCGGCTCTAAGCTGTAAAGCATGCCGCACTGAACGAGGGAGTAATCATCGCAGCATGACTGCCAAGCGTTCATAAAGTCTTGTTCTGCAGGGAGAATAGGTGCGTCACCCAGCTGTGCTCGTAAGACATAATCTTTCTTGGCAGCTATGAGGATGATCCACAGGTTCCGGACCCAGTCCGTATAGTTGCTGCCATCGTCTTTCAGCTTGGTTTTCTCTAGGAACGCGTTGAAGTTGAGGACTACGTTGGCCATTTGATCTACAAGACATATTGTAAATATTTTAGACTAAGTTCATGATAATAAAGTTCATTTAATCAAATTATTTAATGAACTCCCACTTAGATAGACATCCCTCTTCTAGTCATCTAAGTATTACATGATCCAAGTCAACTAGGCCGTGTCCGATCATCACGTGAGACGGACTAGTCAACATTGGTGAACATCTACATGTTGATCGCATCCTCTATACGACTCATGCTCGACCTTTCGGTCTTCTGTGTTCCGAGGCCATGTCTGTACATGCTAGGCTCGTCAAGTCAACCTAAGTGTTTTGCGTGTGTAAATCTGTCTTACACCCGTTGTATGTGAACGTTAGAATCTATCACACCCGATCATCACGTGGTGCTTCGAAACAACGAACTGTCGCAACGGTGCACAGTTAGGGGGAACACTTCTTGAAATTATTATGAGGGATCATCTTATTTACTACCGTCGATCTAAGTAAACAAGATGCAAAACATGATAAACATCACATGCAATCAAATAATAAACGTGACATGATATGGCCAATATCACATAGCTCCTTTGATCTCCATCTTGGGGCTCCATGATCATCTTGTCACCGGCTTGACACCATGATCTCCATCATCATGATCTCCATCATCGTGTCTCCATGAAGTTGCTCGCCAACTATTACTTCTACTACTATGGCTAACGCTTTTATCAATAAAGTAAAGTAATTTACATGGCGTTACTCAATGACACGCAGGTCATACAATAATAAAGACAACTCCTATGGCTCCTGCCGGTTGTCATACTCATCGACATGCAAGTCGTGATTCCTATTACAATAGCATGAACATCTCATACATCACATATAGATCATTCATCAATCATCACAACTTTGGCCATATCACATCACAAAGCACTTGCTGCAAAAAATAAGTTAGACGTCCTCTAATTGTTGTTGCAAGTTTTACGTGGCTGAATTAGGGTTCTAGCAAGAACGTTTTCTTACCTATGTGAAAGCCACAACGTGATTTGTCAACTTCTATTTACCCTTCATAAGGACCCTTTTCATCGAATCCGCTCCAACTAAAGTGGGAGAGACAGACACCCGCCAGCCACCTTATGCAACTAGTGCATGTTAGTCGGTGGAACCGGTCTCACGTAAGCGTACGTGTAAGGTTGGTCCGGGCCGCTTCATCCCACAATACCGCTGAAGCAAGATAAGACTAGTAGCGGCAAGAAAAGTTGACAAATCTACGCCCACAACAAATTGTATTCTACTCGCGCAAGAAGAACTATGCATAGACCTAGCTCATGATGCCACTGTTGGAGAACGTTGCAGAAAACAAAAAATTTCCTACGGTTTCGCCAAGATCCATCTATGAGTTCATCTAGCAACGAGTCACGGGAGAGAGATTGCATCTACATACCACTTTGTAGATCACGAGCGGAAGCGTTCAACGAACGGGGATGAGGTAGTCGTACACGACGTGATCCAAATCACCAGAGATCCTAGCACCGAAAAGACGGCACCTCCGCGTTCAACACACGTACGGTCAGCATAACGTCTCCTTCTTCTTGATCCAGCAAGGCAAAGGAGAGGTTGGGGAAGATGGCTCCAGCAGCAGCACGACGGCGTGGTGATGGTGGAGCTGCAGTACTCCGGCAGGGCTTCGCCGAGCTCTACGGAGGAGGAGGAGATTTTGGAGAGGGAGAGGGAGGCGCCAGGAGCAAGGGTGCGCTGCCCCCCTCCCCTCCCCCCCTTTATATAGCCCCCTAGGAGGGGGCGCCGGCCCTAGGAGATGCAATCTCCTAGGGGGGCGGCGGCCAAGGGTGGGGCTTGCCCCCCAAGTAAGGGGGCGCCCCCCTCTTTAGGGTTTCCCCCCCTCTAGGCGCATGGGCCTCTAGGGGCTGGTTCTCCTTGGCCCATGTAGGCCAAGGCGCACCCCTAGAGCCCATGTGGCCCCCCGAGGCAGGTGGCCCCACCCGGTGGACCCCCGGGACCCTCCGGTGGTCCCGGTACAATACCGATAACCCCGAAACATGTCCCGATGGCCAAAACAGCACTTTCTATATATAATTCTTTACCTCCGGACCATTCCGAAACTCCTCGTGACGTCCGGGATCTCATCCGGGACTCCGAACAACATTCGGGTTACTGCATATACATATCTTCACAACCCTAGCGTCACCGAACCTTAAGTGTGTAGACCCTACGGGTTCGGGAGACATGCAGACATGACCGAGACGATCTCCGGTCAATAACCAACAGCGGGATCTGGATACCCATGTTGGCTCCCACATGCTTCACGATGATCTCACCGGATGAACCACGATGTCGAGGATTCAATTAATCCCGTATACGATTCCCTTTGTCAATCGGTATTTTACTTGCCCGAGATTCGATCGTCGATATCCCAATACCTCGTTCAATCTCGTTACCGGCAAGTCACTTTTCTCGTACCGTAATGCATGATCCCGTGATCAAACACTTTGATCACATTGAGCTCATTATGATGATGCATTACCGAGAGGGCCCGGTGATACCTCTTCGTCAAGCGGAGTGACAAATCCCAGTCTCGATCCGTGTCAACCCAACAGACACTTTCAGAGATACCCGTAGTATACCTTTATAGTCACCCAGTTACGTTGTGATGTTTGGCACACCCAAAGCACTCCTACGGTATCCGGTAGTTACACGATCTCATGGTCTAAGGAAAGGATACTTGACATTGGAAAACTCTAGCAAACGAACTATGCGATCTTATGCTATGTTTAGGATTGGGTCTTGTCCATCACATCATTCTCCTAATGATGTGATCTCGTTATCAGTGACATCCAATGCCCATAGTCAGGAAACCATGACTATCTATTGATCAACGAGCTAGTCAACTAGAGGCTTACTGGGGACACGTTGTTGTCTGTTATTCACACATGTATTACGATTTCCTGATAACACAATTATAGCACGAATAAAGACAATTATCATGAACAAGGAAATATAATAATAATGCTTTTATTATTGCCTCTAGGGCATATTTCCAACACATACAAGGGAAGCGGGAACCCCGGCGGAGGCCGCTCGTACCAAGGCCTCAGCACCACTAGGCGGTTCTCCTCGTCTCGGCCGCGCAAGGCGGGCCGTTTCTTCGGCGGGAGCGGGTCAGTACATCTTGAGGAGCCTTTCCCTTCTCCGCCGCGGAGAACCGGCGAATCGGAGCCATCACGCCAAGACAGAGCAAGAACTGAGGCGGGGGAGGAAGCAAGAAGAGATGGACTAGAAGGGCACGCGCGGTGCCGTACTTATAGCCAGCGGAGGCCAACCGCCGGCCTCCACGATCACAGGTAATCATGACATGGTTCGCATGCAGGGACTTGTCCAATCCGCGCGATCGTCGAGGCGTCATGGGGAAGTGGAGACGCCCACATCCAATAAACCGCCACGCGGCCCCCGAGGCCGCAGGCTGTTAGGGCCCGCGGCGCTTCGCCCTTGCCCTTTCGCCTCTCGGCACGTCCAAGTCCGTGCGCGCCTTGGGCCCGGGGGCTACTGTCGGCGTTCTGGGAACGGGGGTCCCCAGACTTGCCTGCCTGCGGCCTGCGGCATGGCTCGAGTGGGGGCCCAACATGGCCCATCTTCATCAACACAAGGCTCAAGACCCTCGCGAGGGGCCAAGCCTCGCGAGGCGGACGACACGGCGCTTCCTCCAGCACAGCCTCCATAGGCTGGCTCGCGAGGAGGCGGGGAGATCAAGGTGGGGTACCTCACGAGGTGCCCATGACGCAAGCCATGACAACCAAGGGTGCCAGGCGGACGCCAGCCCGCGCAGTGTCCTCCCTTTCCTCTTTGGTGCAAAGGGGGCAAGCCCAGGCGAGAGGATCAAGCAAAGGCACCCATTTCGGTGCAACGAGACCAAGACCAACTCCGCGACAAGGAGGAAGTCACTGTGGAGCCCAAGCCGGCGTCATCACCAGAGCCTTTGGCAGGCGAAGACCAACTTTAGTCAGGATAAGTGTACCAGATGTTCCCCTTCAAATTAGCCAATTGTTGGCGCCCTTCCCGCTCAATATTTGGGAAGAGGCCCAGGGCCCTTTGCCTATAAATAGGGCCAGCCACCCACAGAGTAGAGGCAACTGAACCGAGCCCAATCTGATTCGGTATCTAGAGCAAGTAGAGAGAAAGAGAACGGCGATCGAACTCCCCCTAGCAGTTCATCCCCTAACCAAGAACAGACCCTCGTGAGGTCGTTCTCCCTTGTACTGTTCTTCCTCATCAGCCCAAGAGGCAATCCACCCACCACACTGGAGTAGGGTATTACACCACAATGGTGGCCCGAACCAGTATAAACCCTGTGTCTCTTGTGTTGTTCCTGTAGTAGTTTAGATCCTTACGAGACGGAGAGGTAGAGGGCACGATCTCCGCGCGCACCCCAAAGTTCGAACCTTAAGGGTCTGCCGGAACCCGAGAATCCGACACTGTTCTTACCTATGCATCGAAACCACAATGATATTTCGTCAAGTTAGTGCTGTTTTAACCTTCACAAGGACTGGGCGTAGCCACACTCGATTCAACTAAAGTTGGAGAAACTGACACCCGCCAGCCACCTGTGTGTGAAGCACGTAGGTAGAGCTAGTCTCGCGTAAGCGTACGCGTAATGTCGGTCCGGGCCGCTTCATCCAACAATACCGCTGAATCAAAGTATGACATGTTGGTAAGTAGTATGACTTGTATCGCCCACAACTCACTTGTGTTCTACTCGTGCATATAACATCTAGGCATAAACCTGGCTCGGATGCCACTGCTGTGGAACGTAGTAATTTCAAAAAAAAACCTACGCACATGCAAGATCATGGTGATGCATAGCAACGAGAGGGGAGAGTGTCGTCCATGTACCCTCGTAGACCTTAAGCGGAAGCGTTATGAGAACATGGTTGATGTAGTCCTACGTCTTCACGATTCGATCGATCCTAGTACCGAACGCACGGCACCTCCGAGTTCAGCACATGTTCAGCTCGATGACGTCCCACAAACTCCGATCCAGCAGATCTTCGTGGGAGAGTTCCGTCAGCACAACGGCGTGATGATGGTGATAATGTTGCTACCGACGTAGGGCTTCGCCTAAGCACCGCTACGATATGATCGAGGTGGATTATGGTGGAGGGGGCACCGCACACGGCTTGGAACAATCAACTTGTGTGTTCTAGGGTGCCCCCCCCCCCCCGCCCCCGTATATAAAGGAGCAAGGGGGAGGCCGGCCGGCCCTTGGGGCGCGCCAAGGAGGGGGGAGTCCTCCTCCTAGTAGGAGTAGGACTCCCCTTTGCTAGTCCAACAAGGAAGAGCGAAGGGGGAAGGAAAGAGAGGGGAGAGGGAGAGGGAAAGAGGAGCCGTGCCCCCCTCCCCTAGTCCAATTCGGACTCCTCATGGGAGGGGGCACGCCACCTCCTGGGCTGCTATCCTCTCTCTCCCCTCATGCCCACTAAGGCCCAATACTTCCCCGGGGGGTTCCGATAACCCCTCCGGCACTCCGGTTTTATCCGAAGCCACCCGGAACACTTTCGGTGTCCGAATATAGCCGTCCAATATATCAATATTTACATCTCGACCATTTCGAGACTCCTCGTCATGTCCGTGATCACATCCGGGACTCTGAACTATCTTCGGTACATCAAATCACATAAACTCATAATACCGATCGTCACCGAACGTTAAGCGTGCGGACCCTACGGGTTCGAGAACTATGTAGACATGACCAAGACACGCCTCCGGTCAATAACAAATAGCGGAAACTAGATGCTCATATTGGTTCCAGATGAAGACATGTACCTAGGGTAGGGTCACAGGCCTGACCTAGATACCCTCCCCAAGGACATCACTTTATCACCAAATTCATTCGAAGAAGAATCATCTTTCAATCGACCATGAAGTGTTCCACTCGACAGACTTGAAGTCACTCGACCATGAATACTATCACTCGACCGCCAGAAGATCTAAAGCCACTCTGCATTGCAATGGTCGGTCATTATGTAGCTTTAATGGTCATTATGTCACTTTATTCTTAGCGTTACCAGTAACGCCCTATCTTAATGTACTTTAAACCTTGCGTAACTGTGGGCCGGAGGGGTATGGCGAACTCTATATAAGCCACCCCCTCCTCAGTGACAAGGGTTCGCACCCCCTGAAACTCACACGCATATAATCTAGTCGACCGCCTCCGGGCTCCAAGACGTAGGGTTGTTACTTCCTCCGAGAAGGGCCTGAACTTGTAAAACTCGCATGTACAACTTCTCTATAGCTAGGATCTTGCCTCTACATCCCTACCCCCATTCTACTGTCAGACTTAGAACCACGACAGTTGGTGCCCACCGTGGGGCAGGTGTCTTAGCGACTTGTTGGAGAAGTTGCGATTTTTTCGATCCCCATCAACATGGTTTCAGGCGGAGGTTTGGCCGAGGGCCGCGAGATCCGTCTCGGTGCGCTCGTGTTCGTTGCCGATGACTCCGCATGGCTCCAAGAAGCTCCGCTCGACGTCGAGGCGCTCCCCGTCCGTGGGGCAATGCACTTTCGTGTGTGCATCCTTGGCTTCCTCCTACGATAGCCGTCGACTCAGTATCGGTCGGTTCCTGTGGCGTCCTCCCACCCTGTTGCCCGCCGGCGCAAGCGTTCCGGTTGATCGAGGCTTCAGCGGTGGGTGAGGCATGCTGTGACGCCCGGATAATTTAGCTACAGTAACCCTCTGGTAATGATGCCACGTCACCTCGATTATTGTTGATAATCTCGTGTTAGTTCAGAACCGATCCAAATTCAAATCTGAATTAAAGTTAAAACAGTTAAAGTTTTCAAAAGTGAAAACTAAATTGTTCCTAACGTGTCAAATAACCCATAATAAATGTTGGAGAAGAAGTCATCTTCTAATAAAATACTTAAATGCACTAAATAAACTAAAAACAGCGATGGAACGATTATCTAAAATGCTTTTAAAATAATAAGCACATGCAAAACACTTTATTAAAGTGCCAGAATATTTGGGGCTATGACCTATTTGATAATACCAAATTAGTTGTCGCTTTTAAATTTTATAACACTAAAATAAAAGAAAACAGAAAAGAAATAGAATAAAAACAAAAGAAGAAAAGAAAACAGAACAAAAAAGAAAGAAAGAAGAAAAGGCCCCCTGGCCAACTGGGCCAGGAGGCCCAGCTGGCTGACCCATTTGGCCCAGCCGGCCCCTCCACTCTCTCCAGATCCCCACCAGGGGGGAACCCTAACTCACGACCCACCTCACTTCCCCCCCACTCCCCCTCGTCAGCCCCCACCCCCCCGATCCGATCTGGATCGAGGAGGGGAACCAAACCCCGACCCCATCGCCTCGACGCCCCTGCTCGATCCCCTCCTCCCGCACGGTCGCGCTCGGCGCAGTTCCTCGACGCTGCCCCGCACCTGCAGCTCGCCGACGTCCCAGAGCTCCCTTGCCGGCCTGCTTCCTCCTCTCCACCGGCCTGCTCCCACGTCGCCGTTGTCCCCGTTGCCCCCCTCGACCCCCGCTGGCTCGTCCCTACAACCACCCTGTGAGGCCCCTCCTCCTCTCTTCCCCGCACTCGCCCGCACCAGCCACGCTCACCGCGGCCACCCGACGTCCCCCCCTCACGCACGCTCGCGTGCTCCTCACCTCGCGCGCACCTCACTTCAACACGCTCCTCGCACCCGCACCTAGGCGCCCCCCTGTCCGCCCGCAGCCCCGCTTCGGCCCACGCGCGCCCGCCGTCGCTCCGGCGCTGCCGCGCTCACCCGCTTTGTCCCGCAGCTGCTAGCCGCGCCCCTGTCTCGAGCTGCTGCCCACCTCCGACGGCCGCTCGCCTCGCCGGCTCCGCCATGGCCTCGCGCGCCCCGGCCTTCCTTCCTCGTCGAGGCCTGTTTGGGATATGGCTATTTGGGGTAAACCGGCCTATAGGGCCCGGGTTAGCTCCGTCAAGGGACCCGAGATGTCAAAGCCCAAGGGGAAATAGAAGGGCCCGAAGCCTATAATCGGTTTAGAAGGTTTACGGCGTATACCGGCCTGAGGTAAACTTGCATTGTAAGTTTAGAATAGAGAGACCGACCCGGGCACGTTTATGAACCGGGGGTCGGGACTTGGCAGACCGACGGGCGTCACCCGTGTATATAAGGGGACGACCCGACGGCAGTTTAAGGACAGAGAACAAGAACTCGAGGTTTAGGCAAAGCTTATCGCTCCCTAGCCATCGAAACCCATCAATCCCATCACAACTAGACGTAGGCTTTTACCTTCATCGAAGGGGCCGAACTAGTATAAACATCGTGTCCTTGTGTCCACTTTTAACCCCTTCAAGCTAACCCGTTGCGATGGCTCCACGACTAAGTCCTTTCACTAGGACATCTGCCGTGACAAATCCACGACAGTTGGCGCCCACCGTGGGGCTATCGCGAGATGGTTTCAAGTTTTTGGAGGGCCGCTTTGAAGGACTCGAGGGTTACGCTGTGGGTCGGATGACCAAGAGCCGCCGCGGAAAACTCTACATCGACAGCACAGGCTGGGGCCCCGACGCCGGCTCGATCGAGTACGGGTACCGGGTCCCCTTTGGCGGCATCCATGTTTTCATCGGCAAGATCGGAGAACCAGGCCCCGAGTTAGGCGTCTGCGCCGACCTCGTCGAGACAGCTCAGTGCACGAGATCGACCCTGGCTAAACCGACCAGGAAGCACGCCTTCGTGGGAGTCATCCACGGAGGAAGCTACGAGGAAGGATCCGAATCCGGTGACGAAACCGCCATCTACTCCGGCGATGAAACGTCGACCGGGGAAACCGAATCTCTTTACCAGCTGCAAGATGATCGGATTGGGGGCGGCTCCGATGGCAACAGTATTCCGGACCCCTCTGATCTGCCCTATCGGGTTGGGATCTTCATGGCTGGAGCACAGGCGGTGCCACGATCATCAACTGCAGCAGCAGCGATCCCCGGATCGGCAGCGGCAACGGCTGCGCGGGCAGGAGGCCCTACGGGTTCACCAGCCCAAGTTTTGTCAGACCTGTTTGACGCACTAGCAGCGCTCATGGCGGAAGCCAACCCGATGGATCAGGAGGTTCACAATGCTGAGATTGCCAAAGTGAGAGAGCAGATCACTCAAGCTAAAGCGGAGCTGGCAGCAGAAGAGATCAGGATGACGGCGGAGCGCGCCGCTTTGGATGCACAGGCTTACAGGCTCATGATGGACCAGAATGCGTCTCAGGAAGTCCTGAAGAGGAAATCCTGATCTCGATTGCCCACAGCCCTCGACTCCCGAAATCTCTTCAACACCCCGGGGGTAAACCGTGCGGAGGCGACAGTTGGCGCCCCGGTTCAGCACCGGATAATAAACCTGCCTCGTCACAACACTGGTACACCACAGGCCGTGCCAACACCGTCAGGTCATTATTCCAACCCGATGGATAACCTCGTCGCGGCGGCAGCTCGGCTGGAAGCCATTCCGATCGAAGGCGATTCACCGCAGGACGTAGAGACACGCCGGGTCAAGGAGCTCCTTAGGACCGCGTTGGCCCAACAAGAAGCATATTCACAAAGTCGTGATCGGATTCACTCCACCCCTCGCCCCAGCGGGAGACATAGTAGGCGCATGGAGGAGCCGGCTGTTTCAAGCAATGCCAGGCGTGAAGCGCTCCGCGGCAACAACCCGGCGGGCGTCGACAATGCTCAGGAGAATGTGGATCGCACCCGTGCGCGGGAGGCCGGATTAGCAGCGCAGCATCAGGCTCGTCAGCTTACACCTATCTTCCCAGCGGCTACGGTTGAACCGGGGGTGGTCTCCAGTTCTTTGGGAGTACCGTGCCTTGTTCCCGCTTTGCGCAACGTACGCCTGCCCAAAGACTTCAAAGGCCCCCGCAAGGTACCAAACTACACGGCAGATCAGCCTCCGGAGACATGGGTGGAGAGCTATGAAATGGCTATGGAGATGCTGGATGTGGATGACACGGCGTGTGCCAAGTATTTTACTATGATGTTAGAAGGAACGGCCCGGACTTGGCTAAAGAGCTTACCGCCTAATTCAATTAGTTCGTGGGCCCAATTGCGCGCCCGGTTTATCAAGAATTTCAAGGACACGTGCAAACAGCCAATGTCGATAGTTGACCTAGCAGCCTGCGTTCAGCAAGAAGGGGAATCAACTACCCATTGGGTGCGGCGGGTGTCAGAAGTTTTGCACTCGTCAGATCGCATCAACGCAGACACCGCCGTGGTGCTATTGGAAAGCAACTGTCGGTTTGGCCCTTTGAAGCTAAAGCTGGGCCGGATGAAGCGTGATTGTACAGACATAGGAACGCTCATGACCGCTTTAGTGAAGTATGCGGATTCTGACAGTACCAAGGATCCTGACTCTGGTGATGACAAAGCAGGGAAGGGAAAGAAGAATAGCAACACCAAAGGCCAGCAACATCGGCCGACAGGTAATGGAGGCGGAGGTAAGCGTAAACCGGACGGGAGCATGGACTTTGTGGCCAACACAAGTGCACAGAATAAAGGCCAGCGGCGTAAGGGGAAACAGCCAAGTTTCCGCGCAAATCCCGGTCCTAATCCGGAGCGTTTGAACTTTTTCTTAAACCAGCCCTGTCCGAAGCACGGAACAAAAGAGGAACCGGCAACCCATCTTTGGAAGGATTGTTATATCATGAAGGAATTCAAAAGCTCAAACACTTCCCAATATGATCACAGCTCCGGCGGCGGTTCAGGTTGCGGATCAGGATACGGTGGCGGAAATCCCGGTCCAGGGTTCCAGGGTAATCCGGGCGGACAGGACAGCCGAAATAATCAAAGTAATCAAAGTGGTTACGGACAGCAGCAATCAGGTTATCAGATTGCCTCCACAAGCAGATTGCCTCCACAAGCAGATTGGTCGTAATGTGCATGCTTATGTGGATGATATTGTGGTCAAGTCACGAAAGAAGGAGACC
This sequence comes from Aegilops umbellulata, assembly GCA_032464435.1. Taxonomy (NCBI): domain Eukaryota; kingdom Viridiplantae; phylum Streptophyta; class Magnoliopsida; order Poales; family Poaceae; genus Aegilops; species Aegilops umbellulata. The sequence goes on from CP136054.1 coordinate 105,681,293, forward strand.
CTGGTTGACGATTTGAAGGAGACTTTCGATAACTTGAGAGTATACCAAATGATGCTCAACCCGGCTAAATGTGTTTTTGGTGTGCCTGCAGGCAAGTTGTTGGGATTTTTAGTATCCCATAGAGGGATTGAGGCTAATCCGGAAAAGATCACAGCCATCACCTCCCTGGCCAAACCGAAATGCGTCAATGATGTTCAGCGCATGGCCGGACGGATTGCAGCGTTAAGCCGGTTTATCAGTCGCCTCGGTGAAAAGGCGATCCCCTTGTATCAAATGCTCAAGAAAACTGATCAATTTGTCTGGAGTGCGGAGGCAGATAAAGCGTTTGAGGACTTGAAGTGGTAGCTAGTCAATCCGCCAGTTTTGGCAGCCCCTGTAGATAAAGAGCCGCTCCTGTTATATGTTGCTGCGAATGCCAGAGCAGTTAGTGTGGCGATGGTGGTAGAACGAAAGGAGGCTGGAAAGGAACATCCGGTTCAGCGACCGGTTTACTATATCAGTGAAGTACTTATCGAGTCCAAACAAAGGTATCCGCATTGGCAGAAGCTGGTATATGGGTTTTTATGGCAAGCCGGAAGCTGAGGCAATATTTTCAAGGACACCCCATCACGGTGGTCAGTTCTGCTCCTTTGGGTGACATCATACAGAACCGGGAGGCGACCGGTCGGATTGCTAAGTGGGCTATCGAGCTCGGGCCGCACGGTTTAAGATACGTGCCCCGGACGGCTATAAAGTCACAAGCACTTGTCGACTTCATAAACGATTGGACAGAGTTACAAGCGCCTGAGGAGAAGCCAGATAACACCTATTGGACTATTCATTTTGACGGGTCCAGACAATTGGAAGGCTCGGGGGCTGGAGTCATTTTAACTTCCCCACGAGGAGATAAGTTTTGTTATGTCCTCCGTTTAATGTTCCCCTGTACCAATAATGCGGCTGAGTATGAAGCTTTGCTTCATGGTCTTCGGATGGCTAAAGAGATGAATCTGAGCAGAGTTAGGTGCTTTGGTGATTCGGATCTGGTGGCTCAGCAGGTATCTGGCACCTGGGATTCTTAGGACCCGCTCATGGCTTCATACCGACGTGAAGTAGATATGGTAGCCGGGCATTTCAAAGGCTATCAAGTGGACCATGTGGACCGCAGAAAGAATGAGGCAGCGGACGCTTTAAGCCGCTTGGGCTCTCAGCGTAAACCGGTCCCACCCAATGTTTTCTTGGATGTATTGTATCACCCATCGGTACAGCTACCCGGTGAGCTGGAGTTGGCTGTTCCTGATCCGGAGGCTCAATTAGTGGCGGCTCTTCACGTCACCCCGGATTGGACGCTCCCTTATCTGGCATATATGAACCGGGGTGAGTTGCCAGAAGACGAAAGCTTGGCTCGACAGATAGTACGGCGGTCCAAATCTATGACCATTCTCAAGGGAGAGCTACATCATCGCAGCGTGTCAGGAGCGCTGCAACGGTGCGTATCCCCTGAGGAGGGGTGCGAGATATTACGTGAAATACATGAAGGGGATTGCGGTCACCACGCCGGTTCAAAATCATTGGTGGCTAAAGCGTTCCGCCACGGTTTCTATTGGTTAACTGCTCATGCTGATGCAGAAGACCTGGTCAGGTTATGTGATGGTTGCCAGAAATTTTCCAGACGAGCGCACATACCGGCTCAAGAATTGAGGATGATTCCAATCACTTGGCCGTTTGCAACTTGGGGGCTCGATATGGTTGGGCCTTTTAAGCGTTCCAAAGATAAGAAGACCCACCTACTGGTGGCAGTTGACAAATTTACAAAGTGGGTGGAGGCGGAACCTGTCAGTAAATGTGATGCTGCCACGGCGGTTCGGTTTATAAAGAAGGTGATTTTCCGGTTTGGTTTTCCACACAGCATCATCACAGGTAATGGTACCAATCTATCCAAGGGGGCCATGAAAGAGTTCTGCGCACGGGAGCATATACGGCTTGATGTTTCTTCGGTAGCTCACCCACAATCTAATGGTCAGGCAGAACGAGCGAATCAAGAGATCTTCAGAGGTATCAAACCCCGGCTTCTGGTCCCTTTGCAAAGGACGCCGGGTTGTTGGGTGGAGGAGCTACCGTCTGTATTATGGAGCATCAACACCACGCCTAACAGATCCACGGGGTTTACGCCGTTTTTTATGGTCTATGGAGCAGAGGCGGTTCTCCCAAGTGATATACGACATGACTCACCTCGTGTGGTAGCGTATGTTGAAGCGGACAACGAGCAGGCACGGCAGAACGCTCTTGACTTGTTGGATGAGGAACGTGACTTAGCAGCTGCCCGTTCAGCGATTTACCAGCAAGATCTTCGCCGTTACCACAGCCGTCGGGTTAGGACCAGAACCTTTCAGGAGGGGGATTTGGTGCTTCGGCTCATCCAGGATCAGTCTGATCAGCATAAATTATCCCCGCCTTGGGAGGGACCTTTTGTGGTCAGCAAGAATCTGAATAATGGGTCATACTACCTGATTGATATTCAAGAGCACAAAGATTCGCGCACATCAGAGGAGGAGACCAGCAGGCCGTGGAACATAGCTCATCTTCGACCTTATTATGCATGAGCCTTGGGCTCTGTTTATGTACATATCATGACCATGTATATATTATGATTAATACAATAAACCGGAGCCTCGAGTAAAGCGGGGTCTCTGCTGTTCTTCACATCATGCGTGTTTTCCCCTTGAGGTCGCTTCACAGAAGATCAAATTAAAGATTCCGGTTTAAAAGCCGGTTCAAGGAAAGATGTCTCCCACAAAGCTGTGAAGCTCTTAATATCCGGTTCAATATCCCGGTTCAAGAAAACTTGACCTCTTGCAGAAAGGTTAAAGGTTACTGAGGAGGACCTGCTGATGTGATGCGCGGCTCAAACATGAGGCTTCCTGTTCAAACATAGGTCGTATTCGAACCAAAGAGAACATAGCTATCCTACTAGAGTCAGTTGGGGACCTAGTCGGCCTGGTCCGTAGCTACACCTCCGGGGAGCTTGGTCATGCCTTGACGACGGTAATGCCTTCTGGCTGGCACATTTGCCACTGAATCAGTTGGGGACCTAATCGACTTGAACCGTAGTTACGCCTTATGGGAGCTCGGTCATGTCTTGATGATGGTAATGCCTTCTGGTCGGCTTTTTAGCCAATGAATCATTTGGGGGCTTGGTCGTGTCCGAACCAACGCAATGCCACTTGATCGGCCCTTGGCCACTGAGTCACTTGGGGGCTTGGTCGAATCCGAACCAATGCAATGCCATTTGACCGGCATATTTGCCACGATTCAGTTAGGAACCTAGTCGACTTGAACCGTAGCTACACCTCTTGGGGGCTTGGTTTCTTTTGTCTTGACGACGGTCACGCCTTCTGAACGGTTCATAGCAACCACTATTTGCATGCGTTTTACCATCGCGTTGCCCTCTCGTATTTGGTTTTTGTTTTTCTGCCTTTATTGTGGTGTTTTTTGTTCTTCGGAACGTCAAGTATTTTTAAACCGATTCAGCTGACATAGCCTGGTCCGTTTTTTTAACCCGGAGGCAAGTTGCCCGGTTTGGCAAAGGCGCAGCACGGTTCATAGGGTCGAAAGATCTTGTGTACTCAGTAAAGACAGGAAACATAAGTTGGAAAACGTCATTGGAAAGGGCGTCAGTACCCGTGCGCGAAGGCACATTCAAATGCAGAGGTATTAAACTATCTTATTACAAGGCAGCGTAGTGCCTGAATATATTGTTTCTTGACAGATTAAACGTCACCAATTAAGGTGAACCGAAGCGTTGATTACGCCTGTTCGCCGCCTCGGTTCGAAGGCTGTGGATCATCTTGCGCCGCTTCAGCTCTATCTTGGCTACCCATTGGCTGGAAATCAGCAGTGGTCCAGTCGATTCCCATTAGCGCTTGAAAGACAGCTTCTTCATGAATCAGCAAAGACGGTTCAATGTCAGGGGCGTAGGTATGCTTACGGATTGGAGGAATAAGGTTTCCCGCTTCAGGGACCGGGGCAGCTACTCGCTTGTTCTGGTTGTCATATTGGGCTTGATAGTGTGTCAGATCTGCTTCTTCAGCCAATTGACAAGCTAGGGGGCGCACCGCCCGGTTTATCGCCCTCAAATCATCTTCACCAAAGTCTGAACCATCTTCTTTCAAGCTGGGGTATCCTTGGGCCGCTTCGACAGGATCGAAATCTGGTACCCACGCTTTGGCCCGGATCAAGGCAGTGATGGCTCCAGTTCGAGCAGCTGATCTTTTCAACTCTTCAATCCGGGCTGGAAGCATGGATAGCCTCTTTAACGTGTCTTGAATTAGAGACGGTGCAGGGTGGTTGTGCGACGCAGTGGTGATAGCTCTCTGTGCTCCGGTGTACAACTGTTCAATCAGAGTATAGGCAGCTTTGAGTTTCATCCGCACATCAGAACCCAAGTGTCCAATACGTGAGCCTGCAGTGTTTCAAGATGGATTACAAACCGGACATAGGATATAGCAGACAAGGTACAAATTGGAAGAAGGGCATCGAAAGAAATTTACCAAAGACGGCAGAGGTCATGGAGTGTATTTGTCGCTTCACGGTGGATAATTCATCGACCACCGGTTTGAGAGCAGCTTCAGCATTTTCAGCCCTCTTCGTCAAAAGAGCTTTTTCAGTAGCCCAAACAGCTTGCTCCTTTTTGCGGTTTTCTTTCAGCTGTTCCATAACGGTAAAGGCATTGGTCAATTCCTCCTTCGCTTTTTCAGTTTCAGCCTGCTGGGTTTTTAAAGTTTCCTGAAGGTCCGAGACTTGTTTCTCTTTGGTCTTCAAATCCCCCTGCAGCAGGTCATCAGCGGTGTTCAGAAAATAGTGCACGGTTTGGAAGTATCAACCACACAAGCAAGTTATGTGCTTGATACTTGGGGGCTAATGCATACTTGATTTTAACACATGTTTTCCACTACAAAAAGTCCCAGGATTAATACAAGTATTAAAACTTGGCACTTGGGGGCTAATGGTTATTTAATGATGTTTCTGGTTAAAGGCCTATGTTGAAGCCCTGGGTTTTTTAAACCGGACCTTAGTGGTCAAGGCAGCATGATTCGGGTTACCATCTTAGATTCGGATCAAATTGAGAAGCTAGGTTGTAACAGAAGGAAGCACAAGAGAGTTACCTCAAGTTTTTCTTTCATCATCCTGATCATACCAGCTTCATAATCGCGACTGGTGTACAGTCGGTTCAGGTACCCAGAATAAAGATCTTGGGCGCTTAAAGCGGCGTACATTGAGGAATCAACGTCCCATTTGCCCTTTATGGCCGAGATTTCGTCCTTGGCAGTATGCTTGGCCAAAGTAGCAGTGTTCCCCGGTTCAGAGCGGCCAATGCCGGTAATCACAACATCATCATCCTTGGAGTCGCTGCTCTGCAGTGGCCCTGTCGGTTTATCAACAGTTCCAGAAGGGGGGATGGATTCCTCAACCCGAACAGGACTGGCAGGCGGATTAGTACGGCTGGCAGGTTTGGTAGGCCTTTCTTCAGCACAGGTGTCATCTTGCGTAGATAGATAATTCTGAATATCTTCACGACCCAGAGCGTCAGCGCCAGGAGTTTTCTCCGGTTCAGGAGCGGCAGTTCCTTCAGCCGGGTTATCCAGACGAGCCTTCTTGCTCGGTCTAGGTTTAGCCCTGGAAAAAACCCAAAGATTGAAAAAACGGTATAAGATGGATTAAGAGACCCATACAGAGATATGTTGTGATTGGTCCAACTTACCCAATAACTGTCTTCAGCGGTGGCAGTTGAGTGGCTGAAGATTCACCAGAAGATGAATGGGAAGTGACCTGATAATCGGATTCAGATGGATTAAGAGGCTGACGAGTTAAACCTGCTTTAGGAGGAAAGCTAGCGCATAAATCGGAGACCTCTGAGCGGCGTTTTCGAACCAGGCTGTTCGGTAAACCGGCGGAAGTAACTACCTGGCCGCTATGCCGGGTGGTGCGTCGAGCTTCATGTTGTTGGGTCTTCACAAGAAATTTGGGGTCCAAGTAAGCAAGAGGATGAGAAAATTTAATTTTCCGGTTTGCTTGGCGAGGTTTTTTCAAAGGCAAAGGAACGGCATCAGAAGAAAGAATAGTTACCTCTGGGCCTTCAGCATTGCTCGCTTCAGCGTCGTCCTGACAAATGTCATCATCAATAAGACGTATAAAAAGTAAGCCAACTGAATCGAGGTCTACCCCAAGGTCCGGATTACCCACATCATCCTCCTCTAAATCCGGGGTAGAGGAAGCGGTGTTCCTTTTCTTCTGAGCGGGCTTCTTCACCCTCGTTTTTGGTCGGGTTACCTTTTCGGTCGGCTCTTGAAACTTCTTGCTCCAAAATGGATCATCTCCCTGTCTCAGAAAGGACGGGAGTTAGCAATATGTGTATAAGGAGATCATAAATTCTATAACAAACAGAGGGGAGATACTTACAGCAGGTGGTTTGTTTGTGGCGCAAAATGGAAGCAGGCCGGTTCGGGCGCAAACATATTCCGGTTCATTCAGCATCTTTTTCACAGCTTCAGTGACTTCGTCCTCCGTCAGCTGAATGTTGCAGTGCCTCAAAGGATCATCAACCCGGCCCGTGTATTGGCACATTAAACCGGAGCGGATGCTAAGGGGCAGGATGCTCCATGAAATCCAGCAACGGGCAAGATCTACCCCCGTTAAACCGTTAGCCATGAAGGCTCTAAGCTTGGACAGCTGAGGGGCATATTTACTCCTCTCTTTGGCGGTTAGCCTTGGGGGGAAGGGGTGTGTATTGCTAAGTCTCTCTGGACGGAAGCCGGGCAGTGGATTTTCTTCAGCAGGGGAAGTATCCTTGCAATAGAACCAAGTGTAATTCCATTCTTGCGGATGACTATGCAACTTGGCGTGAGGATAAGTCACCTCTTTCCTCTTTTGAATCGCCATACCACCCAGTTCCATATTAGGGCCGTCGGTGAATTCAGTACGTCGGTTCAAATGAAAACAGTCCCGGAACAGCTCTACAGTAGGTTCCTCCTGGAAGTACACCTCGCAAAGCACTTGAAAATGGCAGATATTCGTGACTGAGTTTGGACCAACATCTTGTGGGCGCAACCTAAAGTTAGCCAGGACGTCCCGATAAAATTTTGAACCGGGTGGATTAAAACCCCGGGCCAGGTGATCCGCAAACACCACCACTTCTCCCTCCTGTGGGGTAGGAGGACATTCGTCTCCTGGAACCCTCCAATGGATGGCATTTTTGCTACTCAAAGCGCCAGTCAGAACTAAGTTGTTTAGTTGTGTCTCAGTGATGCGAGAGGGAACCCAGTTGCATTCGTACACCTGTTTTGCCATGAGGAAATCTACAAGACAAAGGTGTTCCGGTTTGAGAACAAGTGTGAATGTAAACCGAAGATGCTCTTATATAGAGTAAGGTTATCTACAATGATATCATCCAGCGGTTCATCAAGGGGACTAATGGATGTGTGGATTGGTTTGTTCGCTTTGCTAGAAGTTAAACCGATCAGATCTAACAGTTGTGAATATGAAAGCAGAAACAGATCCCGTACGGATTCTTTCAGAGCAATGGATCTACAGCTAGGGCGAAAAAGAAGTAAAAATATGAGGTTTGGCTCACAGCAGAACAACATAAGTTCGACAAGCAGGGAAATGAGTGAGATCTAAGGAGATGAGTACAGATTTATGGCGAATACTGAGAGGGACTACAAATCGCGATACAGGTATCATCATCTATTTGCAAAAGCTGCTATGGGGATGAACAAGAAACAGTAGCAGGATGACGAACCCTAGAACAGATCTAAAGCAAGAAGAACAGGGGCCTTACCGGGATCCAAACGGATGTGGAAAGTCGCCGCGGTGCTCTGGTCCGATCAGGTTGATGCAGCGGCCGGAGTTGATGCAGTAGCTGACGGCGGCGGCGGAGCTCCGAGGTCTGGGTCGCGAGGAAGACGAAGAAGGGGACGAAAGGGAGGAAAGGAAGATGGTTTTCAAGTCCTATTTATAAGGAGCGGCGCGCGTGTCAGGCGCGCGAATCCAGGGGCCGGTGATTTCGGGAGCCCAGCCGTCGCCCTGATTATTGCGGATCAGCAAAAGGAGACGGTAAATTTGCGCTGACGTCATATCGGTTTACCGCAGCAAGAGGAGATGAAGAAACAGCGGTCTGACAGCCGCTGGAAAGCATTTGAAAACAGGAATTCTTATTAAGGATTGACATGAACCAGTTCAAATCAATCTGGGGCCTAATGTTGGGGATATGGCTATTTGGGGTAAACCGGCCTATAGGGCCCGGGTTAGCTCCGTCAAGGGACCCGAGATGTCAAAGCCCAAGGGGAAATAGAAGGGCCCGAAGCCTATAATCGGTTTAGAAGGTTTACGGCGTATACCGGCCTGAGGTAAACTTCCATTGTAAGTTTAGAATAGAGAGACCGACCCGGGCACGTTTATGAACCGGGGGTCGGGACTTGGCAGACCGACGGGCGTCACCCGTGTATATAAGGGGACGACCCGACGGCGGTTTAAGGACAGAGAACAAGAACTCGAGGTTTAGGCGAAGCTTATCGCTCCCTAGCCATCGAAACCCATCAATCCCATCACAACTAGACGTAGGCTTTTACCTTCATCGAAGGGGCCGAACTAGTATAAACATCGTGTCCTTGTGTCCACTTTTAACCCCTTCAAGCTAACCCGTTGCGATGGCTCCACGACTAAGTCCTTTCACTAGGACATCTGCCGTGACAAATCCACGACAAGGCCCGCGTCCCGCTTCATCACGCCCTGCCCCCTTCCCTGCCGTTCTGCTGCTGCCACTGCTCACTGCCTCGCCGTCGACCGCGACCCCCTGCACCGGCCCTTGCCTCACTCCCCCTCGCCGGGCCTCGCCCTCTCAGTTCTGCGCGCGCCGCCCCGCTCGGTCTGGCGGCTGGACCGGGCGGGAGCCAGTCGGACTGGCCGCCGGCGCCCAGCGCCTGTCACCCCCCCCCCCCCCCGTCGGCCTGGGCGGGTGCCCCGCGCCCGCTCCTGGCGCCCGCGTGCCCGTGCCCGATAAGGCCGTGGGGCCAATGACATGTGGGGCCCCAGCCCCAAAAACGTTTAAAAAAATAATATTAATAAAAATAATTAAATAAATAATAATAATTTAATTAATTAATTAATTAAGGAATTAATTAAGTTAATTAATCATAATTATATTAACCTAATTAACTAATTAGTTTAATTAAACAACAGTTAGATTAGTTAAACACTGATTAGACTAAACAGTCTATGACCAGTGGGTCCCACACGTCAGCGACCCAGTCAACGCCCCTGTTGACTGCTGACGTCATGATGATGTCAGCATACACTATTCTGGATAATGTTAGATTTAAATACATAATAATTTAGAAAATGATTTAAAACTTTAATAATTAATAGAAAATAAACCGTAGCTCGGGTGGAAAAACGTTGTACATGAAAGTTGCTCAAAACGACGAGACGATTCCGGATACGCAACATGTTCGTCCACCACACCCCCCCTAACCTATCGAACTCGCAACTTTCCCCCTCCGGCTCCTCTGCCCGAAAACGCGAAATACCGGGGATACTTCCCCGGATGTTTCCCCCCTTCACCAGTATCATCCCATACCGCGTTAGGGCACCTCTAACGCTGTTACTTGTCATGTCATGCATCGTTATGCATCTGTTTGCTTAAATATTTATTGTTTCTTCCCCCTCTTCTCTTGCTAGACACCGAGACCGACGCTGCTGCTACCCAGTACGACTACGGAGTTGACGACCCTTCTCTCTTGCCAGAGAAACCAGGCAAGCCCCCCCCCTTGATCACCAGATATCGCCTATTCTTCTCTCTACTGCTTGCATTAGAGTAGTGTAGCATGTTACTGCTTTCGGTTAATCCTATTCTACTGCATAGCCTGTCATTGTTGCTACAGTTGTTACCCTTACCTGTTATCCTATTGCTTAGTATAGGATGCTAGTGTTCCATCAGTGGCCCTACACTCTTGTCCGTCTGCCATGCTATACTACTGGGCCGTGATCGCTTCGGGAGGTGATCACGGGCATATGCTATATACTTTACACTGTTACATTACCTGTGATACTGTTCGGAGATGGGGGCTGAAGGGGCAGGTGGCTCCATCCCGGTAGAGGTGGGCCTGGGTTCCCGACGGCCCCCGACTCTTACTTTGAGGCGGAGCGACAGGGCAGGTTCAGACCACCTAGGAGAGAGGTGGGCCTGGCCCTAGTCGGCGGTCGCGGATACTTAACACGCTTAACGAGATCTGGGTATTTGATCTCAGTCTGGCCATTTGGTCTATACGCACTAACCAACTACGCGGGAAAGATATGGGCACTCGACGTCGTGGTATCAGCCGAAGCCTTCGTGACGTCAGCGACTGAGTGGCGCGCGCCGCATTGGATCGTAAGCTCACATTTGTATTAAGGGAGCTAGATCTTCTTTCGGCCGCGTACGCAACATGCAGGTGTGCTCAGGGCGATGGGCCCAGACCCCTGCGCGCATAGGTTTAGACCAGCGTGCTGACCGCTCTGTTGTGCCTAGGTGGGGTTGCGACGTGTTGATCTTCCGAGGCCGGGCATGACCCAGGAAACTGTGTCCGGCCAAATGGGATCAAGCGTGTTGGGCTATGTGGTGCACCCCTACAGGGAAGTTAATCTATTCGAATAGTCGTGTCCCTCGGTAAAAGGACGACCCGGAGTTGTACCTTGACCTTATGACAACTAGAACCGGATATTTAATAAAACACACCCTTCCAAGTGCCAGATACAAACCGGTGATTGCTCACCAACAGGGCATCGAGGAGGGGATTGCCGGGTAGGATTATGCTATGCGATGCTACTTGGAGGACTTCATTCTACTCTCTTCTATATGCTGCAAGACGGAGGCTGCCAGAAGCGAAGTCTTCGACAGGATTAGATATCCCCCTCTTATTCTGGCATTCTGCAGTTCAGTCCACCGATATGGCCCTTTACACATATACCCATGCATATGTAGTGTAGTTCCTTGCTTGCGAGTACTTTGGATGAGTAATCACGGTTGCTTTTCTCCCTCTTTTCCCCCTTTTCCCTTCTACCTGGTTGTCGCAACCAGATGCCGGAGTCCAGGAGCCAGACGCCACCGTCGATGACGACTACTACCCCGGAGGTGCCTACTGCTACGTGCTGCCTGCCGACGACGACCAGGAGTAGTTAGGAGGATCCCATGCAGGAGGCCTGCGCCTCGTTCGATCTGTATCCCAGTTTGTGCTAGCCTTCTTAAGGCAAACTTGTTTAACTTATGTCTGTACTCAGATATTGTTGCTTCCGCTGACTCGTCTATGATTGAGCACTTGTATTGGAGCCCTCGAGGCCCCTGGCTTGTATTATGATGCTTGTATGACTTATTTTTATTTGTAGAGTTGTGTTGTGATATCGTCCCATGAGTCCCTGATCTTGATCGTACACATTTGCGTGCATGATTAGTGTACGATTGAATCGGGGGCGCCACACATGCAGTGGCTCGCCAGTCGGCCACACCCCAAGTCACGGCAATCGAGCCCGACGAAATTCTCTACGGCCTGTTCGACTGGCTCTGTAGAGACTGCATCCGAGTGCGACAGTAGTGACCCCGCGGCAGAAGTCCTGATGGTCGATGGACCCCGCAGTCCTCCTGGCTTCCCTCGCGTCGACGGTGGCGATGGCAGAGGCGGTCCGTCGCGTGTCCATGAGGAGTACCTCCCCGAGCCCCTCTCTTTGCAGCAGAGGGAAGAACTTTTCCGCCCGAACATGGATGCACTTCACACTCCTATCGTTGGAGAAACTCCCGAGGCTCGAGCCTTCGAGGAGGTTGTTGGGGAACGTAGTAGAATTTTAATATTTTCTACGCATCACCAAGATCAATCTATGGAGTCATCTAGCAATGAGAGAGAGGAGTGCATCTACATACCTTGTAGATCGCGAGCGGAAGCGTTCAAGAGAACGGGGTTGATGGAGTCGTACTCATCGTGATCCAAATCACCTATGACCGAGCGCCGAACGGACGACACCTCCGTGTTCAACACACGTACGATTGGGAAGACGTCTCCTCCTTCTTGATCCAGCAAGGGGGAAGGAGAGGTTGATGGAGATCCAGCAGCACGACGGTGTGGTGGTGGAAGTAGCGGGGATCTCGGCAGGGCTTCGCCAAGCTCAGCGAGAGGGAGAGGTGTTACGAGGGGAGAGGGAGGCGCCAGGGGCTAGGGTGCGGCTCCCATGTGCCTCCCCACTATATATAGGGGTGGAGGGGCTGGTTTCTTGCCCTCCAAGTCCATTGGGGCGTTTGGCAAAAGGTGGGGGAAAGAAATCCCATCATTTCCCTTCCCCACCGATTTTATTCCCCCTTTTTAGGGATCTTGATCTTATCCCTTCGGGATATGATCTTACCCCTTCTAAGGGGGGATCTTGGTGCGCCTTGATCAGGGGTGTGGGGCCTTGCCCCCACTACCCACGTTCATGTGGGTCCCCCCATGCAGGTGGGCCCCACTCCGGAACCTTCTAGAACCTTCCCGGTACAATACCGAAAAATCCCGAACATTTTCCGATGGCCAAAATAGGACTTCCCATATATAAATCTTTACCTTCGGACCATTCTGGAACTCCTCGTGACGTCCGGGATCTCATCCAAGACTCCAAACAACTTTCGGGTTACCGCATACTAATATCTCTACAACCCTAGCGTCACCGAACCTTAAGTGTGTAGACCCTACGGGTTCGGGAGACACGCAGACATGACCGAGACGACTCTCCGGTCAATAACCAGCAGCGGGATCTGGATACCCATGTTGGCTCCCACATGTTCCACGATGATCACATCGGATAAACCACGATGTCGAGGATTCAATCAATCCAGTATTCAATTCCCTTTGTCTAGCGGTATTGTACTTGCCCAAGATTCGATCGTCGGTATCCCGATACATTGTTCAATCTCGTTACTGGCAAGTCTCTTTACTCGTTCCGTAACACATCATCTCATGATCAACTCCTTGATCACATTGTGCACATTATGATGATGTCCTACCGAGTGGGCCCAGAGATACCTCTCCGTCACACGGAGTGACAAATCCCAGTCTCGATTCGTGCCAACCCAACAGACACTTCCAGAGATACCCATAGTGCACCTTTATAGCCACCCAGTTACGTTGTGACCTTTGGCACACCCAAAGCATTCCTATGGTATCCGGGAGTTGAACAATCTCATGGTCTAAGGAAATGATAATTGACATTAGAAAAGCTTTAGCAAACGAACTACACGATCTTGTGCTATGCTTAGAATTGGGTCTTGTCCATCACATCATTCTCCTAATGATGTGATCCCGTTATCAATGACATCCAATGTCCATGGTCAGGAAACCGTAACCATCTATTCATCAACGAGCTAGTCAACTAGAGGCTTACTAGGGACATGGTGTTGTCTATGTATCCACACATGTATCTGAGTTTCCTATCAATACAATTCTAGCATGGATAATAAATGATTATCATGAACAAGGAAATATGATAATAACTAATTTATTATTGCCTCTAGGGCATATTTCCAACAGTCTCCCACTTGCACTAGAGTCAATAATCCAGTTCACATCGCTACGTGATTAACACTCAAGGTCACATCCCCATGTGACTAACACCCAAAGAGTTCTGGGTTTGATCATGTTATGCTTGTGATAGAGGTTTTTAGTCAACGGGTTTGCAACATTCAGATTCGTATGTACTTCGCAAATCTCTATGTCATCTTGTAGATGCAGCTACTACGCTATATTTGGAGCCATTTCAAATAACTGTTCTACTTGGAGATATTCTAAATTTTTGCTCCATTATACGTATCCGGTATCTCTACTCAGAGCTATCCGGATAGGTGTTCAGCTTGCATCGACGTAACTCTTTACGTCGAACTCTTTATCACCTCCATAACCAAGAAACATATCCTTATTCCTCTAAGGATAATTTTGACCGCTATCTGGTGATCTACTCCTAGATCACCTTTGTACCCTCTTTCCAGACATGTGGCAAGGCACACATCAGGTGCGGTACTCTGCATGGCATACCGTATAGAGCCTATGACAAAAGGATAGGGTACGACCTTCGTCCTTCCTCTTTCTTCTGCCGTGGTCGAGCTTTAAGTCTTAACTTCATACCTTACAACTCAGGCAAGAACTCCTTCTTTGACTGATCCATCTTGAACACCTTCAAGTTCATGTCAAGGTATGTGCTCATTTGAAAGTACCATTAAGCGTTTTGATCTATCCTTATAGATCTTGATGCTCAATGTTCAAGTAGCTTAATCCAGGTTCTCCTTTGAAAAACACTTTTCAAATAACCCTATATGCTTTCTAGAAATTCTACATCATTTCTGATCAACAATATGTCAACAACATATACTCATCAGAAATTCTATAGTGCTCCCACTCACTTCTTTGGAAATACATGTTTCTCATAAACTTTGTATAAACCCAAAATCTTTGATCATCTCATCCAAGCGTACATTCCAACTCCGAGATGCTTACTCCAGTCCTTAGAAGGATTGCTGGAGCTTTGTATACTTGTTACCATCTTTCAGGATTGACAAAACCTTCCGGTTGTATCACATACAACCTTTCCTCACGAAAACCGTCGAGGAAACAATGTTTTGACATCCTATCTGCAAGATTTCATAAATAATGCAGTAATCGCTAATATAATTCCAACAGACTCTTAGCATCGCTACGAGTGAGAAAGTCTCATCGTAGTCAACTCCTTGAACTTGTCGGAAAACATCTTAACGACAAGTCGAGCTTTCTTAATGGTGATACTTACCATCATTCTCCGTCTTCCTTTTAAAATCCATATGTACCTAACAGCCTTACGACCATCAAGTAGTTCTTCCAAAGTCTACACTTTGTTTTCATATATGGATCCTCTCTCGGATTTTATGGCCTCGAGCCATTTTTGGAATCCGGGCCCACCATCGCTTCTCCATAGCTCGTAGGTTCATTGTTGTCTAGCAACATCACTTCCAAGACAGGATTACGTACCACTCTGAAGTAGTACGCATCCTTGTCATCCTACGAGGTTTGGTAGTGACTTGATCCGATGTTTCATGATCATTATCATAAGCTTCCACTTCAATTGGTGTAGGTGCCACAGGAACAACTCCCTGTGCCCTGCTACACACTAGTTGAAGTGACGGTTCAATAACCTCATCAAATCTCCACCATCCTCCCACTCAATTCTTTTGAGAGAAACTTTTCCTCGAGAAAGGACCCTATTCTAGAAACAATCCCTTATTGCTTTCGGATCTGAGACAGGAGGTATACCCAACTGTTTTGCATGTCCTATGAAGATGCATTTATCCACTTTGGGTTCGAGCTTATCAGCATGAAACTTTTTCACATAAGCGTCGCAGCCCCAAACCTTTTAACAAATGACAGCTTAGGTTTCTCTAAACCATACTTCATATGGTGTCATCTCATCGGAATTACGTGGTGCCCTATTTAAAGTGAATGTGGTTGTCTCCAATGCCTAACCCATAAACTATCGTGGTAATTCGATAAGAGACATCATGGTATGCATCATATCCAATAGGGTGCAGTTATGATGTTCGGATACACCATCACACTATGGTGTTCCAGGCTGTATTAGTTGTGAAACAATTTCCACAATGTCTTAATTCTGTGCCAAACTCGTAATTGAGATATTCATCTCTATGATCGTATCATAGATATTTTATCCTCTTGTCACGACGATCTTTCAACTTCACCCTGAAATTACTTGAACCTTTCAATAATTCAGACTCGTGATTCATCAAGTAAATATACTCAGCATCTACTCAAATCATCTATGAAGTAAGAACATAACGGTATCCACTACACGCCTCAGCACTCATTGGACTGCACACATCAAAATGTATTACTTCCAACAAGTTGCTTTCTAGTTCCATCTTACTGAAAACGAGGCCTTTCAGTCATCTTGCCCATGCGGTATGATTTGCATGTCTCAAGTGATTCAAAATCAAGTGAGCCCAAACGATCCATCTGTATGGAGTTTCTTCACGCATATATACCAATAGGCATGGTTCGCATGTCTCAAGTGATTCAAAATCAAGTGATTTCAAAGATCCATCAACATGGAGCTTCTTCATGCGTTTTATACCATTATGACTCAAATTGCAGTCCCACAAGTATGTGGTACTATTATTACTATATTATATCTTTTGGCATGAACATGTGTATCACTATGATCGGGATTCAATAACCCATTCATTTTAGGTGCAAGACCATTGAAGGTATTATTCAAATAAACAGAGTAACCATTATTCTCCTTTAATGAATAACCGTATTGCGATAAACATAATCCAATCATGTCTATGCTCAACGCAAACACCAGATAACAAATATTTAGGTTTAACACCAATCCGGATGGTAGACAGAGCGTGCGATGTTTGATCACATCAACCTTGGAAACACTTCCAACACATATCGTCGTCTCACCTTTGGCTAGTCTCCGTTTATTCTGTAGCCTTTTATTTTGAGTTACTAACACTTAGCAACCGAACCGGTATCTAATACCCTGCTGCTACTAGGAGTACTAGTAAAGTACACATTTAATATAATGTATGTCCAATACATACTTCTTTCAACCTTGCCAGCCTTCTCATCTACCAAGTATCTAGGGTGGTTCCGCTTCAGTGACCGTTCCCCTTATTACAGAAGCACTTAGTCTCGGGCTTGGGTTCAACTTTGGGTTTCTTCACAAGAGCAGCAACTGATTTGTCATTTCATGAAGTATCCCTCTTTTGCCCTTGCCCTTCTTGAAACTAGTGGTTTTACTAACCATCAACAATTGATGCTCCTATTTGATTTCTACTTTCGCGGTGTCGCGAATAGCTCAAGGATCATCATATCTATCCCTGATATGTTATAGTTCATCATGAAGCTCTAGTAGCTTGGTGGCAGTGACTTCGGAGAACCATCACTATCTCATCTGGAAGATCAACTCCCACTCGATTCAAGTGATTGCTGTACTCATACAATCTGAGCACATGCTTAACGATTGAGCTTTTCTCCTTAGTTTGCAGGCTTAGGAAAGTTGTCAGAGGTCTCATACCTCTTGACGTGGGCACTAGCCTGAAATCCCAATTTCAGTCCTTGGAACATCTCATATGTTCTGCGATGTTTCAAAAACGTCTTTGGTGCCTCAATTCTAAACCATTTAGCATTACGCACTGACCTATCATGTAGTCATCAAAACATGTATGTCAGATGTTCGCAACTTCCACAACCGATGCTCGAGGTTTAGCTCACTGAGCGGTGCATTAAGGACATAATCCTTCTGCGTAGCAATGAGGACAATCCTCAGTTTACGGACCCAGTCCGCATAACTGCTACTATCAACTTTCAACTAAATTTTCTCTAGGAACATATCTAAAACAGTAGTACTAAAGCGTAAGATATGACATAATTTGCAAAGTCATTTTGACTATGTTCATGATAATTAAGTTCATCTGATTATTTAGTGAACTCCCACTCAGATAGACATCCCTCTAGTCATCTAAGTGATACATGATCCGAGTCAACTAGGCCATGTCCGATCATCACGTGAGACGGATTAGTCATCATCGGTGAACATCTTCATGTTGATCGTATCTTCTATACGAATCATGTTCGACCTTTCGGTCTTACTTGTTCCGAGGCCATGAATATACATGCTAGGCTCGTCAAGTCAACCTAAGTGTATTGCGTGTGTAAATCTGGCTTACACCTGTTGTATTCGAACGTTAGAATCTATCACACCCGATCATCACGTGGTGCTTCGAAACAACGAACCTTCGCAACGGTGCACAGTTAGGGGAATACTTTTCTTGAAATTATTGCGAGGGATCATCTTATTTAAGCTACCGTCGTTCTAAGCAAATAAGATGTAAAACATGATAAACATCACATGTAATCAAATAGTGACATGGTATGGCCAATATCACTTTGCTCCTCTTGATCTCCATCTTCGGGGCGCCATGATCATCATCGTCACCGGCATGACACCATGATCTCCATCATCGTGTCTTCGTGAAGTTGTCTCGTCATCTATTACTTCTACTACTATGGCTAACGGTTTAGCAATAAAGTAAAGTAATTACATGACGTTTAAGTTGACAAGCAGGTCATAAATAAATTAAGACAACTCCTATGGCTCCTGCCGGTTGTCATACTCATCGACATGCAAGTCGTGATTCCTATTACAAGAACATGATCAATCTCATACATCACATATATCATTCATCACATCATTTTGGCCATATCACATCACACGGCATATGCTGCAAAAACAAGTTAGACGTCCTCTAATTGTTGTTGCAATTTTTTTACGTGGCTGTTATAGGTTTCTTAGCAAGAACGTTTCTTACCTACGCCAAAACCACAACGTGATATGCCAATTTCTATTTACCCTTCATAAGGACCCTTTTCATCGAATCCGATCCGACTAAAGTGGGAGAGACAGACACCCGCTAGCCACCTTATGCAACTAGTGCATGTCAGTCAGTGGAACCTGTCTCACGTAAGTGTACGTGTAAGGTTGGTCCGGGCCGCTTCATCCCACGATGCCGCCGAACCCAGATAAGACTAGTAACGGCAAGTAAATTGAAAAAAATCGGCGCCCACAAGGTGCATAGAAACTACGCATAGACCTGGCTGTGATACCACTGTTGGGAACGTAGCCGAATTTTAAAATTTTCCACGCATCACCAAGGTCAATCTATGGAGTCATCTAGCAATGAGAGAGAGGAGTGCATCTACATACCCTTGTAGATCGCGAGCGGAAGCGTTCAAGAGAACGGGGTTGATGGAGTCGTACTCGTCGTGATCCAAATCACCGATGACCGAGCGCCGAATGGACGGCACCTCTGCGTTCAACACACGTATGGTTGGGAAGACTTCTCCTCCTTGATCCAGCAAGGGGGAACGAGAGGTTGATGGAGATCCAGTAGCACGACGGTGTGGTGGTGGAAGCAGCGGGGATCTCGGCAGGGCTTCGCCAAGCTCAGCGAGAGGGAGAGGTGTTACGAGGGGGAGAGGGAGGCGTCAGGGGCTAGGGTGCGGCTCCCATGTGCCTCCCCACTATATATAGGGGTGGAGGGGCTGGTTTCTTTCCCTCCAAGTCCATTGGGGCGTTTGGCAAAGGTGGGGGAAAGAAATCCCATCATTTCCCTTCCCCACCGATTGTATTCCCCCTTTTTAGGGATCTTGATCTTATCCCTTCGGGATATGATCTTACCCCTTCTAAGGGGGGATCTTGGTGCGCCTTGACCAGGGGTGCGGGGCCTTTCCCCCACTACCCACGTTCATGTGAGTCCCCCCATGCAGGTGGGCCCCACTCCGGAACCTTCTAGAACCTTCCCGGTACAATACCGAAAAATCCCGAACATTTTCCGGTGGCCAAAATAGGACTTCCCATATATAAATCTTTACCTCCAGACCATTCCGGAACTCCTCGTGACATCCAGGATCTCATCCGGGACTCCGAACAACTTTCGGGTTACCGCATACTAATATCTCTACAACCCTAGCGTCACCAAACCTTAAGTGTGTAGACCCTACGGGTTCGGGAGACACGCAGACATGACCGAGACGACTCTCCGGTCAATAACCAACAGCGGGATCTGGATACCCATGTTGGCTCCCACATGTTCCACGATGATCTCATCGGATGAACCACGATGTCGAGGATTCAATCAATCCTGTATTCAATTCCCTTTGTCCAGCGGTATTGTACTTGCCCAAGATTCGATCGTCGGTATCCCGATACCTTGTTCAATCTCGTTACCGGCAAGTCTCTTTACTCGTTCCCTAACACATCATCCCGTGATCAACTCCTTGATCACATTGTGCACATTATGATGATGTCCTACGAGTGGGCCCAGAGATACCTCTTTGTCACACGGAGTGACAAATCCCAGTCTCGATTCGTGCCAACCCAACAGACACTTTCGGAGATACCCGTAGTGCACCTTTATAGCCACCCAGTTACGTTGTGACGTTTGGCACACCCAAAGCATTCCTACGGTATCCGGGAGTTGCACAATCTCATGGTCTAAGGAAATGATACTTGACATTAGAAAAGCTTTAGCAAACGAACTACACGATCTTGTGCTAGGCTTAGGATTGGGTCTTGTCCATCACATCATTCTCCTAATGATGTGATCCCGTTATCAACGACATCCAATGTCCATGGTCAGGAAACCGTAACCATCTATTCATCAACGAGCTAGTCAACTAGAGGCTTACTAGGGACATGGTGTTGTCTATGTATCCACACATGTATCTGAGTTTCCTATCAATACAATTCTAGCATGGATAATAAACGATTATCATGAACAAGGAAATATGATAATAACTAATTTATTATTGCCTCTATGGCATATTTCCAACAGAGGTACGTCTGGCCAACTTGGCTGAGCGCACTCGACTGGAGAACCTCCAGCATGCGCTCAACGACCATGCTCGGCAGCGGATTCCTGAGTCCAGTAGACGACAACTCTTTTCGCCTCCAACTCAGGTATATCGAACTCCGATTCGGAACCTAACAGCTGCAGCCCGAATAGCAGAGTCAATTCAGCCTTCCCAGTCAGAAGCTGGCAGAGGTTTGATGCAGATGAGGGCCTTACTCCGGGCAGCGGGAGAACAAAATACAGTTGTGTCACAGTCGCGGAATAGGATCCATAGCAGATCCGTTGTTGTAGATACAGTCCAGTCGGCTCACGACCCAAGATCGCCCCCGAGGCGTGAGGAACGTGGAGACCGGCTAGATCAGTACAGAAACCGTGAGCAGTATGGTCACCGACTCGAGCACGATGATCGTCGTTGAGTGCCCACTCCTCCCCCAAGGAGTGGGTCATATGTGCCTCGGCAGCACGACGATAGACACCCTCATAGTGGTGGGCGAAGGATTCCAGTCGACCCCAGGGAACCAGGCTTTGATGCGAGATCTATTCTCGTTCAGGGTCTGGCCGACAGAAACAGAGCTCACAGAGAAGGCCATGATAGAGATTTTACGACCAGCAGCAGAGTGCATGTCTAAGGTCCAGAGTGCTTCAGAAGAGCCATCAGGGCCGCGATGATTCCTCCCAACTTCAGGTTGGTGACTGGAGTCAGTAAGTTCACTAGTGAATCAAAAGCCTGACACTTGGCTTGAGGACTACCAAGTGGCTGTGCAGATTGGTGGAGGCAATGATGAGGTGGCCATGAAGCACCTTCCTCTGATGTTGGAGGGCTCGACCAGAGCATGGTTGAATCAGTTAGCATTCGATAGTATTTATAGTTGGGAAGAACTTGCCCGAGTGTTTGTCAGGACATTCAAAACAACATGCAAACGGCCAGCAGGTCTAATAGAGTTCCAATCTTGTGTGCAGAAGCCAAATGAAACTTTGAGGGATTATATCCAGAGATGGATCACGTACCACCACACGGTGGAGAATGTGTCTGATCACCAAGCAGTTTGTGCCTTCAAGGAAGGTGTCAAATATCGAGAGTTGAATCTGAAGTTCGGTCGGACCGGTGATATGTCTGTGAGTCGAATGATGGAGATTGCCACCAAGTATGCCAATGGTGAAGAGGAGGATCGGCTCCGCAGTGGCAAACACAAAACAGTCGCCCACAAAACCGGAGGAGGAAACTCCAGTCGGAAGCAGAAGCGCAAAGACGAGCCGGCTGCTCCTGGAGAAACCTTAGCCGTGACTCAGGGAAAGTTCAAGGGGAAGCCCAAAGGATCGTGGAACCCCAAGAAAAAAAAGATCAAGACGGAAATGATGTGTTGGATTTGCCATGCCACATTCACACCAAGAAAGATGAAGAGGGTAATCTCATTTACCTGAAGCATACCACTCGGCAGTGTCGGCTCCTAATCTAGCAATTCCAAGAGAAACAGCCCAAAGAAAAGGAAAAAGAGTCAGACAAAGTTGAGGACAAAGAAGAAAGTGATGATGGTTACCCCCATGTCAATTCCACTCTGATGATTTTTGCTGATGTTGAGAGCAAAAGTCGACTGAAAGTCATCAACAGAGAAGTAAACATGGTCGCTCCGGCGACGCCCAGTTATTTGAAATGGTCTCAGACTGCCATTACATTTGACCAATCTGATCACACAACACACATAGCCACCCCCAGGAGGCGAGCGTTGGTGGTCGACCCAGTCGTCGAAGGCACTCGGTTCACTAAGGTTCTGATGGATGATGGCAGTGGCCTGAATATACTTTATGCGGAAACATTGAAAGGAATGGGCATTCCGATGTCCAGACTCAGTAAAAGCAATATGAGCTTTCATGGAGTTATTCCTGGCAAGAAGGCTGAGTCACACGGCCATATCGCCCTTGATGTAGTTTTCGGTGATTCCAAGAATTACCGCAAAGAAAAGTTGACATTTGAAGTTGTGGATTCCCAGAGTGCTTATCATGCTATTCTGGGCAGGCCAGCTTATGCACGTTTTATGGCTCGACCATGTTACGTGTACCTCAAATTGAAGATGCCTGGTCTTAAAGGAGTGATCACTATCACTGGCAATCGAAAGAAGGCAGAAGAGTGCTTCCAGAAGGGCTCAAAGATCGCTGATGCACAAATGGCAGTAGTGGAATTCCAGGAGTATCAAAAAAATGCAGATCCGAGTGATTTGTTGCGAGCTAACAAGCCTGCCACTAATTCAGCATTTCAGTCGTCTGGTGAAACGAAGCCGATTCATATTCACCCGACCGATCCCAATGTTGCTCCAACTCACATTTCGACAACACTCGACTCCAAATAGGAAGAAGCGCTCATTTAGTTCCTCCGTGAGAACTGGGACATCTTTGCATGGAAACCTTCTGACATGCCGGGTATTCCCAGGGGCCTGGCTGAGCTTCGTTTGCGAGTCGACCCAAAAGTGAAACCAGTCAAAGAACATCTTCGACGGTCCGCCGTACAGAAGAGAAAGGAAATCGGTGAAGAAGTGGCTCGGCTTCTAGCAGCTGAGTTTATCCGAGAGATTTACCACTCCGAGTGGCTAGCTAATGTTGTCATCATCCCTAAGAAGGACGACTCACTTTGCATGTGCATTGACTTCAAGCATATCAATCGGGCCTGCCCGAAATATCACTTCCCTCTCCCTCGCATCGACCAAATAGTCGACTCGACTGCAGGGTGTGAGCGTTTGTCCCTTTTGGACGCTTATTTGGGGTATCATCAGATCCTTCTGTATGGACCCGACGAGATAAAAACAGCTTTCATCACCCCATTTGGGTGCTTCTATTATGTCACTATGCCATTCGGCTAGAAGAACGCTGGAGCCACATTCATGCGGATGATTCAGAAGTGTTTACTCACTCAAATCAGTCGGAATGTGGAAGCGTACATGGATGACATTGTGGTCAAGTCACGTAAAGGTTCTGACCTACTGGCCGACCTTGCTGAAACCTTTTCCAACCTCATAAGGTATGATATCAAGCTTAGTCCATCAAAGTGTACATTCGGAGTTCCGGGCAGAAAATTACTCGGTTTTCTCATTTCCGAACGAGGGATCGACGCTAAACCAGAGAAAGTAGGTGCCATACTCCAGATGAAACGCCCTGTGCGTGTGCATGATGTCCAAAAGCTTACTGGTTGTTTGGCCGCCCTAAGTCGATTCATTTCTCGACTCGGTGAAAAGGCAATGCCTCTCTACCGACTGATGAAGGAGTCAGCTAAGTTTGAGTGGACTCCTGAAGCTGATGCAGCATTTGCAGAGCTCAAAGCCCTGCTTTCCACCCAGCCGGTGCTTGCTGCCCCAATCAGCAAAGAGCATTTATTGCTTTACATTGCAGCCACTGGACAAGTCATCAGTACAGTCCTTACGGTCGAGCGGGAAGAAGAAGGTCCTATAAAGTTCCGCGCCCAGTATATTATGTTTCTGAAGTTTTGACTCCATCAAAATAAAGATGTCCACATTATCAGAAGCTTGTTTATGGGATTCATATGACCACGAAGAAGGTTGCACATTACTTCTCTGACCACTCCATTACAGTCATCAGCGACGCTCCATTGTCAGAGATTCTGAACAACACAGATGCAACTGGTCGAGTGGCAAAGTGGGCGATTGAACTCCTTCCCTTGGATATCAAGTTTGAGGTAAAGAAAGCTATCAAGTCCCAAGCAATAGTAGATTTCCTCGCCGAGTGGATCGAACAGCAACTGCCGACTCAAATTCACTCGGAACACTGGACCATGTTCTTTGATGGTTCCTAGATGCTGAATGGTTCCGGTGCTGGGGTGGTACTGGTATCCCCCCTAGGAGACAAGCTCAGATATGTCCTCCAGATTCACTTTGATTCCTCCAATAACGAAGCAGAATATGAAGCACTCTTGTATGGGTTACGTATGGCCATCTCACTCGGCGTCCGTCGCCTCATGGTCTATGGCGACTCAGATTTGGTAGTCAATCAAGTGATGAAGGAGTGGGACGTCAGAAGCCCAGCCATGACTGGTTACAACAATGCGGTGAGGAAATTGGAAAAGAAGTTTGAGGGGTTGGAGCTTCATCATATACCCCGACTGAAAAATCAAGCAGTCGGTGATTTGGCAAAGATAGGTTCCAAGAGAGAAGCCATTCCCAGCAATGTGTTTTTGGAACACATTCATGCATCGTCAGTTCAAGAAGATCCTTTCACTGAAGAGCGCCCGCAGCCTAAGAGTGCCACAGATCCGACTGAAGTTGAAGTCCCAGTCGTGGTCGACCTGATCATGGAGGTTTTGGTCATCATTCCCGACTGGACAGTGCCATACATTGCGTATATCCTTTGGAAGGAACTCCCAGAGGATGAAGAAGAGGCTCAACAGACCGTCCGTCGATCCAAAGCCTTTACTGTGATAAGAGGACAACTGTTCAGGGAAAGCGTAACCGGAGTCAGCCAGAAATGCATAACACCAGAAGAACATTGAGTGATCCTCAACGACATCCACTTGGGGACCTGTGGTCACCATGCGTCCTCTCGGACCATTGTGGCTAAAGCATACCGAGCTGGGTTTTACTGGCCATGAGCAAATGAAATGGCAAAAGATATAGTCGAAAAATGTGAAGGCTGCCAGTTTTACTCCAATATGTCCCACAAGCCTGCGTCAGCCCTGAAGACCATTCCACTCGTCTGGCCCTTTGCTGTTTGGGGATTGGATATGGTTGGACCGCTGAGAACTGGTAGGAGCGGCTTCACTCATGTGCTTGTAGCAGTCGACAAGTGAGGGAGTCCTGGATTAGGGGGTGTCCGGATGGCCAGACTATACCTTCAGCCGGACTCCTGGACTATGAAGATACAAGATTGAAGACTTCGTCCTGTGTCCGGAGGGGACTTTCCTTGGCGTGGAAGGCAAGCTTGGCGGTGCGGATATTCAGATCTCCTACCATTGTAACCGACTTTGTCTAACCCTAACCCTATCTGGTGTCTATATAAACCGGAGGGTTTTAGTCCGTAGGACAACAACTCCAAGATACAACAATCATACCGTAGGCTAGCTTCTAGGGTTTAGCCTCCTTGATCTCATGGTAGATCTACTCTTGTACTACCCATATCATCAATATTAATCAAGCACGACGTAGGGTTTTACCTCCATCGAGAGGGACCGAACCTGGGTAAAACTTCGTGTCCCTTGTCTCCTGTTACCATCCGCCTAGACACACAGTTCGGGACCCCCTACCCGAGATCCGCCGGTTTTGACACCGACATTGGTGCTTTCATTGAGAGTTCCTCTGTGTCGTCACTTTTAGGCCCGATGGCTCCTTTGATCATCAACAACGAGGCGGTCCAGGGTGAGACTTTTCTCCCCGGACAGATCTTCGTCTTCGGCGGCTTCGCACCGCGGGCTAATTTTCTTGGCCATCTGGAGCAGATCGAAAGCTATGCCCCTGGCCATCAGGTCAGGTTTGGAAGTTTGAACTACACGGCTGACATTCGCGGGGACTTGATCTTCGATGGATTCGAGCCACAGCAAAGCGCGCCGCACTGTATCGATGGGCATGATGTAGCTCTGCCGCCGAACAGTGTCCTGGAGGCCGCACGCACGTCGGCTCCGACCCTTAATTCGGAGCCTGCTGCGCCGATCGAGGATGAGCGATCGGACGCCACCTCAGGGGCTATGACCTCAAAGGCGATCGAGCCGAACACCAGCCCCGCACTCTGCATGGCCCGTGACCCCGAGGAGCCGAATTCCTCTCCGGACTCCGAGCCCCCCGCGCCCCTGCCGGTCGAATCCGATTGGGCGCCGATAATGGAGTTCACCGCTACGGACATCTTTCAGCACTCGCCCTTCGGCGACATCCTGAATTCGCTAAAATCTCTCTCTTTATTAGGAGGGTCCTGGCCGGACTACGGTCAGTAAGGTTGGGATACGGACGATGAAGAAATTCAAAGCCCACCCACCACCCACTTCGTAGCCACTGTCGACGATTTAATCGACGTGCTCGACTTCGACTCCGAAGACATCGACTGTATGGATGACGATGCAGGAGACGAACAAGAACCAGCACCTGTAGGGTGCTGGAAGGCCACCTCGTCATATGACATATATATGGTGGACACTCCAAAAGATGGAGAAGGCGATGGAACAGCGGGGGATGGCACTTCTAAGAAACATCCCAAGTGCCGACGTCAGCGGTGCCGCTCTAAATCCCGCCAAAGCAAAAATGGTGATTCCGGCACAGGAGATAATACTACCTTGGATAGCGCCGAAGAACACCCCTTCCAGCAAGATTCGGCACAGGAGGATGGAGAAGCCAGCCCTCATGAGAGAGCGGCGGACAGAGAGGTTGAGGATGACAATTATATGCCTTCCTCCGAAGACGAGGCAAGCCTCGACGACGACGAATTCGTCGTGCCATCAGATCCCGCCGAACAAGAGCATTTTAAATGCAGGCTTTTAGCCACGGCCAGCAGCCTCAAGAAAAAGCAACAACAGCTTAGAGTTGATCAAGATTTGCTAGCTGACAGATGGACTGAAGTCCTTGCGGCCGAAGAGTATGAACTCGAACGCCCCTCCAAGCGTTACCCAAAACGCAGGCTGCTACCCCGATTAGAGGCGGAAGCACATACATCACCAGCGCATGACATGGCCGACCGGCCACCTCGTGGCCGTGACAGAGAGGCCTATAGGCCCTCCACTCAAGCCATGCCCCGACGCCGCTCAAAACATGCTAAGGCACGGGAAAACGCGCCAGACCTGCGAGATATACTGGAGGACAAGGCAAGGCAAACAAGATCGATCTACGGATCACGTGGGTGCCCCACGACACGTGACGGTGATCTTCACTCCGGATACAATAAATCCAGTCGGGCCGAACACAATAGACAAAGCTCTTGTGAGCTACATCGTGATATAGCCCAGTACGGAGGCGCCGCACACCCACTATGCTTCACAGATGAAGTAATGGATCACAAAATCCCTAAGGGCTTCAAACCCGTAAACATTGAATCATACGATGGCACAACAGATCCTGCGGTATGGATCGAGGACTATCTCCTTCATATCCACATGACCCGCGGCGATGATCTACACGCCATCAAATACCTCCCGCTCAAACTTAAGGGAGCGGCCCGGCATTGGCTTAACAGCTTGCCAGCAGATTCAACCGGTTCTTGGGAGGACCTGGAAGCCGCATTCCTCGACAATTTCCAGGGTACCTATGTGCGACCACCTGACGCCGATGACCTAAGCCACATAATTCAGCAGCCAGAAGAATCGGCCAGGCAATTCTGGACGCGATTCCTAAAAAAGAAAAACCAAATAGTCGACTGTCCGGACGCAGAGGCCCTAGCGGCCTTCAAGCATAATATCCATGACGAGTGGCTCGCTCGGCACCTGGGACAGGAAAAGCCGAAATCCATGGCAGCCCTTACGACACTCATTACCCGCTTTTGTGCGGGAGAAGACAACTGGCTAGCTCGCAGCAACAACTTAACCAAGAACCTTGGTAATTCGGATACCAAGGACAAAGGCGGCAGGTCGCGCCGGAACAAGCAAAAGCGCCACGTTAGCAGCGACAGCAACAAGGATACAACAGTAAATGCTGGATTATGAGGCTACAAATCCGGTCAGCGGAAAAAGCCATTCAAAAGAAATACTCAGGGCCCGTCCAGTTTGGACCGAATACTCGACCGCTTGTGCCAGATACATGGCACCCCCGAAAAGCCAGCCAATCACACCAACAGAGATTGTTGGGTGTTCAAGCAGGCAAGCAAGTTAAATGCCGAAAACAGAGACAAGGGGCTGCATAGCGACGACAAGGAGGAGCCCAGGCCGCCGAACAATAGTGGACAGAAGAGTTTTCCCCCACAAGTGCGGACGGTGAACATGATATATGCAACCCACATTCCCAAAAGGGAGCGCAAGCGTGCGTTATGGGACGTATACGCGCTGGAGCCAGTCGCCCCAAAGTTCAACCCATGGTCCTCCTGCCCGATCACCTTCGATCGAAGGGACCACCCCACTAGCATCCGTTATGGCGGGTTCGCCACATTGGTTCTTGACCCAATCATTGACGAATTTCATCTCACAAGAGTCCTTATGGACGGCGGCAGCAGCCTGAACCTGCTTTACCAAGATACAGCGCGGAAAATGGGCATAGATGGCGTCATACCAGGTGTAGAGGCCAACTGTACAGGTTCGGTCACACTTGAAGTGGTCTTCGGATCTTCGGATAACTTCCAAAGCGAGGAGTTAATCTTCGACATAGTCCCGTTCCGCAGTGGCTATCACGCACTGCTCGGGCGAACCGCATTCGCAAAGTTCAATGCGGTACCGCACTATGCATACCTCAAGTTCAAGATGCCAGGCCCTTGAGGAGTAATCACGGTCAACGGAAACACTGAATGCTCCCTCCGAATGGAGGAGCACACAACAGCACTCGCAGCAGAAGTACAAAGCAGCCTCTCTAGGCAGTTCTCCAGTCCGGCCCTTAAAAAGCCGGACACTGTCAAGCGCGCCCGGAGTAACCTACAACAAGACCGCCTGGCACGTTCTGAGCTAGCGTAGCAATGCGGCCCCAACCCTAGCCCTCGCGATATAGCAAAACCAGTGCTTCGCGTACATAACTATGCTCTTGAAATACCATGGGCACAAGGGGAGGGGCACCATCATGGCACGCCCAAAACACGGCTTAACCCGTACTATGGGCTGTCGGATTCTTTTTTTAAAAATTTCTCTTACTTTCAGGACTCCATACTTCGGACGACATGTTCGGCAATTCAACTGCCGCACAAACGATGCAAGATCCAGGAAAGCAGACAAGCCATGCCTCATTATGGAACTCCCAGGTGGTCTCTATTACGAGCAGTATACCTGTTTTGAATACAATTCCGCGGCCTGCCCCTGGCCAGGACATGTTAAATAGCCCAGTTTCTTTTGCTTATCGCACTATTTGTATCATTCTGCTTTGATAGCAGTCCTTCTATAAACAATGCATAGCTTTTGTCTATTTTTTGCATTACCCTCTTTATATATATATATTTATTAATGACATGTTGCACCCTTACACCATGGTACGGCAAATACGCCAGGGGCTTCAGTACCCCTTAATATGGTGTGAGAAGACCGAACACTTTCACAAGTGCGGCACCCCGAACTTATAGCACTATATGCATCGGCTCCGAATCATGATTTGGGTCAATAGTTGGGTTTGCCCGGCTCCTATGTTTTGGTGCCTTACGTTCCGCTATAGCGGCTAAGGTAGCACTAGGAGAACTACTTCGATTGTGCCCCAGTTGAGCTGGGCTGAGCACCTCAGTAGAGAAAGCTAAAACTGACTGTCATGATGAGGCAAGAGACCGGTCGCTGTTCGAGAGGTTTTTTGAGTCCCTAAAGACTTATGCCGCTTCGAGCGAGGAACCGGCTTTGTCCGGCTAAGGCGTGGATAGCACCCCTAACTCGGTCTTCCGAATACTAGGGGCTTTGCCGAAATTTAAAATTATAGAGTTCTATGGCTAAGTGAGAGTGTTCAAGCATTATAGTCCGATTGCCTTGTTCGTTGTGCTGAGCGCCTCCCTCGACGGACCCAATCATGGGAAAAAGAGCGCTCAGGTTTATCCTGAACACCCCAGCACTAGTGGCATGGGGGCAGAAGCCGACGACTGGCCATCTCTCAATTTTTGATAAACGGCCGCACAGAAAGTAATATTTTAAATTCAACAAGCACTGCTTAGCGCATATGAACAAGTTTTCAGTGCACAGGATAACACGAGCGAGTTCATTCAGAAATTACGTCCTTGGTACATTCGTCCGCCATAAGGCGGGCACCAGCAAGAACATCCTTGTAATAGTTCTCAGGCTTGCGATGCTCCTTCCCCGGCGGCGGCCCGTCCCTCACAAGCTTCTCACCGTCCAGCTTACCCCAGTGCACCTTTGCACGGGCAAGGGCCCTACGGGCACCTTCAATGCAGACGGAGCGCTTGATGACCTCGAGCCTCGGACAGGCCTCCACCAGCCGCCGCACCAGCCCGAAGTAGCTCCCAGGCAGGGCCTCTCCAGGCCACAGCCGAACTATGAAGCCCTTCAGGGCCTGTTAGACCGCCTTGTGGAGCTCGACCAGCTGCTTCAGCTGGTCGCTCAAGGGCACAGGGTGTCCGGCCTCAGCGTACTGAGACCAGAACACCTTCTCCGTCGAGTTGCCTTCCTCGGCTCGGTAGAATGCGGAGGCATCGGATACGCTGTGGGGAAGATCTGCGAATGCCCCTGGAGAACTCCGGATTCGGGTAAGTAACAAGTAGTTTACTTTTATATGTCTGCTTTGCATAAAGAATGCCTTACCGACGCTATCTTTTTCACCGCCTCCAACTCTTGGAGGGCCTTCTAGGATTCGGCCTTGGCAAACTCGGCAGTTTTAAGGGCCGCCGCGAGCTCGGACGCTCGCGTCTTCGAGTCAAGCTCCAAACTCTCATGTTTTTTCATGAGAGCCTGAAGCTCTTGCTGCACCTCGCCAATCTGGGCCTCAAATTTATCTCGCTCGGTGCACTCCATGGCCGCTCTCTTTTCGGCCTTGGACAGCGCCTGCTTGAGGGTCGCCACCTCAGTCGTGGCCCCTACAATAAGTAGTACAATCCTGTTATTTTTGCAATTGCATCTTTTTTGTATATATTTTTTCTATAAGGTATCTCTTACCTTCTTTCTCCTCGAGCTGCCGCTTGGCAAGGCCGGGCTCTTGCTCGGTCCGCTCGAGGCCCTTCTTCAGGGCACCCACCTCCGCAGTCAGTGCGGCGGTGGCTAGCAGCGAAGCCTGCATATGCATATTGACTCTTTTTTGTTAGACTCCTGCGAAATTTAATAGATCCTCTATTCGGCTTTTCTTTCCGAACGCCAAACAGAGCATCAGGGGCTACTATCTATGCGGTAATATTTTTACATATTTTACTTACCTTGAAGCCTGTCAGAAGGCTGGCACAAGCTTCAGTCAGTCCGTTCTTGGCGTACTAAACCTTCTCGATCACCGTACTCATAATAGTACGGTGCTCCTCATCGATGGAGGCGTTAAGCACCTGCAGCAGATTGTCCGGCACCTCCGGCTGGACGGAGGCTGCCGGCTCAGAAGGCTTGCTCCTCTTAGAAGGAGTTCGCCTACCGCGGTCCGAAACTATTGAGGATTCTGGCGCGGTGTCCGGCTCAAAGCCGGACTTGGAGCCCTGAGGGGTCTTGTCCCCTTTACTCCTGGAGTCCAGGAGGTTGCCTCGCGGCTCCTCTAGGACCATCTCCTCTTGCCCCGGAGCTTGTCGCGACACCGCTTCAGCGTCGTCCGCAGTGCGGGGGGAGACAGCGGGTGGAACAAAGTTCACGTCCGATGAATCCAGGGAGCCGCTCGACGACTCGTCGAGTCCGGCCCAGGGCAGCCTGCATAATTACATTCGACATTAGGGAAGAGCTGTGCAACAATAGGGATATTATGAGTTACTCTGGTATCCAAATACTCACGATTTCGCCGGACGCTTGGTCCTGTCCGGCCACTCCTCTTCGTCCTCGTCGGCGTCGGGGGAGTAGTCCGGTGGAGGGGTCTTCCTCTTCCTGGACCCTTCGGCCTCCCCTGCTGGGGCGGCCGTCCTCTTCTTTCCTCCCCCCGCTGGAGGGCGAGAGGGTTCTTCTTCCTCCTCCTTGTCATCATGGGAGGAGTGCGTCTCAGATTCGTCAGACGACGAATCCGACACCACCACATGATGGGAACTTTTTCGAGTCCCCGTGGCCTTCTTCTTCTTGGCCTTCTTCTCCGGCACCACATAAGGCGCCGGAGCCAGCAGCTTCGATAAACGAGCGTCTGCTGGGTCTTCGGGCAAAGGAGCCGGACAGTTAACTGGTCCGGATTTCACCTGCCATTCCTGTCAAAGGTAAAGGAGTTTAGATCCTGCATAGAGTCAAACTATGAGAAACAAATGTCCTGTAAAAGGTAAAGATAACTCACCGCACTAGCTTGACGCTGCGTGCTGAATCCCGATCTTCAGATGCGGATGCGGGAGCCTCGGCGCCTTTGAAAAGCACCTTCCAGGTGTCTTCGTACGTCGTATCGAAGAGCCTATTCAGGGTTTGGTGCTGCGTTGAGTCGAACTCCCACAAAAATTGAAGTCTCGTTGTTGACACGGGAGGATCCGGCGGACGAGCATAACCTAGACTATATTGACAAGCTTGAGTCGCTTGTTCACCAGGGACTGGATGCATGTTCGCAGTCCGGTCACCTCTCCCTCGTCGCCCCATGACAGGCCCGTCTCTTTCCAGGATGTGAGCTGCATAGGGGGTCCGTACCGGAACTCAGGGGCTGCGATCCATTCTGAGTCGCGCGGCTCGGTGATGTAAAACCACCCTGACTGCCACCCCTTCAGGGTCTCCACAAAGGAGCCCTCGAGCCATAGGACGTTGGCCATCTTGCCCGCCATGGCGCCTCCGCACTCCGCTTGGCTGCTGCGCACCACCTTCGGCTTTACGTTGAAAGTCTTGAGCCAAAGGCCGAAATGGGGGCGGATGCGGAGGAAGGCCTCGCACACGACGATAAATGCCGAGATGTTGAGGATGAAGTTTAGGGCCAGATCATGGAAATCCAGGCCATAGTAGAACATGAGTCCCCGGACAAATGGGTGGAGAGGAAAGCCCAGTCCACAGAGGAAGTGGGGAAGGAATACAACCCTCTCATGGGGCTCTGGGTGGGGAGAAGCTGCCCCTTTTCGGGGAGCCGGTGCGCGATGTCTTGGGACAAGTATCCGGCCTTCCTCAGCTTTTTGACATGGCCCTCCATGACGGAGGAGACCATCCACTTGCCTCCCGCTCCGGACATCGCTGG
Organism: Aegilops umbellulata; assembly: GCA_032464435.1. Lineage (NCBI taxonomy): Eukaryota > Viridiplantae > Streptophyta > Magnoliopsida > Poales > Poaceae > Aegilops > Aegilops umbellulata. The sequence continues at coordinate 105,714,572 of CP136054.1, forward strand.
AGAAGGTTGAGGTGGGAAGTGCGGGCTTGGGCGCTGGAGCTCGAGTGCGCAAAAGATGGATAGGCAAAGGAGGAAGAAGGCGTAGGTAAAAAGGTGGATCCTTATCCCCTTATATGGGCGGATGCGGCTATGCGTCCCCACCAGCCTAGTAAAACTCGCTTGCCTCCCAAGCGCCGTGATAAATGGCGCGGTTGGGTTACCCACGTCCGTATTGATGAGAATCTCGTAAATGGGGGACACGATCTCTGCTTTGACAAGACGTGCCAAGGAAACCGCCTCGCAAAATGTGCTGAGGTGGAGAAGTGAAAATGATTCGAATAAAGGCTTGGCCGCAGTGTGATGTCACGCTACGGAATACGTCAGCAGATTAGATTTGTGTTAATTTTATTCTCTCTATGGCAATATGTGGAAACTTGTTTTGTAGAACCGGGCACTATCCTTGGTGTTTACAATCTTTTATGAAGAACTTGGAGGAGGAATCCGCCTTGCAATGCTGAAGACAATCTGCGCGCCGGACTCGTCGTCATTGAAGCCTGGTTCAGGGGCTACTGAGGCAGTCCTGGATTAGGGGGTGTCCGGATGGCCCGACTATACCTTCAGCCGGACTCCTGGACTATGAAGATACAAGATTGAAGACTTTGTCTTGTGTCCGGAGGGGACTTTCCTTGGCGTGGAAGGCAAGCTTGGCAGTGCGGATATTCAGATCTCCTACCATTGTAACCGACTTTGTCTAACCCTAACCCTATCTGGTGTCTATATAAACCGGAGGGTTTTAGTCCGTAGGACAACAACTCCAAGATACAACAATCATACCGTAGGATAGCTTCTAGGGTTTAGCCTCCTTGATCTCGTGGTAGATCTACTCTTGTACTACCCATATCATCAATATTAATCAAGCAGGACATAGGGTTTTACCTCCATCGAGAGGGCCCGAACCTGGGTAAAACTTCGTGTCCCTTGTCTCCTGTTACCATCCGCCTAGACGCACAGTTTGGGACCCCCTACCCGAGATCTGCCGGTTTTGACACCGACAACAAGTTTACCAAATGGATTGAAGCTAAACCTATCAAGAATCTTGAAGCCAGCACTGCCATCAGTTTCATCAGAGAGTTGACATTCAGATACGGGGTTCCGCATAGCATCATCACTGACAACAGATCAAACTTCTATTCTGATGAGTTCAGAGCCTTCTGTTCTTCTCAAGGTACATGAGTCGACTATGCTTCAATCGCTCACCCCCAGTGGAATGGACAAGCAGAAAGAGCAAATGGCTTAATTCTCAAAGGACTGAAACCCCGGCAGATGCGTGATCTCAAGAACGCAGCAGGCACCTGGGTCGATGAACTTCCGTCAGTTCTGTGGGGATTAAGGACAACTCCCAATCGGTCGACTGGCCGAACTACATACTTTTTGGTCTATGGAGCTGAAGCTGTTCTACCAAGTGACCTGCTTCACAATGCACCCCGAGTCGAGCTCTTCTTGGAAGATGAAGCAGAACAGGCCCGGCAGGACGCAGTTGACCTCCTAGAGGAGGAAAGAGAAATGGCCTTGATGCAGTTGACCGTTTATCAACAAGACTTGCGTCGATTCCACGCCAGAAACGTGAGGGGTCGAGCTTTCCAAGAGGGAGACTTGGTTCTTCAAGTGGATCAGCAGAAACCACACAAGCTCACCCCTACTTGGGAAGGTCCCTTCATAGTCACCAGAGTTCTCCACAACGGTGCATACCATCTTCACAATGTCGAGCATCAGAAAGACGAGCCACGGGCTTGGAACGCGGAGCTTCTCCGCCCCTTTTATACTTAAGTACTCATTCAGATGAGATGTAATAAGAAATACCTTTGTAGTTTGTTTATCAAAGACAAGAGCTTTATAGTCTTCCTAAACAATTGATGTTGCTTTTGTTTGTATCTGAAATCCCCCAGTGGGTGACTTAGTCGCGAATCCATTTCGCCTAAGTTTAAAAAATCCTATTGAGTGGTGAGCAAGCCTCTCATTCGGAACTTAGTCGCGAATCCTTTTCACCTAAGTTTAGAAAAAAAATCCTACCGAGTGGTGAGCAAGCCTCTCACTCGGGGGCTTAGCTGCAGTCCAGTACTTGCCTAAGTTTAAAAAAATCCTACCGAGTGGTGAGCAAGCCTCTAACTCGGGGGCTTAGCTGCAGTCTAGTACTCGCCTAAGTTTAAAAAATCCTACCGAGTGGTGAGCAAGCCTATCACTCGGGGGCTTAGCTGCAGTCCAGTACTCGCCTAAGTTTAAAAAATCCTACTGAGTGGTGAGCAATCCTCCCACTCGGGGGCTTAGCTGCAGTCCAGTACTCGCCTAAGTTTAAAAAAATACTACTGAGTGGTGAGCAAGCCTCTCACTCGGGGGCTTAGCTTCAGTCCAGTACTCGCCTAAGTTTAAAAAATCCTACCGAGTGGTGAGCAATCCTCCCACTCAGGGGCTTAGCTGCAGTCCAGTACTCGCCTAAGTGTGAAAAATCCTACCGAGTGGTGAGCAACCCTCCCACTCGGGGGCTTAGGTGTAGTCCAGTACTCGCCTAAATTTAAAAAATCCTACCGAGTGGCGAGCAACCCTCCCACTCGGGGGCTTAGCTGCAGTCCAGTACTCGCCTAAGTTCAAAAAAATCCTACCGAGTGGTGAGCAAGCCTCTCACTCGGGGGGCTTAGCTGCAGTCCAGTACTCGCCTAAGTTTAAAAAATCCTACCGAGTGGTGAGCAATCCTCCCACTCGGGGGCTTAGCTGCAGTCCAGTACTCGCCTAAGTGTGAAAAATCCTACCGAGTGGTGAGCCACCCTCCCACTCGGGGGCTTAGCTGCAGTCCAGTACTCGCCTAAATGTGAAAAATCCTACCGAGTGGTGAGCAATCCTTCCACTCGGAGGCTTAGCTGCAGTCTTGGACTCGCCTAATTTTGAAACCCATCCAGAGGGCAAGGACGACGAGGTGCAGGTCGACTGCAACCTTCTCCTTCGGAGCTACGCCACAAATACAACGTGCGCTCCATCCCTATCCGCAAGGATGATGAGGTGCAGGTCGACTGCAACCTTCTCCTTCAGATCTACACCACAAATACAATGTGCGCTCCATCCCTATCCTCAAGGACGATGAGGTGCGGGTCGACTGCACCTTCTCCTTAGGAGCTACGCCACAAATACAACATGCGCTCCATCCCTATCTGCATGGACGATGGGGTGCAGGTTGACTGTAACCTTCTCCTTCAGAGCTGCGCCACAAGTACAACGTGCGCTCCATCCCTGTCTGCAAGGACGACGAGGCGCAGGTCGATTGAAGTCTCCACTTCAGGGCTGCATCTCAAACACAAAGGTCATTCCAAATGAATAACAAATTCCAAAAGCAATCGCAAGCATATCCTGAGATAAATCAAGTTCAGATGAACCCTAAAGGTTCAAGGCCACGGATCAAAGTACTCGGACATTCAGCCCGAAGGAGTTTAGCGATTACAAAAATCACTCGGCATCCCAAGGAAAATTTAAGGTGGAACATAAAACTTTGTTCACTTCGCGGGAGGAGGGCTGGCAGGCTCGACGAATTCGTCCAGGTCAATGCCGTCGGCAATCCGAGTGGCGGCAGCAATGAAAGTCTCCATAAAGGATTGGAAATCATGCTTCTTGGTATTGGCAACCTTGATCGCTGCCAGCTTCTCTTCCCGAGCTTCCTTGGAATAGACGCGAACCAAAGACTGAGCCACATCAGCACCGCACCGGGCAAAAGACTTCTTCCACTCCTGCACTCGACCAGGGATCTCGTTAAGTCGAGTCATCAGAGACTCGAGGTCATTCTGGAGCGTTGCCCTTGGCCAGAGTGCTGTGTCGATCCGCGACATTGCGACATTCAGTCGAGCAAGGTAGTCAACAATACCGTCGATGCGGGATTCCAGTCGGAGCACATTCATGGCAGCTTCATCTTTCACGGGGGAGTTGATGGGGTCCAATCTTGGTTCTATTCGCCCGGTCTCCTCCTCGAAGTCCTGACAAAACTCTGCATGCACAATCCGAGGGTGAGTCAATAGTTGTATGCTGAGTCGACGAGGACAAACCAGTCAGAACAAAGAATATACCTTCAAGCTTGACGAACAACTTCTTAGCAAGGCTCCTCAGATAACTCTCCAGATCGTTCCTCCTGCGGGCAATACCTTCCATCTTCTAGTTCAGATTGACCTTCTCCTTCTTCAAGCGAGTTACTTCCTTATTGGCTTTGTCCAGAGCAGATTTTATCTTGGCGTTTTCTTCCTCCAATTTGCCAACTGAAGCCGGCTTCCGTTCAGCCAGAGCGGTTTTCTCATCAGCCTTTTTCTGCACGGCAGCCAGATCTTGATCCTTTTTTGCCAGAGCCTGGTTCAGTTTCTCTGAAAGAAAGCTTGATTCAGAAAAAGCAGAATGAAATCCAGATGAAGGACAAACCAGTCGACAAGTCTTTCTTACCAGTGGCGTCATCCTTGGCTTTCTGCAGTTCTGTCTTGGCCAACTCTAGATCGAGGTTAAGTTGAATCTGCTGTTTCCCCAGGTCAGCAAAGCGAGGATCACAAGATTTCTGCAACCAAAGTATAGGTCAGTCGACAGGTGAAAAGAGTGGTTATTTCAGAGAGGTAAAAGGATAAAGCCAACAAATTCTAAGACTACTGCCGAATCAAACATCCAACAGTAGTCTCGGGGACTACACCCAGTGGGTGCACTCAGCATGCCCCCACCGGATCAAAATTCCACTCGACATGGCCCGACCAGACCGAGTGAAGAAATTCAAAATCCAAGACTACAATCGACTGCCCGCAGTCCGTCATAGTCTCGAGGACTACACCCAGTGGGTGCACTCAACGTGCCCCCACTAGTCCAAAAATTCAATTGACGACAACATCGAATTCAGCTCAAAGTACAAATTTGCTCAGTGACAAATCAAAACACCCAGTGGGTGTACAGGTGCAAAGATCCTTGGAAAGAGAGTTTCACTAAAAAAAAGACACATCCGTGACATTTTGGGCCGAACGAAATTTTTTTTCTGTCATACATATGACACTTCTATGACGATAATTGTGACAAAACCCGGTATCATCATAGATGTGGTGGGCTCCTACTTCTATGACAAAAGATCATGACAGAAAATGTGCTTTTCGTCCTGGGCGGGCCGGAGACGCAGCTGCATGACATTCTTTGGGCCGTCCATGACGGAAAAAACCGTGGTAGAAGCGAGGGGGAGGAAAATTTCGGGGAGTTCCCGGTTACGGTGGGAGGTCGGGGGCCGAGCGATGCGCGTTTCTCTCATATACGGACGCGCGTGCATGCGAAGCGTTGGCTCTAACTGAACCCGAGCGAGGCGTTGGGCTCTAACTGAACCCGAGCGATTGCACTGCAGGCTAGGCGTTACTGAACCCGAGCGATCGATTGATGGCTGTTAACTGAACCCGATCGAGCGATTCCTTGGCTACTGCTGCTAATTGAAGCCGATCGATGCTGCCTCTTGAAGAAGAAGGGGAACTTCAACAAGAACGGCAAACAAGTTGCTACTCAGGAGAAGAAACCCAAGTCTAGACCTAAGCATGAGACTCAGTGCTTCTACTGCAAACCGACTGGTCACTGGAAGCGGAACTGCCCCAAGTATTTAGCGGATAAGAAGGATGGCAAGATGAGCAAAGGTATATGTGATATACAGGTTATTGATGTGTACCTTACTAAAGCTCACAGTAGCACCTGGGTATTTGATACTAGTTCTATTGCTAATATTTTCAACTCGAAACAGGGACTACAGATTAAGTGAAGATTGGCTAAGCACGAGGTGACGATGCGCGTGGGAAATGGTTCCAAAGTCGATGTGATCACCGTCGGCATGCTACCTCTACATCTACCTTCGGGATTAGTTTTAGACCTAAATAATTGTTATTTGGTGCCAGCGTTGAGCATAAAAATTATATCTGGATCTTGTTTGATGCGAGACGGTTATTCATTTAAATCAGAGAATAATGGTTGTTCTATTTATATGAGTAATATCTTTTATGGTCATGCACCCTTGAAGAGTGGTCTATTTTTGATGAATCTCGATAGTAGTAATACACATATTCATAATGTTGAAGCCAAAAGATGCAGTGTTGATAATGATAGAGCAACTTATTTGTGGCACTGCCGTTTAGGTCATATTGGTGTAAAGCGCATGAAGAAACTCCATTTTAATGGACTTTTGGAATCACTCACTACAAAAAAAAAGACACATCCGTGACATTTTGGGACTAACAATTTTTTTCTGTCATACATATGACACTTCTATGACAATAATTGTGAGAAAACCCGGTATCATCATAGATGTGGTGGGCTCCTACTTCTATGACAAAAAATCATGACAGAAAATGGGCTTTTCGTCCTGGGCGAGCCGGAGACGCAGCTGCATGACATTCTTTGGGCCGTCCATGACGGAAAAAACGGTGGTAGAAGCGAGGGGGGGAAATTTCAGGGAATTCCCAGTTACGGTGGGAGGTCGGGGGCCGAGCAATGCGCGTTTCTCTCATATACGGACGCGCGTGCGTGCGAGGCGTTGGCTCTAACTGAACCCGAGCGAGGCGTTGGGCTCTAACTGAACCCGAGCGATTGCACTGCAGGCTAGGCGTTACTGAACCCGAGCGATCGATCGATGGCTGTTAACTGAACCCGATCGAGCGATTCCGTGGCTACTGCTGCTAACTGAAGCCGATCGATGCTGCCTCTTGAAGAAGAAGGGGAACTTCAACAAGAACGGCAAACAAGTTGCTGCTCAGGAGAAGAAACCCAAGTCTAGACCTAAGCCTGAGACTCTGTGCTTCTACTGCAAACCGACTGGTCACTGGAAGCGGAACTGCCCCAAGTATTTAGCGGATAAGAAGGATGGGAAGATGAACAAAGGTATATGTGATATACAGGTTATTGATGTGTACCTTACTAAAGCTCGCAGTAGCACCTGGGTATTTGATACTAGTTCTATTGCTAATATTTTCAACTCGAAACAGGGACTACAGATTAAGTGAAGATTGGCTAAGCACGAGGTGACGATGCGCGTGGGAAATGGTTCCAAAGTCGATGCGATCACCGTCGGCATGCTACCTCTACATCTACCTTCGGGATTAGTTTTAGACCTAAATAATTGTTATTTGGTGCCAGCGTTGAGCATGAACATTATATCTGGATCTTGTTTGATGCGGGACGGTTATTCATTTAAATCAGAGAATAATGATTGTTCTATTTATATGAGTAATATCTGTTATGGTCATGCACCCTTGAAGAGTGGTCTATTTTTTATGAATCTCGATAGTAGTAATACACATATTCATAATGTTGAAGCCAAAAGATGCAGTGTTGATAACGATAGTGCAACTTATTTGTGGCACTGCCGTTTAGGTCATATTGGTGTAAAGCGCATGAAGAAACTCCATTTTAATGGACTTTTGGAATCACTCACTACAAAAAAAAGACACATCCGTGACATTTTGGGACTAACAATTTTTTTCTGTCATACATATGACACTTCTATGACGATAATTGTGACAAAACCCGGTATCATCATAGGTGTGGTGGGCTCCTACTTCTATGACAAAAAATCATGATAGAAAATGGGCTTTTCGTCCTAGGCGGGCCGGAGACGCAGCTGCATGACATTCTTTGGGCCGTCCATGAAGGAAAAAACCGTGATAGAAGCGAGGGGGAGGAAAATTTCGGGGAGTTCTCGGTTACGGTGGGAGGTCGGGGGCCGAGCGATGCGCGTTTCTCTCGTACACGTACGCGCGTGTGTGCGAGGTGTTGGCTCTAACTGAAACCGAGCGAGGCGTTGGGCTCTAACTGAACCCGAGCGATTGCACTTCAGGCTAGGCGTTACTGAACCCGAGCGATCAATCGGTGGCTGTTAACTGAACCCCATCGAGCGATTCCTTGGCTACTGCTGCTAACTGAAGCCGATCGATGCTGCCTCTGGATGAACAGTGAGCATTGCGGGGGGGTGGATGAACAGTGAGCGGTGGCGTTGCCTCTGGATGAACATGACCCCGTGGTATGGTGGAGGGCTGGATGAACAGTAGACGGTGGAGGGGTGCCCGTGGAGGGGTGGATGAACAGGACCCCGTGGTGTGGAGGGCAGGATGAATAGTAGACGGTGGAGGGGTGCTCGTGGAGGGGTGGTTGAACAGGACCCCGTGGTGTGGAGGGCTGGATGAACAGTAGACAGTGGAGGGGTGGTTGAACAGTAGCCGGTGGAGTAGCGCGTGGTGGAGGCTGGACGAACAGGAGCCCGTGGAGGCTGGAGGAGGTCGACGGTGGATGAACAGTAGCTCGTGGAGGCTGGAGGGGGTCAACGGTGGAGATGAACAGTATCCCGTGGAGTCCCGTTTTGCGGTATGCCACACCCCTCCCGATGAACAGGACCCCCGTTTCGACCGTAGCGCTCCAACACAAGTCTGTTTCCTCCGTTTTGCGGTACGCCACACCCCTCCCGATCAACAAGACCCCCGTTTCGACCGTTGGAGGTCCGTTTCCTCCGTGTTGCGGTACGCCACACCCCTCCCGATCAATAGGACCCCCGTTTCGACCGTAGCACTCCAACACAAGTCTGTTTCCTCCGTTTTGCGGTACGCCACACCCCTCCCGATCAACAGGACCCCCGTTTCGACCGTAGGAGGTGTGTTTCCTCCGTTGTGCGGTACGCCAGGCCTCGTTTCCATCGCCTCTTCCGTCCAAGCCCTCCTGATGTACACGACCACGCATTCCGTTCCGACCCAGCCGCGTTGCCTCCCGATGAACACGACCATGCATTCCGTTGCCTCTCCATGAACACGACGCATTCCGTTGCCTCCCCATGAACACGACGACGATGATGTTTCTCCATTCCGACCCAGCCATGTACACGAGCCCTCACCGTACGTATGCGCGAGTAGTTGTTCGAGACCCCGCCCGTATGTACACATACGTGGCCGTATTTTCTTTCTTGCAACCTGGCCGCCTCTACTACAACACGTGTGCGCCTCTACATCCACCAGTATATATGTACGTACACGTTCGCGACCAGAATGACAACGCTACGTACGCTTCGACCAGGTGGGTCCCGACTGTCAGGCACTTCCTTGCATGCGAAGGTCTTGCTGGTGGGTCCCAGCAGTCAGGGGGGAACGTTTTTTTGCGAAATACTGTGGCCCGTCCGGTGGGTCCCTGCTGTTAGGTGGAGGAATCATTCTTTTCCGCGTAATAAGGAGGCACTTCCTTGCTGCCGCCATGCACCCAGCTGTCAGCCTCTCCACGTACAGTCCACCTCCGATGGAAGTCATTCCTTGACCACGTTGACAACGCCGCACCGAGAGCACTAGGGCGGTGGACGACGGCGAGGCCTAGGAAGGGGACGACGCAGAGCCGGTGAAGACGCGGCAGTGGATGCCCACGCGGAGAGGAGTATGTGGGTTCACTCGTTCGAATGAAGTGTGAGGCTGCCATCGCCGCAGGGCCTGGCCAGCGGTGGGAATAGTAGGGGGCGGTGAGGCCTCCACGGCAGCACACCGGCCACGGGAGGCAGGAGCAAGCGGCACGACCGGCGCTGCTTTGGGCGTCTAGAGCAAGAAGACCAGAGGTTGAAGAACACTACGGCCGTTAGATGGACATTGTACGGTCACTAGAGCTAGAACCGTGCATATTGACTAAGTTGACAAAGCCCTCCGTCCCCGTCAACTTAGTAGGCCCACAAGTCAGCCTCCCAACAAGGTGGGTCCCAGCTAGTAGGGGGTATTCATTTTTTTGTGCGTAATAAGGAGGCACTTCCTGTGGGTCCGAGCTGACAGCAGGGGGAACATTTTTTCGTGAAATACGGTGGCCCGTTGGGTGGGTCCCAGCACTCAGGGGCAAATGTTTTTTTCGCGATATACTGGTGGGTGTCCGGTGGGTCCCTGCTGTTAGGTGGAGGAATAATTATTTTCCGCGTAATAAGGAGGCACTTCCATCGGGCTGCCTTGGACCCAGCTGTCAGCCTCTCTACGTACAGTATTCTTCCGATGGAATTCGGTCGTTGACCACATTGACCAAGCCGCGCCGGCAGCACCACGGTGGTGGACGACGGCGAGGCCTAGGAAGGGGACGACGCGGAGCCGGGGAAGACGCGGCAGTGGATGCCCACACGGAGAGGAGTACGAGGGTTCACTAGTTCGGCTGCCCTGCCGTCGCCGGAGAATAACAGCAGGTGTGGGTGAGTACAGGGATGGCTAGGCCAGCGATGGGAGTACGGTGGGGCAGTGAAGCCTGCGCGGCAGCACAGCCGGCCGCGGGGAGGAGGGAGCAGGCTGTCCCGTCGGCGCTTGTTTGAGCGACTGGAGCAGGAAGAGCAGAGATTGAAGAAGCACGACGGTCGTTGGATGGACATCCAACAGTCGCTGCTTGCACGTCAACCTTTTTTTTAGGAAAGCCTCAAATCTGTGGAAAATAGCATACAACCCATCCGCCATTATTTCTAATAATTTTCAGCCCATTTGCTAATTCTTAAGGTTTTTTGAGCCCATATTCTTTTTGTTAGCATTACAGCCCAAATTGTGGCCACGGTGGCCACGGTTAAAAAATTATACGAAATTTTGCATATTTCGGTGCGGTCCGAACTGTTTTTTATCTTGAAATTTCGACTCACATTCAAACTGATTTTAAAAATAAGTGTATATCAATATAAAATCCAAAAAAATCTCCACGCATAAAAATTAATGTAATTCAAAATATTGAAATGAAAAAAAAGATATTTGAAACTAATTGTCGTTTTGATGTGTTTTAAAAATGTACAACCCATTTCTCATTACTGATGGGCCATTTTCTCGGCCAGCCGAATGAAAGCTCTCCTCGTCTTGAAAGATTTGCAGCCCAACAGGCCTGACAAAGTGACTTGCTTGGCAAATCACAAAAAAACTGGGTTGTGGCCGTGGACCCAGCTGTCAGCCTCTCCACGTACAGTACTCTTCCGATGGAAGTCGTTCATTGACCATGTTGACCACGCCGCGCGCAGAGCACCACGGCGATGGACGACGGCGAGGCCAAGGAAGGGGACGACACGGAGCCGGGGAAGACGTGGCAGTGGAAGCCTGCGCGGAGGGAGTACGAGGGTTCACTGGTTCGGCTGTGGTGTGAGGCTGCCGTCGCCTCAGGGCCTGGCCAGCGGTGGGAATAGTAGGGGGCGATGAGGCCTCCGTGATAGCACAGCCGGCCACGGGAGGCAGGAGCATGCGGCACGACTGGCGCTGCTTTGGGCGGCTGGAGCAAGAAGACCAGAGGTTGAAGAAGCACTACGGCCGTTGGATGGACATCGTACGGTCACTGGAGCTAGAATCGTTCATATTGACTAAGTTGACAAAGCCCTCCGTCCCCGTTAACTTTGTTGGCCCACAAGTCATCCTCCCACTATCGTGGGTCCTAGCTAGCAGGGGTATTCATTTTTTTTGTGCGTAATAAGGAGGCACTTCCTTGCATGCGAAGATATAGCTGGTGGGTCCGACCTATCAGCGGGGGGAACGTTTTTTAGTCCATTTGGTGGGCTGGGTGAAACAATGATGTAGCATCTATGCAGCCCGTTTAAATCCCATTTGCATTTTTCTCGAAATCCGCGGACTTGCTGGGCTGGGTAAAAATATCATGTTGGGCTAGACGGAGAAATATTATAAAAACATAAACACATGATTGCACGTCAGTAAAATCTTTGCAAGCTTATGTATGCAATCACTAGGAGTTAAGTTGCCAAGTTATATATAAACAATTATTATTATTATTTTGTAAGAACTTTCAACTTACGAAAAAAATATCATTTTAATTTGATGAGTTAATAGTACGTGGGGTATTATTATTTTTTAGGCTAGACGTGGGACAGTTGAGTTATTTCTAGGGGAATGTACTGGGAGAGAACTCAGTTTACATTGAAAAAGAAAGTGGGAGAAAATTCAGAGACCTGCTGGGTCCACCTGAGGAGGGGAATATGTTGGGAGGAAGGAAATTCAAAGCACGGCAGCCGAGTGAACTAGTTTTTTTTACGGACAAGTGAACTACTCCCTCTGTCCCATAATGTAAGACGTTTTTTGACACTAAACTAGAGCCAAAAAACGTCTTACATTGTGGGACGGAGGGAGTAGTTTACATACATAAGCAAATAGCCACTAAAAAAGCAATCAGGTTAATGGGTTGTTAAAAGAAATATTTTGGACAAAACAGATAATTGCGACACATAGGCTAATGCATGAAACACTCAGATGATAAAGGTGCTTATAAACAGATAAATTACAACATCTAGACCTTCCTGGCACGCTTGATCATGACGATGCGGCTGTCCGTGTACTCGTCGGTTATGGGAAGCAGACACGCCCTCATGTCCAAGATCTGCCTGTACATGTCGTAGCATGTGTATGTGTCCTTGGCCGCGTAGGTTATGTAGGCTAGATTCAGAGGTACCTCCCACGTGTTCAGGTCGTCTTCTTTCATGTTGGCGTATCAGGGGTCGATGATGGTCTCAGCGAGGTCAACCACGGAGTCCTTCTCCTGCCCGTTGCTGATGATCTTGTATTGCTTCTGGATGTCGACAAGCTTGTTTCACCAGATGGCCGAATCGTCACGTTCATCCTTCTCTCCACCGTAGCGAAGGTGCAGTCGGCACTTCTGATGAAATGGGCGAATGTTTCAGAACCTGGTGCGGCCATAGGACTGAGGCAAGGCAGATCTTCACCGAGTTCGTATCATTGGTGTACATCACATTCAACTTGGTGCAGCCATAGGACTGAACGGCGAACTCAAAGGGGAACTCCTTGCTAAAGTCCATATCCAGTAGGCTCACCCCTCGGATCGCCATTGGAGTCTCTTCGAGTGAACGAGTGTGTAGGCGGCGGCTGCAGTTAGTTTTTTCAGCTCTTGGGGAACTGGATTCAACAGTAAGCTGAGTGTGTACAGGCGACAACAGTTACTACCCCTCCCTCGTCCGCTGCATGCCTGGCAGAAGATGCACCCTCGGCCACACGTCGGTTCACGAGCGGGTCTGTATTGGTACTGTAATAACAGGAGTTAGTGGTCACTTTACTTAAATTTAATTAGCTCTAATAGAAATTTATACTTAAAACAAGCAATGCATTCGCTCGTTCTATCAGTGCCACAGGATCAACATGCACAAGAATTAGAATTATTATTCTCAGGACGCACACGATCAACACATTTGTCGCACTTTCACAAAGATAATACTACCAAGTTTGAACTGTTTGTTATGGTTGTTGTCCTCTGCATCATCAAGCCGTGTTTCCCAGCTTGCAAGATTCAGAACCAAAAATAAGATCCAAATAATAAGTACAACAAACATGCCTACGCATCTCATTGATTCCCGGCTTGCAAGATTCAGAACCAACAAATAAGATCCAAATAATAAGTACAACAAAGATGCCTACACATCGCATTGATTCCCAGCTTGCAAGATTCAGAACCAACAAATAAGATTCAAATAATAAGTACAACAAATATGCCTACACATCTCACTGATTCCCAGCTTGCAAGATTCAGAACCAACCCATTAGAGCCTTTTGATAAAGTGAATATCGGGATTAAATCCATCTTCGCTAGCCATGTCATACAATCGAAGAACTTGGCAAATGCTCTTGACCGTCACAACATCTGTAGTAGAGTATTAATGTTTGCATAGCACAAACCAGGAGAGCATGATTTCACTTTAATAGTGGCCTCCTTTACTCAACCGGCAGCTCCACTCGGATGAAGCCTGCCTGGAGTTCCATGATTCAATTCATGTGCCCTTTTCTGCAGTTCACCTGAAATGAAGCAATGATTGCATCATTCAGCTAGCAAGAAGTACTTGCTCTCGTGAGCTGGCAGGTTCTTCTTTAGTAGTTGCACTAAAATTGAGGAACATTAAGGTTGGTTGTCCGGCTCATGTAAGGTGCAACTATAATTTTGTTATCCTTTTGTGCAGTTCCACTAAAATAAAGTGCCATTGTGGTGACAGTGACGGCTCATCTTGCAAAGGCTAATAAAATGTTGCACGAGATTACCAGCAGAACTAGACGGAGATTTTGGAAACGCCAATCACCATTTTGTGCAGTTCCACCAAAATTGAGAGATGTTGCCCACCTAACATTTTAGTTGAACTGCACAAGACACTCATTCCAAAAAAAAGTGTTTTGTGCAGTTCACCAAAAGGTCACAATAGCAACAAGGTGAAATGGATATCCCTATCTGCACAAAAAGATAGAAAGTAAACAGTTGCTGGTCAATAAGAATATACGAAACATATACAAAATGAAAAGAAGCATCTTAATTATGTTCATGGCAATCACGCAAGGACAGTAGAAATTTTAAAACGTTAGTAATGCTTCATGTTACCAGAAGCATTACGATCAACAATGAGATTCCTCAAATGTGGGATTACTTTAATGGTGGCATTTCTTGTTTACCAGACATAGTAAATCAACAGCAGCTAAAGAGTTGGTTTAAGGGCATGGGACCGTGGGGACACCAGGACACTCAGCAGGGTAAAGGAGCAACTTACTTATCATACTGGGGAAAATAGCAGGAGTGCCATTTGTAACACAGTTTAATTGCATCTTATCACTAGAGGCATTAGATTAACAATAACACTGGTTAGACATGTCCCTAAGGTAACAGTGTGATCGCTTCATTTTACATGTGCCCTTACATTAACAACAACAAAAGGTTGGTATAAGGACATGCGGCAGTGGACGCATCAGCACAATCTACCTACAAGGAGGCATAAAGTGGTGATGCCGAGTTTGTTCATGCTATGTGAGGGCAGCAAACGTAATCCTGGAGACCTTGTACTATGTGAGGGCAGCAAATCTAATCCTGGAGACCTTTTACTATGTGAGGGCAGCAAATCTAATCCTGGAGACCTTTTACTATGTGAGGGCAGCAAGTCTAATCCTGAGACCTTTTACTATGTGAGGGCAGCAAATCTAATCCTGGAGACCTTTTACTATGTGAGGGCAGCAAATCTAATCCTGAGACCTTTTACTATGTGAGGGCAGCAAATCTAATCCTGAGACCTTTTACTATGTGAGGGCAGCAAATCTAATCCTGGAGACCTTTTACTAAGTGATGGCAGCAAATCTAATCCTGGACATACTCTGTTGACTTGTCCACCAGCCGCCACTTTCTATCCTTTTTTCAACCAATAATAGATATGTTCCTTATCTAGTTTGTACTGCGTTTTTCCATTATTTCCATTTTCAGCCAAGAGACCGGTTGGGTATCTGGTCTCTACTACTTTCACCATATTATTTCCTCTTTGAATCAAGTCCTAGATTCATGCTACAACTTTCCCCCCTTTCTTCGTTGTTTGAACAAAGCCCTAGATTCGAATGCATGAAGTAGCTTTACCTCTAATAATACTAAAAATTTAGGTGGCTTTGGAAGAGCTGATGGGAGTAGAAAAAGATGCACATGCAGACTCGTGGGGAGCTGGGGCAGTAGAGCAAGGCCGCTTTCGAAGAACTTATACCTGAGGGTCGCCGGGATGTCGGCGGCAGGTCGGATCTGTGGACAATAGGGCAGGGAGGAAGAAGGGTTGGAGGACCTCCCGAGCCAGTGCTGTGTCGGAGAGAACGACACGGGCAGAGGATCGGGCCCCTCCAGCAGCTGTGGGTTTCCTCCCTCGGCGGCGATGACCGCGTGAACGATGCACCTTTTAGTCCTCTACACACACCGGACGAAGGGATCCGGCCGGATCTGTGACCAGCGGTGAGCAGAGAGAAAATGTCGCTACCGCTGTCTTGTTTATATCTGGAGAGGATGAGAGAATGAAGAGAGCAACCCTAGTAAAGCAAGCGCTCAGGCCCCTGCGTCCATATATAGTGGAGTGATTATGTTTTTTATCTCCACAACAAGCGTTTCAATTTGTGTATGTGGCATTAAAGAAAAGAAACTCTCTATTTAAGGCGACTACTGTACGACTCCTACTCAGTACTACAGTATTGTTCCCTTGTGCTCCCCGCCCCTCCATTCATTGAACAACCCCACGGGTGAATAAACATATAGTACTTACTGTATTTATATAGAACGAACAAGCTCGAACTATTTTCACGTAGTTAAAAGTTGAGGGCGGGGCTTTTCCCGGGTAGTACGCGCGGCAGTTTTCGGGTAGGCGGTTTGACAGAGAGGCGAGGAGGGTGAGCGAGTGGGGCTGTGCGATTTGACGGCGCGTTATAGCTGGAAAGACTTGTGATATGACCACTCACTATAGTCATGAATTACTGGCGCTCCGACCGGGGTGATGCCCCCCTTCCGTTCCACGCTCTAATCTGGTGCATGACACGTCGACCCGGATGCTGGCTCTCCCACCTGTCAGAGTAGTAAGAAGGAGCAACGAATGATGCGGTATATACTAGTACTATACTAGTACTACTCAGGTCGGAGGAGTGCGAACCAAGCAGCCCAGTGAACCAGCAGTGCGAACCAAGGTAGCCCGGTGAACCAGCAGTAGAAAACAATGTGGTGATATGGCCATAAAAAACAATGTGCTACGGTCCACACTGTAGCAAGTACAGTAACACTCCTCTTTGTTTGGATCCCTGAGTTAGAGCTAGTTTGGGTTGAAATAGCGTCAAATTATGGAAACAAGAGGGGTTAGTTTGAGCTAGTTTGCTCTAACCCAGCTTAAAAAACTAGCCCGGTGGAGAGGTTCTAATTGGGTTAGTTATCCTCGGGCCCACTAGAAGAGAACTAAAAAAATCTCCCCTGCCCGCACTAGATCGCTCCCCCACCTATCAAACGACTCCTCTCTGTTCCCCATACGGCCGCTCGCCCTCTCTCTCCTCCGGACGCCCTCTCCTTCCAGCCTCCGCCGCCCTACTCCGGCCGCCCTCTCCCTCCGGCCTTCGAAGGTCGCCCCGCTCCCCCTTCACCAGTCGTTTTTCTCCCTCTTTCATGCGCGGCAGTGGCGCATCTACCAGGGAGGTCGCGAGAGGGGTGAGTTTGTTCGTTCCTTCTCTGTCTCACGGCCATATCAATGATCTTGCTTGCTCTAGCGCTAATTCTGATTTGGAAAAGTAGATCCTGATCAAACATGGTATAGATTTGTGGTGCACGCATGGAATTGTTTGATGCTGCTTGAGGAGGTAATAAATCTTTCTAGAGGCCCAAAGATTTAGGTCACCTTTCTAGGTATTTCAATTTCAGGCTTGCATTATTTCTAGAGGCCCAAAGATTCAGTTCACCTTTCTAGGTATTTCAATTTCAGGCTTGCATTATTTCTAGAGGCCCAAAGATTCCGTTCACCTTTCTAGGTATTTCAGTTTCAGGCTTGCATTATTTCTAGAGGCCCAAAGATTAAGTTCACCATTCTAGGTATTTTAGTTACAAGCTTGCATTATTTCTAGAGGCCTAAAGATTAAGTTCCCAGTCGGCGGCAAGCGGCCCTGCTACCCATGTCGGTGTCGACCTCAACTCGCAAGGGCCGACGTCGGAGGGGTTCCCGGGGCTTGGGATCTACAGAGCCTTCCTCCAGAGCGACAATGGAGGGCTCCTCCCTCGGTGCGTGAGGGGCTCCGGGCTCCCTCCCTATTGTGAATGACTTCCGTGATGAGTTAGCTCATTCTTTGTTTCATGAAGTGTTTTTTTATTTTGTGAAGCTTGATTGACGACTTGTATGTTTAAGTGGGATATCTCATTTGTATGGACAAAGTAAAAATTATCATGTTTTGCATGCTTGATTTGTATAGATGGTTCATTTATGTCAATTGTGAGCGACAGGAGGCCACCGAAGAGCCGGCCACACCAAGAGGGTGCTTGGATCCAAGGGACTTATTTTAGTCTGACTAAAAATAGTCTCTTTAAGAGGCTAAAACTTCCAAGCACCCCTGACTAAAGAGGGGCTAAAACTAGTCTTGAGACTAAAAAAATTTAGTTAGGGGTACCCCTACTAAAATGTGGATTAGTCATCGCTCTCCTCATTTAACTCCTCTCCTTTAACATAGGCGAGTTCTGGATTGGAGGGTTTGGAGGATAATAAATGATCATTAACTTGATTTTAGTCTCTGGATTGGAGGGTTTGGAGTATTTGGATCCAAGCATGGGTGAGGCTAGCAAGTTTTAGTCTCACTACTTTTAGTCATGGAAGTAAAACGTATCCAAGCACCCTCCAAATCCGGCAGGAAATAGGGTCCAAAGTAGTCAAATGATTGAGACAGAGCATTTATTGTCAAACAATCTAACCCTGCGATCCATACACCTCTTTGGTTTAGAGTTAGTTCAGGGTTAGAATCTAACTCTAACCTCTAACTGAGTTAGAGTTCTCCTCATCTCGGTTCATTGCCATCATACTTTCCCCATTCCTGTGTTTTTAGTATCCTGCGAATCAAAGAGGCCCTTTTTTTGCCGGAAAAATCAAAGAGGCCCTTAGACTGGTTTCGGTCCGGTCATTTTTTATAAACGTGTTATGTCCAAAATTTAATGAACGTGCTCCGGTTTCCACGAAAATAATCCGGTTTCATGTAGTAATTCATTCATTTATTTATTCTTCTGCGGGGGGTTTGCATGAAATTCGTGAGGTCTGAAATGTAAAGTACCCCGGCATATGCTCCGAGTCGTGCATGCACTACCACCCAGATGCTCTATGTCCCACATGTCGGCGAATGGGAGCACGTGGAAATAGCCTAGGAGTACATATAGGAGGATAAATGCGTGAAATAATATGTACTGTGAAGCGTAGCCGCGGTTCGAAAAGGAGACCTAAAGTGATGACAGCTATAGGTCGCACGCACCCAACTAGTGGTACTAGACATACGACTAATTTTTCCCTCAAAAAAGAAAAAAAGAGGCACGAGTGCTCAGTACTCCTATTCTATAAACACGAGTCCCATCTGACAACAGCGTCTATGCTACAGCTAGCTCTCCTCCCTCATTTCTCTCTTCTAATTCTAAACTCGGCCGACGCCCGGTGGGCGGGGTGGGTTTGCTCAACTGCGGCCCCACCTCACAGTGAAAACGTTACGACTGGAATAAAAATGCCATATGCTCCCTCCGTTCATAAATATAAGCCTTTTTAGATACTATTTCAAATGGAATACAGCATACAAATGTATGTAGACATAGTTTAGCGTGTAGATTCACTCATTTTGCTCTGTATGTAGTAGTCACTTGCTGGAATCTTTAGAAAGACTTATATTTGGGAACGAAGGGAGTACTATATCAATAAAACATTAAGGCCACGAGGCGATGCAGTGCTGGTTACAGGAGGCAAGAAGAAGAGATGCATCCATCGACGACGTCCACCTCCTTGACTCAGGGCGCCGGCCCACCGAACAGCGCCTAAGTAGCAGCGGCTTTCGTGGCCAGGTCGACGTGCTTTTGAACAATGGCGTCCAAAGATTCCAGCCGCTGGAAGAAGGCCAATGTCTTTCTATCCTCGCTTGCCTTGTAGTGGCCTATGTAGACGATTTCTTCGTAGACGTGGATGTGCAGGTCGACGGTTTCTTGCATGGCAGGCGCTGCACGGCGAGTGCGGCCTCGAGGTGCACATTCTTCGTCGCGACCTCCGGCACCTGCAGGGCCACCAGGTCTTGAAAGAGTTCGTCACCATGGAGGCCAATGAGGGTGGCAGGCAATGAGGAGCCTGGCCGCGCGGGCTGGAGCAATACGGCAAGGTCGTCCGCACGCTTCTTGACGGCGGTGAACTTGCGGATGGAGTTGACCATCATGTCGTCCATGCGAGAGGCGAAGCCGGCGTCGGCGAGGGCTACGATGCCTGCGGTCGCCAGCACCGTCTGGAAATGCTGCACGGTGCAGGGCCGCAGGCCGATGCCTTGGATAATTTGGCACAGCCGACTGCCACTCGCGTCCATCGCCTCCATAGGTGCTTGTGGCTTCTGGTCACTTGGTCCTGGATTGGAGTGAGCAGTGTTGGGCAGAGACTTGGGAGTCGATGGATTGGAGTGGTGGGGCGCCTTTATTATATGACAGTCCAAACTCTGTTGCATCACATCGTGCTGGCTCTATTCTGTTTCTCCAATTAATTCCCTCTGCATGTAATTGAGGATGCATCATTGACCGTTCAACGTCTCGGGAATCGCTACCCTCTCCCTCCTTAGCATTGAAGCACCTATGGACCCATCGATGATGAGGTGCCTATGGTGACTTCGTAAATTTCAAGATGATAGTGGCGTGCGTGTGTGCGTTCATAGGGGTGACTGTATGCACGTGTATATGAGCGCTTGCGTCTGTACTGTGTAAAAAAACGTAAATGCGTGTCAAAAAGAGACTAGTCAGTATACTCAATATTGTGCACCTCGGAGAGGAAAACGATAGAACTAGTACGTACGAGTATTTATTTATGGTGCACATTCACTTATTTTGCTCCATATATGTACTTCGTCTCGGTGTAGTCTAGTCACTTGTTGAAATCTCTAGAAGGGCAAATACTCCTTCTGGTTTACACGCCTATACTAGCAAGTACTTGTACGTACTAGTAGAATAGTGGGCTCACATAGCAATTTTGTCTCATGCAAGAGCCTGGCTATATGCGTGCTCCAATGTTCTCAACTGCAACGTTCGGTTTGCGCTTGGCTCTTCGCCTCTTCGAGAAGACGAACAATGATGTTACTACTACTGCTTCTACAGTGTCGAATCCACTGCTGCATGTCCGTCCACCGCGAGCGGGACGGATAGCTTGTTGTAGAAGTACTACTAAGTAGTAAAAGCATGTACTCGTTTGCGAGCAACCGCACGCATGAGTTGACGCGACACATCATAGCACTGGCCCCACATGCTTGCCTCTAAACTTGGCTGAAAGACCCGCAGTGTACAATATATTTATTGCAACCTCTAACATTTACCCACCACAAATTAAAATATATGTGGTCGTATGCATTGTTCTGATGCAGAGGCCGGGGAGTCCCCCCTTTTCGAAGAAAAAACAAATTAAAAAATATATTCCTGTCTTGACCAGATGAGCGTGCAAACTACAATCACCAAGGTGTCAGGTAGGGCCAGAAGACTATTTCAATTTAAAAAAAAACTTCAAGACAGCCACATAGCATGTAGCCGACCCCAATGAGTTTAAGCTTACAGGCACGGTACACACTATCCTAGACTACTCTACACATGAAACTGCCACACGAGCGTCCGGGCTGCGCTTGGCTCTTCGCCTCTTCGGGAAGTCAAACAATGATGGAGTACTACTGCACTGGAGGAGTACTACAGTATGCTTCTGGCCATCTGACACCGATTGAACTGCTGCATGTCCACCGCATGCGGGAGGGAGAGCGTGTAGCGAAAGCTTCTCCTAGTCTTGCCAGCCACCACACTCATGGGCGAGGGAGGGACGCTCCTGCCTTTACGTGTATGACAGGTGGGCCCGACAGGTGTGTGGCCAACCTATCATACAGCCAAAGGCAGGTGCAGTTAAGTCGGCGAGGGAGAGGATAATCGAACTTCTCGTTGATGTATGAGTTGACGCGACACATCAAAGCACTGCACTCGATATATTTCAATAATTTGCGTTTACCGATGCATTAATTACAACGCATGCATGCATGCCGTGACTCTCCTTCTGATACTTGCATGTGTTGATTTAATGCACCTTGAAGTAGTATAAAATATGTGACGGTAAAGCTTTGTAATACCCCGGCCCAAGTCGAGAGATGGTTGTGCACGAGGAGGGCGAGATCATGCAGACCGAACAGGACCCGACGATGGAGCTCTCTAAGGTCTCGATGGACCTCACCGTGCTCCACTACCCCTTGTGCCTCCGCCCCTTGACGCCTCCAGTGTATGAGGTTCAAATACACCTCGTCCGTTCGGCTGATTGAGCAAGGTGCAGGTTTCTTGATTGATGTGTTGTTCGATTGATTTCTGCAGTGCAAGGGAGGGCACCTGACCTACACGGACTGCCGCATCAAGCGCCCCGGGAACCAGTGGAAGTGCCAGAAGTGCGAGCGCGGTGGTAGCTTCGACGTGCGGAACACGACGGTGGACTCCGTCCTTTCGTCAGTGAGGGTGGAGTGCCCGCACGAAGGCTGTGGGCTCTACGTCACTTACCACAAGCTTGCCGATCACCAGAGCGTGTGTCCGCTCGCGCCCTGCAAATGCCCCGTGCCCGTCTGCGGCTACGAAGGCCCGCCGCCGGCGCTCTACCACCACATCAGCACCGCGCATCCCATGCTCGTGCACAGGATCCAGTACGGCAAGGTGCTCCAGCTGCAAGTGCCACAGTCGGAGCCACGGCTCTTGCTGTTTGCGGAGGAGGACCGCCGCACGTTTTTCTTGGTCGGCGGCGTGCTTGACATCGGTGCGCCTATCGTCGTATCGGTCGTCTGCATCAGAGCGGGGGCGTCCCCACTGCCGCACTACGTGGCCAAGCTATGGGCGAACGGCCCGCCGGGGGAGCCCAAAGGCCCGACCGACGCCGTCAAGGTAGAAATGGAGGTGACAAGCAGCAAGGATCCCGGCGACGTCGACGTGCAGGAGCTGACCTTCTTGACAGTTCCGCCCAAGCTGCTGGCCGGGGCTAAGCTTGTGTCCCTCCACATTCAGATTGACAAGCTCACGTCCTAAATGTTTCTACAGTGCCTTCTCTTTATCTTAGTAATATGCTAATATAGGGATTACCTTGGTCTACTTTAGCTTAAGAAATGGTGGGTTTTGGTGGCGATAAAAAATTATGTTTATCAATGCATTAATTGCAAGGCATGCATGCATAAAGTACATGCATTCGTCAATTTTCTCTTAATACTTGCATGCAATGATTTAATGCACCTTGGAATCTGAACATGTGTTGGGGAACAACCAAATTGAGCCTTATAAAATGGAAAAACTAAAACTTTGAGATAAGCCCTATAAAACCGGAAAGGAGAGAGTAGAAAAAGAAGTACTCCATCCGGGAATAGTGCCGCACTTCGAAACTTAAACCGTCAATAAATTCTGAGCTTGCGTCTCGTCACATTCCAAATTACTCCACGCTATATTGAATTGCAAACCTGTTCACACCGATCACAACCTAAACGGTTTCCCACTTAGGAGCGTATTAGTACTCGGTTATGAATACTAGTATGCCAAGATGACTACGCATTCCTCCTCAACTCCTCATCCACAAAAACAAACAAGCCATTCAGCATCGTTCCCTTGCGTCTGCCATGGCCAGCGTGAGTTCTGGGTCGAGAGATTGCCACCAAGGAGAGGCGAGCATGGAAGCGGAAGCACAAGAGATGTCCCGCCTCGCTGCGAGAGCAGCCGACATGTCCCGCCGCGCGGAAGTAGAAGCATAGATGTCCCGCCGCGCCGCTGAAGCAGCACGGAGGTCCCGCCGCGCCGTCGATGCAGCAGACTGGTCCGGCCGCGCCGCGGAAGCAGCAGAGATGTCCCGCCGCGCCACGAATGCGGCAGAGATGTCCCGCCGCGCCGCGGCGGCC
The DNA here is from genome assembly GCA_032464435.1 of Aegilops umbellulata. Lineage (NCBI taxonomy): Eukaryota > Viridiplantae > Streptophyta > Magnoliopsida > Poales > Poaceae > Aegilops > Aegilops umbellulata. Next base: position 105,737,956 of record CP136054.1, read on the forward strand.
TGGGAAAATTTCTCGCGTGCAGGCGACGACTATTACAGGCACATGCATGCGATCGTCCATGGCCAGATTGATCAGATCTCCCGTTTTGCGAGGTTGCAGGACGACATGAAAGCCTCATTTGAACAAGCTATCGGCGCACTAAGGGAGGGCAATGAGAGGCTCCAGGCCGAGTGTGACCTGCTGAGGGAGAAGATCGTCCGAAGTGCAGACCAGCAGGAGGAGACCAGTGCCTTGTTGAAGAGGACCAGCGTCATCGTCAAGAAACTTATGGACGAGAATGACATGCTCCGCAATGAGCGCCAAAGGCTGGTGGAGGAATCCATGGATGTTCTCAAGCAGCTTCTTGATGACACGAAAGAGCTCATCGCCGCTCGCCGCGGAGACTAGTTCCCGCGGCCTGCAGCAACGCATCAAGAAAGTAGAGATCAGCGAGCCAGATCCTTGTCTTTCTTCTTCTTTTGCCCTTGTGTATTTCGGGCGTAGCCGCATGTGGCTTTCTTAATTATCTTTCTAATTATGTAAGACAATTAATCGTCCTTATCTTGCTGTGGAAGATCAATGTTGCGAGGCTGCGATGAACAAAACTCTTGCTGTGGCGACCCTGGCATTGCTGTTCTTCTAGTTGCTGCTGGGCTTCCTTCAGTTTCCTGGTTTCTTTTGATGTAATAATCGGTTTAGGATGTGGATTGTGTCGTTGGCTGTAATGTTGGGTTCTAGCGCGGATGTTTGGCCTTTGTTCGCCTCTTGGGATGTTGCGATTTCAATCTGGTAGCTTTTAGTCCTTCGTGTTAGGCTGGAGTTGTGCTGAACTTCTTGTGAATTGTGGTGGTTTTCAGTAATGAAAATCGGAAGGGACAAGCCCTTCTTTGATCAAAAAAAATTAATCGTCCTTATATATTCATCAGTCTTGTTATAAGTCGCAGTAGATGCTATATAGGTCCGTCGGATCTTACATCAAGATCCGTGCTTTCAGATTTTCCTTTTTTCTCTCTTAAATCTCAGTCGAGTGAGACATAGCCACGCCATTAAACAGAGGCTCGGGCGCCATTAATGGAGACCTTGGGAGAGAGGTGGACGGCAGAAGGAGGTCAAAGGGCTCTACTCCCGATAAGCACGCGCAGGGGTCTGATCGCACGCCTCTCGTACTACTCAAATAGCTACCCTGCACGGCGCGGCGCCCCTTAGCTAATAAAAAATGGGGACGCGTGGCGGCACGTAAATGGTACTAGTAAGTAGAACGCCCACGGTTTCAACAATACTTGTGTTTCCGATTGTAACGTGACAGCACTTGTTCCAAAATGACTTTGTTGATTATTAATGTGTGCGCCTTCGCAAATCGGACTGCAAATTTACCACAGCATGTTTGCCATGTCATGGCACCAAGCCAAGTTTCATTATTTTCATGCGTGTTTTGGATTTACAGGAATTAAAAAACTAAGTTTCTCAATGTTTCCAACCCAGCAACGACGCCCAGAATTTTTAATTTCATTCCCATTTCTTGCATGTAACCTAGAAATTTACCCGAGGACACACATGTGATTTTTCAACCAACTTTGGTGCACTGGAACATGTGCTTGCATTTCAAATTTGAATTATGCACACAAAGGTGACACGTTCCCTCCCAGAACCATGAGCCTTCTTGAGAGAAGCTCCGATTTGCAAGAAGCTTATACCAAAATTTGTTCCTATTCGGCCAAATTTTTTTTACCACGGCATGGTACTACCATCACATGACACCATGCCAAGTTTCATGGTTTTAAAGCCAAGTTTCTCAATGTTCTCGACCGAGCCACGATGCCCAGATGTTTGAATTTGATTCTCATTTTTTCATGGGACCTAGAAATTCACCCGAGGACACAAATGTGATTTTTCAACCAACTTTGGTGCACGGGAGCATGTGCTTGTAGTTCAAATTTGAATTATCCACATTAAATGACCAAAAACTCAATTAATGTGTAAATAAGGCCAAACAAAGCCGGAATAATTCCAAAATTTAATAGGGCACTCATGTAGTTCTATGTTGCCTTTGTAAATAAACTCAAGGGGGACAACGTATATCGTTTCGCACTCAAAGGTGGCACGTTCCCTCTCAGAACCACGAGCCTTCTTGAGAGAAGCTTGGGTTTGCAAGAAGCTTATGCCAAAATCTGCTCCTATTTGGCCAATTTTTTTACCACAACATGGTAGTACCATGACATGACATCCATGCCAAGTTTCATGATTTTCAGACGTGTTTTGGATTTAGAAGAATTTTAAAACCAAGTTTCTCAATGTTCTCGGTCGAGCCACGACACCCAGATGTTTGAATTTGATTCTCATTTCTTGCATGGGACCTAGAAATTTACCCGAGGACACAAATGTGATTTTTCAACCAACTTTGGTGCACGAGAGCATGTGCTTGTAGTTCAAATTTGACTTATGCACATTAAATGACCAGAAACTCAATTAATGTATAAAAAACGACAAACGAACCCGAAATAATTCCAAAATTTAACAGGGCACTAATGTAGTTCTATGTTGCCTTTGTCAAGAAACTCAAAGGGGGGGCAGCGTATATCGTTTCACACTCAAAGGTGGCACATTCCCTCTAAGAACCACGAGCTTCCAAATCGGCCCAATTTTTTACCACAACATGTTAGTGCCATGACATGACACCATGCCAAGTTTCATGATTTCCAAGCGAGTTTTGGATTTACATGAATTTAAAATCAAAGTTTCTCGATGTTCTCGACCGAGTCATGACGCCCAGATGTTTGAATTTCATTCTCATTTCTTCCATGGGACCTAGAAATTCAACCAAGGACACACATGTGATTTTTCAACCCACTTTGGTGCACCGGAGCATGTGCATGCAATTCATATTTAAATTATGCACATTAAAAGTCCAAAAACTCAATTAATGTATAAAAGGGCCAAATGAACCCGAAATAACTCCAAAATTTAACAGGGCACTCATATAGTTCTATGTTGCCTCTGTAAATAAAATCAGGGGGGAGGTAGCGTATATCGTTTCGCACACAAAGGTGACACGTTCCCTCTCGGAACCACGAGGCTTGTTGAGAGAATCTCCGGTTTTGCAAGAGGCTTATACTAAAACTTGTCCCAATTCAGCTAAAAATTATACGTATGAAAACAGGGTTTAGATTATCCCAAACATCTCGCTACCTAGACCAATAATGTACTATGATTTGAATTCAACATAAAATGGATACAAATATTTTAATTGGAGAGCGTATGGTACATGTAGTTCATAGTGAAATATGATTACTGCTATAAGTATGTTTTTTGTTATCAAGATAATATTTAAATTATTGAATAACTTGACAACAATCGTCTTCAAATAAGGAAAATTGATTCAAATTTAGTCCATATGGTAGACGACAATATATATGTTCACATGGTGGAGTAAAATGTTCATATATGATGGAAGATCAAAATGTACGACTACATCAATTATAAACCGCAAGGTCACCTAACGATATATTCGAATTCAACATAACGTGGATTCAAAAATTGAAATTCGAGATCATCGCATTTGTAATCATATAAAAAGGGACATTACTCTTTCTTTCGTGGGAATTGATTTGTTTTTTGTTCTTGTTGAGGGAAGTGCGAATCGATTTGGTACTGTGCAGGGTAATCTTGTTCTCCCGATTTTTTTTTACATTTTTCTTGTAGTTTTTTCAATGGCATCTATAGCAATATAGTAAAACGGGACATGACTCTCTTGTGTCTTGTATGAATTGTTTTTTTACACGTTAAGTTTGTTCTGCCGAACAAGGAATCCACACCTTGTTATCCCGAAATTTTCAAGCTCGAGTATCTTTTATCTCACCTGCTTTGAAACTCCCGCTTCTTCAACCCGTGCCGTGCCTTGTTATCCCAAAATTTGGACGCGCGTGAGAACTCCCTCCTCATCCGAAATCGCTCCCGCAGCCCAGACACGCGAAATCCCCCTTCTACCACTCAGCCGGAAATGAAGCTCCACGTCGCGGTGTCAAAACCGGTGGGGGTACGCTGGTAACTTACCCTACATTTCGGACAAGTGTGTCCCTAAGCTTGGCTCCCCCCTCCCCCTTCGCCCCCCCCCCCCCATTCGTACACCGAGGCCGCCAAAACCTACGAAACCCCACGCTCCTCCGTCGGCCTCCCGACCACCGCCCAGCCGGAGACTCTTCCCCGACTATGTCGTCCACCGCAACAGCTCGCCATCCCTCATCCACCGCACCGGACGAGGATCCGTTGTCGATCTCGTCGTCCCGCCGGACCAGCCGCCCTGTCCTCCACCTCCAAGGAGTTGCCCCGATGTTCGCCTCGTCTATTGCGCCACCTCAATCCCCACAGCGCCGTCTTGACCTGACCCACCGGAACCGCAACACCCTCACCAATTCCTCCGATGAAGCCGAGGCCGACTCGGCGCAACCAAGGAGGTTCTGCACTCACCGCTGCATTTTATCTTTTATTCGATCTCACGGGGCTGCCGGTGCTCGATACCAAGCAGACATGGCGTGTATCCATCGACGGCGCCGTCGCCGGCCATATCATCCACGGCGTCTCTCCCCCATGTCCTTGCTTCCTCGGCGGCGACTTCCACAACAGCACTAGCTGCAGCTGCTCCGGCTATCGCTCGCGTTGCGGCTCTGTTCTTGCTTGTCGGTCGCGCTGCTGCACTGCTCCTTCTTTCGTTTGTGCCGCTGCTCTGCTCTTGCTCTCGCTTGCGCTGCTGCTGCTGCACGACCTCCGGCAGCTACAGGAGTTGCTGCTTTAGCACTCGCTCGCGGTGCTACTGCACGACTTTCTTTCTGCTAGTGTGTTCCCTGCTCGAGCGCCTGCTGATTTAGATCACTGCTTCTCTGCTACTAGTGCGCAAACGCCCTAAACATCTATTGCAATGATCTGTTACTAGTTCAATCAGCTTCGACAGTAAAATTCAGTTTCGACTGGGAAGTTCATTTCCTTCAGTTAAGTTCAGAGTGAACAGTACTTACAGCATCTGTCGAAGCGGCCGTGGCGCGGCTGATGCGTTTTACATCTAGCACTTTTTGGTGATGTATTTTACATCATCTATTGCAGATGATATTAGGGTCCCACTTTAGATTAATGTTGTCTGTCTTGTCATGCTTCAGCCTCGTCGCCGTACACCTTAGTGGAGCTGCTCCAACGACGGAACCGTCCTTCACAGCGGAGCAGTACCCTCGCCGCCGTTTCCAGAGGCCTCGAATCTTCTTCCCCGCCTCTGACAGTCACACCAGCATCATCACCATCCTCCACATCCAACCCAATGATGCTGAGGTCCACAAGGCTATGCCAAAGAGGTTGTACACTCGTCGCATCACTTTGTTTCTCCATTCCTCTGTTCTTCCAATTCATGTGAGCCAAACACACAGGTTGACTGAAATCCTATGTTTCCAAATGCTCTGTTTTGCACGTGCATTCCTATCCTATTCCTGTGTTTTTCCTGTCCCTGCGTTTATAGAATCCTCCAATTCTAAGGAGCCCTTACAAATTTACTTCATTTTCAGATAGGCGTCAAAGAAAACTCTGTGTGTTATGTCCTGCTCCTGCCGTGTCGTCATCCACCCCACCTGAGGTGTACCATCGACAGAAGCTTTCACTGCAGCAGAGATCCCCCTGCAGACTTTCTTTCGCCGCCTCAGATCATCTTCCCCGTTGTCGGCAGCCACGCCAACCACATTACCATCACCGACTGAGCAGATGAACCTGAGGACTACACAGTTCCGGAAGAGAGGTCGCAGTCTTTCGTGTTTGCTTACATTATACATCGGTTATTATTACCTGCTACTTTATTGTTCAATCTTGAGTTTTGAATTGCACATGGGTCTCATATCGAGCTAGCAACGAATAGTATATGTCTACTATCTGGTTCATCTAGGGTCTTCTATGTGGTTCATGTTGGGTGGGCAACAAACAATAGATGATTCATTATCTATCTTTTTAAACTGAAGCTATAATCTACCTGGTATCATTAGTTTTGGATCCATCCACTCGTTTGCTACCATCAGTCTTGATTTTTGCATGCACCCCTTAGGCCTTACAAAATCTAACTATTTTTTTATTATGCATGTCGGATAATATACACAATGGTACTGAACATGTAGATAAAAAGAGAAGACCGTTGCATGCGAATATAATGTCATGCAGACGCCGCACCATGGTGGGCGAAGTGCCCCCCCCCTCCTGCATTTCCAGATTGTATTCCAGAGGAAGATAACTGTTCAGATGGAGATTCAGAAGGAGCCGACCACGCCTGTTTACCACCTGAGGTGTTTGCTCTAACCTGGCATGCGGATGTTGGTCATATCATGCATATGGCGCCTTGCATTGCTTACATTATACATCTTATATGTCATCAGCTTAGTTTAGATTTGCTTTGTGTGAATGCCACCTGTTTGGTTTCTATATCATACTCCCACCATTCCTAAATATTTGTCTTTTTAGATATTTCAACAAGTGACTACACATGGAACAAAATGAGTGAATCTACACTCTAGAATATGTCTTTATACATCCGTATGTGGTAGTCCATTTGAAATCTCTAAAAAAAGATAATTATTTAGGAACGGAGGGAGTATATGGGAATTATGCAATGCCATCTTCTTTAGCCAGGCATCATATACGTGAATCATGCAATGCCATCCTGTTTAGCCAGTCATCGTATATGTGAATTGTATCGTGCCATATTTTTTTCCATAATGTATTCCATTTGTCAACAATGTCTATACATTCATCTACTCTTCCTGTGAATCAGCCATTTGAGTCGGTCATGGGAAAATCTGGAGTGAAAACAAGGTCTTCTGAGCAGTCAGTGCTACCTGTCGATGCAGATTTCTTGCTGGTTATAGATAGCTCCTCAGAGGAGGATTCGGAGAGAGATGACCATTCGTACCCCCCCCCCCCGAGGTGCATGCTCTAACTTGGCTGGGTTATATTGCTCATATCTTGCATATCTTGCATTGCCAAGCCATCTGCTTAGATTAGACATGCTTTGTGTGAATGCCTCCTGTTTGCTTTCTATATCAGATATGTGAATTATGCAATGCCATGTTTTTCAGCCAGTTATCATATATGTGAATTATGCACCGCCATGGAACGAGGCATCATATATGTGAATTACCTCATGCCATCTTTTTTTTCATTACGTATTCCCTTTGTCGACAATCTGTGTATATTGAACTACTCTTCATGTGTATCAGCCATTTGAGCCGGTTATGGAAAAATCTGGAGTGAAAACAAGGTCTTCAGAGCAAGCAATGGTACCTGTTGTAGCATATATCTCGATGGTTACAAGGAGCTCCTCAGAGGAGGATTCAGAGACAGATGACCAGTCCTATATCCCACCTGAGGTGTATGCTCTAAGTTGCAATGTTTATATTTCTCATATGATGCATATGGTGTCTTGCATTGCTTAGTTTAGACATCATATGCACACTATTGAATTCTATCTGCTTAGTTTAGGGATCATACATGCGAGTGCCAGTTGCTTAGTATATGAATCAATTATGTCAATTATATCATGCCATCATGTATACTTAGACAACATGTATGTGAATTATTTCATCCCAACCTATTTTAGAAAGACATCATATAGTTTTGTCATGTCATCCTGTTTAGGTACTCATCATATGTTGAATTATGCCATTATATCCTGTTAAGTTATCCATCATATATCTGAAACTGTGTCATGCTATCCTGTTTAGTTAGGCATAATATATGTGAAATTGGGTCATGTTGTCCTGTTTGGTTAGACAACATACATGTGAATTACCACATCTGTCTATCATACAATGTCTATACGTTCAATTTATTTTCTTGTTTATCAGCCATTTGAATTGGAGGGGGTGATGGCAGTATCTAAGGGAGCAAAAACCCGTTCTTCACAAAAGACAGTGCTACTCGTTGATGCAGATAGAACCATGGTTGTACTGGCCCACAAACTAGCCCCACCACACATAATCGAGACTCTTCCAGATTGCACACTTACACCGTTGGGCAAAGAACCAGCTACAACCCATCTAACCGCAACCCCAGCGGATAGTAACCCACTTATAGTTGACAAAGCACCATGTCCACCACAGAGTACCCCCACACGAGCAGTTTGTAAAGCTACTGCAGTGCCCAAAGCACAAAGACCACCACATCTAACCCAAACTCCACGTTTAAAGCATAAGAGCAACTATTCTCAGGTCAGATTCCGTAGCTATGGTCCATACTCCTTTGCTGTTGCATCACTGTATTTACTCATACCAACTAATTTCGAATTTGAAGGATCCAATTGAAACTCCAATGGCACAACAGGTATGTTTTAAACCTGTTTCTTTAACTGGATTGTTGTTCTAACTTCTTGCTCTATGTTGATTTCAGTTTAAGTTGCATAAACAGTTATGTTCTCATGTGATGCACATTACAAGTGCTGCCAATGTTGTGTAGTTTCTCACACTTATATTTTGTCTATGCTGCTGTGTCTTAAAAATATATGAGTTGAACTGTGTCTCTATCTTGATTAGGGAACATAAACTAGAATGATATGGACAATACAGTGACCATAGTACATAGATATATGTTTGTTTCATGCTGTTATCCTGTCCACCTTACTACTGAACCGGTTTACCAAAATGAGTTTCGTATACTACAAGCTAAACCTGTGTTGTGTCTGCTTGTTTCTCTTGTAGTATGCAAACGGAATATTGGAGAAGAGCACCCCACTATGCAATGGTAGAGAAAGTAATGCAGATAAGGTTCAAGATAGTGAGAAAACCCTGTTAGTCTCCAAGAAAGGTGATAAAAATGATCTTGTAGACAGTGAGAAAACCCCACAGTCCTGCGTTGATGTAGTGTTCGAGTTACTGGCCAGTACCACTGGCACAAGCTCTTCGAACTCGCTGCCTGAATCACTTCGGCTTCTTCAGTCTCAGCTACAAGCTGAAAGGCATCAGTCAGCTGTGTTGCGGCAAGAAGCCGAAGGACTGAGGAAGTCCCTGCAGAATTCAGATGCGTACTTTCTTGTGCAACAGCAAGCGCTGGAGGATTTAAGCGCCAAACAAGAGAAAGTTAATAAGCTTGCTAAGCATCTTTCTAGCATTATGGGTACCCAGGATATTGTTTCTTGAGCTCTTCTGAAGTGGTTTCAGTTCTGGACTTGTTTTGCTGCGGCGTTTATATGCTGTTGTGTTCCCTATATTTGCACTGGTGGTGAACTTTGATGCCCAGTGGATGTAATATGTGTAATAGCCGTGATAGCCTAGCATAAGTTGCTTGCTTATTTATTTCCTTGTTGTCTTGTTTATTTGTTTGCTTGTAGTCAGTGCAGTTCTTTTTCTGCGGTTTGCTAGTGGCTGCAATAACCTATTTTTTTAAACTAGGCTACTATAAGCATGGGCTAATATTTACTGTAGTGACACTGGGCCTCCTACAGACCATAGAAATAGTGGGCCTTCTACAGGTTGTAAAAACAGTGGGCCTTCTACGGGTCGTAGAAACAATGGGCCTTCTACGGGCCGTATCATCAATGGGCCTTATACGGGCCGTATGATCGATTGGCCAAACATGGGCCAATAACAGGCCTCATTATGGCCGTAAACGGGCTAGAGTTGGAATCATCCATTCATGGGCCGACCATAATGGGCCATCGTTAATAGGCTGTATTTGATGACGCTATGCAAACGGCCCAACGAATTAATGGACCACAAACGGGCCGACTGTAACCACGGGCTGAATTTGGCCCACAAGCAGAAAATGACAGTAACGGGTCGTAAGTAAACGAATGCTGGAAATGAGCCCAAGAATAAATGGGCTCTGAGAAGGCCGAAAGATAACATGGGCTGGAAACGGCCCAACGGAATAACAGGTCGTTAATGGGTATAAAGTGATACACTGTTCATTACGGGCCAGTTTTACCACGGGCCGTTAATGGGCGTAAAGTGATACACTGTTCATTACGGGCCAGTTTCACAACGGGTCGTTAATAGGCCAAAAGTTACATAGGGCCTCATATGGGTTGAAAGACGTCATGGGCCATACATGGGCCATAAGTGAAAACGGGCTGGAATCATATTGAATGGCCCAGATGACGCTACTGGGCCTAATTCGGATAGGGCGTAACGGGCCTTGGGTTAGCGGGTTGTAAATGGGCTATATGCGAACAGGCCGTTAATAGGCTTTCCATGGGCCGGCCCACCACCTTTTGACCAAGTCAAATGGGTCGGCCTTTTCACGGGAATGGGCCTCTGTTGGGCCGTGCCACATGTCGACGTATCATAGGCGCCTATCTGACCCACTGACGAGCTGACACGTGTTTCGTCCGGCCAATAAGAATTTTACACGTGGAAATTTCCCATTGGTCAGGGCTGTTAACGGGTTATCGGATCCAAAGCCCGACCAGATAGCTTAACGGCGTTCTGTTACGGTGGATGCCACGTGTCGGTCACCCTTGATGAAAGCACTTCTGTGACGCGCGATTTATCGTCATGGAAGTGGACACTTCCGTGATGATAATTTTGGTAATGTCATGGAACACTTCTATGACAACACATGTATGACTATTTTGATTCTGTCATAAATATGTCATGGATGTACATGCATGACAAAAAACGCGACCTAATATGACAAACACGTATCATCACGGAAGTGTATTTTTTTGTAGTGTTTTCAGGTACCATATCCTAAACAGAACAAGCCAAGAGAGTCAGTCGACAATCTGGTAACCTGAACGTTGCTCTGGAGAGCGGAGCTAGCATCATAAGCAGCCTAGATAGCATCCCGCACCATCTTCATATTCTCCATCATAATGCCTGCATGGCGTATAGCTTCTTTGGCAGCACCCACTTCGTCTTCTAGGATGTGATGTGTAGCAAAAACTGAAGGTGGATCGGCAGGAGCATGTGCAGCTGACGCGGAAGGTCGAGCACTCGACAGCGGTATGGCGAAGGAGACAAAAGTCTGATTGGCATCGCCGGCGTCCTGAACCACCGATTCCGCAACCGGCGTCGACTGAAGCGTCTTGCCAGCGGACGTTCTCTTGTTTTTTCTCCCCAAGGGCCTCTATGGCTCGTCCTCATCATCGTCGGGGAGGTCAATGATGTTGGGAGCTGTAAAAAGATCAGTCGCCAAAATTTCATCGCCCGATTGGATAAATCACAGTTCAGTCGACAAAGGGAAGACATAATAATGAAGATTGTACCCAAATTGGAGGTGCCACGTCTTCCATTTCCTCATCCTCGTTTTTATAAGCTAAAGTCCTAGAGGTAGCGGCACTGCCGATTTCAAGATTCATTCAGTCAAACCAAAGTAAAAGCAAAAGAAAAACACTCACGCAGAAGCAACGGGAATGTCAATCTTGATTTTTGGCAGCGCCTTCCGAGTCTTCTGCACTACAACCTTGGACTGCTTTGGGGCCTTCTCAGTTGGTGCCGGAGAGGACGACCGAGGACGCTTTGACGACTGCCCAGTCTGAACGATCACCTTGTCACGGGCGCTCGCCGGATCTTGAGCAAGCTTGGATCGCCTTTCCCTGCGGGGAGGGGAGTCGACCTCTTCTTCATCACTCGGGTCGTCGCTCTCCTCGTCCCCCTCTCCGTCAGAATGCCACTCGCCACTTTCACCTCCGCTTGCCTCCCCCTCCGGATCCTGCTCCTGCTCTCCGTTGGGCATCGAGTACATTTCGGTAAGAGCCTGGAAGAAAACAAGCAGGGCAAAGTCAGTCGGTGAAGCATAAACAGTTGTACGAATAAATCAAGATTATAGTCGGTAATTCAGAATTGGACCTTGTCTGGTTCGTAGGATTGGTCGAGCGGAGGAATTCTCCTGGCTCCCCTGGGGTTATCCTTGTTTCTAGTGATACTCATCAGCCACCCCTCCAACATGATTTCGTCGACCTCCTCTGGATGGGTCCGAGTGGTCTCGTCAGTGCCTGAATACATCCACATCGGATGGTCACAAGCTTGAAGCGGTTGGATGCTTCGCCGGAGGAAGACCTCCAACAAATCCATACCAGTCACCCCATCACGAACAAGTTGAACTACTCGATCGACCAGCACCTTGACGTGTGCCTTCTCCTCCGGGATCTAAAGTGGAGGGCTTCCCCACTCGGGCCATGGAAAAAGGGGGAAGACCAGTCGACTGCCCTGGGGTCGGCTGGTCTTTGCAATTGAACCAGGTCGACTGCCATCCTCGGACCGAATCGGGAAGAGTCATGGTTGGGAAAGAACTTTTGCCCCTCATCTGAATCCCAAGACCCCCACACATCTGGATCACTTGTGTCTTCTTGTCACTCGGATTAGCCTTTTTGACCGACTGGGAGTGACATGTGAAAATGTGCTTGAAAAGGCCCCAGTGGGGTCGGCAACCCAAGAAATTTTCGCATAGAGACACAAAGGCAGCAAGGTCCACGATGGTGTTTGGAGTAAAATGGTGGAGTTGCGCCCCAAAGAAATTCAAGAAGCCTCGAAAGAAAGGGTGGGGAGGCAAGGAAAACCCGCGGTCGATGTGAGTGGCGAGGAGAACACACTCACCCTCACGTGGTTGAGGCTCAGTCTCGTTCCCCGGGAGCCGCGCCAATTCGTGGGGAATCAGTCCTCCCTCGACCAGGTCGTCGATGTCATCCTGATGGACCGCCGAGCGGATCCAGTCGCCCTGGATCCAGCCCGGCGGCAGGCCGGACCTCGAGGAAGATCTGCCCCGGCTGGACTTCTTCCCCTTTGCCTTCGCCGTCACCTTCTTTGCGCGCTCCAGAGCCACCGTCTTCTCTTTCCCCATCGCCACAGAAGGAGCTCGAATGGAACAGCGGCACTGGGGCGAGAGCAGGCGCAGCGGAGAAATCTGAGAAGGAGGAGGAAGAATGAGGGCGCACTATTCAAAAACCCCGGTCCGGCGCCTTATATGATGTTACTTCCGAGTGACTGACTTGTAGGCCCGGACAATCTTATCAAATCCCGCAACAGTCGCGCGCGCGATACGTGGCAAAAAAGGCGGCGCAGAAATCGAGGTGGCCCTGCCTTATCCAGCCCGATTACTGCGGCCTCCTCCGCCCCATGCGCTTCCCGAAATTCGAATCCCGCGAGATCCACGGATAGCAAAACAACTTGTCAGACAGAAGATCTCCTCCACATCAGCACTCGGAGCTCTTGCAGTAAAAGTTCACTCGACAAAAACAAGAATGGATCAAGGCGACTGGAAAAAAAGTTGATGTTACCACCTCGGTTCGTTGACCCAGGACCAGACACACCCGAAGTGCAAAAAATGAGTCGGAAGTATTTTTCAACTCCTTCCCCACTCAAACCCTGATCCATTCGGGGGCTAATGATGAAGACATGTACCTAGGGTAGGGTCACAGGCCTGACCTAGATACCCTCCCCAAGGACATCACTTTATCACCAGAAGCATTCGAAGAAGAATCATCTTTCAATCGACCATGAAGTGTTCCACTCGACAGACTTGAAGTCACTCGACCATGAAGACTATCTCTCGACCGCCAGAATATCTAAAGCCACTCCGCATTGCAACGGTCGGTCATTATGTAGCTTTAATGGTCATTATGTCACTTTATTCTTAGCGTTACCAGTAATGCCCTATCTTAATGTACTTTAAACCCTGCATAACTGAGGGCCGGAGGGGTCTGGCAAACTCTATATAAGCTACCCCCCTCCTCAGTGACAAGGGTTCGCACCCCCTGTAACTCACACGCATATAATCCAGTCGACCGCCTCCGGGCTCCGAGATGTAGGGCTATTACTTCCTCCGAGAAGGGCCTGAACTCGTAAAACTTGCGTGTACAACTTCTCCAAAGCTAGGATCTTGCCTCTACATCCCTACCCCCCATTCTACTGTCAGACGTAGAACCACGACAGTTCCTACATATTCTACGAAGATATTTATCGGTCAAACCGCATAACAACATACGTTGTTCCCTTTGTCATCGGTATGTTACTTGCCCGAGATTTGATCGTCGGTATCTTTATACCTAGCTCAATCTCGTTACCGGCAAGTCTCTTTACTCATTCCGTAATGCATCATCCCACAACTAACTCATTATTCACATTGCTTGCAAGGCTTATAGTGATGTGCATTACCGAGAGGGCCCAGAGATACCTATCCAACAATCGGAGTGACAAATCCTAATCTCGATCTACGCCAACTCAACAAGTACCATCGGAGACACCTGTAGAGCACCTTTATAATCACTCAGTTATGTTGTGACGTTTGGTAGCACACAAAGTGTTCCTTCGGTAATCGGGAGTTGCAGAATATCATAGTCATAGGAACATGTATAAGTCATGAAGAAAGCAATAGCAGTAAACTAACAATGATCAAGTGCTAAGATAACGGAATGGGTAAAGTCAATCACATTATTCTCCTAATAATGTGATCCCGTTTATCAAATGACAACTCATGTCTATGGTTAGGAAACTTAACCATCTTTGATACATGAGCTAGTCAAGTAGAGGCATACTAGTGACACTCTGTTTGTCTATGTATTCACTCATGTATTATGTTCCCGGTTAATACAATTCTAGAATGAATAATAAACATTTATCATGAAACAAGGAAATAAATAATAACTTTATTATTGCCTCTAGGGCATATTTCCTTCATCACAGCCCCCTACTACTCCCACCGCCGGCCAGGCCCTGTGGCGACGGCAGCCTCACATCACAGTCGAACCAGTGAACCCTTGTACTCCTCTTCGCATGAGCATCCACTGCCGCGTCTTCCCCGTCTCCTCCTCGTCCCCTTCCTAGGCCTCGCTGATGACCATCGCCCTGGTGCTCTCGCCGCAGCGTGGTCAACATGGTCAAGGAACGACTTCTGTCGGAAGAGTACTATACGTGGAGAGGCTGACAGCTGAAGGAAGTGCCTCCTTATTTCGTGGAAAATAATGATTCCTCCACCTGACAGCAGGGACCCACCGGATGGGCCAACGTATTTCCAGAAAAAAACATTTCCCCTGAATACTGGGACCCACCAGCTACATCTTCGCACGCAAGGAAGTGCGTCCATATTACGGTAAAAAATGATTCGCCCCCTGACTGCTGGGACCCACCACCTACATCTTCGCACGCAAGGAAGTGCCTGACAGTCGGGAGCCACCCGGTCGAAGCGTACGTAGCGTTGTCATTCTGGTCGCGAACGTGCACGTACATACTGTTCGATGTAGAGGCGCGCACGTGTGGTAGTAGAGGCGCGCACGTATCATGTACACGTACGTACAGCGGCCAGGGTGCAAGAAAGTAAATACGGCCACGTACGTACATACGGGCGGGGTCTCGAATGCCTACTCGCGCATATGTACGGCCAGGGCTCGTGTACATGGCTGGGTCGAAACGGAGAAATTGTGTCGTCATCGTGTTCATGGGGAGGCAACGGAATGCGTCGTCTTCATCGGGAGGCAATGGAACGCGTGCTGTTCATCGGGAGCCAACCGTCTTGGATGGAACAGCCGATGGAAACGAGGCCTGGCGTACCGCAAAATGGAGGAAACGGCCATGTGTTCGACCTGCCACGGTCGAAAGGGATCCTGCTCATCGGGAGGGGTCTGGCTTACCGCAAAATGGAGGAAACAGACCTCCTACGGTGGAAACGGGGTCCTGTTGTCGGGGGCTGGATGCGACATATGCCAAAGGATGGCTTATCATGGTGGGGGCGAGTAGAACGTCGCCGGTGCCTGGAAGCGGGATGAGGCGTAGACATGCACGCCGGCGAATCTTACCCAGCTTCGGGGCTCTCCGAGGAGATAATACCCCTACTGCTGCTCTGCGGGGTCTCCGCATGGTCGCTATGGAGATATGTGTACAAATTTGCTCCTCGAGCTGTGTTCTAGAGGTAGGAGAGGGCAAGGCTAGCTCTCCCCTCCTCTATGAAGTTGGTCTGGTGGAAAAAGGATCGAACCCTTTGCATGGGTGCTCTGGGGGTTTACATAGGCCTACCCCCCGGGGGTACAATGGTAATCTGACTGGGTGCGGGTCCCAGCCGTCTGTCTCTTAGGCCGCCGTCCTCTCCGCCGACTCCTGGGGGCCACCTCTGGTGGGCCCCGCCGACTGACCTGGCCACTGTAGCCGCGCCTCTGATGACGTTGGCTGGGTCGTGGGGGCGTGGCAACAGTGCCGCCGCCCGGTGGGCGATCACTGTCGCCACTCCCCGTCTTATCTGATTAATGGCACGTGGGACCCGTGGGAGGAGCTGGCCGACTCTCGGAGGCCGACTCCCACGGGGGCCGTCTTCGGGCGCTCTCGCCGTCTTCTATCTCTCCCGCTGACTGGCGGGGCCCGTCGTCCCTAGGCCGTACAGGCAGGCCAACGTGGGAACAGGGTTCCGCCGCTGGGGCGGACGTCAGGGCCGGTATGGCCACAGTGCCGTGCCGTACCGAAGATCTCCTCCGGTACGTCGCACTGTAGCCATACCCGCCCTTGGTAATCAGGGTAGGAGAGGGCTGTACTCCGGCCTTCCCCAGTACTGTCCTTCTTCCAGAAGGCGGAAGGTGATGAAGTCGCATGCCTCCCTGGAGTCGCCGATCGGGAGTCACAGCCGCCCCTAGGACTCGGCCATGAGTAGGTGTCGGTGATGCTGCGGCCGACTCCCAGAGTCGGCCGATCGTCTTGGGATTCTTGGAGGGGCGTAACCTGCCCCAATGTCTTGAAAGGTTCTGGGCCTCGGGTTTGCCTACCCGTGGCCCATTTCTCCGACACCTGTTGATCGGGAGGGGTGTGCCGTACAGCAAAACGGAGGAAACGGACTTGTGTTGGAGTGCTACGGTCGAAACGGGGGTCCTGTTCATCGGGAGGGGTGTGGCGTACCAAAAAACCGGACTCCACGAGATACTGTTCATCTTCACCGTCGACCTCCTCCAGCGTCCACGGGCTACTGTTCATCCACCATCGACCTCCTCCGGCCTCCACTTACGACTGTTCATCCACGGGCTCGTGTTCATCCAGCCTCCACCGCTCCTCCACGAGCTACTATTCAACCAGCCCTCGCCACGGGGTCCTGTTCAACCACCCCTCCACGGGTTACTGTTCATCCAGCCCTCCACCGGCTACTATTCAACCAGCCCTCTACCGGCTACTGTTCAACCAGCCCTCCACGGGGTCCTGTTCATCCAGCTCTCCACGGGGGTCCTGTTCATCCACCGGCTCGATCGATCGGGGTACTGTTCATCCAGCAGCAACGGCCTCTACTACCACGGGTTCCTGTTCATCCAACCCCCACCGGGAACTGTTCATCCAAACCCCCCAACAACGCTCACTGTTCATCCAGAGGCAGCATCGATCGGCTTCAGTTAGTAGCAGTAGCGAAGGAATCGCTCGATCGGGTTCAGTTAACAGCAAGGGATCGATCGATCGCTCGGGTTCAGTAACGCGTAGCCTGCAGTGCAATCGCTTGGGTTCAGTTAGAGCCCAACGCCTCGCACACACACACACACGCGCGTACGTACGAGAGAAACGTGCATCGCTCGGCCCCCGACCACCCACCGTTACTGGGAACTCCCCGATAGTTTCCTTTCCCTTGCTTCTACCATGGTTTTTTCCGTCAGGGATGGCCCAAAGAATGTCATGCAGCTGCGCCTCCGGCCCGCCCAGGATGAAAAGCCCATTTTCTGTCATGATTTTTTGTCATAGAAGTAGGACCCCACCACATCTATGATGATACCGGGTTTTGTCACAATTATTGTCATAGAAGTGTCATAAGTATGACAGAAAAAAATCCGTTCGGCCCAAAATGTCACGGATGTGTCTTTTTTTTGTAGTGATCTCTTGATTCTAAGTTGTTCATCTTTTCTTTTCCGGAGTTCCAAGTTTCTTTTTCTCGCTTGTATCGTCACGAAGTTCCATCTAAATCATCGCAAGGCTTTAGTCTTGTTATTTTCATCCTTCAATCATGTCTCATCATTCTTTTGTTACCGGAGTTCTTCACGGCGGTTCGTAAGGACTTAATTCATCCTTCAAGTGTTCATCAAGATTCTTGTTAGCGTAGATCAAATATCTTTTCCTCTTGCGTCTCGAAGTGCAATTAATTCTCCATATTCTTTTGAAGTGGAGTTTTGCATTTCTTCATTCTTCTCAGCTATTCAATCATTTGGTAGTGGCAGAAATTCACCTCAAGCTTTGAGATATTTGCATAAGCCCATGCAAATTAATTCTTTTGTTGTTGGTTTTCTCAACAACTCCGTTCAATCCTTCCTTCTAAGGATGCTTTCAATTCCGTTCGTGGTAGAATATGTCATTTTCTTCTTCGTTCTTTTCATTCAACTCTAATAATTCTTCCGGAGGCATTGTGTTGTCCCTCTCGTCAAGTATTGTTCAACTTGTCATGTTCATGTTCTATTCCATTCCGTGTTCAACTCGGACGCTACCCGAATTCCTTCGTTATTAATCCCTTTCTATCTTCTTCTAACCGGAGTGGTTCAGAGTCTTATCTTGTTCCTGAGCTTTTGATTCTCGTCATTTTCACCGTTCCTCTTTTCTAACCGAGTGCTCTCGGTCTTGTTCACCTTCTCTTTTGTGCTCTTATTCCTCCTTATCCTCTTTCGCTTCCGTCTCGTTCCTAAGATCTCGGGACGAGATCTCTTGTTACTGGAGGAGAGTTGTAACGCCCCGAGTGTGATGCGCGAGGTGTCTTCCAGTTATTCGTTGTCGTTCCCATGTCATCTGAAAGTGCGTTATATCGACTAGAGGGGGGTGAATAGGCGATTTTTATGAAATTCTTCATTGAGGAATTTGCTCATGAGGAAATTCCTTAGCGAAGAAATACTAGCAGCGGAATGAGTACTCAGAGGTAAACATAGCAGAATACATGCATGGTCATCATGATGAAATGAGGACAAACACAGAGTACAGAAAGCGTAAACACAGGATAGCACAAGATGAAGACAAACAGACTGAAGAAATTGAACTGAGGAAATTGAGAAAGTCTTCAGTCAAAGTCTTCAAACACAGATATGATAAACAGACAGCACACTACTGAGGAAATGAAAGAGTTGAGGAAATGGAACCAGTAAGCTTGGTGAAGACAATGATTTGGTAGACCAGTTCCAACTGCTGTCTCAGTTGCACATCTGGTTGGAGCGGCTGAGTATTTAAACTCGAGGACACCTAGTCCCGGACACACAGTCCTCACCGTATTCTCCTTGAGCTAAGAACACACAGTCCTCGCCCAATCACTCGTGGTAAGTCTTCAGGTGACTTCCAAACCTTCACAGACTTGGTCACTTGGCAATCCACAATTCCTCTTGGATGCTCTAGACCTTGACGCCTAACCGTCTGGAAGAAGCACAGTCTTCAAAGGTAACAAGCGTCGGATCCACGCAGGATCAATCTCTTCAGTGATGCTCAATCACTTTGGGTTTGTAGGTGTTTTGGGTTTTTGGGGTTTGGATTTCCTCACTTGATGATTTTCGCTCAAAGTCCTCGGAGGATGGGTTGCTCTCAAATGACAAGTGTCAAGTTCTCGCGGAGTAGCCAACCAGCTAGTGGTTGTAGGGGGCGGCTATTTATAGCCTAGGGAGCAGCCCGACATGATAAGACATAAATGCCCTTCAATGATATGACCGTTAGGTGGACAAGATATTTTAGGACAGCTGGCGTGTAGCACAACAACGGTCGGAAATTTGAGGTACAAATTCCTCAGGGCTATCATGTTCCTCACTGTGTAGGCAATTCGCACTGGCGAATTCCTAACTCCTCAGTCAGAGCAAAGTCCTCAGTGACCAGAAGAACTGCGTCTCTGTCACTGAAGAAATTGACTAAACTGTATGAGATTTCCAATGGCCTCACTCGAAGGGATTGGTAGGTGTAGGATTTGAGTTGAGCATCACATGGAAATTTTCTCCTTAGTATTTCCTCGACCCCCTTTAACAGTACGGTGTTTCCTATGACTCAAGAAAGAGAAAATGAAACTATGAAAACAAAAGTCTTCACGCTTCATGTTCCTCGAATGAATACCAAGTCTTCAAGGTCACACCAATTTCTTCACTTTCAAAGTCTTCAGAAAGTCTTCAGTATATCAAAGTCTTCAGTCGAAGAACTTCATTTTTAGGGGTCGACTTTCTCTGTAAATATCAAACTCCTCATAGACTTATAGACCTGTGTACACTCATAAACACATTAGATACTTAACCTATAAGTCTTCAATACACCAAAATCACTAAGGGGCACTAGATGCACTTACAATCTCCCCCTTTTTGGTGATTGATGACAACATAGGTTAAGTTTTCAACGGGGATAAATATATGAAGCGTAAAAACTGATATTGAGGAATTTGATTGCAAGATATAGAAGAACTCCCCCTGAATATGTGCATAGTGAGGAATTTGCTTTTGAAGCAATGCACACTTGAAGAGTTGAATCATGGAGATCTCCCCCTATATCTTGTAATTCATACACGCATTTGATATATAATATGAAGAATTTGAAATGCATGATGAAATATGGTGCCTGATGTAATTCAGCATGCGTGCAATAATATTAACGAGGAATAAGCATGCAGAATAGCGCATCAAGGTATCAAAGCATAGTGCAACAAAAGTATCAGCGCACCATCGGACTTAAGATTACAACTCGATCCAATAAAAGTTTTGGAAGAACGAGAGTTGTAACTTAAAAAAAACGAATAAGCCCTTATTATAGACCCACTTGAAGACTAACTCAGATTTCTCCCCCTTTGTCATCAAATGACCAAAAGGATCGAAAGCTGAGGACTAACGCCCCTGAAGATTTTCAAGTTGATGGAGGAGCGCCAGTGTTGTTGGGGTCGGTCGTTGAAGTAGGGCCTGCTGCAGTGTCGTCCAAATCTTCATTTTCATCAGTCTCACGCGATGAGGAATATGAACTGGCCACCAAAGAAGGAACTGGGACCTTCTTGTATTTCTTCGGAGGAGGTGCAGACCAGGCAAATTCTTCGTTGAGACCCATTTGCTTCAAATCATCAGCACTGTACACTTGAGATAGAACAGCCCAGGTGCGGTTGAGGGTATCATGAAGGTAGTAGTGGTTTTTCTTCACTGCATTGTGTGTGGAAGTCATGTTGTGAAGAATTGAACCAAACTGACGCTTGACCCATTTGTGATTGCGATCAACCTTTTGATGAAGACTGAGGAGTAACTCACGGTCAGTCATCACCCTGGGTGCTGTGGCTTGAGGATTTGGCTTGGCAGTGTTTGGCAACAGAGTCATGTGTGGCAGAGTCATCATTGGTGGAGTAAGATGCAGCTTTGCAAAATTGACCATCCAATGGACGAATGCCTTCATCTATCACAGCAGTGGCCTTGCCTTTTTCTTCAGCTAAGGAAAATGTCCATTTGAGGACTTCAATGGGAGGCAAGTAGCTGCAGTGGTTGAGCGTTTCAGCTTTGTAGTTGAGTGAAGACCTTATCCTGATGAATTTCATTATCCAAGGTGCATAAGGCTTCAGCTCAAACAGTGGCATAGCAATGTTGGCCAGAGTCCTCATGAAGAAATCATGGAAGTTGACGGGAACGCCATGAATGATGTTGAAAAGCAGATTCTTCATGATGCCAACGACTTCTTCATCAGACGAGTCGTGGCCTTTGATGGGACTCATTGTCTTCGTCAGAATGCGATAGACAGTCCTTGGCACATACAGCAATTCCTTGACGAGGAAATTGGTTCTAGGAGCTTGCCCTGGCTTCAAAGGCTTCATCAGTACTTGCATATAATGATTTGAAAGCTCAGGTTCGTTGTACACACAGCGAGCATCTTCAGTGGGTGGACTCAGAGGAAGGACCCGAAGCAATTCAGATGCAGGGGCCGTATAATGGGTGTTCTCAGTCATCCAGTCCAAAACCCATGAATTGATATCTTCAGAGTTGTCGGTGATGTGCAACATTGCATAGAATTGAAGAATAAGTTCTTCATTCCAATCGCATATATCTGTGCAGAAATTGAGCAGCCCAGCGTCGTGAAGAACACTGAGCACTGGCGTGAAGCACGGCAAAGACTCCATATCCACGTGAGGAATATGAGCATGGTCGAAGACTTTGTCTTTGTTGTAAAGCACTAAGGAATAGAAATTTGCTTGGCTGGCAGTCCAGAAACGCCTCTTCCTTACGCGAGCAGAGTCATATGGGTTGTATTCAGTGAAGAACACGTGCTCGCCATAGAAGTCTTCAGCCTTGAATTTCTGTTTTCGTGAGAACGGATCCTTTGGCCTTGGCAGAGGAGTGTCAGTGAGTTGCATCACGACCTTAGGAATAACGATCTCAGGTTCTTCAGGCTGAGGAATTTCAGGATTTTCCTCAGGTGCAGTCACCTTGTCTGTATCAGCAGCAGTTTCTTCAGCACTAGTGGCTGGAATTTCTTCATTCACAGATGCAGTGGGATGAGTTTCTTCAGAGCCCAATTTTACTGTTGGTGAAGGAGAGTGAGGAATTTGCTGCAGGGGAGTGAAGAGTGGGGAATTGGGATGCTGACTTTCCCAAAAGTCGTCATTCATCACTGGAGTGGTGCTTCCAATATCCACATCTTCATCAATTTCTTCAACACCAGCCTCTTCAGCATCAAACTGAGGCATTGGTGATGAGACCATTGGGGTTGAAGGGATTGCATCCGCTTCAATTTCTTCATCAATCTGCTCTGACGAAGCAGCAGATTGAGTTTCTTCATCTGATCCACTTGGGATCTCATAATCTTCACCAAAAGGAACAAGGTCCTTTGATGGCACGGAGGAGATAGGAACGGCATAAATGGGATTTGCAAACGAGCTTGTCATCGGCTTCATCTTCTTGGGAGGTGAAGATTCTGAAGCATTTTATGCCTTCCTTTTCTTCATAGCAGCTCGTTCTACAGCCTTTGTCTTCTTCACATCCAATGCAGATGGAAGAATTGGAGTTGGCGTAGGCGCAGGTTGAGCTGAGGAATCTGGTTGATTTTCCTCAGGCGCAACTGATGCAGTTGCCCTGGTTTCTTCAATTTCTTCAGGCGCACCACTAGTGGATGCCCTGGCAATTTCATCAGCGGCTGGAGCAGAGTCATCAGCCTTGGAACTAGCATTTTCTTTAGCAGCCTGAACTTCATCAGCGGTGCTGGCATGTTCTTCAGTTTGCTGAACAGATGCTTCAGCTTGAGGAATTTGTGGCGTTGAGGCTGCACCCTTGGTGAAGGTATTAGTCAGCCTCACAAATCTGACATTGGCTCCTTGCCAATCAGCATAGTACGAGTCAAAGTTGTCGCTGAGGGCTTTGATCTCAGCTTGCATCTTGACAAGTTCCTCAGGCTTCATTGCGAGAACATTTTTCTTCAGTAGCTTCTCTTTGTGGTACTGCGATTTCTTGATCTCTCTGGCCTTATCATATTTCCACTTCTCCTCTTGGATGAAGTGAGTCAACATGTGACTTTGACCAGGTGTCAGCTTGAAATCAGGCATAGGTGTGTGAGGATCCTTATGCCAGAGATCAATATAATCTAGGATCGCCTTTGGATCCAATAGCAGGGGCACAGGTGTGCCTTTGGCTTTAGCAGCCCGTTCTTGTCGGTCCCTGATGATTTTAGTAAGTTCTTCTTCATCAGCTTCATCATCATCAGATGGCACAGTGAAGACTACCTGCTTCTTCTGAGGACTTGTGCGAGTGCCGCGTCCAGCAGTAGCCTTTTTCTTCAGCAGTGAGGGTCTTGCTGAGGAATTTGGTACAGCTGAAGAACTAGCTAAGACACCAGAGGCAATAGAGGTGCCAGTCGTCCTTTGGCATGAGGCCAGATGCACGGGTGTTGAGGACTTTGTCGGGACAGCTGAGGACTTTGGTGGAGCAGGAGCAACATGAGGAATTTGCTTTGAAGATTTTGAAGATTCTGGCCGTGAGGGCGCAGCTGAGGAACTTGGCCGTGAGGGCATTGAAGATGAAGCACTTGGCTTGCGAGTGGGCTTCTTTAGCATCGCTCTCTTTGGCTTGACCGAGGCCTCAGTGGCAGCAACAGCAGCAGAGTCTTCATTGAATTTCCTCACTGCTTCTCTGGCTTGCCTTGCCAGTTTAGCTTGGCGCTTGGCCCATTCTTTAGGAAATTCCTCACCACGCTTGATGTTGGTGGGATCAGCCAATTGGCCAAGTGCCAATGGAGGTCTTTGGCATGGAGGGTTTACTGCGAATTTCTTCATGTACTTTGGAGTAACATATCTGTATTCCCTCCATTCACGTGCCCATCTCCTTTCAATCCTCTGGATTCGCACCTTGCGCTGATTTTTTATCTTCTTTGCCAAACTTGGCTTCATCAGGCGTGCAGTACTCATCATAGATGTCCTTAGGTATTTCAAAAGCTGTCATAACCTTAGGCTTCTTTCCTCCTTTCTGTGGCCTTTTACCTTCAGCCATTTGCTTCAGATGAGGAATTTGAACAATAGAATTCTCTGAAGAAGTATGCAACTTTTCTTCGAGGAACGCTGCAAACGAGTTAAGTTGATGAGAACCTAAAGATTCAGCAGCGGACATGTGTACCTGTGAACAGAGTATAGTTGCGAGGAATTTGAAGAGGTCATATGCGTTGTCAGAGGGTTTTTCATAAAGAACAAGTTTGAGGAATTTGACAAGATTCGTCTTGAGGGATTTCACTAAGCGCTTTATATCTTAGGTTCCAGAGTTGTATAGATCGAAGATCCACACAATTGAGGAATCTTTGAAGAAATTGATGCTTAGGGAAATGAATCAAGAACAGATAACATATGAGGTGTTTTGTGTGTGAGGATTTCAAGAATAAAAAAACACCTTTGAAGATTTTGTAGAGAAATTTCGAATCAAAGAGGGTAGTAAAACTAGCTTTTAATTACCCTGAACGAAGAACACGACGAACTGGGAGTTGGAACAGTGAAGTTCGTCGATGCAGATCTTCCATGCCCTAACTTGGCGGAGGAAGACGTCTACGGCGGCGGCGGAGGTGAAGATTTCCGCGGTCGGTGCGAGTACGACGGCGATGAGGTCGAGGCAGTGAAGCTCTTCCTCACCGGCGACGATGGAGTAGCGAGGCGCTAGGGTTTGGAGAGCTCGAGCGAGGGAGTGAGATCGAGCGGGGTAAAAGAAGTGAGGATGGCGAAGGGGGTATTTATAGCCGCGGTGAAAAACTGCTCGTCCGAAGATTTAGGACGAATGTGCCCCTGGCCGTTCTCCTTCTTGCGACATGTGTCACCCACGTACTGTGTGGTGGAGATCGTGTAAGATCGTGGGTGGATAAAGTAATCCATCGTGGGATGCGGAACGGTTTGAGCGGCAAAACCGAAAGTTTGGATAAGATTAGTTTTAACATTCCGTTCGCAAATTCTTCAGCTGACAAGGACACAGTGAAGAATTTGAACGAGTTTCAAATAGAACGCACATGAAGAATTTGTGAATAGATTGGATTGAGTATAGCATAGAGGGGAAGGGTCCGATCACATTCACTTAGCAGAAAAGTTCCAACTTGAAGGAATAGCTATAAGTGAATGTTGTAGAGGACATAAACTCATACATATATATATAGCCAATGAAGAAAAACGACGGTACAAGTGAAGACTTTGTAAAGTTTGAAGAATTTGAAAAACTGAAGAATTTCAAATGTTGAGGAAAAACTCAAATTGAAGATTTTCAACTTTTGTGGTGGCGTGACCCACCGTGTAAGAATGATGATTTCAGACACCGCGTACAATTGTCGTAGGGTTCTGAGAATCAAATTCTTCATTAATTTCTTCACACTTAGAGTGTTATTCTTCATTGATTGAAGAAAAACGTTTCTTCATGTGTTGCACATCTAAGTCATCAATTTTGCATAAGTGTTAGGATGAGTGCCTTTTCAAAGTACATTCAAAGATTCTAAGATATTT
This sequence comes from Aegilops umbellulata, assembly GCA_032464435.1. Taxonomy (NCBI): domain Eukaryota; kingdom Viridiplantae; phylum Streptophyta; class Magnoliopsida; order Poales; family Poaceae; genus Aegilops; species Aegilops umbellulata. Next base: position 105,763,762 of record CP136054.1, read on the forward strand.
AGCTCACACCGCAACTTGCAAAATCTCTTCTCATCCAAGGGCTTAGTGAAGATATCGGCTAGCTGTTCTTCAGTCTTCACATGCTCAATAGAAATGTCGCCCTTCAACACATGATCACGAAGAAAATGATGACGAATCTGAATGTGCTTTGTCTTCGAGTGCTGAACTGGGTTGTGAGCAATCTTGATGGCACTCTCATTGTCACAGAGGAGAGGCACATTCTTCACGTTGATGCCATAGTCCTTGAGCGTTTGCTTCATCCATAGCAGTTGAGCACAGCAAGAACCAGCAGCAATGTACTCATCTTCAGCAGTAGATAGTGATACACAGTTCTGTTTCTTCGAGGACCAACAGACCAAGGATCGTCCGAGGAAATGACAAGTACCAGATGTTGACTTGCGGTCCACACGGTCACCAGCATAGTCAGAGTCTGAATATCCAATGAGATCAAAATTCGAGCCCTTGGGATACCATAATCCTAGTGTTGGTGTGTGAGCTAGATATCGAAGAATATGCTTCACAGCCTTATGGTGTGATTCCTTCAGTGCGGCTTGAAATCGTGCACACATGCAAACACTAAGCATTATATCTGGCCTAGATGCACATAAGTACAATAAAGAACCAATCATGGAGCGGTATACCTTATGATCGAAGTCAGTACCATTTTCATCAGTGCATAGTTGACCCTTTGTGGGCATAGGAATTTTGATGCCTTTGCAATCTTGCATGCCGAATTTCCTCAGGACATCCTTGAGGTATTTCTCCTGAGATATGAATATGCCATTGCGCTGTTGACGAATTTGAAGAGCTAAGAAGAATTTCAACTCTCCCATCATAGACATTTGATATTCTTCTCTCATCATATAGGCAAATTCATCACTATAACGTTGGTCAGTACATCCAAAGATAATATCATCAACATATATTTGGCACACAAACAGTTCACCATCATATGATTTAGTAAAGAGAGTGGGATAGAGTGAACCGGGTGTGAGGCCTTTCTTCAATGTATCATGCCACGCCCGTGGGGCCTGCTTGAGGCCATAGAGGGCCTTGTTAAGTCTGAAGACTTTGTCAGGATGCTTTGGATCTTCAAAACTTGGTGGTTGAGCAACATATACTACTTCCTCAAGCTTACCATTGAGGAATGCACTTTTCACATCCATTTGGTGTAAGATGATATCATGATGGTTAGCATAAGCAAGCAATATGCGAATAGCCTCAAGTCTAGCAACAGGTGCAAAAGTTTCATCGAAATCAATTCCTTCAACCTTTGTGTAGCCTTGAGCTACTAGTCGTGCCTTATTCCTCACCACAACACCATTTTCATCTTGCTTGTTGCGGTAGATCCACTTTGTGCCAATGATGTTATGCTTGCGAGGATCGGGACGATCGACTAATTCCCATACGTTGTTGAGCTTGAACTGATGTAATTCTTCTTGCATGGCCTGAATCCACTCAGGCTCCAGAAATGCTTCATCTACCTTAGTGGGCTCTGTGATAGAGACAAAAGCAAAGTGCCCACAAAAGTTAGATAGATGTGAAGCTTTTGAGCGTGTGAGAGGACCTAGTGCTCTAATGTCATCGATGATCTTCTCCACTTGCACTTCTTTTGCAACGCGAGGGTGAGCTGGTTGTCGTTGAGGAATTTGATCAGCATTTTCTTCACCATCAATTTCCTCAGCATTTTCTTCAGGTGAATCAGCTCGACGTTCTTCACGTTCTGGAATGAATTCTTTAGCAGATTCTTCAGTAGGAATAACATCTTCAGTAGCCTTGTGCTTGATTGAATCCTTAGGTGCAGGTTCATCTAACACAGAAGGTAGGTGCTCTCTTTGCGAGCCATTAGTTTCATCGAACTGCACATCTACAGTTTCAACAATCTTGTGAAGAACATTGTTGAAGACTCTGTAGGTGTGCGAGTCCTTTCCGTAACCAAGCATAAAACATTCATGTGCTTTCGGTGCAAATTTAGAGTTGTGATGAGGATCTCTAATCCAGCATTTAGCACCGAAGACTTTGAAATAACTCACATTGGGTTTCTTGTCAGTGAGGAGTTCATAGGCAGTCTTCTTGAAGAATTTGTGAAGATATACTCTGTTGATGATATGGCATGCAGTATCAATTGCATCAACCCAGAAACGACGAGGGGTTTTGTACTCATCGAGCATAGTGCGAGCCATCTCAGCAAGAGTCCTGTTCTTGCGCTCCATGACGCCATTCTGTTGAGGAGTATAAGGAGCAGATAACTCATGAGTAATTCCAAGTTCATCAAGATAGTCATCGAGACCCGAATTCTTGAAATCAGTGCCATTGTCACTTCTGATGTGCTTAATCTTCACACCAAAGTTGGTTGAAGCCCTCGAGGAAAATCGTTTGAAGACTTCCTGCACTTCAGTTTTGTTAGAGACAAGGTGTACCCATGTGTATCGACAGTAATCATCAACAATAACAAAGCCATATTGAGATGCTTCATTCGAAATAGAGGAATAATGGTTAGGACCGAAGAGATCCATGTGAAGCAATTCAAATGGATGAGTAGTGGTCATGATAGTCTTCGCTGGATGCTTGGCCTTTGTCATCTTTCCAGCTTCACAGGCACCGCACAAGTGATCCTTGAGGAATTTGACATTCTCAATGCCAATGACATGCTTCTTCTTTGCAAGCGTGTTCAAGTTCCTCATGCCTGCATGACCAAGTCGTCGATGCCATAGCCATCCTTCTGAAGCTTTTGCAAGTAGGCACACGGCTGGTTGTGAATCTGCAGAGAAATCAACAATATACAAGTCTCCTCTCCTAAAGCCTTCGAAGACTTTGGAATAGTCAGCTTCCATAATCACAACACAACGATACTTGCCAAAGACAAAAACCATATCAAGATCACAAAGCATTGAGACAGACATAAGATTATATCCTAAGGACTCAACAAGAATGAATTTGTCCATGTGTCGATCCTTTGTGATAGCAACCTTACCAAGAGCCAATACCTGACTTTTGCTTTTATCAGCGAAGATGATATGCTTCATGTGTGATGCCGATAAGGGAGCATCCATCAACAGATTCTTGTCACCAGTCATGTGATTTGTACATCCACTATCAAGTACCCATTCAGTGGCTTTGGGTTGATCATCCTGCAGATGAATTAGTGCAACTTACGACCTCATATACTTCAGCAGTGAAGAATATGATATCACAATTCATCAGATCAATTTCATCAAGTAGTAGACAGATAAAGCAGAGGGAGGACGTGTGAAATGGAAGTTCATTTCATCATGGTTAGCATGCGTCCTTTCAGGCATTTTTGTTAGGTCCCCAGCAAATTCTTCGGACGTTATTGCACGTCTGGAGACCTGACCCTGCAGAAGGGATTAGTTCTTTTTCTTCACCACCCACATCTGAAGGGGTGGCAAAGAGTTCATCACTCTGCGAGCTCCATATGAGAATGGTGGCAAAGCAGCCAAACCATTTCATTTCACACAAGAGGTGTTAGGGTAAGCATATGCATAAGTAGAGAAATTCTTTGAGGACTTATGAACATAATAATTTGAAGAATAATGCTCATATTTATAGCCCTTGGCTCTTCCCTGCGAAACAGAGTTGTTAGCACGATGATGTTCATATGAGGACTTTGATACATGTGAGGAATTTGATCCCCTTGAGGAATTTGGTCCGTATGAGGACATGGATCCATATGAAGAATTTGGTCCATATGAAGAATTTGATCTGGGGTTCCTTTTCTTCACAGGTGGTGTCATGAGGACATTCACCTGAAGACTTTCAAGGTGCCTTTTGGGAACCCAGATTTTCTTCACAGGGGAACCGTTCCTGCAGTTAGTGCCAACATATCTAGCAAATACTTCACCATTCTGATTTTTGAACAGTTTATAGTTGGAGTCAAAAGACTCATCAGAAGAATGAGAAGATTCACATGTATAGCTAGATAAATTAGATGGATCAACTGGAGGTCCCTTTGCAGCAACCCATGATGTTTTGGGGTACTGCTCAGGCTTCCAATATGTACCATCAGCATTGAGTTTCCTCTCAAAGGCAATACCCTCTTTCCTAGGATTCCTGTTGAGGATTTGCTTTTTAAGCACATCACAAAGAGTCTGATGCCCTTTGAGGCTTTTGTACATGCCTGTTATGTACAATTCCTTCAGTCCTGCATCGTCAGTAATACTAGCAATGTCCTCAGATGAGGAATTAGTGATAGCAGAGGCAGGTGAAGAATTTGTAATATTTGAAGCATTTGAACATTCAGGTGAGGAATTAGCAGATTCTCGTTCAATGCATTTTAAACATGGAGGAATGAATTCTTCCTGAGCGGCGCTGATTTGTTGAGCAAATAATGAATTGCGCTCCTTCTGAATATCTTCATAACTCTCTCTTAGCTTCTCAAGATCTTGCTTCTTTTGAAGATATTCATAAGAAAGCTTCTCATGATCAGATAAGAGAGTGTTATGATGATTTTGAAGGTTGTCAAACCTGGTCTGAAGTCTCTGAAGATTTTCAGTTAAGGCCTTAGTGCGATCCAATTCTTCACCCAACATATCATCACTTTTGTCTAGCATGTTTTGAACCTTTTCAAAAGCCTTTTGTTGTTGCACAGCAATCTTAGCAAGTTTAGAGTAGCTAGGCTTAAGATTTTCATCAGATTCATCATCGCTAGATTCAGAGGAGGCGTATTTGAGTACCTTGGCACCCTTTGCCATGAAGCAATAGGTGGGAGCGTAGTCATCACTGCTTTCATCAGCCTTGTTGGTGAGATCACTTTCTTCAATGTTGAAGATGGATTTGCTGATGAATGCAGTAGCGAGGGCTAGGCTTGCCACACCAGACTCAGAATCTTCAGATTGTTCCTCTTCCTCATTTTCTTCAGATTCAGCCTCAGAGTCCATTTCCTTGCCAATGAATGCCCGAGCCTTCTTGGAGCTGCTCTTCTTGTGAGACGAAGACTTTGAGGATTTTGATGATGAAGATTTTGAGGACTTCTTTTTTTTTCTTCGCATCATCAGAACTGTAATCCTTGTATTTCTTCTTCTTTGATTCCTTTTCCCACTGAGGACAATCTTGAATGTAATGTCCTGGTTTCTTGCACTTGTGACAGAGCCTCTTTTTATAGTCACTGGATGAGGAATCATTGCTCCTTGAGGGTTTTCCAAAGCGACCACGTCTTGCGAACTTCTGGAATTTCTTCACAAGCAGTGCTAGATCACGACTCAGTTCTTCAAGATCACCAAGGCTGCTACCAGAGTCTTCATCTTCAAACTCAAATACAACCTTGGCCTTCAGTGCACGTGATCTGCTATAGCTTGTACCATAGAGATCTCTCTTCTCAGCAAGCCGGAACTCATGAGTGTTTAGCCTCTCAAGGATATCAGCGGGGTCAAGTGACTTGTAATCACCACGCTCTTGTATCATCAGTGCCAGAGTGTCAAATGAGGAATCAAGCGATCTCAGCAATTTCTTCACCACCTCATGGTCGGTGATGTCAGTGGCACCAAGTGCTTGAAGCTCATTTGAGATGTCAGTGAGGCGATCGAAGGTTTGCTACACATTTTCATTGTCGAGTCTTTTGAAGCGGTTGAAGAGATTGCGAAGAACATCAACTCGAGACTCAAGCTGAGTTGACACTCCTTCATTGAATTGGATAGCCTATCCCAGATAAGCTTTGCAGTTTCCAAAGCGCTCACTCTGCCATACTGACCCTTACTCAGATGGCCACATATGATATTCTTCGCTTGGGAATCGAGTTGCTTGAATCACTTCACATCGGTAGCGTTCAGTGAGGGAGTCACGGAGGGAACACCATTTTCCACAACGTACCAGAGATCGTTATCAATTGCCTCAAGATGCATTCGCATCTTATTCTTCCAGTAGGGGTAGTCCGTCCCATCGAAGGTAGGACACCCAACAGAGACCTTGATCATACCTGCGGTCGACATAACTAAAACTCCAGGCGGTTAAACCAAAATCACACAGAACAAGGGAGTACCTTGCTCTGATACCAATTGAAAGTGCGTTATATCGACTAGAGGGGGGTGAATAGGCGATTTTTATGAAATTCTTCACTGAGGAATTTGCTCGTGAGGAAATTCCTTAGCGAAGAACTACTAGCAGCGGAATAAGTACTCAGAGGTAAACATAGAAGAATACATGCATGGTCATCATGATGAAATGAGGACAAGCACAGAGTACAGAAAGCGTAAACACAGGATAGCACAAGATGAAGACAAACAGACTGAAGAAATTGAACTGAGGAAATTGAGGAAGTCTTCAGTCAAAGTCTTCAAACACAGATATGATAAACAAACAGCACACTACTAAGGAAATGAAAGAGTTGAGGAAATGAAACTAGTAAGCTTGGTGAAGACAATGATTTGGTAGACCAGTTCCAACTGTTGTCTCAGTTGTACATCTGGTTGGAGCGGCTGAGTATGTAAACTCGAGGACACCTAGTCCCGGACACACAGTCCTCACCGTATTCTCCTTGAGCTAAGAACACACAGTCCTCGCCCAATCACTCGTGGTAAGTCTTCAGGTGACTTCCAAACCTTCACAGACTTGGTCACTTGGCGATCCACAATTCCTCTTGGATGCTCTAGACCTTGACGCCTAACCGTCTGGAAGAAGCACAGTCTTCAAAGGTAACAAGCATCGGATCCACGCAGGATCAATCTCTTCAGTGATGCTCAATCACTTAGGGTTTGTAGGTGTTTTGGGTTTTTGGGGTTTGGATTTTCCTCACTTGATGATTTTCGCTCAAAGTCCTCGGAGGATGGGTTGCTCTCAAATGACAAGTGTCAAATTCTCGCGGAGCAGCCAACCAGCTAGTGGTTGTAGGGGGCGGCTATTTATAGCCTAGGGAGCAGCCCGACATGATAAGACATAAATGCCCTTCAATGATATGACCGTTAGGTGGACAAGATATTTTAGGACAGCTGGCGCGTAGCACAGCAACAGTCGGAAATTTGAGGTACAAATTCCTCAGGGCTATCATGTTCCTCACTGTGTAGGCAACTCGCACTGGCGAATTCCTAACTCCTCAGTCAGAGCAAAGTCCTCAGTGACCAGAAGAACTGCGTCTCTGTCACTGAAGAAATTGACTGAACTGTATGAGATTTCCAATGGCTTCACTCGAAGGGATTGGTAGGTGTAGGATTTGAGTTGAGCATCACATGGAAATTTTCTCCTTAGTATTTCCTCGACCCCCTTTAACAGTACGGTGTCTCCTATGAGTCAAGAAAGAGAAATGAAACTATGAAAACAAAAGTCTTCACGCTTCATGTTCCTCGAACGAATACCAAGTCTTCAAGGTCACACCAATTTCTTCACTTTCAAAGTCTTCAGAAAGTCTTCAGTATATCAAAGTCTTCAGTCGAAGAACTTCATTTTTAGGGGTCGACTTTCTCTGTAAATATCAAACTCCTCATAGACTTATAGACCTGTGTACACTCATAAACACATTAGATACTTAACCTATAAGTCTTCAATACACCAAAATCACTAAGGGGCACTAGATGCACTTACATCATCCGCTTGCGTGTTGCATTTTGCCATGTCATCATGTGCATTTCATCTGCATGTTATTCAAAACTTGCATCCGTCCGGGTCTCCCAGTTTTCTCTGTTGTCCGTTTCGGCATCCGACACTCTCACATGCACCCGTTGCACCTCTCAGATCTCGTTTCGTGAGCGGGAGAAAAACATTCTCGGAATGGGCAGAGATTTGCCGAGTAGCCTTTGTATATCACCGGTAGACCGCCTGTCAAATGTTATTCCATTTGGAGGTCGTTTGATGCCCCAACGGTTAACCGCGTTAACCGCCGAACCCCCTTACTCTTTGCAGCCCAGCACCCGTTCATAGCAGCCCACTAGCCCATCTAAACCCCCTCCATGCTTTCCATCGTTCGATCACGATCGTGTGGGCAAAAACCACACCTCAAAAATCCTCTCCTAGCTCCCTCTACCTATAAACAGGCCTCTCCCGTCCAAATTCGTGGACAAACCCTAGCCTCCTCTTCCCCGCCGCCGGACGCGTCCGCCCGTACCGGACACGTCCACCGGCCACGTCGCCCGGCCTATCCCGCGCCACCACATCGCCCTCCCTGCCACGCGCAGCCACTAGGGAGCTGCCACGCGTCCCCAGCCGACCTCCCACCGCGTCGGGCCCTGCGGGCCTAGATCCGTCCCGCTAGGCATGCCCGAGCGCCGCCGCCCGTCCCGTCTCCTAGCTCCAGCCCCGCCGCCTGGGAGCTCCCCACCCCCGCCAGTGCCTCCCGCTCCCCTTCGTCACCGTCAGCGCCGCCCACCACCACCAGCACCGAGCCACCGCCCCCACATCGTTTGCACGCCGCACCTCGCGCACTTCGTCCCCAGTCGCCTCCCGCCCAGATCTCGTGACCCCGCGGCCCTCCGCCGCCTCTCCCGCTTGCCGCCGGCCAGATCAGGCGAGATCCGGCCCGGAGTAGCCTCGCCGCCACATCTTGAGCTCGCCGGAGCCGCACTCGAGCCGTCGTTGACTCTTTCCCTCGAGGTCTATTTTTTCCTCCAAATCCCTAGAAAAATCATCGATGTGTGCATCTTTTACTGCTCATAACTTTGTGCTCGTTTCTCCGATTAGAGTGCATAATTTGTCAAATTGTTCACCTCAGAGTTCTCTACACACTAGTGACACTTGCATGCATGTTACTATTCATTTTGATGCCTTAATCATCATTGCAAAAGTGCTAAATGTTATAACCTGCTGGAAGTTGTCATAACTTGCTGATTTGGCTTTTTCATAGCATTTTGTGTGTATATATTTTGAGCATCATGTCAACATGTTTTAGGAGCATATTTATGCCATATTTATAGTGATGCAATCCATGTATTTTTAGGTGTCTTGTGGTGAGTGCATCAATCTTGAAAAGAAAGGCACTTGTTGTTGCTGATTTCTGTGACTTGATGATTTCTGCCAAGTCTGTGAACCTGTTATCATTTGCATACTTGGCATGATGTTTTGAGCACGTTCTAGGGGTTTCTAGCAGTAGCTCAGTGTTCATGTTGTGTAGTGCTCTACATTTAAATGTTTCCATGCCCTTTAATGCCTCATATATGTTCTGTAGTATATGTTTTCATTGCCATGAACATGCCTAAATGATGTTCCAGTTTTCTGTTAACTTCATGATGCCATGTTGTGAGCTTGTTATTAATTAGTCTATGCCTCTTTTGGGGACGCTCCAATTACATGAACTGAAGTATGCTATGAGTACTTTGTCCACATGCCAATTTTGATAATTTTTGACTTCATATGACCTATGTTCCAAGCTTGCAAACATGCTATGATGAGGTTGTTGTTTTAAAGTTTGTTGAAATTGTTACAACATTCAAACTTGTCTTGATGGTTCCCACTAGTCCATGAGTCATATGTTTATGATGCCTTGATATTATTTGCTCCTTGTTATGTTTAATTTGATGCCATTCCCTTGGTTGTCATATAACTTTCTGTAGTTTGTCTCTTTCTTGCTGTCAAGTTGCCATCATGCCAAATCTGTCAACCTGTTAACAGCATGTTCTATTTTGCAAGAATCATAATGATTGCCCCATACATCATATGAACTTGTGCCCTTGGACTAAGTTGAAGTATATCATGTCTTCTACATGCCCATTTCTTTTGCATAAATATTAAAGTTGCTATGCTCGCTGTTATGTTCCTCCAAATTCAGCGTCGTAATGTTATTGTTTTGCATTCCTAGATTTCCTCCAAAGTCTGAGAATCTGTTTTTAACTTGCAATCTTGTCTTGATGAATGCCATTGATCTAGGGGTTATATGAAGATTCTTAGTAATAATGTTTTGCCATGTTTAACCTGTACTTTAATGCCATGCTTTTTTTGCCATGATATGGCACTGTATCATCATTGTTTCATGCCTCTAATATGTCAACATGTTATTTCTGCTCACATGTATGCCCTGTTTTTCACCAAGTCATAATATGTGTTGTTAAGTTGCTTTTTGCATTGATCATGTTAGTTTAATATTGACTCCTATGAACCTGAACCTTAATGATATTTGAAGTATGTTATCTGTACTTTGAGTGCATATCATGTTTATGCCCATATGTTTCTTGTAGTATGTTGTTTCCTTGATTGCAAACTGCTTAGTTGCTGCTTTGGGCAGGTTGTGTTTGAAACTTGTATTGAGTGTATCTGTTGAACCGTTGCTCCGTTTTGAGCGTGCTCTATAGGAAACATGCTTCGTTTTGCATGTAGTTTCATGTTGCCTTGTTGCATCCTTGTTTTGGAGTGTTTGTGATGGTGTTTTGCTTGCATTTGCATCAATGTCATGTTTAACTTGTTTTGCCACTGGTGCCCGTCGGTCCTAAACAAACGGTTTTTAACCCCTTTCCGCGATGGCATTTGGGACCGTCGCCAAGTGAGTGTGTGCAATAGGGTGTCCTTCCCACACAAGCCAGAAACCGTCGGGGATATGGAGAAGTGATCCAGAGGCCTTCCAAAATGTAATCGTGTGTGATGCAGCACACACTAAATTCTTTCGCACATGTGGTATCGGTGATTAAGCGTTTCTAATGACGCAGTGAAACCATACGGTCTGTCGTAACGAACCATTTGGAAAACAGTATGTAAGGCACACGGGCCAACATACAAACTGTGTGCAATTTGTGCCCCATCGCACACGAGTTTTCTGCGCAACCCGTCTGCCATGCTAGACTCCATCGCACACATTTGCCAACAATTACCGTCTACGATAATGATCTATCAAAAATGGCTCAGCAGCCCCTTCGCACACATACAAGTGCTGCAGACCGTTTGTGATTTGTTGGGTATCACCGACGGTTGCCGCAAGAGTGACGTGTGCTTTTCGTTTGGGATCCCACATGTTTCCTAAAAAAAATTACAATTGGGATTCTCTTTTGCATTGGGCACGGTTTACTCCCAGTTCTCGTGTGCGATAACGCGATATGACAAACGGTTTCGGAGACCCTACGCACACGTAGTAGCGCTGCAAATCGCTTGCGATCTGCTGTGTATCACCGATGGTTCCGCTATGATTGACGTATGCTTTCTGATGTGGTTAGCACACACTCATTTAGTTGAACCGTGTTCGGAGCAATTGACAGGTTAAAACAAAAATACCCCATTTTGAATCGGCACGCAAAAAGCAAATTCGCCACAATATTCAATTGAACAAATAGTGTCCGCAGGAAGAACATTCATCAGATTTCGCAACAATTGCAATTGAACATATGGTAGCTAAATTCCAATGATTTGTCCACACATATATGCATTACATAATTAATCATAGTGTACGAAATATGAAGACCCCATCAGATGGAAAACAATGGATCCATGCGTTATATGTTTAGCACCTAACTCTTACTCAATGTTTCAGGAGAACGCATGCTGAAATCTTCATTATCACCAGTGGGATTGATGTAGTGATCCAGGAAGAAGTCGCTGATAAATCTAGCAACTAACTCTTACTCAATGTTTCAGGAGAATGCATGCTAAAATCTTCATTATCACCAGTGGGATTGATGTAGTGATCCAGGAAGAAGTCACTGATAAATCTCTGAACCATCAGCAATTCACCAGCCGAGAGCGGTTTAGGGGTCCTCGGTTTTTAGATGAGCTGCAGTAGTTTTAAGATCAGAATGTGCCATATGAGTGGAGTAGAAGATATTAATTAAGATAGACTTACGGGTACTAATTCACGAGGATCGTCACAACTATCAGCTGATTTGCAGATGGAGATCATGTGTCTACAAACATAGTATCCACAAAGGTTGGTCTCTGCTTCTTGCTGAGGACACTGAAATTTTTTGTACAAAATTAGTCATGTATTTGTCCTGTTAGGAACAACTTAACCTGTGTTAGATGTATTATTTTTTCTTTGGACAAAATATAAAGAGGTTTATTTAGAAGCTTGAACATTTGACTAGCGTAAGGAAAGGTATTTGCACACTGTTGGATAAATTTTCCGAAAATAACGGATTTCGGTGTGTTACCGGAGAAACGATCTCATGTTGCGGAGGTTGTTCCGTCTTGAACAGGTTCCCTGGTTTAGTTTTCCACAATGCGAGCACACTGCAAATGATGATGAATTTTGACAACATCAATTATTGAACCAGATATGAATTTAAATTAATTTCAACATCATAGAATTCAATACCTATCCAAGAATTGCTGAACATGCGTTAGATCCCGAGCGTTTGTTGACTCTCTGAAAGAATCGATGTAGTAAACTATGTTCTTGTTTGGAACAATGAATACCAATATCCAGTGATTGCTACATATTAAGAAAGCCATGAACTTACGAGTGATGTCGAAATCTGAAAGACAATCAGTGTATGCGTGGTTGTTTACTTCACTTACCGTTCATGATATGGCCAGAGAAATGATTCTGCATGGGACGTGTTTTCGAAGATACGGACGACTATGTTAATGGCCCAGTCCCGTCGGTCCTTGCCATCTAATGTTGTGCCATTTGCTAATGCAGGATCTATGAAATACACACTCCCTTATTCTTCTCTGCGCGTTCAATCCCCTGAGACGAATAAAATGCAGTTAGCTGTTTATCATTTACAGCCTTGTATGGAGAAGTTGATCAGAGTTTGTTAAGTACTTACAAAATCAGGCATCTAACAAGAGTGGCATCGAGCACGTTGAAGTTGAAGAAGAGATGTAAGTCCTCGAAACTCACATTGATGGAACCAGCATCATGTCGGAAATGATCTCTGTTGTAGTGGACTAGCAAACCAAGATGACCTTCTGACATTTGATCAATGCAATATTCATGTAACTCGCGGCAACTAGAACTGCACTCATCAAAGTATTCACCAACAAGAAATGGTTGGCCATGGACGTACTTGCGTTCTTCAAGTACGTCTGCTTTACTTTTAGCAAGCAACAAACGTACTTCTTCATCATCCATGCCGTCAGAAATAATATTACTCCCCAATTCGAACAACCTGCTGTTAATTTGGTTCTGGGCGATGAGTGCTTTAAGTAAGAGGCAATCGTTCTCTTTCCTCTTCACTCTCTCGCTGCGCTTCCTCGTGGGTGTAGCCTTTTTGGCCATTTCATTATTGGTACTTGAAACATTTCTGGCAGAACGTTTGGTTGGCTGCAAGGTAGACTGCCGAGCAGACGATGAAGCTTGGACGGACTACTTAGCAGACGATTTATCTATGCCGGACCACTAAGCTGGCGGTGCTGCTGTGACGGACTACTGGGCTATAGGAGCAGAGGCATCAGACTGCTGACCATGCGTTGAAGCTATGTCGGGTTTCTGCGTAGGTGGTGCTGACTTGTCGGTGTGCTGAGGAGGCCGTGCCAATGCGTTGGTTTGCTGAGCAGGAAGTGCTGGCGCATTGGTATGCTGATCACGCGCCTGCGGACCGACGCACTGATGAGCAGTCGATTCTGGACCTACAGACTACTTAGTAGGCGGTTCCGAAGCATCAGACTGCTTAGCGGTCTATTCCACCAGGTTGGTCTGCTGAGCATGTGCTGCAACTGGGTCTCCCCCGCTGCTTCAGCGGCCGGCATCTGAACTAGTGGTGCGTCATTAGGCCTTGCCACTGGCTACTTTGGGGCGGAGGATGACATGGCATGTACGTCACAAAGTCGGGCCGGCTGATAACAGGTTGATGCATCAGCCCGCGAGAGCTACTGTGGCAAGGAGAGCTTCACCGGTTGAAGGGCGACAGTGGTTACTCTTGGCGGGGCTTCAGGAAACTCATCGATGAACTCTATTTCCTTTCGTGGCCATTGTTTGTGATGTAACAGTGTTTCTCCCAAGGTCCTTTGCTCATTGAAGTCTCCTAGGACATTCTTCAGGGCAAATTCATTGAATCTAGGCTTTACTTCAGTCACGTAGCACTTCACACAGCCCAGCTTCAATGGCACATTATCCAAGAAGAGGCCATCTTCCAAGAAGGGTGGGCAAACCCAGGCTGTTGCACATTTTAATGTACCTTCATAATGTGTAAGCACGCCCTTCAGTCTGTCTTTCATTCCAGATAGATCAGATATAGCATCATCATGAGCAGCTGCAGTCTCAGTGTCGCTGGGGTCAGCTGATGCACAACTACTCTTGTGTAGTGTTGTCGCGCAATAAGCAGCATCCTCCATGCCCACCTCCCCTCCCATCTGCTGGCTATCTCTCAGTGCTAGAGTCTTTTGCATCATCCTTGACTCCTCAACATCCTTTCGAACATCCAGATAAATCTCCTTCTTCAACCTTCTATACAATGCATTCTGCATCATTTCACTCCTCGCTTTTTTCATGCTGAGCCTCTCTTCTTTGCTGAGTGTGAAAGTCCTCTTGTGCGGGACATTAACACATATACCCCTTGCACGACCAGGGGGCTCTTTTGTGTCCAGAGCAATGGACAGAATGTCATATGGCCCTGAGTTCCTGTAGAACCTTCCAGGGATCTTGGAAGCCTCTAACATCACTTCATACAGTTTGGCGTCACGTGCGTTTTCAATGTAATAAGTTCTGTCATCACGCCTCTTTGCAGGTGCCCGCAAGTAGTCTCTGGCGTGTTCACCCCTGATTCCACTGAAGGCCGGATTCCCACCCGCCGCTACTGCTTCTTTGTCCTCTTGTTCCCATATCAGTTTCATGCCATAGTATCCTGCCACGGCGAAGGATAGTCCGGGAGATCGTGGATAACTTCAACGTTCCAGAGCAGTGGAGAATGCAGGTGGAACACGCTGCACTGAAGAAGGATAGGGATGCTTGGAGAAACTGGCAGCACGTGCTGTACAAGAAGTACTTGAGTGAAGGCAAGGGCCCAATCCCCTCATACCCCCAAATAACAAAGGCAGACTGGGCAGAATTCAAAAGAGTTAAGGCAACTAAAGAGTTTGCTGAGAAGAGTTTCAAGCAATCGGAACTTCAGAAAAAGAACATACACCCCCACCGTATGGGTGTGTTTCGGTGTCGGCCTTCTGAAACCCCGGTAGATTAATGTTGAGCCTTGCCCTGCCAACAAATCCACACACACTCCTAAACCTCATGTGTGCTTTACCTAGTTTAGTTGGAGCCCAGGACTTTAAATCAATCTCGGTTACTTCATATACACCTTTAGGCTGGTGTGTGGGCTTCCTTGGAGCGTTCCTCCGTGTCTTGATCGGAAGAGTAATTGCTGCAGCTCTATCTAGTTCAAGACTACTTGATCCCTCAAAATCTCCTAAAGACCTAGGGTTGTCTGAATCAGATGAAGATACATGGCCTGAATGGGTGCTGTCGCTGCTACTCGGCATCTACAGAGAACACATGTGAAACTCAGGAAAGGAGGATAAGCATAAAACTAACAACTTGGCATCAAGCTTTCTAAACATGCCATGCAATAATTTAGAAAATGTACGGCTAATTTGTTAAGTTTGTGTGACTCGGGCGCCCACGATCTGTAAATAGGCAGTAAATTATTGGAACAAATACAACTTATATGTAGTAAGGAAGGTATATAATGAACATATTGTAGCCAATTTGGGAACATACGGAACGAAATTGGAAGAGGGATTGCAAGGAAATATGCCTCACCGCGATGGAGAGCAGTAACTAACAGGCTTCTTAATGCAAACCCAGCCGGACCACAGAAGAGGCGAGGGTTACTGCATCGATATGCTCGAGGGTTGCTAGTGAGCAAACGAAGACAGTGACGCGCGGGCCGCCGCATGTTGGGAACAGCAGTGGAGGTAGGCTTGACGCCGAAGAGCGGGCACACGACCGGGGTGAGCACGGCGGCGCCGGAGGGGGTTCTGCTGTGGATCCGGGGGAGGCGGAGCTGGCGAAGGAGATTGGGTGGACTAGTTCAGTGAAACACGGGCGGATGGTGGGGGTGTTGGGGACTTCGGGTGTTGGCGGCCTAGGTGAAAAGGGTGAAAAATATCCCCGGTCGCCGCTGATACGTCTCCATGTATCTACTTTTCCAAACACTTTTGCCCTTGTTTTGGACTCTAACTTGCATGATTTGAATGGAACTAACCCGGACTGACGTTGTGTTCAGTAGAATTGCCATGGTGTTATTTTTGTGCAGAAATAAAAGTTCTCGGAATGACCTAAAACTTCACAGAGAATATTTTTGGAATATATAAAAATATTAGCGAAAGAATCAAGACCAGGCGGCCCACACCCTGTCCACGAGGGTGGGGGATGCGCCTACCCCCCCTGGGCATGCGCCCTGTCTCGTGGGCCCCCTGAGGCTCCACGGACCTCAACTCCAACTCTATATATTCATGTTCGGGGAGAAAAAAATCAGAGAGAAGGATTCATCATGTTTTACAATACGGAGCCGCCGCCAAGCCCTAATCTCTCTCGGGAGGTCTGATCTAGAGTCCGTTCGGGGCTCCGGAGAGGGGAATCCATCGCCATCGTCATCATCAACCTTCCTCCATCAGCCATTTCATGATGCTCACCGTTGTGCGTGAGTAATTCCATCATAGGCTTGCTGGATGGTGATGGGTTGGATGAGATTTACCATGTAATCGAGTTAGTTTTCTTAGGGTTTGATCCCTAGTATCCACTATGTTCTGAGATCGATGTTGCTATGACTTTGCTATGCTTAATGCTTGTCACTAGGGCCCGAGTGCCATGATTTCAGATCTGAACCTATTATGTTTTCATGAATATATGTGAGTTCTTGATCCTATCTTGCAAGTCAATAGTCACCTACTATGTGTTATGATCCAGCAACCCCTGAGTGACAATAATCAGGACCACTCCCGTTGATGACCGTAGTTTGAGGAGTTCATGTATTCACTAAGTGTTAATGCTTTGGTCCGGTACTCTATTAAAAGGAGGCCTTAATATCCCTTAGTTTCCAATAGGACCCCGCTGCCACGGGAGGGTAGGACAAACGATGTCATGCAAGTTCTTTTCCATAAGCATGTATGACTATATTCAGAATACATGTCTACATTACATTGATGAATTGGAGCTAGTTCCGAGTCACGCTATGTTATAACTGTTGCATGAGGAATCGCATCCGACATAATTCTTCATCACTAATCCAATGCCTACGAGCTTTTCACATATTGCTCTTTGCTTAGTTACTTTACCGTTGCCACACTGTTACAATTACTATGAAACTGCTACTGTTACTTTTGCAACCGTTACCGTTACTTCCATACTACTTTGCTACTAAATACTTTGTTGCAGATATTAAGTTTTCCAGGTGTGGTTGAATTGACAACTCAACTGCTAATACTTGAGAATATTCTTTGGCTCCCCTTGTGTCGAATCGATAAATTTGGGTTGAATACACTACCCTCGAAAACTGTTGCGATCCCCTATACATGTGGGTTATCAAGACTATTTTTTGGCGCCGTTGCCGGGGAGCATAGCTCTATTCTTTGAGTCAATTGGGATTTATATCTGTTGATCACTATGAGGAACTTAAAAGACGAAAGAACTAAGATTTTTCCCTCAACTACGAGGGGAGGTAAGGAACTGCCATCTAGCTCTGCACTTGATTCACCTTCTGTTTTGAGTAAGCTTGCGATGCCTAAACCTGCTTCTGCTATTGATTCTGATATGTCGCATGATGATGCCACTTCTGCTATGCATGATGCTTATGATGAAACTACTTCTATGCTTAATACTATTGTGCCATTAGGTGAATTTCTTGATGAACAACTTGCTAGGGATAGAGAGAATGAAATTATTGAAACTGATAATATTGATTAAAGTGGTGATGAAGATTCTGCCCCTAGATACGAATTGCCTGTTGTGCCTGAGGGTTATGTTATGGATGAAGAAACTGCTAGAGATTTTTTAGCTTGCAATGACAGATATGATCTTAAGAAACTTTTAGCTAAGCTGAAAGAAAAGCCTTTGAATGCTAGAATGAAATATGACCCTACTTTTGCTACTTCACCTATTTTTATTTCTGATAAGGATTATGATTTCTTTGTTGATCCTGAGTTAATTACTTTGGTTGAATCTGATCCTTTTTTTGGCTATGAATCTGAAACTGTTGTGGCACATCTTACTAAATTAAATGATATAGCCACCCAATTCACTAATGATGAGAAAACTCGCTACTACTATATCCTTAAGTTATTTCCGTTCTCATTAAAGGGTGATGCTAAAACATGGTTTAATTCTCTTGATCCTGGTTGTGTGTGTAGTCCCTAGGATATGATTTATTACTTCTCTACTAAATATTTCCCCGCTCATAAGAAACAAGCTGCCTTAAGGGAAATATATAATTTTATGCAAATTGAAGAAGAGAGTCTCCCACAAGCTTGGGGGAGGCTTCTCCGATTACTTAATGCTTTGCCTGATCATCCTCTCAAGAAAAATGAAATACTTGATATCTTTAATAATGGACTAACTGATGCTTCCAGAGACCACCTGGATAGTTGTGCTGGTTGTGTTTTCAGGGAAAGAACTGTTAATCAAGCTGAATTGTTATTGAATAATATGTTGAGTAATGAAAATAATTGGACACTTCCTGAACCAACTCCTAAGCCAACTCCGAAGAAAAGGGGTATTCTATTTCTCAGTCCTGAAGATATGCAAGAGGCAAAGAAATCTATGAAAGAAAAGGGTATTAAAGCTGAAGATGTTAAGAATTTACCACCTATTGAAGAAATACATGGTCTTGATAACCCGACACAGGTAGTAAAGGTAAATTCTCTCTATAGATTTGATGAAGGTGATATTCCTCGCTATAAGTCTGCTAGCCAATGCTTAGACGAGTTTGATAATTTTATTGTTAAACAAGAAAACTTCAATGCTTACGTTAGTAGACATTTGAAACGAAATTCTTATATGATTGAACACTTGAGTGATTATATGTCTAGCGTTAAAAGTGAACCTAAACTTATTAGTAAACATGCTTCTGTGGTTACCACTCAAGTAGAACAAGTGCTTAAAGCTCAAAATGATTTGCTCAATGAATTAAATAATAATAAAAACGATAATGTTGTTAGAGTTATGACTAGAGGGGGTAAAATGACTCCGGAACCTTTGTATCCTGAGGGCTACCCCAAGAGGATTGAGCAAGATTCTCAGAGAACTAATGTTGATGCACCTCGTCCTTCTATGAGGAAGAAAAGGAAAAATGATAGGACTTTGCATGCCTCTAGTGAACCTGTTGTTGAAACACCTGAGAATCCCAATGATATTTCTATTTCTGATGCTGAAACACAATCTAGTAATGAACATGAACCTAGTGATAATGTTAATGATGATGTTCATGTTGATGCTCAACCTAGTAATAACAAGGATGTAGAGATTGAACCTGCTGTTGATCTTGATAACCCACAATCAAAGAATCAACGTTATGATAAGAGAGACTTTGTTGCTAGGAAGCACGGTAAAGAAAGAGAACCATGGGTTCAGAAACCCATGCCCTTTCCTCCTAAACCATCCAAGAAAAAGGATGATGAGGATTTTGAGCGCTTTGCTGAAATGATTAGACCTATCTTTTGCGTATGCGTTTGATTGATATGCTTAAAATGAATCCTTGTGCTAAGTATATGAAGGATATTGCCACAAATAAAAGAAAGATACCGGAAGCTGAAATTTCCACCATGCTTGCCAATTATACTTTTAAAGGTGGAATACCTAAGAAACTAGGAGATCCCGGAGTACCAACTACACCATGCTCCATTAAAAGAAACTATGTTAAAACTACTTTATGTGATCTTGGAGCCAGTGTTAGTGTTATGCCTCTCTCTTTATATCGTAGACTTGATCTGAATAAGTTGACACCTACTAAAATATCTTTGCAAATGGCCGATAAATCAACTGCTATACATGTCGGTATTTGTGAGGATGTGCCTGTTGTGGTTGCAAACGTTACTATTTTAACAGACTTTGTTATTCTTGACATTCCCGAGGACGATAGTATGTCGATTATCCTTGGTAGACCCTTTTTGAATACTGCAAGGGCTGTTATTGATTGCAACAAAGGCAATGTCACTTTTCATGTTAATGGTAATGAGCATACGGTACACTTTTCGAGGAAACAACCTCAAGTCCATAGTATCAATTCTATTGGAAAATTTTCAACTATTACTATTGGAGGTTTTAAATTCCCTCTTCCTACTGTCAAGAAGAAATATGATATTCTTATTGTTGGGTACATGCATATCCCCGTTGAGGTAACCTAGTGTTATTCAAAATTTCTCCGGTTCCATGTTATTCGAAAAGAGTTTGTTAACAAGACTTGACAAACCTTGTTAGTGGATTCCTTTTGATGAGCATGAGATGGATGAAGTTAGAAAGCACAACCTTCTGTACCCTCCTTTTACTTTCTGTTATTTAGATTTAATAAAGCAAAAATAGTACTTTCTGTCTGTTTTCTGAATTATCCTTGCAAAATAAATAAATACCCCGAAAATATAAGTTCTCCAAATGTCCCAAAAATGAAATATGTTTTTTTCTAGAATATTTGAGAATATCTGGCACTGAGAACACACCTGGGGGCCACACCACTTGGCCACGAGGGTCCAGGGCGTGCCCACCCCCTGGTGATGCGGAGCATCCTATGGACATCACCATGTCAAGAGTCCATTTGGCAAGTGACACGTGCCACATCTACTTCATACATACAAAGGTGAATCATCTCCTTTACACGTGTCCACTTGTACCTCTCGAGGATGGTATACTACTTGACCCCTCTCTCGTGTGCCTACATAGGTGCGAGTGGAGCTACACATTCATCGAGGAGGAGTCCAAGAAGAAGAGAACATCTACACCATCCAAGAGGGAAGCCTGGAAGCGGAGAAGGAAGCGCCAAGAAGAAGGCAGCAGCTCCCAGGCGACCCCATGCGCACGGGCGTGTACCGTGCCCACAGGACCCCCGTGCACACGGGCTCATGCGTCAGGTCTCTGGATACCCCGTGCGCACGGGCTCCACTTACCCCGTGCGCACGGGGCCTCCTGTGTGTGGCTGTTGGGCTTTGCCTTGTATTCACATTTCGCCCCTCCTTACCTCTTCATCCCTTTGACCTATATATACT
Source organism: Aegilops umbellulata (assembly GCA_032464435.1). Lineage (NCBI taxonomy): Eukaryota > Viridiplantae > Streptophyta > Magnoliopsida > Poales > Poaceae > Aegilops > Aegilops umbellulata. The sequence continues at coordinate 105,784,750 of CP136054.1, forward strand.
CCTCTTCCTCCTCCATTTAGACTTAGCTAAGGATAGACACAAATCATAGAGCTTAGCTCATGTATCTCCCCTTGTGGGATTCCTCTTGAGAGAGAAGACTCCATTGGAGTACAAGACCTCCATTGGGGAAGATCCCTAGGGATTCAAGACCCCCTTGTGGGAAGGATCTATCTAGATCATCAAGCCCTCATCTCCTTCAGAGGAATTGGGATGAACTCTACCATGTTTCTTGTTTCCCTTTGATTGTTCATGTACCTTGTGGATCTTGTGTGTTTGTTGCTCTAGTGGATGTGTGATTGGACATGTTCTTGAGTGTTCCTCTTGTTTTCTCTCTTGTGTTCTTCTTATTCTTGGGGATTCCCCCTCCAATTCGTGAAAGATCTCCACTTAGGGTTCCACCCTACAATATCTTGGTATCAGAGCCTCGTTGATCACGAAATTGGAGCCCCCTCTTTATTTTTCTAGCCTAATTTTGCTTGTTCTTGCCCAATTTTGAAACTTCCCCACAAAAAGAGCCATAACAATTTTTTTGTGATTTGAAGTTTCTTGTGAGTTTTTGTTGATTTTGATCAGTGGATCTGGTGTCTAGCAAGTTGATCTAACTCCTATTGCGTCCCCATTCCTCAATTTTTCTTTCCCCCATCGAATTTGACAAGCAAATCGCGAATTTTCCGCCTACCCCGTGCCCACCGGCCCCCGCAAAGTCTCTGGTGACCCCGTGTCCTCGGTACGTGTACCGTGCGCATGGGACCCCGTGCGCACGGCCCCTCTCGGGGATATACCCCGCGGTGTAAACTGGCCGGAAGTCAACCCGGCCGGACTTGGCGGTTTATTTGAAGACCCCTCTGACACTTGGCGAGTTACTGGCGACCCGCCCTGGCCTGGCGGTTTACAAGCAACCCGCCTGGTCATTATGACTCACTGGTAACCCGGCGGGCGGGTCAGACGGATGACAAGGCCCAAGGCCCAGAAGGCCGGTTCATACTATGGTGGGACGGTTTAAGAGGAAAGGCATGAGGAATATTTACCATACAAGGAGTTAAGACCAGGACTTGTATCCGGTTTGTATTAGAGATAGACTAGTCCTAATCCTAATAGCACTCCACTTGTAACCCGCCCCTTCAACATATATAAGGAGGGGCAAGGCTCCCCAAAGGGAGAGGCTACAAGCAAACAACAATCTCTAGGGCTAGACACAATTAGAGGAGAGCCGGTTTACGGCGACTCCCTCGTGATGATAATGAGATCTAGCCTCAAACAGCATGTAGGGTTGTTACCGGATGATGTTTCCCGGGGCCCGAAGCTGTCTAAATCCCTGTCTTGTGTTGCGTCTCTCGATTCCGCTCAACCCCTCTCAAGCTACCACATAGATGCGTTGGCCTCACGACTAAGTCCTCACCCTAGGATATCTGACGTGACAAAACCACGACAGTTGGCGTCCACCGTGGGGCCTGCGCACGGTGGTGTTGAGTTCTTGGAGGGATCATTTTTTAGGGTTCGAGAAACTCGCAATGGACCGAAAAAATTCGCGTCGTCTCCCGGTTCATCAGTTGAGATTAAAAGGAATTGGCGAAGGATGCAACCTGCCTGCCATCACAGTTGCGTGATCCGCCATATCACAGTTGTTTTCTCTGCAGGCGTGATCCGCCTAGACCAAAGAAAGTCAATCTCCGTCATTGCATCATCATACAAGGGCGTATGTTGTGTATCAAATCGCTGGACAATCGATCGTAAAAGCGCGCACGCATAATCTTCAGTTGAGATCCGCCAAGACCAGAAGTTTCATTGCCGCGGCAGCAAGCAAAACCAGAAGTTGTTTTGTCATTAAAGTTTTTGTAGCGACCCGACCTCAGATGGTCAAGTCTCTGTGCTCCAGTGTCATCCCTGGATCAGTAATGCTGACACCACACAGTACTTCGAAGGATTTATAGCAGAGTAGCAATCACACACTTATTACATCGTTGTCTCAAAGAGAACTTATTACAATAAATACGGCTTAAGGCCATCTAAAAACGATAACAGCGAAAGACTTGGAAGATAAGTGAGTCCATCAACTCCAACGGCATCACTGAGTATAGAACCACGACCTAAAAGCACCTTACTCGTCGTCTGAAAAGTCTGCAACATGAAAGTTGCAGCCCTAAAACGGGTCAGCACATGGAATATGCTGGCAATGTAACACATAGAGAATAATGAATGATTAAGCCTATACTACATGCATATAAGGCTGGTGGAAAAGCTCTATGGTTACAATTTTGCGTAAAGCGAGTTTTTCCCTACTGCAAAGGAATAAATTTTATTTAACTATCATGGTGGTTGAAACATCGAGAATGGTTGAGAGCATTACGATCCCAATTAAGTGAACAATTATAAACCCAACAATATTAATTAAAAGTAACATGATGAGATTCACATGATATTCAAGAACTAGATACTCAAAACGTCCATAACCGGGGACACGGCTAATCATGATCAGATTGTACACTCTGCAGAGGTTTGCGCACTTTTCCCCACAAGACTCGATCGCCTCCGTTTGGTTTCTTGCACTACATGGTGTTTGAGAAACGGATGACCGAGACATAGTCTTTCAGAAGCGCTAGCACCTTACGTTGTGATAGACCGTACCAACCTACATCCCCTACATCTGCTAGTCTACCACTGTAAGAGTTCGCACGACTTAGTCAGCTATGCCAGAGCCCATAATGGCTTGTGGCTGCACACGGAAGTTACTAGCATGAATGATCTTATGATCCCTTTGAGCCTGGGTGGCGGTCCGAAGAAAAACAGGCAAGTCCTGATAGAAACCAGGTGCCTCAATCCACCCAGATGTGTATTTAAGTTGCCACCTTAGATAAAACCATTAATTAACAATACTCACATTTGGCATGGATATCACTCGCCCAATCCACATCTACTAGCATAGCATGGCATAATAAGCAAACGTAGAAGTAACTCCCAAAGGTTTCATAACTAAAACGGGTAATAGGTACTACCTCATCTACTTCCCATCCCACAATTTGATTAGATCCTAATCATGCAATGTTTGAGGATTGATCTAATGCAATAAAACTGGGTAGTAGAAAAGGTATGATCAAAGTGTTACTTGCCTTGCTGAGGATCCGCGAAACCTAGAGCTTCGAAATAACAGGCGGCGCACTTCAGGTGATCTATCGCAGACAAACAACAAGCATACAATAAGTACTTATCTAATGCACAGGTAAAACTCGAATAAAAGATCGAACCAGAGAGTTCAACTTAAGAACTCCGGTTGCAAAAGAATCGAATCGAACAAAGCAACGGAAAACAAACGGCGAAAGAAAACAACTTGGTTCTAGCAAAGTGAAACTAGGTCAAATTTTTACCATGGCAAAAAATTGATTAAGTTGATTAGACGGAACGGCGGTTTCGAAACGAAACTCCAGGCGCTTGAATCGCCTGATTCCGATAAACGAGCGAAAAGATAAACTAGAACGAAGATCGGATCTGAGATCGCGATCGCGGAATAAATCCGACGAGAAGAAAAAGGAAGAACGGTTGAACGAACGGACGTTCGTTAACCTAGAAGAATCCGGTGATAACGTTCGTTAGGATGAATAGTCCGGCGAACGGTCTCGAGGCAACTAAATCGGAGAAGAAAACTAAACTGATCTAGGGTTTCGGAAAAGAAAACCGAACGAAAAACCGATCTAGAAAACCGGAACGGTTTAGAAAAGAACCGAAAGAAAAACGAATCGGAAGAGAAGAATCGGAACGATTAGAAGAAAACGATCCGATGAAAGAGAAAGAGACGCGGCGCGGCTACCTCGGCGAGGTTCCGGCGAACGGCGGCGTGGGCGGCGGCGGCGGCGGTGGTGTGCGGCGGCGGCGCTGGCGGCGGCGGCGGTGCGGGTGAGGGGCGCGATGTGAGGCTTGGGGCTTTGGGTTTGATGTTTAGAGGGGGGTGTGGGGGTATTTATATTGGGGAGGGGGGTTTACTTGGAGGAGGGATCAAGGAATAAGAATAGGAGTAGGAAAGATCTAAAAACAAAAAACGGAATAACGGAAGTAGGACAAAAGTCCTACTAGGACTTTCCAAAAGAAAGAGGCGGCGGCCTCCCTGCGCATGGGGCGCGCGCGCGCGCGCGGCGCTTGGCTCCTGGCCGGCCGGCTGGCTTGGGCCTTTGGCCCAGGGCGCGCGGGGGGAATTTTTAAAAAAAAAATCAGTTTCGTGCGCGGAAAAACACAGAAAAATAAATCTACCGGACTCCAAAATTAATAAAGTAAATTTTCCCCGACTCCTAAAAATGAGTCGAACAAAATGAACTTTTCTCCGGGCCAAAATTGCAATTTTTGAAAACGCGCATTTTTCCCTATCCAAATAAAAGGCAAACAAACTCCGACAAAACCAATGATCCCTTTCTTTCAAAATTTGAGAAAACACAAATATGAAAATAACAAAATCTCCAACTCTCTCCGAGGGTCCTTGAGTTGCGTGAAATTTCTAGGATCAACCAAAATGCAAGAAAGTATGATATGCATGATGATCTAATGTATAACATTCCAAATTGAAAATTTGGGATGTTACAAACCTACCCCCCTTAAGATGAATCTCGTCCTCGAGATTCGGGTTGGCTAGAAAATAGGTGAGGGTGGTCCTTGAGCAAATCTTCTTCTCTCTCCCAGGTGGCTTCATCCTCTGAGTGGTGGTTCTACTGAACTTTGCAAAACTTGATAACCTTGCTGCCGGAAACTCTGCTGGCATACTCGAGAATCTTGACTGGCTTCTCTTCATACGTTAAGTCATCTTTTAACTGAATCGCTTCAAGCGGCACTGTATCTCTTAGCGGTACCTCCGCCATTTCGGCGTGACATTTCTTCAGCTGAGAAACATGGAATACATCATGAACTCCTGACAGTCCTTCTGGTAATTCCAACTTATAAGCGACTTCTCCCATGCGTTGAAAAATCTTATACGGTCCAACGAAACGCGGTGCTAACTTTCCCTTAACTCCAAAGCGCTTTACTCCTCGAAGTGGGGATACTCGAAGATAAACTCTGTCTCCAGTTTCGTAAACTGTCTCCTTGCGTTTAGAATCTGCGTAGCTCTTCTTCCTTGATTGGGCTACCTTGAGCCTATCGCGAATCAACTTAACTTTCCGTTCAGACTCCTTGATCAGATCAGGTCCAAAGAACTGACGGTCTCCAACTTCGTCCCATGACAACGGTGTCCTGCACCTCCTTCCGTATAAAGCTTCGAAAGGTGCCATCTTCAAACTGGTTTGGTAACTATTGTTATAAGAAAACTCCGCATACGGCAAGTTATCGTCCCAACTAGATCCATAATCTAGTGCACAAGCTCTCAGCATATCCTCCAAAATCTGATTGACTCTCTCAGTCTGTCCATCCGTCTGTGGGTGAAAAGTTGTACTAAACTCTAGTCTGGTTCCCAAAGTTTCGTGCAACTGATTCCAAAACTTTGAGGTAAATTGGGTTCCTCTATCTGATACGATACTCCTGGAACTCCATGCAAACAAATGATCCTGGTCATGTATATCTTTGCCAACTTAGCACTGGTGTATGTGGTCTTGACTGGGATGAAATGTGCTACCTTCGTCAAACGATCAACTACTACCCATATCGAGCCATAGCCTGCTTTTGTCCTGGGTAGTCCTGTGATAAAGTCCATGCCTATCTTATCCCACTTCCATTCGGGTATCGGCAATGGTTGTAACAATCCGGCTGGCTTCTGATGTTCTGGCTTCACTCTATGACACACATCACAAACTGCTACATATGCTGCAATATCCATTTTCATTCCGGTCCACCAGAATGTTTCCTTCAAATCCAAATACATCTTGGTATTTCCTGGGTGAATCGAATAGGGTGAATCATGTGCCTCTTGCAGAATCAACTTCCTGATCTCCGGGTCATTGGGCACATAAACACGGTCCTCAAACCATAGGGTATCGTGCTCATCCTCACGAAATCCCTTTGCTTTTCCTTCGCTCATTCTCTTCTTTATGTATGCAATCTCCTTATCAGATTTCTGAGCTTCTCTGATTTTATCCATCAATGTTGATTGAATCTCCAATGCTGCTACATAGCCTCTCGGAACTATTTCCAAACATAACTCATGAATGTCTTCGGCCAACTCCTTGGGTATTTCTCCCGTCATTAGTGTATTGACATGGCTCTTACGGCTCAATGCGTCAGCTACTACATTAGCCTTTCCTGGATGGTAATGCAATCTCATATCATAATCCTTGATGAGCTCCAACCATCTCCTTTGTCTGAGGTTCAACTCCTTCTGCGTGAAAATGTACTTCAAACTCTTGTGATCCGTGTACACTTCACAATGATTTCCAATGAGGAAATGTCTCCATGTCTTCAACGCATGCACTACGGCTGCTAACTCCAAATCATACGTAGCATAATTTAACTCATGAGGTTTCAGTTGTCGTGAGGCATACGAAACAACTCTTCCTTCCTGCATAAGCACTGCTCCAAGTCCTCGACGTGAAGCGTCGCAATACACCTCATAATACTTGGTCTGATCGGGCAAAATCAACACTGGTGAGGAAACCAATCGTTTCTTCAACTCCTGAAAACTGGCCTCACATTCCTCAGTCCAATTGAACTTAGTATCCTTCTTCAACAATTCAGTCATAGGCTTTGCGGTCTTTGAGAAATTCTCAATGAATCTCCGGTAGTATCCTGCGAGTCCAAGAAAACTCCGGATCTCTCCAACTGTCGTTGGTGCTTCCCATTCGATTACGGTCTCAACCTTGGTGGGGTCAACTGCTATACCTTCTCTGGATATAACATGTCCAAGGAATCCAACTTCCTTTAACCAAAACTCACATTTGCTGAATTTGGCATATAACTGATGTTCTCTTAGCTTCTCCAAAACCAAACGCAAATGTTCCTTATGCTCTTCTTCATTCTTCGAGAAAATCAGTATGTCATCAATGAACACTACGACGAACTTATCCAAAAACTCCATAAATACTTTGTTCATCAGGTTCATGAAATAGGCAGGTGCGTTAGTCAGTCCAAATGACATAACAGTATACTCATACAATCCGTATCTCGTGGTAAAAGCTGTGTTGGGTATGTCCTGCTCTCGAATCTTCAACTGATGGTACCCTGATCGCAAATCGATCTTGGAAAACACTTTAGCTCCTTGCAAACGATCAAACAGATCATTAATCATTGGCAGTGGGTACTTGTCCTTGATGGTTACTGCATTCAATCCACGGTAATCAACAACCATCCTTAATGATCCATCCTTCTTCTCCACTAGAAGTAAGGGTGATCCCCAAGGCGAAGAACTTGGGAGAATGTAACCTTTATCCAGTAACTCCTTGATCTGCTTCTTAATCTCCACCAAATCTTGTGCTGGCATCCTGTACGGTCTCTTCGATATTGGCCCAGTGCCTGGCATAAGCTCAATCAAAAACTCAATGTCTCTATTCGGTGGCATGCCTGGAAATTCCTCAGGAAATACATCAGGAAAATCCTTAACCACTGGTACTTCCTCCTGTACGACTCCTGATAAAGAATTTAATTGTGTCCTGTTGGGCGCATGTCGAGATACATACTTGATTCTTCTTCCTTCGGGTGTTGTGAGCAAAATTGTCTTACTGGCACATTCAATGTTCCCTTCATACTTTGACAACCAATCCATGCCTAATATCACATCCAATCCTTGAGATTCCAATACTATTAGGTCTGAGGGAAACACATAGTTACCAATCCTTAATGGTAACCGATCACACCATCGATTAGCCATATATTCTGCTCCAGGCGAGGTTACTAACATGGGTGACCTAAGGGCTTGGGTTGGCAGGTTATACTTGTCCACAAATCCCCTTGATATGTATGAATGTGATGCACCAGTATCAAAAAGAACAAGCGCAGTAAATGTCTTAACCAAAAACTTACCGATTACTGCATCAGGTTGAGCTTCAACCTCCTCCACGCTAACGTGGTTCACCTGTCCCCTGTTGAAAGGGTTTGGCTTCTTCCCAGAGCTTCCATTGCCATTCTGGCCTTCAAGACATTCATTGGTGTAATGTCCGGTCTTGGAACACTTCAAACAGGTGACTTGACTCAGATCTCTCTTGGCTGGGGTTGATGGGGTGGTACGGTTCTGGCCGTTGCCTCCTCCATTCCCATTACCATTCTTGTGGCCATTATGGTTGTGCGAACCACTTCCTCCATGGGTACGCTGAAACTGAACTCCCGGTTTAGGGGTAAAACGGGGCTTCTGCTGGGCTCCAGAGTTATACTGCCCCTGTCCATACTTCCTCTTGCGGTTCTCAATCTGCTGTTGCTTCCCTTCAATCAAGATGGCACGATCTACCAACTCCTGGTAGTTGTTGAAACTTGCTACCATCAACTGCATGCTTAGCTCATCATTCAGACCTTCTAGAAACTTCTCCTGCTTAGCTGCATCCGTAGCAACGTCATCTGGGGCATAACGTGCTAACTTGCTGAAGTCATCAACGTACTGGCCAACTGTCCTTCCTCCTTGGCGTAAGTTGCGAAACTCACGCTTCTTCATGACCATAGCTCCTGTTGAAACATGGGCAGTGCGGAAAGCTTTCTGAAACTGATCCCATGTGACGGTGTCAACTGGGTAAGTGGCTGTGAAATTCTCCCACCATGCTGCCGCGGGTCCGTCAAGCTGATGTGCGGCAAACTTCACCTTCTCAACATCTGTGCATCCTGCAGTGGTCAACTCCCTTCCTATCTTGCGGAGCCAATCGTCTGCTACTATTGGCTCGGTGCTACTGGAAAACACCGGCGTATTCAGCCTAAGGAAACGGGCTAGGTGATCAACAGGTGGCAGCGGCGGAGGGTTGTTGTTGTTGTTGTTGTTGTTGTTGTTGTTGTTGTTGTTTTGCTGATTCTGGACTAACAACTGCATCAATTGGTTCTGCTGCTGGATCAACTGAGTGAGCTCCGGTGGAAATCCATTGTCACGTCTCGGAGGCATCTGAGGGTTTAGAAAAGATGAGAATTAAGAATAGAACGAGGTCTAAGAGAAAACACTACCCAAATGCACATGAGACAAAATCACACAAAATCACTTCATTCAATTCAAACAAGGGCTTACAAACGGTCTAGAACTATCGCAAAAGTGCGTGGACTATAATGTTTACATGGAGGAAATAATGCTACTAATATATGGTGGTCATCTATTAATTTGAATCGGTGGAAGACTCCATGATGCCTGCTCCAGCTTCGTCTTCAAAGTCGGGTTCACTTGGATCCGAATCGGTGTCGTCAATGATGATGTAGTTGCTCGGGCATGCGACGTACTTGTCTTCATTCTTGGATGCTAATCTCTCCTTGAGTTCTTTAATCTCCTGCTTGAGATCAACATTGTGCCTTGCTAGAGCTACGATCTCGTCCATGTAGTCCTTGCGTGTACCCTTCAGTTCTCCTTCTAGCTTGACGATCCTTGCCTTTGCATTCTTCAACTCTATCATATCATTGCACATCTGGTTCTCTTGGCGTCGAATGTGCAGGTTTAACTCCTGGATGAAGCTGCAATGGATCTATCCTTCTTGATGCTGACTATCTCCCATTCTTCATCTCGGCGTCCGCAAATCTGGTAGATAGTGTCCTTAAGGTCTTCTTGATAAACTTCTCCAATGCGTCCCATGGTGATATGAGCTGCCATGCTCTTTCCCAGACTCCAGGTTGGTGCACTGAAAACACTATCTATTGGCTTCGTGATTGGCGCGAATGTCCTTCCCGGAACGTGAGCTTGAATCATCCAGCGCTCCTCTTCAGGAAGAGTGGCGTTGAAGGTCCTGGTGAAGCTTGGTAGTCCGATGTTCAGGTACTTAGTGACTTCCTTCAAGTGAAATCCAAAAGGTGTGCCTTCATCCGGTTGAGCGTACTTGATCTTCGCGTCCGTCATCCTAAAAGAGTAGAAAAGATGAGGAGTTAGAAAATGAGAGGAGAATAGTGATCTATGGCTTTAACTTAGTGGTCGTGTCCTACAGTCAGCGTGTGCTCTGATACCATCTCTGTAGCGACCCGACCTCAGATGGTCAACTCTGTGCTCCGGTGTCATCCCTGGATCAGTAATGCTGACACCACACAGTACTTCGAAGGATTTATAGCAGAGTAGCAATCACACACTTATTACATCGTTGTCTCAAAGAGAACTTATTACAATAAATACGGCTTAAGGCCATCTAAAAACGATAACAGCGGAAGACTTGGAAGATAAGTGAGTCCATCAACTCCAACGGCATCACTTAGTATAGAACCACGACCTAAAAGCACCTTACTCGTCGTCTGAAAAGTCTGCAACATGAAAGTTGCAGCCCTAAAACGGGTCAGCACATGGAATATGCTGGCAATGTAACACATAGAAAATAATGAATGATTAAGCCTATACTACATGCATATAAGGCTGGTGGAAAAGCTCTATGGTTACAATTTTGCGTAAAGCCAGTTTTTCCCTACTGCAAAGGAATAAATTTTATTTAACTATCATGGTGGTTGAAACATCGAGAATGGTTGAGAGCATTACGATCCCAATTAAGTGAACAACTATAAACCCAACAATATTAATTAAAAGTAACATGATGAGATTCACATGATATTCAAGAACTAGATACTCAAAACGTCCATAACCGGGGACACGGCTAATCATGATCAGATTGTACACTCTGCAGAGGTTTGCGCACTTTTCCCCACAAGACTCTATCGCCTCCGTTTGGTTTCTCGCACTACATGGTGTTTGAGAAACGGATGACCGAGACATAGTCTTTCAGAAGCGCTAGCACCTTACGTTGTGATAGACCGTACCAACCTACATCCCCTACATCTGCTAGTCTACCACTGTAAGAGTTCGCACGACTTAGTCAGCTATGCCAGAGCCCATAATGGCTTGTGGCTGCACACGGAAATTACTAGCATGAATGATCTTATGATCCCTTTGAGCCTGGGTGGCGGTCCGAAGAAAAACAGGCAAGTCCTGGTAGAAACCAGGTGCCTCAGTCCACCCAGATGTGTATTTAAGTTGCCACCTTAGATAAAACCATTAATTAAAAATACTCACATCTGTCATGGATATCACTCACCCAATCCACGTCTACTAGCATAGCATGGCATAATAAGCAAACGTAGAAGTAACTCCCAAAGGTTTCATGAGTAAAACGGGTAATAGGTACTACCTCATCTACTTCCCATCCCACAATTTGATTAGATCCTAATCATGCAATGTTTGAGGATTGATCTAATGCAATAAAACTGGATAGTAGAAAAGGTATGATCAAAGTGTTACTTGCCTTGCTGAGGATCCGCGAAACCTAGAGCTTCGAAATAACAGGCGGCGCACTCCGGGTGATCTATCGCAGACAAACAACAAGCATACAATAAGTACTTATCTAATTCATAGGTAAAACTCGAATAAAAGATCGAACCAAAGAGTTCAACTTAAGAACTCCGGTTGCAAAAGAATCGAATCGAACAAAGCAACAGAAAACAAACGGCGAAAGAAAACAACTTGGTTCTAGCAAAGTGAAACTAGGTCAATTTTTTACCATGGCAAAAACTTGTTTAAGTTGATTAGACGGAACGGCGGTTTCGAAACGAAACTCCAGGCGCTTGAATCACCTGATTCCGATAAACGAGCGAAAAGATAAACTAGAACGAAGATCGGATCTGAGATCGCGATTGCGGAATAAATCCGACGAGAAGAAAAAGGAAGAACGGTTGAACGAACGGACGTTCGTTAACCTAGAAGAATCCGGTGATCACGTTCGTTAGGACGAACGGTCCGGCGAACGGTCTCGAGGCAACTAAATCGGAGAAGAAAACTAATCCGATCTAGGGTTTCGGAAAAGAAAACCGAACGAAAAACCGATCTAGAAAACCGGAACGGTTTAGAAAAGAACCAGAAAGAAAAATGAATCGGAAGAGAAGAATCGGAACGATTAGAAGAAAACGATCCGATGAAAGAGAAAGAGACGCGGCGTGGCTACCTCGGCGAGGTTCCGGCGAACGGCGGCGTGGGCGGCGGTGGTGTGCGGCGGCGGTGCTGGCGGCGGCGGCGGTGCGGGTGAGGGGCGCGGTGTGAGGCGCGGTGTGAGGCTTGGGGCTTTGGGTTTGATGTTTAGAGGGGGGGTGTGGGGGTATTTATATTGGGGAGGGGGGTTTACTTGGGGGAGGGATCAAGGAATAAGAATAGGAGTAGGAAAGATCTAAAAACAAAAAACGGAATAACGGAAGTAGGACAAAAGTCCTACTAGGACTTTCCAAAAGAAAGAGGCGGCGGCCTCCCTGCGCCTGGGGCGCGCGCGCGCGGCGCTTGGCTCCTGGCCGGACGGCTGGCTTGGGCCTTTGGCCCAGGGCGCGCGCGGGAAAAAAAATTAAAAAAAATCGGTTTCGCGCGCGGAAAAACACAGAAAAATAAATCTACCGGACTCCAAAATTAATAAAGTAAATTTTCCCCGACTCCTAAAAATGAGTCGAACAAAATGAACTTTTCTCCGGGCAAAAAATGCAATTTTTGAAAATGCGCATTTTTTCCTTTCCAAATAAAAGGCAAACAAACTCCAACAAAACCAATGATCCCTTTCTTTTAAAATTTGAGAAAACTCAAATATGAAAATAACGAAATCTCCAACTCTCTCCGAGGGTCCTTGAGTTGCTTGAAATTTCTAGGATCGACCAAAATGCAAGAAAATATGATATGCATGATGATCTAATGTATAACATTCCAAATTGAAAATTTGGGATGTTACAGTTTTCCATGAGAAGACAAGATTGCTTAATCAGATTGGATGGAGTACTAGTCCGCGTGAGAATCAAATCAGCAAGGCATAGTTCAAGTCCCGAGGGCATCAACAAACACTTCTACTCCCCAACGCGAAAAGCCATGATGGCAGAGGCCACGCATCAAGTCACAAGTACAGACAATAGTGTATTGTTTCCATCACATCAAGTTTCACCCCAATGGTTTCAAATACTAGTACAGCCCAATGGAGAAAGTTACCAAGAGGTTAATTCAAGAATTAAGGAAAGGAAAGAGAACCACAACCCGGAAGGACTACTACGGAGTAATACTACTAACTAGATGGAAAGTGCGGCTTACCGCACCCCGCACCCCTGCCGGGTGCGGTCACATATTAGGTCGCTTCAAATTCGATAGGTTGACATGTGAACAAACTAATAATGCATTCGTAGATAACATAATTGTGTCCTTAAAAAAACTGTGTCTAATACATGGCATCCGTCCAGACCGGACCGGACCAAAAGGCAGTGCAATTTGTTACACCAAAGGCTTAGCAACATTTTGATTCCAAAAGTAAACCAACACAATGAGTTGTCACAAATTAAATATGGTAGTTCAGTAATTATATAGACAAAGGGATCCATAAGGCCCCGTGCAATATAAAGAACCTAAGTAGCTGGCATGTAACCAAATATTTGATTGTGTTGTCGTGTCGTCCCGTTCTCAGCTCTCTCTTGACATGATATATAAATCTGTCACAATTATACAATTTAACCAATGAAATTACAAGAAGCATTTGCATAATAGTATGAGTCCGATGATAAGTATAAGCCATTATAATGAAAGAATCGTCGCACACCATTAATGTGGATACTAAAGAATAAGCTTTATGTAGATCATTGATGCCTAGATATAAAGCACACCATCATTCACGCCACTGGCAAGAATATCTAAAGGGCTAAAACCAAATCTTTCAAAGTCTAAAGCCTAAATAGGAATCGTGAGCAGACATTCACAACGTTAAAAGCATCTAAAAGATACCTTATATTGTAGACATTAAACAAAGACAAATTATATTAGGAGGTGCAGTCCAAACATAGTAAACTGTACACGTGAATACTTCATCGGCGACTGAGTGCAAGACTGATATATTAAAAGAAGAAAATCACAGCTCCTCCAATAAAGAAACATGCTCTTTTGTCACCGCATTCCTTATATGATACACAGTTCCCCTCTAATGATTGAACCTGAAGCCCCAAATGCTTACAGAAATATGGTACCTGAAGAAGTAGGAACTACAACATCCATCAATTGCTCTATGAATTTATATCGATCAGTTGCTTCCTATGAATGAATAGGCACAAATCATAACAAACTTGACCCTGGAATAACAGCAATGCATGAAGCAACAATAATTAGCAAACAAGGGAAGAAGCTGGTAACAATAGGTAGCAAAGAACACTCGACACCATAAGGAAACCTTGCTCTTTATTACAGATAGTGTTCTGTGTGACCTATGCACCTTATCCTCTCATGAGCATTTTGTCAGACATAATATATCACGATCATTTCAGTAAAAATCTGTGGACATTAATCAATCATATATATTAGCTGCAACAAAAGAGATAACCACCTTTTCTCCTCTACTTTGACCAGCTGGGGGTACTACAAATGCAGCAGTGTGCAACCGTGAGGGGCTGCCAACGGGAGATCAACAAAAGATTCATTTCAAATTTACTTGTGAGACAATTATGTCGCATTAGTAACGTGTGCACGCGCACAAAATATATGTAATATTATCAGTATTACCCATATGCCTTAACATAACATGCTAAAATTGCCAAAAAGGGCCACATAAAAAATATCCTTGGCATACTTATAGAAAGTATTTGGCAAGCAACCAAAAAAACTGGTGTAAACATGCAATCTGACTACAAACATACTACAATTATGTATCGCATCTACTCTAGTTACATGTCATGTGCATCCCAAGGGATAAAAAGATCAGTAAAACTAAGTAAACAAAGTTAAAGCATGACCCAGTGATGGTGTGTATTTCACTTAGATAAAAGGTCACATACATATATATACTTTGTACAAATGGGTGCAGAGAATGCTTGCCCAACACATACTCAAATATCTATAATAATAGATTCAGAAACTCAGCAACACAAGGCAAGTACCAACAATGGTATGAACATAGTGCATCAAGCAGAAACAACTAAACACAATATAAAAATCAAACACATGCTAAAGGATATCAAAATGGTCCATCTTTTTAAGGAGCAGCTAGTCAAATGGGATGCAAGAAAGCCACATCACAAGCTAGTTTTCCTGCATATAAAAGCACAACAATTATGTGATCATGATAGAATATCTATAAACTGGTTTGTTGAGCAAGCGAAAAAGGTATTCTTTGATATAATGATGGGGAACCTATCGTGGGTGCTTAACTAGATGATTAATGTTGACCCTTTGTTTGGTGTAACACGGTAGCAAAGTTTCCCGTGCTGATAGTAAAAAAAATATAACATGCCTTCACGGATATTGCTTGACTTTTGTGAGTGCATTTTAAATCTCATGTTCAGGTCATTAGCTACACATGCCAATCTTGTGTCCTGATCATTGTAAAGTAGCATCTTGAGATGGGTAACAGCAAATAAGATGGAGCACGGAGCAGGAATAATTTTACCTTGTATATTGAACACAATTTTTTGTGCAAGCCATTTCAGTTTAGCATCCTGCATGGCAAGATGAGCCATACTCCATGCAAATCATGCGACCTGATTACATAACATTATTTTAAGATGTGAACAATTAAACATAGATGCACTGCTCCTTTCAAAAGCAAAATATTCAAGCAACTATTCGAGAAAATATGCATTAATCTGAATGGCTTAAGAAAGCATTGGCAACTGTTATTTGATTCAGGGTGATAAGAAAAGCACATGAACATCTAGGTTCCGAAAAAGAATAAAAGGAAGCATACTTCTTGTTGTTGCCGGACAGTTGTTGGCTTGCTGCCTCCGGCTTGTAGCTGCTTGCTACTACCTCTTGCATATCTGAGCCTCGATCTGGGAGGTCACATGATTGTAGTACCAAGCGTAGAACTAAATAAAAATAACTCAAATTAAACAAAAGCCACAAATCAAGATCTCTCTTCCATTAACACTAAATCACATTTCATTTTTGTCAGCTCAACAAGTTTTTATAAACTATACACCACATACTTTGGACCAGATTTTCTTTTTTACTATTGTCTATCACAAATAAAAACAATACCACATACTGCATTGCTTAAAAATATACAGGCTCCAATAATCATATAATTACACATATTTATCAGACTCATAAGAAAATAAATGCATCATGCTCTTACAGTAAAAGAGGAGATGCATTTGTATACTGCCAAGAACAAAACATGGATTGTTCTAATATACCTAGCCGAGCCTTCTTCATCAGACATGTCTCATCCTTCATAATTTCATATCTGACATCTCATCCTCACCTACATGTAAGGCCTCCAAGATCTCATAGTGTCTTTAATCAAGCTGTTTTGTGATGGACAGCAGAAATCTAAAGATTATATTCAGAGCGAGACATGAGTGATCTGTAGATGTATGGAGTGTTTGTAGTCATTACTTACTGCTACTTAAATGTTGATCCAATAAGATCTAGATCCCACAAAGTCTCCCCAGGTTTGCCTCCGGTTTGCCGGAAAACGGGCACGCGGATGCGTCCGCGGACAAATACGGTTTGCGTTGGATGGCAAAGTGCGTCCGGACGCGTCGGTCCGGACATTTTAAAGCAAGGCCTTGGAGATGCACTAATAAATCAAAGGGATGTTTCTGGCCATTCTCATGTTTCAAACGCAAAAGTAGCCAGCATGTTGCACGCATCTACTCTACCGGCTCTTTTGATTCATAGAAATTTTATTTAAAAATGTAGGATTTAAATCCTTATTTTCTTTCTCTACTGTGGGCATTTTATTTGCAGCATTGTAATCCTTAGAGAAAAATCATAAATTAATTAAGTAAAAAAGAGAAAGGTCTGGAACATATTTTTGTTATTAGCACATGACTTTAGTGATGACTCTGAAGCCGACGGTCCTTCCCCCTTCCCTCAACGCAAATTTTAGCCCTACAGAGCACATAACAGTCAGATGAAGTTCTTCTCTGCTACTATAAAGCGATTCAGATGACAAGCGTTTGAACCACTGTAGGCGTACCTGGTTCGAGTGGAACAGGAAACGTCAGCTCGAAGATTGCAGTTACGTTGTCACCAGGCATAACCATCTTCGTGTCCGGAGGCAACTAAATTTTCCCACATATGTCAGTTGTCCTGAAGTAGAACTGTTGGTTGTAATTTGAGAAGAAGGTAGTGTGGCGACCACCTTCATCCTTGGCGAGGACGTAAATTTCTGCCTCAAACTTTCTATAGATCTTTACCGTAGCAGGTTCGCACACCACCTGAAATAGTAGGAAATGTCAGCAAGTGAAAACCAATATAAAAATACAGTACTATTGGAAAAGGCACCAGATAGTGATAGTGTCACAAATATGCAAGACAAAAATGAATCAGTATGCAGCAACAGACAAAAAATGAGAAGGGCAGTGTAAAACAACTGAAGTAGAATGCACGAACTGAGATTTTGAACATGTCAAGGTAAGCTGCTATTAATCAATCATGTAATTTTTTAACTGAACCGAGGCTTTAGCTACTTCATGTTTGGATGCAACTCTGTATTAGTGAATACCTGCAATAACAATAGAAATGCATTCAAACCATTAGTTGATTGCTTCTTTGGGAATTTCCAATGAAAAATATAAGCGTCGGACAAACTTTACACAGCTAATAATGTAGGAGTTGAAACATGCCCGATAAAAATAGTGTACATTATGCACTTCCAATAGGCACCTGAAGACCTAAAATCTATTAACATCTTGATATAAATTCATCACCCTAAAAGAGAGACAAAACATCTAACCTATTAAGACATGTTTTAGGAATGTAAGTACTTTCAGTCTCTAATAAAAAAGGAGAAATATCATGACTTACTGATCTGCAAATTATTTTACTCCCAGTGGCAAACAAATGGTACTTATGCATTTAGTCCGTTAGATGAAGCACGACAAGATGGTAATTACCAAGGGACCACCAACCTAAACCACAACTTTTTTAATTGGCCTTGTTCTTGAACAGAAAAAGGAATTAGCTCTTTGAACTGTAATGCAAGAATCAGTGAGAAAAGAAAAATGGGCAAATCAAATCAAACCTCGAGAACCCGACATAGGCCTCTTTCATTCAGGGATCTCTTGTCGGCGCCCCCGCGCTTCAGCAGAATCCAGAGGCCGTGCTAAACAAATATAAACAATGATCCCAAAGAGAGAGAAATTTAAGAATTGCAACCAATCTATTAGGAAACAGCAAAATCGAATGAAATTAGGAAACGGCAGAGATGTACCATGCTACTGCCCGTGGACATGGCGACCACGCGAGGAGAGGATGTCGAAGATGCAGCCACAGATGGCTCGGCTCGTCGTCTGCTTCGGTGGGCGAAGCTCCTCCTGGATACTCCCGATGAGAGGGTGCGGCAGTGGCATGGTGTAGCGACGGCTAGAGGATGCAGCAGGAGAAGAACGGGCGACGGAGAAGGACATCCTCGTCCGACGGAGGCGTGGATCCTTCTCCAAGGCGGCGCAACCCTCCTTGCGCCTCCTCGAAGACGGCGAGCCGTGCTCCTCCTGCTGAGCAGCGAGAGGGCGAGGAGAAGGGAAGGCGCGACGGCGAGTGGGCATGGTGGCGGCGGTAGGGACGGAGGCGGCGGCGGCGCCAGGGGATGGGAGGCGGCGGCGGCCTCCTGCTGAGCAGCGAGAGGGCGAGGAGGGGAAGGCGCCACAGCGCGACGGCGAGTGGGCATGGTGGCGGCGCTAGGGGACGGAGGCGGCGGCGGCGCCAGGGGATGGGAGGCGGCGGTGGCGCCAGGGGACGGGAGGCGGCGGCGGCGCCAGGCAGAATAGGCTAGGGTTAGGGGATGAGGAGCGGGGGGGAAGTGAGGAGATGAGGATAGGACGATGATGTGGGTGCCCTATCGACCCCCCTCTCCTGCGAGGTGAAATGACGAGAATACCCTCGATGGGGCACGAAATTTCCAGGCGGTGGCATGGCGACTCCGAGCGGACAGCCAGGGTCGCTACGGGCTCGATCGGACGGCCCGGATCGGTCCATCCGGAGATCTGACGGCCAGGATGCGCTCGGGAAGACGATCGGACGGCTGAGAGGGCACATGGCCTGAGATTGCCTCATTTTGGTTCGGTCTCTAACAAGGGAATTTTTGACGATGATATACGGTTGCGTTTTGACATGCCCAGTCCGCCCGCGCCGTCAACCCGTCGGCTCGCCTCCATGGCTCGCCCGGCTGCTGTTATCCTAATCCGGTTTTGGCCATCATGATCCAACCATCTCCGCCTCCGCCATTGCCTGCCTGACCCGCCGGTTTCCACCGGGTCACCTTCGCCGCTGAACTAGATCGCCGCTTCAACTGTTGACCCGGACGAGTACTGGGATGGGGGTCGAATCCAGATTACGCTGTCGTCGCCCCATTCCGAGCCGCCCTGCAACCCTGCCGACCTCACCGTGGCTCACCTCTGCTGTAACCCGCATCGCCGCTTCAACTGTCGCCGACGCGTCCGCAGCCGCCACTGTGCCATGTCCTCGCCACACCTCTAGTCTATTCTGTGACCTTCGCTGGAGCAGGTCTTGAGGCCCCTACCGCCTCGTCGTTGTGGCCGTTCCACCCGGCGCCCTTCAAACCACCTTCAATCACCGCTGCGCCCTGACCCGCACCGCAACGCCTCAAGCCGTCCGGCCTCGAGGCCGTCTCCGTCGAGGCTTCAAGCCGGACCCGCCGTCATGCGCCTCTGCGTCCGCGCCTCTTGTCCGAGTTGCCGCCCCCTGCTCTGTTGAAGCACCGCAGCCCGCCACGGATAAACCGCCATTTTCTGATCCACCTCTGAAGATCCCCCGCCGGGTCAACTCTTCTCCGAGTTGCCGCTTTGCCCGCTGCCGTGGCCTTCTTATAAACCGCTCCGGATTAACCTCGAGATCGCGAGCTGCTGCTTCGGCCCACCGTTGACGCAGTTCACCTTCCGCTGTGGCCGGCTTGGCGCTATTGTGGGTGCCTCTTTGCTACACTAAACCGGCCAGGGTTCAACACATCTATACTAAATTAAGTGGAGAGAGTGAAAGCAAGTGCATGAAGTCCAGATGACATGTATCAGTGGAGGGAGACAGATGGCGTTCTGTTATTTTCTTCCGGTTTAAGGTGTTGTGTCACATTGATCAAGTTATCCCTCCACGTACTTGACAGTTATAGCATGGGAGTATCACGGCTCATGAGTGACCTTGCATGGTATTTTAAATCAAAATGGTCCATGTACAAACCTCATGTGAGACAAGAAAAAGACGAAGGAGGGTCACGTGGATATTATACTATGTCATATCAGCGGAGCTCAATGTGCATATACTAGTTAGTATTACATGGCACCAGCATCTGCGTTCATCCGAAGAATACATCAGGTGATACCCATCCTATTTATTTCATCCATATGTAATAATCTGTCTGCGAACAGTTACTCTGCTTTGCAATATTTTATGCAGGACAATTATTAATTATAAACATGGTTTATACCATGGGTACAGAGCACGCGCTGGCAACGTCCTGCCCGGTGATCATCTGTGCCACATTACACGGTGAATGGATGCATGCAAGACGCCGCCCTTACGGCCTGGTTCACATCAGCTTGCCGGGACTGCGCCTGCGTTTGACTCGCCCGTCCGAACCGGTTTACAACACCGCGGCCGGCTCATCTATCTGTGCCGCCTATGATGTTGCAGTCGTATTCTTCGTCCGTCTCTCGCGGCCCATTCTACATCAACACACCGGGCCGCACCTGTGTACATGAGCTATTTATTGAGTATGAGCAAGTCACTGCTTGGGTAGCCCGGTTTTTTCTTCCAATAAATTGGAGGCAAATTATCATTCAGCCGCAGTCTACACTAGATGGATCAATGGACGTACGTACGAATCACTGCCACTGCAGTTTGGTCAAATAGCCAGTTGGAAGGAACCATTGGTCGAGTTGCTGACACGGCTCATACAGGATCATCTATAATCCGCCGCAGTCACCTCAACCTTCTATGGATTTACATCGCGTTATCAACACCGATGATATATACCTTCTGCTATGGTCAAGTACAGAGAATCTCAAGACAACTCCTTGAGTCATCATAAGACTCGGGGGCTACGATGATATGACGCAGCGAGTCTTGGCAGTTTCAGCAAATTCAAGTGCCCCAGGATGTTGAAGGGAAACCCGGTCCCAGAGGATACTATCATATTTAAAGGCCGTCAGAAATATTCTGGCTCACAATGATGCTTCCGGTTTATAGTCCGGTTTAAGAAAAATCCCATCTCCCATACAGCGCTGAAGCCCTTAGTGTCTGGTTTAAATCCAGTTTAAGAGGAAACTATCTCTTGCAAGGCTCTGAAGCGCTCAAATCCGGTTTAACAATGTCCGGTTCAAAAAGGAATTAACTTCTCACAAGTTCGAGTTGAAATGTCGTCAGAAAGTTTCCGGCTGAAAATGAAGATTCTGGTTTACAGTCCGGTTCAAGGGAAAGATGTCTCCCACAAAGCTTTGAGGCTCTCAATATCCGGCTCAAGAAGAATTTATCTCTTGATAAAAGTTAAAGGTTGCCGAAGAGGACCTGCTGCCATGATGCGTGGTTCAAACATGGGTATCCTGCCTTATTGGCTTATCATATTATTGATCACTTGGGGGCTTGGTCGTATCCGAACCATAGCTACACCTCTTGATCGGCGTAATGCCACAGCATCACTTGGGGGCTTTGGTCGTGTCCGAACCATAGCAACACCTTTTGATAGGCGTAAAGCCACAACATCACTTGGGGACTTGGTCACGTCTGAACCATAGTCACGCCTCTTGATCGGCCTAGTGCCATATCATCACTTGGGGGCTTGGTCGAACCCGAACCATAGCTACACCTCTTGATCGGCGTAATGTCAAAGCATCATTTGGGGACCTGGCTGACTCGAACCATAGCTACACCTTTTGGGGGCGTGGTCTTGTCTGACCATGGTAATGCCTCTTGATCGGCTCAAAGCCACATTTGCAATGGTTTTATCTCTACCTTTGCTTTAATTCTGCTTCTTTTTTGATAAACATTTCTTTTGTTGCATTTTAAAAACCGGCATTAATAATCCGGTTCGACTGTCAATTACAAATTGACGAAACACGATTAAATCATAATCCGGAGACTATCAGTCCGGTCTGGTTTCGACTATAAGTCGCCAGTATATATTTGGATTGCGCTATTGGAATCATGCGCTCATAAATCATTGGATTAAATTATTCAAACCTTCAAATAGCCAACATGGCTGGATTTTTATTATGGTTATTAATAACCAGTATTATTGAGGTTTTCAAAGTCGCTTTAGCGCAATGGCTATTATTTTATCAGAGGATATGATTTATTCTACAATGAAAGAAATAGTCCCGAGTCGCTGCAGGCTTGCAACCCGGCACTTGGGGGCTACATTATTCAAATTGAGGTTATATGCAAGTCTCATGTCACTGCAAGCATGCACCATAACACTTGGGGGCTAATGCAAAGTCATTTTTTGCTCATCTTATTGAAGACCCGACTCATCATATCATAATGAGCCGGCCCTTGGGGGCTACACATCACTGCTCAAGTTTACATGATCATATTTATAAAGTCCCTGCTCATTATTGCATAATGACCCGGCCCTTGGGGGCTACACCGGTTGAAGTTTTTATGAGTATAAGGCAATTACAAGTCCCAGGT
The DNA here is from genome assembly GCA_032464435.1 of Aegilops umbellulata. NCBI lineage: Eukaryota > Viridiplantae > Streptophyta > Magnoliopsida > Poales > Poaceae > Aegilops > Aegilops umbellulata. The sequence goes on from CP136054.1 coordinate 105,807,383, forward strand.
TGCTGCAAGCATGACAACCCGGCACTTGGGGGCTACATATATGGAGTCTTCAGTTTTTACTAGTGACTGAGATGAGCAACATGGATTTCTTCAAAGTGGTAGTAATTATATGGAAGCAAGTCTCAAATCATCACTTTGTTCTGTTCAAGACTTGGGGGATACAGGTAATATGGATATAAGGGAGAAATATCTTCCAATTTTCAGTTTTGAGCTAACCAGATTGACCTGGTGTCTGCAACAATTATAACCCGGCGTCACCAACAATTATTGACCAGGCATCACCAATCATTATGACCCGGTGTCTGCAACAATCATGAACCGACGTTGGCAACAATCATGAACCAGCGTTAGAAACAATCATGACCCAAAATTATCAGTTTTTATAAACCCGGCAATTTTGGTAATATTAAACCGGCAAGTTTTACATCTTCAAACCAGCTGAATATCAGATGAGTATTTCAAGACCCATATTTCTAAAACCGGCGCTTTGGAAGCCGACTCAAGTGGATTATTCTTCACAATATTTCTCTATGAGAAACCAATGTCAGCAAATTGAGTATGAAGTTGGCTCATTGACCTGGATTTTCTAGAAGAAGGAAATGGCAAGGAATTAAGGATGATCAGATGCCGGTTTACAAGAATTCTTAACCCGGAGCATAATCTATCAAATTTGTTCTTGTATTTGTTTTACAGGATCAGTTTAACATGGATAAATCCAAATTAAACTGGGGGCTAATGTCGGGGATATACCCCGCGGCATAAACCGGCCGGAAGTTAACCCGGCCGGACTTGGCGGTTTATCTCAAGACCCCGCTGACACTTGGCGAGTTACTGGCGACCCGCCCTGACCTGGCGGTTTACAAGCAACCCGCCTGGTCATTATGACTCACTGGTAACCCGACGGGCGGGTCAGACGGATGACAAGGCCCAAGGCCCAGAAGGCCGTTTCATACTATGGTGGGCCGGTTTAAGAGGAAAGGCATGAGGAATATTTACCTTACAAGGAGTTAAGACCAGGACTTGTATCCGGTTTGTATTAGAGATAGACAAGTCCTAATCCTAATAGGACTCCACATGTAACCTGCCCCTTCAACATATATAAGGAGGGGCAGGGCTCCCCAAAGGGAGAGGCTACAAGCAAACAACAATCTCTAGGGCTAGACACAATTAGAGGAGAGCCGGTTTACGGCGACTCCCTCGTGATGATAATGAGATCTAGCCTCAAACAGCATGTAGGGTTGTTACCGGATGATGTTTCCCGGGGCCCAAAGCTGTCTAAATCCCTGTCTTGTGTTGCGTCTCTCGATTCCGCTCAACCCCTCTCAAGCTACCACATAGATACGTTGGCCTCACGACTAAGTCCTCACCCTAGGACATCTGACATGACAAAACCACGACAGCCCCCCTACAGCAGTCGCGAGCATTTCACATTTTTGCCCATAACTTCCACTCCCGAACTCCGATTTGGGTGTTCTTTGGCTCGTTGAAAAGCTAGCGACATCCCGAGCTGCTCATCTTGGTTTTACCACCATTTGACTCCATCAAATTTTGCCCATTTTTGCATCTTTTGCATAGGCCCTCTGCCATAACTTCCGCACCACCACATAAAACTTCAGCAACCTAACCCATTTTGGTTCCATTGGTATTTGTGGTTGTTTGAGTTATGATTTGAGTCTCCTAAGGTGTTTCGGCTACTTAGTGTCGGTAACATCTTCATCCACCACCGGTGACTTGTATCGGTCCATCGACTACATCCACCACGAGCTTCCACATCGACGACGATCATCCATCCTTTGAGACCATCTCCAACCGGAAGCAAGGCCGGTTACCCCCGACTTCATGAAAGGTTAAGTGTGACGAAGGTATCCATTCCGTCATTAAATTTTACTTCCTTTCCATTACATCTTGGTAGCCCCACCATCTTTGCGCATACCTTTATACCTATTGAGACTAGCTATCCGAGTATTGCCGGGCTTCGCGGAAACTTGTGCACCATAGTGATACGATATCATATTATTGCATCATTGGATATATCATATAGTGCAATTGCTTGCTCCCGTGCATATCTTGTGATACTTATGTCATGTTTGTGGTTGAGGCTCATTAAGCATAGTGGAAAGGAAGAGAAGAGCAAAAAAAAGCTTTTAAGCAAGAAAAGAATGATCATAAGCTTATAAGCAAAAGAGTGTTGAGCATGAAACGAGATACTTGTGCATGAGGATACATGGAATAGGGAACATTTAGCTTGCATACATATAGGTTGGTGCCAAGTGGTGAATCGTGCCCAAGTGTGCAATCAAGCTAGTGCTCTCCTAGTATTTGTGCAACACGAGCTTCGTTAGGCAATTTTGTATTGCTCATCCCCATGTTGCACAAGCCCCATTATCCCATCGTGTGTGTTTCTTTATTGCCCTCCTCTATATTTGTGATCACTTGCTTTGCATTTTGAGTCCTTTGGATTTATCTCAACATTTACAATATCTTGGACTTCAATTTGCATGAAATTTTTGCCACTTGTCCTAACCAAGCCACTCGATAAGCTTTACTTTGTAGGTGTGAGTGAACAAGTCCGATACCAATTCGACTATTATTTCATCTCACATTGAGTGATACGAAATACATCCTCAACTTTGGGAAAAGGTAGCTTGGTATTTTTTATCTCATTTCCTACTCATCTTTGCTCGATTCTTGTGATGGATAGGCAAAGCACATCATCTCTGGTCTACAACCACGACGACGAGTTTGATGCTATGAAGAACGTCATCAACGCCAAGATGGACAAGCACATGGAGGAGCTCAAGGTCCTCATCAAGAACCGCAAGCGGTCTTCCTCATCTTCGAGAAGACGCTCAAGTGCAATGACTTCCGTGCTACCATCTCCGGCAAGTACACACAAGCATCGACATTGACAGGACCGTGAAGAGCACACTTCTGGACAAGAGTTGGCTTCTCTGCCACCCCCGTGCACACGAGCCCTCGACCCCCGTGCACATGGCTTCTAGCACCCCCTTGCACATGGGCCATACAGTACAGCAATATCGACTACAAGGTTGCGGCTCCTTCAACACCTTTGGCATCTTCGTCCAGTGACTTAAGGCATCTCTGCCTTCGGATGTACGGCATCTTTGCCGACTCCACGAGCTCAAGTCCACTACTCTCTCGAGCTACTATGACGTCAACATCACCGAGGAGATTCCATTCTTTGGGACTAATGACCCTGATGAATACCTCGAGTGGGAGTGCAAGATGGACGACTACCTCAAGCTACATCAAGTACCCTCCGATGATCAAGTGAAGTGCGCCACAAGTACCATCCACGACTACGCATTGATTTGGTGGCTTTACTCGCCTTCGAGGAGCTTCGACATGAGTTGGTCCAAGACGAAGACAGTGATGCGGCGAGAACTTGTGCCTTCCACCTACACGGAACATCTTCAACGCCAATTGGAGAATACCATACAAGGATCCAAGTCCCTCGATGAGTACTTCAACAGCATGAAGGAAGCCTTGCGACGTGCCGGCATGGACAACCCCCTTTGGATGAAGTTCTACTTCATGATGGGATTAAACAACGACATCTCCAAGACTATCTTCCTCGAGAACTACAAGTCCCTCAACGACAACTACATTGGTGCTCTCAAGGCGGAGCAAGAACTCAAGAAGGCCAAGTCTACTCGACCCCGAGCTCACTTCGCGACGACCATGCTACAAGACGGCGAGAGTGATGATGTGCCATCTTCGGCCTCCATCTACGACGAGAGTGATGTTGTGCCATCTTCGGCCTTCATCCATGACGAAAGTGATGATGTGCCATCTCCGGCCTTCATCCATGGCGACGACGTGGGGACGGTTGAGCATGGGATTTTCCCTTCGACCACAGCGACATATGATGACTTGAGTGACTTCTGCCACCATATTGAGAGTGAGAGTGACTTCACCACTAGCCCCATATATGATGAGCTGCCCCAATTCCCATGTGAGGAGAGCCACCGCCACCACCACTTGAGTGATTTGAGTGACTCCACCATATGCGACATTGAGTGCACCTACCTTGATGGAGTGAGTAAACCACCGCCACATAGAGAGAGTGAGGTAGTTGATGAGGCATATGAGGCCATTTTGCTTTCTATCAACTTAACCTCTACCTCTATTGTGTCTTCTCCTTTGGTGCTAGGTCCCGTCTATGATGAAGCGCCGATCTTCGATGACTCCGTCCTTCCTTTGGACAAGACGATGGCCATGGTGGACTATGATGTAACCCCCACATGGTTCCATCACGATGACGATGACCACGAGTTGGTTCATACCACCTCACCTACACCACATGAGTTGAATGATATAGGTAACATAGGTGATGGTGATGCTCTAGTCCCATTAGTGGACACTCTTGATATTGATTGCTTGCATGATGTTGATCCACCTATCACCATGCTTCATGCTAGTATGATTTCCCCATGCGATGATTTACCCATTTATGATGAGTTTGATGATTGCCATGAGGAGTCTATAGTTGTGATGCCATGTTACATAGGATTTCTTATGACAATTCTTTAGGTCACATCATGTTTGACAATCCGCTTGACTTGTCATATGCTATGCATGAGATCAATCATATGTCTTATTTGCAATCTCATTGTAGTGACTATGCATATGCCATTAAAATAAACCCGTTTTGCACATATGGCATAGATGACAAGCCCATGGTTATTGGCATTTGTTTTTCTTGTGATGATATTGATATGCTCCCTTTGCATCATTTATCTCATATGCCATGCCATGACCACCTAGCTGCGGATATGCATTGTTTTGGATGTTGTCCATTTTCTCCATATGATGTTTCCGATATTGCTCATGAGGAGACCCCCATAGTTTTCTCATGCATGTTAGGAGATTTTGATCCATCCCATCCATTGCATGATCCCAATACTTGTGTGCACTATATGCTCCCCATTAATATGAATGCTATTGATGTGCCATATAATTGCATACTTGATTTGTGTCCTCATCATGTCATACATAACATCTATTATTTCATGATGGATGACATGTTCATATACCATGCTTCCGATTTCTTTGAGCGATGCTTATCTCGTGCTAACTCTCACGTTCACATACACATCATGATGGATGATGTGTACATTTACCACACACACACACTTTCTTTCATTTGCCTATTTTTTGTGTAGGTACCCATGAACACTCGTCAACCTCACAATCCCATGAGTTGACGAAACGAGCTCTAGAGAGCAATGATGATTTGGGGTTCCGTGGATTGTCCTTACCACCACTCCCTTCGCGCAAAGACTTCGCGCATCTCTTCTACATGACCCTCACATGGTTATGGGTTATTTACCACTTCCCGCTTTATGCCCATAGTGACATGTTCACTTTGCATGATATGCTCCTTTCGATGCCTTTGCCATGCATTTGTGACCCATGCTTTACATTACACACATTCCTTGATTCTCATACTTGTATGTGTATTTGCATGCTTGGTGGAGATATTGCTTGTTATTGCCATGTTCCATTTATGACCCATTCCTATGATGATACTATAATCTGCTTTGTGTTTGTGCTTGCGATATGTCATGTGCATTTCCTATATCCACTGTTTGCTCACATGACATGATTGCCATCATTTCCTCTAGTGTGTTGCATCTTCGCTCCACTAGTTTGCATGACATGATTACCATGAGTGACTTGTTTGCCTCACACATGTTGAACAATTGCTCTTTCCATTGTGTTGAGTGCCATGATATCTTCACTACACCCTATGCACATTATGCTTGGATTGTCTTGCACTTTACCCATGTGTTTAGACATTTCTCTATATGTGGTGTTGTGAATGACTCTTATGCCTACCATAGACCATTCATTGAGCACTTTGCGCATTCTTGCTATGACCTTGAGGTAGATGCTTGTTCACTTCTCAAGCATATTTGCATCTCTACCTCCCATTTGCATGCTTCTTTCCATGATGACCTTGCTTGTGCTCAACTTATATGCTTAAATGACATGCCACACTTCTTTGTCAAACCACATGCTATGCTTGATGACAACACTTGTTGGGTGAATCACCTCTTGAATGCTTGGTTTTGCTCTTACACCAACCACATTTGTCTTTCCAAGTACTTGTTATCTTTGCTCCTTTTGAAAGAATTACAAGACGGTGCGACATTGGAGAGTGCCCATTTGGAACTACAAGATGACGAATGCTTGGTGAGCGTCCACTTCTACATGGCAACATCATCTCTTTCCCATGGTGATTTGGATTTCGATCTGAGGTCGGATCTTTACCAAGGGGGAGGGGATGATGCGGAGCATCCTATGACATCACCAAGTCAAGAGTCCATTTGGCAAGTGACACGTGCCACATCTAGTTCATACATACAAAGGTGAATCATCTCCTTTACACGTGTCCACTTGTACCTCTCGAGGATGGTATACTACTTGACCCCTCTCTTGTGTGCCTACATAGGTGCGAGCAGAGCTACACATTCATCGAGGAGGAGTCCAAGAAGAACAGAACATCTACACCATCCAAGAGGGAAGCCTGGAAGCGGAGAAGGAAGCGCCAAGAAGAAGGCAGCAGCTCCCATGCGACCCCGTGCGCACGGGCGTGTACCGTGTCCACGGGCCTCACGAACCCCGTGCGCACGGGGCCTCCTGCATGTGGCTGTTGGGCTTTGCCTTGTATTCACATTTCGCCCCTCCTTACCCCTTCATCCCTTGGACCTATATATACTCCTCTTCCTCCTCCATTTAGACTTAGCTAAGGATAGACACAAATCATAGAGCTTAGCTCATGTATCTCCCCTTGTGGGATTCCTCTTGAGAGAGAAGACTCCATTGGAGTACAAGACCTCCATTGGGGAAGATCCCTAGGGATTCAAGACCCCCTTGTGGGAAGGATCTATCTAGATCATCAAGCCCTCATCTCCTTCATAGGATTTGGGATGAACTCTACCATGTATCTTGTTTCCCTTTGATTGTTCATGTACCTTGTGGATGTTGTCTGTTTGTTGGTCTAGTGGATGTGTGATTGGACTTGTTCTTGAGTGTTCCTCTTGTTTTCTTGTAACATTCCAAATTTTCAATTTGGAATGTTTTACGTAGATCATTCATGCATATCATATTTTATTGCATTTCGTTTCACGATCCTCGAAATCCTAAGCAACTCAAGGACCCTCGGAGAGAGTTGGGGATTTCATTGTTTTCATATTTGAATTTTATCAAATATTGAAAAGAGGATTTTGATTTTTATTATTTTTCACTCCGAAAATATTTCATATTAAAATATATGAGAGGAGATAATATGACTTCTCCAAAATAATTGAAATATTGGAGGAAAATATTAAAACCAAATATTTGATTTTATTCGATTTTAGTGCTATTTTATTTGCATTAGAAAATTGCACGTTTTCCAAAATTGCATTTTAGGGCCAAGAAAATGTTCATCTCGTTCTAAATATTTTATTTAGACGGCGAAAAATTGTTTTGGTATTTTTAGGTTTTTATTTTATTTTCTAGGATTTATTTAATTCTGGCGAAATTATTTAAAAAAAAGTTCAGCGCCCGACTGGGCCGAAGCCCAGCCGAGCCGGCCCAACCGCCCTGCGCCTCGTCTCCGACCTGGAGACCGCGAGCGCCGCCGCCGCTAGCCGAGTCTGGCCGGGACTCCTCCTCCCCGCGCCGCCTTACCCCTCCCCCAAGCAGCCCCCCCCCTCCTTAAATACCCCGCCCCGGACCCCCCCCCCACCACCAACCCCGCCGCCTGCCTCGTCGTGCCCGCAGCGCCGTCGCCGAGCCGTGCCGCGCCGCCGCCCTTTGCAGCGCCGCCGCCGCTGCCCCGTGCACCCCGCCGCCGCAGCCCCACCCCACCGGAGCCGCCCCGCCTCGCCGGAGGTATACGCCCCGCCGTCGTTCGGTATTCTTCTAAAGCCGATCCGGTTTTTTAGAAACCCTAGTTTGTTTTTTTTTTCAGATCGGTTCACCGGTTTTCTCGGTTTAGTTTATATAGCGGACGTTCGTCCGTACGTTTGTTTTAACGAACGGTTTTCGCTCGTTAGTTACAGACAACGAACGTTCGTTCGTTAGCCTGTTCGTCGGTTTTCTTTTTTGTCGGATTTTCTATGATTATTTTCGATCACGATTTCTGATACGATTTTCGTTTCAGTTTATCTTTTCGCTCATTTATCGGAATCAGGCGATTCAAGCGCCTAGATCTTCGTCTCAAAACCCTCTTTCCGTTTAACCAACTTGAACAAGATTTTGGTACTGTAAAATGTTTTTTAGTTCAGATTAGTAAATGGATCTTGTTTCTTTCGCGGTTTGAGTTTCGTTGCTCCATTTGATTTGATTCTTTTTGCAAACCGGAGTTCTTAAATTGAACTTTCTGGTTAGATCATCTTATTTGAGTTTTGCCCGTGCATCTTTGCTTGATTGCTTATGTATGCTATTGTTTGTTTGCGATAGAATTCCTGGAGTGCGAAGCGTGCTACTACGAGTCCCTAGATTTTGCGGATCGTTAGCAAGGCAAGTAACACATTGATCATACTCCTTCCATACCCAGTTTTTATGCATTAGTTTCAATCCTCAAACATTGCATGATTAGGATGTGATTAACATGTGGGTTGGGAAGTAGTTGATGAGGTAGAACCTATTGCCCTGTTATATTCAAACCTTGGGAGTTACTTCTACGTATTACTTATATTGCTATGCTATGCTCGTAGACGTGGATTGGGTTTGAGTGTATCCATGACAGATGTGAGATTGTTAATTAATGGTGCAACTTAAGGTGGCAACTTTAATACACATCTGGGTGGATTGCTTGTCGGGCACATGGAGAATCCAGTGTTGTCCTAGGATATCCCGGAGTACCCGTGTGATCATCCTAAGGTCCGCCACCCAGGCTCAAAGGGAACTGAGATATTTTCATGCTAGAAACTTCCATGTGCAGCCACAAGCTATTATGGGCTCTAGCATAGTTGAGTAAGTTGCATGAGCTCTTGAAGAGGTGGATCAGCAGGTAGAGGGATGTAGGTTTGGTATGGTCTGCCCAAAGTAAAGAGTTAATGTTTCTGAAAGACTGTGTCTCAGTCATCCGTTTCTCAAACACCCTGTAGTGCGAGAAATCCAACGGAGGAGATCGAGTCTTGTGGGGAAAAGTGCGCAAACCTCTGCAGAGTGTACAATCTAATCATGGTTAGCCGTGTCCCCGGTTATGGACAATCTTGAGTATCTAGTACTTGGAGTATCCTAAGTATCTCATCACTCTAAATTAATATTGTTGGGTAGATAATTACTTTAATTGGGATTGAGTTGGAGGAACCTTCTCAATGATGTTTCAACTACCATGATAGCTAAAATAAAACTTATTCCTTTGTTGTAGGGAAAAATTGGCTTTTCGCAAAAACTATAAGCATAGAGCTTTCCACCAGCCAAATATGCATGAAGTGATAGCATTATTATGTTCTTTCTCTACTGTGTTATATTGCCAGCATATTCCATGTGCTGACCCGTTTTCGGGCTGCAACATATTATGTTGCAGACTTTTCAGACGAGGAGTAAGGTTCGTTAGGTCGTTGCCGTGCAGCTCAGCTATGTCGTTGGAGTTGATGGACTCACTTTATCTTCCAAGCCTTCCGCTGTTATCGTATTAGATGGCCTTAAGCCATATTTACTGTAATAAGTTCTCTTTTGAGACATTCGATGTAATAAGTGTGTGATTGCTACTCTATTATAAATCCTTCGAGTACTGTGTGTGTCAGCATTACCGATCCAGGGATGACACTGAAGCACAGAGACTTGACCGTTTGAGGTCGGGTCGCTACAAGATGGTATCAGAGCACACGCTGAGTGTAGGACACGACCATTAAGATAAGCCGTAGGTCACTCTTCTCTACTCATTTCTGACTCCTCTCCATTCTCTACTCTTTAGGATGGCAGATTTGAAGAACAAGTTTTCCCAACCGGATGAAGACACGCCCTTTGGACGCCACTTGAAGGAAGTCACTAGGTACCTGAACATCGGAATACGAAGCTTCACCGGGACGTACAACGCCACCTTACCAGAAGAGGAGCGCTCGATGATTCAAGTTCAAGTTCCAGGAAGGACATTCTCGCCAACCACTAAGCCCATAGAATTTTCTTTTGAAGCACCCACCTGGAGTCTAGGCAAGAGCATGGCAGCCCACATTACCATGGGACGTATTGGAGAAGTCTACAACAAGGATCTTAAGGACACTATCTATCAGATACATGGGCGCCGAGATGAGCAATGGGAGATGATCAGCACCAAGAAGGACAGGCCCATTGCAGCTTTCATCCAGGAGTTAAACCAGCACATTCGACGCTTGGAGAATCAGATGTGCGCAGACATGATAGATTTGAAGAAGGCGAAGACAAGGATCATCGAGCTGGAAGAAGAACTTAAGTCTAAACGTGATCATCGAGCTGGAAGAAGAACTTAAGTGTAAACTTAAGTCTCACTAGACCCCTTTTCTATTCTAATCTCTTCCCTCTAAACCCGCTAGATGCCTCCGAGACGTGACACCGGATTTGCCTTTCCACCGGAGCTTACCCAGTTGATCCAGCAGCAGAATGCCTTGATGCAATTGTTAGTCCAGAACCAAGGCAACAACAACAACAACAACAACAACAACAACAACAACAACAACAACCACAACAACCACAACAACCACCACAACAACCACCACAACCACAACAACCACCACAACAACCACCACAACAACCACCACAACCACAACAACAACGACAACAACAACGACAACAACAACAACAACAACAACAACAACAACAACAACAACAACAACAACAACAACAACAACAACAACAACAACAACAACAACAACAACCACAACAACAACAACAAAAACAACCACAACAACCACAACAACAACAACAACAACAACAACAACAACAACAACAACAACAACAACAACAACAACAACAACAACAACAACAACAACAACAACAACAACAACAACAACAACAACAACAACAACAACAACAACAACAACAACCACAACAACAACCACAACAACCACAACAACCACAACAACAACAACAACAACAACAACAACAACAACAACAACAACAACAACAACAACAACAACAACAACAACAACAACAACAACAACAACAACAACAACAACAACAACAACAACAACAACAACAACAACAACAACAACAACAACAACAACAACAACAACAACAACAACAACAACAACAACAACAACAACAACAACAACAACCACAACCACAACAAACAACAACAACAACAACAACAACAACAACAACAACAACAACAACAACAACAACAACAACAACAACAACAACAACAACAACAACAACAACAACAACAACAACAACAACAACAACAACAACAACAACAACAACAACAACAACAACAACAACAACAACAACAACAACAACAACAACAACAACAACAACAACAACAACAACAACAACAACAACAACAACAACAACAACAACAACAACAACAACAACAACAACAACAACAACAACAACAACAACAACAACAACAACAACAACAACAACAACAACAACAACAACAACAACAACAACAACAACAACAACAACAACAACAACAACAACAACAACAACAACAACAACAACAACAACAACAACAACAACAACAACAACAACAACAACAACAACAACAACAACAACAACAACAACAACAACAACAACAACAACAACAACAACAACAACAACAACAACAACAACAACAACAACCACAACAACCACAACAACAACAACAACAACAACAACAACAACAACAACAACAACAACAACAACAACAACAACAACAACAACAACAACAACAACAACAACAACAACAACAACAACAACAACAACAACCACAACAACCACAACCACAACAACCACAACAACCACAACAACCACAACAACCACAACAACAACAACAACAACAACAACAACAACAACAACAACAACAACAACAACAACAACAACAACAACAACAACAACAACAACAACAACCACAACAACCACAACAACAACCACAACAACCACAACAACCACCACAACAACCACCACAACCACAACAACCACCACAAACAACAACAACAACAACAACAACAACAACAACAACAACAACAACAACAACAACAACAACAACCACAACCACAACAACAACGACAACAACAACAACAACAACAACAACAACAACAACAACAACAACAACAACAACAACAACAACAACAACAACAACAACAACAACAACAACAACAACAACAACAACAACAACAACAACAACAACAACAACAACAACAACAACAACAACAACAACAACAACAACAACAACAACAACAACAACAACAACAACAACAACAACAACAACAACAACAACAACAACAACAACAACAACAACAACAACAACAACAACAACAACAACAACAACAACAACAACAACAACAACAACAACCACAACAACCACAACAACCACAACCACAACAACCACAACAACAACCACAACAACCACAACAACCACAACAACAACCACAACAACCACAACCACAACAACAACAACCACAACAACCACAACCACAACAACCACAACCACCACAACCACAACAACCACCACAACAACCACCACAACAACCACCACAACCACAACAACAACGACAACAACAACAACAACAACAACAACAACAACAACAACAACAACAACAACAACAACAACAACAACAACAACAACAACAACAACAACAACAACAACAACAACAACAACAACAACAACAACAACAACAACAACAACAACAACAACAACAACAACAACAACAACAACAACAACAACAACAACAACAACAACAACAACAACAACAACAACAACAACAACAACAACAACAACAACAACAACAACAACAACAACAACAACAACAACAACAACAACAACAACAACAACAACAACAACAACAACAACAACAACAACAACAACAACAACAACAACAACAACAACAACAACAACAACAACAACAACAACAACAACAACACGCCTCCAGTTGACAACTTAGCTCGCTTTCTGAGATTGCAGCCACCGGTATTTTCCAATAGCACCGAGCCTATAGTCGCTGATGATTGTCTACGCCGTATTGGAAGGGAGTTGACCACCGTAGGTTGCACAGATGCTGAGAAGGTGCGCTTTGCCGCACATCAATTGGATGGACCAGCAGCCTCATGGTGGGAGAATTACACGGCCACTTTCCCCATAGCGAATATCACTTGGGATCAGTTTCAGCAAGCTTTCCGCACAGCCCATGTCTCAACTGGAACTATGAATATGAAGAAGCGTGAGTTTCACAACTTACGCCAGGGGAACTGTACTGTGGTCAATACGTGGATGAGTTTAGCAAGTTATCTCGCTATGCCCCTGATGATGTGGCCACAGATGCCGCGAAGCAGGAGAAGTTTATGGAGGGGACGAATGATGAGATGAGCATGCAGTTGATGGTGGCAACCTTCAACAACTACCAAGAGTTGGTAGATAAGGCTCTTATGATTGAAGGGAAGCAGCAGCAAATTGAGAGCCGTAAGAGGAAGTATGGGCAAGGGAGGTATAACTCAGGAGCTCAGCAGAAGCCTCGCCTAACCCCGAACTCGGGAGGACTTGTTCGTACCCATGGAGGTCAAAACCACACCGGAGGAAGTTCGCATAACCATAATGCTTCTAAGAATGGGACTGGGAACGGAACAAACAACAATCAGAACCGCCCCAATCCAGCCACACCTGCCAAGAGAGATCTAAGTCACATTACTTGCTTTAAGTGCGGGAAGACTGGACACTATGCCATGGAGTGCCCTGAAGCGAAGAATGGAAATGGCAATGGGAGCGCTGGGAAGAAGCCCAATCCATTCAACAAAGGACAAGTGAACCACGTTAACGTGGAGGAGGTTGAAGAGCAGCCAGACGCGGTTATAGGTAAGTTTTTGGTTAAGTCATTTACCGCCCTTGTTCTTTTTTATACTGGTGCATCGCATTCATACATATCAAGGGGATTCGTTGATAAGTTTAAAATACCAACCCAAACCCTTAGGACCCCTCTATTAGTGAGTTCACCTGGAGCAGAGTATATGGCTAGTCGATGGTGCGACCAGATACCCTTAACCATTGGTAGCCATGTTTTTCCGTCCGACCTAATAATCTTGGAGTCACAAGGATTGGATGTGATATTAGGCATGGAATGGATGTCAAAGTATGGAGGAAGCATTGACCGTGCTAGTAAGTCGATTATCTCACCACCCCGGAGGGAAAAAGGATTAAGTATGTATCTAGGCATGCGCCTAGGAGGAGCCAAGTAAATACCCTCACGGGAGTTGTTCAGGAGGAAGTGCCGGTAGTGAAGGATTACCCGGATGTTTTTCCAGAGGAATTACCAAGCATGCCACCGGATCGAGACATCGAGTTTTTTATAGAGGTATTGCCAGGTACAGGGACAATATCAAAGAGACCTTATCGGATGCCCGCAAATGATCTAGAGGAGATTAAGAAGCAGATCAAGGAGTTATTGGAGAAAGGTTACCTTCGACGGAGTTCATCACCATGGGGAGCCCCAGTGCTTTTGGTTGAGAAGAAGGATAAGTCTCTAAGAATGGTTGTTGATTATCGTGCATTGAATGAGGTGATGATCAAGAACAAATACCCCCTGCCAATGATCAATGATTTGTTTGACCAACTGCAAGGAGCTAAGGTGTTTTCAAAGATCAATCTGCGATCAGGATATCACTAGTTGAAGATTCGAGAGAAGGATATACCAAAGACAGCATTCACCACACGGTACGAGTTGTATGAATATACGGTCATGTCATTTGGACTGACTAACGCCCTTGCCTACTTCATGAGCATGATGAACAAGGTGTTCATGGAATATTTGGATAAGTTTGTTTTGGTGTTCATTGATGATATAATGGTATACTCGAAGAATGAGGAGGAGCACAAGGAGCATTTGCGTTTAGTTCTCGAGAAACTCAGGGAACATCAGTTGTACGCCAAGTTCAGCAAATGTGAGTTTTGGTTGAAGGAAGTCAGATTCCTTGGACATGTTATATCGGGAGAAGGTATAGCGGTAGACCCCACCAAGGTTCAGTCAGTCACTGAATGGTTGGCACCCACTTCAGTTAGCGAGATCCGCAGTTTTCTTGGACTCGCGGGATACTATCGAAGATTCATTGAAATTTTTTCCAAGATTGCGAAGCCAATGATGGAGTTATTGAAGAAGGATACCAAGTTTAAATGGACAGAAGAATGTGAGGCAAGTATTCAGGAGTTAAAGAAACGTTTGGCTACAGCCCCAGTACTAATTCTGCAGGATATACACAAGGATTTCCAAGTGTATTGCGACGCTTCTCTCCTAGGACTTGGGAGTGTGCTTATGCAGGACAGAAGAGTTGTTTCGTATGCCTCACGACAACTAAAACCGCACGAATTGAATTATGCCACGCATGATTTGGAGTTAGCAGCAGTAGTGCATGCGCTCAAGACTTGGGTACATTACCTTATTGGAAACCGTTGTGATGTGTACACGGATCATAAGAGTTTGAAGTACATTTTCACACAGAAGGAGCTGAACCTTAGGCAGAGGAGATGGTTGGAGCTTATAAAGGATTATGACATGAAGCTTCACTATCATCCAGGCAAGGCCAATGTCGTAGCAGACGCTTTGAGTCGGAAGAGTTAAGCTAACACCCTAGTGAGCACAGGATTACCAAAGGAGTTAGCAGAGGATCTCAAGGAACTCCGATTGGAGATTGTTCCTAGAGGTTTTGTTGCAACAATGGAAGTTCAGTCTACATTGTTAGGAAAGATTCGAGAAGCTCAGAAGGATGACAAAGAGATTGCCGAGATAAGAGAGAGAATGAGCAAAGGGAAGGCCAAAGGTTTTCGTGAGGATGAGCACGACACCTTATGGTTTGAGGACCGTGTTTATGTGCCCAATAACACAGAGATCAGGAAGTTAATACTTCAGGAGGCTCATGACTCACCATACTCGATACACCCCGGAAACACCAAGATGTATTTGGATTTGAAGGAACATTTCTGGTGGACAGGTATGAAGAAGGATATTGTCGAGTATGTAGCCGTATGTGACGTATGTCAGAGAGTGAAGGCAGAACATCAAAAGCCAGCAGGATTGTTACAGCCTATGTCGATACCCGAATGGAAGTGGGATAAACTTGGCATGGATTTTATCACTGAATTTCCCAGTACCAAATCGGGATATGATTCTATATGGGTAGTAGTTGGTCGCTTGACCAAAGTAGCTCACTTTATCCCAGTGAAAACAACATATACAAGTGCGAAGTTGGCCAAGATATATATGGCCAAGATCGTATGTCTGCATGGAATTCCGAGGACCACCGTATCAGACATAGGAACACAGTTTACCTCAAAGTTTTGGCATCAGCCGCACCAGACTTTGGGTACGAGATTGGAGTTCAGTACAACATTTCACCCGTAGACGGATGGACAGACCGAGAGAGTCAACCAAATTTTGGAGGACATGCTGAGGGCCTATGCACTAGATTATGGATCTAGTTGGGATGACAATTTGCCCTACGCGGAGTTCTCATACAACTATAGCTACCAAGACAGTTTGAAGATGGCACCGTTCGAAGCCCTGTATGGACGAAAGTGCAGAACACCGTTGATGTGGGATGAAGTTGGAGACCGACAGTTGTTTGGAGCAGACTTGATCAAGGAGTCTGAAGAGCTCAGTCCAGGCAGAAGAGTTATGCAGATTCGAAACGCAAGGAGGTAACCTATGAAATTGGAGATAGAGCATATCTGCGAGTATCACCCTTGCGAGGAGTGAAACATTTTGGAGTTAAGGGAAAGTTAGCCCCGAGATTTGTAGGACCATATCGTGTTTTGGAACATATGGGAGAAGTTTCCTACAAGTTGGAATTACCTGAAGGACTGTCAGGAGTTCATGATGTACTTCATGCTTCACAACTGAAGAAGTGTCATGCTGAGATGGCTGATATACCGTTAAGAGATACAATACCCTTGGAGGCGATTCAGTTGGACAGTGATCTGACCTATGAGGAGAAGCAAGTCAGGATTCTTGAATTTGCCAGCCGAGTCACCCGTAGCAAGGTTATCAAGTTTTGCAAAGTTCAGTGGAGCCACCATACCGAGGATGAAGCCACCTGGGAACGAGAGGATGATCTTCGCAAAGACCACCCACACCTATTTTCTAGCCAACCCGAATCTCCAGGGCGAGTTCATCTTAAGGGGGGTAGGTTTGTAACATCCCAAATTTTCAATTTGGAATGTTTTACATAGATCATTCATGTATATCATATTTTATTGCATTTCATTTCGCGATCCTCGAAATCCTAAGGAACTCAAGGACCCTTGGAGAGAGTTGGGGATTTCGTTGTTTTCGTATTTGAATTTTATCAAATATTGAAACGAGGATTTTGATTTTTATTATTTTTCACGCTGAAAATATTTCATATTAAAATATATGAGAGGAGATAATATGACTTCTCCAAAATAATTGAAATATTGGAGGAAAATATTAAAATCAAACATTTGATTTTATTCGGATTTTAGTGATATTTTATTTGCATTAGAAAATTGCATGTTTTCCAAAATTGCATTTTAGGGCCAAGAAAATGTTCATATCGTTATAATATTTTATTTAGACGGTGAAAATTTGTTTTGGCATTTTTAGATTTTTATTTTATTTTCTAGGATTTATTTAAGTTCCGGCAAAATTATTAAAAAAAAATCAGCGCCTGACTGGGCCGAAGCCCAGCTGAGCTGGCCCAACCGCCCCGCGCCTCGTCTCCGACCTAGAGACCGCGAGCACCGTCGCCGCTAGCCGAGTCCGACCGGGACTCCTCCTCCCCGCTCCGCCTTACCCCTCCCCCAGGCAGCCCCCCCTCATTAAATACCCCGCCGCGGACCCCCACCACCACCAACCCCGTCGCCTGCCTCGCCCCGCCCGCAGCGCCGCCGCCGCCATAGCCCCACCCCGCTGGAGCCGCCCCGCCTCGCCGGAGCCTCGCTGGAGGTATACGCCCCGCCGCTGTTCGGTTTATTCTAAAGCCGATCCGGTTTTTTTATAAACCCTAGTTCGTTTTTTTCAGATCGGTTCGCCGGTTTTCTCGGTTTAGTTTATATAGCGGACGTTCGTCCATACGTTTGTTTTAACGAACGGTTTCCACTCGTTAGTTACAGACAACGAACGTTCGTTCGTTAGCCTGTTCGTCAGTTTTCTTTTTTTCGAATTTTCCGCGATTATTTTCGTTCGCGATTTTTGATCCAATTTTCGTTTCAGTTTATCTTTTCGCTCGTTTATTGCAATCAGGCGATTCAAGCGCCTATATCTTCATCTCGAAACCCTCTTTCCGTTTAACCAACTTGAATAAGATTTTGGTACTGTAAAATTTGACTTCAGTTCAGATTAGTAAATGGATCTTGTTTCTTTCGCAGTTTGAGTTTCGTTGCTCGATTTGATTTGATTCTTTTTGCAAACCGGAGTTCTTAAGTTGAACTTTCTGGTTAGATCTTCTTATTTGAGTTTTGCCCATGCATCTTTTCTTGATTGCTTATGTATGCTATTGTTTGTTTGCGATAGAATTCTCGGAGTGCGAAGCGTGCTACTACGAGTCCCTAGGTTTTGCGGATCGTCAGCAAGGCAAGTAACACATTGATCATACTCCTTCCATACCCAGTTTTTATGCATTAGTTTCAATCCTCAAACATTGTATGATTAGGATGTGATTAACATGTGAGTTGGGAAGTAGTTGATGAGGTAGAACCTATTGCCCTGTTATATTCAAACCTTGGGAGTTACTTCTACGTATTGCTTATATTGCTATGCTATGCTCGTAGATGTGGATTGGGTTTGAGTGTATCCATGACAGATGTGAGATTGTTAATTAATGATGCAACTTAAGGTGGCAACTTTAATACACATCTGGGTGGATTGCTTGTCGGGCACCTGGAGAATCCAGTGTTGTCCTAGGATATCCTGGAGTACCTGTGTGATCATCCTAAGGTCCGCCACCCAGGCTCAAAGGGAACTGAGATATTTTCATGCTAGAAACTTCCGTGTGCAGCCACAAGCTATTATGGGCTCTAGCATAGTTGAGTAAGTTGCATGAGCTCTTGAAGAGGTGGATCAACAGGTAGAGGGATGTAGGTTTGGTATGGTCTGCCCGGAGTAAAGAGTTAATGTTTCTGAAAGACTATGTCTCGGTCATCCGTTTCTCAAACACCCTGTAGTGCGAGAAATCCAACGGAGGAGATCGAGTCTTGTGGGGAAAAGTGCGCAAACCTCTGCAGAGTGTACAATCTAATCATGGTTAGCCGTGTCCCCGGTTATGGACAATTTTGAGTATCTGGTACTTGGAGTACCCTAAGTATCTCATCACTCTAAATTAATATTGTAGGGTTGATAATTACTTTAACTGGGATTGAGTTGGAGGAACCTTCTCGATGATGTTTCAACTACCATGATAGTTAAAATAAAACTTATTCCTTTGTTGTATGGAAAAATTGGCTTTTCGCAAAAACTATAACCATAGAGCTTTCCACCAGCCAAATATGCATGTAGTGATAGCATTATTCTGTTCTTGCTCTACTGTGTTATATTGCCAGCATATTCCATGTGTTGACCCGTTTTCGGGCTGGAACGTATTATGTTGCAGACTTTTAAGACGAGGAGTAAGGTTTGTTAGGTCGTTGCCGTGCAGCTCAGCTATGCCGTTGGAGTTGATGGACTCAATTTATCTTCCAAGCCCTCCGCTATTATCGTATTAGATGGCCTTAAGCCATATTTATTGTAATAAGTTCTCTTTTGAGACATTCGATGTAATAAGTGTGTGATTGCTACTCTGTTATAAATCCTTTGAGTACTGTGTGTGTCAGCATTACCGATCCAGGGATGACACTAAAGCACAGAGACTTGACCATTTGAGGTCGGGTCGCTACATTTCTCTCTTGTGTTCTTCTTATTCTTGGGGATTCCCCCTTCAATTCGTGAAACATCTCCACTTAGGGCTCCACCCTACAACACCTGGGGTGCGCCCCCTGCCTCGTGGGCCCCATGTGGCCCCCCTCCACTTATTCCAGCACCCACACACTTCGTCTTCCTCCAGAAAAAATCACCACCTAGCTCAAACCCGTGTTCTAGCTCGTTTTGCTGTGATTTTTGATCTCCTTGCTCAAAGCTCCACTCACAAAACTGCTTTGGGTGATTGTTCTTCGGTATGTGACCCCTCCAATGGTCCAATTAGTTTTTGTTCTGGTGCTTTATTTATTGCAAATTTTTGTTGTTTAGGTGACCCTGTTCTTGAGCTTGCATGTCAAATTTATTTGGTCCCCAGTAGTTCTATTTCATGATATAGTCTCTAGGCACTTGTGAGAGTAGTTGCTATCAATCTTGTTGAGTTTGGTTCACTTTTACTTTGAGTCACTAAAAATTTCAGAAATTTTCAGAAAATGTTGTAGAGATTATTGAGGGGCTCTTCGAGCCGAAGCTCGAAGGATAAGCGAAGTGAAGAGAATAAGAATCCCAAATATAATCTTCCTCGCACCGCGGAAGTTCGTCCGTGTGAATGGCCTTGTGATGAGTTCTTGAGAGCGGCCGGGATTCATGATGATTTTTATTATTTGGCTGAGAATGCGGGCCTCGTCGACTTCCTCCGTGGCCAGTGCGAACAGTATCTCCTCCTCACTAATATTTTCATGCAAAGTTTGCATTTCCATGCTAGGAGATCGCCACCTTCGGTGGATTTTTATTTATATGATGAGTTTAAGGAGATGTCACTTTATGATTTTTGTGCAGTTTGCAAGTTATCCTTTGCGGGCAGCATAGAGGAACCACATCATAATGATGTGGAAGGGTTTATTGATATGATTGTTGTAGGGGAAACGAGGAAAGTTTCCGATGCAAGAATTACTAGCATACATTTTCCTGTTCTACGTTACTTTGCTATATTTGCTAGTAGATGCTTGATTGGTCCTAGGAACAGTGGAAACCTTAGTGCCCCTGATATTGTTATTTTGTGCCATGCCTTGTTTCGTGATATTATTTTCAGTTTAGGCACTATAGTTGCTAAACGGTTAAATCTGAACCATACAAAGGGTCCCATCTTTGGAGGCATCTTTGCTTCGCGCCTTGCTGCACACTTTAACATACCTATTAGGCATTATGAGAAAGAAGAAAAGTTGTTGCCTCCTATTTTTCTAGATTATAAGAGTATGGTAGCACATGATTTTATTCTTAAAGATAAGAAGAAGATGCTTAAGTATAAATTGATATTTTATAAAAATTACTGTGAGGTCATTACCTTGCCTGCACTCTCTCTGTTTGACATACTTTCAGGCACATACCTCATCTTGTCGGAGGCCATTTATGCGTACTGGAGCCTGACACAAGTTCCAGAGCCTGAGCCTGATCCACCACTTGACCCTTATCGACAGTCTGTTTATCAGTGGGATCCGGAGGAGATAGCCAACCAGTGGCACCCAGAGGATCCTCCTTAGTACACTGGAGAGGACCAGTTTGATCCATGGGCATAGACCAACTTAGGCCAAAATCCTAAGCTTGGGGGAGTACGTATTTCTCACCGACATTACATTCATGTTCACACACTCATTCCAGTTGTCGGTGCACATAGTTTTTCATTGTACTATCCATGCTAGTTTATTTTCTTTTCTAGTCTTCTCCTTGTGTGTTTGAAAAACCTTAAGAAAAACCAAAAAAAAAGTTGTAGCTTTTAGCTAGTTCGCTTTCCATGCCTGTACTAGTAATAATTAAAAGAAAACCCAAAAAGATTTCTTGTTCTTCTTTTGTTTGTTGGGAGCTTTCCCGTGTAAATAGTTTTATTTCTTTTCTTTTCTTTGGGGGTCGAGAGGAGAAGACCATAATGAAAATGTTGAATGGCTCTCATATGCATTATTGTTGATTTAACCAAGAGCCCATATTACCTTGTCTTCTCCCTTGTATTAAATGCTTGCAGATTCCAGCTTAGTCCAATGCACGTGCACTATTATTATTATCCACACCGTTCGGTCATGCTAGTGAAAGGCAATAATGATGATATATGATGGACTGGTTGAGATGAGAGAAGCTGGTATGAACTCGACCTATCTTGTTTTTGTAAATATGATTAGTTCATCATTCCTGATTCATCCTATTATGAATGAAACATGTTTGCAATGACAATTAGAGATTATAGTTGCTCATGCCATGCTTAATTAGCTAGGAGTTTATAATGGTTTACCTTGCGTGCCAACATGCTATTAAAATGGTTGTGATGTGGTATGATAGGGTGGTATCCTCCTTTGAACGATTCGAGTGACTTGACTTGGCACATGTTCACGCATGTAGTTGAAACAAAATCAACATAGCCTCCACGATATTTATGTTCATGGTGGATTATATCCTACTCATGCTTGCACTCAATGTTTATTAATTTTAATGCATGTTCATGACTGTTGTCGCTCTCTAGTTGGTCCCTTCCCAGTCTTTTTCTAGCCTTCACTTGTACTAAGCGGGAATACTGCTTGTGCATCCATTTCCATAAACCCCAAAGTTATTCCATATGAGTCCACCATACCTTCCTATACATGCGGTAATTACCTGCCATTCCAAGTAAATTTGTATGTGCCAATCTCTAAACCTTCAAATGAAATTCTGTTTTGTATGCTCGAATAGCTCATGTATCAACTAGGGTTGTCTATATCTTCCATGCTAGGTGGGTTATTCTCAAGAGGAGTGGACTCCGCTCCTAAATCACGAGAAAATGGCCAGTCATCGGGATGCCCAGTCCCATGCTCAAATTAAATCAAAATAATTGCAAACAAAACTCCCCCAGGATTGTTGTTAGTTGGAGGTACCCATTGTTTCAGGCCAGCCATGGATTGATGCTTGTTGGTGGTGGGGGAGTATAAACTTTACCATTCTGTTTGGGAACCACCTATAATGTGTGTAGCATGGAAGATATCGAGATCTCTCGGTTTTTATGTTGACAATGAAAGTATGCCGCTCAAAATATTATTCATCTCTATTTCAAAAATGGAGCTCTGGCACCTCTACAAATCCCTGCTTCCCTCTGCGAAGGGCCTATCTATTTACTTTTATGCTGAGTCATCACCCTCTTATTAAAAAGCACTAGCTCGAGAGCACCGCTGTCATTTGCATGCATTACTATTAGTTTCTATTGAGTATGACTGGATCTCTTTGACCATGAATTACAATATTTAGTCAGTCCTTGATCTTCAGACATGCTCTGCGTTTATGTTTTGCGGTCTCAGAAAGGGCTAGCGAGATACCATCTTGTTATATCATATTGTGATTGTTTTGAGAAAGTGTTGTCATCCAAGATTTATTATTATTGCTCGCTAGTTGATTATGCCATTGATATGAGTAAACATCAGACCTAAGTGTTATTGTGAATATGGTTAGATCATAATCTTTGCTGAAAACTTAAATGTTGGCTTTACATATTTACAACAACAAGAGCAAACAGAGTTTGTAAAAGTTTTTCTTTACCACTTTCAGTTTATCAACTGAATTGCTTGAGGACGAGCAAAAGTTTAAGCTTGGGGAGTTGATGCATTCTCTGTCGTATCTACTTTTCCAAACAGTTTTGCCCTTGTTTTGGACTCTAACTTGCATGATTTGAATGGAACTAACCCGGACTGACGCTGTTTTCAGCAGAATTGCCATGGTGTTATTTTTGTGCAGAAATAAAAGTTCTCGGAATGACCTGAAACTTCACGGAGAATATTTTTGGAATATACAAAAAATACTAGCGAAAGAATCAAGACCAGGGGTCCCACACCCTGTCCACGAGGGTGGGGTGCACCCCCTGTCTCGTGGGCCCCCTGAGGCTCCACCGACCTCAACTCCAACTCTATATATTCACGTTCGGGGAGAAAAAAGACAGAGAGAAGGATTCATCGTGTTTTACGATACGGAGTCGCCGCCAAGCCCTAATCTCTCTCGGGAGGGCTGATCTGGAGTCTGTTCGGGGCTCTGGAGAGGGGAATCCATCGCCATCGTCATCATCAACCTTCCTCCATCACCAATTTCATGATGCTCACCGTCGTGCGTGAGTAATTCCATCGTAGGCTTGCTGGACGATGATGGGTTGGATGATATTTACCATGTAATCGAGTTAGTTTTGTTAGGGTTTGATCCCTAGTATCCACTATGTTCTGAGATTGATGTTGCTATGACTTTGCTATGCTTAATGCTTGTCACTAGGGCCCGAGTGCCATGATTTCAGATCTGAGCCTATTATGTTTTCATGAATATATGTGAGTTCTTGATCCGATCTTGCAAGTCAATAGTCACCTACTATGTGTTATGATCTGGCAACCCCGAAGTGACAATAATCGGGACCACTCCCGGTGATGAATGTAGTTTGAGGAGTTCATGTATACACTAAGTGTTAATGCTTTGGTTCGGTACTCTATTAAAAGGAGGCCTTAATATCCCTTAGTTTCCAATAGGACCCCGCTGCCATGGGAGGGTAGGACAAAAGATGTCATACGTTCTTTTCCATAAGCACGTACGACTATGTTTGGAATACATGCCTACATTACATTGATGAATTGGAGCTAGTTCTCTGTCACCCTATGTTATAACTATTGCATGAGGAATCGCATCCGACATAATTCTCCATCACTGATCCAATGCCTACGAGTTTTTCACATATTGCTCTTTTCTTAGTTACTTTACCGTTGCCACTGTTACAATTACTATAAAACTGCTACTGTTACTTTTGCAACCGTTACCGTTACTTCCATACTACTTTGCTACTAAATACTTTGCTGCAAATATTAAGTTTTCCAGGTGTGGTTGAATTGACAACTCAACTGCTAATACTTGAGTATATTCTTTGGCTCCCCTTGTGTCGAATCAATAAATTTGGGTTGAATACTCTACCCTCGAAAATTGTTCCGATCCACTATACTTGTGAGTTATCAGAATAATTTCGCCTATGCAAACGGTTGCCTCTAAGCACTCGTGTGCACAAACAGAATAATTTCGTTTGAAATGAAGACGTACTAATTTTGAAATGAAGACGTGAGTTCATCGTTTCGCCTCTAAATTTTTCCCACGTAAACCAATCACAATTTTACCACGGGTTTGATTTGCTGGTGCATTTCAGGTCTCGTGTGCTATATGTAAGACATTTTTTGGCATTTACCATGCATGTTGGCATATAAATCAATTCCTAGCCAGACTGCATCTCCTGTCGAAAGGAATGAGGATTGTCGTTCGATCTGGGAGCATCCAACGGTGCAAACGTACGATAGGTGGGGTTTGGGTTCTGTCCAATCAGAACGCACGACTTAGAGACCGCGCGCGGCAAGGGGGGCATCGGCCATGGTTTGGTAGGCACACGGCTTTTGTGTGTGAACCGTGTGCTATTTGAAAACATTTTTTGGGGAGGGGCTATTTGAAAACATTTACATGTGTTGTCGAAAGGGATGAGGATCGTCATTTGATCAAGGAGAATCCAACGGTGCAGACGTACGATCCGTTGGGTTTGGGTTCCGGCCAATCAGAACGCACGACTCAGATCGCGCGCGTGGCAGAGGGGTGGGGGGATGCATCGGCCACGGTTTAGTGGACACACGGCTTTCGTGAGTGAACCGTGTGCTCTTTAAAAACATTTACATTACCTAACATCATATTTTTTTCGAATGAAAACATGAGTTCATCGTTTCACCTCCAATTGTTTTCCACGGTAAGAAATCACGAGTATAGTGGAGAGTGTCATATACTAGTATCATGAATATACAATATATATGATACTACCTTTAATTAATTATAGCGCATAGTATAATACATGGAGTATAGTATCATATATAGATCATATTTAATGCCATGCATGACACAAATTAGCATCGCATTTAACATGATACGGTATCTACCTATATGTTACTCTAACCCTCTTTATATATATTTAATTATTTGCCACATCAGCATACTTGCTATTTCCGAGTGCATGCATCATCGGCTATGATACCACCACTATGGCCAGCCTTATATAGTGGGGAGTATCATATACTATATATATAGTATCATGCATATGATACTAGTGTATGATACTACGTATGTACCTTCATAGTGCATATATAGTATCATAGAGTATTATATATCATAGATGACCGTATTTATGACCATGCATGACACAAAGTAGTATAGCATTTATTATATATATATATATGTGTGTGTGTGTGTGTGTGTGTGTGTGTGTGTGTGTCTGTGTGTGTGTGTGTGTTACGATATCTACCTATGTTACTGCTTCTTTGCCACATCATCATATTTTCTATTCTCGAGTGCATGATACCGGCTATGATACCCCCACTATGGCCACACCCTAGTAAGGTTGGTCGTAATATGGGAGTATCAAGCGGTATGATGCATGCCAACTAGAATTTTTGGATGATGTGGCACACAGTTAAATGAGGAAAGAGAGGGTGTGGTATCATATCATGATACCACCGTATCATATTAAATGTTGTACTACTTTGTGTCATGCATGGAAATTAATAAGGCAACCTAAGATACTAACTTATGATACTATGCATGCGCGCATTACGGAGGTATTGCCGATCATATACTAGTATCATGCATATATACTCCCTCCTTTCCGGTTTATATATAGGCTTATCTCAAAATTTCAGTTTTTCCATTTTATAAGACTACCCACAGTGGGAGTAACATAGGTAGTAACATCACACATATCTAGATAAAATAGATGATGTGGCAAGCAATAAATGAAGAAAGAGGGGCATGTGGTAACATAGCTAGTTACTACTAGTATGAGTAACATCACACATATCAAGGTAAGATGAGTCTATAGCCTAATAAATGAAGTGTTCCATGTTACCACACATATGTTACTCCCCACTATAGAGGTAGTAACATGCCCATGTTACTACTCTATGTTACTACCCATTGTGGCTAGTCTAAGACTACCCACAGTGGGAGTAACATAGGTAGTACTTTATTTATATTGTCATGCATGACACATAGAGTAGCCAGTATTATATGTAGTACTTTATTTATATTGTCATGCATGACACATGGTAGAATAGCATTTATTATGATATGGTTTCATGATATGATACTTAACACTCTATTTCTTCATTTAATTAATTCTATGACAGCTCATCAAAATTGCCTAGTTGGCATGCATGATACTAGCAATGATACCCCCTTACTATCAGCCTAGCAAAGAAGGTGTACAAATCATTTGTGCGCCGCGTTGTGAGTTTTCATCCGTTTGTTCGAGAAGTGGGGAGAAGTTTCAAACATTTCGGCCGCGAGGTGCGGCCACTCGCGTAGGCCTAGTTGGTATTTTTATTACAGGAAAAAATCAGATGGAGTTCGGACATCATCAAAATCGATGTGTGCTCGTGGCGTGCTCTCACGACCCCGTGGAAAAAAATGGTAAAGTTTGGCACAAGTTTTGATGACCGCTCCTTCCAAACCGGAGCATCTCACATGAAGGATCATGGTTTTCCAAAAGGAGACTTGTCAATTCAAACTCCTGTGGCCGGTGACTTCATCGTTTGGCCTCATAAAAATTTCCACGGTACGCAATCACCATTATACCACGGGTTTGATTTTCTGGCGCATTTTAGGTATTGTTAGCTATATTTAAGACATTTTTTGATATTAACGTGCATTTTGTGCATAAGAACTGCATGTGTTGTCTAAAGGGATGAGGATCGCCGTTTGATCTGGGCGCATCCAACGGTGCAGATGTACGATCCGTGGGGTTTGGGTTCTAGCCAATCAGAAAGCACGACTCAGATCGTGGGCGAGGTGGCGGGGTTTGGTTGGCACACGGCTTTCATCAACGAACCATGTGCTATTCGCAAACCAGATTGCACATTTTTGTTCACACATACTGTTGTGAGATCAATTGAGTGTGCTACCTCTATGATATAATAATAATAATAATAGTGATAATAATAATAATGATAATAATAATAATAATAATAACAAAAAACAGTTCATATTCATTGCCTGAGCTGACAGCATATCAAGGTCAACATATTAACGGTTCTTACATCAACAGAAAACCGGGCATAAGTCACAAATTCAGTACACGCGACAGTTCTAAATTGAACGAATTAAGTTATAGGGTAGGCATAAAGACTAGTCTTACGGCTTAATTCCCATGTACATGGGGGAACTGGGATCATTAAGTTGACCCCGAATGAACTTTGGGTTTTTGATGATTTTACGCTGCTCTATTGCATGAGTGCGTGATCCCTAGGCTGGCAACTCATCAAATTCATCGTACTCATCCTCATCGGCAACATCGTCGACACCCAGTACCCTTCTCTTCCCATGCATCGCTAAATGGCCGTTCTTATGCAAGGGGTCTTCCACAAAGAAAATCTGGGTAGCATCACTGGCAAGAATGAATGGGTCCGCGTGATATGCCATCGTTGTCGTGTTAACACAGGCCTTCCTGTACTCATTAATCCGTACCTGAACAAGAGGGATCCATGCGCACCTGAATAATGTAGCCTTAACTTTCACATAGTCAAGCTCCCAAATCTCTTTGATGGTTCCACAGTATACCCTTTTATCAGCTTCATTTACAGTCATGCATTCTATTCGAACAGAGCTGTTCTAATACGAGGTCTTCTGATCACGTTCCTCAATGTAGAACATGTATCCATTTATGTCATATGCTTTGAACGTCAACACCATAGGTGATGGCTTTTGTGCCAACCATGTAGGAATGCCATCGATGGACCCTTGTGCCAAACGATTCTTCAGCCAACCCGCGTAGTTCTTAGTGTGCTCCTTCATCTCCACATCTGATGAAGGCACCGTTGGTAAGAAGCGTTGGTGTATCTCCGCCAAGTGTTCTTCGGCATAAGCGATGAGAACTGGGTTGTTAAGCAGTACCATCAAATGGGCTTTCTCTGCCAATTCTCCGGGTGCAGCCATTTGCGTGCCAACAAGGACCAGCTTACCTTTCAGCCTTCCCTCGTGGTGAGAGAGGGGCGGACCTATAGGTATTTGTTTCATGTATTCGGTGCAAAACTCAACCACCTCCTCTGCGGTATAACCTTGTAGGATGCTTGCCTCTGGATTATTTAGGTTCTGACAAAAGCGCTTCAGTATTCCCATGAACCGCTCGAAGGGATACATGTTGCGAAGAAACACAGGACCACAATACTTTATCTCATCGACAAGGTGCACAGTGAGATGGACCATGACATCAAAGAATGACGGTGGGAAAAACATCTCTAGGTTGGACAATATTCTTGCAATATCATCTTGCATATGATCCAACTCTTCAGGATTTACAACTTTCTGCCATAGTTGGTTGAAGAAATCACAGAGGTCAATGAGTGTGTTTCTCATATCTTTTTTCATCAGATTCCTGATGGCCACCTGGAGGATTTGTGTCAACATTACGTGGCAATCATGTGACTTCATGTGTCCCAACTTCATTTTACCTGAGCTCACATCCACGAGACTTCTGATGTTTGCGTAGTAGGAAGAGGGTGTCTTAACTGACAACAAATAGGTGAAGAACTATGTTGCTTCTTTTGTACTGAAATTGTAACTCTGGCGAGCTTTGATGAATTTGTCATCATCTTCTGCTTCACTCTTGTGTTTTGATTGATCAGCAAGCATATCGAGCCGTGAACCGTCACCATCCTTTCGTTTACCTTTAATCCTGAGTAGAGTACCAAGGATGCTTTCACATACGTTCTTCTCTACGTGCATGACATCGATGCAGTGACGTACACGTAGAATATCCCAGTAAGGTAATTTCCAGAACACCGATTCCTTCTTAAACACTTGACCCTTGAGTGTTTGTTTCACCGTCAAAGGGTGGTTCTTGCCAAGCACAACATTAATTTTTTTAGCCATGTTGTGGACCACCTCCCCGTCATAGGGTCTTGGGGCCGCACCTGCCTCTGTTGTAGCATCAAATTCAGATTTCATCTTTTGGTATGAGTGATTTTTCCGCAAGAACCTACGATGACGCAAATACACTATTTTGCGTGAGTTGGGAAGTCTTATGCTAGTTGTCCTATCCATGCATGTGACACACCCTACATATCCCCTTGTTTTCTGCCCCGATGTGTTGCCTAATGCTGGCATATCTTGAATGGTGTGCACCAGCATCACATGTAGATCGAAAATCTCCTTTCTGTAAGCATCATAACATTTTACAGCAGGCGCATCTATCCACAATGTCAGCAGTTCTTCTACTAGTAGCTGAAAGTAAATGTCGATATCATTTCCAGGTTGCTTCGGGCCTTGGATAATCATTGACATCATAATGTATTTTTTCTTCATACACAACCAAGGAGCTAGGTTATATATGCACAGAAGCACCGGCCATGTGCTCTGATTGGTGCTCATATCGCCAAAAGGATTCATCCCGTTAGTACACTCCCCGAGCCTTATACTTCTAGGATCCTTGGCAAAATTTTCAAACTTTTTGTCGATTAATTCCCACTGAGCCCCATCTTTCGGGTGCCTCATAAACCTATCCGCAATTCGCTCATCATGATGCCACCGCAACCTCTTTGCCTCTCTAGGGTTTGCAAACAAATTCCTCAACCTTGGAATTAAAGACAAGTACCAAACAACCTTGAACGGGATTCCTGTCTTGATCTCGTCGTCCAATTTGTACTTGTCCTTTGCTCTCCTGCGCTTGTATCATGGACGCTTGCATGTGGGACATGCACGCGAATCTTTGTACTCACCACTGTACAATATACAGTCATTCACACAAGCGTGTATCTACTGTACTTCAAGTTCCAATGGGCAAACAATTTTCTTCACTTCATTCATGCTTCTAGGGAGCACATTATTTTCCGGAAGAATTTCTTTGAAATGACCTAACATATCTGTGAAGCCCTTGTTTGATAGACCGTTTGCTGCTTTAAATCTAAGAAGCGCTAGGGTGGCACTCAACCTGGAAATTTTCCTTTTGCAACCTGGATACAATTCTTTCTTAGAGTCCGCATCAATGGTTGGCAGATACTTTTACCCAATCATATCCTTTTTTGGGCCGAAATCTGCAATCATAGCAGCAAAATCTGGCATATCAAGATTGTCATCATCTGCGTCGGCGTCTTGGTTTTCCAGTGGGCGTTTCGGCTTTCTGGTGTTCCATTGGTAGCTTGATGCCTCTTCCCCGATGTTAAATTCAACATCCATGTGACACTGATCGGGGTTTGGCATCTCGTTGTCCTGGGTATCTTCATCCATGACCTCCTCTTCAATGTGTCCGGTCCAACGTGTATATCCATCCATGAATCCCCTAGAGACTAAGTGCATCTGGACATCTGCAACTTCATGTGACTCTCTATTGGCACAATAAGTACATGGACACAGGATGTAATCCGCATCACCAATTCTCCTCTTTGTACTTTCAGCCAAATTCATGAACTCTGTCATGCCACTGATAAAATCTGCGGTTTTCCGATTCTTCATCTATCGATATCGTCCCACCTGCAGCACACGAATGGTAATTAAAACAAAACGACACCATTAATACACGGATTAACTGCTGCCCAAAAATATTACCCAACCGGCCAGCTACTGGCCGACTGAGCCCAGTCGGCCCGCAGCAGGCCGACTGGGCCTTATCGGCCAACAGCGGGCCGACAGCTGGCTTCTCAGCCACGCGGAGGCCTCCCATTGGCCAGGCCACGTCGGGCGCTGGCTGTCGGCGCGCGCCGGGGCAGTCGGCCAGCTGCCGACCGATCGGCCAGCTGCGGGCCGACAGGGAGCCAGCCCCGCAGCGCCCACGCCTCTTTCTCCTCTCTTCTCTTCTCTTTCTCTCTTTCTCTCTGTTCTTCCTTCCTCCTCTCTCTTACACGAACTAGCTCCAATTAATACACCAAAATGACCCGTATTTTCGCAGATTTGGCACCGTGAATGGGTTCTATATAGTTAGGGGAGCCAAAAGAGACCTCGATCTACTGATGGGGTAGCTTGTGGTGGTCGTGGTGAGGATTTTGTTGGAGCATTTTTTCAGCTCATTGGTGGAGTTTGCCGCGGCGGTTGAGGTGGAGGTGGTGGTGGAGAAGCTGGGGCAGTGTGGTGGAGTTGAAGCTCCGGTTGTTCGGTGGAGTTTCCGGCTCCGGGTTTGGTGATTTCAGGCCGTCGTTTGTCGTTCGCGCGCATGCTTCAAGGGTATATTTCAACAAACATTTTATTTTTCGAAGTTGTGTGCAATTATTGTTATTTGCTCCAGTAGTAAACGTAAATATTTAGGTGGTCGTGGTGTTGCAGATGGCTGAGGGTACTCCGTGGTTGCTTAGCCCTATTGTTCATGTCAAAGGCTTTTCTCCAACTGTTGTGCAAGTTAGTGAAGTTGACCTCACTTTTGATTGGTTGAAGACTAAATTCATGTTGAAGCAAGGGTTGAAGGAAGACGATTTTGTGTACTACGTCAGCAGGAAGCAGTCAGATGGCCCTGGGGAAAGAAAATTGATTGACATAACTGATGATGGCAAGATTCAAGAAATGCTGAACGAATGGCAATGGAAAAGGGTTGTTGAGTTGCATTGCTACAGGAAACCGAGTTATATGTGATGAATTTGTCCTTCGAGATCCGCCTCCCCGGCAGGCCAGACGTCGTCATTGACGCTCCTATCTATCAGTATCAGTAGAGACATTACCATCTATTTCTGTGTGAGACTTATGTCTATTATATGTATGAGACAAATGACTATGTACTTATGTAAGAGACATATGCCTACTCTATTTTAGTACTCTGTTATCGGAACTGGGTGGCGGGAAAGTGTTGGCTGGGAAATGGGTGGCGGGAAAAGCGCAGTTTGGAAATGTCGATAACTTTCTAAACAAATGTTCATCACAATGGGAAAAGGTTCCCGCCTTTCAAAAAAGGCATGCAATTTTTTTGAAAATGTTTACATAGATCATGCCATTTTAAGAAAATATTCGCGTGTTTCTAAAAAAAGTTAGTGAAAATTTCAGAAAAGCTATACAATTTTAAAAAATGTTGTGTGGTTTTAAAAAATGTTATTTCCATTAAAAATGTATTTGAAAAATGTTACCATGTATTCATAACGTGTTAAAATATATACTTTTAAAAAATATCATCATGTATTATTAAAAATAGGCATGCCTCAGTCGGCCCACAGCAGGCCGACTGCAGGCCTATCGGCCAGCTGCTGGCCGACTGCAGGCCTATCGGCCAGCTGCGGGCCGATCGGCCCACTGCAAGCCGACTGCGCTTCACACTGGCGGCCGACAGCCCAATCGGCCAGCAGCGAGCTGATGGGCCACCAGTCGGCCAGCTGCGGGCTGACTGGGCTCAGTCGGCCAGCAGCTGGCCGGTTGGATAATATTTTTGAAAATATTTTTTTTGGCGTAATATTTCTGTAAATTACTAAAAAAAATGTATTATTTAAAAAAAAATTAGCCCAAAGATGCGTGCATAAATCACAAGGTTTTATTTTAATAATTACTGAGGGCGCTCCATGTTGTTATGCAGACGTGCAATGACAAAGATTAATGGCCAGTCAATTTACACATAGAGTACTAGTACAACACTACCCTTAGGAATTGAATACCTTAATTAAGCCACTCACCAAAGAATACCTTAATTAATTAGCCGTGCGGCGACCTCCACCTAGCAGACAGACAAGCGTGATGCGGCGGCACGCTGAGACAGCAGGGTCGAGGAGCAAAGCTTAGTGCAGCTGCCGCCTGAAGTTTGACCACCATTATCCCGCCATCGACCGTGATGGATGTGCTCGAATCACGCCGCCGCCGACCTCGATGGTTGAGCTCCTCCTATCTCCCGCCGCAGACCGAGGATTGACCTCCTATGACGCCGCCACCGCGCACCGACCGAGGATTGACCTCTTCTTCGGTAGCCGCTGCCTAGGCCGCCGTTGCCATCTCTATACGCAGAGCGGCTTTTTTTTACGGATATCCGCAGAGCAGCTGTTTACACGGTATCTCATTGTAACTCAATTATATGGACAGGTAGTACATCACATACGGTTATGTAACGGCAACCGTGTCTAACCTACGTTGTCTTCTCACACGGTTTGGTGCGGAAATCGTGTGTGACGTTGTAATATCTAACACACAAACGACATGTATAAACAATGTGTCGTATACAACATATAGTGTCATAAGTAGTTCCCGATCATTAGCTTATCTCCACAGTTTCCCCATTTCCCCCAAATCCCTACATAGCCTCCAAATTCCCTCGCGTGGCGCTGACATTGGGGGAATGCAGACAAGTGGTGCTGATGGTTTCGGTGCCGCTGCTCCTGCTCGTATCGCCGCCACGATGGCGGTCGCCGCCGAGCACTTGCCTAAGGTCATCAGAAGGCAGGTGTACTACGGATCTGAATCGTCCTGTCAGGTTCCAATCTATCCCGATCTATTTTAGCATGTCCAAAGTATAGCCCCTTGCTAAATCCTTCCTGAATGACCCCCCCCCCCAGGAAAGCGATCTGCCGCCGGATCCGGAGCATGACTCCAGACTCCCGCAACACGAGTTCGACTCCGAGTTTTGCGCCACCGAGAAGTACCAAAAGCTGAGTTGTGTGCACGGGAACACTCCCGCTCGACGTGTATGCACGGAGGGATTTGACATTGGCAGGCGGTTTCTCAGTTGCCCCTTAGAGGTTAGTGCTAATTAAGTTCATCATTTTACTTCAGTTAATGCCACCGCTCATCCAGATAGTATTTAACATTGGCAGGGATATGAGGCTTGTGCCTTTATTAACTGGTTGGATGAAGAATGGCATGGCAGGGCTCGGAGTGTTATCACCAAGCTCGCAGAAGATAACGTAAAGATGAAGAAGAAACTGGTTAATCTGGAATGTACAATCAGTATGATGAAGCAAGAAAGAATCAATCACAGGCAACAGATGAAAGAAAGAGACATGAAGGAACTAGCATGTGTAGTTGTGGTTGTCGCATTAGCCATGTTCTATGCGATGTTTGCAATGAGGATTAGGGGTTTTGTTTGACAGTATTGCTAAAGCACATCTAGATGTGCTCTAAGTAATGCACATCTTGGTCCTATGCCATTGATATTACGCGAAGATTCATGCAGATAATTTTCTTTGTCTTTTTTCTTTTCCTTTCTAGTTTGATTATTACTGGCTTTATCAATAAGAAGAGCTCAATGTATTTCTTGCCAACTGTCCTACTCCGTTCGTACCGGTACCGGTGCATAATCCCAACACTCGTTCCTTGGTTTTGTCCTGAAAAAGGAAACCAGCCAAATAGCCAATAGGAGTCCTGCGCAACCCCGGGAATTTGGAGCGACTGGGTACAAATAATTGCGGTTGATTATATCAGCGGTTAGATAATACGTCAACCCCCGCTTCAATTGGTAGTTCCTCTTCTCTGCATACCCCGCTTAAGTGTCCACCATCTTCATCGTCCCCGGCAGGTGGCGCTACACACTGGCACACACTCTGCAGCCATGTCGAGTGACAGCGAGGACGACAGTTCGGCCAGCAGTCTGGTGCCCGATGATAGGTCAACATCGGAATCATCCTGCTCATATTCCATGAGTTTGACGTTGAGCCCAGACCTCTATTATATCTGGTTCATGGAAGGGACGCCGCCTCCGGAGTCGTCAGATGATAACTAGACGGACGCGGAGCCATCGGAGGACGAAGAAGAGGACAGCGATGATGAGGAGGAGGAATGGTCAAGCAAGGAAGAGGACGACAACGACAGCAACGACGATGACGGCGGTAGCGGCGATGAAAAGCCAACAGTCAGTAGCAAGAAGCATCCTCGCCAAGACGATGTCGCAGGGCCATCCAACAACAACAACAACAACAACAACAACAACAACAACAACAACAACAACAACAACAACAACAACAACAACAACAACAACAACAACAACAACAACAACAACAACAACAACAACAACAACAACAACAACAACAACAACAACAACAACAACAACAACAACAACAACAACAACAACAACAACAACAACAACAACAACAACAACAACAACAACAACAACAACAACAACAACAACAACAACAACAACAACAACAACAACAACAACAACAACAACAACAACAACAATAACAACAACAACAACAACAACAACAACAACAACAACAAGGACTAAATTAAGCAGTCTGTATATATCTCTGTTTATCATGTCAATCTCATCGCAGACGGTTAGTAATATGTATTCGGCAGAGATCTTCTACATTATCGCCCACAGGTTGGTTTGTTGAATTGTATGCCCTGACGAGCACACAATTGACAAAAAAGACCATATGGGCTGTCTATAATGATCGCACACAATTCTGATTACCGACCTGTTTGCCGGGTATCGCACACATCTTGTTATGCCGAATCGTTTGTGTTCACCTCAATCATCGCAAACGGTTCATCGGAGTGAACTGTATGCCATATATCGCACACACCTTGATCTAGCTGCCCGTTTCTGTTGTTCTGTCTCATCGCAAACAGTTTGAACAGATCAACCGTATGCCCCTCATCGCACACGCAACTAAAATCTGAACTGTGTTTGATGTATCATCCATCGCAAACGTTTTGCAGCTTTTTTGACGGGTTTTTACACCATCGTTTGCGATTATGGCATCGCACACTGATACGTCCATTTTGCATCATGCGTTTATATCGATATTTATTACATTATGGGCTGTTACTACACATTATGTCACAATACTTATGCATATTCTCTCTTATTTTACAAGGTTTACATGAAGAGGGAGAAAGCCGGCAGCTAGAATTCTGGGCTGGAAAAGGAGCAAATATTAGAGACCTATTCTGCACAACTCCAAAATTCCTTAAACTCCACGAAAGTCAGTTTTGGAATATATAAAAAATATTGGACGAAGAAAGTACCAGAGGGGGGCCACACCCTGTCCACGAGGGTGGGGTGCGCCCTACCCCCCTGGGCGCGCCCCCCTTCCTCGTGGGCCCTCGGCAGGCCTCCGGTGCCCATCTTCTGCTATACGAAGTCTTTCATCCGAGAGAAAATCATAAGCAAGCTTTCGGGAAGAAGCACCGCCACCATGAGGCGGAACCTGGCAAAACCAATCTAGGGCTCCGGCGGAGCTGTTCTGCCAGGGAAACATCCCTCCGGGAGGGGGAAATCGTCACCATCGCAATCACCATCGATCCTCTCATCGGGAGGGGGTCAATCTCCATCAACATCTTCACCAGCACCATCTCCTCTCAAACCCTAGTTCATCTCTTGTATCCAATCTTTGTCTCAAAACCTCATATTGGTACTTGTGGGTTGCTAGTAGTGTTGATTACTCCTTGTAGTTGATGCTAGTTGGTTTATTTGGTGGAAGATCATATGTTCAGATCCTTTATGCATATTAATACCCCTCTGATTATGAACATGAATATGATTTGTGAGTAGTTATGTTTGTTCCTGAGGGCATGGGAGAAGTCTTGCTATAAGTAGTCATGTGAAATTGGTATTCATTCGATATTTTGATGAGATGTATGTTGTCTTTCCTCTAGTGGTGTTATGTGAACGTCGACTACATGACACTTCACCATTGTTTGGGCCTAGAGGAAGGCATTGGGAAGTAATAAGTAGATGATGGGTTGCTAGAGTGACAGAAGCTTAAACCCTAGTTTATGCGTTGCTTCGTAAGGGGCTAATTTGGATCCACGTGTTTCATGCTATGGTTAGGTTTACCTTAATACTTCTTTTGTAGTTGCCGATGCTTGCAATAGGGGTTAATCATAAGTGGGATGCTTGTCCAAGGAAGGGCAGTACCCAAGCACCAGTCCACCCACATATCAAATTATTAAAGTAACAAACGCGAATCATATGAGGTTGATGAAAACTAGCTTGACGACAATCCCCATGTGTCCTCGGCAGCGCTTTCCTTCATATAAGAGTTTGTCCATGCTTGTCCTTTGCTACAAAAAGGATTGGTCCACCTTGTTGCACCTTATTTACTTTTATTACTTGTTACCCGTTACAAATTACCTTATCACAAAACTATCTTTTACCGATAATTTCAGTGCTTGCAGAGAATACCTTACTGAAAACCACTTGTCATTTCCTTCTGCTCCTCGTTGGGTTCGACACTCTTACTTATCGAAAGGACTACGATAGATCCCCTATACTTGTGGGTCATCACACACAGTTTCGTCAAAGGGTCTCTGATCGTAGTGTCGCGTTAGCAGCATCCTGCAGTAGTGTGCTCATATCTTCTAGGCCATAGCTCCGAATTAAATGAACTTTATATGTAACTTGACTAGAAAAACGCGTAAATCATCATGGTGCACTTTAACATGCTGTTTAACAACTTTAACTTAATGTTTTTTCAGATTAGTACCAATTTCAAAATTTGCGTATGAGGAGTTTCCGGAATTGTTGTATGTTGTTTCCGGCCTCATTTAAACTTGCTTTGATGTGTTGTTCCTGTATGCATCATCTCTTGCCATGTGTAGCATCATGTAGCCTTGTCATGCATCATACTTGGTTGAGCATCATGTCATGTTTATGTGTTGTGTGTTTACCATGTTGTTTGCTTCTTTCCGGTTGTGCTCCTTCTCGATAGTTCTGTTTCGTTGCGATTGTGAGGATTCGTTCGGCTACGTGGGATCGTCTTCTTCATGGACTCGTTCTTCTTCCTAGCGGGATTTCAGGCAAGATGACCGTCACCTTGGATCTCACTACTATCTTTGCTATGCTAGTTGTCTCGATGCTATCGCTATGTCGCGCTAGCTACCACTTGTTTACCAAGCCTCCCAAATTTCCATGATAGCCTCTAACCTTTTCACCCTTCCTAGCAAACCGTTGTTTGGCTATGTTACCGCTTTGCTCAGCCCCTCTTATAGCGTTGCTAGTTGCAGGTTGTTCCATGTTGGGACATGGATATCATGGATATCTTGGGAATCACAATATCTCTTATTTAATTAATGCATCTATATTCCTCGTAAAGGGTGGAAGGCTCGACCTTATGCCTGGTATTTTGTTCCACTCTTGCCGCCCTAGTTTCTATCATACCGGTGTTATGTTCCTTGATTTTACGTCCCTAACACGGTGAGGGTTTATGGGCCCCTCTTGACAATTTGCTTTGAATAAAACTCTTCAAACAAGGCCCAACATTGGTTTTAACATTTGCCATAAAAATATTGAACTAAATAATTAATTGGCATAGGGCGTCACGAACCCGAGGATTCTTTATTCTACATACAGGGCAGGGCCAGTGCTGATGGTGTTGGTCCCAAACGGGCAAACTGCGGGGCCACCATGGGGCAACCCGAGGATCTGGTTTTACTCGTAGGCTTTACCATCTGGACGTGTCCTGAGATGAGATACGCGCGACTACTATCAGGGTGTCGACACGCCGGGAGGTCTTGCTGGAGTTGTTTTATCATTGTCGAAATGTCTTGTGCACCGGGATTCCGAGCCTGATCGGAGGGTCCCGCGATGGAGGATTGTCTCCGCGGATTGTGAGCTTGTCATGGGCTAAGTTGGGACACCCTGCAGGGTTTAAACTTTCGAAAGTCGTG
Organism: Aegilops umbellulata; assembly: GCA_032464435.1. NCBI lineage: Eukaryota > Viridiplantae > Streptophyta > Magnoliopsida > Poales > Poaceae > Aegilops > Aegilops umbellulata. The sequence continues at coordinate 105,846,973 of CP136054.1, forward strand.
CCCGCGGTTATGTGGCAGATGAGAATTTGTTAATATCTGATTGTAGAGGACTTGAAGTAAACTCAATTAAAACACACCAACCGCGTGCGTAACCGTGACTGTCTCTTTTCGGGGAAGTTCAAGCGGAGAACTCGGTTGGGTTATGTTTGAATGTAAGTAGTTCAGGATCACTTCTTGATCATTACTAGTTGGCAACCGCTGCGTAGTTTCTCATCTTATTCTTGTACTCGTAAGTTAGCCACCATACAATGCTTAGTTGCTTGCTGTAGCCTCACCACTTATTCTTTCCATACCCACTAAGCTTTGATAGTCTTGATATCCATGGTAATGCGATTGCTGAGTCCTCGTGGCTCACAGTTTACTACAACCACAGTTGCAGGTACAGGTAATGCGATGATCATAATGTGAGAGCGATGTTTACATGTTTTGGAGTTATTCTTCTACTTTGATCTTGGGTTAGGTTCCTGATCGACAGCCTGGGATAGCAGGGTGGATGTCGTTTGAGTTTCTATTTGTGTTTCATCCGTAGTCGAGTTATTTACGCAAAACCACCACACTTAGGGCTAGGCTATCAACTTGGTACCACATTTGTGCCAGGGCACAAAAAACCACCGAAATTGTGCCTAATCTGTAACGCCGAGCACTGATGTTTGGATTTGGTCGCGAAAACAGCCAAACCGACAGGGAGGGCCCACCTGTCGGGCTGACGTGGCGAAGACTATAAACTTTGACCAACCGATGTGGCAAATGAGACGTGGGCCCCACCTGTCAATGACTAGACAATCATCTTCCTCACATCTCTCTTGCTATGAGGCATTTCATCGAACAGCTTTTGTGCGTCGATCCAATTGTTCTTCGACAGCCACTGGAGCACCGCCCTTCGAGAGCCGCCAAGAAAAGGAGGCGCGTACGACTCCTCGTCCAGCCAGCGAACGGGAGCAGCTCCCGCAGCAGGCCATGCGACCTTGCTCCGCGCAGCAGGTCGTGCGAGCTTGCTCCGCGCAGCAGCCATAGGCGCGCACTCGCATCATGCGCTCCCTGCCACGCGAGGCGCGACCCCGCCTCCTCGCTCCCACTCCCGAGCGCCGCCGACTTCTTCCGCCGCCGCCACGGAGCTCCACGCCGCCAACACCGACCACCGCCGTCGTTCAGTACACCGAGATGCCAGTGCGCGCAAATGGGCCGAGGACGTGCCCTCCACTGCGCGCGCCCGAACGGGCGCGTCCATGGCCTTCATGAGCACCGCTGTGGCGCCCGCGCGGCCCGGCGTTGCCAGTGCCTCCGCCAGCCGCCATGCACAGGAGCTTCAGCGCACGCTCCGCCATGGCGCCCGCGCGGCCTGGCGCTGCCAGTGCCTCCGCCAGCCGCCGTGCACAGCAGCTCCAGTGCGTGCACCACCGTGGTGCCCGCGCGGCCTTGTGCGCGACTGCCTCCGTTAGCCCGAGCAGATCGTGCGGGAGGAGCGACGCGTCATCCTAGCCAGGTGCTGCTGCAGTTGTCCAGGGGCGTGGCGGAGCTCCCATGGCACTACGGGTCAACAACGGAGCGCTCGCCTCCGGACCAGCCGCCGCTGGGAAGAGACGAGGAGGAATAAAAGGGGAAAGCAGATGCATGGCTGACAGGTAGGTCCCCCGTCCACCTCAACAGGTCAAACATTGACTTGGATTAGTCTTTACCACATCAGCCCAACAGATGGGCCCTACATGTCGGTTTGGCTGTTTTCGCGAACAAATCAAAACATCGGTGCTCTGCGTTACAGATTAGGCCAAGTTTCGGTGGTTTTTATGCCCTGGCCTAAATGTGGTATGAAGTTGTTACCCTAGCCCCAACTGTGGTGGTTTTGCATAAATAACTCTTCGTAGTCGGATGTTGTTCTCATGTATGAAGTTTGATGTATTCATGTGGCATTTGTATGCCATTGTATGTATCTCTCACTATTATGTAATGGTATGATGTAATGATATCCACCTTGCAAAAGCGTGTCAATATGCGGTTCTATCCTTGGTGGGACCTTCAAGTTCCTTAGGATAGAGTCGCATATTGGGCGTGACACTAACCTACAGAGCATTCGTTGGAAAAACACATCTATGTAAGTCCGACTGCTGGTCACAGTATATGAGATTGGATGATCTCTAGGAAGCTCATGATAAGGTACGGAGTATGACTAATAAGCTCCACCTGTGGGGTTTAGCCTTCGGCGGCCATGTATCAGCTGACAATAGGCGAAACTTCTGCACGCTAAACTAAAAATTCAAGGCATAGTCCATTTGTTCAGTCGTGAAGAAGTCTAATCTATTGCTCTAGGTGGAAGTTCAACTTAACAGTCTCTAGTGAAATTTTTGCTATATCAAACATTGTTTGGAACAGTTGACAAACTTATGTGCCTCGAGATCTGGTGGGGGGTTGATGGATTATGGATGGGCTTAGGCCCATATAAGACAATAATCCCTAGTTAATCTCTAAGGCCCATGCATGTGTACGGCAAGTGGTGGGAAGTGTGGGAAGTTTAATACCATACTGGTACAGTAAGAAGAGTGAGACCTCTTTATAAGGGCTGCTCCATCACTTGCTATTGGGAGCTTAGGAATATGATTTGTACACGCATGCTCCTCCTCCGTCGCCGCCCGCCTCGCCTCATCACGACGCATGCGCGCGCCGCGCTTTGCGGGAATGAGTCGAGCCGAAGCTTCTTTTTGCCGGTCAGGAATGGTTAATTAATCTTGGATTAATTGACGAGTCGAGCCACTGTCCGAAACGTTGGACCGTGGGTTGTTCGCGGACTCGGTCCTGGGCCTGAGCCCAGGCCCATCTACCCGACGACCTATATAAGAAGGCGCTGGCCAGAGGAGTGAAACCTAACTCAGTTCACTCACTCCCTCTCGTACAACCCTAGCCGTCATCTATTGTTCCTCTCCCTGTGCTGCTTCCGGCGATCCCATCCCGACGACCGCGTGCACGGTTGGTCGAGAGAGCAGGTGCCTCTGGAATCCTGTCGTTCGAGATGTTGCCCGGGAGAACGGCAATAAGGTTTTTGGGAGCGTCTCGACGTGACTGCTCCCGATCCATCCCCGTCTTCGTCCGCCTCTGCTTCCACTACTTCCTCTACAAAAACTCCATGGCTGACGACGAAGTCGCCAAGAAGAAGCCTTGGCTGATGCCGAGGCTGCTGCTGCTGCCGCCGCGTTGGCCTGGCCAACTGGAGGGTATGACTCGTTCATCCCCTATCTGCTTGTTCATGTGCTGGCCATATATATGTTGTTCATAGATGCTTCGTGTCTATGTACTGTACGTGCTCACATGCTTATGTATCGGTATGAGATGCATACCGTATTTGTCATGCTTATCATTTACTCATGGATTAGATCAGTCAGAAAAGTGCTAATATTTCCAAGAGGATGGGCCATAGAAAAAAAATGGCACTCGCGGCAGCTCTGTCGAGGCACTCGTAATTGGTATTGAATCACTAAAATTTGTTTGCCCCGTTGCAACGGACGGGCAATCAACTGTAAAAAGAAAACTTGCTGGGAAAGTCTAAATGACTAGTAGTATATAAGGCCAACTCCAATGCACAACCCCAAACGTACGTCAGTTTTGCCCTGCTTTCGTCCGTTTGGGGCGGCAATGGGGTCTCCCATGTTCGTTTGGGGTCGTTGTCATGTCGGTGCGCCCAACACGCGACCGCACCCCTTATCATGTCCAAGGTGGACGTGATATAAAAAATCACAAAAACTCAAAGAAATGCCGAAAAATCAAATAAACGCAAACATAAAACATAATTAAACAACCTTCACAGCCCTAGAACGGTCCCATTCCACAGTTCTTAACATAAATATAATTAACATAAAAAACAAAAGAAAAGCGCCGCCCGCGCGCTGCTATCGTGCCCGTCGCTGTCTCCTCACTCGTTGTCGTTGTTGTCCTCGTCGCCAGTGAGGTCGATGTAGGGCGGCGGCATCCAAAGGTGGGCCGGTGGTCACTGAAAGGTGGGAGGCGCCTGCACTACCTCACCCCGTGACGGCGTCTCGCGCTCCGGTGACCACGGCGGCGTAGGGTACCGGTTCAGGGCCCCCACGGCGTCGGACATAGCCATGGCCGTGCACGACCAGCTCCACCGCTGGCCCACCGGGTCCGTGTGGAACACGACGACGGGCTGCTCCTCCAGCACCTCCTCCTTGACGAAGGGCATCTCCAGCTCAGGCATGGCCACGTCACCGGCCGCAGAGAGGGCAATCATGGTGTCCAGGCCCTCCCATTGGCACTCATCGTGCGTGTTCATGGAGTCTTCCATGACACATTAAAGGAGCCGAGCCTCCTCCTCCTCTGTCATGCGAGGAGGGGGTGGTGCGACGGAGAGGGCAAGGCGACGGCGTTGGCGTGATGCCGCGCCCCCGCGTACGCCCGTGCACATGGGGAGGGCTCGAAGCACGTGCTCGGCGCTCTGGACGTGGCCGCCGCGGGCCAGATGAGGTGCCAACAAAGAAGGACGCGCATCGCACGTCGTGCTCGTCCCGAAATCATGTGTCCCACAGGGCGGAGTCGACGCCGTACCTAGGGTCGTAGTACAGGTCGTCGGGCAGGAGGCGGCGGCGGCGTTCGATCTCCTCGCGGCGGGCACGGCCACTCGTCTAGACCGGCGGGATCGGCACCCAATCCGCGGACAGATGCCAGTTATTGGGCAGGTGGACGTCGCTCCACGGGAGCGGCGTCCTGGTCTCCCAATTGTTGGGAAACGTAGTAATTTCAAAAAAAATCCTACGCACACGCAAGATCATGGTGATGCATAGCAACGAGAGGGGAGAGTGTTGTCTATGTACCCTCGTAGACCGAAGCGGAAGCGTTGACACAACATAGAGGAAGTAGTCGTACGTCCTCCCGATCCGACCGATCCAAGCACCGTTACTCCGGCGCCTCCGAGTTCTTGACACACGTACAGCTCGATGACGTTCTCCGGGCTCCGATCCAGCAAAGCTCTCAGGAAAGAGTTTCGTCAGCACGACGGCGTGGTGACGATCTTGATGAACTACCGACGCAGGGCTTCGCCTAAGCACTGCGACAATATGACCGAGGTGGAATATGGTGGAGGGGAGCACCGCACACGGCTGAGGAACGATCACGAAGATCAACTTGTGTGTCCATGGTGTGCCCCCTGCCCCCGTATATAAAGGAGCAAGGGAGGAGGGGGCGGGCGGCCTAGAAGGGGCGCGCCAAGGGGAGTCCTACTCCCACCGGGAGTAGGATTCCACCTTTCCTAGTCCAACTAGGAGAAGGGGGGAAAGGAGGGGAGTGGAGAAGGAAGGGAGAGGGGGCCGCGCCCCCAAACCCCTTGTCCAATTCGGACTGGGCTTGGGAGGGGTGTGCGCCACCTCCTGGCTCCTTCCCACTAAGGCCCAATAAGGCCCAATACTCTTCCCCGTATTCCCGTAACTCCCCGGTACCTCCGAAAATACCCGAACCACTCAGAACCTTTCCGATGTCCGAATATAGTCGTTCAATATATCGATCTTTACGTCTCGACCATTTCGAGACTCCTCGTCATGTCCCCGATCTCATCCGGGACTCCGAACTCCTTCGGTACATCAAAACTCATAAACTCATTATATAACTGGCATCGAAACCTTAAGCGTGCGGACCCTACGGTTCGAGAACAATGTAGACATGACCGAGACACGTCTCCGGTCAATAACCAATAGCGGGACCTGGATGCCCATATTGGCTCCTACATATTCTACGAAGATCTTTATCGGTCAGACCGCATAACAACATACGTTATTCCCTTTGTCATCGGTATGTTACTTGCCCGAGATTCGATCGTCGGTATCCAATACCTAGTTCAATCTCGTTACCGACAAGTCTCTTTACTCGTTCCGTAATACATCATCTCGCAACTAACTCATTAGTTGCAATGCTTGCAAGGCTTAAGTGATGTGCATTACCGAGAGGGCCCAGAGATACCTCTCCGACATTCGGAGTGACAAATCCTAATCTCGAAATACGCCAACCCAACAAGTACCTTTGGAGACACCTGTAGAGCACCTTTATAATCACCCAGTTACGTTGTGACGTTTGGTAGCACACAAAGTGTTCCTCCGGTAAACGGGAGTTGCATAATCTCATAGTCATAGGAACATGTATAAGTCATGAAGAAAGCAATAGCAACATACTAAACGATCGGGTGCTAAGCTAATGGAATGGGTCATGTCAATCAGATCATTCAACTAATGATGTGACCTCGTTAATCAAATAACAACTCTTTGTTCATGGTTAGGAAACATAACCATCTTTAATTAACGAGCTAGTCAAGTAGAGGCATACTAGTGACACTCTGTTTGTCTATGTATTCACACATGTATTATATTTCCGGTTAATACAATTCTAGCATGAATAATAAACATCTATCATGAAATAAGGAAATAAATAATAACTTTATTATTGCCTCTAGGGCATATTTCTTCAGTCTCCCACTTGCACTAGAGTCAATAATCTAGTTCACATCGCCATGTGATTTACCAGCAATAGTTCACATCACCATGTGATTAACACCCACAGTTCACATCGATATGTGATCAACACCCAAAGGGTTTACTAGAGTTAATAATCTAGTTCACATCGCTATGTGATTAACACCCAAAGACTACTAAGGTGTGATCATGTTTTGCTTGTGAGAGAATCTTAGTCAACGGGTCTGCCACATTCAGATCCGTATGTATTTTTGCAAATTTCTATGTCAACAATACTCTGCTCGGAGCTACTCTAGCTAATTGCTCCCACTTTCAATATGTATCTAGATCGAGACTTAGAGTCATCCAGATTGGTGTCAAAACTTGCATCGACGTAACCCTTTACGGCGAACCTTTTTGTCACCTCCATAATCGAGAAACATATCCTTATTCCACTAAGGATAATTTTGACCGCTGTCCAGTGATCTACTCCTAGATCACTATTGTACTCCCATGCCAAAATCAGTGTAGGGTATACAATAGATCTGGTACACAGCATGGCATGCTTTATAGAACCTATGGCTGAGGCATAGGGAATGACTTTCATTCCCTTTCTATCTTCTGCCGTGGTCGGGCTTTGAGTCTTACTCAATTTCACACCTTATGACACAGGCAAGAACTCTTTCTTTGACTGTTCCATTTTGAACTACTTCAAAATCTTGTCAAGGTATGTACTCATTGAAACAAACTTATCAAGCGTCTTGATCTATCTCTATAGATCTTGATGCTCAATATGTAAGCAGTTTTACTGAAGTCTTTCTTTGAAAAACTCCTTTCAAATACTCCTTTATGCTTTGCAGAATAATTCTACACTATTTCCGATCAACAATATGTCATTTACATATACTTATCAGAAATGTTGTAGTGCTCCCACTCACTTTCTTGTAAATACAGGCTTCACCGCAAGTCTGTATAAAACTATATGCTTTGATCAACTTATCAAAGCGTATATTCCAACTCCGAGATGCTTGCACCAGTCCATAGATGGATCGCTGGAGCTTGCATATTTTATTAACACCTTTAGGATTGACAAAACCTTCTGGTTGCATCATATACAACTCTTCTTTAATAAATCCATTAAGGAATGCAGTTTTGTTTTATCCATTTGCCAGATTTCATAAAATGCGGCAATTGCTAACATGATTCAGACAGACTTAAGCATAGATACGAGTGAGAAACTCTCATCGTAGTCAACACCTTGAACTTGTCGAAAACCTTTTGCGACAATTCTAGCTTTGTAGATAGTAACACTACTATCAGCGTCTGTCTTCCTCTTGAAGATCCACTTATTTTCTATGGCTTGCCGATCATCGGGCAAATCCATCAAAGTCCATACCTTGTTTTCATATATGGATCATCTCTCAGATTTCATGGCCTCAAACCATTTCGCGGAATCTGGGCTCATCATCGCTTCCTCATAGTTCGTAAGTTCGTCATGGTCTAGTAACATGACTTCCAGAATAGGACTGTCGTACTACTCTAGTGCGGATCTCACTCTGGTTTACCTACGAGATTTGGTAGTAACTTGATCTGAAGTTACATGATCATCATCATTAGCTTCCTCACTAATTGGTGTAGTAGTCACAAGAACAGATTTCTGTGATGAACTGCTTTCCAATAAGGGAGAAGGTACAATTACCTTATCAAGTTCTACTTTCCTCCCACTCACTTCTTTCGAGAGAAACCCCTTCTCTGGAAAGTATCCATTCTCAGCAACGAATGTCTTGCCTTCAGATCTGTGATAGAAGGTGTACCCAACTGTCTCTTTTGGGTATCCTATGAAGACATATTTCTCCGATTTGGGTTTGAGCTTATCAGGATGAAACTTTTTCACATAAGTATCACAACCCCAAACTTTAAGAAACAACAACTTTGGTTTCTTGCTAAACCACAGTTCATATAGTGTCGTCTCAACGGATTTAGATGGTGCCCTTTTAAACGTGAATGCAGTTGTCTTTAATGCATAATCCCAAAACGATAGTGGTAAATCGGTAAGAAACATCATAGATTGCACTATATCCAATAAAGTGCGGTTATGATGTTCGGACACACCATTATGCTGTGGTGTTCCAGGTGGCATGAGTTTTGTGAAACTATTCCACATTGTTTTAATTGAAGGCCAAACTCGTAACTCAAATATTCTCTTCCACGATCAGATCGTAGAAACTTTATTTTCTTGTCACGGTGATTTTCCACTTCACTCTGAAATTCTTTGAACTTTTCAAATGTTTCAGACTTCTATTTCATTAAGTAGATATACCCATATCTGCTTAAATCATCTGTGAAAGTCAGAAAATAATGATACCCGCTGCAAGCTTTATCGGACCACATACATGAGTATGTATGATTTCCAACAAATCTGTTGCTTGCTCCATTGTTCCGGAGAACGGCGTTTTAGTCATCTTGCCCAAGAGACATGGTTCGCAAGCATCAAGTGATTCATAATCAAGTCATTCCAAAAATCCATCAGCATGGAGTTTCTTCATGCGCTTTACACCAATATGACCTAAACGGCAGTGCCACAAACAAGTTGCACTATCATTATTAACTTTGCATCTTTTGGCTTTCAATATTATGAATATGTGTATTACTACGATCGAGATCCAACAAACCATTTTCGTTGGTGTGTATGACCATAGAAGGTTTTATTCATGTAAACAGAACAACAATTGTTCTCTAACTTAAATGAACAACCGTTTTGCAATAAACATGATCAAATCATATTCATGCTCAACGCAAACACCAAATAACACTTATTTAGGTTTGACGCTAATCCCGAAAGTATAGGGAGTGTGCGATGATGATCATATTAATCTTGGAACTATTTCCAACACACATCGTCACTTCACCCTTAACTAGTTCTTGTTCATTCTGCAACTCCCGTTTCGAGTTACTACTCTTAGCAACTGAACCAGTATCAAATACCGAGGGGTTGCTACGAACACCAGTAAAATACACATCAATAATCTGTATATCAAATATACTTTTGTTCACTTTGCCATCCTTCTTATCCGCCAAATACTTCGGGTAGTTCCGCTTCCAGTGACCAGTCCCTTCGCAGTAGAAGCACTTAGTCTCAGGCTTAGGACCAGACTTGGGTTTCTTCACTTGAGCAGCAACTTGCTTACTGTTCTTCTTGAAGTTCCCCTTTTTTCTTTGCCCTTTTCTTGAAACTATTGATCTTGTCAACCATCAACATTTGATGCTCTTTCTTGATTTCTACCTTCATCGATTTCATCATCATGAAAAGCTCGGGAGTCGTTTTCGTCATCCCTTGCATACTATAGTTCATCACAAAGTTCTACTAACTTGGTGATGGTGACTAGAGAATTCTGTCAATCACTATCTTATCTGGAAGATTAACTCCCACTTGATTCAAGCAATTGTAGTACCCAGACAATCTGAGCACATGCTCACTAGTTGAGCGATTCTCCTCCATCTTTTAGCTATAGAACTTGTTGGAGACTTCATATCTCTCAACTCGGGTATTTGCTTGAAATATTAACTTCAACTCCTGGAACATCTCGTATGGTCCATGACGTTCAAAACGTCTTTGAAGTCCCGATTCTAAGCCGTTAAGCATGGTGCACTAAACTATCAAGTAGTCATCATATTGAGCTAGCCAAACGTTCATAACGTCTGCATCTACTCCTGCAATAGGTCTGTCACCTAGAGGTGCATCAAGGACATAATTCTTCTGTGCAGCAGTGAGGATAAACCTCAGATCATGGATCCAATCCGCATCATTGATACTAACATCTTTTCAACACAATTTTCTCTAGGAACATATCAAAATAAACACAGGGAAGCAACAACGCGAGCTATTGATCTACAACATAGATATGCTAATACTACCAGGACTAAGTTCATGATAAATTAAAGTTCAATTAATCATATTACTTAAGAACTCCCACTTAGAAAGACATCCCTCTAATCTTCTAAGTGATCACGTGATCCAAATCAACTAAACCATAACCGATCATCACGTGAAATGGATTAGTCTTCAATGGTGAACATCATTATGTTGATCATATCTACTATATGATTCACGCTCGACCTTTCGGTCTCCGTGTTCCGAGGCCATATCTGTTATATGCTAGGCTCGTCAAATTAAACCTGAGTATTCCGCGTGCGCAACTGTTTTGTACCCGTTGTATTTGAACGTAGAGCCTATCACACCCGATCATCACGTGGTGTCTCAGCACGAAGAACTTTCGCAACGGTGCATACTCAGGGAGAACACTTCTTGATAATTAGTGAGATATCATCTAAAAATGCTACCGTCAATCAAAGCAAGATAAGATGCATAAAAGATAAACATCACATGCAATCAATATAAGTGATATGATATGGCCATCATCATCTTGTGCTTGTGATCTCCATCTTCGAAGCACCGTCATGATCACCATCGTCACCGGCGCGACACCTTGATCTCCATCGTAGCATCGTTGTCGTCTCGCCAATCTTATGCTTCTATGACTATCGCTACCGCTTAGTGATAAAGTAAAGCATTACAGGGCGATTGCATTGCATACAATAAAGCGACAACCATATGGCTCCTGCCAGTTACCGATAACTCGGTTACAAAACATGATCATCTCATACAATAAAATTTAGCATCATTTCTTGACCATATCACATCACAACATGCCCTGCAAAAACAAGTTAGACGTCCTCTACTTTGTTTGTTGCAAGTTTTACGTGGCTGCTACGGGCTTAAGCAAGAACCAATCTCACCTACGCATCAAAACCACAACGATAGTTTGTCAAGTTGATGCCGTTTTAACCTTCGCAAGGACCGGGCGTAGCCACACTCAGTTCAACTAAAGTTGGAGAAACTGACACCCGTCAGCCACCTGTGTGCAAAGCACGGCGGTAGAACCAGTCTCGCGTAAGCGTACGCGTAATGTCGGTCCGGGCCGCTTCATCCAACAATACCGCCGAACCAAAGTATGACATGCTGGTAGGCAGTATGACTTATATCGTCCACAACTCACTTGTGTTCTACTCGTGCATAACATCAAACCATAAAAACCTAGGCTCGGATGCCACTGTTGGGAAACGTAGTAATTTCAAAAAAATTCCTACGCACACGCAAGATCATGGTGATGCATAGCAACGAGAGGGGAGAGTGTTGTCTACGTACCCTCGTAGACCGAAGCGGAAGCGTTGACACAACGTAGAGGAAGTAGTCGTACGTCCTCCCGATCCGACCGATCCAAGCACCGTTACTCCGGCTCCTCCGAGTTCTTGACACATGTACAGCTCGATGACGTTCTCCGGGCTCCGATCCAGCAAAGCTCTCGGGGAAGAGTTTCGTCAGCACGACGGCGTGGTGACGATCTTGATGAACTACTGACGTAGGGCTTCGCCTAAGCACTGCGACAATATGACCGAGGTGGAATATGGTGGAGGGGGGCACCGCACACGGCTGAGGAACGATCACAAAGATCAACTTGTGTGTCCATGGGGTGCCCCCTGCCCCCGTATATAAAGGAGCAAGGGAGGAGGGGGCGGCCGGCCTAGAAGGGGCGCGCCAACGGGAGTCCTACTCCCACCGGGAGTAGGATTCCACCTTTCCTAGTCCAACTAGGAGAAGGGGGGAAAGGAGGGGAGTGGAGAAGGAAGGGAGAGGGGGCCGCGCCCCCAAACCCCTTGTCCAATTCGGACTGGGCTTGGGAGGGGCGCGCGCCACCTCCTGGCTCCTTCCCACTAAGGCCCAATAAGGCCCAATACTCTTCCCCGTATTCCCGTAACTCCCCACCTCCGAAAATACCCGAACCACTCAGAACCTTTCCGATGTCCGAATATAGTCGTCCAATATATCGATCTTTACGTCTCGACCATTTCGAGACTCCTCGTCATGTCCCCGATCTCATCCGGGACACCGAACTCCTTCTGTACATCAAAACTCATAAACTCATTATATAACTGTCATCGAAACCTTAAGCGTGCGGACCCTACAGTTCGAGAACAATGTAGACATGACCGAGACACGTCTCCGGTCAATAACCAATAGCGGGACCTGGATGCCCATATTGGCTCCTACATATTCTACGAAGATCTTGATCGGTCAGACCGCATAACAACATACGTTATTCCCTTTGTCATCGGTATGTTACTTGCCCGAGATTCGATCGTCGGTATCCAATACCTAGTTCAATCTCGTTACCGGCAAGTCTCTTTACTCGTTCCGTAATACATCATCTCGCAACTAACTCATTAGTTGCAATGCTTGCAAGGCTTAAGTGATGTGCATTACCGAGAGGGCCTAGAGATACCTCTCCGACATTCGGGGTGACAAATCCTAATCTCGAAATACGCCAACCCAACAAGTACCTTTGGAGACACCTGTAGAGCACCTTTATAATCACCCAGTTACGTTGTGACGTTTGATAGCACACAAAGTGTTCCTCCGGTAAACGGGAGTTGCATAATCTCATAGTCATAGGAACATGTATAAGTCATGAAGAAAGCAATAGCAACATACTAAACAATCGGGTGCTAAGCTAATGGAATGGGTCATGTCAATCAGATCATTCAACTAATGATGTGACCTCGTTAATCAAATAACAACTCTTTGTTCATGGTTAGGAAACATAACCATCTTTGATTAACGAGCTAGTCAAGTAGAGGCATACTAGTGACACTCTGTTTGTCTATGTATTCACACATGTATTATGTTTCCGGTTAATACAATTCTAGCATGAATAATAAACATCTATCATGAAATAAGGAAATAAATAATAACTTTATTATTGCCTCTAGGGCATATTTCCTTCACCAATAACGACGACAAACATCTGCGTGGATGTAGTGCCCGTCTCGCTCGCCGGCGGCCGTAGGGCAATGGTGAATGGGGGAGACGCGGGGGGCCTCCGTGGGGGTAATGCGGGCTCTGCGGCCCGAGGACGAACCAGCCTCGTGGTCGTGCCCCCCCCCCCTTGCGGTCGGTGCTCCACCACGCCATGGCTGTCGGCAGCCGACGAGCTCGAGGAAGGGGAAGGGAGAGCTAGGGTTTGGGTGTCGGGTTTCGAGGAGGCAGCAGGGACTGGAGTGGGAGCGTGGAATGCGACCGATCCACGGCTTCCCATTTAAGAAGGACGCCTACCGCTCGCCTGGACAGATGACATGTGGTGTCGACCGCGCGTGCGCATTTATGTTGGACGGTGGGAGGTAGGTGGCCGCCTGCCACGCGGCACCGATGCGGACGAGCGGCGCGTCCGTTTGTTGTCCGTCTGGACCCAAACCGGGCGCATATTTGCGTTCGAAATGGGTCGAACCGAATACAAAACGGACAAGATGGGTCCATGCCGTCGGATGCTGGGCCGTGGGGTCTGTCCGTTTTGCCCCAAACGGACAGGGCCGGACGGGATGGGGTGGCATGCTGGAGTTGGCCTAAGTTAATATATTTTCAGTTTCAAAAAATTAAAACGCTCTAATGATATAGCGCACAATTTGAGTGTGTTGGGCCTCATTGCTTACGAAAATGTTGTCAATACGATCGTTTCAATCGGTGGCTGCTCGCACGCACCATATATGTGATGGGTCGTATGCTGATTTCACCGAACTTGTAGGTGACGGAATGATACACTGTTCCTTTCAAAAAGTAAAAGTGAACGTTCACATCATCGGTCTGATCTATGAACATGTCAAGAAAGTCAAAAAAAGATGAGCATAGGGTCGTGTCCTCCTTGCCCTTTCCTCATCCTTGGCAGTGATCATAGGGCTTTGTGGGCCCTGCTTTCCATCTCCATGAATTGTCACTTCCGTCGCTGCTTCGCCTGCCACCGTCCGTCCATGCCTCGTCAGTCCCCGAGCTGGCCGTACTGTCGCCCCGTGCCTTGACTGCCCCCATCTCTCTCTCTCCCCCCTCCCCCTCCCACCTCGCCCCATCGGACTTTCTTGACGGCGGCGGCGGGCATTGCTCCTTCTCGGCGTGCACCGGTGAGTCCCACTGGCTATGTGCTCTGCTTTCTGTCCTATGGCATCCAGTTTGAGCTAGCCTCTGTTGCATAATCTGCAAGCGACTGAGTTGGGATTTGCAGTCAATAACTGTAAATCTTGCTTCAATCTTGTGCAAGACGCACCCAGCTTAGCAGATGAGCATCATAATTGTCTAAAAACTCGCTTGATTTTACTCTTCATTCTGCAACCAAGACAGCACGTATTGGCTGCTTATTTCGGGACAGCACAGCCCATTGGTTCTTCGGTGATGCCAAGGAGCAGGAGCCATCGCAAACTAAGCTCGCCTTGCTCCCCGAAGGCCGTCCACAGGGTCATCTCCCGCTTCTCCCCCGAGAAGAAGCAGCTCGTGCGGTCAATCGGTTTCGGGGGCTTGCTGGAGCTGCCACTGCACAGGAAGGTCGGCCACAGGTTCTCCCTGTGGCTCCTCACCAAGGTAGTACGAGATGCCGCCGGTGCCGGTGCTAGCCAGCCTGCAGCAGCCGGCAAAGTAGCCGGCATACCGTTCTACCCACACGACGTCAGCAAAGTGTTCGGCGTGCCTTCCGGAGGACGTCCGGTGCCCAAGAAGGATCAGGTTCAGGGGCTTGTTTCCGATGAGGCCAAGGCGACCGTGCGCGGCGCGCTCGGTTTGGACGAAGGAGATGACAGCAGACTCAGAATCCTGCATGCTGCAAAGCATGTACTGAAGAAGAAATTCCGTCGGGGGATGGCGGAGAAGGACCGGGCCGCATTCAAGATCGCGTTCGTGGTCTTCGTGGTGGAGAATCTGCTGGCTCCAAGGGAGACGGACTCTGTATGTCTGGACTACTTCATGGCCCTGCGGCGTCCTGATGAGATTCAGACGTATGATTGGTCCGAGTACGTGATCCGTGTCATTTTGGACTCTGCCTGCCAAGTACAGGCCGCTTTGGCTCAGGGGCGGTCTGTGGAGAATCTGTTTGGGTGCATTCTTTTCTTACAGGTAGGCAGGGCGTTACACTTGTGGTTTTTGGGGATGCAGTGGTTGCTGATTGATTTTACTGCTAACAACTTGCAGATATTCTATTTGGATAACTTGGATTTTGGTCATGAGAAGAATCTGCTGCATGATCACACACCACGATCCAAGGCATACGACTACGACACGATTAAGAAGCTCGCCGAAGCCGATCGCACCCGTTCTCGTGATGGTGGTTTACGGTCCTTTGGTAAAAAGTTGGTACGTTGTATCTTTGATACTCCCTCCGTTCACTTTTATGTCGTTTTCAGACAACTGAAAATGAGCTACTTTGCACCCTGTCTCAAATGTCTTCAAGGCCTTATAAAAGTGAACAGAGGGAGTATTATTTTTTCTTTATCTATGATATGTGAGTGTTTATGGTATTGGTTTAAATGATTGCTTGACAGGCACGAGCGGCCTCTGATGTTTGTTACGAGCGTTCTATCACTCGATGCGGTAACCACATGAACGGTGTTGCGGTTGGTTCAGCCGACGGTGGAGATCAGGATGGCCGCTCTGATGACATAGTCTTCACGGATGGTAGAGTTTTCAATCAGGTATTAACTACCGAGAGGAAGTCTTCTGGAGCTACCAAGTGTAGCTTGCTAGAATGTTGTAAAAATATTTACCATGGACATTCTGATGCATTCAGGCTCAGTGTATGAGAACAATCTTACAAAAGAGAAGTGTTTGTCAGGACAGAAATGGGCAAACTACTCTTTTCACAAAAGAATTATTATGCACACTTTTAATGAGTGCATATTTGATTTAGAAGTAGTGTTACATGCTTTTATTAATGCTTTTAAGACCATGCTCTTATTTTTGTGATTTTGCAGAAAATTGTATGTGAAGTGTGTGGAGATGTTGGTGAGGAAGAGCTCGTGATGTTCTGCGCTTGCGGTGCTACTGTGCATCAGTACGTTTCTCTATAATATATATCATATACTCCATAATGATCTTAGACTGCACCCTGAAGTTCAAACATTCTGAAATTTATCTTCATCATATTTGTCATTAAAATAAATTTTGTAATACTGCGATCTTACTAATTTGCATTAACTTGAGTTGCAAATCTAATGTTGAAGTTAAGTATGAGAAACTATGAAAATTCAAAACATTCTTTACTTCTGTAAAAAGAAAGAAGGAACTAATTATATTTTTACGTCTTTATTAGACAAAATATAGATGTTCCAAGCCTCTCACTACTGATATCCATCTTTGGCCGAACCATGTGTTGTTTAGTGAGTATACTCTACTCTCAGTGGGAAGTTAGTTCAGTGATAATTAAAATGGGTTTTGACTATTTTTCTTCAATCGTTATTTGGTCATTATTGTCTGTTGCTTGATCGATGTGATCCGTTATTCTGCAGATATTGTTCAGACCCGGTTGTTCTTGATGCAACATTAGTAGAATGGTCATGTGATGAGTGTAAGGCAAAGCAAGTCAATGCCGCTGCTGACAAATTATCAGCAGAGGCGCTGAACCGAAAGCGGCCTGGTCATTATCTAACGGAAATTACAGTGGCAACAAACGGTGTCTCGAAAAAGGCCTATGTGCAAAAAGGAGATCAGGAAGAACATTTGGCATAAGAAGTCCAATTCATGTGCTTGCTGACATTGACAGATCAAATTCTTTCTACCCAAGGGATTGTTTAGAGGAACTCATGTCACATATGTGTGCGTCTATTAGTGCACTTGTTTTTTTTTTCAGTTATGATCTGTGCAGATTAAACCTTCTGATTTCCCGGCTGCCTGTCTAGTAGTACTAGAATCGCGGCATTAATGAGGTGGATATATGTCTCAAAATGGTTTTGTAGTAGCCATCTATCTTCGGACGAATGTGTTGTCGTATGGAAGACAAACGTCTACGACGGTTTTTTGTCACATGATAGCACTAGCAGAGTTGACGGAGAATCATGTGAACTGAAGTATTAGTATTATATATCACACTGCTAACTTAAATTTGGATCTTTATCATTGTAAATATTGTTAAACTCTGCTCATCAAAGCCGAATCTTCCCCCCTCAATATGACCGATTATGTTGTCAAACACGAGATTACCCGTTGATCCAAATGGCGCAAGGTCCCATTTCAAACTGAGAGTTATTTGAAAACAAATGATCGGCAATTTGGCAATACAGAGAGCTCTTTCAATAATTAAACTTGAAGGAAACGTAGCTTCAAACTACATAATAGAGTCTTCGCAATGCGGGAATAAATTCTCTTCATACAGTTTGCTAGTATGTAAGGTGGAAGCTAATGAGGCATACACTGGTTCCATACATATTCGAATGGGTGCCATTTTAATCAGAACGTTAAGTTTTTTTAATGCAGGCTTAACTTTTCTGGGTTTTATTGGATCTTATTTGGCCCACCAAGGTTTGGTTGGGTTCAGCCCGATTGCAGCAAAATAGCAATTCAAACCCGAGTGTTCTGAAACAGTTTGCTTTTGTTGGTAAAATTACGTTTTAGTAACCACTTAGGGTATCAATTCAATCCTTTTTAGATGAAAAATAAGGAGATATTTTCCATACACAATCTGTTATCTTAATGAGGAAGCAAAGAGGCATAATTGTTGATTTACTATTCATTTACTTGTGTGTCATTTAGACCAAAGTTACTGAAACACTTTCCATTTCTCCTATACATATAAGTATAATACTCCCTCCGATCCATATTACTTTTGTACTAAAGCTGTGACAAGTAATATGGATCAAAGGGAGTACACGATTGCACCGCACATATGGATTTTTTTGTTTTATAGGAAAAGATACACTGTCTTCAATTAGTAGTGCAGAGAATAACTTTATGGGAAATTCTCCCTACTGTTAAACCACAGCTTGACAGCGTGAATATAAATATACATGACCAAGTCAGAATTCAATAATCTATAATCTGGTAATAGAGTAGGCCTGTTTTCGAGATGGCTTTGACAGCATGAATATAAATATATATACGACCGAGTCACAATTCCATAATACAAAAGCAAGCACCAGGCTGGTAACAGGGCTGGCCAGTCTTAGAAATGGCAGTAAATTACAACACACTGTAACATGGATTCCACAAAAGAGTTCTTTGCTTCGGAGCAGAATACGGTGAAGTGATCTGTCCCATTGTCTTGATAGACTTTCTTATCAGAGCTTGAGTGTGATTCCTTGCTCCTATTCATGGATCTTGACCTGCAACTTCCCCTTATAATTGGACTGGGGGAAAAGCTAGTGCTTGTCAACAACAAGAAAAGGCAGCATCAAAGTAACTCCAAGGACACACAGAAAATCATGTTACATAGAACATATAGAAGTTAACTTGGATCAACCTCTTGGGTAACAAGCCGGACTCATAAAGTACAGTTCAAATTTAAATTTTGCACACAAAACATCAGCCATGACCCTGTAATGTATGTCAACAACGGCACTTGCAGACAATGTTTCTTTTAGTTAATTGATGCTTCAAAGCCAGGTCCGTGTAGTGTTGTCAAGGTTGGATCACTGTAAGCTTCCAAATCTTTACTTGGTAATTAAGCAGGAGTATATAAGTAAGGCCCTGGAAGTGGATCGCTCAGAAACAGCACAAAGCAACCAGTGCTTCTTGCACTTTCTAGAGCAACTATAGCTCATGCCTCATTTGGCAGAAACTCATGTCGAACGACAAATTTACATGTACAACCCAACTCTCTCTTACTTTTGTTATGGATTCATCATGTCAATGGCGCCACCAGATCCATATATAAATAATCATCTGTTGTGTATATGAAAGTGCCCTAACAAGGACAACTAAGAAAACAATGATAAGACAAGGTAATAAAAAACACAACAGTTTTTTGTGCAAACAAGAGGAAGGTCAGATTCAGTTCAGTATTTAGGCTCATATTAGCTAATCAAACTAATAGGGAAATAATAGCACTAATTAGCTCAAGGTTGGATCACTGCTAACTGAAGAGCACAAAAATCCCTCTCCTCGTTGCTAATTGAGGTGCTAACTGAAGAGCACGAGGAGATGGAGATTAAGTACTACAGGCAGCACCTCAATTAGCAACGTGTGAATTTATTTCGGACGATGAGAAACTAGCTCTAGCTATACGAGTCCAGTCGGTTTGATGCCAATTCCTTGGTTCAAATTTGGTTAACGCAGGTCGCTGACTACTTTGCAAGCCATGAGGAGTGTGCGGTTGGTTTGGATGACAGCCCGGGTAGAACGTCATGGCACCGGCAGTTCCCCGGCTTAGAGTCCCAGACGTCACACAGGCAACTGAACCTCAGCTGGCACCGAGCATATGAACGAACTCTGACTTGATGATCCTGCACTGATCATTGCTGTAGCATTGTTAATGATGTAGCCTGCAGGATGTAAAATATGCACAATGTATGAATTTTTTTTGTCAAAAGCGGATGCCCCTGTATGTTATTCTTAGAGATCTCTTCTGAAGCATTTAGCTCAAGCCAAACTGTAGCTAGGAACTCTTCTCAAGCCTTAACTGAAGCCAAACGCTAACTAAACATATCGACAATTCGCCTCCCGCCGCTGAGCAGCTGGCGCCCATGCTCTCCTCCCGCCACAGCATCGCCAGAGCTCTCCTCCCCAGCAGTAGAGTCCATAGAGGGCGCGTGTGCCATGTGGTAGCTTCCAGCAGTGCCAGAGAACTAGGACTCGAAGCGAATCACAGCACGTGAATCCAAACCCAACCCCTCGGTTGTCCGATTCCTCTCCTCCGCGGTTTGTGGATATCTTGATGGACAAACTGTGTCCTTGATCTTGGGATTCAAGTTACTACAGCTCCCACACACCTTTCTGTCGTGCAGAGATATCTCGGCCATATTAATCGCATGTTTCATGACACACCTGATGTATCGCACAAAACTGCCGTCTGGCTGGAAGCCGTAGATGGTGAGCCTAACCAGATTCTTGTGCTTGAAATCAGGGGCATATGGCTTCCACTTCACATCTGCCTTTTTGCAGAAACCATTTTTCTTCTGATACTCTTTGTCTGTCATTATTATGCACCAATGATCCCATACTGTGATGCACATCTCTTTTAGGGAGGGTGCGGCTTCAAGAATAAACATTGTCCAAGCTAAATCACATTCTTCAGGAAGATTGTCCAGATTCACTTGCTGTAGGTTGTTGAGGACAGGCCTGAGCAGCTTCGGGCATTCTGGTACAACCCAAATCTAGGATAGAATAACAATTAACAAATTTACTACTGTTACATATATAACCATCAGAGTGAGAATGCACAGATATGGTTCAAATGACTAATGGTTACCTTTTCACTTTCAAAATCCAGATGCAAATCGCTTATGGAAGGAACATTAGCAAGGTGACTTAATTCAAGAATCTTTTCTGAACGGACGCCGGTTTTAGTAAGGCTCAGCTTTGAAAGCTGTGGTACAAAACCAAGATACATGGGATCTTTATAAGAGTACCAGTTTGTATAGCTCACCCGTTGGAGTTTTGGTGCATATATCAGCTCAAGTCTCTCAAATTCCCCATAGTCAACCTCGAGCTCAACAAGTTGAGCATGTTCTACCTGCAGCACAGAATGGATCCCTGAGTCGCAGTGGCTTAAACGCAAATACTCCAAGAGCTTGCAAGTGCTGAGGATGTTGGGGATATCCAGTTCACCAAACTTCATATTGCGCAGCCACAAGCGCCTTAGACCGGCAAATGCATCCGGACAAGCACCGACAAAATTATTGAACATCTTCCCAAAGTGGAGGAGATCGGCAGGTGAGCAGTTCTCATAAGCCTTCTCCGTCAAGATTACAAACTCAGCTGTGCCAACCTTCTGGGTTGCCATGGCGCGGGCAACACATCTGCCAATGGTGAGACAGTCCTCATGCACCAAGAGGAATGTGATTTTGAGTTTTCTGATGGTGATTTCCGGGCTCCTTGTGCTCAAGATGTTATCGGTTACATGAGCCACAACATGGTTGGTTCGGAACGCGTCACTGAGGCTGAAAACACGAGCTTTATCACGACGGCATGGACTGGAACAAAAACTTGCAAAGAACTGCGAGAGCATGGTGGGGAGCTTCAGCATTTGCTTGGATAGGATGCAGGTCCTCACAGCATCGAGTGTGTCCACCCTCTCCAGAATGTTGAGCAGAAGGTCATTGGGCAGCTTGCTAAGCATGTCTCCATCTCTGTTGGCAGCAGCGTCTTCGTCGCGAGTTGCTTTCTGCGTTGCATTTAGCTGGAACAACAGATAATCAGCCTTTCGAGGAAGAACATTAGGTGAAGGACAAACATCAATCGGGGACAGAAGGAACAACACTTACATTGCGTCTGCGATGATGCCTTTTCTTCGTCATGGCTGATCGGATCAACACGCCTGCGCTGATCTGATCGACCCTACTGGATCTGTGACAACGGCGGACGCCTAAGCGGGGCTTATTCCAATCCCCTCCTCTCTGCTGTTTATTTAGGCGGCGCGACAAGCAGACTCGTCGGAGAAAATCAAATCGGCGGCGCCAACTAATTCGATCGAGCGCCCCCTCTTTTGGGCCGGCTCTACTCCAAAACGGAGGGGATTGTTGGAGGAGAAGACGGATTACAGCTTCTCAACGGATAAACTCGGAATAAAAATTACTCCTTTTGGACTGTGCTTGCAGCACAAACAGAAATGTACCTCCTCTCTTCCCTGATTGCGCAATAAAACCGATTCTTCTTCCGCCTCCGTCTCCGTTTCGGTCTCCCGCGAGATTATTTCGGCCAAGACGCAGCCGGGCATAATAGCCCGGGCAGCGGAGGTGGTGGCAACGAAGGAGAGTGGAGGTGGCCGGCGGCGGACGGCAGGGGTGCGGGGAGGCCTCCGCAGGATCGGCTGCATATCTATGCTACCGCATATTGAGTTTCGGCCGGTAACCCAAAGAAACAAAAGAAAAAAAGAAAAAAGGTGCGGTGCCACCCAAGGGATAAAAGACGTACTCCAAAAAAACTGCCCGGTGGTTTTTGAGCATCAGTACACACACAAGCGCTCATATACACGCGCATACACTCACCCTATGAACGCACACACGCACATCCTACCCCTATGAGCACCTTCGAAATACTGAGCCGGCATATCATCTTAAGATTTACGAAATCACCGTAGGCGCCTCGTCGTTAACGAGAACGTCTCCTCCCACTGAAAGCGCATCGCCGAAAATCCTGAAATAAATCCACGAATAATGCGAGCACCAAGATTTGAACCCTGATGGGTTAAGGATACCACTGTCCACCTAACCAACTCAACCACAGGTTGATTCGCAAACTGCTCGGTGATTACTTTGACGAGAAAAGTGTAAAATAAACCTTAAATTCGTTCCCTCGGTCTGAATCAAACGCTGACCTCAAAATCCCTAAAATTGGCACTCCGTTCTTTCTAATCCCGGTTTATCCCGATGGTTTTCGGCTGAAATTTTGTTTGGGCTCCGGGATTGCTTACGTGGCACAGGGTTGACGTGAACTCCGGCATCTTTTTGCCATTGAGCTTGCTAGTGACACACTGCAGGTTTTTTTTGCGGGCAAAGACAAACTGCAGGTTGTACTCGACATGATTGAATATCCGGTTCCGGCACGCCGGACTGTTGGTCCTAGTTGGCGTTGGTCACCACCCGACGCTCGACGCTCTTGTAACTGTCGTTGGTGAGCAGCTCGAGCGAGTCACTGAGATTGACAATTTGCCGGATGGACGCCGATGTGAAAGAACCAACATGTTGCAGCAGTCGAGCTTCATTCTGGTCGCCAAAGATATGATGAAGAACTCCCTCGCCAACCTCTCCATCTCATCCATCAGATTGACGTCAAATGCCATGGTCTCGGTTTGCATAAGATGGGCCACGACGTACTCCCTCTGTTTCAAATTACTTGTCTCAAAAGTGAATAAAATGGATGTATCTACAACTAAAATACGTCTAGATATATCCATTTCTATGACAAGTAATTTCGAACGGAGGGAGTACATGCTATTCCTGCATGTCGCTCGCTGCAGGTGTATCATTTGAAATCTCCAGTCAACCGGTCGTGTCCCGTTGTATTGGAGTTCGCCGTGCTCTGAAAACGCGTGCATGGCTTGGATGGATCGTGATCAGGGTAGGCTCATGCAGCATCCGTCGGTATGATGTAATTCATGTACACACGACACGCATGGCTAAACAGAAGAAGGCATGCTTTCTCTGAGGAGAAAGCATCAGTCATGCATGTATATCTCTCGCCCAGCAGCTCACGTCGGTGCATGCGGACATTGAAGAAACCCTACTCGTGCCATGCTCGGCTGAGCTTGGCCAGCTCGTCCCGATAATCACCACGTTATAGCTCACGGACGTAAGCTGGCTTACAATTTTCCCTCAATCCTAGTGCCCAAACGAACTTTTGGTGACAAACAACCGGGATCGACTGGGATTGAAAAGGACAGGGCGCTAATTTCGATGATTTAAAGGTTCGGGTTCAATTCAGATTGTGAATATGTTTTTAAGGTTTATTTTTGACTTTTCCCTACTTTGATCTGCTAGAGCTTGTGAAAACAAAGAAATGCAAGAGTGTTTGGTAACACGCGGCGGTGTGTCTCGGAGGTCATGCCAGTGGATCAAATCTTTGATGAGTTGAAACAATGGGGGATGGCTGGTGGGAGTGGAGTTCCAATCTTTTGTGAGCAGTAGACTTACGATATGGAGTTGGAGTTTTGTTTTGTGGAATTGTGGGTCTTTAGTCGCTTCTCTCCCGTTTGTGGATGAAGTGACCGAGACCTTTTCTTATACATATTCTCTATCTTCTATAAAGCTATGGTACGCTCTTTGCGTACTCTCAGAAAAAACTGCTCTGATGATAATCTGCTATTTCTTTTTCAAAACTTCCAAGGAAAATTAGAGCGCATACGGCTCGTAACGCAGGTCAAAATCACTATTTTGGCCATTTTCCAAAGTTTAGGACGATTTGACTCCTCTTAAAAATCTAGCATGATTTGCCCTCCTTGATGACGCCATCCATCATAACATTTTGGTTGCATAGGAGATGTCATGGTCAATGGTGTTTACCCCTGCCCAGATGCCATAGCCCATGATGTTTCGTCTGCTGCCAGAGACGTCAAGTCCCGTGAGAAAATATCAAGTCAGGTCGTGGGGTCAAATCATGCTAAACTTTGGCAAAAGGGTCAAAACGATGATTTCGCCCGCGGTGCATGTTTATGTTTTCCTTCTTTCATTTTCATAGGTGATCTCCACTTTATCTATTTATGTCGTCAGAGATGATGGATATCATTGCTATCATGGTTTATGTGACATCGGTGCTAGTGTTAGTGCTATCTCATTTACTCTTTATAAAGAAATTATGAACGATATTGCACCTGCGGAGATTGAAGATATAGATGTCACTATTAAAGTAGCAAATAGATATACTATTTCGCCGCTTGGGACTATAAGAGATGTTGAAGTCCTGTGTGGTAAGATTAAGTACCCTACTGATTTCTTAGTACTTGGTTCACATTTGTCCCATTATATTTGGTAAATTTGGTGATGTATCTCATGAGTTCACCTTCTCAAAGTTTAATAGGCAACCACATGAAAAGGAATTGTCTAGTAAAGATGAAATTATTGGTCTTGCTTCTATTGTTGTTCCTCCTACCGACCCGTTAGAACAATATTTGCTAGACCATGAAAATGATATGCATATGAATGAAAGGAACGAAATTGATGATATATTCTTCAAACAAGTACCTATCCTTAAGCATAATTTGCCTGTTGAAACTCTTGAGGACCCTCTTCCACCTAAGAGTGGTCCCATATTTGAATTGAAACAATTACCTGATACATTAAAATATGCTTATCTTGATGAAAAGAAGATATATCATGTTATTATTAGTGCTAACCTTTCAAAGCACGAAAAAAAGAGATTACTAAAAACTCTAAAGAAGCACCGTGCCTCTATTGGATATAATCTCGATGATCTCAAGGGCATTAGTTCCACTCTATGTCAGCATAAGATTAATATGGAGCCTGATGCTAAGCCAGTTGTTGATCACCAATGACGATTGAATCCTAAGATGAATGATGTGATAAGAACTGAAATATTAAAGCTTCTGGAAGCAGGTATAATTTATCACATAGCTGATAGTAGATGGGTGAGTACTGTTCATTGTGTTCCTAAGAAAGGAGGCATTATCGTTGTTCCTAATGATAAAAACGAACTTATCCCATAAAGAATCGTATCTGGTTATAGGATATAATTGATTTTAGGAAATTAAATAAAGCTATTATTTGCCTTTTATTGATCAAATGTTAGAAAGATTGTCTAAGCATGCACAATTTTGCTTCCTAGATGGTTATTTGTTTTTTATCAAATACCTGTGTCACAACATGATCAAGAGAAAACCAATTTTACTTGTCCCTTCGGAACTTATGCTTATAGACATATGCCTTTCGGTTTATGCAATGCACCTGCTACCTTTCAAACATGTATGACTGCTATATTCTCTGACTTTTATGAAAAGATTGTTGAACTATTCATGGATGATTTGTCCGTTTATGGGGCTTCTTTTGATGATTGCTTAAGCAACCTTGATCGAGTTTTGTAGAGATGTGAAGAAATTAATCTTGTCTTGAACTGGGAGAAGTGCTACTTTATGGTAAATGAAGGTATTGTTTTTTGTCATAAAATTTCAGAACGAGGTATTGAAGTTGATAAAGCTAAAGTTGATGCAATTGAGAAAATGCCATGTCCCAAAGATATAAAAGGTATAAGAAGTTTTCTTGGCCATATGTTGGTTTCTATAGAAGGTGTACTAAAGACTTGTCTAAAAAATTTAGGCGCCTTACTAATATTTTGCAAAAAGATGTTGTATTTGTTTTTCACAATGATTGCGTAGAAGCCTTTGAAATACTTAAGAATGCCTTAACCTCTGCACCTATTGTTCAACCACTTGATTGGAACTTGCTCTTTGAAATTATGTGTGACGCTAGTGACTATAGTGTTGGTGCTATTCTAGGACAAAGAGTTGATAAGGAATTGAATGTTATCCATTATGCTATTAAACTCTAGACAGTGCTCAAAGAAATTATGCTACTATCGAGAAAGAATTTTTAGCGGTTGTGTTTGCATGTGATAAATTCAGATCTTATATTATTGATTCTAAAGTAATTATTCACATTGATCATGATGTTATTTAATATCTTACGGAAACGAAAGATGCTAAACCTAGGTTGATTAGGTGGGTTCGTTTGCTACAAGATTTTGACTTGCATATTATTGATAGAAAGGGAGCTGAGAATCATGTACCTGATAACTTGTCTAGAATGGAGAATGTTCTTGATGACCCACTGCCTATTGATGGTAGTTTCCCTGATGAACAATTAGCTATTATAAATGCTTCTCGTAATACTCCTTGGTATGCCGACTATGCTAATTACATTGTTATTAAATATATACCACCTAGTTTCACATACCAACAAAAGAAAAAGTTCTTCTTTGATTTAAGACATTACTTTTGGGATGACCCACATCTTTATAAAGAAGGATTAGATGGTATTATTAGATGTTGTGTACCTGAGCATGAACAGAAACAAATCCTACGGAAGTGTCATTCCGAGGTACATGGAGGACAACATGCTGGAGACACAACCACGCATAAAATATTACAATCTGGTTTTATTGGCCTACTCTCTTCAAGGATGCACGTAAGTTTGTCATTTCTTGTGATGGATGTCACAGAATTGGTAATTTTAGTAGACGCCAGGAAATGCTTATGAATTATTTACTTGTTATTGAATCATTTGATGTTTGGGTATTTGATTATATGAGACATTTGATACGAATACGATGTCAACTACATGATCATGCAAAGCAATATGACAATGATGAAGCGTGTCATAATAAACGAAATGGTGGTAAGTTGCATGGCAATATATCTTAGAATGGCTATGGAATTGCCCTAATAGGTAGGTATGGTGGCTGTTTTGAGGAAGGTATATGGTGGGTGTATGATACCGGCGAAAGGTGTGCGGTATTAGAAAGGCTAGCAATGGTGGAAGGGTGAGAGTGCGTATAATCCATGGACTCAACATTAGTCATAAAGAACTCACAAATTTATTGCAAAAATCTATTAGTTATCGAAACGAAGTACTACGCGCATGCTCCTAGGGGGATATATTGGTAGGAAAAGACCATCGCTCGTCCCCGGCCGCCACTCATAAGGAAGACAATCAATAAATAAATCATGCTCCGACTTCATCACATAACGGTTCACCATACGTGCATGCTACGGGAATCACAAACTTTAACACAAGTACTTATCAAATTCACAACTACTCAACTAGCATGACTCTAATATCACCATCTTCATATCTCAAAACAATTATCAAGTATCAAACTTCTCATAATATTCAATGCACTCTATTTGATAGTTTTTATTATACCTATCTTGGATGCTCATCACTTAAGGACTAAAATTTTAACCAAAGCAAATTACCATGCTACTCTAAAAGACACTCTAATATAAGTGAAGCATGAGAGATCAATAATTTCTATAAAATAAAACCACCACCGTGCTCTAAAGGATATAAGTGAAGCACTAGAGCAAAATTTTCTAGCTCAAAAGATATAAGTGAAGCACATAGAGTATTCTAATAAATTTCAATTAATGTGTGTCTTGAAGGAAATATGCCCTAGAGGCAATAATAAAGTTATTATTTATTTCCTTATTTCATGATAAATGTTTATTGTTCATGCTAGAATTGTATTAACCGGAAACATAATACTTGTGTGAATACATAGACAAACAGAGTGTCACTAGTATGCCTCTACTTGACTAGCTCGTTGATCGAATATGGTTATGTTTCCTAACCATAGACAAAGAGTTGTCATTTGATTAATGAGATCACATCATTAGGAGAATGATGTGATTGACTTGACCCATTCCGTTAGCTTAGCACTTGATCGTTTAGTATGTTGCTATTGCTTTCTTCATGACTTATACATGTTCCTATGACTATGAGATTATGCAACTCCCGTTTACCGGAGGAACACTTTGTATGCTACCAAACGTCACAACGTAACTGGGTGATTATAAAGGTGCTCTACAGGTGTCTCTGAAGGTACTTGTTGGGTTGGCGTATTTCGAGATTAGGATTTGTCACTCCGATTGTCGGAGAGGTATCTCTGGGCCCACTCGGTAATGCACATCACTATAAGCCTTGCAAGCATTGCAACTAATGAGTTAGTTGTGGGATGATGTATTACGGAACGAGTAAAAAGACTTGCCGGTAACGAGATTGAACTAGGTATTGAGATACCGACAATCGAATCTCGGGCAAGTAACATACCGATAACAAAGGGAACAACGTATGTTGTTATGTGGTTTGACCGATAAAGATCTTCGTAGAATATGTGGGAGCCAATATGAGCATCCAGGTTCCGCTATTGGTTATTGGACGGAGACGTGTCTCGGTCATGTCTACATAGTTCTCGAACCCGTAGGGTCTGCACGCTTAAAGTTTCGGTGACGATTGTATTATGAGTTTATGTGATTTGATGTACCGAAGGTAGTTCGGATTTCCGGATGAGATCGGGGACATGACGAGGAGTCTCGAAATGGTCGAGACGTAAAGATCGATATATTGGACGACTATATTCGAACATCGGAAAGGTTCCGAGTGATTCAGGTATTTTCGGGGGTACCATGGAGTTACGGGAATGCGAGGAAGAAGTAATGGGCCTCATGGGCCAAGTGGTGGAAGAGAGGAGGCAGGGCGCGCAGCCCCCCTAGCCCAAACCGAATTGGACTAGGGGGCCAGGCCCCCTTTCCTCCTTTTCTTCCCTCTCCTTCCTTCTCCTTATCCTTCCTTTCCTCCTCCTAGTAGGAGTAGGAAAGGGGAGTCCTACTCCTACTAGGAGGAGGACTCCTCCTGGCGCACCCATAGAGGGCCGGCCGGCCTCCTCCCTTGCTCCTTGATATACGGAGGCGAGGGGCACCTCTAGACAAACAAGTTGATCAGTTGATCTCTCCCAACCGTGTGCGGTGCCCCCTCCATCACAATCCACCTCGGTCATATCGTAGCGGTGCTTAGGCAAAGCCCTGCGTCGGTAGCATCATCATCACCGTCATCACGCCGTCGTGCTGACGGAACTCTCCCTCGAAGCTCTGCTGGATCGGAGTTCGTGGGACGTCATCGAGCTAAACGTGTGCTGAACTCGGAGGTGCCGTGCGTTCGGTACTTGGATCGGTCGAATCGTGAAGACATACGACTACATCAATCGGGTTGTCATAACGCTTCCGCTTTTGGTCTACGAGGGTACGTGGACAACACTCTCCCCTCTCGTTGCTATGCATCACCGTGATCTTGCGTGTGCGTAGGAACATTTTTGAAATTACTATGTTCCCCAACAGTGGCATCCGAGCCAGGTTTTATGCATAGATGTCATATGCACGAGTAGAACACAAGTGAGTTGTGGACGATATAAGTCATACTGCTTACCAGCATGTCATACTTTGGCTTGGCGGTATTGTTGGATGAAGCGGCCCGGACCGACATTACGCATACGCTTACGCGAGACTGGTTCTACCGACGTGCTTTGCACACAGGTGGCTGGCGGGTGTCAGTTTCTCCAACTTTAGTTGAACCGAGTATGGCTACGCCCGGTCCTTACGAAAGATAAAACAACACCAACTTGATAAACTATCGTTGTGGTTTTGATGCGTAGGTAAGAACGGTTCTTGCTAAGCCCGTAGCAGCCACGTAAAACTTGCAACAACAAAGTAGAGGACGTCTAACTTATTTTTGCAGGGCATGTTGTGATGTGAGGTCAAGACGTGATGAGATATAAGTTTTTGTATGAGATGATCATGTTTTGTTGAAGTTATCAGCAACTGGCAAAAGCCTTATGGTTGTCTCTTTATTGCATAAGATGCAAGCGCCAAATAATTGCTTTACTTTATCGCTATGCGATAGCAATAGTTGCAAGAGCAATAATTGGCGAGACGACCATGTGACGACACATTGATATAGATCTAGATGATGGAGATCATGGTGTCATGCCGGTGATGATAGAGACCATGATGGTACTTTGGAGATGGAGATCAAAGGCGCAAGATGATCATGGCCATATCATGTCACATATTTTGATTGCATATGATGTTTATCATTTATACATCTTTGTGACGCCCCCGATTCAATCGTACACTAATCATGCATGCAAACGTGTAAGATCAAGATCAGGGACTCACAGGAAGATATCACAACACAACTCTAAACATAAATAAGTCATACAAGCATCATAATACAAGCCAGGGGCCTCGAGGGCTCGAATACAAGTGCTCGGTCATAGACGAGTCAGCGGAAGCAACAATATCTGAGTACAGACATAAGTTAAACAAGTTTGCCTTAAGAAGGCTAGCACAAACTGGGATACAGATCAAAAGAGGCACAAGCCTCCTGCCTGGGATCCTCCTAAACTACTCCTGGTTGTTGTCAGCGGCCTGCACGAAGTAGTAGGCACCTCTAGTGTAGAAGGAGTCATCGTCGTCGGTGGCGTCTGGCTCCTGGGCTCTAGCATCTGGTTGCGACAACCAGGTAGAAGGGAAGGGGGAAAAGAGGGAGAAAAGCAACCGTGAGTACTCATCCAAAATACTCGCAAGCAAGGATCTACACTACATATGCATGGGTATATGTGTAAAGTGGCAATATCAATGGACTGAACTGCAAAATGCCAGAATAAGAGGGGGATAGCTAGTCCTATCGAAGACTACGCTTCTGGCAGCCTCCATCTTGCAGCATGTAGAAGAGAGTAGATGGTAAGTTCACCAAGTAGCATCACATAGCATAATCCTACCCGGCGATCCCCTCCTCGTCGCCCTGTTAGAGAGCGATCACCGGGTTATATCTGGCACTTGGAAGGGTGTGTTTTATTAAGTATCTGGTTCTAGTTGTCATAAGGTCAAGGTACAACTCTGGGTCGTCCTTTTACCGAGGGACACGGCTATTCGAATAGATAAACTTCCCTGCAGGGGTGCACCACATAACCCAACACGCTCGATCCCATTTGGCCGGACACACTTTCCTGGGTCATGCCCGGCCTCGGAAGATCAACACATCGCAGCCCTACCTAGGCACAACAGAGAGGTCAGCACGCCGGTCTAAATCCTATGGCGCAGGGGTCTGGGCCCATTGCACACCTGCACGTTGCAAAGGCGGCCGAAAGCAGACCTAGCCTAGCAGGCGTTCCAGTCCAATCCGGCGCGCGCCGCTCAGTCGCTGACGTCACGAAGGCTTCGGCTGATACCACGACGTCGAGTGCCCATAACTGTTCCCGCGTAGTTGGTTAGTGCGTATAGGCCAGTGTCCAGACTCAGATCAAATACCAAGAACTCGTTAAGCGTGTTAATTGAAGTATCCGCGAACGCCAACCAGGGCCAGGCCCACCTCTCTCCTAGGTGGTTTCAACATGCCCTGTCGCTCCGCCACAAAGTAACAATCAGGGGCCGTCGGGAACTCAGGCCCACCTCTACCGGGATGGAGCCACCTGCCCCTTCAGCCCCCATCTCCGAATAGTATCATAAGTAATGTAACAGTATAAAGTATATAGCATATGCCCGTGATCACCTCCCGAAGTGATCACGGCCCAGTAGTATAGCATGGCAGATGGATGATGACCCACAAGTATAGGGGATCTATCGTAGTCCTTTCGATAAGTAAGAGTGTCGAACCCAACGAGGAGCGGAAGGAAATGATAAGCGGTTTTCAGCAAGGTATTCTCTGCAAGTACTGAAATAAGTGGTAACAGATAGTTTTGTGATAAGATAAATTGTAACGAGCAACAAGTAAAAAAAGTAAGTAAAGTGCAGCAAGGTGGCCCAATCCTTTTTGTAGCAAAGGACAAGCCTGGACAAACTCTTATATAAGAAAAGGCGCTCCCGAGGACACATGGGAATTATCGTCAAGCTAGTTTTCATCACGTTCATATGATTCGCGTTCGGTACTTTGATAATTTGATATGTGGGTGGACCGGTGCTTGGGTGTTGTTCTTACTTGAACAAGCATCCCACTTATGATTAACCTCTATTACAAGCATCCGCAACTACAACAAAAGTATTAAGGTAAACTGATATGTCTCCAACGTATCTATAATTCTTGATTGCTCCATGCTATATTATCTACTGTTTTGGGCAATATTGGGCTTTATTTTCCACTTTTATATTATCTTTGGGACTAACCTATTAACAGGCGGCCCAGCCCAGAATTGATGTTTTTTGCCTATTTCAGTGTTTCGAAGAAAAGGAATATCAAACGGAGTCGAAACGGAACGAAATCAAGTTGAGAAGTTATTTTTGAAAGGAAAGATACCGTATGGACTTGTACCCCACGTCAGGAGAGAAGGGAGGTGCCCACGAGGGTGGGGGCGCGCCCCCTGCCTCGTGGGCCCCCCGAAGCTCCACCGACGTACTTCCTGCACCCATATATACCTACGTACCCTAAAACTTCCAGAACAGAGATTAGATCGGGAGTTCCGCCGCCGCAAGCCTCTGTATCCACCAAAAACCAATCGGGACCCTGTTTCGGCACCCTGCCGGAGGGGGGAACCCTCACCGATGGCCATATTCATCATCCCGGCGCTCTCCATGATGAGGAGGGAGTAGTTCACCCTCGGGGCTGAGGGTATGTACCAGTAGCTATGTGTTTGATCTCTCTCTCTCTCTCTCGTGTTCTTGATTTGGCACGATCTTGATGTATCGCGAGCTTTGCTATTATAGTTGGATCTTATGTTGCTTCTCCCCCTCTACTATCTTGTAATGGGTTGAGTTTTCCCTTTGAAGTAATCTTATCGGATTGAGTCTTTAATGATTTGAGAACACTTGATGTATGTCTTTGCATATCTGTGGTGACAATGGGATATCCCGCGATTCACTTGATGTATGTTTTGGTGATCAACTTGCGGGTTCCGCCCATGAACCTATGCATAGGGGTTGGCACAAGTTTTCGTCTTGATTCTCCGGTAGAAACTTTGGGGCACTCTTTGAGGTTCTATGTGTTGGTTTGAATAGATGAATTGAGATTGTGTGATGCATATCGTATAATCATGCCCATGGATACTTGAGGTGACATTGGAGTATCTAGGTGACATTAGGGTTTTGGTTGATTTGTGTCTTAAGGTGTTATTCTAGTATGAACTCTAGGGTTGTTTGTGACACTTATAGGAATAGCCCAACGGATTGATTGGAAAGAATAACTTTGAGGTGGTTTCGTATCCTACCATAATCTCTTCGTTTGTTCTCCGCTATTAGTGACTTTGGAGTGACTCTTTGTTGCATGTTGAGGGATAGTTATATGATCCAACTATGTTATTATTGTTGAGAGAACTTGCACTAGTGAAAGTATGAACCCTAGGCCTTGTTTCCTAGCATTGCAATACCGTTTACGCTCACTTTTATCATTAGTTACCTTGCTGTTTTTATATTTTCAGATTACACAAACCTATATCTACCATCCATATTGCACTTGTATCACCATCTCTTCGCCGAACTAGTGCACCTATACAATTTACCGTTGTATTGGGTGTGTTGGGGACACAAGAGACTCTTTGCTATTTGGTTGCAGGGTTGTTTGAGAGAGATCATCTTCATCCTACGCCTCCCACGGATTGATAAACCTTAGGTCATCCACTTGAGGGAAATTTGCTACTGTCCTACAAACCTCTGCACTTGGAGGCCCAACAACGTCTACAAGGAGAAGGTTGTGTAGTAGACATCATAAACCTAACCATAGCATGAAACATATGGATCCAAATCAGCCCCTTACGAAGCAACGCATAAACTAGGGTTTAAGCTTCTGCCACTCTAGCAACCCATCATCTACTTATTACTTACCAATGCCTTCCTCTAGGCCCAAATAATGGTGAAGTGCTATGTAGTCGACGTTCACATAACACCACTAGAGGCTAGACAACATACATCTCATCGAAATATCGAACGAATACCAAATTCACATGACTACTAATAGCAAGACTTATCCCATCTCCTCAGGAACAAATGTAACTACTCACAAAGCATATTCATGTTCATAATCAGAGGGGTAATAATATGCATATAGGATCTGAACATATTATCTTCCACCAAATAAACCAACTAGCATCAACTACAAGGAGTAATCAACACTACTAGCAACCTACTGGTACCAATCCCGGACTTGGAGACAAGAATTGGATACAAGAGATGAACTAGGGTTTTGAGAGGAGATGGTGCTGGTGAATATGTTGATGGAGATTGCCCTCTCCCGATGAGAGGAGAGTTGGTGATGATGATGGCGATGATTTCCCCCTCCCGGAGGGAAGTGTCCCCGGCGTACAGCTCTGCCGGAGCCCTAAATTGGTTCCGCCAAGGTTCCGCCTCGCGGCGGCAGAGTTTCGTCCCGAAAGGTTGCTTATAATTTTTTTCCTCATCGAAGGACCTCATATAGCAGAAGATGGGCATCGGAGAGCCAACAGGGGGCCCACGAGGTAGGGGGCGCGCCCTGGAGGGTAGGGCGCGCCCCCACCCTCGTGGACAGGTGGGCCCCCCTCTGGTGAACTTCTTCCGCTGGATATTTTTTATTATTTCCAAAAATGACTTTCGTGGAGTTTCAAGACTTTTGGAGTTGTGTAGAATAGGTCTCTAATATTTGCTCCTTTCCCAGCCCAGAATTCCAGCTGCCGGGATTCTCCCTCCTTATGTAAACCTTGTAAAATAAGAGTGAATAGGCATAAGTATTGTAACATAACGTGTAATGATAGCCCATAATGCAATAAATATCGATATAAAAGCATGATGCAAAATGGACGTATCAACTCCCCCAAGCTTAGACCTCGCTTGTCCTCAAGTGAAAGCCGATAACAATAAATATGTCCCCATGTTTAGAGGTAGAGGTGTCGATAAAAATAAAATACGAACATGAAGGCATCATGATTATTCTCATAACAGCAACATATATAGATATTCTCATATGATTTCTTATGCTCAAGTAATGATCTATTCACAATGCAAAAGTATGAATCATACACTTTATCGAGAACCAACAAACTATAATCTCAGTCATTGAAGCAATTGCAATTTATCATAACATCAGAAAGAGTCTATGTCAGAGCTCAATAGCAAGTCCACATACTCAACTATCATTTAGTCTTTCATAATTGCTAACACTCACGCGATACTTGTGGTTACGGAGTTTTAATCGAACACAGAGAAAGATAGGGGCTTATAGTTTCGCCTCCCAACCTTTTACCTCAAGAGTAATGTCAACAATAATAACTCATGCTCCCCTACATCCAATTAGATATATCCGTCAGGATCTTTCCAACATACTGTGCTTGCCAAAGCATAAAAAGAAAAAGGAAAGGTGAAGATCACCATGACTCTTGCATAAGGTAGAAGATAATAATAAAAGATAGGCCCTTCGCAGAGGTTGCCATGCGCTTTTATCGTTGGATGCATAAAATCTTAATGCGAAAGAACGTCACTTTATATTGCCACTTGTGATATGAACCTTTATTATGCAGTCCGCCGCTTTTATTACTTCCACATCACAAGATCGTATAAAGCTTATTTCTCCCACACCAATCAATCATACATATTTAGAGCAATTTTTATTGCTTTGCACCGATGACAACTTACTTGAAGGATCTTACTCAATCCATAGGTAGATATGGTGGACTCTCATGGCAAAACTGGTTTTAAGGGTATTTGGAAGCACAAGTAGTATCTCTACTTGGTGCTGAGAATTTGGCTAGCATGAGGGGGAAAGGCAAGCTCAACATGTTGGATGATCCATGACAACATACTTTATCTCAGATATAAGAAAACATAACCCATTACTTTGTCTTCCTTGTCCAACGTCAACTCTTTAGCATGTCATATTTTAATGAGTGCTCCCAATCATAAAGGATGTCAATGATAATATATTTATATGTGAAACCTCTCTTTCTTTATTACTTCCTATTAATTGCAACAATGACCAAAGCTATGCCTGCCAACTCCCAACAACTTTTAACCATCATACTCTTTCTATGTGAAGTCATTACTCTCAATAAGATCAATATGAACTTTTTGTTTCTTTTTATTCTTTTTCTTCTTCTTTTATTCACTCGAGATCATGGCAAAATAAGCAAGCCCTTGACTCAACACTAATCTTTATTATATACTCCCTCCGTTCCTTGATATAAGGTGTATAGATTTTTGAGAAAAAGTCTGAAATATAAGGTGTATTGCGTTGCACCACTTGTTTGGATAATTTTTTAAGGGATTTGATTACATTTCCTTATATAGGGCAAGCTCTTCTATTTTCTCGTGTCAATTAGTCAGGTGTAATCTCTCCCAAAACTTGTGAAATTTTTCCTCCACGTGCATTCTTTAACTTCCGTGCCAAAAACTATACACCCTATATTTAGGAACAGAGGGAGTATATAGCTCATGGACTCGATTACATAGAAAGATCATAAAGCAAAACTCAAAACTAGATCATGCCATAAAATTTATTCTACTAGATCAAGATACTACTAATAGGATCGAACTAGGAAAAACTGTAAAGATAGGAGATGTGGTTGTGATACGATACCGGGGCACCTCCCCCAAGCTTGGCAGTTGCCAAGGGGAGTGCCCATACCCATGTGATTATGCCTCCTTCTTTGTTGGTGAAGAGGGTGGAGTTGATGTTGATTTAGTTGATGACATAGACTTCTCCCTTAATTTGCACTTGAGGACAAAATTTTGGTCCCTCAAATCATCAATCTCCCACTCCAGGGTTAATATCTTTTTGCATAGGTCCTGCTTATTTTCCTGCAAGAGACGAAAAGGGATAAACTCGATCTTTGGTTTCTTTACCCTATCAGGGAGACTTGACTTTTTGAACTCCACGTGCATGTCCCCAGGTTGAGGTAATGGGGCTTCATCTTCATCTGAGCTCGTCTCCTCCTTCCCCTTGGGTACATAGTCCTCTTCTTCCTCCGTGGTCCAACCATCGTGCTCCACATCTCCACAGACCTTAGGATTTGCTAGGTAATCATCCACATAGCTTTCTCCTTCTGAATCCTATGACGACATGTTGATCTAATCTGCAGTAGGACAGATCGAAACAAGAACAGAGGATAATCGCGTGATACAGGAGTCAAAACCTTCGGGAGAATATATAATGAATTTTTACCAACCAAAATACGTAACGTGCAAGAAAACGGAGTCCAGAAGGTACACGAGGTGCCCACGAGGTAGGAGGCGCGCCCAGGGGGGTAGGGCGCGCCCTCCACCCTCGTGGGGCCCTCGTGTCCTTCCCGGACTGTCACTTATTTTTCTATTTTTCTAAATATTCCAAAACGGAGAAATATTGCCTTACAATTTGTTTTGGAGTCGGTTTACTTATCGTACCACATACCTATTCCTTTTCGGAGTCTGAAACGTTCTGGAAAGTGTCCCTTATGTATTCCTCCGGGGTTACGGTTTCGATAACATTGGTTTCAACATTTATAGGATTACCTGAGATATAATGTTTAATTCTTTGACCGTTCACCACCTTCAGATTTGTGCCTTTGAAGTTGTTGATTTTTATGGCACTGGAACGATAGACCTCCTCGATAACGTAGGGGCCTTCCCATTTAGAGAGAAGTTTTCCTGCAAAAAATCTTAAACGAGAGTTGTGTAGCAATACATAATCACCTACCTTAAACTCACGCTTTTGTATCCTTTTGTCATGCCATCTTTTAACTTTTTCTTTAAACAACTTGGCATTTTCATAAGCTTGGGTTCTGCATTCATCAAGTGAGCTAATATCGAATAACCTCTTCTCACCGGCAAGTTTGAAATCGTAGTTGAGCTCTTTAATATCCCATTATGCCTTATGTTCTAGTTCAAGAGGTAAGTGACATGCTTTTCCATAAACCATTTTATACGGAGACATACCCATAGGATTTTTATATGCAGTTCTATAGGCCCATAATGCATCATCAAGTTTCTTGGACCAATTCTTTCTAGACCTATTGACAGTCTTTTGCAAAATTAGTTTGAGCTCTCTATTACTCAATTCTACTTGACCACTAGACTGCGGGTGATAAGGAGATGCAATTCTATGATTAACATCATACCTAGCAAGCATTTTACGGAAAGCACCATGAATAAAATGTGAACCACCATCAATCATTAAATATCTAGGGACTCCAAACCTCGGAAAAATAACTTCCTTAAGCATTTTAATAGAAGAGTTATGATCAGCACTACTAGTTGGAATAGCTTCTATCCACTTAGTAACGTAATCAACAACAACTAAAATATGTGTATATCCATTAGAGGCAGGAAAAGGTCCCATATAATCAAAGCCCCAAACATCAAATGGTTCAATAACAAGTGAATAATTCATAGGCATTTCTTGACGTCTACTAATATTACCAATTCTTTGACATTCATCACAAGCCAAGACAAACTTACGGGCATCCTTGAAGAGAGTAGGCCAATAAAAATCAGATTGCAATACCTTATGTGCAGTTCTATCTCCAGCATGGTGTCCTCCATAAGCTTCGGAGTGGCACTTGCGTAGGATCTGTTCCTATTCATGCTCAGGTACACAACGTCTAATAACACCATCTACTCCTTCTTTATAAAGATGTGGGTCATCCCAAAAGTAATGTCTCAAATCATAGAAAAACTTTTTCTTTTGTTGGTATGTGAAACTAGGTGGTATAAATTTGGCAACAATATAATTAGCATAATCAGCAAACCAAGGAGTAATATGAGAAGTATTTATAACATTTAATTGTTCATCAGGAAAGCTATCATCTATAGATAGTGGGTCATCAAGAACATTTTCTAACCTAGACAAGTTTTCTGCAACAGGGTTCTCAGCTCCTTTTCTATCAACAATATGCAAATCAAATTCTTGTAGCAAGAGAACCCATCTAATAAGTCTAGGTTTAGCATCTTTCTTTTCCATCAGGTATTTAATAGCAGCATGATCAGTGTGAATAGTTACTTTAGAATCAACAATATAAGGTCTGAACTTATCACAAGCAAATACAACTGCTAAGAATTCCTTTTCAGTAGTAGCATAATTTCTTTGAGCATTGTCTAGAGTCTTACTAGCATAATGGATAACATTTAATTTCTTATCAACTCTTTGCCCTAGAACAGCACCTACAGCATAATCACTAGCATCACACATAATTTCAAAGGGTAAATTCCAACCAGGTGGCTGAACAATAGGTGCAGAGATCAATGCTTTCTTAAGTATTTCAAATGCTTCTACACAATCATCGTCAAAGACAAATGGTATATCTTTTTGTAACAAATTAGTCAGAGGCCGAGAAATTTTTAAGAAGTCCTTAATGAACCTTCTATAAAATCAGGCGTGACGAAGGAAACTTCTTATACCTTTGATGTCCTTGGGACATGGCATCTTTTCAATAGCATCAACCTTGGCTTTATCAACTTCAATACCTCTTTCAGAAACTTTATGCCCCAAGACAATACCTTCATTAACCATAAAGTGGCACTTTTCCCAATTCAAGACAAGATTAGTTTCTTCACATCTCTGCAAAACT
The DNA here is from genome assembly GCA_032464435.1 of Aegilops umbellulata. Taxonomy (NCBI): domain Eukaryota; kingdom Viridiplantae; phylum Streptophyta; class Magnoliopsida; order Poales; family Poaceae; genus Aegilops; species Aegilops umbellulata. The sequence continues at coordinate 105,886,930 of CP136054.1, forward strand.
TGATCAAGATTGCTCAAGCAATCATCAAAAGATGATCCATAGACGGAAAAGACGTCCATGAAAATGAAGGAAATATGCCCTAGAGGAAATAATAAAGTTATTATTTATTTCCTTATAACATGATAAATGTTTATTATTCATGCTAGAATTGTATTAACCATAAACATAATACATGTGTGAATACATAGACAAACAGAGTGTCACTAGTATGCCTCTACTTGACTAGCTCGTTGACCAAAGATGGTTATGTTTCCTAACCATAGACACGAGTTGTCATTTGATTAACAGGATCACATCATTAGGAGAATGATGTGATTGACATGACCATTCCGTTAGCTTAGCACACGATCGTTTAGTATGTTGTAGTTGCTTTCTTCATGACTTATACATGTTCCTATGACTATGAGGTTATGCAACTTCCGTTTACCAGAGGAACATTTGTGTGCTACCAAACGTCACAACGTAACTGGGTGATTATAAAGGTGCTCTACAGGTGTCTCCGAAGGTACATGTTGGGTTGGCGTATTTCGAGATTAGGATTTGTCACTCCGATTGTCGGAGAGGTATCTCTGGGCACTCTCGTTAATGCACATCACTTAAGCCTTGCAAGCATTGCAACTAATGAGTTAGTTGCGGGATGATGTATTACGAAACGAGTAAAGAGACTTGCCGGTAACGAGATTGAACTAGGTATTGAGATACCGACGATCGAATCTTGCGCAAGTAACATACCGATGACAAAGGGAACAACGTGATTGTTATGCGGTTTGACCGATAAAGATCTTCGTAGAATATGTGGGAGCCAATATGAGCATCCAGGTTCCGCCATTGGTTATTGACCTGAGACGTGTCTCGGTCATGTCTACATAGTTCTCGAACCCGTAGGGTCCGCACGCTTAACGTTACGATGACAGTTATATTATGAGTTTATATGTTTTGATGTACCAAAGGTTGTTCGGAGTCCCGTATGTGATCATGGACATGACGAGGAGTCTCGAAATGGTCGATACATGAAGATTGATATATTGGATGACTATATTCGGATACCGGAAGTGTTCCGGAGAAGTTTCGGATAAAACCGAAGTGCCGGAGGGTTATCGGAAACCCCGGGGGAACTAATGGGCCTCGATGGGCCTTAGTGGAGAGAGAGGGGCAGCCTAGGGCAGGTCGCGCGCCCCTCCCCCTTTGGTCCGAATTGGACTAGGAGAGGGGGGCGGCGCCCCCCTTTCCCTCTCCCTCTCCCTCTCCTTCCTTCCTCCTCTCTCCCTTTAGGTGGAAACCTACTAGGACTTGGAGTCCTAGTAGGATTCCCCTCTTGGGGGCGCGCCATAGAGGGCCGGCCGGCCTCCCCCTTGCTCCTTTATGTATGGGGGCAGGGGGCACCCCAAAGACACAACAATTGATCTGTTTGATCTCTTAGCCGTGTGCGGTGCACCCCTCCACCATAGTCCACCTCGATAATACTGTAGCGGTGCTTAGGTGAAGCCCTGCGACGGTAGAGCATCAACATCGTCACCACGCCGTCGTGCTAACGAAACTCTCCCTCAACACTCGGCTGGATCGGAGTTCGAGGGACGTCATTGGGCTGAACGTGTGCCGAAATCGGAGGTGTCGTACGTTCGGTACTTGATCGGTCGGATCGTGAAGACGTACGACTACATCAACCGCGTTGTGCTAACGCTTCCGCTTTCGGTCTACGAGGGTACGTGAACAACACTCTCCCCTCTCATTGCTATGCATCACCATGATCTTGCGTGTGCGTAGGAAAATTTTGAAATTACTACGTCCCCGAACAGTGGCATCCGAGCCTGGTTTTATGCGTTGATGTTATATGCACGAGTAGAACACAAGTGAGTTGTGGGCGATATAAGTCATACTGCTTACCAGCATGTCATACTTTGGTTCGGCAGTATTGTTGGATGAAGCGGCCCGGACCGACATTACGCGTACGCTTACGCGAGACTGGTTCTACCGACGTGCTTTACACACAGGTGGCTGGCGGGTGTCAGTTTCTCCAACTTTAGTTGAACCGAGTGTGGCTACGCCTGGTCCTTGCGAAGGTTAAAACAGCACCAACTTGGCAAACTATCGTTGTGGTTTTGATGCGTAGGTAAGAACGGTTCTTGCTAAGCTCGTAGCAGCCACGTAAAACTTGCAACAACAAAGTAGAGGACGTCTGACTTGTTTTTGCAGGGCATGTTGTGATGTGATATGGTCAAGACGTGATGCTATATTTTATTGTATGATATGATCATGTTTTGTAACCGAGTTATCGGCAACTGGCAGGAGCCATATGGTTGTCGCTTTATTGTATGCAATGCAATCGCCCTGTAATGCTTTACATTTTCACTAAGCGGTAGCGATAGTAGTAGAAGCATAAGATTGGCGAGACGACAACGATGCTACGATGGAGATCAAGGTGTCGCGCCGGTGACGATGGTGATCATGATGGTGCTTCGGATATGGAGATCACAAGCACAAGATGATGATGGCCATATCATATCACTTATATTGATTGCATGTCATGTTTATCTTTTATGCATCTTATCTTGCTTTGATTGACGGTAGCATTATAAGATGATCTCTCACTAAATTTCAAGATAAAAAGTGTTATCCCTGAGTATTCACCGTTGCCAAAGTTCGTCGTGCCCAGACACCACGTGATGATCGGGTGTGATAAGCTCTACGTCCATCTACAACGGGTGCAAGCCAGTTTTGCACACGCAGAATACTCGGGTTAAACTTGACAAGCCTAGCATATGCAGATATGGCCTCGGAACACTGAGACCGAAAGGTCGAGCGTGAATCATATAGTAGATATGATCAACATAGTGATGTTCACCATTGAAAGCTACTCCATTTCACGTGATGATCGGTTATGGTTTAGTTGATTTGGATCATGTGATCACTTAGAGATTAGAGGGATGTCTTTCTAAGTGGGAGTTCTTAAGTAAAATGATTAATTGAACTTAAATTTATCATGAACTTAGTACCTGATAGTATCTTGCTTGTCTATGTTTGATTGTAGATAGATGGCCCGTGCTGTTGTTCCGTTGAATTTTAATGCGTTCCTTGAGAAAGCAAAGTTGAAAGATTATGGTAGCAATTACACGGACTGGGTCCATAACTTGAGGATTATCCTCATTGCTGGACAGAAGAGTTACGTCCTGGAAGCACCGCTGGGTGTACCACCTGCGCCAGCAACTGCAGACATTGTGAATGCCTGGCAGTCGCGTGTTGATGACTACTCGATAGTTCAATGTGCCATGCTTTACGGCTTAGAACCGGGACTTCAACGACATTTTGAACGTCATGGAGCATATGAGATGTTCCAGGAGTTGAAGTTAATATTCCAAAAGAATGTCCGGATTGAGAGATATGAAGTCTCCAATAAATTCTACAGCTGCAAGATGGAGGAGAATAGTTCTGTCAGTGAACATATACTCAAGATGTCTGGGTATTGTAATCACTTGATTCAACTAGGAGTTAATCTTCCGGACGACAGCATCATTGACAGAATACTCCAATCACTTCCACAAAGCTACAAGAGCTTCGTGATGAACTATAATATGCAAGGGATGGATAAGACAATTCCCGAGCTCTTCGCAATGCTAAAGGCTACGGAGGTAGAAATCAAGAAGGAGCATCAAGTGTTGATGGTCAACAAGACCACTAGTTTCAAGGAAAAGGGCAAAGGGAAGAAGAAGGGGAACTTCAAGAAGAACAGCAAGCAAGTTGCTGCTCAGGAGAAGAAACCCAAGTCTGGACCTAAGCCTGAAACTGAGTGCTTCTACTGCAAGCAGACTGGTCACTGGAAGCGGAACTGCCCCAAGTATTTGGCGGATAAGAAGGATGGCAAAGTGAACAAAGGTATATGTGATATACGTGTTATTGATGTGTACCTTACTAGAGCTCGCAGTATCACCTGGGTATTTCATACTGGTTCTGTTGCTAATATTTGCAACTTGAAACAGGGACTACGGATTAAGCGAACACTGGCAAAGGACGAGGTGACGATGCGCGTGGGAAATGGTTCCAAAGTCGATGTGATCGTGGTCGGCACGCTACCTCTACATCTACCGTCGGGATTAGTATTAGACCTAAATAAATGTTATTTGGTGTCAACGTTGAGCATGAACATTATATCTGTATCTTGTTTGATGCGAGACGGTTATTCATTTAAATCAGAGAATAATGGTTGTTCTATTTATATGAATAATATCTTTTATGGTCATGCACCCTTGAAGAGTGGTCTATTTTTTATGAATCTCGATAGTAGTGATACACATATTCATAATCATGAAGCCAAAAGATGCATAGTTGATAATGATAGTGCAACTTAGTTGTGGCACCGCCGTTTAGGTCATATCGGTGTAAAGCGCATGAAGAAACTCCATACTGATGGACTTTTGGAACCACTTGATTATGAATCACTTGGTACTTGCGAACCGTGCCTCATGGGCAAGATGACTAAAAAGCCGTTCTCCGGAACTATGGAGAGAGCAACAGATTTGTTGGAAATCATACATACAGATGTATGTGGTCCGATGAATGTCGAGGCTCGTGGCGGATATCGTTATTTTCTCACCTTCACAGATGATTTAAGCAGATATGGGTATATCTACTTAATGAAGCATAAGTCTGAGACATTTGAAAAGTTCAAAGAATTTCAGAGTGAAGTTGAAAATCATCGTAACAAGAAAATAATGTTTCTACGATCTGATCGTGGAGGAGAATATTTGAGTTACGAGTTTGGTCTACATTTGAAACAATGCGGAACAGTTTCGCAACTCACGCCACCCGGAACACCATAGAGTAATGGTGTGTCCGAACGTCGTAATCGTACTTTACTAGATATGGTGCGATCTATGATATCTCTTACAGATTTACCGCTATCGTTTTGGGGTTATGCTTTAGAGACGGCCACATTCACGTTAAATAGGGCACCATCAAAATCCGTTGAGACGACGCCTTATGAACTGTGGTTTAGCAAGAAACCAAAGTTGTCGTTTCTTAAAGTTTGGGGCTGCAATGCTTATGTGAAAAAGCTTCAACCTGATAAGCTCGAACCCAAATTGGAGAAATGTGTCTTCATAGGATACCCAAAGAAGACTGTTGGGTACACCTTCTATCACAGATCCGAAGGCAAGACATTCGTTGCTAAGAATGGATCCTTTCTAGAGAAGGAGTTTCTCTCGAAAGAAGTGAGTGGGAGGAAAGTAGAACTTGATGAGGTAACTGTACCTGCTCCCTTATTGGAGAGTAGTTCATCACAGAAACTGGTTTCTATGACACCTACACCAATTAGTGAGGAAGTTAATGATAATGATCATGGAACTTCATATCAAGTTGCTACTGAACCTCATAGATCAATCAGAGTAAGATCCACACCAGAATGGTACGGTAATCCTTTTCTGGAAGTCATGCTACTAGATCATGATGAACCTACGAACTATGAAGAAGCGATGGTGAGCCCAGATTCCTCAAAATGGCTTGAAGCCATGAAATCTGAGATGGGATCCATGTATGAGAACAAAGTGTGTACTTTGGTTGACTTGCCCGATGATCGGCAAGCAATTGAGAATAAATGGATCTTCAAGAAGAAGACTGACGCTGATGGTAACGTTACTGTCTACAAAGCTCGACTTGTTGCGAAAGGTTTTCGACAAGTTCAAGGGATTGACTACGATGAGACCTTCTGACCCGTAGCGATGCTTAAGTCTGTCTGAATCATGTTAGCAATTTCTGCATTTTATGATTATGAAATTTGGCAGATGGATGTCAGAACTGCATTCCTGAATGGATTTCTGGAAGAAGAGTTGTATATGATGCAACCGGAAGGTTTTGTCGATCCAAAGGGAGCTAACAAAGTGTGCAAGCTCCAGCGATCCATTTATGGACTGGTGCAAGCCTCTCGGAGTTGGAATAAACGCTTTGATAGTGTGATCAAAGCATTTGGTTTTGTACAGACTTTTGGAGAAGCTTGTATTTACAAGAAAGTGAGTGGGAGCTCTGTAGAATTTCTGATATTATATGTGGATGACATATTACTGATTGGAAATGATATAGAATTTCTGGATAGCATAAAGGGATACTTGAATAAGAGTTTTTCAATGAAATACCTCGGTGAAGCTGCTTACATATTGGGCATTAAGATCTATAGAGATAGATCAAGACGCTTAATTGGACTTTCACAAAGCACATACCTTGACAAAGTTTTGAAGAAGTTCAAAATCGATCAAGCAAAGAAAGGGTTCTTGCCTGTGTTACAAGGTGTGAACTTGAGTAAGACTCAATGCCCGACCACTACAGAAGATAGAGAAAAAAATGAAAGATGTTCCCTATGCTTCAGCCATAGGCTCTATCATGCATGCAATACTGTGTACCAGACCTGATGTGTGCCTTGCTATAAGTCTAGCAGGGAGGTACCAAAGTAATCCAGGAGTGGATCACTGGACAGCGGTCAAGAACATCTTGAAGTACCTGAAAAGGACTAAGGATATGTTTCTCGTTTATGGAGGTGACAAAGAGCTCATCATAAATGGTTACGTTGATGCAAGCTTTGACACTGATCCGAACGATTCTAAATCACAAAACGGATACGTGTTTACATTGAACGGTGGAGCTGTCAGTTGGTGCAGTCCTAAACAAAGCGTCATGGCAGGATCTACATGTGAAGCGGAGTACATAGCTGCTTCGGAAGCAGCAAATGAAGGAGTCTGGATGAAGGAGTTCATATTCGATCTAGGTGTCATACCTAGTGCATCGGGTCCAATGAAAATCTTTTGTGACAATACTGGAGCAATAGCCTTGGCGAAGGAATCCAGATTTCACAAGAGAACCAAGCACATCAAGAGATGCTTCAATTCCATCCGGGATCTAGTCCAGGTGGGAGACATAGAAATTTGCAAGATACATATGGATCTGAATGTTGCAAACCCGTTGACTAAGCCTCTTGCACGAGCAAAACATGATCAGCACCAAGGCTCCATGGGTGTTAGAATCATTACTGTGTAATCTAGATTATTGACTCTAGTGCAAATGGGAGACTGAAGGAAATATGCCCTAGAGGCAATAATAAAGTTATTATTTATTTCCTTATATCATGATAAATGTTTATTATTCATGCTAGAATTGTATTAACCGGAAACATAATACATGTGTGAATACATAGACAAACAGAGTGTCACTAGTATGCCTCTACATGACTAGCTCGTTGATCAAAGATGGTTATGTTTCCTAACCATAGACATGAGTTGTCATTTGATTAACTGGATCACATCATTACGAGAATGATGTGATTGACATGACCCATTCCGTTAGCTTAGCACACGATCGTTTAGTATGTTGTAGTTGCTTTCTTCATGACTTATACATGTTCCTATGACTATGAGATTATGCAACTCCCGTTTACCGGAGGAACACTTTGTATGCTACCAAACGTCACAACGTAACTGGGTGATTATAAAGGTGGTCTACAGGTCTTTCCGAAGGTACATGTTGGGTTGGCGTATTTCGAGATTAGGATTTGTCACTCCGATTGTCGGAGAGGTATCTCTGGGCCCTCTCGGTAATGCACATCACTTAAGCCTTGCAAGCATTGCAACTAATGAGTTAGTTGCGGGATGACGTATTACGGAACGAGTAAAGAGACTTGCCGGTAACGAGATTGAACTAGGTATTGAGATACCGACGATCGAATCTCGGGCAAGTAACATACCGATGACAAAGGGAACAACGTATGTTGTTATGCGGTTTGACCGATAAAGATCTTCGTAGAATATGTGGGAGCCAATATGAGCATCTAGGTTCCGCCATTGGTTATTGACCTGAGACGTGTCTCGGTCATGTCTACATAATTCTCGAACCCGTAGGGTCCGCACGCTTAACATTATGATGACAGTTATATTATGAGTTTATATGTTTTGATGCACCGAAGGTTGTTCGGAGTCTCGGATGTGATCACAGACATGACGGGGAGTCTTGAAATGGTCGATACATGAAGATTGATATATTGGACGACTATATTGGGACACCGGAAGTTTTCCGAAGAAGTTTCGGATAAAACCGGAGTGCCGGAGGGTTATCGGAAACCCCGGGGGAACTAATGGGCCTCGATGGGCCTTAGTGGAGAGAGAGGGGCAGCCTAGGGCAGGTCGCGCGCCCCTCCCCCTTTGGTCCGAATTGGACTAGGAGAGGGGGGCGGCGCCCCCCTTTCCCTCTCCCTCTCCCTCTCCTTCCTTCCCCCTCTCTCCCTTTAGGTGGAAACCTACTAGGACTTAGAGTCCTAGTAGGATTCCCCTCTTGGGGGCGCGCCATAGAGGGCCGGCCGGCCTCCCCCTTGCTCCTTTATGTACGGGGGCAGGGGGCACCCCAAAGACACAACAATTGATCTGTTTGATCTCTTAGCCGTGTGTGGTGCACCCCTCCACCATAGTCCACCTCGATAATACTGTAGCGGTGCTTAGGCGAAGCCCTGCGACGGTAGAACATCAACATCGTCACCACGCCGTCGTGCTAATGAAACTCTCCCTCAACAATCGGCTGGATCGGAGTTCGAGGGACGTCATCGGGCTGAACGTGTGCTGAACTCGGAGTTGCCGTACGTTCGGTACTTGATCGGTCGGATCGTGAAGACGTACTACTACATCAACCGCGTTGTGCTAACGCTTCTGCTTTCGGTCTACGAGGGTACGTGGACAACACTCTCCCCTCTCGTTGCTATGCATCACCATGATCTTGCGTGTGCGTAGGAATTTTTTTGAAATTACTACGTTCCACAACAGAAAACCTCACAAATCTTTTCACAAAAGTTAGAGAATGTAGCCATCATGCATCTTTGAAAAGTAGCAGGTGCATTACATAAACCAAAAGGCATACGTCTATAAGTAAAAGTACCAAAAGGGCATGTAAAAGTAGTCTTTGATTAATCCTTAGCCGATACAGGTATTTGAGAGAAACCAGAATAACCATCTAGAAAGCAATAGTGTGTATGTTTGCATAATCTTTCTAGCATTTGATCGATAAAAGGTAAGGGGTAATGATCCTTTTTAGTAGCCTTATTTAATTTGCGGAAATCAATTACCATCCTATAACCTGTAATGATTCTTTGCGGAATCAATTCATCTTTATCATTAGGAACAACAGTAACACCTCCCTTCTTAGGGACACAATGGACAGGACTTACCCACTAACTATCAGCAACGGGATAAATTATACCTGCCTCTAGAAGCTTTAGTATTTCTTTTCTTACCACTTCTTTCATCTTAGGATTAAGCCTTCGTTGATGATCACAGGCTGGTTTGACATCTTCTTCCAAATTTATTTTATGTTGACATAGAGTGGGACTAATGCCCTTAAGATCATCAAGAGTATATCCAATAGCAGCACGGTGCTTCTTCAGAGTTTTCAATAATCTCTCTTCTTCATGTTCTGAAAGGTTAGCACTAATAATAACAGGATATATCTTCTTTTCATCAAGATAAGCATATTTAAGATTATCAGGCAACGGTTTAAGCTCAAACACGGGATCACCCTTGGGTGGAGGAGGATCCCCCAGGATTTCAACAGGAAAATTATGTTTCAGAATAGGTTCCTATTTAAAGAATACCTCATCTATTTCCCTTCTTTCATTCATAAACATATCATTTTCATGGTCTAGCAAATATTGTTCTAAAGGGTCACTAGGAGGTATGGCAATAGAAGCAAGACTAATAATATCATCCTTACTAGGCAATTCTTCTTCACGGTGTTGTTTAATAAATTTAGAGAAATTAAACTCATGAATCATATCACCCAAACCAATAGTAACAACATTCTTTTCGCAGTCTATCTTAGCATTGACAGTATTCAAGAAGGGTCAACCAAATATAATGGGACAAAGGCTGTCTTGTGGGGAGAACAAGAAAATCAGTAGGATATTTAGTTTTCCCACACAAGACTTCAACATCTCTAACAATTCCCACTGCTGATATAGTATCTCTATTGGCAAGTTTAATTGTAACATCAATACCTTCTATCTCAGTGGGTGCAATATCATCCATAATTTCTTTATACAAGTCATAGGGCATAACACTAGCACTAGCACCCATATCACATAAGCCATGATAACAATGATCTCCTATTTTAACAGAAATAACAGGCACGCCTACCACAGGTCTACGTTTATCTTTAGCACAGGGTTTAGCAATTCTAGCGGTTTCCCCGCAAAATTGAATAACATGCCCATCAATATTATCAGCCAAGAGATCTTTAACAATAGCAATATTTGGTTCAACTTTAACTTGCTCAAGAGGTGTATAAGTTCTAATATTGCTTTTATGAACCACAGTTGAAGCTTTAGCATGATCCTTTATTCTAACAGGGAAAGGTGGTTTCCTAACATAAGAAGTAGGAACAATAGGATCATTATAAGTGACAGTCTTTTCTTCAACTTTAATAGGTGCAGCTACTTTTACTTCTATGGGAGGATGATATTTAAACCACTTCTCCTTGGGGAGATCAACATAAGTAGCAAAAGATTCACAGAAATAAGCTACTATCTCAGAGTCAAGTCCATATTTAGTGCTAAACTTACGGAAAATATCGGTATCCATAAAAGATTTAACACAATCAAACTTGGGTGTCATACCTGACTCCTTACCTTCGTCGAGATCCCAATCTTCAGAGTTGCGTTTAATTCTATCCAATAAATTCCATTTGAATTCAATAGTCTTCATCATAAAAGAGCCATCACAAGAAGTATCGGGCATGGATTGATTATTACGAGAAAGCCGAGCATAATTTTTTTGAAGAATTATTTCTCTCGAGAGCTCATGATTGGGGCATGAATATAACATTGATTTAAGCCTCCCCCAAGCTTGAGCGATGCTTTCTCTTTCGCGAGGCCAAAAATTATATATATAATTGCGATCATGATGAACAAGATGCATAGGATAATACTTCTGATGAAATTATGATATCATTCATTTATAGTTCCATGATCCCGTATCATCACATAGCCTATACCATGTCGATGCATCTCCCTTCAAAGATAAAGGGAAAACCTTCTTCTTAACAACATCATCGGGTATACCTGCAAGCTTAAATAATCCACAAACTTCATCCACATAAAGTAGATGTTCATCAGGATGCTTTGTTCCATCTCCTATAAAAGGGTTATCAAGCAATTTTTCTAACATACCCGAAGGAACTTCAAAGGGAATAATTTCATTTTCAGTAGGTTCAATAGGTTGAGGAGCAACTCTTTGCTCTACTGGTCGGGGTGAAGATACCCCGAACAAGCCCCTCAAAGGATTACTTTCCATAGTAACAAGTGATAGTAAATTTCAGCACACTATATAAAATTTTCCTTACCAAATTCCACCTACCAAAGGCGCTTCACTCTCCGGCAACGACGCCAGAAAAGAGTCTTGATGACCCACAAGTATAGGGGATCTGTCGTAGTCCTTTCGATAAGTAAGAGTGTCGAACCCAACGAGGAGCAGAAGGAAATGATAAGTGGTTTTCAGCAAGGTATTCTCTGCAAGTACTGAAATAAGTGGTAACAGATAGTTTTCTGATAAGATAAATTGTAACGAGCAACAAGTAACAAAAGTAAATAAAGTGCAGCAAGGTGGCCCAATCCTTTTTGTAGCAAAGGGCAATCCTGGACAAACTCTTATATAAGGAAAAGCGCTCCCGAGGACACATGGGAATTATCGTCAAGCTAGTTTTCATCACGTTCATATGATTCGCGTTCGGTACTTTGATAATTTGATATGTGGGTGGACCGGTGTTTGGGTGCTGTTCTTACTTGAACAAGCATCCCACTTATGATTAACCTCTATTGCAAGCATCCGCAACTTCAACAAAAGTAGTAAGGTAAACCTAACCATAGCATGAAACATATGGATCCAAATCAGCCCCTTACGAAGCAACGCATAAACTAGGGTTTAAGATTCTGTCACTCTAGCAACCCATCATCTACTTATTACTTACCAATGCCTTCCTCTAGGCCCAAATAATGGTGAAGTGTTATGTAGTCGACGTTCACATAACACCACTAGAGGCTACACAACATACATCTCATCAAAATATCGAACGAATACCAAATTCACATGACTACTAATAGCAAGACTTCTCCCATGTCCTCGGGAACAAATGTAACTACTCACAAAGCATATTCATGTTCATAATCAGAGGGGTAATAATATGCATATAGGATCTGAAGATATGATCTTCCACCAAATAAACCAACTAGCATCAACTACAATGAGTAATCAACACTACTACCAACCTACTGGTACCAATCCCGGACTTGGAGACAAGAATTGGATACAAGAGATGAACTAGGGTTTTTAGAGGAGATGGTGCTAGTGAAGATGTTGATGAAGATTGCCCTCTCCCGATGAGAGGAGCGTTGGTGATGATGATGGCGATGATTTACCCCTCTCGGAGAGAAGTGTCCCCGGCAGAACAGCTCTGCCGGAGCCCTAGATTGGTTCCGCCAAGGTTCCGCCTTGCGACGGCGGAGTTTCGTCCCGAAAGGTTGCTTATGATTTTTTCCTCATCGAAGGACCTCATATAGCAGAAGATGGGCATCGGAGAGCCGACAGGGGGCCCACGAGGTAGGGGGGCGCGCCCTGGGGGGTAGGGCGCGCCCCCACCCTCGTGGACAGATGGGCCCCCCTCTGGTGAACTTCTTCCGCTGGATATTTTTTATTATTTCCAAAAATGACTTTCGTGGAGTTTCAAGACTTTTGGAGTTGTGCAGAATAGGTCTCTAATATTTGCTCCTTTTCCAGCCCAGAATTCCAGCTGCCGGCATTCTCCCTCCTTATGTAAACCTTGTAAAATAAGAGAGAATAGGCATAAGTATTGTAACATAACATGTAATAACAGCCCATAATGCAATAAATATTGATATAAAAGCATGATGCAAAATGGACGTATCAATGGACAAGAGTGTAGGGCCACTGATGGAACGCTAGCATCCTATACTAAGAAAATTAGGATTGCTGTCGGTGGGAACGACACCTATGGGATCACAAGAATCCCTACTACGGTTGTCGGGCGCGGGGTTGTGAAAAGAGTGGATCAAACAGATAGCACACTATTCCTTTACCCAGGTTCGGGCCGCAAGGATGCGTAAAACCCTACTCATGCTTTGGTGGATTGTATATCTGTGTTCTTGAGCTAGCTATGGGGCGTTGAGAGCTCCAAAAAGGCGAATCCTCTTCCTGGTCGCTTGGGGCCTCCTTTTATAGGGAAAGGGGTTGCCACAGTGGCACACAGGAGGCGGAAAGGGTACACTGATGCGAGGTTATCCCTCGCATTACATGACAAGGTGCATTTAATGCGCCTTGCTTAGGTGTCCTTGCTTTATCGGGGACGGGGGAGAGCCATGTCTCGTCTGTCGCCGCTCCCTCCCGCGTCGACACGTGCCGTGGCCAGCGGTGCCTGCGATGCCATGTAGGCAGGCAGGCAGCTGAGGTGGCGCAGCGGTGGGTCTCCACGAGGATCTGCATGCCGCCACGCAGGTGCCTGCCCAGCTGGTTGGGTTGGCAGCTGCATGCAAACGGTGGTGGAGGTGCGAATGGCGTGGGCCTGATGGTGGCCCCACGGGTGTTCATGGCAAGGGCCTTGCTGCGGACCCGGCAAGGGTCTTGGCGGGGTCCCGGCAAGGGTCTTGGCGGGGTCCCGGCAAGGGTCTTGCCGCGGCGCCTGCTGTCATCCCCGGCAAGGCTCTTGCCGGGGGCCTTGTGGTCCTCCTTGGCTGGGATCCCGCCAAGGATCATCATCTTCTAAAGTGTGCATCTGATCTTGAATGTCTTCACAAAGATCTGCATTCCACCAAGGGGATGCCTCCCGAATCCTTGCCCCATGGGGGTAGTGGACTCAAGGGTGACCCGCTCCGTAGGTGTGGGGCGAGCTGCCACGACAAGGGTCTTGCCGGGTTTGCTAAAACCGCCTCCCGGCAAGGATCTTGCCGGGAAGCCCGCTTCGTCCCCTTCGCTCTTTGTGGCCTTGGTCCTGGCGTCGTTCTGCTCCTCTCATGCTTCGGCCTTACCTTGGCTCACCTCCCTTGCCTTGCCTAGCGCGGTGGTGCCCGTGGCTCAGACCGCCCGTGCACAGTTATAGGGGGTACAAAAAGTGCACCCCTCTTTTTGTACACCGACAGGAGCCCCCGGGCCTGGGCCACATGTAAGCGCAATCGCGTCGTCGGGCTAGGCCCAAAAATGGTGCGCGGGCAGGCGGGGCGGTTTTTACCGCGGTAAGTTCCTTCGCGCGTTGTGCCTCCCATGCTTCCCGCACGTGGCGCGGCGTGGGGAGGCGTGTGTGACGTGGGCGGCATGCATGGGGCTGAGCCCTGCGCGCGTGCGTCACGTCGTGGTAAAGGGGGCGGTTCGCGCCTTCCCCATAAACGGAGGGAGGCGTGGAGGTGCGGCCCATTTACTGAACGGGGCCGAGGCGTGGTCTTCAAGGCGTTCACTCCCCATGATCACGGGGTGGGAAGAGCTCGCCTCACCCGTCGCCTCGGTCCTGCACGCCCGCCACGTGGCTTTCATGCGCTTGGGGTGGCGAACGGTGGAGGCGGGAAACCGGGCCGCCGCGGGCCGGGGCGGCGGGTCGGCCCCAGTTCCCTGCGCCTTCCGCGTCTTGATTGGCTGAGTGGGGCGGCCGAGCCCCCACCCCGTTCCTTTATAAAGAGCGGGAGGGGGGATGGCGTCCCGCATTCTTTCATCTCCTCCTTCCTTCAGCTTCTGCTCCCCCTTCCATCCGCCATGGAGAGAGGGAATCCTGGTCCTTCGACCGTGGCGACGAGGGTCGCCGCTCGACAACGCGTCCCTCCTTCTCCTGCACCTGCGGTGGCAGAGCCAGCCGCGAGGGAAAGGGGGAGAGGGCGAGGCCGTGGGCGAGGCCGAGGCGCTCGGGGAAGAGGAGGACGGGGCGGCGCGCCGGCTTCGCCTCCGCCAGCAGTTCCTCCCCCCATGGAGGGCCACGTCGGAGATGACCCATGCGAGTTCTTCATCAGGCTGCGCCGGCCGCCTCGTCGTCGCCTTCGTCTCCCGACTCCATTCGCGTGGGAGATGGAGCTGGATCCGTCGGAATCGTTGCGGCTGCACATGAGGGGCTGCGGGATTAGCGGCACGCGGGTTCGCGTTGACTTGCCAGCCCCTCACGTGATGTATCTTCGTCGGGGATGGAAGACGTTTGCTCGTATCCACCGCTTGACGGAGGGGCTCACTCTCCTTTTCAAGCTGATGGAGGGCGGCCTCCTCTCCGTCAAGGTCTTCGGATGCTCCGGGACCCGTGCAAGGTGCTGCGTGGAGAGCTCTTCTGATAGCGAAGACTCCTCCTTGAGCGGGAGTGACGAGGAGGACAGCGGCAGCGACGACGAGGGTAGCAGGCGGCAGGATGACGGGTCCGACTAGGTGTCGGGCACCGCCACGTGCGGCACCGGCGACCCCATCATCCATGTCGCCGGCTCCCTGAACTTCTCGGGGTCGTCTCCTTGGGCGGCTGGCGTTGGGAGGCTGCGGAAGAGGAAGAGGGCGGGCGGCAAGGCCGTCAACTCAGAGTACGCGGGCACCGACGCCTTCAACGCGTGCTGACGTCCTGCCGCCTCGTCTTCGAGCTCTGCCTCCGGCGCTGCCATCACCATCCAGCCTTCGGACGACCACCGAGATGTTCTCTTGGTGTCTTCTGCCACCCGTAGCTCGTCTAGGCGCCCCTTTTGCCCTTTTCGCCTCCTTGACCTGCCTCCTGAGGAGAGGGACAAGAAAGGGATTACGGGCACCTTATCTCTTTTTAGTTTGTAAGCCTTCGGGCCTTAGCTGAATTTAAAACTTGTAATCCCATCATTCATGTTTTTCATTCCCTATGGACTGTACCTGAGTGGAATGTTTTTAATGAAAAAGGGATGCTTGCCGGGTCATTTGTTTGCGGGTAGAACCCACGTCAAGGAGTAAATCCTTGATATCTCTAAGATAAACATTTCCTTGCCCGGCAGCAGGCCTTGCCATCTTCCCACGTCGCTCGACCTTTCTCACGCTTTTGGCGGAGGTAGGGAGGAGGCGGGTTCAGGCTCCTCGTTTCATCCTTTCGCTGCCGCGACTACGACCAGACCTGGCCCCAGGAACGAGCCCTAGGGCCTAGAGTTAGGGGATCACGGTAGCTTTAGGAAGAAACGAGGTTTCACATACCTCAGTCCATAAAAGAATGCATGATAAGGGATGAAGAACTTATCTGAAGCTGTAGCCCCGACAACTCTGGTTCGCCGTGGGTGAATCTTTGCACTTGCAGCCCCCGGCAATACTGGCTTGCCGGGGTCTAGATGCTGGTCCGTCCTTCTTCTCTTTTTTCGTCCTCAAGTGATCCGGCAAGGATATCTATGAGCCCTGCGAACCAAAGGAGACAAAAGAACGGCAAAGAGACGCACACTCGACCTGTAAGCTAAGGGTTAGTCGCCGCTAAGCACTATCAACCCTAACCAAGGACGAGACTCGACCTAGCATGCATGCTATAACTTGGGGCGCCAGCGCTTCATTTATTTATGCTCAAGGTCTGCGCCTGGCTTTGTACCAAGGGTTACATGCATCATCGGCAATGCTTGTACAAAAGGTGGCTTGCCGAGGGGGCCGGCAAGCCGCGCCTTACGGGTAAAACTTGCGAAGATGCTCGATGTTCTAGGAGTTACTCATCGGAACGGCATCTTCGGTCTCCAGGCGGACTGCGCCGGGCCTGGTGACTCGTATTACCCGATAAGGGCCTTCCCACTTTGGCGTCAACTTGTTGGAATTCTTGGCCGATTGAATGCGCCGAAGAACAAGGTCGCCTTCCTCAAGGCTTCGGGCATGGACCTTGCGGCTATGGTAGCGGCGCAAGGCTTGCTGGTAGCGTGCTGCTCTCACAGCCGCCCGAAGATGATCTTCCTCAAGGAGCATTGCGTCATCTTGGCGCAGTTGCTCTTGCTCAAGCTCATCATAAGCGAGCACTCGAGGTAACCCGTATATGAGTTCAGTGGGGAGAACTGCTTCTGCCCCGTATACCAGGGCAAAGGGAGTCTGGCCGGTGGCTCGATTTGGCGTCATCCTGATCAACCAAAGAACCGCCGGCAACTCATCAATCCAGCGCCTTCCGCTCTTGTGCAGCCTGTCAAAGGTCTTGATCCGTAGTCCTCGCAGCACTTCAGCATTTGCCCTCTCAGCTTGACCATTGCTTCGTGGGTGAGCAACGGAAGCGAAACAGACTTTGCTGCCGAGGTCTTGGGTATATTGCATGAAGGTGCGGCTTGTGAACTGTGTGCCGTTGTCGGTGATAACCCTGTTGGGTACGCCAAAATGGCACACCAGTCCCTTGAAGAACTTGACGGCTGACTGAGCTATGACCTTCCTCACTGCCTCCACCTCCGGCCACTTTTGTGAACTTGTCGATTGCAATGTACAAGTACTCAAAGCCCCCGACAGCGCGGGGGAAAGGGCCCAGTATGTCGAGCCCCCAGACCGAGAAGGGTTAGGAGAGAGGAATGGTTTGAAGGGCTTGAGCTGGCTGATGAAGCTTCTTCGAATGGAACTGACACGCTTCACACTTGGTGACTAGTGTTGTCGCATCCTAGAGGGCGGTGGGCCAGAAGAAGCCTTGCCGAAATGCCTTGCCGGCAAGGGCCCTTGACCCAATGTGGGATCCACATAGGCCTCCGTGTATCTCTGCCAACAGCTCCAGTCCTTCCTCTCGAGGGATACACTTCAATTTCACACCGTTCGGCCTCTTACTGTACAGGACGTCATCGACGAACTGGTACATGGCAGAGCGACGGGCTACTTTTTCCGCTTCTTCCTGCTCCTCAGGAAGTTCCCCTGTTTGGAGGAATCGGACGGTATGCTGTGCCCACGCTAGAGCCTGGGGCTCGACGGCGAGGACTAAAGGCATTTCCTCCGCCAGAGGAGCGGCTGTCTCGACGGCAAGAGCTTGACGCTCCGCCGGAGCTAGCCGCCCCGTGGCGGGCTCAGTGTCCCCGGCAGCATCCTTGCCGGCGGCTCCGGGGAGCTCGGCGGGAAAGTACTTGCCGGGCCCTGATTTCCTCCTCTTGTTCTGCTCTGTTGATGGATCAACGGATGGCTGAGTTAGCTGAAGCACAAAGGTACCTGGTTCCACAGGTAGCTTCTGGGCAGGGCGTTTTGACAGGTAATCGGCGATATCGTTCTCCGCTCGGGGAACGTGTTCAGCCTGTATACCGTCGAAACGCTCTTCCAGCTTTCTCACTTCATCAACGTAGGCCTTCATCAACGGGCTCTGGTAGTCCTTGTTGACTTGCTTGACGACAAGCTGCGAGTCACCCCTAACAATGAGTTTCTTGATTCCGAGGTCCGCCGCGATCCTGAGACCGGCAAGCAGCCCCTCGTACTCTGTCGTGTTGTTAGTTGACGCCTCCCTGGGGAAGTGCATCTGGACCATGTACTTGAGGTGCTCTCTGGTGGGCGCGACAAGCAGTACACCAGCCCCGGCGCCTTGTAAGGAGAAAGCTCCATCAAAGTACATGATCCAATCGCAACTTGCCTCCTTGCCGGGGAGAGCAGTCTCTTGGGCTTCTTCGTAAGGCGTTGCGGTCCATTCGGCGATGAACTCCGCCAGGACTCGGCTCTGAATCGTCGAGGTACTTTCAAACTTTAGGCAAAGCTGGACAACTCCAGTGCCCATTCCATAATCCTTCCCGTTGCATCTGGATTGTGCAATATCCGTTGCAGAGGGAGGCGAGTGACGACAGCGATCTCGTGTGCCTGGAAGTAATGACGCAGCTTCCTCGAGGCCATAAGAAGGCCGAAGAGCAGTTTCTGCACACCGGAGTACCTTGATCTAGCCCCCTGCAGGAGGGAACTAACAAAGTAGACCGGGTGCTGCATCATTTTCTTCTTCGGCAACACTTCAACTGGCCGCGCCGTCTCTGCATTAGTGGTGTCAGGCTCTGTTGCTGCCATTACCCTGTCGTCTACCTCTCTCTGCGCCACTAGTGTGGCGCTGACCACCTGGTTCGTTGCCGCCAGGTATAGCAGCAACGGCTCCTGGGGCCTAGGCGCAACTAGTGTTGGCGCGGAGGAGAGGTACTTCTTCAAATCTTGCAATGCTGCTTCGGCTTCTGGCGTCCACTCCACCGGGCCCGCCTTTTTCAGGATCTTGAAAAAGGGAAGGGCGCGCTCGGCAGACTTGGAAATGAACCTGCCCATGGTGGCGACACAACCAGCAAGCCGACGCACATCCTTGATTCGCTTGGGCGCTTCAATCTGCTCTATAGCTTTGATCTTGCCCGGATTGGCCTCTATCCCACGCTGTGACACAAAGAACCCGAGAAGCTTGCCGGACGGGACGCCAAAGACGCACTTCTCAGGGTTCAGCTTGAGATTGATCTTGCGCAGGTTTGCAAATGTTTCTTGCAAATCTGCGATGAGGGTTGCCCTGTCCTTGGTTTTGACCACTATGTCATCCATATAGGCTTCCATATTTCTATGGAGCTGGGGTTCAAAACCAATCTGGACCGCCCTTGCAAACGTCGAACCAGCACTCTTCAACCCGAAAGGCATCCGTATGAAACAATACGTACCTCATGGGGTGATGAATGTTGTTTTCTCTTCGTCTTCTCTTGTCATGAAGATCTGGTGGTAGCCGGAGTAGGCATCGAGGAATGACAACAGATCACACCCAGCCGTGGAGTCAACAATCTGGTCGATGCGCGGCAACGGGAAGGGGTCTTTAGGACAAGCCTTATTGATATCTGTGTAATCAATACACAGCCTCCACTCCCCATTTGCCTTGCGCACTACGACCGGATTGGCCAACCACGTCGGATGGAGCACTCCTCTTACCAAACCCGCTGCCTCCAGTTTCCGGATCTCTTTTGTGATGAACTCTTGTTGTTCCAAAGCTTGCTTTCTGACCTTCTGCTTGACGGGCCGCGCGTGAGGGCAGACAGCAAGGTGGTGCTCAATCACCTCCCTGGGAACGCCGGGGATGTCGGAAGCTTGCCAAGCAAACACATCGACATTCGCCCGCAGGAAGGTGACGAGCGCGTCTTCCTATTTGCCGTCAAGGGCGGAGCTTATGGTGAAAGCTCCTCCCGTGCCGTCCTCATTGACAGAAACCTTCTTGGTTCCCGGCGGAATGGCCCTGGGCTTCTTGTTTTCGCCAGTGGAGCTCTCTGACACGTCCTCGACGGCAGTGCTACACTCCGAAGAGGTGCGCTTGCCGGAGTGGGTGTCCGAGGTCTCACTGGCCTTCTTCTTCTTCTTCCCTCCCGGGGTCCCAGCGGCAGGAGCAAGTGCCCTAGTGGCGGCAGCTGCTGCAACTGCTTGCTGGTATAGTTGATCAGCGCAAATCAGCGCATCTTTCTTATCGGAGGGAATGGTGATGATCGTCACAGGTCCTGGCATCTTCAGGGTGTTGTAGGCATAGTGTGACGCCGCCATGAACTTGGCCAGCGCTGGGCGGCCAAGGATCCCGTTGTAGGGCAAGGGGATCTTGGCAACATCAAACACGATCCTCTCCGTCCTGTAGTTCAAGTCGCTTCCAAAGGTCACGGGCAGCGTGACCTTTCCCTTGGGTTGGCTTCTTCCCGGGTTGACCCCCTGAAACGTGCCCGTCTCTTCGAGGTCTCCATCAGGAATCTACAGTTTCTCGATAACGGCAGGCGAGATCAAGTTCAGACCGGCCCCGCCATCGACTAGCATCTTCGTCACCTTGAGGTTGCGTATTGTTGGCGAAACCAACAATGGCAGGCACCCGACCGCAGTAGTGCAATCAGGGTGGTCCTCGATGTAAAAATGATAGGTTTGCTGGACCACTTCAGCGGCCTTTGGGCATCAAACGACGGCTCTGCCGTTGTAATCTCTCGCGCCCACTGTTTAAGCCGGCGGTGAGAAGTATGCAGCGAGGCGCCGCCGTCGACGCACATGGCCTCTGTAGCTTTCTGAAACTCTTGGTCGCTGGACTCGCCGTCCTCTTCGTGATCGTCATCTTCTGGCTTTCTGTCACGGCCCCGGGCGGGCCTCTCCTGTTGCTTATCCTTGCCGCGACGGCACGCCTGGCCGTCACGCTTCTTGTCGGACCCTTCAGCACCGTCTTGGCCCTTCTCCTTGTCCTGCCTCTCATATTTAGCCCTCTGCTTCTCAGCGAGGAGCTCAACCTGTCGGCAGTCTTGGAGAGTGTGGCCTTTGGTGCGATGGATCTTGCAGTATCGCTTGTCGGAGTTTCCTGACTTCTCGGCAACCGCCAAGGCCCGGCAGGCGACACATCCGGCAATTTCCTTGCCGAGGTCATCTGCCTTGGTTTTCTTGGTGGAGCCGGTATCATCAGATCCCTCGACGGCAAGCACGGCTTTACCTTTGCGCTTCCTGTTGCGACACCGGCCTTTCTTCGCCGGAGCGGCAGTATCCTCATCTGAGGAGTCGGTTTCCACGCCGGCATCTTCGTCGGGGTACTTCCTTCCCTCTTCAGCTTGGGCACATCTGTCAGCAAGAACATAGAGTTCTGCCACATCTTTCACCTTGTTCATTGCCAGCTCTTCGCGCATCTTGCGGTTACGCACGTTCTGATGGAACGCGCTGATGATGGCGGCAGGATGAACATCAGGGATGCTGTACTGTATCCGGCTGAACCTCTGTATATACTTGCGGAGACTCTCGCCTCCGTTCTGGGGAATGACGTGCAGATCGCTTGCTTGGCCATGAGCTTGGTGACCGCCAGTGAAGGCGCCCACGAACTCATGGCACAAATCCGACCAGGAGGAAATGGAGTCTACCGGCAAGTGCATCAACCATGACATGGCATTGGGTTTAAGAGCCAACAGAAAGTAATTCGCAAGCACCTTATCGTCGCGGGCTCCGGCAGCCAGCATCGCGATGGTGTAGATGCTGAGGAACTCGGACGAGTGGGTCTTGCCGCTGTACTTCTCGCCCACGTCAGGTTTGAAGGTGCGGTGAGTGGGCCACTGGAACTGCCGCAGCTCACGGGTAAAAGCCGGACAGCCTACCTCGTAAGGCAGGCCTCCAGGGCTCTCCGGTGCCGGGTGGTTCACAGCAGGCCATGCTCGCCTGTCCGACTGGTGGCGCGCTCCGTGCCGGCGCTCGATAGTTGTTCGAGCGTCTTCATGTTCTCGAT
Organism: Aegilops umbellulata; assembly: GCA_032464435.1. Classification (NCBI taxonomy): domain Eukaryota; kingdom Viridiplantae; phylum Streptophyta; class Magnoliopsida; order Poales; family Poaceae; genus Aegilops; species Aegilops umbellulata. The sequence goes on from CP136054.1 coordinate 105,909,061, forward strand.
CCCGAAGGACCTGGCGCTGGTCACAGTGGGTCCGCGGGTCGGACGACGCTATGGAGATTTCGTCGCCCGTAACGTCGCGATGGGCAGGCGTGCGTGGTACCGGGCGAGGAGGAGGCGAGTGCACCGTGGTCGCGGCGCCGCCGGCTTTCCTGCCACTGGTACGCGGGACTCCGTCGGAGCATCGACCCGGGGGCTCCGCCGGACTTGGTTCGTCTTTGTTGGCCACCGCAACAAGGCTTCGGATGGTGACTCTCCATTCGTCGAGTTTCCCCGTAGTGGGAGGAAAATCGAGGAGCAACTGCGCGCGCTAGGGCTTCTGCTGGCGTCGCTGGCAGCGAAACCTGCACGGATCGCGACGCGCTTCGACTTCTGACCATGTCAGAAGGACCTCAATCACGACCGCGCGGTCGCATGCCATCTTCACCAGTGCCTCGGCGAGCGGGCAGGTCTTCTACATCCCGGGAGTGGCGCTCGGGGCTCTTCCCGCGGCGACGTCCGGGGTCTTCGGTGTGATTACGCCGTTCGTCGTGCGCCGCTTGAGAGGAGCGCACCGTCGGCGCTGGCGTGGGAGTCTTGGAGGCCCTCGCGTCGCCCTCGGGTGGGGCAGCAGCGATCCCGGAAGGCCCCGCGCCACCCGCGGAGGGCCCGACTCCGTCTTTGGATTTGGCGGCGTGTGGCCCGTTACCAGGCGCATGAACATCGCCGCCTCCCAAACTCCAGCTGGTGGGACGGTGTTGGTGTTCGCGAACAGCGCCCTGGGTCCTTTCTGCGACCGGCCCGCTACTCGCCCGCGTCGGGACGGGATGCCCGGCTTACGACGGGCCAACCGCCACCGTCGTCTTCTTCTTGGGCGCCATCACGATGAAGAAGCGTCGAACTAACTGCTAAAGCCGATTCTCACAACTGCGCCCCCTACCTGGCGCGCCAAAGATGTCGGTGGGAACGACACCTATGGGATCACAAGAATCCCTACTACGGTTGCGGGGCGCGGGGTTGTGAAAAGAGCGGATCAAACAGATAGCACACGGTTCCTTTACCCAGGTTCGGGCCGCAAGGATGCGTAAAACCCTACTCCTGCTTTGGTGGATTGTATATCTGTGTTCTTGAGCTAGCTATGGGGCGTCGAGAGCTCCAAAAGGCCGAATCCTCTTCCTGGTCGCCTGGGGCCTCCTTTTATAGGGAAAGGGGTTGCCACAGTGGCACATAGGAGGCGGAAAGGGTACAGTGATGCGAGGTTATCCCTCGCATTACATGACAAGATGCATTTAATGCGCCTTGCTTAGGTGTTCTTGCTTTATCGGGGACGGGGGAGAGCCATGTCTCGTCCGTCGCCGCTCCCTCCCAAGTCGACACGCGCCCTGGCCAGCGGTGCCTGCGATGCCATGTAGGCAGGCAGGCAGCTGAGATGGCGCAGCGGTGGGTCTCCACGAGGATCTGCATGCCGCCACGCAGGTGCCTGCCCAGCTGGTTGGGTCGGCAGCTGCATGCGAACGATGGTGGAGGTGCGACTGGCGTGGGCCTGATGGTGGCCCCACGGGTGTTCATGACAAGGGCCTTGCTGCGGCCCCGGCAAGGGACTTGTCGGGGTCCCGGCAAGGGTCTTACCGTGGCGCCTGTTGTCATCCCCGGCAAGGCTCTTGCCGGGGGCCTTGTGGTCCTCCTTGGCTAGGATCCCGCCAAGGATCATCATCTTCTAAAGTGTGCATCTGATCTTGAATGTCTTCACAAAGATCTGCTTCCACCACGGGGATGCCTCCCGAATCCTTGCCCCACGGGGGTAGTGGACTCAAGGATGACCCGCTCCGTAGGTGTGGGGCGAGCTGCCACGACAAGGGTCTTGCCGGGTTTGCTAAAACCGCCTCCCGGCAAGGATCTTGCCGGGGGGCCCACTTCGTCCCCTTCGCTCTTTGTGGCCTTGGTCTTGGCGTCGTTCTGCTCCTCTCGTGCTTCGGCCTTACCTTGGCTCACCTCCCGTGCCTTGCCCAGCGCGGTGGTGCCCGTGGCTCAGACCGCCCGTGCACAGTTATAGGGGTACAAAAAGTGTACCCCTCTTTTTGTACACCGACAGCAGGTAAGGGTAAAACTGTAGCAACAATGATAGGCTATGCAGCAGAATAGGATTAACCGAAAGCAGTAACATGCTACACTACTCTAATGCAAGCAGTAGAGAGAAGGAATTGGTGATATCTGGTGATCAAGGTGGGGGCTTGCCTGGCTGCTCTAGCAAGAAGGGTTCGTCGTCGATGTAGTCGGTCACACGGGTACCGGCATCGGTCTCAGGGTCTACCGGAAAGAAGTAACGAAGGGGGAACACAATAAATAACAGAGCAATCAAAGCATCACAAAGAATAACATGACAAATGCGGTGCTAGATGTGCCCTAACGGGTAGTAGGTGATATTGGCAAAGGGGGGAAACATCCGGGAAAGTATTCCCGGTGTTTCGCGTTTTTGGACAGATGAACCGGAGGGGGAATGTTGCATGTTTGCTATGCTAGGGATGTGTGGCGGACGAACGCGCTGCGTATCCGGATTCGTCTCGTCGTTCTGAGCAACTTTCATGTACAAAGTTTTCCCATCCGAGCTACGGTTTATTTTATATTAATTTCTAAAGTTTTGAAATAATTTTTAGAATTAACAGAATTAATTAAATTAGAAAATGCAATTATGACGTCAGCATGACATCAGGGTGATGTCAGCAGTCAACAGTCAATTGACTTAGTCAAACTGATGTGTGGGTCCCGCTGACCTTAACCTAGTTAATTAACAGGTTTAATTTTAACTATTCAAGTTAACTAGGATAATTAAGCAAGGTTAATTAACTTAATTATATTACTAATTAATTCATTCATTTTAGTATTTATTTTTATTTTCCAATTTTGTTTCACTCTACTTTCTTTTTTTATTTACAGGGGGAGGACCCCACATGAAAGTGGCTCTGGCCACCTCCCTCCTATGCACAAACGCACACAGGGGAGGGCAGAGGGCGCGGCGGCCGGACATGGCCCGGCAAGGCCATGGCCGCGGCCGACAGCGGGGTAGGCGGCAGGGGATGGCTGCGGGCGCATGTAGCGCACAGGGCGCGAGCGAGGGGGGGCTCATCGAAGGTGGACGTGGTCGGCTGTGGCAAGGGCGCGGTGCAGGTGGCCGCGGCGAGGGCATGCGCGGGCGCGGGCAGCGCGCGAGCAATGGGGCTGGCGCGCGGGTCAGGCACGAGCGGCGTGGGGAGCGCGCGCACTGGGCGCGGCTAGAGCGGCCGTGGCTGGGCCAGCACGTGCGGGCGCGGTAGCGCGTCGAGCAGGGGAGGCCGGTGCGGGCGGCGAGCGCTGGAACAGGGAGAGGAGGGGAAGGCGAACGGGGCTCACCTCGAGCCGTAGGGGGTGGCAGCGGGCTCGAGGAGGCTCGGGATGGCCGGAGACAACGACGAATGGGGCGGCAGCGACAACGTCGGCGAGCGGGCGTCCAGCGCTCCAGATCGGGGCAGGAGGGAGGAGCTGCGAGGAGGAGACCGGGGCGATGCTTGGCGACCTAGTGACGGGGTCGGCGCCGGCGACGGCGTGGCACCGATGCGATGGCGTCGGGGGCGCGTCGGGGGCGAGCGTCACGCTTGATCCAGATCGAGCGAGAGGGCGAGGGGGTCGTGGGGAACGTGGGGGAGTGGGGTGACCGGGGGGTTAGGGTTTCGGGACGGGCAGGATAAGGGAGAGTGGGGGCGGGCCGGCATGGGCCGGTGGGGAAAGTGGGCCAAGCAGCCCAGGAGGGGTCTGCCCCCATCCCCCCATTTGTTTTGTTTTGTTTTTTCCTTTTATTTATTTTCTTTGTTTTCCTTTTTCTGTTTTCAAAAATGTTTAGCACCTAATTGATTTTTATAAAATATGGGGGCTAGCTCATAAATTGCAGTGCATTAGATCCTAGCACCAAAAACTAGTTTGGGTGAAATACTATTTCATATTAGATTTAGATTAATTAAAAGCTTATTAAATAATGTATTCAGCCACTGTTTGAGATTGTTTAAATGACTTATCATATTTCAACAATGTTGTTTACAATTTTATCCTAGCCTCTGATTTATCTACTATTTATTGAACATTTTAGTTTTTATGTTTGAAAACTTTGTTGTTTGCCTTTAATTAAATTTTGAATTTGAATCGGGTTTTTTTAACTAACCCGGGATTAACTACAGTGACAAAGGTGACGTGGCATCATTAGCAGGGAATTACTATAGTCTAATTATCCGGGCGTCACAATTCTCCTCCACTACAAGAAATCTCGTCCAGAGATTTAAGAGGGGAGTAAGGGGGAAAGTTCTGGTTACAATATTCTAACGGATCTTCTCAAGAAGTTAATCCCTTTTGTTGATGTCTTCAATTCTTTATTCCAATGTATCGTGATAAAGTTGTCGTCCTTTCTTTGGGAACTCCATCGTACTTACGAAAGGATAAGGGGCAGCTTAGCTACGACAGAATGCTTTTGAGGGAAACAACCTGGGGTTAACCTATGAAATGAGCAGAAGATTATCTCTCGAGTTGAACATATAAAATACATCGAGAGTAAGGTACGAAGGTACAATAAGGGGTTCCATGCGGATAGATAGTTGCTCGAAGTCTGAACCAGAGTGAGAAAGGGGTTCAGAGCAGCGGGAGTAAGTATTGCGTCTAACACCAGAATAGAGCACTAGGAAGGTGGTCAGTGAATTAAATACGAAGCCAAGCATGGGGAAAAACCATGAGAAACAGGGTTATACAGGAGAGTCAGGTTTCGATCCTGTGAAACTATGGGTTTTGGGCCCATCATGTGGGTTAAAAGTAGAAAGGGCAGTAATGTCTTGCACGATCATGTAAGCAAGGCATGTTAGAGGATAACATGTCAGTTAGGTCGGCAACAACATCGGTACCAAGGGCGAGGGATGAAGAGAATCATTTTCCCGCTCGTTGAACGAGGCGGGCCAATAGGCAAGGTTCTCGTCCATCGGTGGCTACCGAAATGTCATCCACGATAGTAACAGGGTCTTGCTGACAGAATTGTACACCGAGGTATATACATAAGCAGGAGAATATTACTGCTTAGATCATATAGATCACAAGAAAGGTTAAAACCAAACAATGGAAAGGAAAATGTGTTTAAACACATATATCATGGGTATATCCTTCCCAAGGACAAGCAGAGCATGATATCCTTGGTAGGATGTAATGTAGAAAACTCTTTAGGAAAGGGGAGAGAAATTTCATGACATTACCCATGCAACGGTGTTTGGATAATTGAGCAAGTAACATTTAGCATTAGGCTTCAAATGTTCTTGTTGAAAATCGGAGCACCACAGACATGCTTCGAGATAGCATTAACAAGGTCTTCAAGCAAAGGTCAGGCTTTGGATACACAAAGGATCCATCAGAATAAACTTATTAAACAAGGCATTCAATTTCCTCACGGAAAAAATGGTTAACCTTGTTAAGAAGGAAACTATAACACTAGGTCCTTCGGTCAGGTGTGCAAGGCATGACATCACCTTACCGGGTGATATAAAGACCAATGTTATGACTCTTGGAAATGTTCCAACCATCATATCTGACCGAGATTCATATCTGATTGGTGTCAGGATACCTCAGACTCAGGGAATGAACTATGGGAGTGAGTTTCGAAACGAGAGTTCATCATTAAACTAAGGAGAGGATGAGGAGGTGGCTGATGGACTCAGCGACAACTCATCGAGATTTCCAAAAAGATGGATTTCCACAATTACGTGAACAAGGAGATATCATTTGTCAGATCAAATGATATAATGATTTAAGCTCGAGGAAAAACATACATATTTAAACATTGGTTGAAAGTTGTACCCGAAATATGGACTCGATAGCACGATCAATGTTAGAATGGTGATTCGATAACCATTGGTCTAAGAATGAACTGTCGATCATTAACTTCAGAGCATTAGGGTTGCCAGAAGTACAGATTCCAAACAGCACATTTCACATGTTGGTACCCCGGTTAGAACCAACACGGGAACCAAGAAAGAATGGTGATGGTGAGAAGTATCACTATACCAAGAATTTTTAAGAGGTGGTGAAATTCTCACAACATTGATGACATAAGAGATGTTAATGTTTCGAGTAAAGAACAATTGCTGGATGGCAAGGAACTCAAGGTATAACACCAAACACGAACAAGCTGTGTTGGTGGGAAGGCAATAAAGTGGTCGCTGATAATAAAATTCATCGAGGGCAAAGATGGTATTTCTCATCATGAATTCAATTGATATCCAGGACGGGGTCAAGATGTTGATGATGATCACGACAAATTTTGTCGAGAGTCTCCACGAAGATGTAATAGATCGGTGATGACATCAAGCCAAAGGAATGATGAAGCGAAAGGTTAATGGAACCAAGGGTACGACACAAACTCCAGAGCAAGCTTGCTGTCCGAAGCGAAATGATATGATGAGGAAAGATCGGCGTAAGCTTAGCTCATCGTCAAAAAATTGTGCTCTGGGAAGAAGGACCAGGTAGCATAGTTAAAATCGGCATGACAAGCATATAGCCAAACAGGCTAGGAATGACGTGATTGAGTTCAAACTCGTAAGTAATGAAGGTTACCAAGAGTTGCTTAATCGCGACGCCGACTCGAGTCAGTTATCGGTGTCTTTGAGTGTTTAATAACTCGGAGCCCGTGAAAAATTGGAATCAATGAGAATGTAGCACTTGATGAAGAACTCAAAAGAAGTTATGCAGCTCCGTGATAATCTTAAGATACCAGGGGGTAATACTCAACGACAAATCAAAGTAGAGGTTGGACTGGGGTATTACTCTGCAGAAGACAAGTGCTTAAACTTGCACGAGAAATGGTATTTAAAGGAGAACATGGTCGGAAACCATGATCATAAATGATCAAACCACGGATACAAGATGAACTTATAACAAGGGAGTAATTATTTTTACGAGCAGCTTCCATGATAAGTTATACATCGTGTCCATGGGCATGAACGCAAGGTTCAAGGTCGACTCCCACTTCTTCAATGCATAACCTTTCATTCACTGCTCGTATTTCGAAAATGACATTAGTTGTTGAAAGTTTTTTTTACCTGGTGCAATACCAGATAAGTATGACCCGTGAAATCTTTCGGGTTCACACGGATTAGGGAAGGCGTAGGTTCAACCCATCAGGGCATCTTAGGAACATATACCACAAACTTCGGAGTAAATAATACAAGCTCGAAAGTAGAGCATTGTTCAAAAGCAGATGATACAATATACCCATGGAAAGGCTCACAAGGTTATTCAATATGAAGGACACTATCAGATAAAATCCAACAAAGGAACCGATGGTTCACAAGGGATCTGATGTGAGCATCGGTACTCAACCAGAGGAAGAAGAATGCACGGGCATCATATTATAGAACATCTGAATAATTCGATGCTTAGATAACAAAGGAATTATGATTTCCAAAACAAAGGATCAGAAGCAGACGCTCTGATCAAGGATGGATAAGTTGGATAGACCAGAGGCACAATTGAAGACAAATAGTTTGGTCGAGAACCAGCTCATGTTCAAAAATGACGTCTGGGCTGGAAAGATAATTTAGAAGGGTTGATAGATGATTGTGTGCATTTGCACACATGTTGAATCAATAGGATCAAAATGATGGTGTCAAAAGATACTAGTGAATATTGCTAGTGATATGGGAGCATCCATAATGTAAGCTTACAAGTATTTGCAGAGCAATAGTTTGAAGAGGATGCTTAGAAGGTCGGATAGTATTTCAGAGTATCTTATGAAGCATACGAAGAACTGGGGATGAAAAGATACTCAATAAGTGCGAGGAATTTTCAGTAGGGGTATTCATGTGGCAAAGAACTGCAAGGCAGTAAGCTTAAAGGATTTTCAGAACAACGGAGAGCAATTTAGGGCATCTTGTAATAACAAGAACAACTGAGGATGAAGGTATGAACGACAAAAGTATGTATTTATCCATAAAGATTTATCGGTGGTAGGGATCGCAACGGCGAAGGGCACAAGGGTCTTGGGAAAGCATCAGAGAGTGTCTTCAGAATCTTCTGGTGCAGCAGGCAATCATCTGGCCTGAAGGGGCTCTCCGGGAGGAAGTATTTTCGAGAACCTAAAGTTAGATTTTAGCAAAATCATTTAACCCAAATAGAAGAGAGTTCCAAGTCCCAGAGTAAAGGTCGAGGAATAAAAGATCCTACTACCACCCAATGGCGACGTGGGCCCATGGGCCGCACAGCCATGTTAGTAAAACAGTTTTCATTGACTAGACTCAACTTCGGCCAAGGAGTGTGGAAGGGGGATTCCTACAGGCAGTCGACTCTGATACCAACTTGTGACGCCCCCGATTCAATCATACACTAGTCATGCACGCAAACGTGTACGATCAAGATCAGGGACTCACGGGAAGATATCACAACACAACTCTAAAACATAAATAAGTCATACAAGCATCATAATACAAGCCAGGGGCCTCGAGGGCTCGAATAAAAGTGCTCGATCATAGACGAGTCAGCGGAAGCAACAATATCTGAGTATAGACATAAGTTAAACAAGTTTGCCTTAAGAAGGCTAGCACAAACTGCCATACAGATCGAAAGAGGCGCAGGCCTCCTGCCTGGGATCCTCCTAAACTACTCCTGGTCGTCGCCAGCGGCCTACACGTAGTAGTAGGCACCTCCAGTATAGAAGGAGTCGTCGTCGACAATGGCGTCTGGCTCCTGGGCTCTAGCATCTGGTTGCGACAACCAGGTAGAAGGGAAGGGGGGAAAAGAGGGAGAAAAGCAACCGTGAGTACTCATCCAAAGTACTCGCAAGCAAAGATCTACACTACATATGCATGGGTATATGTGTAAAGTGGCAATATCGATGGACTGAACTGCAGAATGCCAGAATAAGAGGGGGATAGCTAGTCTTATCGAAGACTACGCTTCTGGCAGCCTCCATCTTGCAGCATGTAGAAGAGAGTAGATGGTAAGTTCACCAAGTAGCATCGCATAGCATAATCCTACTCGGCGATCCCCTCCTCGTCTCCCTGTTAGAGAGCGATCACAGGGTTATATCTGGCACTTGGAAGGGTGTGTTTTATTAAGTATCCGGTTCTACTTGTCATAAGGTCAAGGTACAACTCCGGGTCGTCCTTTTTCTAAGGGACACGGCTATTCGAATAGATAAACTCCCTGCAGGGGTGCACCACATAACCCAACACGCTCGATCCCATTTGGCCGGACACACTTTCTTGGGTCATGCCCGGCCTCGGAAGATCAACACGTCGCAGCCCTACCTAGGCGCAACAGAGAGGTCAGCACGCCGGTCTAAATCCTATGGTGCAGGGGTCTGGGCCCATGGCCCATTGCACACCTGCACGTTGCGAACGCGGCCGGAAGCAGACCTAGCCTAGCAGGCGTCCCAGTCCAATCCGGCGCGCGCCGCTCAGTCGGTGACGTCACGAAGGTTTCGGCTGATACCACGACGTCGAGTGCCCATAACTGTTCCCGCGTAGTTGGTAAGTGCGTAGAGGCCAGTGGCCAGACTCAGATCAAATACCAAGAACTCTTTAAGCGTGTTAATTGAAGTATCCGCGAACGCCTACCAGGGCCAGGCCCACCTCTCTCCTAGGTGGTCTCAATCTGCCCTGTCGCTCCGCCACAAAGTAACAGTCGTGGGCCGTCGAGAACCCAGGCCCACCTCTACAGGGATGGAGCTACCTGCCCCTTCAGCCCCCATCTCCGAACAGTATCATAAGTAATGTAATAGTATAAAGTATATAGCATATGCCCGTGATCACCTCCTGAAGTGATCACGACCCGGTAGTATAGCATGGCAGACGGACAAGAGTGTAGGGCCACTGATGGAGCGCTAGCATCCTATACTAAGCAAATTAGGATTGCAGGTAAGGGTAACGACTGCAGCAACAATGACAACCTATGCAGTAGAATAGGATTAACTGAAAGCAGTAACATGCTATACTACACTAATGCAAGCAGTAGAGAGAAGGAATAGGCGATATCTGGTGATCAAGGGGGGGCTTGCCTGGTTGCTCTGGCAAGAAGGGTTCGTCGTCGATGTAGTCGATCACAGGGATATCGGCATCGGTCTCACGGTCTACCAGAAAGAAGTAACGAAGGGGGAACACAATAAATAACAGAGCAATCAAAGCATCACAAAGAATAACATGACAAATGCGGTGCTAGATGTGCCTAACGGGTAGTAGGTGATATTGGTATAGGGGGGAAACATCCGGGAAAGCATCCCCTGTGTTTCGTGTTTTTGGACAGATGAACCGAAGGGGTAAAGTTGCATGTTTGCTATGCTAGGGATGTGTGACGGACGAACGGGCTGCAAATCCGGATTCGTCTCGTCGTTCTGAGCAACTTTCAAAGTTTTCCCATCCGAGTTACCGTTTATTTTATATTAATTTTTAAAGTTTTTAAATCATTTTTAGAATTAACAGAATTAATTAAACTAGAAAATGCAATTATGACGTCGGCATGACATCAGGGTGACGTCAATACTGAACAGTCATTTGACTTGGTCAAACTGACGTGTGGGTCCTGCTGACCTTAACCTAGTTAATTAACAAGTTTAATTTTAACTATTCAAGTTAACTAGGCTAATTAAGCAAGGTTAATTAACTTAATTATATTACTAATTAATTCATTCATTTTAGTATTTATTTTTATTTTCCAATTTTGTTTCACTCTACTTTCTTTTTTTATTTACAGGGGGAGGACCCCACCTGAAAGTGGCTCTGGCCACCTCCCTCCTATGCACAAACGCACACAGGGGAGGGCAGAGGGCGCGGCGGCCGGACATGGCCCCGGCGAGGCCATGGCCGCGGCCTACAGCGGGGTAGGCGGCAGGGGACGGCTGCGGGCGCACGGGGCGCGAGCGAGGGGGGGCTCATCGACGGTGGACGTGGTCGGCTGTGGCAAGGGCGCGGTGCAGGTGGCCGCGGCGAGTGCATGCGCGGGCGCGGGCAGCGCGCGAGCGACAGGGCTGGCGCGCGGGTTGGGCGCGAGCGGCGTGGGGAGCGCGCGCACTGGGCGCGGGTAGAGCGGTCGCGACTGGGCGAGCACGTGCGGGCGCGGTGGCGCGTCGAGCAGGGGAGGCCGGTGCGGGCGGCGACGCGTCGGAGGCGACGAGCGCTGGAACAGGGAGAGGAGGGGTAGGCGAACGAGGCTCACCTCGAGCCGTAGGGGGGTGGCAGCGGGCTCGAGGAGGCTTGGGATGGCCGGAGACGCCGACGAACGGGGCGGCAGCGATGACGTCGGTGAGCGGGCGTCCAACGCTCCAGATCGGGGCAGGAGGGAGGAGCTGCGAGGAGGAGACCGGGGCGATGCTTGGCGATCTGGTGACGGGGTCGGCGCCGGCGACGGCGTGGCACCGGTGCGATGGCGCCGGGGGCGCGTCGGGGGTGGGCGTCATGCTCGATCCAGATCGAGCGAGAGTGCGAGGGGGTCGTGGGGAACGTGGGGGGAGTGGGGTGACCGGGGGGTTAGGGTTTCGGGATGGGGAGGATAAGGGAGAGTGGGGGCGGGCCGGCATGGGCCGGTAGGGAAAGTGGGCCAAGCAGCCCAGGAGGGGTCTGCCCCCTTCCCCCCATTTGTTTTGTTTTGTTTTTTTCCTTTTATTTATTTCCTTTGTTTTCCTTTTTCTATTTTTCAAAAATGTTTAGCACCTAATTGATTTTTATAAAATATGGGGGCTAGCTCATAAATTACAGTGCATTAGATCCTAGCACCGAAAACTAGTTTGGGTGGAATACTATTGCATATTAGATTTATATTAATTAAAAGGTTATTAAATAATGTATTCAGCCACTGTTTGAGATTTTTTAAATGACTTATCATATTTCAATAATGTTGTTTACAATTTTATCCTAGCCTCTGATTTATCTACTATTTATTGAACATTTTAGTTTTAAAGTTTGAAAACTTTTGTTGTTTGCCTTTAATTAAATTTTGAATTTGAATCGGGTTTTTTTAACCCGAGATTAACTACAGTGACAAAGGTGACGTGGCATCATTAGGAGGGAATTACTGTAGTCTAATTATCTGGGCGTCACAATCTTATTTTGCTTAGTTCGGCGGTAGCTTTATAAGATGATCTCTCACTAAATTATCAAGGTATAAGTGTTCTCCCTGAGTATGCACCATTGCGAAAGTTCTTCGTGCTGAGACACCACGTGATGATCGGGTGTGATAGACTCTACGTTTAAATACAACGGGTGCAAAACTGTTGCACACGCAGAATACTCAGGTTAAACTTAACGAGCCTAGCATATAACAGATATGGCCTCGGAACACTGAGACCGAAAGGTCGAGCGTGAATCATATATTAGATATGATCAACATAGTGATGTTCACCATTAAAACTACTCCATCTCACGTAATGATCGGGCATGGTTTAGTTGATTTGGATCACGTGATCACTTAGAGGATTAGAGGGATGTCTATCTAAGTGGGAGTTCTTAATATTGGGGAACGTAGTAATTTCAAAAAAATTCCTACGCACACGCAAGATCATGGTGATGCATAGCAACAAGAGGGGAGAGTGTTGTCTACGTACCCTCGTAGACCGAAGCGGAAGCGTTGACGCAACATAGAGGAAGTAGTCGTACGTCTTCCCGGTCCAACCGATCCAAGCACCGTTACTCCGGCACCTCCGAGTTCTTAGCACACGTTCAGCTAGATGACGCTCCCCGGGCTCCGATCCAGCAAAGCTTCGGGGATGAGTTCCGTCAGCACGACGGCGTGATGACGATGATGATGTTTTACCGACGCAGGGCTTCGCCTAAGCACCGCAACGATATGACCGAGGTGGAATATGGTGGAGGGAGGCACCGCACACGGCTAAGGAACGATCACGAAGATCAACTTGTTTGTTCTAGGGTGCCCCCTGCCCCCGTATATAAAGGAGGGAGGGGGAGGTGCGGCCGGCCCCAAGGGGTGCGCCTGGAGGAGTCCTACTCCCACCGGGAGTAGGACTCCCCCCTCTCTTGCCTTGTTGGAGAAGGAAAGGGGGAAGGAGAAGAGGAAAGGGGGGCGCCGTCCCCCCCCTTCCTTGTCCTATTCGGACTAGGGGGGAGGGGGCGCGAGGCCTGCCCTGGCCGGCCCCTCTCTTCTCCCTTATGGCCCATGAAGGCCCATTAACCCCCCAGGGGTTCCGGTAACCCCTCGGTACTCCGATAAAATGCCGATTTCACCCGGAACGATTCCGATGTCCAAATATAGGCTTCCAATATATCGATTTTTATGTCTCGACCATTTCGAGACTCCTCGTCATGTCCGTGATCACATCCGGGACTCTGAACTAACTTCGGTACATAAAAAATGTATAGACTCATAATAACTTGTCATCATAACGTTAAGCATGCGGACCCTACGGTTCGAGAACAATGCAGACATGACCGAGACACGTCTCTGGTCAATAACCAATAGCGGGACCTGGATGCCCATATTGGCTCCTACATATTCTACGAAGATCTTTATCGGTCAGACCGCATAACAACATACGTTGTTCCCTTTGTCATCGGTATGTTACTTGCCCGAGATTCGATCGTCGGTATCCAATACCTAGTTCAATCTCGTTGCCGGCAAGTCTCTTTACTCATTCCGTAATACATCATCTCACAACTAACATATTAGTTGCAATGCTTGCAAGGCTTATGTGATGTGCATTACCGAGAGGGCCCAGAGATACCTCTCCGACTATCGGAGTGACAAATCCTAATCTCGAAATACGCCAACCCAACAAGTACCTTTGGAGACACCTGTAGAGCACCTTTCTAATCACCCAGTTACGTTGTGATGTTTGGTGGCACACAAAGTGTTCCTCCGGTAAACGGGAGTTGCATAATCTCATAGTCATAGGAACATGTATGAGTCGTGAAGAAAGCAATAGCAACATACTAAACGATCGGGTGCTAAGCTAATGGAATGGGTCATGTCAATCAGATCATTCAACTAATGATGTGACCTCGTTAATCAAATAACAACTCTTTGTTCATGGTTAGGAAACATAACCATCTTTGATTAACGAGCTAGTCAAGTAGAGGCATACTAGTGACACTCTGTTTGTTTATATATTCACACATGTATTATGTTTCCCGCTAATACAATTCTAGCATGAATAATAAACATTTATCATGATATATGAGGAAATAAATAGTAACTTTATTATTGCCTCTAGGGCATATTTCCTTCAGTCTCCCACTTGCACTAGAGTCAATAATCTAGATTATACAGTAATGATTCTAACACCCATGGAGTTTTGGTGCTGATCATGTTTTGCTCGTGGAAGAGGCTTAGTCAACGGGTCTGCTACATTCAGATCCATATGTATCTTGCAAATCTCTATGTCTCCCACCTGGACTAGATCCCGGATGGAATTGAAGCGTCTCTTGATGTGCTTGGTTCTCTTGTAAAATCTGGATTCCTTTGCCAAGGCAATTGCACCAGTATTGTCACAAAAGATTTTCATTGGACCCGATGCACTAGGTATGACACCTAGATCGGATATGAACTCCTTCATCCAGACTCCTTCATTTGCTGCTTCCGAAGCAGCTATGTACTCCGCTTCACATGTAGATCCCGCCACGACGCTTTGTTTAGAACTGCACCAACTGACAGCTCCACCGTTTAATGTAAACACGTATCCGGTTTGCGATTTAGAATCGTCCGAATCAGTGTCAAAGCTTGCATCAACGTAACCGTTTACGATGAGCTCTTTGTCACCTCCATATACGAGAAACATATCCTTAGTCCTTTTCAGGTACTTCAGGATGTTTTTGACCGCTGTCCAGTGATCCACTCCTGGATTATTTTGGTACCTCCCTGCTAAACTTATAGCAAGACATACATCAGGTCTGGTACACAGCATTGCATACATGATAGAGCCTATGGCTGAAGCATAGGGAACATCTTTCATTTTCTCTCTATCTTCTTCAGTGGTCGGGCATTGAGTCTTACTCAACTTCACACCTTGTAGTACAGGCAAGAATCCTTTCTTTGCTTGATCCATTTTGAACTTCTTCAAAACTTTGTCAAGGTATGTGCTTTGTGAAAGTCCAATTAAGCGTCTTGATCTATCTCTATAGATCTTGATGCCCAATATGTAAGAAGCTTCACTGAGGTCTTTCATTGAAAAATTCTTATTCAAGTATCCCTTTATGCTATCCAGAAATTCTATATCATTTCCGATTAGTAATATGTCATCCACATATAATATCAGAAATGCTACAGAGCTCCCACTCACTTTCTTGTAAATACAGGCTTCTCCAAAAGTCTGTACAAACCCAAATGCTCTGATCACACTATCAAAGCGTTTATTCCAACTCCGAGAGGCTTGCACCAGTCCATAAATGGATTGCTGGAGCTTGCACACTTTGTTAGCTCCTTTTGGATCGATAAAACCTTCTGGTTGCATCATATACAACTCTTCTTCCAGAAATCCATTCAGGAATGCAGTTTTTACATCCATCTGCCAAATTTCATAATCATAAAATGCGGCAATTGCTAACATGATTCGGACAGACTTAAGCATCGCTACGGGTGAGAAGGTCTCATCGTAGTCAATCCCTTGGACTTGTCGAAAACCTTTTGCGACAAGTCGAGCTTTGTAGACAGTAACATTACCGTCAGCGTCAGTCTTCTTCTTGAAGATCCATTTATTCTCAATTGCTTGCCGTCCATCGGGCAAGTCAACCAAAGTCCACACTTTGTTCTCATACATGGATCCCATCTCAAATTTCATGGCTTCAAGCCATTTTGCGGAATCTGGGCTCACCATCGCTTCTTCATAGTTCGTAGGTTCACCATGATCTAGTAGCATGATTTCCAGAACAGGATTGCCGTACCACTCTGGTGTGGATCTTACTCTGGTTGATCTACGAGGTTCTGTAGTAACTTGATCTGAAGTTGTATGATCATCATCATCATTAACTTCCTCACTAATTGGTTTAGACGTCATAGAAACTGGTTCCTGTGATGTGCTATTTCCCAATAAGGGAGCAGGTATAGTTACCTCATCAAGTTCTACTTTCCTCCCACTCACTTCTTTCGAGAGAAACTCCTTCTCTAGAAGGGATCCATTTTTAGCAACGAATGTCTTGCCTTCGGATCTGTGATAGAAGGTGTACCCAACAGTTTCCTTTGGGTATCCTATGAAGACACATTTCTCCGATTTGGGTTCGAGCTTATCAGGTTGAAGTTTTTTCACATAAGCATCGCAGCCCCAAACTTTAAGAAACGACAACTTTGGTTTCTTGCCAAACAATAGTTCATAAGGCGTCGTCTCAACGGACTTTTATGGTGCTCTATTTAACGTGAATGCGGCCGTCTCTAAAGCATAACCCCAAAACAATAGCGGTAAATCTGTAAGAGACATCATAGATCGCACCATATCAAGTAAAGTACGATTACGACGTTCGGACACACCATTACGTTGTGGTGTTCCGGGTGGCGTGAGTTGCGAAACTATTCCGCATTGTTTCAAATGTAGACCAAACTCGTAACTCAAATATTCTCCTCCACGATCAGATCATAGAAACTTTATTTTCTTGTTACGATGATTTTCAACTTCACTCTGAAATTCTTTGAACCTTTCAAATGTTTCAGACTTGTGTTTCATTAAGTAGATATACCCATATCTGCTTAAATCATCTGTGAAGGTGAGAAAATAATGATATCCGCCACGAGCTTCAATATTCATCGGACCACATACATCTGTATGTATGATTTCCAAAAAATCTGTTGCTCTCTCCATAGTACCGAGAACGGTGTTTTAGTCATCTTGCCTATGAGGCACGGTTCGCAAGTACCAAGTGATTCATAATCAAGTGGTTCCAAAAGTCCATCAGTATGGAGTTTCTTCATGCGCTTTACACCGATATGACCTAAACGGCAGTGCCACAAATAAGTTGCACTATCATTATCAACTCTGCATCTTTTGGCTTCAACATTATGAATATGTGTGTTACTACTATCGAGATTCAAAAAATAGACCACTCTTCAAGGGTGCATGACCATAAAAGATATTACTCATATAAATAGAACAACCATTATTCTCTGATTTAAATGAATAACCGTCTCGCATCAAACAAGATCCAGATATAATGTTCATGCTCAACGCTGGCACCAAATAACAATTATTCAGGTCTAATACTAATCCCGAAGGTAGATGTAGAGGTAGCGTGCCGACCGCGATCACATCGACTTTGGAACCATTTTCCACGCGCATCATCACCTCGTCCTTTGCCAGTGTTCGCTTAATCTGTAGTCCCTGTTTCGAGTTGCAAATATTAGCAACAGAACCAGTATCAAATACCCAGGTGCTACTGCGAGCTCTAGTAAGGTACACATCAATTACATGTATATCACATATACCTTTGTTCACCTTGCCATCCTTCTTATCCGCCAAATACTTGGGGCAGTTCCGCTTCCAATGACCAGTCTGCTTGCAGTAGAAGCACTCTGTTTCAGGCTTAGGTCCAGACTTGGGTTTCTTCTCTTGAGCAGCAACTTGCTTGCTGTTCTTCTTGAAGTTCCCCTTCTTTTTCCCTTTGCCCTTTTTCTTGAAACTAGTGGTCTTGTTGACCATCAACACTTGATGCTCCTTGATTTCTACCTCCGCAGCCTTTAGCATTGCGAAGAGCTCGGGAATCATCTTATCCATCCCTTGCATATTATAGTTCATCACGAAGCCTTTGTAGCTTGGTGGAAGTGATTGGGGAATTCTGTCAATGACGCAATCATCCGGAAGATTAACTCCCAGTTGAATCAAGTGATTACAATATCCAGACATTTTGAGTATATGCTCACTGACAGAACTATTCTCCTCCATCTTGCAGCTATAGAACTTATTGGAGACTTCATATCTCTCAATCCGGGCATTCTGTTGGAATATTAACTTCAACTCTTGGAACATCTCATATGCCCCATGACATTCAAAACGTCGTTGAAGTCCCGGTTCTAAGCCGTAAAGCATGGCACATTGAACTATCGAGTAGTCATCAGCTTTGCTCTGCCATACGTTCTTAACATCGTCAGTTGCATCAGCAGCAGGCCTGGCACCCAGCGGTGCTTCCAGGACGTAACTATTCTGTGCAGCAATGAGGATAATCCTCAAGTTACGGACCCAGTCCGTGTAATTGCTACCATCATCTTTCAACTTTGCTTTCTCAAGGAACACATTAAAATTCAACGGAACAACAGCATGGGCCATCTATCTACAATCAACATAAACAAGCAAGATACTATCAGGGACTAAGTTCATGATTAATTTAAGTTCAATTAATCATATTACTTAAGAACTCCCACTTAGATAGACATCCCTCTAATCTTCTAAGTGATCACGTGATCCAAATCAACTAAACCATAACCGATCATCACGTGAAATGGATTAGTCTTCAATGGTGAACATCATTGTGTTGATCATATCTACTATATGATTCACGCTCGACCTTTCGGTCTCCGTGTTCCGAGGCCATATCTGCATATGCTAGGCTCGTCAAGTATAACCTGAGTATTCTGCGTGTGCAAAATTGGCTTGCACCCGTTGTAGATGGACGTAGAGCTTATCACACCCGATCATCACGTGGTGTCTGGGCACGACGAACTTTGGCAACGGTGCATACTCAGGGAGAACACTTCTTGATAATTTAGTGAGAGATCATCTTATAATGCTACCGTCAATCAAAGCAAGATAAGATGCATAAAAAACATAAACATCACATGCAATCAATATAAGTGATATGATATGGCCATCATCATCTTGTGCTTGTGATCTCCATCTCCGAAGCACCGTCATGATCACCATCGTCACCGGCGCGACACCTTGATCTCCATCGTAGCATCGTTGTCGTCTCACCAATCTTATGCTTCTACAACTATCGCTACCGCTTAGTGATAAAGTAAAGCATTACAGGGCGATTGCATTGCATACAATAAAGCGACAACCATATGGCTCCTGCCAGTTGCCGATAACTCAGTTACAAAACATGATCATCTCATACAATAAAATTTAGCATCATGCCCAAAGCTAAGCACTTCTCCCATTGCAAGAAAAACCAATCTAGTAGGCCAAACCAAACTGATAATTCGAAGAGACTTGCAAAGATAACCAATCATACATAAAAGAATTCAGAGAAGATTCAAATATTGTTCATAGATAATATTGATCATAAACCCACAATTCATCGGTCTCAACAAACACATCGCAAAAAGAAGATTACATCGAATAGATCTCCACGAGAGAGGGGGAGAACATTGTATTGAGATCAAAAAAGAGAGAAGAAGCCATCTAGCTACTAACTATGGACCCGAAGGTCTGAGGTAAACTACTCACACTTCATCGGAGAGGCTATGGTTATGATGTAGAAGCCCTCCGTGATGGATGCCCCCTCCGGAGGAGCTCTAGAACAGGCCCCAAGATAGGATCTCGTGGGTACAGAAGGTTGCGGCGGTGGAATTTGGTTTTTGGCTCCGTCTTTGATCGTTCGGGGGTACGTAGGTATATATAGGAGGAAGGAGTACGTAGGTGGAGATTCGAGGAGCCCACGAGGCAGGGGGCGCGCCCTCCACCCTCATGACCGCCTCGTGGCTTTTTTGATGGAGGGTCCAAGTCTCCTGGGTCTTATCTGATGAGAAAATCACGTTCCTGAAGGTTTCATTCCGTTTGGACTCCGTTTGATATTCCGTTTCTTCGAAACACTGAAATAGGCAAAAAAAACAGCAATTCTGGGCTGGGCCTCCGGTTAACAGGTTAGTCCCAAAAGTAATATAAAAGTGGAAAATAAAGCCCAATATAGTCCAAAACAGTAGATAATATAGCATGGAGCAATCAAAAATTATAGATACGTTGGAGACGTATCAGGCATCCCCAAGCTTAATTCCTGCTCGTCCTCGAGTAGGTAAATGATAAAAAGAGAATTTTTGATGCGGAGTGCTACTTGGCATAATTTCAATGTAAATCTTCTCAATTGTGGTATGAATATTCATCCGAAAGATTCAAGACAAAAGTTCATATTGACATAAAAATAATAATACTTCAAGCATACTAACAAAGCAATTATGTCTTCTCAAAGTAACATGGCCAAAGAAAGTTCATCCCTACAAAATCATGCTCCATTTTCGTCACACAAGAATGCTCTCATCATGCACAACCCCGATGACAAGCCAAGCAATTGTTTCATACTTTAATAATCTCAAACTCATAAACCTTCACGCAATACATGAGCGTGAGCCATGGATATAGCACTTTGGGTGGAATAGAATATGATGATGGGGGTTATGTGGAGAAGAAAAAAAAGGAGAAGATCTCACATCAACGAGGCTAATCAACGGGCTATGGAGATGCCCATCGATTGATGTTAATGCAAGGAGTAGGGATTGCCATGCAACGGATGCACTAGAGCTATAAATGTATGAAAGCTCAACAAAAGAAATTAAGTGGGTGTGCATCCAACTTGCTTGCTCACGAAGACCCAGGGCATTTGAGGAAGCCCATCGTTGGAATATACAAGCCAGTTCTATAATGAAAGATTCCCACTAGTATATGAAAATGACAAAACAAGAGACTCTCTATTATGAAGATTATGGTGCTACTTTGAAGCACAAGTGTGGAAAAAAAGGATAGTAGCATTGCCCCTTTTTATTTTTTTATTTTTTTGGGCCTTCTTTTTTTCTTTGGCCTTTTTTTATTGGGACAATGCTCTATTGAATGATGATCATCACACTTCTATTTATTTACAACTCAATGATTACAACTCGATACTAGAACAAAGTATGACTCTATATGAATGCCTCCGGCGGTGTACCGGGATCTGCAATGAACCAAGAGCGACATGTATGAAAGAATTATGAACGGTGGCTTTGCCACAAATACTATGTCAACTACATGATCATGCTAGGCAATATGACAATGATGAATGTGTCATGAGGAACGGTATGGTGGCTGTTTTGAGGAAGATATAAGGAGGTTTATGTGTGAAAGAGTGTATCATATCATGGGGTTTGGATGCACCGGCGAAGTTTGCACCAACTCTCAATGCGAGAAAGAGCAATGCACGGTACTGAATAGGCTAGCAATGATGGAAGGGTGAGAGTGCGTATAATCCATGGACTCAACATTAGTCATAAAGAACTCATATACTTATTGCGAAAATCTACAAGTCATCAAAAACCAAAGCATTACGTGCATGCTCCTAGGGGGATAGATTGGTAGGAAAAGACCATCGCTCGTCCCCGACCGCCACTCATAAGGAGGACAATCAAATAACACCTCATGTTTCAAATTTGTTACATAACGTTTACCATACGTGCATGCTACAGGACTTGCAAACTTCAACACAAGCATTTCTCAAATTCACAACTACTCAACTAGCACGAATTTGATATTATCACCTCCATATCTCAAAACAATTATCGAGCATCAAACTTTTCTTAGTATTCAACGCACTCAAAAGAAAGTTTAACAAATCTTGAATACCAAGCATGATATTATTATTAAGCAAATTACCATTCTAGTTAAGACTCTCAAAATAATCTAAGTGAAGCATGAGAGATCAATAGTTTCTTTAAAACAAATCCACCACCATGCTCTAAAAGATATAAGTGAAGCACTAGAGCAAAACTATAAAGCTCAAAAGATATAAGTGAAGCACATAGAGTAAAACTATATAGCTCAAAAGATATAAGTGAAGCACATAGAGTATTCTAACAAATTCCAATTCATGTATGGCTCTCTCAAAAGGTGTGTACAAAAAGGATGGTTGTGGTAAACTAAGAAACAAAGACTCAAATCATACAAGACGCTCCAAGCAAAACACATATCATGTGGTGAATAAAAATATAGCTCCAAGTAAAATTACCGATGGAAGTAGACGAAAGAGGGGATGCCTTCCGGAGCATCCCCAAGCTTTGAATTTTTGGTGTACTTGGATTATCTTGGGGGTGCCATGGGCATACCCAAGTGTAGGCTCTTTCCACTCCTTGTTCCATAATCCATCAAAAGATTTCACCCAAAACTTGAAAACTTCACAACACAAAACTCAACAGAAATCTAGTGAGATCCGTTAGCGAAAGAAAACAAAAGACCACTTCAAGGTATTGTAGTGAACTCATTCTTTATTTATATTGGTGTTAAACCTACTGTATTCCAACTTCTATATGGATTATAAACTATTTTACTAGCCATAGATTCATCAAATTAAGCAAACAACACACGAAAAACAGAATCTGTCAAAAACAGAACAGTCTGTAGTAATCTGTAACTAACGCACACTTCTGGAACTCCAAAAAATCAGCCAAAATAGGAAGACCTAGGAAATTTGTTTATTGATCAGCAGCAATTGGAATCACTATTTTATCACGTCCTGGTGATTTTTAACAATTGTTTTCGTGAACAAAAAGTTTCTGGAAATTACAGCAAGATCAAATTACTATCATCCAAGAAGATCCTATAGGTTTAACTTGGCACAAACACTAATTAAACATAAAAACACATCTAACCAGAGGCTAGAACAAATATTTATTGAATAACAGCAAGGAAAAATATTGGGTTGTCTACCAACAAGCGCTTTTCTTTAAAGCCTTTTGGCTAGGCATTGATAATTTGAACGATGCTCACATCAAAGACAAGAATTGAAGCGCAAAGAGAGCATCATGAAGCACGCGACAAACACATCTAAGTCTAACATAATTCCTATGCATAGGCATCTTATAGGCAAACAAATTATCATAGCAAGCAAAAACTAGCATATGCAAGGAAGCGAAAAGAAACAATAGAATCTCAACATAACGAGAGGTAATTTATTAAGATAAAAGTTTCTACAACCATATTTTCCTCTCTCATAATAATTACATGTAGGAGAAAATTCAACAATATAGCTATCACATAACATATTCTCTTCGTGATCCACATGCATGCAAAGTTGACACTCTTCCAAAATAGTGGGATTAATATTAACTAAAGTCATGACCTCTCCAAACCCACTTTTATCAAAAAATTCATGAGATTCAACATTCTCCAAATATGTGGGATCTAAAGTTGACACTCTTCCAAGCCCACTTTCAATATTATTGCAAACAATATTATCAATCTCATATTCATCATGGGGATTAAATAAATTTTCAGGATCATAAGAAGAATCACCCCAATCATGATCATTGCAACAAGTAGTAGACATAGCAAAACTAGCATCCCCAAGCTTAGGGTTTGCATATTATTAGGACAATTGACATCAAGAGAATTTATAGTAAAATCATTGCGATCATGCTTTTCATCGAAGGAACTATCAAGTATGGGTGCAATAGCAACGATCCCATGTTTAACATAAGGAACTATAGCAAATTCATCTTCATAAATATTGGCATCACGGCCACAAGAATAGCAAGCATCATGTTCATCAAGGGATATTTCAACCAAATCATCGGAATCATCATTATCTATAGATTCATGCATATCATTATTTTCTTCCAAAGCAATGGTCATTCTTTCAATAAATTCTTGGACATAGACATTATGAGCAAGGTTTTCATTGCAATATTTAAGTATGACGGAATTTTCAGATTTGTTGAGAGTAAAATCATACT
This sequence comes from Aegilops umbellulata, assembly GCA_032464435.1. Taxonomy (NCBI): domain Eukaryota; kingdom Viridiplantae; phylum Streptophyta; class Magnoliopsida; order Poales; family Poaceae; genus Aegilops; species Aegilops umbellulata. The sequence goes on from CP136054.1 coordinate 105,932,650, forward strand.
TTTTGATCAAAGAAGCAACTTCATGAGCACCCTTAAAAACGACAAATTCTTCAATTTGTTCGATATCATAGTAACTATAAACACCCTTTGCATAAGAATATAAGATTTCATTATCATTGAACTCACATAGGTAGGGAAGGTGTTTTTAGGGTTCTTAGAGCAACAAGTAAAATCACACATTTCGCAAAGATTCCAAGCATAGCATAGCAAACTATTTATATGATACCATAAGAGCTTCCCCTTTTCAGACAAACGATGACGCACAAAATGAGCATGCTCATCTAAAGATTTCCCATCAACTAGGCTAGTTGGGGTTTCAGCACGAGCGCATAAGGATCAAAGATGATCCAAGTAGAACACTTTAAGTGGATCCATATCAATAGATTTTAGCAAGCAAACATGCAAGAAAATAGAAGGCACATGGTAACACGAGCAAACAGAAGGACAAACGGAAAAGAGAGGGCGAATAAAACAGCAAGGGTGAAGTGGGGGAGAGGAAGTGAGAGGCAAATGGCAAATAATGTAGTGCGAGAGATAGGGATTGTGATGGGTACTCGGTATGTTGACTTTTGCATAGACTCCCCGGCAACTGTGCCAGAAATTCTTCTTGCTACCTCTTGAGCTTGCGTTGGATTTCCCCAAAGAGGAGAGGATGATGCAGCAAAGTAGCGTAAGTATTTCCCTCGGTTTTTGAGAACCAAGGTATCAATCCAGTAGGAGGCCACGCGCAAGTCCCTCGTACCTACACAAAACAATAGCTCAACGCAACCAACACGATTAGGGGTTGTCAATCCCTTCACGGTCACTTACGAGAGTGAGATCTGATAGAGATGATAGATAATATTTTTGGTATTTTTGATATAAAGATGCAAAGTAAAATAAAGGGCAAAGTAAAAAAGCAAAGCAAATAATAAAGTGATTGGAGATTGATATGATGAGAATAGACCCGGGGGCCATAGATTTCACTAGTGGCTTCTCTCAAGAGCATAAGTGTTTGTACGGTGGGTGAACAAATTACTGTTGAGCAATTGACAGACTTGAGCATAGTTATGAGAATATCTAGGTATGATCATGTATACAGGCATCACGTCCAAGACAAGTAGATCGACTCCTGCCTGCATCTACTACTATTACTCCACTCATCGACCGCTATCCAGCATGCATCTAGAGTATTAAGTTCAAGAAAACAAAGTAACGCTTTAAGCAAGATGACATGATGTAGAGGAATAAATTCATGCAATATGATAAATACCCCATCTTGTTATCCTCAATGGCAACAATATAATACGTGCCTTGCTGCCCCTACTGTCACTGGGAAAGGACACCGCAAGATTGAACCAAAAGCTAAGCACTTCTCCCATTACAAGAAAAACCAATCTAGTAGGCCAAACCAAACTGATAATTCGAAGATACTTGCAAAGATAACCAATCATACATAAAAGAATTCGGAGAAGATTCAAATATTGTTCATAGATAATCTTGATCATAAACCCACAATTCATCGGTCTCAACAAACACACCGCAAAAAGAAGATTACATCGAATAGATCTCCACGAGAGAGGGGGAGAACATTGTATTGAGATCCAAAAAGAGAGAAGAAGCCATCTAGCTACTAACTATGGACCCGAAGGTCTGAGGTAAACTACTCATACTTCATTGGAGAGGCTATGGTGATGATGTAGAAGCCCTCCGTGATGGATGCCCCCTCCGGCGGAGCTCCAGAACAGGCCCCAAGATGGGATCTCGTGGGTACAGAAGGTTGCGGCGGTGGAATTAGGTTTTTGGCTCAGTCTCTGATCGTTCGGGGGTACGTAGGTATATATAGGAGGAAGGAGTACGTCGGTGGAGCTTCGAGGGGCCCACGAGGCAGGGGGGCGCGCCCAAGGGGGGGCACCCTCCACCCTCGTGACCGCCTCGTGGCTTTCTTGACGGAGGGTCCAAGTCTCCTGGGTCTTATTTGATGAGAAAATCACGTTCCCGAAGGTTTCATTCTGTTTGGACTCCGTTTGATATTCCGTTTCTTTGAAACGCTGAAATAGGCAAAAAAAACCAGCAATTCTGGGCTGGGCCTCCGGTTAATAGGTTTGTCCCAAAAGTAATATAAAAGTGGAAAATAAAGCCCAATATAGTCCAAAACAGTAGATAATATAACATGGAGCAATCAAAAATTATAGATACGTTGGAGACGTATCAATTATTCATGCTAGAATTGTATTAACCGGAAACATAATACTTGTGTGAATACATAGACAAACAGAGTGTCACTAGTATGGCTCTACTTGACTAGCTCGTTGATCAAAGATGGTTATGTTTCCTAACCATAAACAAAGAGTTGTCATTTGATTAATGAGATCACATCATTAGGAGAATGATGTGATTGACTTGACCCATTCCGTTAGCTTAGCACTCGATCGTTTAGTATGTTGTTATTGCTTTCTTCATGACTTATAGATGTTCCTATGACTATGAGATTATGCAACTCCCGTTTACCGGAGGAACACTTTGTGTGCTACCAAACGTCACAACATAACTGGGTTATTATAAAGGTGCTCTACAGGTGTCTCCGAAGGTACTTGTTGGGTTGGTGTATTTCGATATTAGGATTTGTCACTCCGATTGTCGGAGAGGTATCTCTGGGCCCACTCGGTAATGCACATCACTATAAGCCTTGCAAGCATTGCAACTAATGAGTTAGTTGTGGGATGATGTATTAAGGAACGAGTAAAGAGACTTGCCGGTAACGAGATTGAACTTGGTATTGAGATACCGACGATCGAATCTCGGGCAAGTAACATATCGATGACAAAGGTAACAACGTATGTTGTTATGCGGTTTGATCGATAAAGATCTTCGTAGAATATGTGGGAGCCAATATGAGCATCCAGGTTCCGCTATTGGTTATTGTCCGGAGACGTGTCTCGGTCATGTCTAGATACTTCTCGAACCCATAGGGTCCGCACGCTTAAAGTTTTGGTGACGATTGTATTATGAGTTTATGTGATTTGATGCACCAAAGGTAGTTCGGAGTCCCGGATGAGATCGGGGACATGACGAGGAGTCTCGAAATGGTCGAGACGTAAAGATCGATATATTGGACGATTATATTTGGACATCGGAAAGGTTCCGAGTGATTCAGGTATTTTCGGGGGTACCGGGGAGTTATAGTAATACGAGGAAGAAGTAATGGGCCTCATGGGCCAAGTGGTGGAAGAGAGAAGGCAGGGCGCGCGGCCCCCCTAGCCCAAACCGAATTGGACTAGGGGGCGGCCCCCCTTTCCTCTGTTTCCTCCCTCTCCTTCCTTCTCCTTCTCCTCCTTCCTTTCCTCCTCCTAGTAGGAATAGGAAAGGGGAGTCCTACTCCTACTAGGAGGACGACTCCTCCTGGTGCGCCCATAGAGGGCCGGCCGGCCTACCCCCTTGCTCCTTTATATATGGGGGCAGGGGGGCACCTCTAGACACACAAGTTGATCAGTTGATCTCTCCCAACCGTGTGCGGTGCCCCCCTCCACCATAATTCACCTCGGTCATATCGTAGCGGTGCTTAGGCGAAGCCCTGCGTCGGTAGCATCATCATAGCCATCATCACGCTGTCGTGCTGATGGAACTCTCCCTCGAAGCTCTGCTGGATCAGAGTTCATGGGACGTCATCGAGCTGAATGTGTGCTGAACTCGGAGGTGCCGTGCGTCGGTACTTGGATCGGTCGGATCGTGAAGACGTACGATGATATGTCTCCGTCGTATCTATAATTTTTTATTGTTCCATGCCAATATTATTCAACTTTCATATACTTTTTGGCAACTTTTTATACTATTTTTGGGACTAACATATTGATCCAATGCTCAGTGCCAATTCCTGTCTGTTGCATGTTTTTGGTTTCGCAGAATATCCATATCAAACGGAGTCCAAACGGGATAAAAACGGATGGAGCTTATTTTTGGAATATTCAGAAAATCTGGGAAAAAGATCAACGCGAAACGGTGTCTGAGGTGGCCACGAGGCAGGGGCCCACGCCCTCCCCAGGAGGGCGCGCCCCCCACCCTCGTGGGCCACCCGTAAGGCGGTTGATGCCCTCCTTCGGCCGCAAGAAAGCTAATTTTTGGTTAAAAAATCACGGCGAAGGTTTCAGTCCAATCGGAGTTACGGATCTCCATATATATACGAAACGGTGAAAGGGCAGCAGAACAGAACGCAGAAACAAAGAGAGACAGAGAGACAGATCCAATCTCGGAGGGGCTCTCGCCCCTCCCACGCCATGGAGACCATGGACCAGAGGGGAAACCCTTCTCCCGTCTAGGGAGAAGGTCAAGGAAGAAGAAGAAAGAGGGGGGCTCTCTCCCCCTCGCTTTCGGTGGCGCCGGAACGCCGCCGGGGGCCATCATCATCACCGTGATCTACACCAACACCTCTGCCATCTTCACCAACATCTCCATCACCTTCCCCCCTCTATATACAGCGGTCCACTCTCCCGCAACCCGTTGTACCCTCTACTTGAACATGGTGCTTTATGCTTCATATTATTATCCAATGCTGTGTTGCCATCTTATGATGTCTGAGTAGATTTTTGTTGTCCTATCGGTGGTTGATGAATTGCTATGATTGATTTAATTTGCTTGTGGTTATGTTGCTGTCCTTTGGTGCCCATCATATGAGAGAGCGCGTGGATCACACCATAGGGTTAGTTGTATGTTGATAGGACTATGTATTGGAGGGCAAGGGTGACAGAAGCTTCAGCCTAGCATAGAAATTGATGCATACGGGATTGAAGGGGGGCCAATTTATCTTAATGCTATGGTTGGGTTTTACCTTAATGAACGTTAGTAGTTGCAGATGCTTGCTAATAGTTCCAATCATAAGTGCATAGAATTCCAAGTAAGGGATGACATGCTAGTAGTGGCCTCTCCCACATGAAACTTGCTATGAGTCTAGTAAAGTAGTCAATTGCTTAGGGACAATTTCGCAACTCCTACCACCACTTTTCCACACTCGCTATATTTACTTTAGTTGTGTCTTTACTTTAGCAGCCCCTAGATTTTATTCTCGTGCTCTTTATATTCGTGCAAGCTTGTCCAAAAACACCTACAAAGTACTTCTAGTTTTATACTTGTTCTAGGTAAAGCGAACGTCAAGCGTGCGTAGAGTTGTATCAGTGGTCGATAGAACTTTAGGGAATATTTGTTCTACCTTTAGCTCCTCGTTGGGTTCGACACTCTTACTTATCGAAAACTGTTGCGATCCCCTATACTTGTGGGTTATCAAGACCTTTTTCTAGCGCCGTTGTCGGGGAGCAATAGCGCGGGTTGAATATTCTCGTGTGTGCTTGTTTGCTTTATCACTAAGTAATTTTTATTTGCTGTTATTAGTTGTTTTCTATCTTTAGTTATGGGTAGGAAACGCAAAATACCAAAAAAAATAATTGTACCTACTGAACCAATGGTTGAAGAACCACTCAAAATCTATCACACTCCTGAAGCTTTTTACTTGGATCATCTTCGATCCCTTTGTGCTCATGCTGAAACCCCAACTAGCTTAGTTGAGGGCAAATCTTTAGAAGAGCATGCTTGTTATGTGCGACACCGCTTATCTCAAAAAGGGAAACTTTTACAGCATCATATTAATACTATGCAATGCTATGCTTGGAATTTATGTGAAATTTATGATTTTACTTGTTGTTCTGAAAACCCTAAGAAACACCTTCCCTACCAATGTGAGTTTGGTGATAATGGAATCATATCTTCATATGCTAAGGGTGTTTATAATTACTATGATGTTCAACAAATTGAAGAATCTGTTGCTTTTAAGGGTGCTTATGAAATTGCTTCGTTGATTGAAAAGTATGATGCTACTCTTTAGAAATCTGAAAATTTTGCCATACTTGAATATTGTTATGAGAATTATGGTTCTAATGCCTATGCTAAACCTTATATTGAGGACTCCCCCGTTGTCCAAGAAGAGACTAATATTTTGCAGGAGTCTATGGAAGAAGAAGTTGATGAAACTGTGAGCTCATTGGATGAAAAAGATGAGGAGGAGAGCGAAGAATAAAAGGAGGAAGAGAGGATTGATCACCCGTGCCCACCTTCAATGAGAGTAACTCTTCAAATCATACATTGTTTAATTCCCCTTCGTGCTTACCGAAGGACGATTGCTGTGATGACTATTATGATCCCGTTGATTCTCTTGAAATATCCCTTTTTGATGATGCTTGCTATTCTTGTGGCCAAGATGCCAATATGAATTATGCTTATGGAGATGAACTTGCTATAGTTCCTTATATTAAACATGAAATTGTTGCTATTGCACCCACGCATGATAGTCCTATTATCTTTTTGAATTCTCCCGAATACACTATATCGGAGAAGTTTGCTTTTATTAAGGATTATATTGATGGATTGCCTTTTACCGTTGCACATGATGATTTGATGAGTATAATATGCATGTGCTTTCTGCTCCTACTTGCAATTATTATGAGAGAGGAACTATATCTCCACCTCTCTATGTTTCAAACACGATAAAATTGCAAGAAACTGTTTATACTATGCATTGGCCTTTACTATGTGTGCATGAACTGTTCTTTTATGACATGTCGATGCATAGGAAGAGAGTTAGACTTCGTCATTACTTGATATATGTTGCTTTGTGCTCATTACTAAATGCTAAATCATTGTTAATTAAAATTGGCTTTGATATACCTTGGGATCCGGGTGGATTCACTACTTGAGCACTTTATGCCTAGCTTAATGGCTTTAAAGAAAGTGTTGCCAGGGAGACAACCCAGAAGTTTTAGAGAGTCATTTATTTCTGTTGAGTGCTTTTATATAGTTTAAAAACAAAAAAAATAAAGAGGGGAACCCAAAACTTTTCAAAAAGAAAAGTGAAAGTGAGAAGAGACGAGCATTGTGAAAGTGGGGGACGTCCTTGAACTTTGTTCATGCCCATGGGAACTTTGTGAATCTTAATACAGAAACTTTTCAATAAAAATAATTATCCCCTTGTACAATTCCATTGTATTATAAAAATAATGTGCCAAGGTTTGCCTTTAGGATGTTTACAATGCTTGTTGGTTTGTGCGGTGCAGGACAGAAACTTTGGCTGTAGTGCGCGAATTTTAATTTTTTACTAGAACACCAAATGGTTATGATTCTTTTTGCACTGTCTTTCTATACAAGTTGTTTATTTTTCCTAATTTTTGCAGAATGTTTCAAGTATCATAAGTATGGTTAATGTTCAGATTATTACAGCCTTTTCTGTTTTAGACAGATTCTGTTTTTGATGTATAGTTTTCTTGTTTTGATGAAACTATCAATTTATATCAGTGGATTAAGCCATGAAAAAGTTATATTACAGTAGACACAATGAAAAATCAAAATATAAATTGGTTTACAACAGTACTTAGAGTAGTGATTTGCTTTATTATACTAATGGGTCTTACCAAGTTTTCTGTTGAAGTTTTGTGTGGATGAAGTGTTCGATGATCGAGAAGGTTTCAATGTGAGAAGAAGGAAGAGAGGCAAGAGCTCAAGCTTGGGGATGACCGAGGCACCCCAAGTAAATATTCAAGGATACTCAAGCGTCTAAGCTTGGGGATGCCCCGGAAGGCATCCCCTCTTTCTTCAACAAGTATCGGTATGTTTTCAGTTTCGTTTCGTTCATGTGGTATGTGCAATCTTGGAGCGTCTTTTGCATTTAGTTTTCACTTTTCCTTTTATGCACCATGCTGGTATGAGATAGTCCTTGGTTGATTTATAGAATGCTCATTGCACTTCACTTATATCTTTTGAGTATGGCTTTATAGAATGCTTCATGTGCTTCACATCATTTGAAGCTTGGATTGCCTGTTTCTCTTTACATAGACAACCGCCATCTGTAGAATGCTCTTTTGCTTCACTTATATTTGTTAGAGCGTGGGCATATCTTTTGTAGAAAGAATTAAACTCTCTTGCTTCACTTATATCTAATTAGAGAGATGACAGGAACTGGTCATTCACATGGTTAGTCATAAAATCCTACATAAAACTTGTAGACCACTGAATATGATATGTTTGATTCCTTGCAATAGTTTTGCGATATAAAGATAGTGATATTAGAGTCATGCTAGTGGGTAGTTGTGGATTGTAGAAATACTTGTGTTGAGGTTTGTCGTTCCCGTAGCATGCACGTATGGTGAACCGTTATGTAACGAAGTCAGAGCATGAGGTATTTGTTGATTGTCTTCCTTATGAGTGGCGGTCGGGGACGAGCGATGGTCTTTTCCTACCAATCTATCCCCCTAGGGGCATGCGTAGTAGTACTTTGCTTCGAGGGCTAATAAACTTTTGCAATAAGTATATGAGTTCTTTATGACTAATGTGAGTGAGTCCATGGATTATACGCACTCTCACCCTTCCATCATTGCTAGCCTCTTCGGTACCGTGCATTGCCCTTTCTCACCTCGAGAGTTGGTGCAAACTTCGCCGGTGCATCCAAACCCCGTGATACGATACGCTCTATCACACATAAACCTCCATATATCTTCCTCAAAACAGCCACCATACCTACCTATTATGGCATTTCCATAGCCATTCCGAGATATATTGCAATGCAACTTCCATCATCATCATATACATGACTTGAGCATTTATTGTCATATTGCTTTGCATGATTGTAAGATAGCTAGCATGATGTTTTCATGGCTTGTCCCTTTTTTGATGTCATTGCTACGTTAGATCATTGCACATCCCGGTACACCGCCGGAGGCATTCATATAGAGTCATATCTTTGTTCTAGTATCGAGTTGTAAGTAAATAAAAGTGTGATGATCATCATTATTAGAGCATTGCCCCTTCAAAAAAGGAGAGTACAAAGAAGCCTAAATAAAAAAGGGGGGCCAAAGAAGCCCGCAAGAAAAAAGAGAAAAAAGAGAAAAAGGGGCAATGTTACTATCCTTTTACCACACTTATGCTTCAAAGTAGCACCATGTTCTTCATATATAGAGAGTCTCTTGAGTTATCACTTTCATATACTAGTGGGAATTTTCATTATAGAACTTGGCTTGTATATTCCAACGATGGGCTTCCTCAAATGCCCAAGGTCTTCATGAGCAAGCAAGTTGGATGCACACCCACTTAGTTTCAGTTTGAGCTTTCATATACTTATAGCTCTAGTTCATCCGTTGCATGGTAATCCCTACTCCTCACATTGACATCAATTGATGGGCATCTCCATAGACCGTTGATTAGCCGCGTCGATGTGAGACTTTCTCCTTTTTTGTCTTCTCCACATAACCCCCATCATCATATTCTATTCCACCCATAGTGCTATATCCATGGCTTGCGCTCATGTATTGCATGAGGGTTGAAAATGCTGAAGCACGTTAAAAAGTATGAACCAATTGCTCGGCTTGTCATCCGGGTTGTGCATGATGTGAATATTTTGTGTAGTGAAGATGGAGCATAGCCAGACTATATGATTTTGTAGGGATAACTTTCTTTGGCCTTGTTATTTTGAAAAGACATGATTGCTTTCCCGCAAAAAAAAAAGACATGATTGCTTTATTAGTAGGCTTGAAGTATTATTGTTTTTATGTCAAAGGATAGACTATTGCTTTGAATCACTCGTGTCTTAATATTCATGCCATGATTAGACATATGGTCAAGATTATGCTAGGTAGCATTCCACATCAAAAATTATCTTTTTTATCATTTACCTACTCGAGGACGATCAGGAATTAAGCTTGCGGATGCTGATACGTCTCCGTTGTATCTATAATTTTTGATTGTTCCATGCCAATATTATTCAACTTTCATATACTTTTTGGCAACCTTTTATACTATTTTTGGGACTAACATATTGATCCAGTGCCCAGTGCCAGTTCCTGTCTGTTGCATGTTTTTGATTTCACAGAATATCCATATCAAATGGAGTCCAAACGGGATAAAAACGGACGGAGCTTATTTTTGGAATATTTGGAAAATCTCGGAGAAAGATCAACGCGAAACGGTGTCTGAGGTGGCCACGAGGCAGGGGGCCACGCCCTCCCCAGGTGGGTGTGCCCCCCACCCTCGTGGGCCACCCGTAAGGCGGTTGATGCCCTTCTTCGGCCGCAAGAAAGCTAATTTTTGGTAAAAAATCACGGCGAAAGTTTCAGTCCAATCGGAGTTACATATCTCCATATATATACAAAACGGTGAAAGGGCAGCAGAACAGAACGCAAAAACAGAGAGAGACAGAGAGACAGATCCAATCTCGGAGGGGCTCTCGCCCCTCCCACGCCATGGAGACCATGGACCAGAGGGGAAAACCTTCTCCCATCTAGGGAGAAGGTCAAGGAAGAAGAAGAAGGAGGGGGGTTGTCCCCCCTCGCTTCCGATGGTGCCGGAACGCCGCTGGGGGCCATCATCATCATCGCGATCTACACCAACACCTCCGCCATCTTCACCAACATCTCCAACACCTTCCCCCCTCTATCTACAGTGGTCCACTCTCCCGCAACCCGTTGTACCCTCTACTTCAACATGGTGCTTTATGCTTCATATTATTATCCAATGATGTGTTGCCATCCTATGATGTCTGAGTAGATTTTTGTTGTCCTATCGGTGGTTGAATGATTGATTTAATTTGCTTGTGGTTATGTTGCTACCCTTTGGTGCCCATCATATGAGAACGCGCGTGGATCACATCATAGGGTTAGTTGTATGTTGATAGGACTATGTATTGGAGGGCAAGGATGACAGAAGCTTCAGCCTAGCATAGAAATTGATGCATACGGGATTGAAGGGGGGCCAATTTATCTTAATGCTATGGTTGGGTTTTACCTTCATGAACGTTAGTAGTTGCGGATGCTTGCTAATAGCTCCAATCATAAGTGCATAGAATTCCAAGTAAGGGATGACATGCTAGCAGTGGCCTCTCCCACATGAAACTTGCTATCAGTCTAGTAAAGTAGTCAATTGCTTAGGGACAATTTCGCAACTCCTACCACCACTTTTCCACACTCGTTATATTTACTTTAGTTGTGTCTTTACTTTAGCAGCCCCTAGTTTTTATTCTCGTGCTCTTTATATTCGTGCAAGCTTATCCAAAAACACCTACAAAGTACTTCTAGTTTTATACTTGTTCTAGGTAAAGCGAACGTCAAGCGTACGTAGAGTTGTATCGGTGGTCGATAGAACTTTAGGGAATATTTGTTCTATCTTTAGCTCCTTGTTGGGTTCGACACTCTTACTTATTGAAAACTGTTGCGATCCCCTATATACTTGTGGGTTATCATACGACTACATCAACCGCGTTGTCATAATGCTTTTGCTTTCGGTCTACGAGGGTACGTGGACAACATTCTCCCCTCTCGTTGATATGCATCACCATGATCTTGCGTGTGCGTAGGATTTTTTTTGAAATTACTACGTTCCCCAACATGTCTCTCCCAAAAGGTGTGTACAACAAGGATCATTGTGGTGAACTAAAAGCAAAGACTCAAATCATACAAGACGCTCCAAGCAAAACACATATCATGTGGTGAATAAAAATATAGCTCCAAGTAAAGTTACCGATGGACGAAGACGAAAGAGAGGATGCCTTCCGGGGCATCCCCAAGCTTAGGCTTTTTGTTGTCCTTGGATTTTACCTTGGGGTGCCTTTGGCATCCCCAAGATTAGGCTCTTGCCACTCCTTGTTTCATAATCCATCAAATCTTTACCCAAAAATTGAAAACTTCACAACATAAAACTCAACAGAAAATCTCATAAGCTCTGTTAGCGAAACAAAACAAAACACCACTTCAAGGTACTGTAATGAACCCATTCTTTATTTATATTGGTATTAGACCTAATGTATTCCAACTTCTCTATGGTTCATAACATCTGATACTAGCCATAGATTCATCAAAATAAGCAAACAACACACGAAAAACAGAATCTGTCAAAAACAAAACAGTCTGTAGTAATCTGCATCTAACGCAAACTTCTGGAACTCAGCAAAATCTACCAAAATAGGAAGACCTAGATAATTTGTTTATTGATCTACTGCAATTGGAATCAGTATTTTATCACGTTCTGGTGATTTTTAACAATTGTTTTTGTGAGCATAAAGTTTCTGACTTTTTCAGCAAGATCAAATAACTATCATCCAAGAAGATCCTATAGGTTTTACTTGGCACAAACACTAATTAAAACATAAAACCACATCTAACCAGAGACTAGATCAAATATTTATTACTAAACAGAACCAAAAAGCAAGAAACAAAAATAAAATTGGGTTGCCTCCCAACAAGCGCTATCGTTTAACGCCCCTAGCTAGGCATAAAGGCAAGGATAGATCTAGGTATTATCATCTTAATGGTAAGGTAAATCACGAAAACTCATCTCATATTCCCTACGTTCAGCAGCAAGTATTTTTTGTGGCAAACAAAAGTAATCAAAAGGGCAAAATTTAATGGGACAAAAGTCCCCAAGATCAAGCTCGGGAGGTATGGGTTCCTCCTTTGGCCCCTTATATTGCACAACCAATTCATCATTATAAGCATTCTTTTGGCAATAAGTCATGAGCCTTTGTTCAAGAGAATAAACTTACCCGTTGTTCTGAATAGCAAAGTCATCATTGAGTTCAAAAACTCTATCAACTAGAACATCGATAGGAACCTTTTTTCTAAGGTTTTCATTGTAAGCAACATGATTTAAAGATCGTAAACGCATTAAGTCTTCTTGATTAAAAAGGATAGCTTCTATGGGCGGACGACCAGCGTCCACCCTATAATGCGCAAAAATTTCATTGGCCTCTTTCATTGTAAATCTGAACTCATGTACCAAAAAGATAGTAGCCGCTCGCTTAACAGAAGAATGCTTGATATTGGAAAACTCTAGAAAAAATCCTTTGTATGCAAGGATGCAAATGGATAAATTGTCTTTCAATTTCAACTACGAGCAAGGATATAGCATCCGCAATACTACTAGTTCTATGAAGAATAGACCCACCCATAGAGGGCAGGGCACCGACACAAGTAAAGAAATCTTGAATAGCTCCTTTCCCAATAATATTACCGCTACCAATCCAAAACTTTTTAGTGTGTAAAATAGTAGGATCTTCAAGAGGATCATCAAAAACATCAAAGTTTTCCATGTTATTATCCTTATCAACGATAACCTCCCCAGTTTCAGACATGACGGCAGCACAGAGAATGAACACACAAGAAGCAAGCGAAGAAGAGGCGAACGGAAAGAGAGGGCGAATAAAACGACAAGGGTGAAGTGGGGGAGAGGAAAACGAGAGGCAAATGGCAAATAATGTAATGCGAGGGATAATAGTTTGTGATGGGTACTTGGTATGTCTTGACTTGTGCGTAGACTCCCCGGCAACGGCGTTAGAAATCCTTCTTGCTACCTCTTGAGCATGCGTTGGTTTTCCCTTGAAGAGAAAAGGGTGATGCAGCAAAGTAGCATAAGTATTTCCCTCAGTTTTTGAGAACCAAGGTATCAATCCAGTAGGAGGCCACACGCAAGTCCCTCGTACCTACACAAACAAATAAGAACCTTGCAACCAACATGATAAAGGGGTTGTCAATCCCTTCACGGCCACTTGCAAAAGTGAAATCAGATAGAGATAATAAGATAAATATTTTTGGTATTTTTATGATATAGATTGAAAAGTAAAGATTGCAAAATAAACGGCGCCAGAAATCGCTAGTTGTCGGGAGATTAATATGATGGAAGATAGACCCGGGGGCCATAGGTTTCACTAGTGGCTTTTCTCAAGATAGCATAAGTATTACGGTGGGTAAACAAATCACTGTCGAGCAATTGATAGAATAGTGCATAATTATGAGAATATCTAGGCATGATCATGTATATAGGCATCATGTCCGCAACAAGTAGACCGACTCCTGCCTGCATCTACAACTGTTACTCCACACATCGACCGCTATCCAGCATGCATCTAGAGTATTAAGTTCATAAGAACAGACGCATTAGGCAAGATGACATGATGTAGAGGGATAAAATCAAGCAATATGATATAAACCCCATCTTTTTATCCTCGATGGCAACAATACAATATGTGTCATTTCCCTTTCTGTCACTGGGATCGAGCAACGCAAGATTGAACCCAAAGCTAAGCACTTCTCCCATTGCAAGAAAGATCAATCTAGTAGGCCAAACCAAGCTGATAATTCGAAGAGACTTGCAAAGATAACAAATCATACAAAAAAGAATTCAGATGAGATTCAAATATTATTCATAGATAATCTTGATCATAAACCCACAATTCATCGGATCTCGACAAACACACCGCAAAAATAATTACATCGAATAGATCTCCAAGAAGATCGAGGAGAACTTTGTATTGAGATCCAAAGAGAGAGAAGAAGCCATCTAGGTAATAACTATGGACCCGAAGGTCTGAGGTAAACTACTCACACATCATCGGAGAGGCTATGGTGTTGATGTAGAAGCCCTCCGTGATCGATGCCCCCTCCGGCGGAGCGCCGGAAAAGGCCCCAAGATGGGGTCTCACGGGTACATAAGGTTGTGGCGGTGGAAATAGGGTTTCGTGGTGCTCCTGGTTAATTTCGGGGTATATGAGTATATATAGGAGGAAGAAGTAGGTCGGTGGAGCTACGAGGGGCCCACGAGGGTGGGGGCGCGCCCAGGGGGGCAGGCGCGCCTCCCTGCCTCGTGGCCTCCTCGTTCGTTTCTTGACGTCCACTCCAAGTCCTCTGGATCACGTTTGTTCCAAAAATAACTCTCCCGAAGGTTACATTCCGTTTGGATTCCGTTTGATATTCCTTTTCTGCGAAACACTGAAATAGGCAAAAAAACAGCAATTTGCACTGGGCCTTGGGCTAGTAGGTTAGTCCCAAAAACAATATAAAAGTGCTTAGTAAAGCCCATTAAACTAAAGGAAATATGCCCTAGAGGCAATAATAAAGTTATTATTTATTTCCTTATATCATGATAAATGTTTATTATTCATGCTAGAATTGTATTAACCGGAAACATAATACTTGTGTGAATACATAGACAAACTAAACGTCACTAGTATGCCTCTACTTGACTAGCTCGTTGATCAAAGATGGTTATGTTTCCTAACCATAGACATGAGTTGTCATTTAATTAACGGGATCACATCATTAGGAGAATGATGTGATTGACTTGACCCATTCTGTTAGCTTAGCACTTGATCGTTTAGTATGTTGCTATTGTTTTCTTCATGACTTATACATGTTCCTATGACTATGAGATTATGCAACTCCCGTTTGTCGGAGGAACACTTTTGTGTGCTACCAAACGTCACAACGTAACTGGGTGATTATAAAGGAGCTCTACAGGTGTCTCCAAAGGTACATGTTGGGTTGGCGTATTTCGAGATTAGGATTTGTCACTCCGATTGTCGGAGAGGTATCTCTGGGCCCTCTCGGTAATGCACATCACTTAAGCCTTGCAAGCAATGCAACTAATGAGTTAGTTGCGAGATGATGTATTACAGAACGAGTAAAGAGACTTGCCGGTAACGAGATTGAACTAGGTATTGAGATACCGACGATCGAATCTCGGGCAAGTAACATACCGATGACAAAGGGAACAACGTATGTTGTTATGCGGTCTGACCGATAAAGATCTTCGTATAATATGTAGGAGCCAATATGAGCACCCAGGTTCCGCTATTGGTTATTGACCAGAGACGTGTCTAGGTCATGTCTACATTGTTCTCGAACCCGTAGGGTCCGCACACTTAACGTTACGATGACAATTTCATTATGAGTTTATATATTGTACCGAAGGTTGTTCGGAGTCCCGGATGTGATCACGGACATGACGAGGAGTCTCAGAATAGTCGAGACATAAAGATCGATATATTGGACGGCTATATTCGGACACTGGAATTGTTTCGGGTGATTTCGGAGAAAACCGGAGTGCCGGAAGGGTTACCGGAACCCCCGGGGAAGTATTGGGCCTTAGTGGGCCTGAGGGGAGAGAGAGGGCAGCAGCCCAGGAGGTGGCGCGCCCCCTCCCATGAGGAGTCCGAATTGGACTAGGGGAGGGGGCGCGGCCCCTCTTTCCCTCTCCCTCTCCCTCTCTTTCCTTCCCCCTTCTCTCTTCCTAGTTGGACTAGGAAAGGGGAGTCCTACTCCTACTAGGAGGAGGACTCCCCCCTCCTTGGCGCGCCCCAAGGGCCGGCCGGCCTCCCCCTTGCTCCTTTATATACGGGGGCAGGGGGCACCTCTAGACACACAATTTGATCTTCGTGATCGTTCTCTTAGCCGTGTGCGGTGCCCCCCTCCACCACAATCCTCGATAATATTGTAGCGGTGCTTAGGCGAAGCCCTGTGACGGTAGAACATCAAGATCGTCACCACGCCGTCGTGCTGACATAACTCTTCCCCGACACTTTGCTGGATCGGAGTCCGAGGATCGTCATTGAGCTAAACGTGTGCTAGAACTCGGAGGTGTCGTAGTTTTGGTGCTTGATCGGTCGGGCCGTGAAGACGTACGACTACATCAACCGCGTTGTCATAACGCTTCCGCTTTTGGTCTACGAAGGTACGTGGACAACACTCTCCCCTCTCGTTGCTATGCATCACCATGATCTTGCGTGTGCGTAGGATTTTTTTTGAAATTACTACGTTCTCCAACATAAACATCCAAAACAGAAAATATATTAGCATGAAATAATCAAAAATTATAGGTACGTTGGAGACGTATCAAGCATCCCCAAGCTTAATTCCTGCTCGTCCTCGAGTAGGTAAATGATAAAAACAAATTTTTTGATGTGGAATGCTACCTGGCATATTTCTTAATGTAATTTTCTTTATTGTGGCATGAATGTTCAAACCCGAAAGATTCAAGACAAAAGTTTAATATTGACATAAAAATAATAATACTTCAAGCATACTACTAAGAAAGCATGTCTTCTCAGAATAACATGGCCAAAGAAAGTTATCCCTACAAAATCATATAGTCTAGCTATGCTATATCTTCACCACACAAAATATTTAAATCATGCACAACCCCGATGACAAGCCAAGCAATTGTTTCATACTTTTGATGTTCTCAAACTTTTTCAATCTTCACGCAATACATGAGCGTGAGCCATGGACATAGCACTATATGTGGAATAGAATGGTGGTTGTGGAGAAGACAAAAAGGAGAAGATAGTCTCACATCAACTAGGCGTATCAACGGGCTATGGAGATGCCCATTAATAGATATCAATGTGAGTGAGTAGGGATTGCCATGCAACGGATGCACTAGAACTATAAGTGTATGAAAGCTCAACAAAAGAAACTAAGTGGGTGTGCATCCAACTCGCTTGCTCACAAAGACCTAGGGCATTTTTTAGGAAGCCCATCATTGGAATATACAATCCAAGTTCTATAATGTAAAATTCCCACTAGTATATGAAAATGACAACATAGGAGACTCTTTATCATGAAGATCATGGTGCTACTTTGAAGCACAAGTGTGGTAAAAGGATAGTAACATTGTCCCTTCTCTCTTTTTCTCTCATTTTTTTCTTTTTCTCTTTTTTTTCTTTTTTTTTCGTCCGAAGTCTCATCCCAACTTGTGGGGGAATCATAGTCTCCATCATCCTTTCCTCACTTGGGACAATGCTCTAATAATGATGGTCATCACACTTTTATTTACTTACAACTTAAAAAATTACAACTCAATACTTAGAACAAAATAGGACTCTATGTGAATGCCTCCGGCGGTGTACCGGGATATGCTATGAATCAAGAGTGACGTGTATGAAAGAATTATGAATGGTGGCTTTGCCACGAATACGATGTCAACTACATGATCATGCAAAGCAATATGACAATGATGGAGCGTGTCATAATAAACGGAACGGTGGTAAGTTGCATGGCAATATATCTCAGAATGGCTATGAAAATGCCATAATAGGTAGGTATGGTGGCTGTTTTGAGGAAGGTATATGGTGGGTGTATGATACCGGCGAAAGGTGCGCGGTATTAGAAATGCTAACAATGGTGGAAGGGTGAGAGTGCGTATAATCCATGGACTCAACATTAGTCATAAAGACTCACATACTTATTGCAAAAATCTATTAGTTATCGAAACGAAGTACTACGCGCATGCTCCTAGGGGGATATATTGGTAGGAAAAGACCATCGCTCGTCCCCGACCGCCACTCATAACGAAGACAATAAATAAATAAATCATGCTCCGACTTCATCACATAACGGTTCACCATACGTGCATGCTACGGGAATCACAAACTTTAACACAAGTATTTCTCAAATTCACAACTACTCAACTAGCATGACTCTAATATCATCATCTTCATATCTCAAAATAATTATCAAGTATCAAACTTCTCATAATATTCAATGCGCTCTATTTGATAGTTTTTATTATACTTATCTTGGATGCTCATCACTTAAGGACTAAAATTTTAACCAGAGCAAATTACCATGCTGTTCTAAAAGACTCTCAAAATAATATAAGTGAAGCATGAGATATCAATAATTTCTATAAAATAAAATCACCATCGTGCTCTAAAAGATATAAGTGAAGCACTAGAGCAAAATTTTCTAGCTCAAAAGATATAAGTAAAGCACATAGAGTATTCTAATAAATTCCGATTAATGTGTGTCTCTCCCAAAGGTGTGTTCAGCAAGGATGATTATGGTGAACTAAAAGCAAAGACTCAAATCATACAAGACGCTCCAAGCAAAACACATATCATGTGGTGAATAAAAATATAGCTCCAAGTAAAGTTACCGATGGACGAAGACGAAAGAGGGGATGCCTTCTGGGGCATCCCAAAGCTTAGGCTTTTGGTTGTCCTTAGATTTTACCTTACGGTGCCTTGGGTAGGGTGCCTTGGGCATCCCCAAGTTTAGGCTCTTGCCACTCCTTGTTTCCATAATCCATCAAATCTTTACCCAAAACTTGAAAACTTCACAACACAAAACTCAACAGAAAATCTCATAAGCTCTGTTAGCAAAAGAAAAGAAAACACCACTTCAAGGTACTGTAATGAAATCATTCTTTATTTATATTGGTGTTAAACCTACTGTGGACCCGAAGGTCTGAGGTAAAGTACTCACACATCATCGGAGAGGCTATGGTGTTGATGTAGAAGCCCTCCGTGATCGATGCCCCCTCCGACGGAGCACCGGAAAAGGCCCCAAGATGGGATCTCACGGGTACAGAAGGTTGTGACAGTGGAAATAGGGTTTCGTGGTGCTCCTGATTGGTTTCGGAGTATATGGGTATATATAGGAGGAAGAAGTGTTGGAAATATGCCCTAGAGGCAATAATAAAAGCATTATTATTATATTTCCTTATTCATAATTGTCTTTATTCGTGCTATAATTGTGTTATCCGGAAATCGTAATACATGTGTGAATAACAGACAACAACATGTCCCTAGTAAGCCTCTAGTTGACTAGCTCGTTGATCAATAGATAGTCATGGTTTCCTGACTATGGGCATTGGATGTCAATGATAACGAGATCACATCATTAGGAGAATGATGTGATGGATGAGACCCAATCCTAAACATAGCATAAGATCGCATAGTTCGTTTGCTAGAGTTTTCCAATGTCAAGTATCCTTTCCTTAGACCATGAGATCGTGTAACTCCCGGATACCGTAGGAGTGCTTTGGGTGTGCCAAACGTCACAACGTAACTGGGTGACTATAAAGGTATACTACGGGTATCTCCGAAAGTGTCTGTTGGGTTGACACGGATCGAGACTGGGATTTGTCACTCCGCTTGACGGAGAGGTATCACCGGGCCCACTCAGTAATGCATCATCATAATGAGCTCAATGTGATCAAAGTGTTTGATCACGGGATCATGCATTACGGTACGATTAAAGTGACTTGCCGGTAACGAGATTGAACAAGGTATTGGGATACCGACGATCGAATCTCGGGCAAGTAAAATACCGATTGACAAAGGGAATCGTATACGGGATTAATTGAATCCTCGACATCGTGGTTCATCCGATGAGATCATCGTGGAGCATGTGGGAGCCAACATGGGTATCCAGATCCCGCTGTTGGTTATTGCCCGAGAGCCGTCTCGGTCATGTCTGCATGTCTCCCGAACCCGTAGGGTCTACACACTTAAGGTTCGGTGACGCTAGGGTTGTAGGGATATGTATATGCAGTAACCCGAATGCTGTTCGGAGTCCCGGATGAGATCCCAGACGTCACGAGGAGTTCCGGATTGGTCCGGAGGTGAAGAATTATAAATAGGAAGTGCAGTTTCGGCTATCGGGAATGATATGGGGGTCACCGGCATTGTACCGGGACCACCAGATGGGTCCCGGGGGTCCATCGGGTGGGGCCACCCATCCCGGAGGGCCCCATGGGCTGAAGTGGGAGGGGGGACCAGCCCTTAGTGGGCTGGTGCGCCCCCCAAGGCCCACCCCCTGCGTCTAGGGTTGGAACCCTAGGGTGGGGGGGGCGCCTACTTGCCTTGGGGGGCACTCCACCCCCCTTGGCCGCCGCCCCCTTGGGAGATTCTGTTGGGGAACGTTGCAGAAAACAAAAATTTTCCTACGGTTTCACCAAGATCCATCTATGAGTTCATCTAGCAACGAGTCATGGGAGAGAGATTGCATCTACATACCACTTTGTAGATCGCGAGCGGAAGCGTTCAACGAACAGGGATGAGGTAGTCGTACACGACATGATCCAAATCACCGGAGATCCTAGCACCGAAAGGACGGCACCTCCGCGTTCAACACACGTACGGTCAGCGTAACGTCTCCTTTTTCTTGATCCAGCAAGGCAAAGGAGAGGTTGGGGAAGAAGACTCCAGCAGCAGCACGACGGCGTGGTGATGGTAGAGCCGCAGTACTCCGACAGGGCTTCGCCGAGCTCTACGGAGGAGGAGGAGGTGTTGGAGAGGGAGAGGGAGGCGCCAGGAGCAAGGGTGCGCTGCCCCCCTCCCCTCCCCCCTTTATATAGCCCCTTGGGGGGGGCGCCGGCCCTAGGAGATGGAATCTCCTAGGGGGGGGGCGGCGGCCAAGGGGGGGCTTGCCCCCCAAGCAAGGGGGGCGCCCCCCTTCTTTAGGGTTTCCACCCTCTAGGCGCATGGGCCTCTAGGGCTGGTTCCCCTTGGCCCATGCAGGCCAAGGCGCACCCCCTAGAGCCCATGTGGCCCCCCAAGGCAGGTGGCCCCACCCGGTGGACCCCCCGGGACCCTCCGGTGGTCCCGGTACAATACCGATAACCCCGAAACTTGTCCCGATAGCCAAAACAGCACTTTCTATATATAATTCTTTACCTCCGGACCATTCCGAAACTCCTCGTGACGTCCAGGATCTCATCCGGGACTCCGAACAACATTCGGGCTACTGCTTATACATATCTTCACAACCCTAGCGTCACCGAACCTTAAGTGTGTAGACCCTACGGGTTCGGGAGACATGCAGACATGACCGAGACGGCTCTCGGGCAATAACCAACAGCGGGATCTGGATACCCATGTTGGCTCCCACATGCTCCACGATGATCTCATCGGATGAACCACGATGTCGAGGATTCAATTAATCCCGTATACGATTCCCTTTGTCAATCGGTATTTTACTTGCCCGAGATTCGATCGTCGGTATCCCAATACCTCGTTCAATCTCGTTACCGGCAAGTCACTTTTCTCGTACCATAATGCATGATCCTGTGATCAAACACTTTGATCACATTGAGCTCATTATGATGATGCATTACCGAGAGGGCCCGGTGATACCTCTCCGTCAAGCGGAGTGACAAATCCCAGTCTCGATCCGTGTCAACCCAACAGACACTTTCAGAGATACCCGTAGTATACCTTTATAGTCACCCAGTTACGTTGTGACGTTTGGCACACCCAAAGCACTCCTATGGTATCCGGGAGTTACACGATCTCATGGTCTAAGGAAAGGATACTTGACATTGGAAAACTCTAGTAAACGAACTATGCGATCTTATGCTATGTTTAGGATTGGGTCTCATCCATCACATCATTCTCCTAATGATGTGATCTCGTTATCAATGACATCCAATGTCTATAGTCAGGAAACCATGACTATCTATCGATCAACGAGCTAGTCAACTAGAGGCTTACTAGGGACATGTTGTTGTCTGTTATTCACACATGTATTACGATTTCCGGATAACACAATTATAGCACGAATAATGACAATTATCATGAACAAGGAAATATAATAATAATGCTTTTATTATTGCCTCTAGGGCATATTTCCAACAGATTCAATCTCCCAGGGCCGGCGCCCCCCCCAAGGGGGGCTATATAAAGGGGGGAGGGGAGGGGGCAGCCGCACCCCTTGCCCTGGCGCCTCCCTCTCCCTCTCCAACATCTCCTCCTCCTCCGTAGAGCTCGGCGAAGCCCTGCCGGAGTACTGCAGCTCCACCATCACCACGTCGTCGTGCTGCTGCTGGAGCCATCTTCCTCAACCTCTCCCTTGCCTTGCTGGATCAAGAAGAAGGAGACGTTACGCTGACCGTACGTGTGTTGAATGCGGAGGTGCCGTCCGTTCGGTGCTAGGATCACGTCGTGTACGACTACCTCATCCCCGTTCCTTGGACGCTTCCGCTCGCGATCTACAAAGTGGTATGTAGATGCAATCTCTCTCCCATGACTCGTTGCTTAGATGAACTCATAGATGGATCTTGGTGAAACCGTAGGAATTTTTTTAATTTTCTGCAACGTTCCCCAACAAGAAGTAGGTCGGTGGAGCTACGAGGGGCCCACGAGGGTGGGGGTGCACCCAGGGGGCAGGCGCGCCTCCCTGACTCGTGGCCTCCTTGTTCGTTTCTCGCCCTATAGATTCCCAAATATTCCAAACCCCCGAAGATAACCCTAGATCAGAAGTTCCGCTGTCGCAGGCCTCTGTAGGCACGAAAAACCAATCTAGACCCCTTTACGGCACCCTGCTGGATGGGGAAATCATCACCGGTGGTCATCTTCATCATCCCAACGGACACCATGATGATGAGGGAGTAGTCCACCCTCTGGGCCGAGGGTTTGTACTAGTAGCTATGTGTTTAATCTCTCTCTCTCTCTCTCTCTCTCTCTCGTGTTCTTGATGGCACGATCTTGATGTATCGCGGACTTTGTTAATATAGTTGGATCATATGGTGTTTCTCCCTCTCTATCTTGTTGTGATGAATTGAGTTTTCCCTTTGAGATTTCTTCTTATCGGATTGAATATTTTTATGTATTTTAGAGCACTTGATATATGTCTTGCATATGAATACTCGTGGTGACAATGGGGTATTATATTGATTCACTTGATATATGTTTTGGCACTCAACTAGCGGATTCTCGAGGTGACATTGGGGTAATCTATGCATAGGGGTTGATACATGTTTTCGTCCTTATTTCTTCGGTAGAAATCTTGGGTCACACTTTAAGATTCTTTGTGTTGGATCGAGTATTATGAATCTGAAATTGTTTGATGTGTATCGTATAATTAACTCATGGATACTTGTGGTGACACTGGAGTATCTAGGTGACATTAGAGTTAATTGATGCGTATCATATGGTGTTATTTTAGTACGAACTCTTGGATAGATCGAACGGAAAGAATAACTTTGCATTATTTTAGTACAAACTCTTGAATAGACCGAACGGAAAAATAGCTTTAAGATGGTTTCGTACCCTACAAACAGTTTCATTTTATGTTCTCCGCTAGATAAGAACTTTGGAGTGATTCTTCATCACACGTTGAGAGATGGTTATATAATCCAATTAGATTAGCATTGTTGAGAGATTGTACTAGCGAAAGTACGGACCCTAGGCCTCATTTTCAAACATTGCAATACTGTTTGTGCTCCGTTTTATCAATTGCTACCGTGCTGTTTTTTATTGTTCTTACTACAAAATCAATATCTACTATCATTACTAAACTTGTATCACCATCTCTTCGCCGGACTAGTGCACCTATACAACTTACCATTGTATTTGGTGTGTTGAGGACACAAGAGATTTTTTGTTATTTGGTTGCAGGGTTGTTTGAGAGAGACCATATTCATCCTACGCCTCACACGGATTGATAAAATCTTAGGTCATCCACTTGAGGGAAAATTGCTATTGTCCTACAAAACTCCACGTCTGGAGGCCCAATCCGAGTCTACTATAATAAAGTTGCGTAGTAGGCATCAGTTTGCCAATCAATGCTTTATTAGTAGGTAAAGAGGTTTTTTATGAGGGGTAGGTAAAGAGGTAAAGATATACTCTCTCCGTCCCATAATAAGTGTAGTGTCAAAAACGCTCGGGAAAATGTCCTATATAGGGAGTGGACGTAAGGAGTATATTCTCTACCTAATAATAAAGTGAGGTCTGCTTGTGCCCGTCCGTCATTAAAATTATCCCTGGAGTTATAACTAATTACCCATCATGCCACCCGTAAATGGGAAAAAACAGTTCGCTTTTTTCCTTCTGAAATCGCCCACGACTTGTTTATTGATAGTAAACCCCTCCCATACATCACAAGTCCGTGAGAGGTGCAACGGTATGAGCCTCATCACTCCACACTTGAGACCCGGGTTTGATTTCCTTTCCTCTCCTTTTTTCCTTTTCTCTCCTACTAATACTGGTAGGCGTAGGATATTACTGCCTCGTCTGGCTTCACAATGTTCCAGTTTCGGCCCAGCTACTCTTTTTTGTTCTTTTTATTTTTGAACATATTCAAATGTGAAAAAAAATCATAACTTTCAAACCCTAACTCCAAATCTAGCATGTTATATACGAAAATCCCTTAAAAAGATGTGTAGATTTCAAATGTGTTACTATATTAATTATTTCTAAAATTCTGTTTACGATGCAATCTTAATTAATATCTTCTGTTGATATTTTTGTTGTCTAATAAATTAGAAACATCTTGAGTACACTTCAAAATTCATCCAACCTTATGCTTTTTGCCCAACACCATTTATCATGTTGTTTGTTGTGTGGCATCGTGATTTCAAGGGATTTGCCGATGTTGTCAGGTGTGAGTACGAGGGATGATTTTTTTTCCGTTGCAACGCACGGGCATGTAGGTGCATGTTTTGTTAGTATAGTTAAAAAAAAGTTGAGAAGGGCATTGAAGTCGCCGGAAAGCCCGTGCACGAACGTACAGTTTTTCGAGAAGGCCCGGACACGATGGGTCGCCCAACAGAAAAAAGCCCACATAGCAGCAGAGCTCCATTCGTCGGGCTCACCAGGCCCACAGCTTAGCCCAAAAGCCCAAACGAGTCATAAAACCCTAAACATCCTCTCCACGCCTCTCCCTCCGCTCCCTATATAGCGTGCCCTCAACGCGCCGCCACTCTCCTTCCCGAGCCGGAGGCGGACGAGGTAAGAAGCAGCAGCCGCAGCGCGACCCCGCGAGGAAACCCTACCGCCGCAGAAGCAGCCATGGTGAGCCTCCCAGCCCCCGCTCCCCATCCAGATCCTTCCGGGTTCCCTCTAGGCCGCGTGCGCTAACGCTGCTGTGCTGCTCAGGGTATCGACCTCGTTGCCGGCGGGAGGAACAAGAGGACCAAGCGCGTCGCGCCCAAGTCCGACGATGTCTACCTCAAGCTCCTCGTCAAGGTATTCACGCGCGAACCCCACGCTATCGTCGTCCGATGATCCACTTCTCTTTTTAGGATGTCATCCGCAAGGAATGTTTCGTGATTCGATTAGCTCTAGCAGCATCTGTGATTGTTAGTTTAGCTGTATTTCCATCTACCTAGTTAGGCTGCCATTTCTCGTTGGATGCGGCCCTGTATAGTCTAGCGTTGCATAGACCAGATCGCCTTTTTTGTATGTGTGGTGTGCTTCTGGATTGTGATTGTTGTGTTGCTCTCTGGAGTGCAGCTCTACCGTTTCCTGGTGAGGAGGACCAAGAGCAAGTTCAACGCCGTCATCCTCAAGAGGCTCTTCATGAGCAAGACCAATCGCCCGCCGCTCTCCATGCGCCGCCTCTCCAACTTCATGAAGGGAAAGGTATGCACACCCATACTTTGCTGGGAGACATTACCGTCTGTTTGCTCGTAACCTAGTTGTAAGGTTCCCAATGATGCATTAACCATGCTAATACTGATACCATCTGACGAGCAATATATTATTACTGAGGGAACCATTTGCCTAGTGCTGCTTTTTTGACTTCCAGAAACATTGAATTCTTTATTTTATTTTCCCCCTGTTGGAATTTGTGCATTTGCATCTTGTGATGCAAACTATCTAGTCTATGAAACCAACTTAATGTCCATCAGTCTAGGTCTATGTAGTGTTCTTGTTTTGGTAACCCACCCTACTGACGCTCATATTTAAAAACTGTATCTCGACAGGAGGAGAAGAACATTGCTGTGGTTGTTGGTACAATCACAGATGACATGCGGATCCAAGAGGTTCCAGCAATGAAGGTTACCGCTCTTAGGTTCACAGAGACAGCGAGGGCAAGGATTGTCAATGCTGGCGGGGAGTGCCTCACTTTTGACCAGCTTGCACTCCGTGCTCCAACTGGGGAGAACACGGTAAGCTTTTAGTCTCCCTGATACTTTGATTTGTATATGCACTTGTCATTGCTATGGTTAGCACTTTTAACTATATTACAAGTTTTTAGGAAGTGGTGCTATTATATTATGTTTATGTATTTGCTGTGGTTGTGTTGATCAAGTGTTCTGTAGAGTATGAAAGTTAGTTTTATTACACTGCTCAGCAGTTATCATTTATCTTAAGAGAGGCTAAATTGTTACACTTATGTTTATGGAGTGTGATTGTGATCGTCAACTTGTCAGCCTGCCTGGAACTTAATTAGTATTTGAATGTATTCTTTTGGTTTTGATCTTTTTGAGGTTCCCAGTGATGCTTTAACCATGCTAATACTGATACTATCTGACGAGCAATATATTTCTTACTGAGGGAACCATTTACATAGTTCTGCTTTTTTGACTTCCAGAAACATTGAATTCTTTGTTTTATTTGTTCCCTGTTGAAATTTGTGCATTTGCATCCTGTTCTGAATTTTTGCGATGATGGTACATTGTTTTATTAGTTCCCTGTTTAACTTTGTGCATTTGCATCCTGTTCTGAATTTTTGTGATGATGATACACTTTACCCAGTTCATTATGAGACTTCCCTCTGTGGGTTGTCATGATATGTACTTTTTTCCATTGTATCTGAGCTCTTGATAATTGTTTGTTTTGCAATTTTGACATGTTGGTATAAAGTATTTGTCTCATTGTAAATGTTTTTGTGACTTGCAATGATGATACACTATAATCCCAGCTCTATGAATACTTCCCTCTGTGGGTTGTTTGATCTCAACTAAACGTTATAGTTCTATCTGAGC
Source organism: Aegilops umbellulata (assembly GCA_032464435.1). Lineage (NCBI taxonomy): Eukaryota > Viridiplantae > Streptophyta > Magnoliopsida > Poales > Poaceae > Aegilops > Aegilops umbellulata. Next base: position 105,959,920 of record CP136054.1, read on the forward strand.
AAACTACCTGTGTGTACCTTTTACTTCAAACGAGCATCTAATTTGTCTCTATTATTTTTGCTTATGTAAATGTTTAGTGCTAGCATTTTGTCTTGATTATTTTTGCCATGATGATACTATTACCCAGCTCATTATGAAACCTCCCTTTGTGGGTAGTCGTGATATGAACTTCTCTTTTGTATCTGAGCATTCTCAACATTCTTATTTGTGATTTCTTCATTGCATTTTGTTATTGCCTACAGTGAAAGTTGTTGTTTTGACTTGCAATGATGATACACTATAATCCCAGCTCTATGAATACTTCCCTCTGTGGGTTGTTTGATCTCAGTTAAACGTTAATAGTTCTATCTGAGCATACTATCTGCTATTTTCTTTTCTACTTGAAAAGAGCATTGAATTGTTTTTGTTTTCTTTGCTTATGCAAATGTTTAGTGGTAGCATTTTGTCTTGAATATTTTCGCAATGATGATACTATTACCCAGCTCATTATGAGATTTCCCTTTGTGGGAAGTCATGATATGAACTTCTCTTTTGTATCTGAGCCCACTCACATTTTTCTTATGATTTCTTCATTGCATTTCATTACAACCTATGAAGGCTCCTCTATTTTTTTGGCAAAATAAACACAGCTAGATTGTGATTATTGCAGGGATGATACACTATAATCCCAGCTCTATGAAAACTTACCTCTGTGGGTTGTTTGTGATATGAACCAAGCGTTATAGTTATATCTGAGCAGACTAGTTTGAGAACATGATTACCCACTATTTATTATGTAGTGGTAGCAGTCAAGTGTACTTTTCAATTTAAAGTAACTGGAGAAATTCATTCAGCTATATTTCTTGTTAGTGCTTTCAGTTGTGGGGAATTCAGTCTTATGTTTGGAAGTGTGTCATCTGCAGATCCTGTTGAGGGGACCCAAGAATGCCCGTGAGGCGGTGAGGCACTTCGGCAAGGCGCCTGGTGTTCCGCACAGCCACACCAAGCCCTATGTGCGCTCCAAGGGTAGGAAGTTTGAGAAGGCTCGTGGTAGGAGGAACAGCCGTGGCTTCAAGGTTTAAGTCGCCCTTTCTTGTTAGTCGCTGTTTGCGTGGAGCGGCTTCTGTTCTGTTTGAACAATTGACAGTAATTAGTAAAGTACTTTGTACTGAGAGTAGCAAAATCTGCCCCAGAGTGTTTGAATGATATTTTGCAAGATTCTTATCGCTGTCAACTGTTTTGATTTTGTGAGCTTGAAACCATGTTTCGTTGCACCCATTCATTGCTTAGACTTACTCTTGGCGATGTCCACTGGTGAATGTGTTCTCAAGTAATGTTCACTGTATTTGGTTAGCTTCGGTACATTTGCGGTACAAAGTGAATTTAAACTTAGTTACTTTGAACAAATATTACTGCCAAAGTTGTGTGCAAGAATTCTCATTTCTGTCCATTATGCTTAACGCATTGAACAACTGAAAAATTTAACTTAACATAACACCTTCATGCATTGAACAATTCAAATTGAATTTTTGACGGAGCTGCTCATCCATGTTAATAGTACAATTTTTTAAAATGCTAATCTCCGAAGCCACCCCATCCCACAAGTGTTGATCAAAGGAAACATTTACCACCACCAAGGGTACATACAGGGTGTGTTCCACCTCAACCTCCATCACAAGCATGTCTTGGACATGAAAACACGTTGAACTAGCTAAAAGGAAGCTAACAGCGAAACTCAAACAAAAACGGATGCTGACTCCGATATAGATATTGAGGATTTTCTACAAGCCGCCGCCTCACCCTGCTCGCTTACTTCTCACATGCTTGCTTAACTCACTATCTTTTGGCGTAATACTTCACTCTCTATCTCTCTATCCACCTTGCCGTCTTCTCTTTTGCATTTGGCGGACAACTCCTTTAGATCATTGCATTGATTTTTTTTGTACGCACTGTCTTGCACTTGATTTCTCCCATCAGATCTAGGAGTGAGGCTTCTCACCCTAAAAAAAAAATCATCACCTTCATCTTTGAGATCTATGGTGTCGGAGATGCTCAATCTTGACCTCCTCGATGTTGTTTCATAATCTTTTCTCTTTTCTCGCCCACTTCTCATTTTACGCCCTATTCTCATTTCTTTTGTCCATATGCTTCTATTGCTCTTGAACGTAGATGTCACACACATTAGGCGAGTATTCATTAACTCCTTAGTTTGATCGCCATCAACTGTGGCGTCAAGAGAGATGTTCATCCAAGCATATCATGAAGTTTCATCTTCATCGACACTAGTTCATTGGTCATGTTCGCTTCTTGCTGATACGTGGATCGATCTCCTCCACCCACTTGCATTTGACACTTCGTGTCGTTCACCTCCATCAAGGAAATGCCCTCGAGCCTTATGATGTGATTGGAATAATCCAATACTGACATGAAGGTCCGCCAGCCAATCGGTTCGGTTTCCCCACTACAATGAGAAGTGCGAAAAATCCATCACCTAAATTGAACATCGGAAGGTGGGAGGGGGAGGGGGCAAAGTCAACATCAGGCGGCGGCAGCCGGAGGCGGTTGAGTGGGAAATGTCTTGGCGCCAAATTTTTGCTCCTCATGGGTAGTCACCTAAAAATTTAGGGAGTTAAAATCATTTTTCATTTTTTTAGTCCCCTAAAAAAATCATTTTTGTAGAGTGAGTTAAAAATGTTAGAAGAATGGCCGGTTGGTTGTCACTCTAAAATGGTACTCCCCCTGTAAATAAATATAATAACGTTTAGATCACTAAAATAATATTCTAAACACTCTTATATTAATTTACGGAGGGAGTAGCTTTCTGCGAGCGAAAACTTTTTCGAGGAAAAGCTAGATATGTTCTTACATGCACGACCGACCCCTAGCGTTCCCGTTGAATTATTAGCCGCCAAAATGCAACCAGCAGAAACTGCAATCATCTGTGTGAACACGCCAATACGCCATTCATCCGATGAATGCTTTCAGGTTCATATTCATGAATTACACCTGCAGCTCACTGACTCTTCACAGGATCTCGCCGCAGTGCCTAATGTCTGTATATAGTATCAGCTTTTGCCTCCCTAGCAATACCTTCATGTACAACACAAACACTGCTCTCCTCGCCACCATGCCGCCATTAAGGGCAAAGTCACTATCTCAGACTGACCCAATCACCCCCACAACTCAACTCAGTAGGAAAACTATCCTACACCATCATAACAAGTTAACAACATCCACTCTTCAAATGGAGCGTACCGATTTCGGTCACAAAATCGGGCCTGCGACCCGCCTCCTGTCAGTTGAGCTTTGCCCGCCTGCATGTATCCGACGACGTTTCTACTTCTCACGCGATCGACTGGTAGCGGGCCCTAGGAATCCGTGAATCTCCATCTCGTATGGATATACTGAGAGCATCAGCGCCGGGGCCTCCAGCACCTTTGCTTGGCTGCAGAGGCGCCATCATTCTCCGGGGATTTGCATTTGCATTTGGTTTCTTGGGCGTGCCGAGTTTCACAAAGAACGTGGCGGTACATCCCTTCCCTACACCTTCACTTTCGAGCCAGATGTCCCCTTGCATTAAGCCGACAAATCTGATGGAACCGGAGAGTGTAGAGACATCGGTCAGCACAGAGATCAGAGAGTTTCAGGGGAAAAAAGGAATGTGCAGAAATGCCCTCTTGATATACCTTCTGGAGAGGGCCAGACCCAACCCGTTGCCGTTGTGCAATTTCGTTGTTGCATTCTCACCGTGTGCGAATTTTCTGAAGGTGTGAGCCATATCTTCTGGTCCGATTCCACAGCCGGTGTCTGATACCTACAGGAGAATACGACATCAGGTCTTCTGCTAACATTAAGTTATTAGCCCTACGCTTGTCCCCTGTTTTTGCTCCATAATTAGTTAGTACGGCTTCTATGGGCAGCCACAAGTGATCTAAAATCATTTTTTCCCAAAAGAAATTTTCTAGTAGTTTTACTCAAATATGGTATTTATGGTATGTTTACCAATTACTGTAGAAAATCCAAATCAATCTTTTTCTCTTCAGGTTATCTATCACTTTGAAGACCTCAATCGAGGTCTCTTTGGAATGCTAATGTCTACATTTATGAGTACCACTGCATTAACTTGGTGAGCATTGGCAAGCATCATTAGAAAGTTATGGTGTTATGTAATTATGCGTTTGTGGCAACTTTCGGCATATTGAGGAGTTAAGAGAAAAGGAGTGAGTGGATGTTCATAGGCCAACCTGAACAACCAAGTAGAAAGACCCATCAGAGGGAACTGGATGTAAGTTAGAAGCATACGGGTCCCTCAGTGAATCTGGCCTGGCTATGGAAGCTGCAATTGAAATGTGACCCTCCTTTGTGAACTTAATGGAGTTGCCAGCAACATTTAGCATTATCTGCATCAATCGCTTGCGATCACCAATTGCACAGGAAGGCAACTCTGGAGCCAAGGAAACCATTACTGAGAGCCTTTTGCATGCAGCCACTGGCTTAATCAAATTAACCACCTACAAGATGAACTAGTGAGTTGACCTCAAATCCAACTGCATATTTTCCTCTCCTTCCTTTTAGGCAACATAGTAGCAAAGTCGAAATATTAAAACTGCTGTCAGGGCACTTACATCTGTAAAGGCAGCATGCAGGTTGAAAGGTGCAATATCCAGCTCAAGACTCCCATTCCCAAGCTTGGAAATATCCAAAACATCGTTGGTCAAAGTTACTAGAAAATCGCTACTCTTTAGTATAGTCTCAATCATCAGGCGTTGTTCAGCCGTAAGAGTTGTTTCCAGAAGGAGGGAGGATAAAGAAACAATGGCTTTCATAGGAGTACGCATTTCATGGTTCATCACAGCAAGAAAATCATTACGAGCACATATAGCCATTTCCGCCTCTCGACGTGCTGCATCAAGGGCAATATTCTGCTCCATTAGTAGATCACGGGCCCTCATGGACTCTTCCAAAATGGCAGCATGAGACAGTGCAACTGCCACCTAAATAAGAAAAAATGAGCGAATGTGATCATGTTTTTTTACAATATCTGCAGCCATGAAGTGTAGTGCACTCTACTTCATAAAGAAATAATTAAATGCAAAATTATCCATCTAAGAGCAGCATTATAGGCTAAATGCTAAACATTAAGCATTGATAATAAGACTTCATAATAGTTGTAGCCCAAGTAAACTGACAAAACGCTGAGAACAACTCAAGGACATACCACACAAAGTCACAAACACAATGAAATCAGAAGAAAAAATGGAGTAATAACTAAACTTGGAGGAGGGCATATAGGAAGTGTAGCATGATACACATTCAGGAACAACACTTAGCTGGTTAACCTGAAACATTTCTTTAACAAGGAAACAGAAGTATCAATGATGACGACATGCATACTTCCAATAATTAAATCAAGGACGCTTACAAGTGCTGCATGGCTTTTACAGAGCTTGTCAGGATATAAACCAATTACTCACAAGCAATATCATATTGGGGAAAAGGAAGATAGATAAGGCGATAAGGGAAACTAAAAAAAATGATTTTCAAGAAAAATAGTTTCACACTTCAAACCATAATAAAATGATTTACTAGGTTAACTCAATTGCAACTTCAGTTAACCAATTATCTTCGAAACTCTTATTCACACACAAAGCCTACACATTTATCCATTGACTAATAAGAAAACTTGAACAGAGCAGGCCAAAGAAATATATAAAACCAGCCCTATAGGATTCTAAAGATGATAATATCAGAGGCCAGACATAGGTTACCAGACAACCACACCAGTGATTACAGATTACATATACAGAAAAATGAACAGAAGTAAAATCAACAACTACCTGATCAGCAACAACTTCAACAAGCTCCAGTTCATGGGTACGCCATTTTCTTGCACTGTCTGGAGGCAGCATCAAAACCATTACAGCGAAGCTTTTTGCAGATAGCTCAGGCCAATCATTTATTTCGAAATTTGTAAGGTGAAGCAGTGGAACTCGGACAGCTACGACCTCTGGTGGCACATACCTGCTTGTGTCTGCCTTTATTGAAGCCAATGGGGAAGTATGTGGAATGTTTTCTGCACGGTTACTATTAAAAACCTTTGAAACAACCGGAAGATTGATAGGAACAACTAAGCCAATAGGAGCGCTGTTATGGATTGTATGGGACAGGTGAAGGGCTGTTCCAGAGCGGGATGGCATCCATAGGGCACATTCAGCTAACCCAAGAGTCCTTCCCAACTCAACAAGCGTAGTTCTCAAAATAGTGTGCCTGTCAAGTGTGCTCCTTATCTCATGCGTGAGCATGTGGACATGTCTGCCTGTCTCCTCCTGTGTTCTTATAATCCCCATCTCTTTGTCAAGCTCTTCAGCCTTATCCTTCAAATACCTCTCTCGCAACTTCACGCTCAACAAATCAGGAATTATGTGCACAAGCATCAACGCTGTTATGCATGAAACAACTGCTGTCGCAGCTTTCGACACTGTCATTACCACCGCTATAGTCTTGCTATAAGTGGCAAAAGTCCACAAGTTTATCAGGTGAGTTGCCCCACAAAGCACAATGAAGGCGCCAAACTGTATGAGCACCCATCGGTAAGGGAAGAATGATGACTTCTTGACAAAGTATATGAGCTCCAAAGGGATCGAGAAGTATGCAAGTGCGATGAAGAAGTCAGATATGTACTGATACTTCACAAGGAGATCATCGGCCTGCCAAAGTGGTTCGATGCAATCACATCCATCCATCTGCTAACAGCAAAAGGTGTTACCGGAGAGCTGCACTTCTAATTGACCTGTGAAAACATAACATCAAACTTTTACTTGACTTGATTTGAAAAACAATTCCACAAAAACTATGAAAGAGAGCAACTTCCATACGGCAGCTATAATAATATGTTAATAGCATGGAGTGGTAGTGGTGGTCCAAACTATACATCATCAGCCAAATTTGCATATAAAAGGCTCTAGTTGGGTTAAGCTATGAAAAATACAGTCAAGATCAAGAGGACATGCAGAAGACAGAATGCATCTGTAAGATTAGCAATCACATTTACATAAAAACGCTGTGCTATACACTACGCCAATAAACTCTAGCTGGTGCTAGTCGGCGATCGCCATTTTCAATCTGTCTTCTCCCACCAGGCAGAAGAAAATCTAGAAGTAAGGGATCAAGTTCATTACTAACATGAAACATCAACCAATGCCATCAAACGAATAACACTAACTTACACCTCCCAACAAAGACACCTGTGAAAAAGATTACCAGTCCCTATGGAATTAAAAGCCACAAGCTCCAAGGCACCGTGAAACTAAACACCACACTTTGACCCTGAATCCAACTCTGAACCATCATACATGGAACACCTAAATAAAGGTCAAATTACTTGTGTGAACCTAAACTGAGGTCAGTGAAGCTGAGAAATTATATTGACAGTCCATGGCACACAATCCTACCATGACCCAACCCAAATTGAAATCGATTCAGTATTACAATTTACAGCAGGTTATTATCAAACTGCTTGAGATTTTTATTTGCGATTCACGAAATAGCTTGACTGCTTGAGGCTGAGAAATTACTTCAGCAAGATACCTCAGCTTAAGCTTCTCTCTTTCTTTGCCCGCTCTCCTCTGCCGCCGCACGCCTTGTCTTGACCAGATCAAGACGACGCGGCAAGCTCGAGCACGGCAGGCAAGAGGAAGAATCCCACCGCAACAGCAGCAGGAAATGCAAGAAACCGGAGGCAGCTCTTCCAGCCACCCCCCCCCCCCCCCCAGCCGCACGAGGAACTCCAGGGACACCGCGCCGATCTCAGCACGGCAGCGCGCCGGAGCCAAGAACCGCACCAACAACCGCCGGTGGAAAACGACGAGGTCTCCTCGCTCTAAATCGAAGCAGGAGCTGCTCGCGTGTTGACCTGAGACACGGGAGGAGAGACGGGCGGCGACTCGATCTGCCGCTCGGCGCTCCCGTGCCGCAGCTGCCAGCGATTGCCGGGATGGATGGATTCTTGGGAATGGGGAGAGAGGGGGGCTAGAGGGGATGTCTCGGAGCTGCAAGTGACTAGAGAAAAGGCGCCCTTTTGGTTTCGGTTGGATGTGAAAGCGAAGACGCGACACCCCGCCGTCAATGGCAGCAACTTGGAACTTCGCCACACTTTGCAGGTAAAAAAATGGAGTGCTAATCGAGCCTTTCCTCTTGAGTTCTTTGTTTAGTATATCCACGATTTGTGCAGGATTTTGTGCGTATTTTGAAACATATACTATGATTTTGTGCAAGATTATCACGAATTTATGCATAAATTCTGTTTCAAGTTGCACATTATCCAAGGGAGTTTGGCTTTCTTTGTTTAGCATTAGAGAAAATCGGCGAAAGACTTTCGTGCCGTTCTGATGCTTTTTTTAGCAGCCAAGTTGCACATGATGATTTTGCGGCGTGATTAGGTTCCCCTCCAAGCAAAAATATACTAAGATCAATGTCTCTGAAGACACCAACAAGCTAATAATTTCATGTGTTTGTTCTTATAATCCTTTCTCAATTCAGTAACGCTGGAATCCAACCGTGCATCTGAAGAATGAAGACCACTACTAATTTGCATAATACCACTACTAATTCTTAAGGGAAAAAAAATCCTTGGTGAAAGCGACAGGGGAGACTGGATGCATTGCACCTGCTGGGCTGGATGCATGGACATGTGAGGCAGACATTTGGAGTCAGACTTGACCACAGAGAGAGATGCTTCGCTGTAGGATGTACGGCATGCTGATGTGTGATGGGTTGCACCTGCCCATCATGGGCCTTTTCCATGCTCTCTTTTGTGTTTGTGCAGAAGTAGTTAGGCCAACTCCACCGCGCGATCCGGAGTGGCGGCGGCGGTTTTCGATGATTGCTATTTTTTGGCATGTGATTTTTTTCTTACTAGGTTTGCATATTGTAATAGGGAGGCAAATAGGCCATCATCCCTTTTCTTGTAAATGATAAGTTTGTTGGTTTCCACTGAATAAATAAAGGGGTTTGGAGAGTTCAAAAACCAAAAACTCTGACGATGTGGATCTGATCTGGGAATATATATACACATCCAAGTCAAGCCCTGGATGGCGACGCGCGGGGCACAAGAGGCGACTTGCGGGGCGACTCGCGGGGCACCCGCGGCCATCGCCGGTCGTCGGCCGGAGCCGCTGGATCTGACTGATGCGCGCGTAGGGGGCCGGTTCTGGGTGCTGGCGGACTCGGAGGATGAGGAGGACGACGGCGATCCGGCGCCGGACTACTCGCCTACGCCTTCCGACGTGATTTGCGAGGCTTTCACTCCGGGATACTCGGAGGAAGATGTTGCAGCGCTGGTTGATGAAATCGTGCCGGGAGAGGATCCGGCGAGGCTCGGTCTGCGTTCTACCGATCGAGTGGAGGTGGTTCGCCGGATTGTTCACCGGAGGACGGCGGCGACGGCGATCCGGCCTTGGAAAGGGCCTTTGCCTAAGGTATGCATTCAACCCATTACTTTGTCAGATTATTTTCCGCAAGATGATTGGAACGCCGTTGTTCGTAAAAAGAAGAAGAAGAGAGGGAGGCCGGATCCAGCGCCTCCGCCGCCGGCGACCAGGGCGGCGGACGGGATCAGGGCGGCCAGGAACCTACGTTTGAATTCCCTTCTCGGTATTGAGCGGGCCGGTCAGGAGTGGGCCGGACCCCGGACCATGCATGGGCATGAGGCCCATCATGGGGGTGTTGACGAGGACCTGGAGCGATCAGCCTCGACTGGGTATGTGGCCCAGGAGAGCTGCGTCCTGCCTCCTCAGCCCATCGAGAACGCATGCACGTACCCCGATAGCTCTGTGCCCATCGTGCGTGCGCCGCCGATTAGGGTTCGCAAGACTGGCACGAAGGGATTCCCGTGCTGTGGGGATCGACGTGCGAGACGCATCCAAGCGTTGCCGGCCATGGCAGGCCGAGGGGAGGCGCCACCGCCTGCAAAGCGCTCCTCCTCAGGCGCTGCAGGTCGGGATGGGGCGGCACCCACGCCGGCAGCGACCGCCGGGCGGGGAGTTCTGGCGCAGAGTAGCCAGAGGCCGCCGGCGGGAGGTTACGTCCCTGTTGGTGCCGCGGGACGAGGTGTGCCCACAGGGGGTGCGCCGCCTCCGGGTCAGCCCCCTTCGCAGCCGGCTCATGGGAGGGGAGGCCTGAAGCCGACGGCGCCGGCCTCGGTGCCCGCTTCTAATGCTGCCGGGAGGGGGGTGGGAAGAGCGCCAGCTGCGCCGCCCCTTGCTTCCCAGGCGACGGGTAGAGGGGGACCTAGACCCCCCGTGCCGGGTACTTCTGGAGATGGGCCGGCTGGCCGCGGCAATGGACTGCGGCCTGTTGGAGGCGCTCCGGCAACTATTGGCAAACCACCACCACACTATGTTGCTAGGCCGGTGCAGAATCGGTCCACTCAGCCTCAGCCGCACAATAAAGAGCATAATGTTCCGCCCCGAGGCCAGTGGGGGGATGACGGGTATGATGCATACGGTGAAGGACAGCACCGCGGCTCATCGTCTACGGGAGGAGGGCGTGGTTACGCTTGGCAGAGCGACGGGTCGGCCGAGAGACTGTTTCTTGGGCCGGCCGGCGGTTTTGTTGAGGGGGCCTCCGGTCCGGATCACCGTCAGAGAGGAGGCTATCGGGGCAATCGTGGTGGTCGGAGTTGGGGCCGTGGGAGATTCCGCCGCCCACCACCGCCCAGGGTGCCTGTTCATACAGATGCAACGGAGGAGAATCAGCATTCCTCGGAGCTTCCTCCACAGGCGATGGAGGTGGTGAAGGAGTTGGCCAATGTTGAGGTTATTGAGGCTGGGACGGTGGATGAGGCTACCAAGTATGATGCAGAGAGGGCGTCCAAGTATGCCCGTAAGAAGGAGAGGATGATTTGCTATCGTTGTGGCGAGAAGGGCCACTTCATTGCTGAGTGTGTGGCCCAGCTGTGCGAGTCATGTGGGAAGCTTGCACATGAGTCGGGAGAGTGACCGATTTTGCGTGACCTACCTCCGACTCTGAACATCTATGGAGTCTACTGTGCTGAGCTCATGTTTTTTGAGTCCCCGGCGGCGAGAGAGGTCCCGGAGGATAACCCGAGTTTGACTACTGGGATTGTGAGAGCGACCCAGGGCGAGGTGACTAAGGCACAGATTGTGAGTAGGTTGCAGGAGTTAGCTCCCGGTGATTTTGTTTGGGAGTTGGTGCTCATCGAGGACAGAGTTTTTAAGGTTGATTTCCCATCTGTCGATGACTTGCAGAGATTGTTGAGTTTTGGCTTGTGTAAAGTTCCCGGTACTAAGTGTATTCTGGAGTTTAACGAGTGGAAACAGGTTGAACCTAAGGGAAAACCGCTTACACAGGTATGGCTGCGGTTTTTGGGGGCTCCTTCTAAGCCTCTGCAGGATGCTCGCGCTGTGGCCAGTTTGGGCATCATGGTTGGAAAGACCGAAAAAGTGGACATGGCTTTCACTCGTGCCAACGGGATTGCCCGGATTCTAGTAAGCATTCTGGATATTGAGTATGTGCCTGATAAGGTCAACTGGACTTATAAGGGCGAGGTGTTCCCGCTAGATATTGAGTTCGAGGACACCGACTTATTTGATGACGCGGTTAACGGCAATGACATTGACATGCATGACCGGGAGGGTGGTGCGGGGACGAAGGGGGCACCGTCAGATGAGCCCATGCGAGAGGGATCCACCGGATCTCACGCTCAGTCGGCCGGGAATGGATCGGAGGCCGAGCCCGCAGTCTCACCGGCGGTACCCATGACTACTCTGCGTTTTGGCTCCTTCGAGCCAGCCTCGGCACCTCCCAGGCTTTGGAGTGACAGGGTGGAGTCGGGTGATGATCTTGAGCGCACGCTTCCATCGCTGGAGTTCGAGAGGGAGACTGGTGTGTCTGCTGCTCGTCAGGATGATGGTTCTCTTGGTCTGCTGACCCCCGCGGACGCGACTACGGTGTCGGTGATCGCGGGGGGTTTGGGACATGGAGTCCTCTCTCCCCCCGTCCCAATGTTGATGCAGCTGTCTTCGGAGGCGTCGGCCCCGAGGGGGTCGGTTTCGGCGGCTGGAGGGGCCACGAGGCAGGCGGCCTCGTCTCCTTTTGGTGGCAACTACTGTAGCTGCTGCTGCGGGAGGGGGGACGCCAGGGCAGGAGGCCCTGTCTCCTCTCTCTTCTCCGATGGTCAGGAGGACCACCTCGCCGGTGACTTCCCCATCAGAGCCGGCGGTGGGGGTGGGAGGAGACCGCGGGCAGGAGGCCCCTGTCTTACGCTCTTCCCCACTGCCGGGTGTGGGGCACTCGTCCAAGGGGATCGGGAGCCCGCAGACGCCTTCTCTAGTGACTTCGGCACCACCCAAAGTTTCGGTGCCAGGTTATACTAGGGAGGAGGTGATCGCGTTTGGTGGGATCCCGGACCCTATCTCCGAGGGGAGACGGATGAGTGCTCGCATACTCGACGTCCCGGAGGTGGACGATTTGCAGCAGCGGTGCGCTATGAGGGCGGCCAAGCTTCAGGAGGCTGCTTCTTCTTCTGGTATGTCCGTCAACTTGTCTAATTCACTATTGCATTTTTCTAATGAGGACATTATAAATAATGCAAACCAATTAGGAGTTTCACTAGGTGCTACGGATAGTGAAATTACCAATTCGGTGAATGATATATTAGACCTGGAGGCGGAACGTGCTTTAGAGACTATTCGAAATCTTGCAGCAATTAAACCTATGAATGATGATGAGATAAATGCGTTAGGGGTTAGAGTGCTTGATAGCCTGTGTGCGGATCTAGCACCCACCAACCAGGACGCTGAGGAAGATGATGTATCCCTACAGAATGACGCTAGAGGAACGGGCGACTGAGCTTAGTAAACCTAAGCGTAAGTGGAAACGGAAGATTTATCCCGATTCCGCAGTTCGTAGGAGTGATAGGATCCAAACCACCAAAAAATTCCATGATGAACTATGAGAGGAATATTTTGGAATAGCAGAGGTCTTAAGGACTTGGCTAAAAGAAGATTCCTGGCTGAGACAGCTCTAGAGCAGAAGCTAGATTTTGTTGCTCTATCAGAAACGGGTAGAGATAACTTTGCACCGCAATTTCTCTCCTCACTGGTTGGTGGTATTGATTTCGATTGGCATTGCCTCCCTCCGCGAGGAAGATCGGGTGGTATCTTACTAGGTGTGAGATGCGACTCACTTGAAGTCCGTAGTGTAGTGATGGGTGACTTCGCGGTAAAGTTTCGAGTTAGGTCTAAGACGGATGGCTTTAACTGGGCTTTGGTGGCGGTATATGGTGCCACGCAGCCCGAGTTTAAAGCGGAGTTTCTGGCCGACCTTGTTCGAATTTGTGGGTCAGAACAATTGCCGATTTTAGTTGGAGGGGATTTCAATATCATCCGGAGGAGAGAGGAGAAGAATAATGATAATTTTGACGGTAGATGGTCTTTCATGTTCAACACCATTATTGAGAGCTTGGATCTGCGAGAGATAGAGCTCTCGGGCCGAAAGTTTACATGGGCCAACGCTCTGCCAAACCCAACCTACGAAAAACTTGATCGGGTTCTTGCAAGCATGGAGTGGGAACAAAAATTCCCGTTGGTTACGGTGCAAGCTCTTTCGAGGGGAATATCGGATCATACCCCACTGTTCGTGGACTCAGGGGAGCCGAACCACGTGGGTAACAAGAACACCTTCTCATTTGAGACGTCATGGTTCGAACGTGAGGGGTTCTTAGATCTGATAGCCAGGGAATGGGTTAAAGATGTTCGAGGCAAAACTCCTATTGAGCGATGGCAGAATAAGATTAGGAACTTAAGAAGCTTCTTGCGGGGTTGGGCTAAGCACCTTAGCGGTGTCTACAAGATTGAAAAGGATAGACTCCTTTCTCTTATACATGACCTGGACATAAAAGCCGAATCCAATATTTTATTACCCGTAGAGCTTCAGGTTAAAAATGAGGCGGAGAAGAGGTTGAAAGAACTACTCCGCGAAGAAGAACTGAAGTGGGCTCTACGTGCTAAAGTACGTAGAGTGGTCCAGGGGGACGCGAATACTCAGTTCTTTCATTTAATTGCTAATGGCAAACACAGAAAGAAGCGAATCTTTCAGCTTGAGCAGGACGAGGGTACGATTTTAGGCCAGGATAACTTAAAAACGTACATCACCGACTATTATAAGCAGTTATTTGGTCCACCGGAGGATAATACGGTGTCCCTCGATGAGTCCAGAACTGAGGATATACCTCAGCTTTCGGCTGCTGATAATGAGCTTTTGGTTGCCCCGTTCTCGGAGAAGGAGGTTTTTGATGCCATTGCACAAATGAAAAATAATAAGGCTCCAGGACCGGATGGGTTCCCGGCCGAGTTCTATAAGAAGTGCTGGCACATTATTAAGGGGGATTTACTACCTATGTTTCATGATCTATTTTCTGGACAACTTCAATTATTTCACTTGAATTTTGGGACTATCACACTACTGCCTAAGAAGACGGATGCGGTCAGAATTGAGCAATTCAGGCCGATCTGTCTCCTTAATGTTAGTTTCAAAATCTTCACCAAGGTCGGGACCAACAGGCTCACACAGATTGCACATTCTGTGGTGCAACAGTCCCAAACCGCATTCATGCCAGACAGAAACATCCTAGAAGGGGTGGTAGTCTTGCATGAAACGCTTCATGAAATCCACTCCAAGAAATTAGATGGAGTGATTTTTAAAGTGGATTTCGAGAAAGCGTATGATAAGGTAAACTGGCCATTTCTCCAACAATCTTTGCGTATGAAAGGGTTTGATGAAGCCTGGCGCAGACAGGTTAAATCATTTACGCAAAAAGGTAGTGTGGGAATTAGAGTTAATGATGACATAGGTAACTATTTCCAGACACATAAAGGCCTACGACAAGGAGACCCGATGTCCCCTATCTTGTTTAACATTGTGGTAGATATGTTGGCAGTTTTGATAGGAAGGGCTAAGGAAAATGGTCAAGTAGGTGGATTGGTGCCTCATCTTGTTGATGGAGGTGTCTCTATCCTACAATACTCTGATGATACAATCATATTTATGGAGCATGACTTGGCTAAGGCAAGAAATATGAAGCTGGTTTTATGCCTATTTGAACAATTGACCGGGTTAAAGATAAACTTTCATAAGAGCGAGCTGTTCTGTTTTGGTAGGGCCAAAGATGAACAGGATGCGTATAGGCAATTGTTTGGATGTGAGTTGGGAGAACTACCTTTCTCATACTTGGGGATTCCTATCCACCATCGTAGGCTAACAAACAGAGAATGGAAGTGCATTGAGAACCGATTTGAGAAGAAACTGAGCTGCTGGAAGGGCAAACTCATGTCATATGGAGGCCGGTTAATCTTAATTAATTCGGTGCTCACGAGTATGCCGATGTTTCTTCTCTCGTTCTTTGAGGTACCAGTTGGTGTTAGGAAGAGACTGGACTTCTATAGATCGCGGTTCTTCTGGCAGGGTGATGAGCTTAAAAGAAAATATAGGCTTGCTAAGTGGGATATCATTTGTAGATCGGAAGACCAAGGGGGTCTAGGTATTGAAAATCTCGAAATTAAGAATAAATGCCTTCTTAGCAAGTGGCTGTGGAAGCTTTCGTCGGAGACTGATGCTATGTGGGCACAGATCCTTCGCGGCAAGTACCTCCAGTCAAAAACTTTGTCACAGGTCTCTGTAAGACCGACTGACTCGCCTTTCTGGAAGGGTCTCATGAAGGTCAAGCAGGCACTGTTTAATAGGACAAAGTTTGTTGTTGGAAACGGCACGAGTATACGTTTCTGGGAGGATACTTGGCTCGGTGACACACCCTTGGCCATCCAATATCCCTCTTTGTATCGCATTGTTCAACGAAAGGAGGTGCTCGTTGCTTCGGTCCTCCAATCTACCCCCCCTTAATATTCAGTTTAGACGAGTGCTACCGGGCAATCGTTGGGAAAAATGGCTCCGTCTAGTTAGGAGACTAATGGATGTCCAACTTTCTCAACAACCCGATGAATTACGCTAGAAGTTGACTAAGTCTGGAGTATTCACGAGTAAATCAATGTATATTGATGTTATTAATTCGAACTCCATTCCTATGTCCAAACATGTTTGGGATGTCAAAGTTCCTTTGAGAATAAAAGTGTTTATGTGGTTTGTCCATAAACAGGTAATTTTAACCAAGGATAACTTGATAAAGCGTAATTGGACAGGACCTACTAGGTGTAGTTTCTGCGATCGGGATGAGACTATTCAACACCTCTTTTTTGATTGCCCGCTGGCCAGGGTACTCTGGCAGACGGTCCACATTGCTTTCAACATCAAACCACCGAATTCTGTTAGTGCTTTATTTGGGACATGGCTTAATGGGATTGAGCCTAACCTAGCGAGACATATTCGGGTTGGGGTTTATGCTTTGTTGTGGACTATCTGGAATTGCAGAAATGATTTGGGCTTTAACAGAATATCATGTATACATTTCTTGCAGGTTTTATTCCGGACTATGGCTCTAATCCGTTCGTGGTCGCTACTCACCCAGACGGAGGCCAGGGAGCTTTTGGTTACTGGGTCTATCCGCTGGGAGATGGTAGCTCGGGATATCTTCAACCGGTTTGGATGACGGTCATGTAATAGGATAGGTATTTAGTATTCCTACCTAGTTTACCCAGCCGGTTGTGGCATCTTGATGTGGCTAGTTGATGTATCTAGTTTATTCGGGCTCTGTGTGAGCTTGTCCTGCTTTTTTTTACTTTTGAGGATCTTTGGAACCATGTTGGTACTACTTTATTTTGTTAATAAGAGGGCCGTATGCATCGTGCTGATGCAGAGGCCGGGGTTTCCCCCCTTTTCAAAAAAAGAAAAAAATAGGGAGGCAAATAAGGTGGCTCACAAACTAGCCAGATTAGCAAAAATTTCCGTGACAAATGACTATTTTGAGGAGCCCATGGATGAAATTGTACCTTTCTTATGGACGATGTAACTGTTATTTGCAATTAATAAAGCTAATGGTTTATTTAAAAAAAACTCCACCAAGCGATCCCAAACAGGCGTCCGTTTTGTTCGGATTCTGTCCGTTTGGGCAGGGCAATGAGATCGTGTCCTGACGTGTCCTGGGATGCGGTGGCCGTGCGCCCAGCGCGGCCGCATCCGTTTGCCCCATCCCGTTCGTCAGGGTAAAAAATGCCCATATTTTCATCAAAACTAGTTTGCACGTCTAAATATTTGTCTAAAAATTAAAATAGTTTTACAACCCAATTGAAATTGTCCTTAATAAAAAAGTTTTACAACCAAATCGAAATTGTCTTGACTGAACATAAAATGAACCAATACATTTATTGGTTGCCAATGTGATCCCACACGTAATCACGCATCTCACGGTGGAAGTGCACAAACTGTTCAAATGTGGCCAGGTCTTGGTGCAAGGGCTTAATATTTTCACCTTGATAATCAAATCCTTGGGCGAAGATACTCTCATCATGCTCGTCCTCGACGATCATGGTGTGCATGATCACACAAGCAGTCATCACCTCCCAAAGCTTCCTTTCATCCCATGACAGTGCAGGATTTCGAACGATACCCCATCGGAAGCACACCAAAAGCACGTTCCACATCCTTTCTAGCACTCTCTTGCATTTGGGCAAATCTCTTTCTCTTCTCACATTGGGGTTTCGAGATTGTCTTCACAAAAGTTGACCACTGAGGATATATACCATCAACTAGATAGTATCCCTTGTTGTACTGGTTGTTGATCTCAAAGTTGACAGGTGGGGAGTGGCCTTCTGCAAGCCTTGCGAAGACTGGAGAACGCTGCAGCACGTTGATATCATTGTGAGAACCTGCCATGCCGAAGAAAGAATGCCATATCCAAAGATCCCGCGAAGCCACTGCTTCTAATATGATAGTGCACGCGTTGGCATGCCCCTTGTACTGGCCCTGCCAAGCAAATGGACAGTTCTTCCACTCCCAATGCATACAATATATGCTGCCAAGCATGCCTAGAAAGCCTCTAGCTACGTTGGTTGCCAACAATCTCTCTGTATCAGCGGCAGTTGGCTGCCTCAAGTACTTTGGGCCAAACACCTCGATCACAGCCTGGCAAAACTTGTTCATTGACATCAGACATGTTGTCTCACTCATACGCACATACTCATCCATCAGATCGCCTGGAATTCCATATGTAAGCATGCGGATGACCGCGGTGCATTTCTGGTAAGAGGAGAATCCAAGCTTGCCAAGGGCATCTGTCTTGGACTCGAAGTATGGGTCATGAGCAACCACTCCCTCTCGGATACGATTGAACACATGCCTTGCCATTCGAAAACGGCGATGGAATTTAACCCGCTTGAAGAGCGGGGTGTTGGAAAAGTAATCGACATAGAGAAGGGCATGGCCTCTCTCCCTGCTGCGGTTCAGGTTGGGAGCACGGCCAGGGACTGACCCCCTGTACCGAGGAAGCTGCCGTTGAATGTGGTCGTGAACGACTAGTGCAGCCACCACAAGATCTTCATCATCCGACGACGAATCGCTCGATGCACAAAGGAAGTGATGGAAGAAAAACTCGTCTCCACTGTCCATACCTTTGTTGGCAAAATGTCGAACACCTTGCGATCGTGGTGGCGAAGAGGCCGCGATGATCACCTTGATGCAGTAGGGGTGATTGTCGGCCGGCTACTGGACGCTCTGGAGCTCTAGTCGGCAGCTGCCACAGCCGCTGTGGTATGTCATCGGCGGTCATGTCCCCTCTGCCAAAGACAACGACGGCCAAACCTCCTCCGATCGACGGCCAAAACTACGACGAAAGCGCAGGCGTGGTGGTGGCCATGTCGAGACGTGGTTTTGTATGTGTTGGGAACGTTGCAGAAAATTAAAAAATTTCCTACGGTTTCACCAAGATCCATCTATGAGTTCATCTAAGCAATGAGTCATGGGAGAGAGATTGCATCTACATACCACTTTGTAGATCGCGAGCGGAAGCGTTCAACGAACGGGGATGAGGTAGTCGTACACGACGTGATCCAAATCACCGGAGATCCTAGCACCGAAAGGACGGCACCTCCGCGTTCAACACACGTACGGTCAGCGTAACATCTCCTTCTTCTTGATCCAGCAAGGCAAAGGAGAGGTTGGGGAAGATGGCTCCAGCAGCAGCACGACGGCGTGGTGATGGTGGAGCTGCAGTACTCCGGTAGGGCTTCGCCGAGCTCTACGGAGGAGGAGGAGATGTTGGAGAGGGAGAGGGAGGCGCCAGGAGCAAGGGTGCGGCTGCCCCCTCCCCTCCCCCCTTTATATAGCCCCCTAGGGGGGGCGCCGTCCCTAGGAGATGCAATCTCCTAGGGGGGCGGCGGCCAAGGGGTGGGGCTTGCCCCCCAAGCAAGGGGGCGCCCCCCCCCTTTAGGGTTTCCCCCACCCTAGGCGCGCATGGGCCCTGGGGAAGTGGCGCCCCAGCCCACTTTGGGCTGGATCCTTTCCCACTTCAGCCCATGGGGCCCTCCGGGATAGGTGGCCCCACCCGGGACCCTCCGGTGGTCCAGGTACAATACCGATAACCCCGAAACTTGTCCCGATGGCCAAAACAGTACTTCCTATATATAATTCTTTACCTCCGGACCATTCCGAAACTCCTCGTGACATCCGGAATCTCATCCAGGACTCCGAACAACATTCGGGTTACTGCATATACATATCTTCACAACCCTAGCGTCACCGAACCTTAAGTGTGTAGACCCTACGGGTTCGGGAGACATGCAGACATGACCGAGACGGCTCTCGGGCAATAACCAACAGCGGGATCTGGATACCCATGTTGGATCCCACATGCTCCAAGATGATCTCATCGGATGAACCACTATGTTGAGGATTCAATTAATCCCGTATACGATTCCCTTTGTCAATCGGTATTTTACTTGCCCGAGATTCGATCGTCGGTATCCCAATACCTCGTTCAATCTCATTACCGGCAAGTCACTTTTGTCGTACCGTAATGCATGATCCCGTGATCAAACACTTTGATCACAATGAGCTCATTATGATGATGCATTACCGAGAGGGCCCGGTGATACCTCTCCGTCAAGCGGAGTGACAAATCCCAGTCTCGATCCGTGTCAACCCAACAGACACTTTCAGAGATACCCGTAGTATACCTTTATAGTCACCCAGTTACGTTGTGACGTTTGACACACCCAAAGCACTCCTACGGTATCCGGGAGTTACACGATCTCATGGTCTAAGGAAAGGATACTTGACATTGGAAAACTCTAGCAAACGAACTATGCGATCTTATGCTATGTTTAGGATTGGGTCTTGTCCATCACATCATTCTCCTAATGATGTGATCTCGTTATCATTGACATCCAATGCCCATAGTCAGGAAACCATGACTATCTATTGATCAACGAGCTAGTCAACTAGAGGCTTACTAGGGACACATTGTTGTCTGTTATTCACACATGTATTACGATTTCCGAATAACACAATTATAGCACGAATAAAGACAATTATCATTAACAAGGAAATATAATAATAATGCTTTTATTATTGCCTCTAGGGCATATTTCCAACAGTCTCCCACTTGCACTAGAGTCAATAATCTAGTTACGTTGTGATGAATCGAACACCCATAGAGTTCTGGTGCTGATCATGTTTTGCCTTAGGGAGAGGTTTAGTCAACGGATCTGCGACATTCAGATCCGTGTGCACTTTACAAATTTCTATGTCTCCATCTTGAACATTTTCACGAATGGAGTTAAAGCGACGCTTGATGTGCCTGGTCTTCTTGTGAAACCTGGTCTCCTTGGCAAGTGCAATAGCTCCAGTGTTGTCAGAGAAGAGTTTGATTAGCCCCGACGCATTGGGTATGACTCCGAGGTCGGTGATGAACTCCTTCACCCAAATTGCTTCATGTGCTGCCTCAGAGGCTGCCATGTATTCCGCTTCACATGTAGATCCCGCCACGACGCTCTGCTTGCAACTGCACCAGCTTACTGCCCCACCATTCAAAATATACACGTATCCGGTTTGTGACTTAGAGTCATCCAGATCTGTGTCAAAGCTAGCGTCGACATAACCCTTTACGACGAGCTCTTCGTCACCTCCATAAACGAGAAACATTTCCTTAGTCCTTTTCAGGTACTTCAGGATATTCTTGACCGCTGTCCAGTGTTCCTTGCCGGGATTACTTTGGTACCTTCCTACCAAACTTACGGCAAGGTTTACATCAGGTCTGGTACACAGCATGGCATACATAATAGAACCTATGGGTGAGGCATAGGGGATGACACTCATCTCTTCTATATCTTCTGCCGTGGTCGGACATTGAGCTGAGCTCAATTTCACACCTTGTAACACAGGTAAGAACCCCTTCTTAGATTGATCCATATTGAACTTCTTCAATATCTTATCAAGGTATGTGCTTTGTGAAAGACCTATGAGGCGTCTTGATCTATCTCTATAGATCTTGATGCCTAATATATAAGCAGCTTCTCCAAGGTCCTTCCTTGAAAAACTTTTATTCAAGTAGGCCTTAATGCTGTCCAAGAGTTCTATATCATTTCCCATCAAAAGTATGTCGTCTACATATAATATGAGAAATGCTACAGAGCTCCCACTCACTTTCTTGTAAACGCAGGCTTCTCCATAAGTCTGCGTAAACCCAAACGCTTTGATCATCTCATCAAAGCGAATGTTCCAACTCTGAGATGCTTGCACCAGCCCATAAATCGAGCGTTGGAGCTTGCACACCTTGCCAGCATTCTTAGGATCGACAAAACCTTCCGGCTGCATCATATACAATTCTTCCTTAAGGAAACCATTAAGGAATGCCATTTTGACGTCCATTTGCCATATTTCATAATCGTAGAATGCGGCAATTGCTAACATGATTCGGACGGACTTCAGCTTCGCTACCGGTGAGGAAGTCTCATCGTAGTCAATTCCTTGAACTTGTCGATAACCCTTAGCGACAAGCCGAGCTTTATAGATGGTCACATTACCATCCGCGTCTGTCTTCTTCTTAAAGATCCATTTATTTTCTATGGCTCGCCGCTCAACGGGCAAGTCAGCAAAGTCCATACTTCGTTTTCATACATGGATCCTATCTCGGATTTCATGGCTTCTAGCCATTTGTCGGAATCCGGGCCCGCCATTGCTTCCTCATAGTTCGAAGGTTCACCGTTGTCTAACAACATGATTTCCAAGACAGGGTTGCCGTACCACTCTGGTGCGGAACGTGTCCTTGTGGACCTTCGAATTTCAGTAGGAGCTTGATTAGAAGTATCTTGATCATCATCATTAATTTCCTCTCTAGTCGGTGCAGGCACCTCAGGAACGTTTTCTTGAGTTTCGCCATTTTCCGGTTCAAGAGGTAACACTTCATCAAGTTCTACTTTCCTCCCACTTACTTCTTTCGAGAGAAACTCTTTCTCTAGAAAGGATCCATTCTTGGCAACAAAGATCTTGCCTTCGGATCTGAGGTAGAAGGTATACCCAATAGTTTCTTTAGGGTATCCTATGAGGACGCATTTTTCCGACTTGGGTTCGAGCTTTTCAGCTTGAAGTTTCTTGACATAAGCATCGCATCCCCAAACTTTTAGAAACGACAGCTTAGGTTTCTTCCCAAACCATAATTCATACGGTGTTGTCTCAACGGATTTCGACGGAGCCCTATTTAAAGTGAATGTGGCAGTCTCTAAAGCATAGCCCCAAAAAGATAGCGGTAAATCGGTAAGAGACATCATAGATCGCACCATATCTAATAGAGTGCGATTACGACGTTCGGACACACCATTACACTAAGGTGTTCTAGGCGGCGTGAGTTGTGAAACTATTCCACATTTTCTTAAGTGTGTGCCAAAATCGTGACTCAAGTATTCTCCTCCACGATCTGATCGTAGAAACTTGATCTTTCTATCACGTTGATTTTCAACCTCACTCTAAAATTCCTTGAACTTTTCAAAGGTCTCAGACTTGTGTTTCATTAAGTAGATATACCCATATCTACTCAAGTCATCAGTGAGGGTGAGAACATAACGATAGCCACCGCGAGCCTCAACACTCATTGGACCGCACACATCGGTATGTATGATTTCCAATAAGTTGGTTGCTCGCTCCATTGTTCCTGAGAACGGAGTCTTGGTCATTTTACCCATGAGGCATGGTTCGCACGTGTCAAATGATTCATAATCAAGAGACTCTAAAAGTCCATCTGCAT
This sequence comes from Aegilops umbellulata, assembly GCA_032464435.1. Lineage (NCBI taxonomy): Eukaryota > Viridiplantae > Streptophyta > Magnoliopsida > Poales > Poaceae > Aegilops > Aegilops umbellulata. Next base: position 105,983,105 of record CP136054.1, read on the forward strand.
GGAGCTTCTTCATGCGTTTGACACCTATGTGACCAAGGCGGCAGTGCCACAAATATGTGGGACTATTGTTATCAACTTTAACTCTTTTGGTATTCACACTATGAATATGTGTTTCATCACGTACGAGATTCATCAAGAATAAACCATTAACCATCGGAGCATGACCATAAAACATATCTCTCATATAAATAGAACAACCATTATTCTCGGATTTAAATGAGTAGCCATCTCGAATTAAACGAGATCCAGACACAATGTTCATGCTCAAACTTGGCACTAAATAACAATTATTGAGGTTTAAAACTAATCCCGTAGGTAAATGTAGAGGTAGCGTGCCGACGGCGATCACATCGACCTTGGAACCATTCCCGATGCGCATCGTCACCTCGTCCTTCGCCAGTCTCTGTTTATTCCGCAGCTCCTGCTTTGAGTTACAAATGTGAGCAACTGCACCGGTATCAAATACCCAAGAGCTACTACGAGTACTGGTAAGGTACACATCAATTACATGTATATCACATATACCTTTTGTTTTGCCGGCCTTCTTGTCCGCTAAGTATTTGGGGCAGTTCCACTTCGAGTGACCACTTCCCTTGCAATAAAAGCACTCAGTCTCGGGCTTGGGTCCATTCTTTGGCTTCTTCCCGGCAACTTGCTTACCGGGCGCGGCAACTTCCTTGCCGTCCTTCTTGAAGTTCTTTTTACCCTTGCCCTTCTTGAACTTAGTGGTTTTATTCACCATCAACACTTGATGCTCCTTCTTGATTTCTACCTCTGCTGATTTCAGCATAGCATATACCTCAGGAATGGTCTTTACCATCCCCTGCATATTGTAGTTCATCACAAAGGTCTTGTAGCTAGGTGGAAGCGACTGGAGGATTCTGTCAATGACCGCTTCATCCGGGAGATTAACTTCCAGTTGAGTCAAGCGGTTGTGCAACCCAGACATCTTGAGTATGTGTTCACTGACAGCGCTATTTTCCTCCATCTTACAGCTAAAGAATTTGTCGGAGACTTCATATCTCTCGACCCGGGCATGAGCTTGGAAAACCATTTTCAGCTCTTCGAACATCTCATATGCTCCATGTCTCTCAAAACGCTTTTGGAGCCCCGGCTCTAAGCTGTAAAGCATGCCGCACTGAACGAGGGAGTAATCATCGGAACGTGACTGCCAAGCGTTCATAACGTCTTGTTCTGCAGGGAGAACAGGTGCGTCACCCAGCGGTGCTCGTAGGACATAATCTTTCTTGGCAGCTATGAGGATGATCCTCAGGTTCCGGACCCAGTCCGTATAGTTGCTGCCATCGTCTTTCAGCTTGGTTTTCTCTAGGAACATGTTGAAGTTGAGGACTACGTTGGCCATTTGATCTACAAGACATATTGTAAATATTTTAGACTATGTTCATGATAATAAAGTTCATTTAATCAAATTATTTAATGAACTCCCACTTAGATAGACATCCCTCTTCTAGTCATCTAAGTATTACATGATCCAAGTCAACTAGGCCGTGTCCGATCATCACGTGAGACGGACTAGTCAACATTGGTGAACATCTTCATGTTGATCGTATCTTCTATACGACTCATGCTCGACCTTTCGGTCTTCTGTGTTCCGAGGCCATGTTTGTACATGCTAGGCTCGTCAAGTCAACCTAAGTGTTTGCATGTGTAAATCTGTCTTACACCCGTTGTATGTGAACGTTAGAATCTATCACACCCGATCATCACGTGGTGCTTCGAAACAACGAACTGTCACAACGGTGCACAGTTAGGGGGAACACTTCTTGAAATTATTATGAGGGATCATCTTATTTACTACCGTCGATCTAAGTAAACAAGATGCAAAACATGATAAACATCACATGCAATCAAATAATAAACGTGACATGATATGGCCAATATCACATAGCTCCTTTGATCTCTATCTTGGGGCTCCATGATCATCTTGTCACCGGCTTGACACCATGATCTCCATCATCATGATCTCCATCATCGTGTCTCCATGCAGTTGCTCGCCAACTATTACTTCTACTACTATGGCTAACGCGTTTAGCAATAAAGTAAAGTAATTTACATGGCGTTTCTTAATGACACGCAGGTCATACAAAAAACAAAGACAACTCCTATGGCTCCTGCCGGTTGTCATACTCATCGACATGCAAGTCGTGATTCCTATTACAATAGCATGAACATCTCATACATCACATATAGATCATTCATCATTCATCACAACTTTGGCCATATCATATCACAAAGCACTTGCTGCAAAAACAAGTTAGACGTCCTCTAATTGTTGTTGCAAGTTTTACGTGGCTGAATTAGGGTTCTAGCAAGAACGTTTTCTTACCAACGTGAAAGCCACAACGTGATTTGTCAACTTCTATTTACCCTTCATAAGGACCCTTTTCATCGAATCCGCTCCAACTAAAGTGGGAGAGACAGCCACCCGCCAGCCACCTTATGCAACTAGTGCATGTTAGTCGGTGGAACCGGTCTCACGTAAGAGTACGTGTAAGGTTGGTCCGGGCCGCTTCATCCCATAATACCGCTGAAGCAAGATAAGACTAGTAGCGGCAAGAAAGTTGACAACATCTACGCCCACAACAAATTGTGTTCTACTCGTGCAATAAAGAACTACGCATAGACCTAGCTCATGATGCCACTGTTGGGGAACGCTGCAGAAAATTAAAATTTTTCCTACGGTTTCACCAAGATCCATCTATGAGTTCATCTAAGCAACGAGTCATGGGAGAGAGATTGCATCTACATACCACTTTGTAGATCGCGAGCGGAAGCGTTCAACGAACGGGGATGAGGTAGTCGTACACGACGTGATCCAAATCACCGGAGATCCTAGCACCGAAAGGACGGCACCTCCGCGTTCAACACACGTACGGTCAGCGTAACGTCTCCTTCTTATTGATCCAGCAAGGCAAAGGAGAGGTTGGGGAAGATGGCTCCAGCAGCAGCACGACGGCGTGGTGATGGTGGAGCTGCAGTACTCCGGCAGGGCTTCGTCGAGCTCTACGGAGGAGGAGGAGATGTTGGAGAGGGAGAGGGAGGCGCCAGGAGCAAGGGTGCGGCTGCCCCCCTCCCCTCCCCCCTTTATATAGCCCCCTAGGGGGGGCGCCGGCCCTAGGAGATGCAATCTCCTAGGAGGGCGGCGGCCAAGGGGTGGGGCTTGCGCCCCAAGCAAGGGGGCGCCCCCCCCTTTAGGGTTTCCCCCACCCTAGGCGCGCATGGGCCCTGGGGAAGTGGCGCCCCAGCCCACTTTGGGCTGGATCCTTTCCCACTTCAGCCCATGGGGCCCTCCGGGATAGGTGGCCCCACCCGGTGAACCCCCCGGGACCCTCCAGTGGTCCCGGTACAATACCGATAACCCCGAAACTTGTCCCGATGGCCAAAACAGCACTTCCTATATATAATTCTTTACCTCCGGACCATTCCAAAACTCCTCGTGACGTCCGGGATCTCATCCGGGACTCCGAACAACATTCGGGTTACTGCATATACATATCTTCACAACCCTAGCGTCACCGAACCTTAAGTGTGTAGACCCTACGGGTTCGGGAGACATGCAGACATGACCGAGACGGCTCTCGGGCAATAACCAACAGCGGGATCTGGATACCCATGTTGGCTCCCACATGCTCCCCGATGATCTCATCGGATGAACCACTATGTCGAGGATTCAATTAATCCCGTATACGATTCCCTTTGTCAATCGGTATTTTACTTGCCCGAGATTCGATCGTCGGTATCCCAATACGTCGTTCAATCTCGTTACCGGCAAGTCACTTTTCTCGTACCGTAATGCATGATCCCGTGATCAAACACTCTGATCACAATGAGCTCATTATGATGATGCATTACCGAGAGGGCCCGGTGATACCTCTCCGTCAAGCGGAGTGACAAATCCCAGTCTCGATCCGTGTCAACCCAATAGACACTTTCAGAGATACCCGTAGTATACCTTTATAGTCACCCAGTTACGTTGTGACGTTTGGCACACCCAAAGCACTCCTACGGTATCCGGGAGTTACACGATCTCATGGTCTAAGGAAAGGATACTTGACATTGGAAAACTCTAGCAAACGAACTATGCGATCTTATGCTATGTTTAGGATTGGGTCTTGTCCATCACATCATTCTCCTAATGATGTGATCTCGTTATCATCGACATCCAATGCCCATAGTCAGGAAACCATGACTATCTATTGATCAACGAGCTAGTCAACTAGAGGCTTACTAGGGACACGTTGTTGTCTGTTATTCACACATGTATTACGATTTCCGTATAACACAATTATAACACGAATAAAGACAATTATCATGAACAAGGAAATATAATAATAATGCTTTTCTTATTGCCTCTAGGGCATATTTCCAACAGTATGGACGGCCGGGGGTTGCACGGTGAGGAGGCGACCGGAGAATAGCGGCGGCGCCGGCAGCGGGGCGGGGCGGTGAGAGAGGGTGAAGCGTTGGGAGCGGAGGGACTGCTAGTGCCCCCGACAGGCGGGCCACGGGGGGGGGGGGGGTGGGGTGGGGACAAGGGCGTGCGTCGAGGACGTCTGCGCGCGTCCATTTCACCTCAAACCAAGCGCAAGTTTGGGCCGGGGATGAGTCAAAAACGAACGGAATCCGGACATTTGTTCGTTTGAGGTCGCGCGTTGGGCTGCACTATTCGTCCGTTTTACCCCAAACAGACGCACCCGGACAAGATAGGGTCGTGCGGTGGAGTTGGCCTTAGAGCAACTCCAATGGGGCGACCCATTTCGTCCGCCCATGTCCATTTGGGTCTGCGCGGACAAAAATGACGGCCCAACGCAAAGACCCATTTCCATTTTGCGTCCACTGTGTGTCCGCACGAACCCATTTCCGTCCCAAATTTGAGCGGACACAAAGCGGGCATTTTCTTCGTCGCTCTCGTCCGTCTGCGTCCGGGACTGGCCCGCTTGTCACCTGCCCATCCCCCCCCTCTCTCTCTCCATATTTTATGAGCTGGCCCACTTCCCACCGCTCGAGGCGCACTCTGCCCCTGCTCCGCACCGCTCGCCGCCCATGCTCCGCCCCGCTCGCCACTCTCGGGGTCCCCAGCTTCGCGCCGCTCACCGCCGAGCTTTGGCGCCTGTGCTCCGCGCCGCTCGCCGCCGAGCTTGGGCGCCTGTGCTCCACCCCGCTCGAGCGCCCCTGCCCCGCACCGCTCGACGCTCTCGGGGTCCCCACGTCACGAGCCTCCTCCTCCCCGTGCAACGGTGGCCGGCGCGCGCCCTCCTCCGTCCGCTGCGACGCCTCTCCCCCGGCAGCGTCCGCTGTTCGCATCCGCCGTAGATCTCGAGCTCCCGACCGTAGTTCGCCGTAGTTCACATCCGTCGTAGTTCACATCCGCTGGGACACGCGCGTGGGCAGGTGATGCGAGCTACGCGCAGGCGGGCGGTGGCAGGACGCGGGCGCGAAGGCGGGCGCGACATGAGCAGTAGGACGCGAACGCGTTGGCTATGACAGGAATGGGGCGAGGCGGGCACGAAGGCGGGCGCGGCAGGACGCGGACGCGTTGGCTGCGGCAGAAGCGGCAGGACGGGGGCGCGGCAGGACGCGGGCATGACGGCAGGCGTGGCAGACGCGGGCACGGCTGTCGCAGCGGGAAACGGGCGCGGCGGCCGCGGCCTGACGCGGCAGTGAGTGGGTGCGGCGGCTGGACACGAGCGCGGGCGCGATGGCGAGAGGCCATGACAACGCCTGGCCTGGCCTCGCCGTGCCGCGCCATGCTCGTGGCGCTCGCCGTGCCTCCCAGCTGTGGGGTTCGAGCTCGCCCGTCGGCCTCCCACGCGCGCGGCGACCTCCCCTGCCCTGCTTGCTACGTGTTTGAGGAAATGCCAACACGGACATGCATAAAATGCGTTTTGCTCCCCGTTGGGCGCGCCTTCCGACTCAAACGAAAAAGCGGACACGGACAGGCGGACGGGCGACCCAAACGGACAAAAAGCGGACAAAAGCGACGTCCGTTTGGGTCGCCCCGTTGGAGTTGCTCTTAGGGCGTGTTTGGTTGCCCACATGGAGGCCAACCAGGCCCGCGCGGAAAGGAAGAGGCCCATTTGATTGCCTGATTTTATTGTTGGGCCTGCATCTCACGCTTCTCAAAGCAGCCCAGAGCCCGGCTCGCTGGAAACACTTTGATTGACAGTTTCTCGCGAGCCAGGCTGAGTGCGGCGCGAGGTCGCACGCGGGGGGGGGGGGGGGGGGGGGGGGGGGGTGCGACGCGAGGGCGAGGGGGATGGCGGGAGATGGGGAATCTGGCGCGCCATCCCGGTGCCAAATCTAGCCTCACCCCCCTTTCTACTCGCTCACCCATAGCCACTTCCCCTTTCTACTCGCTCACCCCTTTCCTCCCTACTGCCTCACCACCGGCGGAGGCGTTTGCGGCTAATCTGGCAATCTCCTTGCTATTGGCCACCGTAAGGTCGACCTTGTCTGTGCCATGGCTCCCCTACGCCGTCCTCGCCTCTGATGCCGGTAAGCACCCCCTCCCCCCTTTGTTAGGTCGGTGGTTAGTCCGTTAGGCAAGGTGTAGGATCGATTTCCCACTGAACGAACCGTCAATGTCGACTAGGTTATGGACGCACGGATGAGGTTGATAATTCAGGCAACAACACTGATAAGTGTGGTTCAGGCATGGGTCATGTTCATGCACCAGAGAGTCGTTCGTCATGTTGGGAGACCTTTGATCCGCTATGGTCCAATGTTTATCCGGGAACAGGAGAGGATCCATAATCTGAACTACATCTACAACTGCAATGATGTCGAGGCTCTGTGGATGCTTTGAATGAAAAGAGCACCATTTTCCAGGCTTGTCGCGACCTTTAGGAGCAGGGGGCTGCTACAAGATAACATCAACACCAGTGTGGAAGAGCAAGTGGCCATGTTCCTCCATGTTGTTGGCCATAACCAGAGGTTCAGGGTCATTCACAACACGTTCAGGAGATCAATGGAGACCATCTCTAGGTACTTCAAGCAGGTGCCTTTTGCTAGTAGGGAGCTTAGAGGAGAGATGATCAGGAGACCATCTGGCCAGACTCCACCCAAGATTCGCGGAAGCCCAAGATGGTATCCATACTTCAAGGTGAGCATTGACAATATACACTTGTCATGGCTTGGTATGCTTGTATTGTTCAAGTTGAGCACTAACACAAGCTTGTGATGCCATTTTCAGGATTGCATTGGGGCAATAGATGGTACTCATGTCACTGCCAAAGTTCCTAGGTCACAGTCTGCAACATACAAGGGGAGGAAGCACTACACAAGCCAGAATGTTCTTGCTGCTGTTGACTTTGATATGAAGTTCACATATGTGCTGGCTGGCTGGGAGGGGCCAGCGCATGATGCTAACATTCTCAGTGACAACATGATTTGACCTGATGGGATCAACATCCGACGGCAACTTCTACCTTGGAGATACTGGCTATGCATGTCGGCCAGGTATTCTTCCACCCTTCAGGAAAACCAGGTATCATCTCAACGAGTTCTCTGGTAGGAACTATCCTAGGACTGCACAAGAGCTGTTTAATCCAGACACTCCAGCCTTAGAGTAACTATTGAGAGGACATTTAGAGCTCTGAAGAATAGGTTTAAATCCTGGATCAGAAGCCATTCCACCCATACTCCAGTCAGGTTAAGCTTGTTCTTACTTGTTGCATTCTGCATAACTGGATCCTCCAGTGGGGCTTTGATGAACACATGCCTGAGGAGGAAGAGGTTGAGCTTGACGATGTTGTTAGCTCCGGCCATGGTGTGGAGGCATTTGACAATGACGCTTGAAAGAACAAAAGGTTGGAGTGGGCAGAGGTAATGTGGCTTAATAGAGGTCAGTGCAGGATTTGAGAAGAGGAAGAAGATGAAGAAGAAGAAGAAGCAGCAGCAGCAGAAGCAGAAGTAGAAGAAGAGGAAGATGAAGAGCAAGATCTGGTAGCAGCAACATCGATGAACTATCCCCTATTTAGCCAATGGCTCTTAATAATTTGTTCTGTCATTTGTTAGTAGTTAGGATGAACTGTCATTTGTTTAACTAGTTGGCACTACATGTTCAGATTGTGTGTGGTAAGCTCACCACCAGTTAGAAGTGGTGACAAAACCTTATGCAGGTTGCAACCAAACACCATGTCATATGTGCGCCTAATGCAATGCGGGCAACCAAACGCCGGGTCAAAAATAGCTCTCTCATGCAACTAAGGTACATGCAGACAACCAAACTATGTGCATCTGGGGTCTTTTTGCCTGCATCCCCTCAAACCGGCTCACTAGAGCCAGGCTCGCCGGGCCAGACTCGATTGGCAATGTAACCAAACACGCCCTTAGGCCCTGTTTGTTTGGGCTTTTGTTTCTGCTTTTGCAACTTTTTTATTTTAGCCAAAAAACCATAAAAGTTCCTAAATATGTGCTTTTGGAGCTTTTATGGCTTTTAAAGCCAAATATTGTTATATTGATTCATGAAAAGCTATCAAAGCTCCAAAAGAAGCTATCTGGAAGTTTTTATGGCTTTTTGATCAAAATGAAAAAAATTGCAAAAGCAGAAGCAAAAGCCCAAACAAACAGGGCTTATAAATGTACAAAACAATGTCCTGGGAAACCACAAACAGTATTGTCAGCCCTCTCTAATTCATAGGATTTTTGAAACACAAAACCATAAAAAAAGATGTAGTGTGAAAGTCTTCTTGTGCACATGAGCACATATGCGCCAGCTATGAACAGTAAATTCAAAAAAATTACTTCCTCTATAAACTAATATAATATCTTTTAGATCACTACTTTAGTGATACAAACAATCTTATATTAGTTTATAGAGGGAGTAGTAAACAATGTAAAAAATGATTTTTAGGCAAACATTGTTGAATGTTTCAGGTGTGTGCAAGGTTTCATCATGGAATGGCATTCATGGAAGTCGTGGCGAAAACAAAAACAAAAACAGTTCTCCAAAATGCTTTAAAAAATAGCTTTTCTAGAAAATTGTTTTTTGCCACAACTTTCAAGAATGTCATTGCATCATCAAACTTTGTGAGCACTCAAATAATTCAACAATGTTTGTAAAAAAAGAAGATCATTTTTTTAATTTTAATCATTTTTACAAAATTGTTGTTCATCCGGGTCCATTTGTGCTCGGGATCAGACATCCCACATCCGATTTAGTGGCTATGCTCTCTCAAATCCATTCCTACAGTATTAGGTATCCATTGAATTTTGTATTAGAAATTATTTGACGCCATAGGACAAACAAAGAAAATGTAAAGAAGTCTGAGCGGATGGAAATGTTCCTCCTAAATAGAGCTCACATCAATTCTTAGAAAATTTTCTAGGAATTATAATCTTATAAATCAAATAGCCTATGTACAAAAATCCCGATCCTCCAAAAATCAATGAATCCAGGGAGCATCTATATTTGTTGTCTCATATATGATATATTTTTCATAGTCGATTATTTGTACTGAAAATATTTGCAAATGGTGTTGCATCATTATATTTTGCGGTCAATAATCTAGCGTTAGCTTCCGGACTTTTGCTTGCAAATCAATTCAATTTTTATGTGTTTATTCATGGCTGTATTAGGGTTGCCTATTTGAAGCTCTTATAATTTAATTTATAGGTTTTTAGTTAATCCAAGATTCAAGCGTACGAACTTCCATACTATCAGGAGGGCACAAGTAAAGGCACTTTGGTTTGAATTCCAAGACATAAAACCGAGGTCCCCAAACAATCCACTAAAGCAACTCAACTCCACTGTTTTCGGAACCACCGATACGACCATGTACTACTGAGCCTTCAAGCTGTGAGTTATGCTATAGTGCAAACCAAGTTTCCACAACCTGGAAACTTCCAATCATTTTTGTGTAAAGGAGATGTAAATATGTTTGAGTGGGTAATAAATTTTCCTCTAAATAGAGTCCAAGGCAGTTCTTATGATTTTTTCCCTAAGGATTCCAATCTTACGAATCAAATAGCCCATGTAAGAAAAATAGTCCTAAGGACCCAGATCCACCAAAAATCTATAAATTCACTTGAATCCAAGGACATTTATGTTTGTTGTCGCGCACTATGATATTTGTTCTTAGAACATTTCTTGCACTGGAAAGCATTTGCATATTGTTTTTTGCCTCATTGCATTGTGTGATCTATAATCTATTTGCTAGCTTCGATGTACAAGCTTCGGTAAGTTGTTTATGTTACTATAAAGAAAAGGGTTCAAAACTAAAATATTTCTTTGTTTTTAAATATTTATTTGGTTGTCTATTTTGTGCCTCTTTTCTTAACTTTAAAAATCACAATAAGATTATCTTTGTTTCTTTTTTGCTTTCTTATTGCATTCTTTAAGGAAAATTTGAAACAAAAAGTATTTCATGTTGTGTTTCATGAGTGTTTATCTTCTCTTGTTTGATAAAACATTTGAAGGAAAATACTAAGAATATTTCTCTTTATTCATTCTTATGGTTTTATTTGATTATTACTTTGGTTTTCACTTGCCCCTTCTGTTGTTTTTACTGCTTCTCTTATTATTTCTTTCTTCTTTGCATTTAAGTCACATGGTTTCTTGTAAAATCACAAAAGGATTCCTTTGTTCATGTCTTATTGAGTCTTGGTGTTTCAACAAGAGAAAGCGACAAAGAGATTTCTGGGTGGGACTTATTGTTTTATCTTTTGAACTAATGAAAACCCAAAAATATTTCTACTGTCTTTTCATTTGTATAATTTGGTCGCAGATTCAGCTTCAGTCCATGACGACACTTGCACTTTATTATATATTATCATTTATATTATTCAATTGTGCAAGTGACAAATCAAAAATGACGATTGCTTGACGAAGTGACCGTGGCAAAGAAAGCTGCTACGATCATCTTTTTTTTGTTTGTGTACATATGTCTATTGACATGCTCTCTTTATAGCATCTTGTGTTTGTAATATTGTGCATAATATAATCTTGGTGATTCATGCTTTCTCGTGCTAAGTCTTAATCATCTAGGAGTACCTGATGTGCTATCTTGGATACGGACATGCATTATACTAGATCATAATTTGGTATGTTAGTATGGTATCTTCTTTTGAAGTAGTCAAGTGGGACTTGACTTGCCAGATGTTTACACATGTTTTTATAATTCCAATTCATCCTCAAAGGTATTATAACTTTAGAGTGTTAGTATCCTACTTATATTCAAAATGCATGTTTATGACCATTATGCTTTGTAGTTGGTCACTTCCTAGTCTATTGCTAGCCTCCATCTACACTAAGCATGATTTCTGCTTGTGCATCCAATGTCCTCGAGCCAAGTTTGCCATAAGAGTCCATTATATCTTCCTATCATGAATAAAAGTCATTCCAAGTAAGTTTTCATTGTCACACCAAATCATCCTTTTGTTTCCTAAGTTTTTGAAGTGGGGGAAGTGTGGTTTTCCTCTATCTCTATAATGGCTGCCCATGGAAACAAATGGGGAAAAAGAAAATATCGTACAAAGAAACTCCAAAATTAAAGAAAGAAAAGTTGTTTGGGGCTATTAAAAAGAGAATGGTAAAGTTACCCTTCTAACTCGTCCAAACTGAAAAACAATTCCTAAAACCTTGGTATCATAAGTCTGCCAGTTTTTTTTAAATAAGTGCATTTCAATCCTTACTTCCCTGTGCAATGGTCCTATACTTTTACTTTTTATGTTGTGTCATCACTTTCCTCGAGCACCGACTATTGAGAGCATAATTACCATTCTTTGTTTTTTTGAAAAATTCTAAACTTTATTCATTTGATATCACCATTACATTGTTTATGAGGATCGATACAATTTCAATAAAAGGCTCTCGAACCAATAAAAAATCAAAGAAAATTTAGTCATTCTAGCAAGTTCGTGAGCAACTTTATTTGCTTCTCTATTATAATGCTCAAATCTAGAAATAGTAAAATCATAGGCAGAATAAAAATAATCATCAAAAACCGCCGCGACCGTCCCCGCTGATCGTGCTCCTTCCTTCATGGTATCAATCACCTCCATGTTGTTTGAATTAATGCCTAGCTGCATCCCATCCTTTGCACTAATGATAGACCAAATTTAGGGCCCAAGCTTTCGCCGTCAATACATCTGCGCACCAATCTATCTTTCCATTCCCCCCAGCAATGAATCTTCCTTTATCATCCCTTAGGACCGCCCCAGTTATATCCCTAAGCAGGTCATGATCAAAAGAAGCGTCAACGTTGAGTTTAACAAAACCCACCAGAGGACATGACCAACCCTCTTTTTTCATGGAAACCTTAGGAGAGCTTGCGGTAACAAAGTTTTTCGTAAGAGCACAAATCCCCATAGAGATCTGTTGTGCACTCTGAGTTGTCTTGTTGTGAACCAATTTACGCCTTTCCTAGCAGAGATACCAGGCTCAGATTGCAATCATTTCACGCACATTCTGGTTACCCATAATATGCGATTCCTGTTCTGGCATAAGAAGTAAGTATTCCAACACGGCCTCACCGTCATGATCTACTTCACAAGCTTTAACAATAATATCATCAATTTCCAGTCTTCTCCAAACTTCCCTTGCTTTGTGACATAGAAATAACATATGCTTTGTATCTTCTAGACCAGATGAGCAAGAAGGGCACTTGGGAGAGACCTTCATATGTCTATTAAAAAGCATCACAGGACACAGGAGCGTGTCATGCGGCATGCACCAGATAAAGAAGTTCACCTTAGTCGGACAGGATAGTTTCCAGATCTTACCCTAAGTTGGATTAACTATATATGGTTCGTCCCATCCCATTGGTATGAAGCAATTTGATTCCAAGTTGCTTTTCCCACTCCAAAAAATAGGCGGACTGAACTAAAAACATGCCATTTTTTGTGAAACTCCAGGCTACAAAGTCAGGCATATCATGTTGCGAGATCGGGACTGCGAGAACTCGTTGTACATCAATTGGCCAGAGGGTTTGTCTAATTAGTTCCTCGTCCCAAATATTTGAAACATGATCAATCAAATCTGATACCTTAGATAACAACTGACCCCCTCTGGGAGTAATGATTTTTCTATCCGCACAATTTGGGATCCAAGTAATTATCATTCTTAAATGGTAAATGGCTCATGCTTAAAAAATCCATAGTCAGTCAAATGGAACTTGATGCAATAATGTGACACGCAAAGTTTCTATTAAATATATATTGAAATAAATCAAAGGAGAAATGATTTCATTTCTAATTTAAGGGCACTCCCACGCAAACTTATGGCTCTTTTTTCTTCTTCTTGCTTGACAGCCGGATCACATTTGATGATAAAACTTATCATTTCTTATGCCAATGATGTTGCATCTAATTTAAAGGCAGTCCCGCCCAAACTTTGGCTATGTTTTTTAATTTCTTGCTTGACACTCGGACCTACATTTCATGATAAATCCTCATTTTAATTCTATATTCAGGTTATTGCAGCTCAGAGGAAGAGATTGTGGGCTTAAGAGAGAATTTCTCAAATACATTTTCATTTCTTAACAGTAGAACAATTAATTTTGATGAACCAAGTTTGATCTGACAAGGTCTTTTTTACTAAAATTACTAAACTAAAAAACCCCTAATGTAACCGTTATGTTAATCTATTATCCTTGGTATTAGTAGACAAAGGTTGCTACGAGTCCACATTTGGGACAGTAAACATAATATGACCTCACACGGAGGATCCAACTTCTTTACCACTTCACCTGTTGAAACGTCTCAAATGTATATACTTTTTCAAACAATTTTGCTATTGTTTTGGCCTCTAATTGCATGATTTGAATGAAACTAATCCAGATTGACGTTGTTTTCAGCAAAATTGCTATGGTGTTATTTTTGTGCAGAAATAAAAATGATCCAAATAGAATGGGGATTTTTAAGGAATTTTTATGGGACCAACGGACCAAAGATTGACCAGAGGGGGCCACGAGGGTGCCACATGGCCTGATGGCGCGGGTCCCCCTGGCCATGCTAGGTGGCCGCATGGGCCCCCCGGGCACCACTTTTTGACGATTCCTTAGCCTATAAATCGCATATATCCCAGAAAAATCACAAAAATTCATCGACGTGTTTTAGCACTGGTTGCAACTGCCAATGATCAGTGTAATGATCCGATCAATGCCAATGATGTGATCACTCTTTGTTACTAACACACGTCCTCTTACCTGACAAGATCATGAAGACGGAGTGGGACGCAGCCGATGACGGAGCACATGTGATGGCTTGCGTCGAGGACACCAAGAACCTAATCCAGACAAACCGGTGGCTCAAGAGGATGCACTTGTCGGGCATATCGTTGCCATGAGCTAGCCGCCGGGCGTTGGACACATGCCAAGGATCAGCCACGAGGAGGGGTGATACGTCTCCAACGTATCTATAATTTATGAAGTATTCATGCCATGTTTACAATAATTTTATATGATTTTGGTATGATTGATTAGAACTAACCCGGACTGACGCTATTTTCAGCAGAACTACCGTGGTGTTGTTTTTGAGCAGAAATAAAAGTTCTCGGAATGGGCTGAAAATCAACGGAGTTTTTTTCTGGAAAATATGAAAAATACTGGAACAAAAATCCATCGGAGGGGAGTCCCGTGGGCCCCCACAGGGTGGGGGGCGCGCCCATCCCCCTGGGGCGCGCCCCCTGCCTCGTGGACTCCCCGAGGGTCCCCCTGACGTGAAATCAATGCCAACTTCTCCTATAAATACAGAAACCTTCGGGAAATAACCTAGATCGGAAGTTACACCTCCGCGAGCCTCTGTAGCCACGAGAAATCAATCTAGGCCCTCTCCGGCACCCTGTCGGAGGGGGCCATCATCACCGGAGTCCATGGAGGAGGATCTCGCAGGGGCCATCATCGCCATGAAGGCCAAGGACCAGAGGGAGAACCTCTCCCCATCCAGGGGGGAGGCCATGGAGGAAGAAGCACAAGGGGGAGAACCTCTCCTCCTCTCTTTCGGTGGCGCCGAAGTGCCATCGGGAGGGGAATCATCGCCGCGGTGATCGTCTTCATCAACATCACCATCATCATCACCATCCTCATCTCTTTTACGCGGTCCACTCTCTCGCACCCCGCTGTAATCCCTACTTGAACATCGTGCTTTATGCCACATATTATGATCCAATGATGTGTTGCCATCCTATGATGTTTTGAGTAGATATCCTTTGTCTTTGGGTTGATTGACGATCTAGATTGGTATGAGTTGTATGTTTTACTTTGGTGTTGTCCTATGGTGCCCTCCGTGTCGCGCAAGCGTGAGGGATTCCCGCTGTAGGGTGTTGCAATTGTTGGAAATATGCTCTGGAGGCAATAATAAAATGGTTATTATTGTATTTCCTTGTTCATGATAATTGTCTATTGTTCATGCTATAATTGTATTGACTAGAAACCGTAATACATGTGTGAATACATAGACCACAACATGTCCCTAGTGACCTCTAGTTGACTAGCTCGTTGATCAATAGATGGTTATGGTTTCCTAACCATGGACATTGGATGTCATTGATAACGGGATCACATCATTAGGAGAATGATGTGATGGACAAGACCCAAACCTAAGCATATCACAAAGATCCTGTAGTTCGTTTGCTAAAGCTTTTCTAATGTCAAGTATCATTTCCTTAGACCATGAGATTGTGCAACTCCCGGATACCGTAGGAATGCTTTGGGTGTGCCAAACGTCACAACGTAACTAGGTGGCTATAAAGGTGCACTACAGGTATCTCTGAAAGTGTCTGTTGGGTTGGCACGAATCGAGACTGGGATTTGTCACTCCGTATGACGGAGAGGTATCTCTGGGCCCACTCGGTAATGCATCATCATAATGAGCTCAATGTGACTAATGAGTTAGCCACGGGATCATGTGTTACAGAACGAGTAAAGAGACTTGCCGGTAACGAGATTGAACGAGGTATTGGGATACCGACGATCGAATCTCGGGCAAGTAATGTACCGATTGACAAAGGGAATTGTATACATGATTGTTTGAATCCCCGACATCATGGTTCATTCGATGAGATCATCGTGGAACATGTGGGAGCCAACATGGGTATCTAGATCCCGCTGTTGGTTATTGGCCAGAGAGCTGTCTCGGTCATGTCTGCATGATTCCCGAACCCGTAGGGTCTACAGACTTAAGGTTCAGTGACGCTAGAGTTGTTATGGGAATTAGTGTGCAGTTACCGAATGTTCTTCGGAGTCCCGGATGAGATCCAGACGTCACGAGGAGTTCCGGAATGATCCGGAGGTAAAGATTTATATATGGGAAGTCCTATTTTGGCCACCGGAAAATGTTCGGGATTTTTTGGTATTGTACCGGGAAGGTTCTAGAAGGTTCTGGAGTGGGGCCCACCTGCATGGGGGGACCCACACGAATGTGGGTAGTGGGGGCAAGGCCCCACACCCCTGGTCAAGGCGCACCAAGATCCCCCCTTAGAAGGAAAAAGATCATATCCCAAAGGGATAAGATCAAGATCCCTAAAAAGGGGGGATAACAATCGGTGGGGAAGGGAAATGATGGGATTTCTTTCCCCCACCTTTGCCAACGCCCCAATGGACTTGGAGGGCAAGAAACCAGCCCCCTCCACCCCTATATATAGTGGGGAGGCGCATGGGAGCCACACCCCTTCCCCTGCCGCAGCCCTCTCCCTCCCCAATACCTCCTCCTCCTCCGTAGTAGTGCTTGGCGAAGCCCTGCCGGAGAACTGCAAGCTCCACCACCACGCCGTCGTGCTGCCGGAGCTCTCCCTCTACTTCTCCTCTCCCCTTGCTGGATCAAGAAGGAGGAGACGTCCCCGGGTTGTACGTATGTTGAACCCGGAGGCGCCGTTGTTCGGCGCTTAGATCGGAATCAACCGCAATCTGAATCGCTACGAGTACGACTCCTTCATCCGCGTTCTTGTAACGCTTCCGCATCGCGATCTTCAAGGGTATGAAGATGCACTCCCCTCTCTCTCGTTGCTAGTCTCTCCATAGATTGATCTTGGTGATGCGTAGAATTTTTTTAATTTCTGCAGCGATCCCCAATAGTGGTGCAAGAGCTAGGTCTATGCGTAGTTTCTATGCACGAGTAGAACATAAGTTGTTGTGGGCGTCGATTTTGTCAATTTACTTGCCGTTACTAGTCTTATCTTGATTCGGCGGCATCGTGGGATGAAGCGGCCCAGACCGACCTTACACGTACGCTTACGTGAGACAGGTTCCACCGACTGACATGCACTAGTTGCATAAGGTGGCTAGCGGGTGTCTGTCTCTCCCACTTTAGTCGGATCAGATTCGATGAAAAGTGGGTCCTTCTGAAGGGTAAATAGCAATTGGCATATCACCGTTGTGGCTTTTGCGTAGGTAAGAAACGTTCTTGCTAGAAACCCATAGCAGCCACGTAAAACATGCAACAACAATTAGAGGACGTCTAACTTGTTTTTGCAGGGTATGCTATGTGATGTGATATGGCCAAAAGGATGTGATGAATTATATATATGTGATGTATGAGATTGATCATGTTCTTGTAATAGGAATCACGACTTGCATGTCGATGAGTATGACAATGGGCAGGAGCCATAGGAGTTGTCTTAATTTATTGTATGACCTGCGTATCAATGAAAAACGCCATGTAATTACTTTACTTTATTGCTAACCATTAGCCATAGTAGTAGAAGTAATAGTTGTCGAGACAACTTCATGAAGACACGATGATGGAGATCATGATGATGGAGATCATGGTGTCATGCCGGTGACGAAGGTGATCATGCCGTGCCTCGAAGATGGAGATCAAAAGGCGCAACATGATATTGGCCATATCATGTCACTTTATGATTTGCATGTGATGTTTGTCATATTTACATCTTATTTGCTTAGAACGACGGTAGCATAAATAAGATGATCCCTCGCAATAATTTCAAGAAAGTGTTCCCCCTAACTGTGCACCGTTGCGAAGGTTCGTTGTTTTGAAGCACCACATGATGATCGGGTGTGATAGATTCTAACGTTCGCATACAACGGGTGTAAGCCAGATTTACACATGCGAAACACTTAGGTTGACTTGACGAGCCTAGCATGTACAGACATGGCCACGGAAGACAGAAAGGTCAAACATGAGTCGTATAGTGGATACGATCAACATGAAGATGTTCACCGATGATGACTAGTCCATCTCACGTGATGATCAGACACGGCCTAGTTGACTCGGATCATGTATCACTTAGATGACTAGAGGAATGTCTATCTAAGTGGGAGTTCATTGAATAATTTGATTAGTTGAACTTAATTATCATGAACATAGTCAAAAGGTCTTTGCAAATTATGTCGTAGCTCACACTTTGGTTCTACTGTTTTAGATATGTTCCTAGAGAATTATTTAGTTGAGAGTTGACAGTAACTATTATGCGGACTGGGTCCGTGAACTGAGGATTGTCCTCATTGCTGCACAGAAGGGCTATGTCCTTAATGCACCGCTCAGTGTGTTGAACCTCGAGCATCGTCTGTAGATGTTGGGAAACATCTGACATACACGTTTTGATGACTACGTGATAGTTCAGTGCGTAATACTAACGGTTTAGAATTGTGGCACCAAAGACGTTTTTTGAAATGTCGCAGAACATATGAGATGTTCCAAAGACTGAAATTGGAATTTCAGACTAGTGCCACCGTCAAGAGGTATGAGACCTCTAACAAGTTTCTTAAGCCTGCAAACTAAGGGAGAAAAGCTCAATCGTTGAGCATGTGCTCAGATTGTCTGAGCACTACAATCGCTTGGATCGAGTGGGAGTTAATCTTCCAGATGAGATAGTGATGGTTCTCCATAGTCACTGCCACCAAGCTATTGGAGCTTCATGATGAACTATAACATATCAGGGATAGACATGATGATCCTTGAGCAACTCGCGATGTTTGACACCGCAAAAGTAGAAATCAAGAAGGAGCATCAATTGTTGATGGTTAAACCACTAGTTTCAAGAAGGGCAAGGGAAAGAAGGGATACTTCATGAAACGGAAAATCAGTTGTTGCTCTAGTGAAGAAACCCAAGGTTGAACCCAAACCCTAGACTAAGTGCTTCTATAATGAGGGGAACGGTCACTGAAGGAGAACTACCCTAGATACTCGGTAGATAAGAAGGCTAGCAAGGTCGACAGAAGTATATTGGATATACATTATAATGTGTACTTCACTAGTACT
This sequence comes from Aegilops umbellulata, assembly GCA_032464435.1. Lineage (NCBI taxonomy): Eukaryota > Viridiplantae > Streptophyta > Magnoliopsida > Poales > Poaceae > Aegilops > Aegilops umbellulata. The sequence continues at coordinate 106,002,284 of CP136054.1, forward strand.
CCTAGTAGCACCAGGGTATTAAAAATACCGGTTCAGTTACTAAGTGTTAGTAACTCGAAATAAAAGGCTACGGAATAAACGGAGACTAGCTAAGGGTGAGGTGACGATGTGTGTTGGAAATGTTTCCAAGGATGATATGATCACCATCGCACGCTCCCTCTACCTTCGGGATTAGTATTGAACCCAGATAAATGTTGTTTGCTTTGGTGTTTGCGTTGAGCATAGACATGATTGGATTATGTTTATCACAATACGGTTATTCATTTAAGGAGAATAATGGTTACTCTGTTTATTTGAATAATACCTTCAATGGTCTTGCACCTAAAATGAATGGTTTACTGAATCTCAATCATAGTGATACACATGTTCATGCCAAAAGATATAAGATAGTAATGATAGTACCACATACTTGTGGCACTGCCATTTGAGTCATATTGGTATAAAACGCATGAAGAAGCTCCATGTTGATGGATCTTTGGACTCACTCGTTTTTGAAAAGATTGAGACATGCAAACCATGTCTTTTGGTAGATATGCATGAAGAAACTCCATACAGATGGATCGTTTGGACTCACTTGATTTTGAATCACTTGAGACATACAAATCATACCACATGGACAAGATGACTGAAAGGCCTCGTTTTCAGTAAGATGGAACAAGAAAGCAACTTGTTGGAAGTAATACATTTTGATGTGTGCAGTCCAATGAGTGCTGAGGCATGCAATGGATATCGTTATGTTCTTACTTCACAGATGATTTGAGTAGATGCTGAGTATATTTACTTGATGAAACACAAGTTTGAATTATCGAAAGGTTCAAGTAATTTCAGAGTGAAGTTGAAGATCGTCGTGACAAGATGATAAAATGTCTATGATATGATCATATAGATGAATATCTGAGTTACGAGTTTGGCACACAATTAAGACATTGTGGAAATTGTTTTACAACTAAATACCGCCTGGAACACCATAGTGTGATGGTGTGTTCGAACATCATAACTGCACCCTATTGGATATGGTGCATACCATGATGTCTCTTATCGAATTACCACTATCGTTTATGGGTTAGGCATTAGAGACAGCCGCATTCACTTTAAATAGGGCAGCACGCAATTACGTTGAGACGACATCGTATGAACTATGGTTTAGAGAAAACTAAGTTGTCGTTTCTTAAAAGTTTGGGGCTGCGACGCTTATGTGAAAAAGTTTCAGGCTGATAAGCTTGAACCCAAAGCGGATAAATGCATCTTCATAGAATACCCAAAACAGTTGGGTATACCTCCTATTTCAGATCCGGAAGCAAAAGTGATTGTTTCTAGAAACGGGTCCTTTCTCGAGGAAAAGTTTCTCTCGAAAGAATTGAGTGGGAGGATGGTGGAGACTTGATGAGGTTATTGAACCGTCACTTCAACTAGTGTGTAGCAGGGCACAGGAAGTTGTTCCCGTGGCACCTACACCAACTGAAGTGGAAGCTTATGATAGTGATCATGAAACTTCGGATCAAGTCACTACCAAACCTCGTAGGTCGACAAGGATGCGTACTAATTCAGAGTGGTATGTAATCCTGTCTTGGAAGTCATGTTGCTAGACAACAATGAACCTACGAGCTATGGAGAAACGATGGTGGGCCCGGATTCCGACAAATGGCTCGAGGCCATAAACTCCGAGAGAGGATCCATGTATAAAACCAAAGTATAGACTTTGGAAGAACTACTTGATGGTCGTAAGGCTTTTGGGTGCAGATGGATTTTAAAAGGAAGACAGACAATGATGGTAAGTGTCACCATTAAGAAAGCTCGACTTGTCGTTAAGATGTTTCTCGACAAGTTCAAGGAGTTGACTATGATGAGACTTTCTCACTCGTAGCGATGTTAAGAGTCTGTTGGAATTATATTAGCAGTTACTGCATTATTTATGAAATCTTGCAGATAGGATGTCAAAACATTGTTTCCTCAACGATTTTCTTGAGGAAAGGTTGTATGTGATACAACCAGAAGGTTTTATCAATCCTGAAAGATGCTAACAACTATGCAAAGCTCCAGCAATCCTTCTAAGGACTGGAGTAAGCATCTCGGAGTTGGATTGTACGCTTTGATGAGATGATCAAAGATTTTGGGTTTATACAAAGTTTATGAGAAACTTGTATTTCCAAAGAAGTGAGTGGGAGCACTATAGAATTTTTGATGAGTATATGTTGTTAACATATTGTTGATCAGAAATGATGTAGAATTTCTGGAAAGCATACAGGGTTATTTGAAAAGTGTTTTTCAATGGAAAACCTGGATTAAACTACTTCAACATTGAGCATCAAGATCTATAAGGATAGATCAAAAACGCTTAATAGTACTTTCAAATGAATACATACCGTGACAAGATTTTGAAGGAGTTCAAAATAGATCAGCAAAGAAAGAGTTCTTGGCTGTGTTACAAGGTGTGACTATTGAGTAAAACTCAAGACCTGACCACGGCAGAAGAGAGAGAAAGGACGAAGGTCGTCCCCTATGCTTTAGACGTAGGCTCTATAGTATGCTATGCTGTGTATAGCACCTGAAGTGTGCCTTGCCATGAGTCAGTCAAGGGGTACAAGAGTGATCTAGGAATGGATCACATGACAGCGGTCGAACTTATCCTTAGTAACTAGTGGACTAAGGAATTTTCTCGATTATGGAGGTGGAAAAAGAGTTCGTCGTAAAGGGTTACGTCGATGCAAACTTTGACACTAATCCGGATGAATCTAAGTAGTAAACCGGATTCGTATAGTAGAACAGTTACTTGGAATAGCTCCAAATAGAGCGTGGTAGCTGCATCTAGGAGATGACATAGAGATTTGTAAAGTACACACGGATCTGAAAGATTCAGACCCGCTGACTAATAACCTCTCTCACAAGCGAGATATGATCAAACCCCATGGGTGTTGAATTCATTACAATCACATAGTGATGTGAACTAGATTATTGACTCTAGTGCAAGTGGGAGACTATTGGAAATATGCTCTAGAGGCAATAATAAAATGGTTATTATTGTATTTCCTTGTTCATGATAATTGTCTATTGTTCATGCTATAATTGTATTGACTGGAAACCGTAATACATGTGTGAATACATAGACCACAACATGTCCCTAGTGACCTCTAGTTGACTAGCTCATTGATCAATAGATGGTTATGGTTTCCTAACCATGGACATTGGATGTCATTGATAATGGGATCACATCATTAGGAGAATGATGTGATGGACAAGACCCAAACCTAAGCATAGCACAAAGATCGTGCAGTTCGTTTGCTAAAGCTTTTCTAATGTCAAGTATCATTTCCTTAGACCATGAGATTGTGCAACTCCCGGATACCGTAGGAATGCTTTGGGTGTGCAAAACGTCACAACGTAACTGGGTGGCTATAAAGGTGCACTACAGGTATCTCCGAAAGTGTCTGTTGGGTTGGCACGAATCGAGACTGGGATTTGTCACTCCGTATGATGGAGAGGTATCTCTGGGCCCACTCGGTAATGCATCATCATAATGAGCTCAATGTGACTAATGAGTTAGCCATGGGATCATGTGTTACAGAACGAGTAAAGAGACTTGCCGGTAACGAGATTGAACGAGGTATTGGGATACCGACGATCGAATCTCGGGCAAGTAACGTACCGATTGACAAGGGAGATTGTATACAGGATTGATTGAATCCCCGACATCGTGGTTCATCCAATGAGATCATCGTGGAACATGTGGGAGCCAACATGGGTATCCAGATCCCACTGTTGGTTATTGGCCAGAGAGCTGTCTCGGTCAAGTCTGCATGATTCCCGAACCCGTAGGGTCTACACACTTAAGGTTCGGTGACGCTAGAGTTGTTATGGGAATTAGTGTGTAGTTACCGAATGTTGTTTGGAGTCCTGGATGAGATCCGAACGTCACGAGGAGTTCCGGAATGGTCCGGAGGTAAATATTTATATATGGGAAGTCCTATTTTGGCCACTGGAAAATGTTCGGGATTTTTCGGTATTGTACCGGGAAGGTTCTAGAAGGTTCTGGAGTGGGGCCCACCTGCATGGGGGGACCCACATGAACGTGGGTAGTGGGGGCAAGGCCCCACACCCCTGGTCAAGGTGCACCAAGATCCCCCCTTAGAAGGAATAAGATCATATCCCGAAGGGATAAGATCAAGATCCCTAAAGAGGGGGGATAACAATCGGTGGGGAAGGGAAATGATGGGATTTCTTTCCCCCACCTTTGCCAACACCCCAATGGACTTGGAGGGCAAGAAACCAGCCCCCTCCACCCCTATATATAGTGGGGAGGCGCATGGAAGCCACACCCCTTCCCCTGGCGCAACCCTTTCCCTCCCGAATACCTCCTCCTCCGTAGTAGTGCTTGGCGAAGCCCTGCTGGAGAACTGCAAGCTCCACCACCACGCAGTCGTGTTGCCGGAGCTCTCCCTCAACTTCTCCTCTCCCCTTGCTGGATCAAGAAGGAGGAGCGTCCCTGGGTTGTACGTGTATTGAACGCGGAGGCGCCGTTGTTCGGCGCTTAGATCGGAATCAACCGCGATCTGAATCGCTGCGAGTACGACTCCTTCATCCACGTTCTTGTAACGCTTCCGCATCACGATCTTCAAGGGTATGAAGATGCACTCCCCTCTGTCTCGTTGCTAGTCTCTCCATAGATTGATCTTGGTGATGCGTAGATTTTTTTTAATTTCTGCAACGATCCCCAACAGCAATATGTCCATGGTTTGCTTATTGTCTGCGTTGCGTGAGTGACTGAAACAAAAACACGGATAAGCGGGACATGGCGTATGGGAATAAAGATGACTTGATACTTTAATGCTATGGTTGGATTTTACCTTAATGATCTTTAGTAGTTGCGGAAGCTTGCTAGAGTTCCAATCATAAGTGCATATGATCCAAGAAGAGAAAGTATGTTATATTATGCCTATCCCTCATATGGAATTACAATAGTGATTACCGGTCTTGTTAACGATTGCCTAGGACAATTCCGCACACCGATCCATCATTATTCCACACTCGCTATTTATAATATTTAGTAATATATTCTAACTTTATGATAACAACACCTACTTTTATGTTTTAGCTCTCCGATACCATGCAAAGTTATCCTCTTCTTACCCACAACGTAGTTTTATTTCTCGTTTCTAGTTTGAAGCAAACGTTCGGTGTACGTAGAGTCATATCAGTGGAAGATAGGGCTTGAGAGAATATTGATCTTACCTTTAGCTCCTTATGGGTTCGACACTCCATACTTATCACTTCCACCTTTGGAATTTGCTACGATGATTCCCTGCACTTGGGGATTATCAAGCTCTTTTCTGGCGCCGTTGCCGCGGAGCAATAGCGTGGGGTTGATATTCTTGTGTGTGCTTGTTTGCTTTCTTAACTAAGTAGATTTTGTTTTTCCTTTTTGTTTCTGTTTATTTGTGGGTGAAAACATACAAAAAAATTTAAAATAATGAAAATACAAAAAAATTTACTTACCTTTCATGCCTAAAGTTTTTTCAAAAAGAGAAGTGATTGGAAAGTTATGCATTGAAGAAGTGAGGGTCGACCTTGAGCACTTGTGTTTATGCTCACGGAAACAATGTAGAATTTTTCATGGAAGTTTATCTGTAAATAATTATCCCCTTGTGTATATCCATTGTATTATAAAAATAATGTGCTAAGCTTTGGTTTTAGGATGATTAGATTGCTTGTTTACTATGTCCAGAACAAAAACAGAAACTTTGGCTGTAGCGCGTGATTTTACGTTTTTTACTGGAAGGTCAAATGGGTATGAAGCGTTTGTCACATTACTTCTGTACAAAATTTTCAAATTTTCAAATTTATTTCACAATTTTTGGAGTTACAGAAGTTTACTAAACTTCCAGATTACTATAGACTGTCCTGTTTTTGACAGATTCTGTTTTTCGCGTGTTGTTTGCTTATTTTGATGAATCTATGGCTAGTATCGGGGGGTATGAACCATACATAAGTTGGAATACATTAGGTTTAACACCAATATAAATAAAGAATGAGTTCATTACAGTACCTTAAAGTGGTAGTTTGCTTTATTACACTAACGGATCTCATGAAGTTTTTGTTAAAGTTTTGTGTGGATGAAGTGATTCGAAGACCGAGGAGCTATAAATATGAGAAGAATAAAGAGAGGCAAGAGTTCATTCTTGAGTATGCCCAAGGCACCCCAAGTAAATATTTCAAAGGATACTCAATCATCTAAGCTTGGGGATGCCCCGGTTGGCATCCCATCTTTCTTCTTCAACAAATATCGGTATACCTCGGTTTTTGTTTTGTTCACATGTTTGTGTCCTTTGTGTTTTTTTCTTTAAGAACCATGTGTCGGATTCTGGGGTTCCGGCAGACCCTTAAGGTTCGAACTCTAGGGTGCACGCGGGGATCGTGCCCTCTACCTCTCCGTCTCGTAAGGATCTAACTACTGCAAGAACAACACAAGAGACACAAGGTTTATACTAGTTCGGGCCACCATTGTGGTGTAATACCCTACTCTAGTTTGTGGGGGTGGATTGCCTCTTGGGCTGATGAGGAAGAACAGTACCAGGGGGAACGGCCTCGCGAGGGCCTGTTCTTGGCTAGGGGATGAACTGCTAGGGGGAGTTTGATCGCCCTTCTTTCTCTCTCTCTAGATGCTGGATTCCCTCCTTCTACCCTGTGGGTGGCTAGTCCTATTTATAGGCAAATGCCCCGGGCCTCTTCCCAAATATTGAGCGGGAAGGGTGCCAACAATTGGCCAATTCGAAGGGGAACATCTGGTACACTTATCCTGACTAAAGTTGGTCTTCGCCTGCCAAAGGCCCTGTGGTGACGCCATCCTGGGCTCCATGGTGACCTCCTTCCCACCGTTGGACTGGTCTTGCTCTCGTTGCAACGAAAAGGATGCCTTTGCTTGATCCTCTCGCCTGCGCTTGCCCCCTTTGCACCAAAGAGGAAAGGGAGACGCTGCGCGGGCTGGCGCCCGCCTGGCACCCTTGGTCGCCATGGCTTGCGTCATGGGCACCTCGTGAGGTACCCGCCTTGATCTCTCTGCCTCCTCGCGAGCCAGCCTGAGGAGGCCGTGCTTGAGGAGGTGCCGTGTCGTCCGCCTCGCGAGGCTTGGCCCCTCGCGAGGGTCTTGAGCCTTGTGTTGATGCAGATGGGCCACACTGGGCATTCATTCGAGCCACGCCGCAGGCCGCAGGCAGGCAAGTCTGGGGACCCCCGTTACCAGAACGCCGACAGTAGCCCCCGGGCCCAAGGCGCGCACGGACTTGGCCGTGCCGAGAGGCGAAAGGGCAAGGGCGAAGCGCCGCGGGCCCTAACAGCCTGCGGCCTTGGGCGCCGCGTGGCGGTTTGACAGGACGTGGGCGTCTCCACTTCCCCACGACGCCTCGGCAACTGCGTGACTTGACTAGTCCCTGTATGCATAGATACGGATCATTATTACCTGCGATCGTGGTGCCTGATGGTTGGCCTCTTCCGGCTATAAGTGCGAGGCCGCACAAGCTCTGCCAGTCCATCCCTTCCTGCTTCTCTTCTTCTTCCTCTCCTTCGCCGCCGCCGCTCGCATGGCTCCGAAGAGGTTCTCAGCCGCAGAGAAGGGGAAGGCTAGTCGGGCGGGGCCCGAATCCCCTCCGGCCAAGCGCGGCCGGGGTCGTCCCCGCAAGCATCCCGTGGTCCCCGCTGTGGCTCCCCGTGGGCACAGGGGTGATTCTCCGCGTGGTGGTGAGCGCTCGGCTGCCATGGGGAGGCAGGCTGTGGTTGCGCGGCCTCCCAGGCCGCGCTTTCGCTCGGCGGAGGTGCTGCCGGAGTTCGTCGTGTGGTCGGCGGACCCGACCAACACCTGGCTCCAGCTCCCTCGCTTCTTCATCAGCGAGCTGCCGGCCAGCGCCCGGTGCGGCTTCTCGCTCCAGGCTGACGGCTGCTGCAGTAGGGCCTCTTGGGTTTCGCTCGAGGTCTCCCCTTCTAGGAATGGGGCCCTGACCCGCGGCTGGCAAACGTTTGCCCGCGCGTGCAGCCTAGGCGAGCGGTGCACCCTGCACTTCAAGTTCGACGGTGACGACACGCTCTACGTGAGGGTGTTTGAGGAAGATAGTCGCCGCGCGGGATGCTGCCCTGAGGACGACGATGGAGGAGACATCGCCCACTCTGCTGGCGGCGCCCGAGGCTCCCCAAGCTTCGCCAACTCCTCTTCTGGCGGCTCCTCCAGCGGTGGCCGCAGCCAGCCCCCTCGCCTCCGCGCTTGCTTGGGGGGTGGCTGTTCATCCGCCCATCGCCGCGCCCCGGTGAAGCGCGAGAGGGAGTCCGCCTGAGCTCCGGAGGCATCCGGTGTCGCCTCAGCAGGCCGATGCGGGGCGGGCCGTGCCGGGCTCGCCCTTTCCTTTTCCTTTTGCTCCCTGTGTAAGATAAGACAGCTGCATGGAGCCCCGTGGGGGCGTGTTGAGAATTATTACCATTGTAGCCATTACCTTAATTTTGTTGTTGTGTTTCTCAACTATTTGCCCTCGCGTAGGTAGTTTGCGGCCCCAGCCGGGGGGCGACCGACCCAGGCCCTGTGTGCATGTCGCGGTACCCGGGGGTCACGGACCAGAGGGGTGCTCCTGTAGAGAGCCCGGGCCGTGAAACCTTTAAGCGGCTTGAGCAGAAACGCTCGCGAGGGCGTTCAAGTCCCATCCCTCGCGAGGCCTTTCATGAGAGAAAATCAAAACGAGGAGCGAAAATCGACAAACCACAAATCAACAACGGCGATAGTTTCGATAAGACTTCAAATGCAAGTAAAACACGTCAAATGCGGAAAGCAAATGAAAAAGTCACGTCCGGCACCTAGTCTAGTCTTCGACGTCTTCTCACCAGCGCGGAGCTAAGTGCTGCCACTGGGCGTGGGAGGGAGCCCCAGGGCCTGAGGCCGGCGCTCCTGAGACTCCGGGGCGTGTACAACCCCACTCATTATTACGTGAGAGTGTCACGGGGCAGCGAGCTTCACATGCATTGGCCTTCTTCACAGGCTTCGGGCCTCTCTCCTTAGAGGTAATGAGCTTCACAGGCATTGGCCTTCTTCACAGGCTCCGGGCCTTTCTCCTTAGAGGTAATGAGCTTCACTGGCATTCGCCTTCTTCACAGGCTCAGGGCCTTTTCCAAAAAGAGACGATCTTCACAGGCGTTCGCCTTCTTCACAGGCTCAGGGCCTTTTCCAAAAAGAGACGATCTTCACAGGCGTTCGCCTTCTTCACAGGCTCATGGCCTTTTCCAAAAAGAGACGATCTTCACAGGCATTCGCCTTCTTCATAGGCTCAGGGCCTTTTAGGGGTAGAACCTCCGGAGGTGCTGGATGTTCCACGCGTTCTGGATCGGCTCCCCCTCTTGAGTCTCCAAGCGCACGGAGCCAGGCCTGGAAACATGAACAACCTTGAACGGGCCCTCCCACATGGGAGAGAGCTTGTGCAGCCCTTCCCTGGAGAGGACCCGCCTGAGTACGAGGTCTCCTACCTCGAGGGTCCTGGGGCGGATGTTGCAGCAGTGATATCGTCGTAGCGCCTGTTGGTACCTTGCCGCTCGCAGCGCGGCTTCCCGGCGGCGTTCCTCCCCCAGCACGAGGTCCATCCCCCGCATGGCGTCCTGCTGCGCCTCGTCGACGCCAGGACCCGCGCGGAGCGACGCCTGACCTTGTGAGGAAGGACTGCTTCGACTCCATAGACCAGGAAGAATGGAGTTTCCCCGGTTGGCTTGGTCGCAGTTGTGCGGATGGACCACATCACGGATTGGAGTTCATCGTACCAACCCCTGCCGCAGGCCTCCAACTTCTTCTTGAACGTCCTGGTCTTGAGGCCTCTCAGGACCTCCGCGTTGGCTCGTTCGACTTGCCCATTGCTTCGCGGGTGTGCCACCGAAGCGTAGCATATCTGCGTTCCAAGGTTAGCACAGTATGTTTTGAAGAGATTATTGGTGAACTGCGAACCGTTGTCTGTGATGATGCGGTTCAGCACCCCGAACCGGCTCACGATACCCCTGATGAACTTGACCGCGGAGCCTGCGGGGATGGTACGGACAGCCTCCACCTCTGCCCACTTGGTGAACTTGTCAATGGCGACGTAGAGGTAACGGTAGCCCCCTGGCGCCCGAGGGAACGGGCCCAGAATATCCAACCCCCAAACTGCGAATGGCCATGAGAGGGGTATAGTCTGCAGGCTCCCCGCTGGTTGATGGATCTGCTTGGAATGGAACTGGCAGGCCTCACAAGCCTTCACTAATTCGATTGCGTCGTTGAGCGCGGTGGGCCAATAGAACCCACTACGGAACGCTTTGCCGACAAGGCTCCGTGATGATGAGTGGTGTCCGCAGTCCCCGTCGTGTATGTCTCCCAGTAGTTCCCTTCCTTGCTCCCTGGAGATGCAGCGCAGAGATACATCATTGGGTCGCTTCCGGTAGAGTTCTCCGTCTCTGATGCAGTATGCCGTGGCCTGCCGCGCCACACGTTCTGCTTCCTCCTCCTTCTCTGGCAGGGCCCCATGTGTCAGGTAATTCCGGAGCTCTGTGATCCAGCATTCCTCTTAAGGTTCCATCGTCAGGAGCAAGCGTGCTCCTGAGGGCGGTCCGCAGGCCGGGGCTCCTGAGGCTGGCTCCTCTCGAGGCTGAGCCGTGCTCGATAGCGTTGGCTGCGCTGAAGGTTTGAAGAGCCGCTCTTCGAAGACGCCGGGCTCCTGCAGCAGCCTCCTGGACGCCCGTCTGGCTATGTCGTCAGCTTCCTGGTTAGTGCCACGGGGCACGTGCTTCAGCTCCAGCCCCCAGAACTGCTTTTCCATCCTGCGGACCTCTGCTAGGTAAGCCTCCATGTGTTCATCCTTCGGCTCGTACACCTTATTGGAGAAGTTGACTAGGAGCTGCGAGTCGCCTTTGACGGTGAGGCGCTTCACTCCCAGGGCCGCTGCGGCCTTCAACCCGGCTATCAATCCCTCATATTCTGCTATGTTGCTGGAGACCTTTTCTCCTTGCTGGAAACAGAGTTGTACTGCATAGTAGAGCTTATCCTGAGTGGGTGATATCAGCACCACACTAGCCCCCGCGCCGTTCCTGGAGAATGCTCCGTCGAAGTACATGACCCAGCCTTCTGGCGCCTCGCTCCCTGGGGAGAGGGAACGATCCTCGTTCTCCTTGAGGCCTGGCGCCTCTGTCCATTCTGCCACGAAATCTGCCAATGCGGCCCCTTTGATGACCCTAGTTGTGCTGAACTCGAGCTGAAATGCCTGCAACTCTATGTTCCATTCAGCGACCCTTCCGGCTGAGTTAGGGCTCCTGAGCACCCTCTCCAGGGGGTACGATGAGACGACCTTGATCGGGTGAGCTTGGAAGTAGTGACGCAGCTTGCGCGAGGCCACTAGTAGCGCGAGGAGGAGCTTCTGAGGCATCGGGTATCATGCCCTCGCGTCCCGTAGCACCGTGCTAACGAAGTAGACCGGGTGCTCAACAAGGCTGAGAGCATCTTGGGTCGCGGCGCCCTCGGGAGGTGAGGGCACCTCACCGGACGACGGGACCTCGAGTGGTGGACCATCTGGGCGTGCGGCCTCTCCGGTCTCTAGTGTGTTCTTCGGCGGTTGATCCTCCTCATCTACGGTTTTGGCTTCCTCGGGCTTTCCTTGTTCCTTTTTTGCCTTGCCTCGGGCTGCCGCTGCGGTCTTGACCTGGCGCTCTTCCCTAACCGCCACCAAGGCCGCGCTGGCGAAGTAGGGAGTGGCGGCAAGGTAAAGCAGCAGAGGCTCCCGAGGGTGCGGAGCCACCATGACTGGGGGACTGGTTAGGTACCTCTTGAGATCTTGAAACGCCTTATCTGCCTCTTCAGTCCATTCAAAGGCCCCCCTTTTCTTCATCATCTGAAAGAAAGGCAGCGCTCGTTCCCCCAACTTGGAGATGGAGCGCCCTAGTGCGGTCACGCGCCCAGTGAGCTTCTGCATTTCTCTGAGGGTCTTTGGCGGACTCATGTCCTCGACCGCCTTGACCTTCTCGGGGTTGGCCTCGATGCCACGATGAGATACGAGGAATCCCAAAAGCTTGCCCGAGGGAACGCCAAACACACATTTCTCCGGGTTGAGCCGCAGGTTCACGGCGTCGAGGCTCGCGAAGGTCTCCTCCAGGTCTTGTATCAGGGTCCTGGCCTCTCGAGATTTCACCACAATGTCATCAACGTATGCTTCAACATTCTTCCCGAGCTGCGGGCCCAAGGTGATGTGCATCAGCCGCTGAAAGGTTGCCCCCGCGGTGCGTAGTCCAAATGGCATGCATGTATAGCAGTATACCCCGCACGGGGTTAAGAAGGCGGTCTTCTCAACGTCTTCTATCGCCATCTTGATCTGGTGATATCCAGAGAAGGCATCCAAAAAGCACAACAGGTCGCACTTGGCGGTGGAATCGACGATCTGGTCGATGCGAGGGAGCGGGAACGGATCTTGCGGGCATGCCTTGTTGAGGTTTGTGAAGTCGACACACATGCGTTCCTTCCCCCCTTTCTTGGGCACAACGACAGGGTTGGCCAACCAATCTGGGTACCGGACCTCGCGAATGACTCCAGCGACATCTAACTTGCGGGTCTCTTGGACGATGAAGGCCTGCTTCTCTGCGGACTGCCGCCTGGCCTTCTGCTTCACGGGGCGCACATTTGGGCACACATTGAGGTGGTGCTCGATGACGTCCCTGGGGATCCCTGCCAACTGATCGGGCTCCCAAGCAAACACTTTCTTGTTTGCATGCAGGAACTTGACCAGGGCCTCCTCCTGCTCAGGCCCCAGGTTGGCGCCAATGGTGAAAGTGGCGCTGGAGGACCCGTCCTCGTCGACGGGTATCTGCTTGGTTTCTTCCTTGTCCTAGGTGAACAGCTGCTTCTTCTTGGTAGGCGCAGCCCCCTTGGGCTCAGGGGTCCCCGCGTCGGCGGGCTATGCCGATGCCGCCGTCTTGAAGGCGAGCTTGAGTATTCGCAGGGCATCCCCGGCGTCTCCGTGCACAATGAGGGTACCGCTGCTCCCGGGCATCTTCATGAGGTTGTACGCCGGGTGCGTGGCGGCCATGAACTAGGCCAGCGCCGGGTAGCCAAGGTTGGCGTTGTAAGGGAGGCCGATGGGGGCGATGTCAAAGTCGACCATCTCCGTGCGGAAGTTGTCGTAGGTGCCGAAGGTTACCGGGAGCCGGATCTGTCCCAAGGAGTCGGACGACCCGCCCCTGACGCCCGAGAAGGATCGGCTGGGTTGCAGCCGCTCCCGGGGTATGCTGAGGAGGTTGAAGGTCTCGACCGAGAGCACGCTGAGGCCCGCGCCGCCATTGACGAGGGTTCTGGTGACGGCCACCTGACAGATGGTGGGGGTGCACAACAGGGGGAGCGCTCCCGAGCCGGCCAAGTTAGCGGGGTGGTCCTCCGAGCTGAAGGTCAGACCAACCTCGCGCGCCGCCCGGTCCAGGGGAGCCCCCTGCCGCGCGGATACGACGCCGATCTGGCGGGCAAATGGCTTGACGTGGCGGCTTGTGGGTGGCGCCTGCGAGCCGCCCAGGAGGGCCGCAACGACCGGAAGCGTCGATGTCGCGGTGCGGTCACCCTGTCGCATAGGCAGGGGCTGGGGTGGTGCTTGTTGCTCGCCTCCCGCTGGGCCGGTGGTGGTGTCGACGGCGTGTGACGGGGGACGGCGAGGACGCCCACCAGCGAGGGCCGCTGGCGGGACGCGAGCTCGACGGGCGCCGTACATGGATGCGGCAGCCGGAGGAGGACGGAGCGGCGGAAGGCAGACTCCGGCGCACCCCTACCTGGCGCGCCAAATGTCGGATTCTGGGGTTCCGGCAGACCCTTAAGGTTCGAACTCTGGGGTGCGCGCGGGGATCGTGCCCTCTACCTGTCCGTCTCGTAAGGATCTAACTACTGCAAGAACAACACAAGAGACACAAGCTTTATACTAGTTCGGGCCACCATTGTGGTGTAATACCCTACTCTAGTTTGTGGGGGTGGATTGCCTCTTGGGTTGATGAGGAAGAACAGTACAAGGGGAACGGCCTCGCGAGGGCCTGTTCTTGGCTAGGGGATGATTTGCTAGGGGGAGTTTGATCGCCCTTCTCTCTCTCTCTAGATGCTGGATTCCCTCCTTCTACCCTGTGGGTGGCTAGTCCTATTTATAGGCAAAGGCCCTGGGCCTCTTCCCAAATATTGAGTGGGAAGGGCGCCAACAATTGGCCAATTCGAAGGGGAACATCTAGTACACTTATCCTGACTAAAGTTGGTCTTCGCCTGCCAAAGGCCCTGTGGTGACGCCGTCCTGGGCTCCATGGTGACCTCCTTCCCACCGTTGGACTGGTCTTGGTCTCGTTGCACCGAAATGGATGCCTTTGCTTGATCCTCTCGCCTGCGCTTGCCCCCTTTGCACCAAAGAGGAAAGGGAGACGCTGCGCGGGCTGGCGCCCGCCTGGCACCCTTGGTCGTCATGGCTTGCGTCGTGGGCACCTCGTGAGGTACCCGCCTTGATCTCTCCGCCTCCTCGCGAGCCAGCCTAAGGAGGCCGTGCTTGAGGAGGTGCCGTGTCGTCCGCCTTGCGAGGCTTGGCCCCTCGCGAGGGTCTTGAGCCTTGTGTTGATGCAGATGGGCCACGCTGGGCCTTCATTCGAGCCACACCGCAGGCCGCAGGCAGGCAAGTCTGGGGACCCCCGTTCCCAGAACGCCGACACCATGCTAGTATGAGATGTACCTTCATCAATTTATAGAATGATTCATGTGCTTCACTTATATCTTTTGAGTATGACCTTATAGAATGCTCTTTGTGCTTCACTTAAATCTTTTGAGTATGGATTTATAGAATGCTTCGTGTGCTTCACTTATATATTTTGAGCTTGGATATTGGTTAGTATATATTAATTGTATAATGCTCCATGAACTTCACTTATATCTTTTGGAGTATGAATAATACTATCATCTAAAGCGGGTTTGGAAGAGTGTCAACTTTAGGAATTGGTGATCCCACTATTCCGAATGAGAAGAATTTTGCTTATGTGGAGAGTAGAAAATTTTCTATGCTTGTAGATCATGAAAATAATGCTTTATGTGATGGTTATATTGTTGAATTCATTCATGATGCTACTGAAAATTATTATGAGGGAGGAATATATGCTTGTAGGAGTTGCAATAATATCAAGTTTCCTCTCTATGTGCTTAAAGTTTTGAAGTTATACTTGTTTTGCCTTCCTATGCTAGTTGATTCTTGTTCCTATAAATTATGTGTTCACAAAATCCCTAGGAATAGGAAGTGGGTTAGATTCAATTGTGCTAGTCATATCTTCATGATGCTCTATTTATGTTTCAATTCTTTTCTTTTATGTGAGCATCATTGAAATCATCATGCCTAGCTAAAAGGCATTAAAGAAAAGCGCTTGTTGGGAGACAACCCAATATTTACCCTTACTGTTTTTTGTGTTTAAATGATTAATATACTGTAGTAATCATGTCTTATAGATTTTGTTTCAATAAAGTGCTAAGTAAGACCTTTGGGAAGACTTGGGTGAAAGTTAATGTGATCTTGCTGTAAAAAAAACAGAAACTTTGCGCTCATGATATTAGCTGCCATTTTTTTGTACAGAAGAGTGCTTTTGAGTTGATTCTTTCTGCAGAAGATTAGTATACAAATTCCTCATGTCCACCAGTTTATTTAATAATTTTTGGAGTAGCATAAGTATGGTTTCTGTTCAGATCATTACAGACTGTTCTGTTTCTGACAGATTCTATTTTCATTGCATAGTTTGCTTGTTCTCTAGTTTCTATGGATTATATTTATAAATATAAATTGTAGAAATGATATGGTACAGTAGGCATTGTGTGAGAAAAATTATGAACCTTGTCTTTGACAGTACCAAAGTGAATGGTTTACTCTTTATCATACTAACCTATCTCACAAAGTCCCGTTAAGTTTTGTGTGATTGAAGTTTTCAAGCTTTGGGTGAGATATCGATATGAGGAGAATAAGGAGTGGAGAGACCCTAAGCTTGGGGATGCCCAAGTCACCCAAAGGTAATATTCAAGGAAGACTCAAGCGCCTAAACTTGGGGATGCCCTAGAAGGCATCCCCTCTTTCGTCTTCAAAACTATCGGTATACCTTACTCGGAGCTATATTTTTTTCGTCACATGATATGTGTTTTGCTTGGAGCGTATTTTCAATTTTACTGCTGTTTGAATAAAATCATTGGATCTGAAATCTTGAATGAAATAGAATCCTCCCATGGCTAGTTAATTATTTTCCTACTCAGTGTTCTTCACTTATATCTTTTTGGAGTAGTTTGTCACTTATTCACGTGCTTCATGTATATCTTATGAGTAAATGGTTGAATGAATTGAATATCATAAATCTGAATTTATATATGTTTCATATGCTTATAACATGGGGAGTAATGACTTCACACATAATAAGTATAGGTAGTCAACTTATTTAAAGTTAGCAAACGTAGAATTGGTCACTTGAACAATTCATGAAAGAATATTGAAGGAAGAGAGATTTCACATATAAATATACTATCTTGGACATATTTTGTAATTGTGAGCGCTCATTAAAATATGACATGCTAAAAGGTCGATGTTGGACAAGGAAGACAACTTAATGGTTTATGTTTTCTTATAACCGAAATAAGGTATATTGTCATGGATCGTCCAACATGCTGAGCTTGCCTTTCCCTCTCATGCTATCCAAATTCTTTACACCAAGTAGATATACTACTTGCGCTTCCAAACATCCCTTAAACCCGGTTTTGCTATGAGAGTCCACCATATCTACCTATGGATTGAGTAAGATCCTTCAAGTAAGTTGTCATCGGTACATGCAATAAAAATTGCTCTCTAAATATGTATGATCTATTAGTGTGGAGAAAATAAGCTTTATACGATCTTGTGATATGGAAGCAATAAAAGCGACGGACTACATAATAAAGGTCCCTATCACAAGTGGCAATACAAAGCGACGTTCTTTTGCATTAAGATTTTGTGCATCCAACCTTAAAATCGCATGACAACCTCTGCTTCCCTTTGCAAAGGGCCTTTCTTTTACTTTTATCTTCCACCTTATGCAAGAGTCATGGTGATCTTCACCTTTCCTTTTTACATTTTATCGTTTGGCAAGCACATTGTGTTGGAAAGATCCTGATATATATATATATATATATATATATATATATATATATATATATATATATATATATATATATATATATATATCCAATTGGATGTAAGTTATCATGAACTATTATTGTTGACATTACCCTTGAGGTAAAAGGTTGGGAGGCGAATCTATAAGCCCCTATCTTTCTTTGTGTCTGATTAAAACTTTGAACCCATAAATATCACGTGAGTGTTAGCAATTGTGAAAGATTAAATGATAGTTGAGTATGTGGAGTTTGCTAAATCAAAGCTCTGACATAAAACCTTCCTGAAAATAATATGAATTGCAATTGTTTGGTGAGCGAGAATATAGTTTGTTAGTTTCAAGAAAGTTCATGATCTATACTTTAACATGTGAATAGCTTGTTACCTGATCATGAAAAGTTTTATGAGTTGAGATACTGTTATGATATATAATGATGCTAGAAAAAGTTATTGGAACTATCATTAATCAAACTTGTGCACTTGATAGCATTCACACTTCATAAATTATTTCTTTTATCATTTACCTACTCGAGGACGAGCAGGAATTAAGCTTGGGGATGCTGATACGTCTCCAACGTACCTATAATTTATGAAGTATTCATGCCATGTTTAAAATAGTTTTATATGATTTTGATATGATTTGATTAAAACTAACCCGGACTGACGCTGTTTTCAGCAGAACTACCGTGGTATTGTTTTTGTGCAGAAATAAAAGTTCTCGGAATGGGCTGAAAATCAATGGAGATTTTTTTATGGTAAATATGAAAAATACTGGAACAAAAATCCACCGGAGGGGAGTCCCGTGGCCCCCACGAGGGTGGGGGGTGCGCCCCCTGCCTCGTGGACTCCCCGAGGGTCCCCCTAACGTGAAATCAACGCCAACTTCTCCTATAAATACAGGAACCTTCGGGAAATAACCTAGATCAGAAGTTCCGCCGCCGCAAGCCTCTGTAGCCACGAGAAATCAATCTAGGCCCTCTCCGGCACCCTGCAGGAGGGGGCCATCATCACCGGAGTCCATGGAGGAGGATCCCAGAGGGGCCATCATCGCCATGAAGGCCAAGGACCAGAGGGAGAACCTCTCCCCATCCAGGGGGCGGCCATGGAGGAAGAAGAACAAGGGGGAGAACCTCTCCTCCTCTCTTTCAGTGGCGCCGGAGTGCCATCGGGAGGAGAATCATTGACGCGGTGATCGTCTTCATCAACATCACCATCCTCATCTCTTTTACGCGGTCCACTCTCCCGCACTCCGCTGTAATCCCTACTTGAACATGGTGCTTTATGCCACATATTATGATCCAATGATGTGTTGCCATCCTATGATATTTTGAGTAGATATCCTTTGTCTTTGGGTTGATTGACGATCTAGATTGGTATGAGTTGTATGTTTTACTTTGGTGTTGTCGTATGGTGCCCTCCGTGTCGCGCCAGCGTGAGGGATTCCCGCTATAGGGTGTTGCAATATGTCCATGGTTTGCTTATTGTCTGCGTTGCATGAGTGACTGAAACACAAACACGGATAAGCGGGACATGGCGTATGGGAATAAAGAGGACTTGATACTTTAATGCTATGGTTGGGTTTTACCTTAATGATCTTTAGTAGTTGCAGATGCTTGCTAGAGTTCCAATCATAAGTGCATATGATCCAAGAAGAGAAAGTATGTTAGCTTATGCCTCTCCCTCATATGAAATTGCAATAGTGATTACCGGTCTTGTTAACAATTGCCTAGGACAATTCCGCACAGCGATCCATCATTATTCCACACTCGCTATTTATAATATTTAGTAATATATTCTAACTATGATAACATCACCTACTTTTATGTTTTAGCTCTCTGATACCATGCAAAGTTATCCTCTTCTTACCCACAACGTAGTTTTATTTCTCGTTTCTAGTTGGAAGCAAACGCTCGGTGTACGTAGAGTCGTATCAGTGGCAGATAGGGCTTGAGAGAATATTGATCTTACCTTTAGCTCCTTGTGGGTTCGACGCTCCATACTTATCACTTCCACCTTCGGAAATTGCTACGATGATTCCTTGCACTTGGGGATTATCAAGGGGCATGACAACCACTACACTTCTACATCCAGATCAAGGACGAGGAAGATATCGCCTTGCTCATCATCCCACCGGCGTCCAGGGCAGTGATGAAGCAGTGGTTGGTCCGGAAGCCTCCTCGCGTATCAGACTCTCGATGAACAAGTGGTGCGAGTTATAAGTGTAGGTCCAGACCTTCCAGGACCTGATGGTCCTTGGGAGGGGCTGGTAGTACTTCTGCCGCCGTCATAGGATCGTCCTCGACGACCTCCTTGTCACGCGGTTCTCCGGCCTTGGCATGAAGGTGCAACTCTTCAAGCAGAATAACTCCATCATGTGCAGGGTCTGCTGTCAGCAGCACAACTGCATCAACAACGTCAGTCTTGCCCTCTAGATCGCTCATTATTCTGAACCATTTAGTATGAACTTGTTAGTGTTGATGCTCTAAACTTGTGCTATGAAACTGTCTATATTTTGCCCAGGGATTAACACCCTAGGGCCGCGCGATGTCCCCGTTGTCTTAAAACTCATCCCCTACTAATATACATCGTTTATCTGTTGTTTATATGTCGTGTGCTTTAATTAGGTAGTGATGTTTCTATATATGTGATGTTTGTTGTTGTGTTGCATTTGAGTGGTAAGACCACCACATTTGAAAGGGGTGAGCAGAACAAATACGTGCACGCAGCTGAACAACTATGTTTTGCATCTGCTCACCCCTGAAGTAAAAATGCGAGCAACCAAACAACAAACCCTAAAAATCACCGATGAAGAAAAAATTACCACCGCAGCCTACCAGTGAGCCCCAGTTTGCGTAGCCCTCCATTTAAAATAATACATGGGTCCTCACCTCCATCTAAAAAGGAAAAAAACATTTCAAAAAGAATCCTCATATCCATCTATTTTTTCCCAAAGGTTTTCTCACTGCGGTCAACTAGCTTACGCCACATGGCATAGCTGGTTGGCTGCCTTTCTTCCTACACTTAATGGGGCCAATATAATAACATGTCGCGGGATATCCACGGCCACCTATGGGACCAGGAGGCCCCTTGCTGGTTCAGTAGGGGGACGTCGCGTTGCACAAAGAGTAGACCAGCGCACGACATCATGACAGAGAGCACACAAGCAATTTACCCAGGTTCGGGCCGCCGCGAGGCGTAAGACCCTACTCCTGCTTCAGTGGATTGGTGGTGGAATGGGGATGGTGAAATGCAGTACACTTGCCCGGCAAGGGTTGCCGTAGGGCAGTAGCGACTACGCGCGTATGGGGGTATGGGTTTGTCAACTTTCCAACCCTTCCTACGGGTGCATTGGGCCTCCCTTTATAGATTAAGGGGTCACCTCAATGGTAAAGTGGTCATTTATCCACTGATATGATAGCAAATAGTGCTATCATACCTAACTTTGTGGGCTGACAGGGTGCATTAAATGCACCGCTTAGTGTCACATCATTGGTTGTACGACAAGGTTTGCCGGGCTATCTTGCTAGCTTCGTGCCTGTTCTCTTGACACGTTGTAGGACGGGTGTCACCCGTGGGTTTCTTCTATAGGAAATGGCTGCCATGTGGCAAATGGCTACCACTTAATCACCTAGCGGCTTGAGACTGCACTGATTGATGACTTGGGTCGTGCTTGAGTGGTTGGTGGGGTGGTTTTGCCTCCGCGAGCCCCGGCAGGCCCTGCCGGGGTGCCTTGGTCACCTGCTTCTGGCGGTGGCCTCGCCCCTTGCTGGGCTCGCCTGCTCGGCAAGGGAGGCCCTTCTCTTGCCAATATCTTGCTCCTCTGGCTTGATCTTGGTCTCTCTGAACTACATGTCGGTTCTTAAAATCTCTTGGTCCTTCAATCTCTGACTTAGTCTTGGCCTGTCCGTGCCCGAGTCAGGGGAAAATGCATACCCCTGTATATTTTCCCTGACATAAGCCCCCGGGCCTGAGCCATACATGTCACGTGGCACGTTGGGTTAGGCCCCAAACAGTGCACGAACACGTGGCAGGAAAGGGCTATGCGTGTCATTCCGTCATGGCAACCAGTCAACCCAATGTCCACTTTGCGCAATTACTGCGCGTCATGGGGTCGTGGCACTGTTGCAGTTATGGTAAAAGCGGCAACTTTCTGAAGCGTCGCGCCTCTGCTCCACTTTCCCCCCTTAAGAGTAGGGAAAATCAAAGCGGCACGATTCACTTGTCTCTCGCCCCGCTCCTCCACCTTCTTCCTCCGCAAGCCAAGCGATAGTTCCTCATCTCGCTGCTCCCTTCATCGCCACTCTTCCCAATGAATCCCTTCCCTCCCCGCGTTGCCGCAGGAATGGGGAAGAAACCTGCAGAGAAGAGAAAGCCGATGGCCGCGGCGAAGGAGGCCGTCGCTGAGGGGACTAAGAGATCGACGGAGGTGAACAAGAAGCGGAGCGAGGACGCTGTCTTCGTTCCGTCGACCTTGAGCGGCTCTGTTCTCCAGCTGAAGTACGGATATCTGTGGGGGCGGCCTATTGAGAAAGGGCACGTCGCGCCCATAGTCTATGAGGCGGGTGAGGTGGATCCCCCCGATTCTTATCGGTTCTTCCCTGCTTACTTTATCTACGACCTCTGCCCCCCCCCCTTCTCTGGGTTTTTTGAGGCGATTATTAAGTTCTATGGGTTTCATCTCCTTGATTTCACTCCCAATGCAATGGCGACTATGGCCATCTTTGCGCATTTGTGCAAGAACTTCGTCGGAGTGATGCCCAACGTGAATCCATTCCGGCACTACTTTGTCCCGAGGGTCGGGAGCAAAGTTAATCGATCCAGAATCATCAGTTGGATGCCATGATCGAAGATGATTAATTGGGATTATCTTCCGGGGTACCAACGGGAGAGGTGGGATGAATGGAGAGGGGACTAGTGCTGGATCCAGGACAAAGAAGCCCCCGAGTTCTATGAAACATGATAGGAGTGCATCAAGCGCGGCAAGGATTGGAGCCTGAAAGGGCTCACTAAGGACAGGCTGCGCCCGACAATCAACAGGATCACTCGCCTGGCGGCTGCCGGGTTAACCATTGAGCACCTGGGGGCAGATTTCCTTCTCCGCCATATCTCGCCACTGCAGGAGAGGGATAGGCGTGCGTGGCTGTATGGAGATGTGGCAGACAGGATGAGTTTGCTGCCGGGGCTGGCCAACAACTTATCAGTTTACGACCATGGTTGGTTGTGTGACTAACTGTTCGGTCGCTTCGAGTTGTGCAAGCTCCCGGCAACCATTATTCCCCTGAACATCAACTCTGCCCGGGATCAGATACCGAAGTGGATGCCGGAATGCAACACCGAGGGAGTATCGAGCACTTGGAAGCTCCCTTCCCTCGACGAAGAGCTTCAGTGGTCAAGCGCCCTGGTGGAGAGGGCCACCAGGATTGAGGGTGAGATGTACAAGCGCACCTCCGCTGTGGAGGTGGCGTATATTCTAAAGAGGGTTGAGGAGGACAAAGCTGCCCACCTCACGGAGATGGAGAAGGCCGCAAAGGCCGGGAAAGGCAAATGGAAAGCTGGGAACGAAAGTTCTTCCCAGGGCGGCAGCGAGGGCAGGCCACGGAAGGATCTGCTGGGGAAGAGCTTGCCGGGGCTGACTTTGCCGGGCTGGACGCCTTGGCTACGGCAGCAACGGAGCTCCAGGAGGGAAAGGAAGATAATAGGGAGGAGGACGCGGCAGCGGCCCCTGAAGACGAGTGGCTTGCGACAGGGCCGCAAGCCCCTGCACCGGACCCATACCAGCGCACCCTGCCGGCGCGCCGCGGCCCGAGGGGCGGTGACCTCCAACCCAGCGCCAGCCACCAAGAGGGTGAAGAAGGTCTCCACCAAGTCTACCAAGGCCGAGGTGGCGTGTCGCCAATCCCCTTGCCTTGCTTAGGCCAAGGCTCCCTCTGCCAAACAGCCGGCGACCACGGAGGCAGAGTCCAACCCGCGCTCCGGCTCGAGTCCTCGCAGGGCTCGTCTTCCTCGGAGCTCCCGGCGCCACGACAGGCATCGACACTGCCGGGGAGCTCCACCCTTCCGTTTCTGAAGAGAGGACGAGAGTCTCCTCCTCCCACGAAATTCAATTTGAACTCCATTCTCATCGCGGAAGAGTAAGGAGGATTTCTCTTTGCGGTAGATATCTTCCTAGGCAGATTTGAATGCTTTTGCTGACTAACCTCCCGTTTTTGTTGTTGCCGACAGGGAAGTGGAGGAGGACACAGAGACCCTCGTCCACCGTTCCCGAAAGAGGCTCCGGTGCCTTGGGTTGCTGGAGGGCGTAGAGGGCTCGGCTTCAGCAGGGAAGGACGCAAAAGACCCCATGCCGAGCCCCCAGTCCAGCCCTATAACGCCCTCGATGCGGCTATATCTCCCACGTGTCGAAGCACGACTTAGAGGCATAACCGCATTGAAAGCAATGTCGCAAGTGAGGTAATCTTCACACAACCCATGTAATACATAAGGGAAAGAGATACATAGTTGGCTTACAATCGCCACTTCACACAAATACATGAATAAAACATTACATCATACAGTTACAATCAGGGCCCGACTACGGAGCCAAAATAAAAGAAGAAACCCCAAAAGCGACAAAGGTCCACGATCGACCCCAACTGGGCTCCACTACTGATCAACTGAAGCGAAACAACACAATGAACAAGGTCTTCATCGAGCTCCTCCTTGAGCTCGGGTGCGTCTCCTGCACGGTTTCATCGGCACCTGCAAACTGGTTTTGGAAGTATCTGTGAGTCACGGGGACTCAGCAATCTCACACCCGCGAGATCAAGACTATTTAAGCTTATAGGTAGGACAGAGTGGTGAGGTGGAGCTGCAACAGCGACTAGCACATATGGTGGCTAACATACGCAAATGAGAGCGAGAAGAGAAGGCAAAGCACGGTCGAACAACTATGATCAATAAGTGATCCTGAACTACTTACGTCAAACATAACTCCAACAACCGTGTTCACTTCCCGGACCCCGCCGAGAAGAGACCATCACGGTTACACACGCGGTTGGTGTATTTTAATTAAGATCAACTTTGGGTTTTCTACAACCGGACATTAACAAATTCCCATCTGCCACATAACCGCGGGCACGGCTTTCGAAAGTTCAAACCCTGCAGGGGTGTCCCAACTTAGCCCATTATAAGCTCTCGCGATCAACGAAGGATATTCCTTCTCCCCGGGAAGACCCGATCAGTCTCGGAATCCCGGCTACAAGACATTTCGACAGTAATAAAACAAGACCAGCAAAGCCGCCCGGATGTGCCGACAAATCCTGATAGGAGCTGCACATATCTCGGTCTCAGGGCACACCGGATTGTCCAAACTTCCGGTAGGCGAGCCCAGAGTTGCCCCTGGTAGCCACCGGCGGCTGACGGTTTGGACCAGCACTCACGACGAGCACTGGCCCGGGGGGGGGGGGGGGGCTAAAATAAAGATGACCCTTGGGCTCCGGAAACCCAAGGGAAAAAAGGCATAGGTGAGGCAAATGGTAAAACCAATGTTGGGCCTTGCTGGAGGAGCCTTATTCAAAGAGAACTGTCAAGGGGGTCCCATAAATCACCCGACCGCGTTAGGGACGCAAAATCCGGGAACATAACACCGATATGACGGAAACTAGGGCGGCAAGAGTGGAACAAAACACCAGGCATAAGGCCGATCCTTCCACCCTTTACCAAGTATATAGATGCGTTAATAATATAAAAGGTATTGTGATATCCCAACAAGTAAACATGTTCCCATCAAGGAACAACATCTCCATGTTCCAACAAGGAACAAACTTCATCTTCACCTGCAACTAACAACGCTATAAGAGGGGCTGAGCAAAGCGGTAACATAGCCAAACAACGGTTTGCTAGGACAAGGTGGGTTAGAGGCTTGGTTTAACAATAAGGGAGGCATGACAAGCAAGTGGTAGGTATCGCAGCAAAGGCATAGCAAAAGAGCGAGCAACTAGCAAGCAAAGATAGAAGTGATTTCGAGGGTATGGTCATCTTGCCTGAAATCCCGCAAGGAAGAAGAACGAGTCCATGAAGAAGACAAATGGTCGTAGACGAACGGGTCCTCACAACTCCGAAACGAAACCGAAGCTAACGAGAGAAGCAACCCGGAAAGAAACAAACAACAAAGTAAACAACCACCACATAAACATGGCATGATATGCGAGATATGGTATGCAATGCATATGCATGCTTCGGAAGGAAAAGATGAACAAGGCATAATCTTGGCAACCCAAGTATGCCACTGGAAAGGTGAGGTGATTTCGGTTGAAATCGATATAAAGATCACCGGAATCGGATGCAAGGTTTGCAAATGACAAGCAAAACAAGAATGACAATAATCTGCCATTAACAGCATGATGCTACTTCGTAAGCAACAAGAAATTAAGCTACTGCACCCAAACATATCAACAAAGCATATGACAGTAATCTACTCAAGATGCTTGACAAAAGATGAACATTGAGCTACGGCTAAATCACACCACAACAGGTTCAAACAAGCATGGCAAAAGTGCAAAAGATAACAGGTTCACAGACTTAGTGAAAAAAACATGTCAGAAATTAACATCAGGATGACATGTTTAGCGCAATGAAACAACATGCTACATTATCAGTACATAGCAAAATAAGGCATGGAATGAATCTACTCAAATCACTTAACAAAAGTCTCTTACTGACCATAAGTCAAAAGGGATCAGAAAATACAATAGCACCCATGTCCAATAAGCAAGTTTCATTACAGGTTTCGGACTTGGCAGAAAACTGGACATGTCAAAAACAGATAACAAGTAGGCATATTTACGAGCTCGATGCACTCACTACAGAGCATCTCATGATAAACTAAGCATACATACATCAAGAAGACATGGCATAGAAGCTATAAATGGCAAGAACAACATCATAGCATGCAAGGATCAACTACAACAAGCTTGGCAAAATCGAATAACATGTAAACAATCTGCCAGTAACATTTAATAGCAAAAGTAGAGCTCGATTGACTCAAGCTATGACACTCCATAAATACAAACAAAGGCATGGATGGATAGAGAAAATCCATATGCTCAAAGTACTATTACTGATCATGCTCAAAAGAGGCATAGATCTCTCTGAAACAACATGAACACATGGCATAAAAATAACAGCAGGCAGGGACTTAGTGAAAATACCAAGTCTCTGAAATCAGCAACAATAAGTACCCTAGTTTGCATGCTTGTGCTAGTCACCACATAGATCACAAAAATACAAGGCATAAATATCTTGAAAGATGGCATGGCATATTACAAAACTCATGTAGGACTTAACTTCATAGGATGCACACATCAATCATGGAAAAAATGACAAAAGTGCATGTTCTGATAAGAATCAGCAACTAACATCACATAGCCCTCTTCCAACAGCTTTTCTGGCATCAATATGAGCACAAATGAAAATGATGCAATGGAATGAAATGATATACTCCTCGAGACGAAGAATTTGACATATTAAACGCCCAAAACAGAGCAGTATGCAGGGAGTTATGGCATGACGAACATGGCATGATAATGCAAAATGAACCGGGGACTTATAGGTAGAGGGGGCTAGGAAGCTCCAAATGGAGTGCGGTTTTCGGCCACGCGATCGTGATCGAACGACCGAGAGGATGGAGATGACTTAGATGGGTTTTGGGCCACTTAGAAGGGGTGTTGGGCTGCACCAAAAGAGGCCTTCGCGGATACCCGGTTAACCGTTGGAGTATCAAACGACCTCCGATTGACCCGAAACTTGACAGGCGGTCTATCGGTGCTATACCAAGGCCGCTTGGCAAACCTCGGTCCATTCCGAGAAAGTTTAATACCCGCTCACGGAGAAAGGTAAAAGGGAACGCCGGGGAACATAGGGGCGCCGGATTGCAAAACAAACAACGGGGAAAATGCTCGGATGCATAAGACGAACACGTATGCGAATGCGATGCACATGATGACATGATATGAAATGCAGATGATGACGTGGCAAAGAGCAACACGCACGCACATGACATGGCAACGACGACGAATAACTAGCGGACACCTGGCGCATCAGATCCGGGGCGTTACAACACTCCACCACTACGAGAGGATCTCGTCCCGAGATCTAGGATGGCACCGGAGGGGAAAAACGGAAGAGAAAGAGAAGAGGTAAAGCTAAGTTGCTTCTTCGACAAACGAGTGAAACCAACGAACCTTGAGAGGTTGAAAACTTGAAAGAAAGAATACCACAGGGATGAACGAAGTGAAAACACTCCGTTGGACAAGGAACAAGGAATACAGCGAGAAAGAAGAGCTTAAGTGACAAGATAGACATTGAAACCACTCCGGATAAAACAAGATAGATAAGCAATAAGAATGAAATAATTCAGGCAACACTCCGACTGAAAATGGAAGGAATTGAACATGAACTTGACAAGATGAGAGGATACTTGATGAGATAAACAACATACTGCCTCGAAAACAATTATAAGAATGACACAAGGGGTAAGAATGATTCCAAACAGCACTCCGGTTGAAAAGAGAGGATAAACTTGATAAGATGGGGAGAACTTGAAAACAGTACACCACACTCCGGTTAATGGATAAGCACGAAGAGAACACAGTCCTCACAATTCGAGATGATGAGTGAAGAGAGCAACATCACAATGCCTCCGGAAGAAAGAAAGGCTAGAAAGAAATGAACGGAGGGAAACAAGATTTGAGAGAGCACGTTTGCCACAAATGCTAGAACGGAGTTGTTGGAAAACCAACAATGAAACGACTAAGCTTGTAGTGGGCTTATGGAAAAACATCTCGAACTTGAGGCGAAATTATGCCACTAACGGACCCAATAGATTGGATTGATATCAACAAGGAGACGAGAAACTTATTTCACCGGGAGAACAAACGAAGAACTTGGGTCATTTATAAGCACCATAAATAGCAAAAATCCTTAGGGAAAGCTTTAGGTGAAATATAGCCCAAGATAACTCCAATGAAGAGATTGATGGATTTAAAATACCTCACTCTTGACAACATGTGAATCATGAAGCATGAAGGGAAATTGTCAAGAATGACATAACACCACCTCAAAAGATAAGGTAGAAAGAATTGCACTTCGGAATGCAAGATGACGAATGATTGAATTCCTCCAAGAAGAATCTTGAAGAACGCTTCGAGCATGAATTAAATCCTTTATGAACCACCATGAAGAAACTTCATGAAGAACTCCGGTAAACAAAAGGATGATAGGAAGAAAGAGAAGTTGAAAACACCAGGTGAAACCTTGCAGTGATAAGATGAAGCTTCGTGATGATATAACCGAGAAAAACTTGGAACTCCGGAAAGGAAAGATGATCAAATGAAATCAAGAATTTTGATAAACCTCTGGAATAAGAAATAGAATTTACTCGATGAAACAAGAATAAGAATTACATTATGCTTATCCTTCACAAATTTAAATTGATGACAAGCAATGGATTGGGCATACTCCTTATTCTCGTAGAAAAGATTAAGAGAGATATAGCACAAACTTGGGAATGTCTTCAATGAACCGCCGGTAGGATTGGAAAGAAAGGATGAATCTATATGATAACAAAGGAAGAAGGATCTTGAACGAACCACCGTAAGAATTTAAAATGGACGAAGAAAAGATAAGGAAACACCGGGAAGAATTAGCAAATGAACGAAGATGCTTGCTAGGATTTAGATACATGAGAACGAAGAGATCATGAACTGATTAGAGAATATTGAAAGATGCACCGGTAAGATTTGGAGAACGATAGACGGAGCTGAGAATGAATAATTCTGAGATGATGGACTCCGGAGAATCAAACTGAAAAGACTCCTGAAATGCTCCGGATGGGTGAAAAGAATTCTCACAATCGAAACAATTATGAGAGAATGACAACAAGCTAGAACAATGAATCTTGAAGAGAATGAAGCAAGATTTAGGAGAAACTCTTCTTTGGTCTTCCAATGTTGAGAACGATGATGAGAAACACCAAGAATTGTTGAGGCACTCCGGAATGAGAATTGGAAAAGGTTGAACCAACGATGAAAAGAATTTGAAAGATCTTGGAGAAAGACATATGACTGATGAAAATTCATTCTTACGTCAAACTTCAAAAAGAATTTGGGAATAGCTCCGGGAAAATTAGAAGAGTCAGGTAAGATCCTGGGAAAAGACCTGTGGGTTAGGGCCCACTCAAAAGAAACACCGTTGAACGATTGCTTGAAAAGAGAGACTGCACCGGTTAAATTAAATGGCTTGAATGAGATAACATCCTTAAAAGAACTTGAGTGAATTGAGAATGGAAACTTGAATCTTCTGAGATATCTTCATCACTCCGGAACAATTGAATAGCGAGAAGTGGATGATTAAGAGGTGCACCGATACGAGAAAAACATTAGAAACGAGGAAAAGATATGATCGACAAAGCTTGAATTGAATCCACCGGAGAAGAAAAGAATGACGAAAAATGAACTTGAAACTCCTGACCATTTTCATGATAATCACCGAATAAGAACATTAAAGGAAAGAATGAAGAAACTTCCCATCAATAAAAGGATACTTGATTGCGAAATCTGAATCCTTAAAGAAAAAGGGCGGGAGGGCGGGAAAACAAAGGCAACTTGGGGACGGCTGAAACAAGCAACGTTGGGAAAAACTGAGAGGTGATCTTGTGAATGTTGAAATGATCGGATCCACTTGAAGAGAAGCACACCGGTTGAAAAGGATTGAAAAGACAACCTTGATGAACAAGAAGGATTAGCATCCACATAGAAATATGGGAACACCGCTTGAAAGGTATGGATTCAACATTTGACATTGAAGCAACTCGAATACCACAAAACAGAACAAAAACAAAGGATTGGCTTGCAGAATAAGCCCGAAACAGACATATGATAGATCCCATATCGTATCACGTGTCTGTTGGAAAGATATCCTACGAGATACTTGAATTCCCACCTATAAACTCCCGAAACTTTCTGGTTATGCAATCAGGTGTTGGGGATAAAGGGGACACAAAATATATCACCCAAACTAACAATACCTAGATCCAGCTGTATCCATCCTTCAACACATAACCAAGAAACCTTCGAAAATCGTTTACCTCAACCTTCGAAAAGCATCCGTTATACGAGTCATGGCAATACTCCGCACTCGCCTCAGTACTGGGCTATCAGGGTTATCTCACCAACAACTGTACAAAAGAGATTTTCGATGTCGGCGTACTAAACTCAGGTATTCCAGAACAGCAACGATAAAATTATGACGACAACACCTCGGAGCTCAACTCCCCGGGACACCTCCACTAAACCCCTGCTGACGGGAGGCAACCAAGACAATGTTGTCATCATAAAACCATCGGAACGATTCTAAGATACCCGCGTGATCCTAAATTTTTTTTAGTGAAATTTGAGAAGAGAAAAGTCAAAACTCTACGTCAGGATGCCTTACCAGAGCGATGAGGAGACTGGGAAGTAAAAAGAATTCCTAAACTCTCCGATATATAATTCTTAAATGACTCAAAACATTTTTCTAGACACAACTCGGCCACTAAAAACGATCAATCAGTGGGGG
Organism: Aegilops umbellulata; assembly: GCA_032464435.1. Lineage (NCBI taxonomy): Eukaryota > Viridiplantae > Streptophyta > Magnoliopsida > Poales > Poaceae > Aegilops > Aegilops umbellulata. Next base: position 106,033,024 of record CP136054.1, read on the forward strand.
CTCCTAAGGTCGGGGATGGCTCTGATACCAACTTGTAACACCCTCGATGCGGCTATATCTCCCACGTGTCGAAGCACGACTTAGAGGCATAACCGCATTGAAAGCAATGTCGCAAGTGAGGTAATCTTCACACAACCCATGTAATACATAAGGGAAAGAGATACATAGTTGGCTTACAATCGCCACTTCACACAAATACATGAATAAAACATTACATCATACAGTTACAATCAGGGCCCGACTACGGATCCAAAATAAAAGAAGAAACCCCAAAAGCGACAAAGGTCCACGATCGACCCCAACTGGGCTCCACTACTGATCAACTGAAGCGAAACAACACAATGAACAAGATCTTCATCAAGCTCCTCCTTGAGCTCGGGTGCGTCTCCTGCACGGTTTCATCGGCACCTGCAAACTGGTTTTGGAAGTATCTGTGAGTCACGGGGACTCAGCAATCTCACACCCGCGAGATCAAGACTATTTAAGCTTATAGGTAGGACAGAGTGGTGAGGTGGAGCTGCAGCAGCGACTAGCACATATGGTGGCTAACATACGCAAATGAGAGCGAGAAGAGAAGGCAAAGCACGGTCGAACAACTATGATCAATAAGTGATCCTGAACTACTTACGTCAAACATAACTCCAACAACCGTGTTCACTTCCCGGACCCCGCCGAGAAGAGACCATCACGGTTACACACGCGGTTGGTGTATTTTAATTAAGATCAACTTCGGGTTTTCTACAACCGGACATTAACAAATTCCCATCTGCCACATAACCGCGGGCACGGCTTTCGAAAGTTCAAACCCTGCAGGGGTGTCCCAACTTAGCCCATTATAAGCTCTCGCGATCAACGAAGGATATTCCTTCTCCCCGGGAAGACCCGATCAGTCTCGGAATCCCGGCTACAAGACATTTCGACAGTAATAAAACAAGACCAGCAAAGCCGCCCGGATGTGCCGACAAATCCTGATAGGAGCTGCACATATCTCGGTCTCAGGGCACACCGGATTGTCCAAACTTCCGGTAGGCGAGCCCAGAGTTGCCCCTGGTAGCCACCGGTGGCTGACGGTTTGGACCAGCACTCACGACGAGCACTGGCCCGGGGGGGGGGGCTAAAATAAAGATGACCCTTGGGCTCCGGAAACCCAAGGGAAAAAAGGCATAGGTGAGGCAAATGGTAAAACCAATGTTGGGCCTTGCTGGAGGAGCCTTATTCAAAGCGGACTGTCAAGGGGGTCCCATAAATCACCCGACCGCGTTAGGGACGCAAAATCTGGGAACATAACACCGATATGACGAAAACTAGAGCGGCAAGAGTGGAAGAAAACACCAGGCATAAGGCCGAGCCTTCCACCCTTTACCAAGTATATAGATGCGTTAATAATATAAAAGGTATTGTGATATCCCAACAAGTAAACATGTTCCCATCAAGGAACAACATCTCCATGTTCCAACAAGGAACAAACTTCATCTTCACCTGCAACTAACAACGCTATAAGAGGGGCTGAGCAAAGCGGTAACATAGCCAAACAACGGTTTGCTAGGACAAGGTGGGTTAGAGGCTTGGTTTAACAATAAGGGAGGCATGACAAGCAAGTGGTAGGTATCGCAGCAAAGGCATAGCAAAAGAGCGAGCAACTAGCAAGAAAAGATAGAAGTGATTTCGAGGGTATGGTCATCTTGCCTGAAATCCCGCAAGGAAGAAGAACGAGTCCATGAAGAAGACAAACGGTCATAGACGAACGGGTCCTCACAACTCCGAAACGAAACCGAAGCTAACGAGAGAAGCAACCCAGAAAGAAACAAACAACAAAGTAAACAACCACCACATAAACATGGCATGATATGCGAGATGTGGTATGCAATGCATATGCATGCTTCGGAAGGAAAAGATGAACAAGGCATAATCTTGGCAACCCAAGTATGCCACTGGAAAGGTGAGGTGATTTCGGTTGAAATCGATATAAAGATCACCGGAATCGGATGCAAGGTTTGCAAATGACAAGCAAAACAAGAATGACAATAATCTGCCATTAACAGCATGATGCTACTTAGCAAGCAACAAGAAATTAAGCTACTGCACCCAAACATATCAACAAAGCATATGACAGTAATCTACTCAAGATGCTTGACAAAAGATGAACACTGAGCTACGGCTAAATCACACCACAACAGATGAACATGTCAGAGATTAACATCAGGATGACATGTTTAGCGCAATGAAACAACATGCTACATTATCAGTACATAGCAAAATAAGGCATGGAATGAATCTACTCAAATCACTTAACAAAAGTCTCTTACTGACCATAAGTCAAAAGGGATCAGAAAATACAATAGCACCCATGTCCAATAAGCAAGTTTCATTACAGGTTTCGGACTTGGCAGAAAACTGGACATGTCAAAAACAGATAACAAGTAGGCATATTTACGAGCTCGATGCACTCACTACAGAGCATCTCATGATAAACTAAGCATACATACATCAATAAGACATGGCATAGAAGCTATAAATGGCAAGAACAACATCATAGCATGCAAGGATCAACTACAACAAGCTTGGCAAAATCGAATAACATGTAAACAATCTGCCAGTAACATTTAATAGCAAAAGTAGAGCTCGATTGACTCAAGCTATGACACTCCATAAATACAAACAAAGGCATGGATGGATAGAGAAAATCCATATGCTCAAAGTACTATTACTGATCATGCTCAAAAGAGGCATAGATCTCTCTGAAACAACATGAACACATGGCATAAAAATAACAGCAGGCAGGGACTTAGTGAAAATACCAAGTCTCTGAAATCAGCAACAATAAGTACCCTAGTTTGCATGCTTGTGCTAGTCACCACATAGATCACAAAAATACAAGGCATAAATATCTTGAAAGATGGCATGGCATATTACAAAACTCATGTAGGACTCAACTTCATAGGATGCACACATCAATCATGGAAAAAATGACAAAAGTGCATGTTCTGATAAGAATCAGCAACTAACATCACATAGCCCTCTTCCAACAGCTTTTCTGGCATCAATATGAGCACAAATGAAAATGATGCAATGGAATGAAATGATATACTCCTCGAGACGAAGAATTTGACATATTAAACGCCCAAAACAGAGCAGTATGCAGGGAGTTATGGCATGACGAACATGGCATGATAATGCAAAATGAACCGGGGACTTATAGGTAGAGGGGGCTAGGAAGCTCCAAATGGAGTGCGGTTTTCGGCCACGCGATCGTGATCGAACGACCGAGAGGATGGAGATGACTTAGATGGGTTTTGGGCCACTTAGAAGGGGTGTTGGGCTGCACCAAAAGAGGCCTTCGCGGATACCCGGTTAACCGTTGGAGTATCAAACGACCTCCGATTGACCCGAAACTTGACAGGCGGTCTATCGGTGCTATACCAAGGCCGCTTGGCAAACCTCGGTCCATTCCGAGAAAGTTTAATACCCGCTCACGGAGAAAGGTAAAAGGGAACGCCGGGGAACATAGGGGCGCCGGATTGCAAAACAAACAACGGGGAAAATGCTCGGATGCATAAGACGAACACGTATGCGAATGCGATGCACATGATGACATGATATGAAATGCAGATGATGACGTGGCAAAGAGCAACACGCACGCACATGACATGGCAACAACGACGAATAACTAGCGGACACCTGGCGCATCAGATCCGGGGCGTTACAACACTCCACCACTACGAGAGGATCTCGTCCCGAGATCTAGGATGGCACCGGAGGGGAAAAACGGAAGAGAAAGAGAAGAGGTAAAGCTAAGTTGCTTCTTCGACAAACGAGTGAAACCAACGAACCTTGAGAGGTTGAAAACTTGAAAGAAAGAATACCACAGGGATGAACGAAGTGAAAACACTCCGTTGGACAAGGAACAAGGAATACAGCGAGAAAGAAGAGCTTAAGTGACAAGATAGACATTGAAACCACTCCGGATAAAACAAGATAGATAAGCAATAAGAATGAAATAATTCAGGCAACACTCCGACTGAAAATGGAAGGAATTGAACATGAACTTGACAAGATGAGAGGATACTTGATGAGATAAACAACATACTGCCTCGAAAACAATTATAAGAATGACACAAGGGGTAAGAATGATTCCAAACAGCACTCCGGTTGAAAAGAGAGGATAAACTTGATAAGATGGGGAGAACTTGAAAACAGTACACCACACTCCGGTTAATGGATAAGCACGAAGAGAACACAGTCCTCACAATTCGAGATGATGAGTGAAGAGAGCAACATCACAATGCCTCCGGAAGAAAGAAAGGCTAGAAAGAAATGAACGGAGGGAAACAAGATTTGAGAGAGCACGTTTGCCACAAATGCTAGAACGGAGTTGTTGGAAAACCAACAATGAAACGACTAAGCTTGTAGTGGGCTTATGGAAAAACATCTCGAACTTGAGGCGAAATTATGCCACTAACGGACCCAATAGATTGGATTGATATCAACAAGGAGACGAGAAACTTATTTCACCGGGAGAACAAACGAAGAACTTGGGTCATTTATAAGCACCATAAATAGCAACAATCCTTAGGGAAAGCTTTAGGTGAAATATAGCCCAAGATAACTCCAATGAAGAGATTGATGGATTTAAAATACCTCACTCTTGACAACATGTGAATCATGAAGCATGAAGGGAAATTGTCAAGAATGACATAACACCACCTCAAAAGATAAGGTAGAAAGAATTGCACTTCGGAATGCAAGATGACGAATGATTGAATTCCTCCAAGAAGAATCTTGAAGAACGCTTCGAGCATGAATTAAATCCTTTATGAACCACCATGAAGAAACTTCATGAAGAACTCCGGTAAACAAAAGGATGATAGGAAGAAAGAGAAGTTGAAAACACCAGGTGAAACCTTGCAGTGATAAGATGAAGCTTCGTGATGATATAACCGAGAAAAACTTGGAACTCCGGAAAGGAAAGATGATCAAATGAAATCAAGAATTTTGATAAACCTCTGGAATAAGAAATAGAATTTACTCGATGAAACAAGAATAAGAATTACATTATGCTTATCCTTCACAAATTTAAAGTGATGACAAGCAATGGATTGGGCATACTCCTTATTCTCGTAGAAAAGATTAAGAGAGATATAGCACAAACTTGGGAATGTCTTCAATGAACCGCCGGTAGGATTGGAAAGAAAGGATGAATCTATATGATAACAAAGGAAGAAGGATCTTGAACGAACCACCGTAAGAATTTAAAATGGACGAAGAAAAGATAAGGAAACACCGGGAAGAATTAGCAAATGAACGAAGATGCTTGCTAGGATTTAGATACATGAGAACGAAGAGATCATGAACTGATTAGAGAATATTGAAAGATGCACCGGTAAGATTTGGAGAACGATAGACGGAGCTGAGAATGAATAATTCTGAGATGATGGACTCCGGAGAATCAAACTGAAAAGACTCCTGAAATGCTCCGGATGGGTGAAAAGAATTCTCACAATCGAAACAATTATGAGAGAATGACAACAAGCTAGAACAATGAATCTTGAAGAGAATGAGGCAAGATTTAGGAGAAACTCTTCTTTGGTCTTCCAATGTTGAGAACGATGATGAGAAACACCAAGAATTGTTGAGGCACTCCGGAATGAGAATTGGAAAAGGTTGAACCAACGATGAAAAGAATTTGAAAGATCTTGGAGAAAGACATATGACTGATGAAAATTCATTCTTACGTCAAACTTCAAAAAGAATTTGGGAATAGCTCCGGGAAAATTAGAAGAGTCAGGTAAGATCCTGGGAAAAGACCTGTGGGTTAGGGCCCACTCAAAAGAAACACCGTTGAACGATTGCTTGAAAAGAGAGACTGCACCGGTTAAATTAAATGGCTTGAATGAGATAACATCCTTAAAAGAACTTGAGTGAATTGAGAATGGAAACTTGAATCTTCTGAGATATCTTCATCACTCCGGAACAATTGAATAGCGAGAAGTGGATGATTAAGAGGTGCACCGATACGAGAAAAACATTAGAAACGAGGAAAAGATATGATCGACAAAGCTTGAATTGAATCCACCGGAGAAGAAAAGAATGACGAAAAATGAACTTGAAACTCCTGACCATTTTCATGATAATCACCGAATAAGAACATTAAAGGAAAGAATGAAGAAACTTCCCATCAATAAAAGGATACTTGATTGCGAAATCTGAATCCTTAAAGAAAAAGGGCGGGAGGGCGGGAAAACAAAGGCAACTTGGGGACGGCTGAAACAAGCAACGTTGGGAAAAACTGAGAGGTGATCTTGTGAATGTTGAAATGATCGGATCCACTTGAAGAGAAGCACACCGGTTGAAAAGGATTGAAAAGACAACCTTGATGAACAAGAAGGATTAGCATCCACATAGAAATATGGGAACACCGCTTGAAAGGTATGGATTCAACATTTGACATTGAAGCAACTCGAATACCACAAAACAGAACAAAAACAAAGGATTGGCTTGCAGAATAAGCCCGAAACAGACATATGATAGATCCCATATCGTATCACGTGTCTGTTGGAAAGATATCCTATGAGATACTTGAATTCCCACCTATAAACTCCCGAAACTTTCTGGTTATGCAATCAGGTGTTGGGGATAAAGGGGACACAAAATATATCACCCAAACTAACAATACCTAGATCCAGCTGTATCCATCCTTCAACACATAACCAAGAAACCTTCGAAAATCGTTTACCTCAACCTTCGAAAAGCATCCGTTATACGAGTCATGGCAATACTCCGCACTCGCCTCAGTACTGGGCTATCAGGGTTATCTCACCAACAACTGTACAAAAGAGATTTTCGATGTCGGCGTACTAAACTCAGGTATTCCAGAACAGCAACGATAAAATTATGACGACAACACCTCGGAGCTCAACTCCCCGGGACACCTCCACTAAACCCCTGCTGACGGGAGGCAACCAAGACAATGTTGTCATCATAAAACCATCGGAACGATTCTAAGATACCCGCGTGATCCTAAATTTTTTTTAGTGAAATTTGAGAAGAGAAAAGTCAAAACTCTACGTCAGGATGCCTTACCAGAGCGATGAGGAGACTGGGAAGTAAAAAGAATTCCTAAACTCTCCGATATATAATTCTTAAATGACTCAAAACATTTTTCTAGACACAACTCGGCCACTAAAAACGATCAATCAGTGGGGGCTCCTAAGGTCGGGGATGGCTCTGATACCAACTTGTAACACCCTCGATGCGGCTATATCTCCCACGTGTCGAAGCACGACTTAGAGGCATAACCGCATTGAAAGCAATGTCGCAAGTGAGGTAATCTTCACACAACCCATGTAATACATAAGGGAAAGAGATACATAGTTGGCTTACAATCGCCACTTCACACAAATACATGAATAAAACATTACATCATACAGTTACAATCAGGGCCCGACTACGGAGCCAAAATAAAATAAGAAACCCCAAAAGCGACAAAGGTCCACGATCGACCCCAACTGGGCTCCACTACTGATCAACTGAAGCGAAACAACACAATGAACAAGATCTTCATCAAGCTCCTCCTTGAGCTCGGGTGCGTCTCCTGCACGGTTTCATCGGCACCTGCAAACTGGTTTTGGAAGTATCTGTGAGTCACGGGGACTCAGCAATCTCACACCCGCGAGATCAAGACTATTTAAGCTTATAGGTAGGACAGAGTGGTGAGGTGGAGCTGCAGCAGCGACTAGCACATATGGTGGCTAACATACGCAAATGAGAGCGAGAAGAGAAGGCAAAGCACGGTCGAACAACTATGATCAATAAGTGATCCTGAACTACTTACGTCAAACATAACTCCAACAACCGTGTTCACTTCCCGGACCCCGCCGAGAAGAGACCATCACGGTTACACACGCGGTTGGTGTATTTTAATTAAGATCAACTTCGGGTTTTCTACAACCGGACATTAACAAATTCCCATCTGCCACATAACCGCGGGCACGGCTTTCGAAAGTTCAAACCCTGCAGGGGTGTCCCAACTTAGCCCATTATAAGCTCTCGCGATCAACGAAGGATATTCCTTCTCCCCGGGAAGACCCGATCAGTCTCGGAATCCCGGCTACAAGACATTTCGACAGTAATAAAACAAGACCAGCAAAGCCGCCCGGATGTGCCGACAAATCCTGATAGGAGCTGCACATATCTCGGTCTCAGGGCACACCGGATTGTCCAAACTTCCGGTAGGCGAGCCCAGAGTTGCCCCTGGTAGCCACCGGTGGCTGACGGTTTGGACCAGCACTCACGACGAGCACTGGCCCGGGGGGGGGGGGGCTAAAATAAAGATGACCCTTGGGCTCCGGAAACCCAAGGGAAAAAAGGCATAGGTGAGGCAAATGGTAAAACCAATGTTGGGCCTTGCTGGAGGAGCCTTATTCAAAGCGGACTGTCAAGGGGGTCCCATAAATCACCCGACCGCGTTAGGGACGCAAAATCCGGGAACATAACACCGATATGACGAAAACTAGGGCGGCAAGAGTGGAAGAAAACACCAGGCATAAGGCCGAGCCTTCCACCCTTTACCAAGTATATAGATGCGTTAATAATATAAAAGGTATTGTGATATCCCAACAAGTAAACATGTTCCCATCAAGGAACAACATCTCCATGTTCCAACAAGGAACAAACTTCATCTTCACCTGCAACTAACAACGCTATAAGAGGGGCTGAGCAAAGCGGTAACATAGCCAAACAACGGTTTGCTAGGACAAGGTGGGTTAGAGGCTTGGTTTAACAATAAGGGAGGCATGACAAGCAAGTGGTAGGTATCGCAGCAAAGGCATAGCAAAAGAGCGAGCAACTAGCAAGCAAAGATAGAAGTGATTTCGAGGGTATGGTCATCTTGCCTGAAATCCCGCAAGGAAGAAGAACGAGTCCATGAAGAAGACAAACGGTCATAGACGAACGGGTCCTCACAACTCCGAAACGAAACCGAAGCTAACGAGAGAAGCAACCCAGAAAGAAACAAACAACAAAGTAAACAACCACCACATAAACATGGCATGATATGCGAGATGTGGTATGCAATGCATATGCATGCTTCGGAAGGAAAAGATGAACAAGGCATAATCTTGGCAACCCAAGTATGCCACTGGAAAGGTGAGGTGATTTCGGTTGAAATCGATATAAAGATCACCGGAATCGGATGCAAGGTTTGCAAATGACAAGCAAAACAAGAATGACAATAATCTGCCATTAACAGCATGATGCTACTTAGCAAGCAACAAGAAATTAAGCTACTGCACCCAAACATATCAACAAAGCATATGACAGTAATCTACTCAAGATGCTTGACAAAAGATGAACACTGAGCTATGGCTAAATCACACCACAACAGGTTCAAACAAGCATGGCAAAAGTGCAAAAGATAACAGGTTCACAGACTTAGTGAAAAAACATGTGAGAGATTAACATCAGGGTGACATGTTTAGCGCAATGAAACAACATGCTACATTATCAGGACATAGCAAAATAAGGCATGGAATGAATCTACTCAAATCACTTAACAAAAGTCCCTTACTGACCATAAGTCAAAAGGGATCAGAAAATACAATAGCACCCATGTCCAATAAGCAAGTTTCGTTACAGGTTTCGGACTTGGCAGAAAACTGGACATGTCAAAAACAGATAACAAGTAGGCATGTTTACGAGCTCGATGCACTCACTATAGAGCATCTCATGATAAACTAAGCATACATACATCAAGAAGACATGGAATAGAAGCTATAAATGGCAAGAACAACATCATAGCATGCAAGGATCAACTACAACAAGCTTGGCAAAATCGAATAACATGTAAACAATCTGCCAGTAACATTTAATAGCAAAAGTAGAGCTCCATTGACTCAAGCTATGGCACTCCATAAATACAAACAAAGGCATGGATGGATAGAGCAAATCCATATGCTCAAAGTACTATTACTGATCATGCTTAAAAGAGGCATAGATCTCTCTGAAACAACATGAACACATGGCATAAAAATAACAGCAGGCAGGGACTTAGTGAAAATACCAAGTCTCTGAAATTAGCAACAATAAGTACCCTAGTTTGCATGCTTGTGCTAGTCACCACATAGTTCACAAAAATACATGGCATAAATCTCTGGAAAGATGGCATGGCATATTACAAAACTCATGTAGGACTCAACTTCATAGGATGCACACATCAATCATGGCAAAAATGACAAAAGTGCATGTTCTGATAAGAATCAGCAACTAACATCACATAGCCCTCCTTCAACAGCTTTTCGGGCATCAAGATGAGCACAAATGAAAATTACGGAATGGAATGAAATGATATACACCTCGAGACGAACAATTTGACATATTAAACACCCAAAACAGAGCAGTATGCAGGGAGTTATGGCATGATGAACATGGCATGATAATGCAAAATGAACCGGGGACTTGGAGAAAAACGGGGCAACCTCAGATTTGTCAGATCCAGATCCGGGCGCACGCGGATCGAGGTTCGCCAGAGAGGTTGCCGGAGATGTTGCCGGAGGCGAGGAAGAGGCCGGATCCGCGGGATGAGGCGGCGGGGCCGGCGAGGAGGCGACACGCCGGAGCGGGGCGGCGCGGGGCCGCGGCCGGTGCGGCGCCGGGCGGCGGGAACGGGCGGCGCGAGGCGCGCGCCGGCGAGACGGCGGGCGGCCGCCGGAGCAGGCAAGGCGCGGCGGGGAAGGCGGCGACGGAGGGCGGCGCTGGCGGCGAAGAGGCGGCGAGGTCCGGCGCGGGTCGCGGGCGTGGTGCGGGGCGCGGGCACCTCGGGCGGCGGCGCGCTTCGGGCCCGCGCGGGCCGGCCTCGGGCCCCGCGGGCCGCGACGGCGGAGGAGAGAGGAGGGGCGCGGGTGAGGCCACGTGGCGCGGCGCGATAGGAGGAGAAGGGCGGCGGGGTGACGTGGCCTTCTCCGATTCGTCGGAGCGACGTGGCGGCGGGGGTGGACACGTCCGCCGGCGAGCGGACATGTCCGACGGCGTTGAGGGAAGCGGGGCTAGGGTTTGATCTGCGCGAAAAACGGGAGGGGATCACATACTTATAGGTAGAGGGGGCTAGGAAGCTCCAAATGGAGTGCGGTTTTCGGCCACGCGATCGTGATCGAACGACCGAGAGGATGGAGATGACTTAGATGGGTTTTGGGCCACTTAGAAGGGGTGTTGGGCTGCACCAAAAGAGGCCTTTGCGGATACCCGGTTAACCGTTGGAGTATCAAACGACCTCCGATTGACCCGAAACTTGACAGGCGGTCTATCGATGCTATGCCAAGGCCGCTTGGCAAACCTCGGTCCATTCCGAGAAAGTTTAATACCCGCTCACGGAGAAAGGTAAAAGGGAACGCCGGGGAACATAGGGGTGCCGGAGTGCAAAACGAACAACGGGGAAAATGCTCGGATGCATAAGACGAACACGTATGCGAATGCGATGCACATGATGACATGATATGAAATGCAGATGATGACGTGGCAAAGAGCAACACGCACGCACATGACATGGCAACGACGACGAATAACTGGCGGACACCTGGCGCATCAGATCCGGGGCGGCACAAGCCCCTAACCTGGGAGTGGAGACTTGGCCCCGCCTGCCATAGATGACGGAGGCAACCCTTCCACCCCAACATGGAGGAGGAGGCGAGGCGACGCAGGGAGAGCCCCTCCTAGAGGGGCATGCCTCCTATGCAGCCCAAGCCGAGGAGGTCGTCATGGATTCCTCCGCGGTAGAGACTATGCAGAAGGCTGCCGAGCCCACCCTGGCAGAGGATGGAGCTCGCGACCCGGCAACAACTGCTGCCGGGGAAACGGAGACCCCTGCCCGACAGACTTCCCCAGGTATCTGGCTGAACCCTTCCTTTCTTTTATACTCTGGTTGCCTCCACTAGTTTCTTTATTCGCTCGAGATTTCCATTTCTTCATTGTTTCCTGGCCCCCTTCATTTGCAGCCCCCCAAACCGAAGAACCAGATTTGTTGGAGGTGGTGGCTGACATAGGGAGGTCTGCCGTGGATGAGGCTGCAAAGGTCGCAGCTGCTGAGGGGCAGGATCTCGTTGCCAGGGAAACACAAGGTTCCTTGGCAGTGATGGAGCACTCTCTGGGAAGCGTCCCGATAGAGGAAGTGGTCATCGAGGCGAAGATTCCCCTTCAAACCATGGGTCCACTCCCCTCTTCCGGGGACGCCGCTGAGGCCCCGCTGTCTTCTTTAAACACGCTGGCTATGGTGCTGTCGTCTCCTGATATCGGAGCCCCTGGCCCGTTCTTGACACACGCAAAGCTCAATGAAGAGCTTCAGCGCCTTCTGGCGCTGCTACATCTGGGAGGTGGGGAAACTGATGACTTAGCTGCCGTCACCAAGGATTTGTCCTTCATAGAGTCCATGGTGACAAGCGTGAAGGACATGCAGGCCCAGCATCACCAAAAGTGACAGGAGCTCAAGGAACGGTGTGAATCCGCCGGCAAGGTGGATCAGAGGCTAAAGGACAAGTTCCCGGAGCTGCATGAATGACACGACAAGCAGTTTAAGGCACTTATGAGGCAGCAAGAGACCCTTCAGATGATGAGGGAAGATGTCATGGCTCGGGAGGGGCGCCTGGCAGATCGCAAAGTATCTCTGGACGCCAGGGAGCGAGAGATCTCCCTTCGGGAGGAGAACCTTGAAGCCACCCTCTGTGCCAAATATGAAAGTTTGGAGGCCTTGGTGCAGCAACGCACCAAGGAGTTGGAGGACAAGCATGAGGTTGCTCTGGCCACCCTTGCCACTGACCATGCTGCCCAGCTGAAGAAGCTCATTGACGATCTAGATGCTGCGTCTTCCGCCAAGGCTGAGCTCGACCGATAGGTGGCCGAACTGAACAAAGACCTTGCCGAGAGCGCCAAGAAGGTGGAGGCGCTCGAACAAGAAGCACGGCAGGCAGAGCTTCACCTGGCTGACGTGCAATCGCAGCTCTCCTCCAAGACCTAGAGCCTTGAGATCGCAAACGGCAATATCTCTGACATGAAGGTGAGGATCGGCTTGTTGGGGCAGTTGGTGGAATCTCTTGAGTCCCGGCAACAGTTGCTGTCCAAGGATTTAGAAAATGCCAAGTGTCTCCGGCAAGATGCAGAGGACAGGCTGAAGAATCGAGTCAAGATGAGCAACCTCTAGATCAAGTGCCTAATTGATATTGCAGAACGTCTTGGCGCCCAAGCTGCGGCGATGGGCATGGATGGCCCAGTCTACTCAGCCAGCGAGTAGGAGGTCCCGAGTGTCAAGCTGGGGATCTTCTTCAACGAGTTGATTGATAAGCTGAAGGTGCATGAAGAGGGGAGGGCCGAGTGTTTCACGACCGAGTCGTCGAGGCTTGCTCGCAACGCCCTCTTCATGGTCTTGAGTAACATCGCCTGTCGCCACCTAGAGCTCGATCTTGATGATGGCTTCAAGAAGTCGCTAGCTAGTGCTGACGTTGCTGCCGCTGAGGAGAAGGCTGCTCCCCGCACCGACAGGGTTCTTCGCGTCTAAGCTATTCCACCTGGCCACGCGATCAAGCATCGGGCCACTGTCATTTCCACCTGGCCCTGTAATGAAACATGACACATATTTTGTGTTTAGTTGTTTTATCTCTAGTGTTTGTGCGAAACTGATACTTCTAGCTAGATCTTTGAATGCGCGTTTATCCCTTTGAACTCTATATGCTTGTGTTCGTATGATCAATTCCTATTATGCTCTGGATGCCTGCCGATATCATATTGCCGCGATTGTCGTAAGGGTTCGGCCCTTAACAGTCATCTTGGCTCGGATGCGTCTCGGCAGGTTTTTCCTAGGTAGTTCTCCATGCAGCCTCTCGACCTATGAGCATGGCTTTGGACATGACGATGGTGCGATCAAAGAAACTATCCAAGGTTCCATCACATGAGGGCTTTCACAATACGAACACTTACTAGAGTTAAGGGATAAACGACCGCAGAAATTCGAAATGCATCAACAAGAAGTGACAAAGTGAACTTAGCTTTCATTTAAGCTTCTTTTTCGTGTGCCGGGCCACACGCGTTCAATGCGTCCGTGGCGCCTGGAGGAGTAGAAGGCAATCAAGTGGTTTCTTCGTTCCCGGCAAGGGTCGACATGCATTTCTCGTAGCTGGCCGGCATCGGGGCACGGTGTCGGGCTTCTCTGGTCCTCCTTCCCTTTTGCTCCCCTCCCTCTCGAGTCAGTGCAGCGGCTGCCATCGCTTGGGTCATGCCAATGCAGGCAGCCTTGCCGAAGCATGCTTGCCGGGGCATCAATCCATGGACTCATACCAGCGCTTTGCTCAGGATCACCCACGGCGGGGGAAATACTGGACCGAGCGTCGCGTGGTAATCACTGACATCGATGACGCCGAGGCTAAAGCAACTCGACTGCTGACGAGGTGGAGGGACAGGAAGGAGGGAGCTCGCGCCCGCACGTCTTGCGCCCCTTCCTCCGAATGGTGCCCGAATGGTGAGAACGCCATATGAGCCGCCGAGATAACTCTACCACTGTCAGCGGCGGTCTTGGCCATAACTGTCGCTATGGCGAAGCTCGGAGAGCGATAGGACGGCGCGGGGGAGGCGCCCGCTTTGCTTCCGCGTCTCTGCGGGCACAATAGTTGATGGCGCAGTAGAAGATGAAGATGGTGATGAGGATGACGCGTTGCGCATGCTTTCAGGTTCATGCAAGCGAACCCCCTACCTGGCGCGCCAAAGATGTCGCGGGATATCCACGGCCACCTATGGGACCAGGAGTCCCCTTGCTGGTTCGGCAGGGGGACGTCGCATTGCACAAAGAGCAGACCAGCGCACGGCAGCACGGCAGAGAGCACACAAGCAATTTACCCAGGTTCAGGCCGCCGCGAGGCGTAAGACCCTACTCCTGTATTGATGATGGAATGGGGATGGTGAAACACAGTACACTTGCCCGACAAGGGTTGCCGTAGGGCAGCAGCGATTACACGCGTATGGGGGAATGTGGGTATGGGTTCGTCAACTTTCCAACCCTTCCTACGGTACCTTGGGCCTCCTTTTATAGATTAAGGGGTCACCACAATGGCAAAGTGGTCATTATCCACTGATATGATAGCAAACAGTGCTATCATACCTAACTCTACGGGCTGACAAGGTGCATTAAATGCACCGCTTAGTGTCACATCACTGGTTGCCCGGCAAGGTTTGCCTGGCTATCTTGCCAGCTTCACGCCTGTTCTCTTGACACGTCGTAGGACGGGTGTCACCCGTTGTCGTGGTTCTAAGTCTGACAGTGATGTAGGGGGGTAAGTATGGAGAGGCTAGATCTTAGCTATGTAGGAGTTGTAAGAACACAAGGTTTACGAGTTCAGGCCCTTCTCAGAGGAAGTAACAACCCTACGTCTCGGTGCCCGGAGGCGGTCTATTGGATTATGCGTGTAAAGATAACAGGGGTGCGAACCCTTGATACTGAGGAGGGGGGTGGCTTATATAGAGTTTGCTAGGCCCCTCCAGCCCTCAGTAATGCTGGGTTTTAAGTACATTAAGGTTAGGCGTTACTGGTAACGTCCCTAATAAAGTGCTATAATGACCATAAGAGCTACTTAATGACCGACCATTTGTGCGCGGAGTGACTGTAGAACTCCTTGCAGTCGAGTGCTTTGCTTAGTGGTCGAGTGATAGCGTCATGGTCGAGTGTCTTGAATCCGTCGAGTGGGACACCTCCAAGTCGATTGAAAGGTGACTTCTTCTAGGGATGTCCTTGGGTAGGGCAATTAGGACAGGTCCATGCCCCTACCCTAGGTACATAGCTTCATCATTAGCCCCCGAATGGATCGAGGTTTGAGTGGGAAGGAGTTGAGGACCCTTCCGACCGGGTCTCTGTGTTACATGAGTGCCTTGTTTTGGATCAATCGTCACGGATGACATCGTCAACTTCTTTCAGTCGCCTTGATCCATTCTAGGCCTTCCGTCGAGTGAATTTCCTTGCTTGTGAAGTTCTGAGTGATGGTGTGAAAGGGATCTTCTGTCTGACGAATTGTTCTGCTACCCGCGGATTTTGTGGGATTTGAATTTCGAGAAGCGCGCGGGACGGGGGTGGCCGCAGTAATCGGATGTGATAAGGCGGAAGCTCCTCGATTTCTGCGCCACCTTTTTCGCCACGTACCGCGCGCGCGTCTGCTGCGGGATTTGACGAGATAGCCTTGGCCTACCAGTCAGCCACTCGGAAGCGGCCTCTTATAAGACGCAGGCTCGGGGCTCCCAAACAGTGTGCTCTCTCTTTTCCTTCTCCCTTCACAAGGTTTTCCGCCGCCTCCGCTCTCACCCTAGCGCCGTAGGCCCGTTCGAGCTTCACCGGCGACGATGGTGAAGGACAAGATGTTTGCTCTGGAGCGCGCGAAGAAGGCGGCGGTGCAGGGGAAAGGGAAGAAGTCCGCTCGGGGCAGATCTTCCTCAAGGACTGCTCTGCCCAAGGGTTGGATCCAGGGCGACTGGATGCCGTCGGTGATTCGGCAGGAAGATCTTGATGATATGGTCGAGGGAGGAGTCATTCCTCACAAAGCTGCGCGTCTCCCGGGGGGAGAAGTCGAACCTCAACCTCTTGACAGTGAGTGCATCCTCCTCGCCACCCATATTGATCGCGGGTTTTCTCTACCTCCTCACCCTTTTTTCCGGAGCTTTTTGAACTTCTTCGGAGCGCAGCTCCATCACTTCACTCCCAATTCCATCGTGTATCTTGCTGCTTTCGTTTCCTTGTGTTAGGGTTTCCTGGGTTGTCGCCCCCATTGGGGACTCTTTAAGCACATCTTCACTTGCCGCTCTCAATCGGTCAAGAAGGCCAAGCCGAGTGATGAAAGGACGCAGGTGATCCAGCTGTGCGGGGGCCTAGCGATCCAGACAAGGGGAAAAAGTTCTTTTCCATCTATCACTTTCCCTGAGTCGGTCCGTGGTTGGCAGTCGACCTGGTTTTACTGTAAAGACCAGGCGACCCCAGGACAGTCGACTGGGCTTCCCCCTTTCTCTCTGGACCGAGCTCAAAAACCTGCTTCTCTGAAAGTGGCGCCGAAAGAAAAGGCGCAAGTCAAAGTGCTGGTGGGTCGAGTGGTTCAGCTTGTCCGCGAGGGTGTGACCGACATGGACTTGCTGGAGGTCTTCCTTCGGAGGCGCATCCAACCGCTTCAGGTTCGTGACCACCCGATGTGGCTGTACTCGGGTCTTGAAGACACCACTCGGATTCACCCAGAGGAGGTCACTGATGAGATGCTGGAAGGGTGGCTGTCGAGCATCACAGGGAACAAAGACAACCCCCGAGGAGCCAGGAGGGTTCATCCACTCGATAACACATACGAAGTGGACCAGGTCTGACCTTATGTTCCTGACTGGGATCTTGCTTTCTTCATTGGTCTTCTTTGAATTGGTCGATTGACTTTTGTCTTGTCTGTTGTTCTCCAGGCAACTACTGAGATGTACTCGACACCCAACGGAGCACAGGAGCAGGCTGAGGAAGGGGAGGCGAGCGGAGGCGAAAGTGGAGACGAACACGACGAGTGGGAATCTGACGACGAAGGAGAGGGAGACGACGACGTCGACTCCAGCGAAGAGGAGGAGGAGGAAGTTGAACCCCCCTCCCCCCGCTCGGAGAGGCGATCCAAGCTTACACACGATCCTGCGCGGGAGCGTGGTAAGGCGACTGCTCCTGTTGGGCAGTCATCGAAACGCCCTCGGACCTCTTCTCCCACGCGGACTGAAAAAGCTCCCAAGCACCCACGAGCCACGCCGTCTAAGCCGCCCAAGGCCCTGCCCAAGATGAAGATGACTGTCCCCACCATTTCTGGGTAATAATAAGACTTGTTTTCCTTTGTCGACCGTGAACAGATCCTTGGTCGATTCATTGAGCCAACTGACTGACTTTCGAAATTTGCAGTGCTGCTACTTCTGAGATCTCCGCCAAGGACGACGATCAAGAGATGGAGGATGCTGTTACTTCCAACCATGGTACGATTACTGATGTTCTGCCTTGAGTCGACTGGATATTTCTTGTAATTCTGGTCGATTGAATTTTTCTTGTAGCTCCTCCTCATGTTATCAACCTACCGGATGACGAAGATGACGTGCCGCTGAGAGTGAGAAGGAACAGGAGGGCGTCGGCTGGCAAGACCTCCCAATCTGCTCCGGCGTCTGAGGCTGTAGCTCGGGACGGTGGTGATACCACTCGGACTTCTGTGACTTTCGCCGATCCTCTGACGAGCGTGCGGCCTTCGACGTCGACTGCGAATCCGCCTTCGCTTTTTGCCACATACCCTGTCCCTGAGGACCAAGTGGGTGCCGCAAAAGAGGCTATACGCCAGGCGGGAATCATGATGGAGCAAGTGAAAGTGGTTCGGGACGCCAGCCAAGCAGCATATGACGCGAGTTCAGCTCTTCAGAGCAACGTCCAGGTCAGTCGACTCAACACTTGGTCTGTTACGATATGCTGTTTGAAGAATCTCTTTTCCAAAGATCTTTATATCTGTACACCCGCTGGGTGTGTCTGCCAATTTTTGGACGAGTGGGGGCACGCTAAGTGCACCCACTGGGTGTAGTCCCCGAGACTACGGTGGACTGCTGGCAGTCGACTGTAGTCTTTATATTGTGTTGCTGTAGTTGTACTTCTTCACCCGGTCTAGTCAGGCCATGTCGAATGGAACTGTATCCGGTCGACTGCGGGCAGTCGATTTTTTTTGGTCGAACCAGTGGGGGCACGCTGAGTGCACCCACTGGGTGTAGTCCCCGAGACTGCTGTCGAATGTTTTTGATTCGGCTGTAGTCTTAGAAACGCCATCATTGTCTCTTGGTTACTCGGAAGCAACCTATCTTTGACGTTTGTCGACTGTTTTTTCGCAGAAATCCTGTGAACTTGTGGCTCGCTTCACCGAGTTGGAGAACCAACAGATCCAGCTCAACCTTGACTTAAAACTTGCTCAAGAGAACTTGCAGAAGGCGCGAGAAGAAGCAAAAGGTATGGCTGGTGAGGTCCTCCATTCCTGACGAGTGACTTTTCTTTCTTGTCCATTCTTGATGTTGATCTCACTCGACGTGCCGCAGATAAACTGGAAGAAGCTCTGAAGAAGAAGGATCAGGATCTTGCCAAAGCGCAGAAGGAGGCCTTGAACAAAACGAAGCTTGATGAAGAAAAGCTGGCTTCGGTCGATACTCTTGAACAGGAGAACTCCAGACTGAAAGCTGCTCTCGACGCAGCTAATAAGGTGGTCAGCCAACTGAAGAATGACAAGGCAGGCGAACTAGCGGGGAAGAAGAATGATCTTGAGGTTTATCTCGGGGGACTCGCCAAGAAGTCGTTCATCATGCTTGAGGGTAACAATCTTCACCTGACTGGCTTGCAGTAACCAAAATCGTGTAGAGCCACCGTCTTATTCTTGAATTGTATTTGCAGAATTCTGCCAGAACTTTGAGGAGGAGACCAGTCGAGTGGAGCCAAGCTTGGACCCCGCCAATTCGCTCGTGAAGGACGAGGCTGCTATGAATGTGCTCCGTCTGGAGTCTCGTATTGCCAGCGTGGTTGATTATCTGGCCCGACTAAAGGTTCCAGTGTCGTGGATCGACACGTCTCTCTGGCCCAGGGCGACGCTTTCGAATGATCTCGAGTCCCTGATGGCTCGACTGAATGATGTTCCTGGTCGAGTGACGGAATGGAAGAAATCCTCTGCAAGGTGTGGGTGCTGATGTCGCTCTGTCCCTGGTTCGCGTCCACTGCAAAGAGGTGCGAGAGGAGAAGTTGGCTGCCATTCAAGTTGCCAATACCAGGAAGCTCAGCTTTCAAGACTTCATGGAGACTTTCATTGCTGCTGCCACCCGTATTGTAGACGGGATCGATTTGGACGAGTTCGTCGCCCCTTCCAGTCCTCCGCCTGAGGAATGAAAAACTTTAATGCTTCACTTTGAATTTGCCTCGGAATGCCAAGTGGATTTTGTAACCGTTAAACTCTGTCGAGCCGAGGGATCGAGTACTTTGATCTGAGGTCTGGGACCTTTGGGTCTTATCTGAACTTGATTTATCGTCGAATATCTTCATGAATTATCTGTCGAGTGGAACTTGACCTTCGCTCGAAATAACCTCGTATTTGTGGTGCAGCTCCGAAGGAGAAGGTAACAGTCGATTCGCATCTTGCCGTCCTTGCGGATCGGGATGTGTTCCGTACTTAGGCGAGCGCTGGGCTGCAGCTAAGCTCCCGAGTGGGAGGTTTGCTCTCCACTCGGTAGAATTTTTCAAACTTAGGCGAGCACTGGGCTGCAGCTAAGCCCCCGAGTGGGAGGTTTGCTCTCCACTAGGTAGGATTTTTAAACACTTAGGCGGGCACTAGGCTGCAGCTAAGCCTCCGAGTGGGAGGTTTGCTCTCCACTCGGTAGGATATGTTAAACTTAGGCGAGTACTTGGACTGCAGCTAAGCCCCTGAGTGGGAGGTTTGCTCTCCACTCGGTAGGATTTTTAAACACTTAGGCGAGCACTGGGTTGCAGCTAAGCCTCCGAGTGGGAGGTTTGCTCTCCACTCGGTAGGATTTTTAAACACTTAGGCGAGCACTGGGCTGCAGCTAAGCCTCCGAGTGGGAGGTTTGCTCTCCACTCGGTAGGATTTTTAAACACTTAGGCGAGCACTGGGCTGCAGCTAAGCCTCCGAGTGGGAGGTTTGCTCTCTACTCGGTAGGATTTTTCAAACTTAGGCGAGCACTGGGCTGCAGCTAAGCCCCCGAGTGGGAGTCCGGCTCACCACTCGGTAGGATTTTTAAAGGTAAGCCCCCGAGTGGGAGTCTGGCTCACCACTCGGTAGGATTTTTATACACTTAGGCGAGTACTTGGACTGCAGCTAAGCCCCCGAGTGGGAGTCTGGCTCACCACTCGGTAGGATTTTTTAAACTTAGGCGAGTACTTGGACTGCAACTAAGCCCCCGAGTGGGAGTCTGGCTCACCACTCGGTAGGAATTTTATACACTTAGGCGAGTACTTGGACTGCAGCTAAGCCCCCGAGTGGGAGTCTGGCTCACCACTCGGTAGGATTTTTCAAACTTAGGCGAGTACTTGGACTGCAGCTAAGCCCCCGAGTGGGAGTCTGGCTCACCACTCGGTAGGATTTTTCAAACTTAGGCGAGTACTTGGACTGCAGCTAAGCCCCCGACTGGGAGTCTGGCTCACCACTCGGTAGGATTTTTCAAACTTAGGTGAATACTTGGACTGCAGCTAAGCCCCTGAGTGGGAGTCTGGCTCACCACTCGGTAGGATTTTTATACACTTAGGCAAGCACTGGGCTGCAGCTAAGCCCCCGAGTGGGAGTCTGGCTCACCACTCGGTAGGATTTTTTTTGCAAACTTAGGCGAAACGGATTCGCAGCTAAGTCACCCACTGGGGGATTTCATACGCAAACAAAAGTGACAGCAATTACAGGAGAAATTGGAACACTCTTGTCTTTGATAAAAATAAACTACAGAAGTTTTTCTTATTACATCTCATCCGAGTGAGAATTCAAGTGTAAAATGGGCGGAGTAGTTCCGCATTCCAAGCTCGTGGCTCGTCGATCTGGCGATCAACATTGTAGAGGTGATATGCTCCATTGTGGAGGACTCTGGTGACGATGAAGGGACCTTCCCAAGTAGGAGCAAGTTTGTGTGGTTTCTGTTGATCCACTCGGAGGACCAAATCTCCTTCTTGGAAGGCTCGACTCTTCACATTTCTGGCGTGGAATCGACGCAAGTCATGCTGATAAATGGTCGATCTGATCATAGCCATTTCCCTCTCCTCCTCTAGGAGGTCGACTGCGTCTTGCCGGGCTTGCTCTGCTTCATCTTCGGTATAAAGCTCGACTCGGGGCGCGTTGTGAAGTAGATCACTCGGCAGGACTGCTTCGGCTCCGTAAACCAGAAAGAACGGAGTTCTTCTAGTCGACCGGTTCGGGGTGGTCCTTAATCCCCACAGAACTGACGGAAGCTCGTCGACCCAAGCGCCTGCTGCGTGCTTGAGATCATGCATCAGTCGAGGCTTTAGTCCTTTTAGAATCAGACCATTTGCCCTTTCAGCTTGTCCATTCGACTGGGGATGTGCGACCGACGCGTAGTCGACTATTGTGCCTTGAGAGGCGCAAAAAGCTCTGAACCTGTCTGAATCGAAGTTTGACCCATTGTCAGTGATGATGCTATGCGGGACTCCATATCTGAATGTTAACTCCCTGATGAAACTGATAGCAGTGCTAGCATCCAGATTCTTGATAGGCTTAGCTTCAATCCATTTGGTAAACTTGTCGACTGCCACGAGCACATGTGTGAAACCGCTCCTGCCTGTTCTCAGTGGACCAACCATATCCAGGCCCCATACAGCGAAGGGCCAGACGAGTGGAATGGTCTTCAAGGCTGATGCTGGCTTGTGCGACATGTTGGAGTAGAACTGGCAGCCTTCACACTTGTCGACTATCTCTTTCGCCATTTCATTTGCTCTGGGCCAGTAAAAACCCGCTCGGTATGCTTTAGCCACAATGGTCCGAGAGGACGCATGGTGACCACAGGTCCCCGAGTGGATATCATCAAGGATTATCTGACCCTCTTCTGGCGTTATACACTTCTGACCCATTCCAGTCGCGCTTTCCCTATACAACTGTCCCTTTATGACCGTGAAGGCTTTGGATCGACGAACGATCTGTCGAGCCTCTTCCTCGTCCTCTGGGAGTTCTTTCCTCAAGATGTATGCGATGTACGGTATCGCCCAGTCGGGAGTGATTGCCAAGACTTCCATGATTAGGTCGACCACAGCAGGAACTTCGACTTCAGTCGGATCTGTGGTGCTTTTCGGCTGCGGGGATTCTTCTGTAAAAGGATCCTCCTGGACTGACAGCGAGTGAATGTGCTCCAAAAACACATTGCTGGGAATGGCTTCCCTCTTGGAGCCTATCTTTGCCAGATCATCAGCTGCTTGATTTTTCAGTCGGGGGATGTGATGAAGCTCTAACCCCTCAAATTTCTTTTCCAACTTTCTCACTGCATTGCAGTAGCCAGTCATAGCTGGACTTCTGATGTCCCACTCCTTCATCACCTGATTAACTACCAGATCTGAGTCGCCATAGACCATGAGGCGACGGACGCCGAGTGAAATGGCCATGCGCAACCCATACAAAAGTGCTTCATATTCTGCTTCATTATTGGAGGAATCGAAGTGAATCTAGAGAACGTATCTGAGCTTATCTCCTCGGGGGGAGACCAGTACTACCCCAGCACCAGAACCATTCAGCATCTTAGATCCATCGAAGAACATGGTCCAGTGCTCCGAGTGAACTTGAGTCGGAAGCTGCTGTTCAATCCACTCGGCGATGAAATCTGCAATTGCTTGGGACTTGATAGCCTTCTTTGCTTCAAACTTGATATCTAAGGGAAGGAGTTCAATCGCCCACTTTGCCACTTGACCAGTTGCATCTCTATTGTGCAGAATCTCTGACAGTGGGGCGTCGCTGACGACTGTAATGGAGTGGTCAGAGAAGTAATGCGCAACCTTCTTCGTGGTCATATATATCCCATATACAAGCTTCTGGTAATGAGGATATCTTTGCTTTGAAGGAGTCAAAACTTCAGACACATAATATACTGGGCGCTGAACTCTAAAGGCCTTTCCTTCTTCTTCCCGCTCGACCGTAAGTACTGTACTGACAACTTGTCCCGTGGCTGCAATGTAAAGCAGCAGAGGCTCTTTACTGATTGGAGCAGCAAGCACCGGCTGGGTGGAGAGCAGAGCTTTGAGGTCTGCAAACGCTGCATCAGCTTCTGGAGTCCACTCGAACTTGTCAGACTTCTTCATTAGTCGGTAAAGAGGCAACGCCTTTTCACCGAGACAAGAAATGAATCGACTTAGGGTAGCCAAGCAACCTGTAAGCTTCTGGACATCGTGCACACGCACAGGACGCTTCATCCGGAGTATGGTGCCAACTTTTTCGGGATTGGCGTCGATCCCTCGTTCGGAAACGAGAAAACCGAGTAACTTTCCACCTGGAAATCCGAATGTGCACTTTGATGGATTGAGCTTGATATCATACCTCCTGAGATTGGCAAAGGTTTCGGCAAGGTCAGTCAGTAGGTCGGAACCTTTCCGTGACTTGACCACAATATCATCCATGTACGCTTCCACTTTCTGACTGATTTGAGTGAGTAAACACTTTTGAATCATCCTCATGAACGTGGCTCCAGCATTCTTGAGGCCGAAGGGCATGGTGACATAACAGAAGCACCCGAACGGAGTGATGAAAGCCGTTTTGATCTCGTCGGGTCCATACAGACGGATCTGATGGTACCCTGAATAGGCGTCCAGAAAAGACAAACGCTCACACCCCGCGGTCGAGTCGACTATTTGGTCGATGCGGGGGAGAGGGAAATGATCTTTTGGGCAGGCCCGATTGATATGTTTAAAGTCAATGCACATGCGAAGTGACTTGTCCTTCTTGGGGACCATGACAACATTGGCGAGCCACTCGGAGTGGTAAATCTCTCTGATGAATTCTGCTGCTAAGAGTCGAGCCACCTCTTCGCCAATAGCTTTCCTCTTCTGGACGGCAGACCGTCGAAGATGTTCCTTCACCGGCTTAATTTTCGGGTCGACTCATAGACGGTGCTCAGCCAGTCCCCTGGGAACTCCAGGCATGTCAGAAGGCTTCCATGCGAAGATGTCCCAGTTCTCACGGAGGAACTGGATGAGCACTTCTTCCTATTTGGAATCGAGTGTCGTTGAGATGTGAGTCGGAGCTGCATTGGGATCGGTCGGGTGAATGTGGACTGGCTTCGTTTCACCGGACGACTGAAATGCTGACTCTGAAGCAGGCTTCTTGGCTCGTAGCAATTCACTCGGATCTGCAGTCTTCTGGTATTCTTGCAACTCGACCACTGCCATCTGGGCGTCAGCAATTTTTGAACCCTTCTGAAAACACTCTTCTGCTTTCTTCCGATTGCTCGTAACAGTGATCACACCTCTGGGGCCAGGCATCTTCAATTTGAGATACACATAACACGGTCGAGCCATGAAGCGTGCATAAGTTGGCCTGCCCAAAATAGCATGATAAGCACTTTGGAAGTCCACAACCTCGAATGTCAACTTTTCCTTGCGGTAATTCTTCGAATCACCGAAAACCACATCAAGAGCAATCTGGCTGAGTGACTCGGCTTTCTTTCCGGGAATGACTCCATGGAAGCTCATGTTACTGGTACTGAGCCTGGACATCGGAATGCCCATCCCTTTCGACGTTTCTGCATACAGAATGTTCAGGCCACTGCCACCATCCATCAGGACTTTGGTCAGTCGAGTGCCTTCGACAACTGGGTCGACCACCAAAGCTTGCCTCCAAGGGGTGGCAATGTGCGTGGGGTGATCGGACTGGTCGAATGTGATGGCAGTCTGAGACCACTTCAGGTAACTGGGTGTTGCCGGGGCAACCATATTCACCTTGCGGTTAATGACTTTCAGTCGACTTTTGCTTTCAACATCAGCAAAAATCATCAAGGTGGAATTGACTTGAGGGTATCCATCGTCACTATCTTCCTTGTCCTCAACTTTGTCCGACTCTCTTTCCTTGTCTTTGGACTGTTTGCCTTGAAACTGCAGGATCAGGAGCCGACACTGTCGAGTGGTATGCTTTGGGTAAATGAGTTTACCCTCTTCATCTTTCTTGGTGTGAATGTGGCATGGCAGATCCAAAACATCATTTCCATCTTGATCCTTGACTTTCTTGGGGTTCCAAGGCCCCTTGGGTTTTCCCTTGAATTTTCCCTGAGTTACGGCCAGGGCCTCCCCAGGAGCGGCCGGCTCGCCCTTCCGCTTCTGCTTCCGACTGGAATTGCCTCCGGTTTCCTGGGAAACTGCCTTCTGCTTGCCACTCCGGAGTCGATCTTCATCTTCACCATTAGCGTATTTGGTGGCAATCTCCATCATCCGATTCAGAGACATTTCTTCGGTCCGACCGAACTTCAGATTCAATTCTCTGTTCTTAACACCTTCTTTAAAGGCACAAACTGCTTGATGATCTGGTACATTCTCAACTGTGTGATGCAAAGTGATCCACCTCTGGATGTAATCCCTCAGAGTTTCATTCGGTTTTTGCAGGCAAGACCGCAACTCTGTAAGGCCGGCAGGTCGCTTGCATGTTCCTTCAAAGGTTGTGACAAACACTCGGGAGAGGTCCTCCCAAGTGTAGATGCTGCTGGGTGCTAACTGATTCAGCCATGCTCTGGCTGAGCCCTCTAATAGGAGAGGCAAATGCTTCATAGCCACCTCATCATTGCCACCGCCAGTCTGGACAGCCACTCGGTAATCTTCGAGCCAAGTGTCAGGCTTAGACTCACCAGTGAACTTGCTGACTCCAGTCGCCAACCTGAAATTGGGAGGAATCACTACGGCACTGATGGCTCGACTAACACACTCTGGTCCTGAAACATGTACTCTGCTGCTGGTAGGCGCATCTCTGTCGTGGCCTTCTCGGTGAGCTCTGTTCCTGTCGACCAAACTTTGAACAAGGATGGATCTCGCATCAAAGCCTGGTTCCCTGGGGTCGACCGGAATCCTCCGCCCAACACTATGAGGGCGTCTGTCATCCTGCTGTCGAGGCGCATATGACCCACTCCTCGAGGGAGGGGTTGGCACTCGACGTCGATCATCGCGATTGAATCGGTGATCATACTGCTCATTTCTTCTGTACTGATCGTGTCGGTCTCCACGTCCCTCACGCCTCGGGGGCGATCTCGGGCTGTGAGCCGACTGCACTGTATCCACTACAATGGACCGACTGTGGATCCTATTCCACGACTGAGAAACGGCGGAATTCTGGTTTCTCGCTACCCGGAGCAACGCCCTGATTTGCAACAAGCCTTTTCCAGCCTCTGACTGGGAGGGCTGAATTGATTCCGCTATTCGGGCCGCGGCTGCCAAATTCTGAACTGGAGTTCGATATACCTGCATAGGAGGGAAGAGCTGACGTCGACTGGACTCGGGAGCCCGCTGACGCGCTTTCTCGTCGAGTACTCGCTGGAGATTCTCCAGTCGAGTGCGCTCGGCCAAGTTAGCCAAGCGCGCGTCCTCCAAGGCTCGGGCCTCGAGGGTTTCTCCAACGATAGGAGTGTGGAGTGCATCCATGTTCCGGCGGCGAAGCTCCTCTCGCTGCAACGACGTGAGAGGCTCGGGGAGATACTCTTCGTGGGGATGCTGTCGGATTTAGGGTTCCGGCAGACCCTTAAGGTTCGAACTCTGGGGTGTGCGCGAAGATTATGCCCTCTACCTCTCCGTCTCGCAAGGATCTAAACTATCAAAAGAACAACACAAAACACACAGAGTTTATACTGGTTCGGGCCACCGATGTGGTGTAATACCCTACTCTAGTGTGGTGTGGTGGATTGCCTCTTGGGCTGACGATGGCGGACAATACAAGGGAGAACAGCCTCGCGAGGGCGTGTTCTAGTTGGGACGAAGAACTACTAGGGGAGTTCTGCCGCCCTTCTCTCTCTCTCTCTCTCTCTCTCTCTCTCTCTCTGCTCGGATTCTGGATACCAGATGCCCGATGCCTCTACCGTGGGGGTGGCTAGTCCTATTTATAGGCAAGGGCCCTGGGCCTCTTCCCAAATATTGAGCAGGAAGGGCGCCAACAATCGGCCAATTTGAAGGGGAACATGCACTTATCCTGACTAAAGTTGGTCCTCGCCTGCCAAAGGCCCTGTGGTGACGCCATTCTGGTCTTGGTCTTGTTGCACCGAAATGGATGCCTTTGCTTGATCCTCTCGCCTGCGCTTGCCCCCTTTGCACCAAAGTGGAAAGGGAGGGCACTGCGCGGGCTGGCGCCCGCCTGGCGCCCTTGGTTGTCATGGCTTGCGTCATGGGCACCTCGTGAGGTACCCGACCTTGATCTCTCCGCCTCCTCGTGAGCCAGCCTGACGAGGCCGCGCCTGAGGAAGCACCGTGTCGTCCGCCCCGCGAGGCTTGGCCCCTCGCGAGGGTCTTGGGTCTTGTGTTGATGAAGTTGGGCCGTGCTGGGCCCCCCTTTGAGCTGCGCTGCAGGCCGCAGGCAGGCAAGTCTGGGGACCCCCGTTCCCAGAACGCCGACAGTAGCCCCCGGGCCCAAGGCGCGCACGGACTTGGCCGTGCTGAGAGGCGAAAGGGCAAGGGCGAAGCGTCGCGGGCCCTAACAGCCTGCGGCCTTGGGCGCCGTGTGGCGGTTGATTGGACGCGAGTGCCTCTGCTTCCCCATGACGCCTCGATGATCGTGCGGATTGGACAAGTCCTTGCATGTAAATCGTGTCATGATTACCTGTGATCGTGGAGGCCGACGGTTGGCCTCCGCCGGCTATAAGTACGGCACCGCACGTGCCCTTTCAGTCCATCTCTCCTTGCTTTCTCCTTCGCCTTGATTCTTGCTCCTTCTTGACGTGATGGCCCCGATTCGCCGGTTCTCTGAAGTGGAGAAGGGAAAGGCTCTCCAAGAAGGGCCAGACGCGCTCCCGCCGAAGAAGCGACTTGCCCTTCGCAGCCGAGACGAAGGAGACCGCTAGGTGGTGTCAAGGCCTTGGTACGAGCGGCCTCCACCGGGGTTTCCGCTTCCCTTGTTTGCCCACATCGGGGGCCTCGGAGGGGGCAATGTCGATCCCCGCGGACGGCGCCGTCGTCGGCGCCGCTGGGTCACGAAGGTGTGGGTCGTTCCACCTGGAGTCCACGCCGAGGGCTCCTCCCGCGAGCTCGTGCTCCACGCCGCCATGCCTCCGCGAACTTGGATTCGCTTTCCTCCCTTCTTCGCCTCCGTCTTCCCGCAGGGAAGACTCCTGGAGTTATGGCTGCAGCACGCCGACTGCAGCACCCCCGCGACCGAGGCAGAGGTCGCGATCCTTGCCTCGGGCGAGGTCTTCATGACTCGTGGCTGGGGCGAGATCGCTCGGGGTTGCAGAGCATGGGGCGCCCTCACGATCCACCTGGAGTACGATGGCGCTTCGGTGATGTTCTTCAAGGTCTTCGACGCAAATGGGCGCCGGCTGGAGTGCTGCCCCAGGAGAGGTGGCCTGGACCCTGCCATGGTGAGGGCTGGGCCCGCCGACCGCTCCCTGGGCAGCTCCACAAGCGACGGAAGCGCCGGAGGATCCAGCGATCCCAGCGAGATCTTCGCGACCCCGGAGACGAGCGACGACAGCTATGAGCCCGCAAGCCAGCGCCGCTCCCAGAGCAGGGCTGGCTCGCTCGGCCGCCGCCGACTCTGATCTGAATGGGGTTGGCGCCGGTGCCTGACGGCCCACTGTTGATGATGGCATCGTTTGCAGGGGCGCGTGTAGATAGCATCCCTTGGGATCCGTTTCCTGCAAGGAATCATACTGCGCCCAATGGGGGCTTGTAAGGTGTCTGTGATCCTTCTTGTTAATATGCGACTTTTGCTATGGAACTGTGTGAGTTGTTAATTCCGTCGTAGCTTAGTCTTCCCTTTCGAACCTCGCGAGGGCTTGGTGCTCTGCGTCGACAGGTCCTAGTCCCAAGGCGGCGTCAGCCGTCACTGGTATGCCAGGTCGCGATGCCGTGGTCAAGGCCAGGAGGTGAGCGACCCGGGGTCTGGTAAGAGCCCCTGAGTCGCGATGCTCAGGAGGTCCCCTTTGGCGCTCAAGCAGCCGTCGCTCGGTGAGAAAGGGGGGTGACGTCGCTAGTACAGAATTGCGTTAGGTGCGGGGGTGATGCTACGGTAGCCGGTGTTTTCGGGCGGTGACTTATCTTGTTAATCAGGGGTCACTCTTGGTGTATCGCCGGGTCTGCGCGGCAGCTGGAGCGGAGTTGCTTGACGAGGTCCCCGCGTGCCCCTTCCCCCTCGCCTTTGCTCCCCCTTGTGCTCTACGTCCTCGGGTCCCGGCCCTCGAGCTGGTCTCAGCCGTCGCTGGTATGCCAGGTCGCGATGCCGTGGGCAAGGCTAGAGGGTGAGGGCTGGAGAGCCAGTAAGAGCCCTGAGTCGCGATGCTCAGGCGCTCCCCCTTTAACGTGCAAGCGGTTCGCGCGGACGAGGATGAAGAGAGCTCCGCGAGGGCCTCAGCTTGTGCCATTCCCTCAGGGGATCCTGCAAGCTCACCACAGAAGGAGGAAGAGGTTGCCACGATGGCTATTAGTCGGTCGTTAGCTGCTCTAGTTGGCGCAGGCGAGGTGTATCTAGGCACCCGTGAGCCAGCGCGGGACTCACGGGGCCCTACCTCTAGGCAGGTTGCGCCTGGCACTGGGCCGTATCTTGAGACGCGTTCCTGCAGATTGGGTTAGATGCCGGCACTCTACGTCCTCGGGTCCCGACCCTCGAGCTTGTCTCAGCCATCGCTGGTATGCCAGGTCGCGATGCCGTGGACAAGGCCAGAGGGTGAGGGCCGGAGAGCCAGTAAGATCCCTGAGTCGCGATGCTCAGGTACCCCCCCTTTAACGTGCAAGTGGTCGACATTGGGAAGAAGAGGCGCCGTGAACAGGCGTCAAGTAATCAAGCATGATAGGCGAATGCATAGTTGGAAATAAACACAAGGAAGATACACGCCAGTGGGCCTGGCCCGAGCGGCCTGGGGATGATGCAGCCCGAGGGGCGCCCCCAACAAAGCAAGCTAATGATCAAAAACTAAAAAGGGATACATGCCGCAGGGACGGACCCACGCGGCCTGGGACTGAAGCAGCCCTGGGGGGGCATTCCCAGCCGGAAATGAAGCTTGAAAGATGTCACGTGGGATGGTCGCGGATGAAGTGGTGTTGGTGTAGCAGACTCGGTGGGCTGCGGGAGCCGATCCTCACGAGCCCCCAGGCCCAGGGGCCTAAGGAGGCTCCGGAGGCGCTGGTGGCTCCTCGTGAATCATCTCCATCTCCGCCAGGACTGCGGAACGCCTGTCTTCCTGAGTCTCCATGATGACCCTCATGAGGCGCTGGTACGCAACGGCCACGCTCGGCAAGCCGTAAGGCATGCGAACATAGCTGTGGGGTGGACCTCCACAATGCCCCACTTGTGAGGGCCAGAGGCGCTCCGTCGTGGCGACTTGATTGAGCCCTGGTACGTCGATGCAGATGCGCAGCCCACCATCCTCGCCTGGATGGGGGGCCACAGCTGGTAGACGGTGGCAACCTCTCGTGATTCTTGACTCTTGTAGTTCTTGAACGTCCTTGTTAACGAGCTCCTGCTGGTCTAACCTTCCTTGCCTTGCTCCTTCTTGAGGGAAACGTGCTTCGAAGCACGCCTCCACGTGGTGCCCAAGCGCCTCCCTCGTTACCCTGGCCAGGTCGGTGGCCCTCCAGGTGAGAGCCCTCGAGCCCTGCCTGAGGAGGGCGTCGGGCGCGCTTTCCTATGCGATGGATGGAGGGTCCCCTTGGGTAGACACGGGCCCTAAGGGGCCTGCCTCCTGAGGGGCTGAGCCTGACGATGTCATCTTCTTCTTGGGGGTGATCTCGGGAAGCCTCCTGCTTCCGCGATCTGGGTCTTCTAGTGACGCGGCCTGAAAGGCTCGCTCCAGGGAACACACTGCATCCTTTTCTTCACACGGCACCGTGATGACTCCGCCACTTCCTGGCATCTTGAGGACGTTGTAGCCATGATGAGTTACGGCCATGAACTTGGCCAGCGCCGGGTACCCGAGGATGGCGTTGTACGGCAGGCGGATGTGAGCGACGTCGAAGTCGATGAGCTCGGTGCGGTAGTTGCTGCGGGCCCCGAAGGTGACAGGGAGGCGGACCTGCCCGATCGGGATCGTGGAACCGTCGGTGACTCCGGAGAAAGGCTTGGTTGGCTGAAGTTGGTCATAGGGCACTTGGAGATTGTTGAATGTTTCCACGGACAGGACGTTGAGCCCTGCCTCACCGTCGATGAGGGTCCTGGTGACCAGTACGTTGCTGATGACTAGAGAGCAGAGCATCGGGAGGACCCCGGCCATGGCCGTGCACTTGAGCTGATCTGCCGAGCTGAACGTGATGGTGCACGCCGACCACCTGAGAGGGCGCGTTGCTTTGAGCCTGGGGAGGACTGCATTCACTTCGCGGGCAAACTGCTTGAAGATGCATTGGGAGGCTGGGGCTTGAGCTCCGCCCAGGATGCAGGCGATTGCGCGCGGCTCTTTGAAGCCCCCAGCCCCCTCGTCTTGGTGGCGGTTCTCGTTCCTCCTAGGCTGAGGTGGCAGCGGGGGAAGGCCTGCGTTGCCCTGCAGGCGATCCTCACGAGGCTGATCCCTCCAATCCCCCTCCTGAGGTAGGTCCCGCCAGCGGCGCTCGCGAGGTTGATCACGCCACCCTTGGCACGGGCCGCGATCTTCCCAGCGTCCTGGGTTTATTTCTCCTCCTCGGTCGTAGCCCCGGTCAGCGCGGTCAGGGCGTCCGCCGATCCTTCCTTCTTGCACGACGCGGAGCTCTTGGCATTCATTGGTGTTGTGGGTGTGGAGGTCGTGGTACACGCAGTATCGGCTGCCCCTGGAGGATTCGGGCAGATCCTTGCCCCGCTTGGTATCGGGCTCCGCTGCGAGCACGGCAGCCCCCTTGCGCTTCACGTCCTTGGCCTTGGGTTTCTTCTCTTCTGGGTCCGCAGCGGGCAGCTCGAGGAGGGAGAGACGCCCCTCCTCAGCCCTGGCGCACTTGGTCGCCAAGTTGAACAGCTCCAGGGAGGTGCACAGGTCTTCATGCATCGCCAGCTCCTCCTTCATCTTGACGTCGCGCACACCGTCGGAGAAGGCTGAGATGATGGCTTCCTCGGACACTTTGGGGATCTTGAGACGCGCGCTGTTGAAGCGCTGGATGTACTTTTGTAGGGTCTCTCCGGGTTGTTGCTTGATGCGGCGCATGTCGCTCACGGCGGGCGGCCGGTCGCGAGTACCTTGGAAGTTGGCGATGAAGCGGGTGCGCATCTGGTCCCAGGAAGAGATCGTGCCTGGGGCCAGGTTCAGGAGCCAGGTACGAGCCCCTTCCTTGAGTGCCATGGGGAACCAGTTCGCCATGACCTTATCGT
This sequence comes from Aegilops umbellulata, assembly GCA_032464435.1. NCBI lineage: Eukaryota > Viridiplantae > Streptophyta > Magnoliopsida > Poales > Poaceae > Aegilops > Aegilops umbellulata. The sequence continues at coordinate 106,065,993 of CP136054.1, forward strand.
CCTCGCTGGCAGCTTCGATGCCTAGCTCGTAAAGCTGGAGGAACTCGGCGGGGTCAGTCGTGCCGTCGTAGCGAGGAGGCAGGTCTGGCTTGAACTTGCCGGGCCACGCAACACTGCGCAGCTCGGTGGTGTAGGCGCGGCAGCCGGCCGTGGCCACGGGAGGCTTCGGTCGAGGGGGAGCTTGGCCTTGAGGGTCCCCATGCGCTGCAGCCGGAAGCAGCACAGGGTCTTGACGTGCCGGAGCTGGAGCAGGGTCGCGGCGAGCCGGAGTAGGAAGTGCTCGGGCAGCCTCTTGCGGTAGAGGGACTTCTTGGCAGCTCCGTTCTTGCTGGGCTGGCGCCTGACGGAGCGGGTTCCGCCCAGGGGCCATGCGCCTTGGAGCCATGGCGTCTTCTTGGAGTGGAGGTGGCTGGTACGCCCCCGGAGCTTCATGGCCTCGGCGTAGCGGAGCGGATGGTGCAGGAGAGCCCCCTGCGGTGCGGACGAGCTCGGCGACGCGGTCGAGCCACTCTTCATAGACGTCATCGACGGGACGGTAGCGCAGGAGCTCGTTTGCCGCGATGAGTGCAGCTCGAGCCTCCAAGGGCGCGCGGAGTGCGTGGGACGAAGAGCCAGCTGGCGTGAGCGACGGAGTAGCGGTGCGGCCGTCTCGCCGCACGGACGGGTGCTGAGATGACGCTTGCTGCTCGTTCCCCGCCAGGCCGGTGGCGGCATTGACGGCGGGCGACGGGGAACGACGAGGACGCCCACCGACGGGAGCCATCTGGGCGACGCGGGAGGCGATGGCGGCCCGACGCTTGGCGCGGGCCCGACGAGCGTCAGACATGGACGCGACGGTCGGCGGAGAACGAAGCGGTGGCAGACAAATTCCGGCGCACCCCTGCCTGGCGCGCCAAATGTCGGATTTCGGGTTCCGGCAGACCCTTAAGGTTCGAACTCTGGGGTGCGCGCGGAGATTATGCCCTCTACCTCTCCGTCTCGCAAGGATCTAAACTATCAAAAGAACAACACAAAAGACACAGAGTTTATACTGGTTCAGGCCACCGATGTGGTGTAATACCCTACTCCAGTGTGGTGTGGTGGATTGCCTCTTGGGCTGACGATGGCGGACAATACAAGGGAGAACAGCCTCACGAGGGCATGTTCTAGTTGGGACGAAGAACTGCTAGGGGAGTTCTGCCGCCCTTCTCTCTCTCTCTCTCTCTCTCTCTCTCTCTCTTTCTCTCTACTCGGATTCTATATGCCAGATGCCCGATGCCTCTACCCTGGGGGTGGCTAGTCCTATTTATAGGCAAGGGCCCTGGGCCTCTTCCCAAATATTGAGCGGGAAGGGCGCCAACAATCGGCCAATTTGAAGGGGAACATACAGTACACTTATCCCGACTAAAGTTGGTCCTCGCCTGCCAAAGGCCCTGTGGTGACGCCATTCTGGGCTCCACGATGATCTCCTTCCCACCGTTGGACTGGTCTTGGTCTTGTTGCACCAAAATGGATGCCTTTGCTTGATCGTCTCGCCTGCGCTTGCCCCCTTTGCACCAAAGTGGAAAGGGAGGGCACTGCGCGGGCTGGCGCCCGCCTGGCGCCCTTGGTCGTCATGGCTTGTGTCATGGGCACCTCGTGAGGTACCCGACCTTGATCTCTCTGCCTCCTCGTGAGCCAGCCTGACGAGGCCGCGCCCGAGGAAGCACCGTGTCTTCCGCCACGCGAGGCTTGGCCCCTCGCGAGGGTCTTGGGTCTTGTGTTGATGAAGTTGGGCCGTGCTGGGCCCCCCTTTGAGACGCGCCGCAGGCAGGCAAGTCTGGGGACCCCTGTTCCCAGAATGCCGACAGATGCGCCAGGTCGCCCCCACCCGCGCCTCCGTCGGTACGGGGAAAACCGGGAGGGCTGCGTGTCCCATCAATCGCTAGAACCTCCGCCGCAGGGTCACTGCTATCGCATTCGGATGCGGTCTCTGCGGAGCCAGTCGACAGATCGAACAGGCCGTAGAGAGATTCGTCGGGCTCGATTGCTGCAACTTGTGGGGTGGCCGACTGGCGAGCCACCGCATGCCTCACCCACCTCTGAAGTCTCGATCGACCAGAGCGCTTGAGCCGGCGAGATACAAGGTGGGGAGACGACACGGGAGCCGTCCGATATTGGGTCGACGGCTGCCGCAAGAGGACGCCACGAACACATGCGCGGAAGTGCGTCGCCCCACGGACGGGGAGCGCGTCGATGTCGAGTGGCGCCTCCTGAAGCCAAGCGGAGTCGTCGGCGATGAACGTGAGCGCGCCGAGACGGATCTCGCGGCCCTCCACCAAAGCTCCGCACGAAACCATGATCAAGGAGATCGGAAAAATCACAACTCCTACAATCAAGCGCTAAGATTCCTGCCCCACGGTGGGCGCCAACTGTCATGGTTCTAAGTCTGACAGTGATGTAGGGGGGTAAGTATGGAGAGGCTAGATCTTAGCTATGTAGGAGTTGTAAGAACACAAGGTTTACGAGTTCAGGCCCTTCTCGGAGGAAGTAACAACCCTACGTCTCGGTGCCCGGAGGCGGTCGATTGGATTATGAGTGTAAAGATAATAGGGGTGCGAACCCTTGATACTGAGGAGGGGGTGGCTTATATAGAGTTCGCCAGGCCCCTCCAGCCCTCAGTAATGCTGGGTTTTAAGTACATTAAGGTTAGGCGTTACTGGTACCATCCCTAATAAAGTGCTATAATGACCATAAGAGCTACTTAATGACTGACCGTTTGTGCGCGGAGTGACTGTAGAACTCCTTGCAGTCGAGTGCTTTGCTTAGTGGTCGAGTGATAGCGTCATGGTCGAGTGTCTTGAATCCGTCGAGTGGGACACCTCCAAGTCAATTGAAAGGTGACTTCTTCTAGGGATGTCCTTGGGTAGGGCACTTAGGACAGGTCCATGCCCCTACCCTAGGTACATAGCTTCATCAGCCATGGGTTTCTTTTGTAGGAAATGGCTGCCATGTGGCGAATGGCTGCCACTTAATCATCTCGCGGCCTGACACCGCACTGGTTGATGACGTGGGTCGTGCTTGAGTGGTTGGTGGGGTGGTTTTGCCTCTGTGAGCCTCGACAGGCCCTGCCGGGGTGCCTTGGTCACCTGCTTCTGGCGGTGGCCTCGCCCCTTGCCGGGCTCGCCTGCTCGGCAAGGGAGGCCCTTCTCCTGTCGACATCTTGCTCCTCTGGCTTGATCTTGGTCTCTCTGAACGGCATGTTGGTTCTTCAAATCTCTTGGTCCTTCAATATCTGACTTAGTCTTGGCCTGTCCGTGCACGAATCAGGGGGAAATGCATACCCATGTATATTTTCCCCGACATAACACGACTGCTACATTGGCTAAAATCGCCTGCGCACTATTGAAGGGCGGGCCAGGCCGCATTTGATCGAGCGGCGAGCATTTGGCCGCTCATTTCAACTTGAAATTGCGCGTGCACTTTTAAGATCTTAGGAAATATTTATCACGCTATATCCAAATATACCCTGTACTTAGCTGCAAATGATCACGAAGCACGCCAACATGCATTCCGTTTCCCCTGAATTTGCTCGCATACCTCCATACAGGCACGGGTGTTGTGCTTCAGCATATCTGTACTGACACGTCTGACCCACCCTGGACCACGCAACCTCTCCAAAGACTGCATACACCCAGTGCATAGGGTCCACATCGAATTTGAAAACCAATAGTCGGAAGGTTATTGCCATGTGGGACGCCTCCTGGCCGCCTGATGATGAGCTGGGGTCAGGAGAATGGACGGGCCGATGGGGGCATGGGGCGTCGTCCCCTTCTATATCAGTCGCAGACCCCTTGACCCGTCTCTGATAAATGCATTTCTCCACAAAAGAGCCATAGACTACTCCCCTTCTTCTTGCTTTGCTTGCCCCATCTCTACCACAAGCGTTCCTGCTAGCATTGCTCCGATCCGACCTCGGAGGCCGCACTGATGGCTGAAGGGAGTGCCTATTTCGATTGGGAAATAGCGGCTTCGGCAACCAGGAATCACTACACGAGCTTCGACCATGGCGGTGTTGCACAACACTTTGTCCATAATGATGGTGGTGCTTCAGCCGGGGTGGTCGTCGTCTCAGGCGCCGGATCAAGGGCTTCTGGTGGCATCAGGGAGATGGATCCCACCAGCTTCCCCGGCTACGGGAGCAACAATGCCCCTGCGGCAATCGCGGCGCCTGCTTGGGCGCCGCCGCGTGCCAGATCCAGCGGCCAGGGGTTGACACGGTTCAAAGGGCCGTGGACCATGGAGGAAGACACGTATGTGGAAAATCCAACCCTAAATTGCAAACCTTTTTCTTTGTCCTTCATCTGCTGCAGCTTCGTCAGCTTTCTTTGTGATTTTGTTGTAGGCTACTCAGGGCAAAGGTGCATGAATTCGGCAAAGGGAGGTGGGCGAAGGTCGCGCTGTACCTCCCCGGCCGGAGCGGGAAGCAATGCAGGGAGAGATGGATCAACCAACTTGACCCCAACATTGAGGTGATCTTGCCAAATTTAAATTTCTTAACTCCCTAGTCCCTACTAGCAGCTTGTTTCTGGGGAATTTTGATGACCTATGATTGAGCGTGCTTACGGAAAGAAATTATTCTTTGCGTTAATCTGATTCATCACCATTCGGAAGTGGGTATTAACTCCTAGATAAATAGTTAGTAGTCTTGTATGTCTTTAGTCTAATCAGTAAATGTGGCAATTAATTTCTTCATTTATGCCACTAAATGATCACCCAAGTAATTTTCCGAAGAAAAAGAATTACATGGAAGTAATTTTCTAAAATTAATAGGGATTGATGTTCTTGCCCATGCATTAGCATTTGAAATGTGTACAAGGATTCTGTGTTCAATCCATAAATAAAAAAAATACTTGCACTTACAAATGTGGAAATTTACTACTCCATCCATTCACGAAATAAGATGTTTTGGATATTTCAATATGGACTACACGGACTGAAATAAGTTAACAAACACGCTAAAACAAATCTATATACCTACAGTTTGGAGAAAAAGTTAGAACATCTTATATTTGTGAATAGAGGGATTAATTGACACCCTGTCTCATTTTTTTAAAACTAGATAATTGTCCATGCATTGCAACGGGAGTATAATTATTCTCGTAGATTAGCACGTCATTGCATGTCCATTATTACATTGGTGCGCTATAATATTAGCCATATTTTGTATGCAATTGTCATGATTTATGTGCCAGCTTATTGTTAAGCACTCATTTGGCAAGAATTTATTGACTTACCAAAGAAAATAATATTTATGAGAAAGATCGGAGATGGGAGTCAAAATGTCATCTCATTGTTAAGCACTTATTTCGTAAAAAATATTGACTTACCAAAAAAATTATTAGTTGAGAGAAAAATCAGATAATGGGAGGAAACAAATCACATTGGAGAATGGAAGGGGGAACCATATATATATAGAGGTTGGACGAAGGAGAGGGTGAAATGGGAACCTTAGGTTCTTTTTAAGTAGTAAAGAAGAGATTCTTGGCCACTAAGTGATCACCCAATTAAAAAAAGTTGTCTTGATTATTTGCCAAATTATTGCTTCTACCTATTTGTAAGTAGCCACAATTTGAATCCCTAAAGTAAGAGTCGACGTTCCAGCCCACAAATTAGCATTTGAGACGTGGTACTTTCATGAGTTGAATCATATGATTATACGTCCAAAAGTTTGCACCTATAATTTGGTCACTATTTGGAAGTGGGTATTAACTCCCGAAAAAATAGTTAGTAGTATTGCATGTCTTTAGTCTACTCAGTAAATGTGGTAATTACTTTCTTCATTTAGGCCACTAATTGACCACCCATGTAATGTTGGAAAATTAGTAGGGATCAATTCTTGGCCACTAAGTTATCACCAAATTAAAAAAATGTGTTGATTATTAGTCAAATTGTTGCTTCTACCTATTTGTGAGTTGCCACAATTTGGTATCCCTAAAGTAAGAGTCGGTGTTCTAGACCACAAATTAGCATTTGAGATGTGGTACTTTCACTAGTTGAATCATATGATTATACGTCCAAAAGTTTGCACCTATAGTTTGGTCACCATTCAGAAGTGGGTATTAACTCCTGAAAAAATAGTTAGTAGCATTGAATGTCTTTAGTCTACACAGTAAATGTGGTAATTAGTTTCTTCATTTAGATCACTAATTGACCACCTAAGCAATTTTGGGAAATTAGTAGGGATCGATGTTCCTGCCCACACATTAGCATTTGATATGTATACATGAATTCTGTGTTCAATCCGTAAATAAAGAACCACACTTGCACTTACAAATATCCAAATTTGCTAATTGACATGGTGTGTCCTAATTTTTTAATTCTTCGCCACTAAGTGATCGCCCAAGCGTTATCGAATTTGGTGCGTAATAGCAACCAGCCATTTGCTATCCAGGATGGCGTTTGTAAATGGTGCGGTTGGCAGTTTTAGTGTTGGGGGATGGCATCTTTGACAACAAGAAAAAGCATGGCATTTTGTTTATTTAGTGCATTTTTCATCAAAAAAACTGCCACCCTCAGATCTTGCTCCTGTGTTCTGTGGGTCATTTGCTGGGATTTCGTCCTCAGCAACATTCCCCAAATACAGATAAGATTACCGATTTTATTCTGTCTTGGTTATTTGTCGAATTATTGCTGCTACATATTTGCGACTTGTCTCAGTTTGGTATTTCCTAAAGTAAGAGTCGTTCCAGCACATAAATTGCATTTTAGATGTGGTACTTTTATTAGTTCAATCATATAGACAAAACAAGTCACATGCTGATAATCGGATAAACATGTTCCAAAAAATTTATGTTGTTTATTTGTGAAATTGCTGCTTTTTGCATATTATGGTTTTCCTGAATTTGGTGAATATGACTATATGAGTAGATGTTCCTGTTCTGTGTTATCATTTGAGAGATGTGTGGGCTGTGAGAAAATCAAGTTCCCTCGACTCCCTCTAGACTAGACTGACTGCACAAGGCGGACCCTACTTCGGTATGCAAGTGCGGCCTGCTTCGCCGATGGAGATGTGCACGTCACCAGCCCGTGCACCAAGCCTCCTTACCCACCACTGCCATGGGCCCTATGATGAGTTATGCATGCCATCAACCCATGCACCAAGCCTCCCCCACGTTCCTCTTTAGGCCTGATGAAGAACCGCACACCCATCATCGTGCCTCGCTTCCCGACATTCCCAGTGCTCTTGGACAACAAGTCAATGACGATGGAGATGGATGCTTTGCATGCTAGTTGAGATCCCAGCAGGGCCGTGCCCTGGTGCACCACTTTTTGTGCCGGTGTTGCCTCCCATTCTCCCTGCTCCTAGTTCTACACCACCCTGGCCACCCACAACAAGGAGGGAGACGCTCATGAAGGTCACAGACTTCGACAAGTCGACATAGCCCATGCCTGTGTGCCAAGAACATGGTCATTCCCATCGCCCAGCTCCTACAGAGGCTTCTATGCCAATGGATGGGAGTAATTGGCGAGGTTGAACAGGTCAACGGGGAAGAGGTTGACTACTTCGTGTCTCTGTTCCAGGAAAGGCTGCAGACATAGCGCTACACTCCGGACGCTTTTCAAACTTGATTACGATTTGGTGACGGTTCGGTTTTTTGGATGTGCTAGTGGGGCATGAGTTCAATATGGCATCTGAGCCAAGAGGTCTCAAGATGAAGACCCTGCCAATGCAATATTAAACAAGATTCTATGGCCTACATTGCTCCCATGCCTAAGGACTAAAATAGCCTAGATGTGAGGGGAAGTGTTGAAACATATTGCCCGTCTCTCTCCAGTAGTTCAGATTTTTGGATGAACTGACTGGAGCATGAACACAATATGGAGGATGCTTTGATGGAACATGGTGGTGAAGGTGGCCATGTGATGCCATCACCGGCAAGCGAGTACGTCACGAGGACAACCTAATCCCTTCATTCACCTAATGAAGTATTCATGATCCATTACCCAGTCACTCCCATGTTTGAGATGATGTATACGATTTTTCCTCCTCCGCCCATTGATCCTCAGGTGAAAGTAACGAGTGTTAGGATATCCCTATTTAAAATTTGTGATCCTCGAGATTTGTCGCTTGGTACCCATGACCTGATCCCTTTGTTCACCAAATGAGTATTTTGGGCTTATTAGCCTTATGCATGTCATAGCCAAGCTTATTGATAGAACCCTTTGCATGAGGTTGGCTCTGCATATGAATGATATTGTTTCCATTGCACAAAGTTCTTTCATTAAGAGGAGAAGCACCCACAATAACTTCATTTACGTGCCCAATGTGGCTAGAAGATTTTACCACGTCAAGGCACATATGCTCCTCTTCAAGCTCAACATAAAGAAGGCCTTGGATTCCTTTAGGTGGGGCTATTTTACTGAAATGTTTAGTCACCATGGCTTACAAGGCCACTTCTCGGGATGGATCCCGACTGTCCCCTCCTTGACTTTTGCTTGAGTTTTTCTCAATGGGATTGCCGAGTACCAATGAAGCATGGTCATGGGCATTTTCAGGGGTCCGAGCTCTCCATTGACCCGTTGCACAATATATTTAGCAAGTATATGACCTAAGGAAAACCTCATCCTCTTGGTGGATTCGTGGTTCCCACCTTGATGATGTGGTTGTTTTATGTGCCTCTATCAAGCAAGAAGTCCAATTCCTCTCCACCATGGTGGCCTCATTTGGGGATACGACCAGCCTTGTTACAAATTGCAGAAAGAGCCCTGTTGCACCTATATGGCCTAGTCCTTCCCGGCATGTTATCATTCCCCATATGTTACCTTGCACTATCCCTCATGGTCAAAATATTAAGGATGGTCCACTTGCAACACTTTGAAGATTAAGCCGCTAGGAAATTAGCACCTTGGAGAAGGAATCAAGTTGATACCGCGGGCCGCATGGTCTTGGTTAAGGCAGTGCTCAGGGCTGTGGCCATACACCATCGTACACTATTTGACCTCCTCATGGAGGTTTTCAAGAAGATTGATAGCTTGAGGTTTGCCTATCTTTGGGCGAGGACAGACAAAGTGACCGGAGGCAAGTGCAAAATTAACTGGGTGCAAGTTTGCAAGTTGGAGGAATTTGTTGGCTATGAATTCTTAATCTCGAAAGTTTGCCATCGTTCTTTGCTTACTATGGTTATGGCTTGACTAGGATGACCCGCAAAGGGTGTGGTGCAGTATGTGGATGTCATTCAACAATGATGGAGTGATCTATTAGTGGCGGCCACTTAGGTATGATTGGTGATGGAACAAAAGCCAAATTTTGGGAGTCATCATGGCTGGAGGGACGGGTGCATAAAGATATCACACCATTTAAAAAAAATCCTACAAGAAAGGTGGCATTGTGGACAAGGTTTTAAGAGATTTTTGGACAAAGGGAGAATATTAATATCGCGGAGATACCAATTACACCCAGCCTATGCAACAACGCAATGTTGTAAAGACATTACGGATGCACACAACCAAAAGACAAAAAGAAGAAGAAAAAAGATCCCGTTATAGTGATCAATTCCTTGTAGCTGCATTACGAACCACCAGCTAGACAACACCCAAAGTCCAAATTATCCAAAAACGATGCCTCCAATAAGGAAACAGCGCACATGCACCATCATCGCCCGATCCTAGATCTTAGGTTTTCACCCTGGAGAAGATCCATGCTCTAAAAATAATTCCTTCAACAAGGTCACAGCCAAGCACTACCAATTAAGGCCAGGCCTTGTGTTTTCACCCAGAAAGCTAAGACTTTGTACTCCGTCTGTGCTGCCGCCACACTTGCCGATGGAGCTGCTACAAGTCACGAATGACCAAGCAAAGTACTCATCTCCACAAAGACTCGATCGGCCATTACTAGGCCTCAGACCTCAGCCACCATGACGTTCTTCACCACTCTCTTTGTCATGGAATCAAAATACCAACATGTCCCATAATGTAACAGACAACAAAGCTTCGCGTCACGCCCTCCTCAAGACAAACGTTCTAAAATAGGGGCGCACACGACCGAATCCCATCTGATCCAACAATCTACAAGCGTCAAACACTCAATAGAAAGCACCGGCGAAGCCTTCCAGAACTTGTTAATGGACAAATCAACGAGGGCTGGCATGATGCAGAGAATCGTCTTGGCGCTAGAAGAACCCTAGGACTGCCGCCAGAGGGGAACAGATCTGGGTCATGAACCCCAGATCTACCACCACCAGCCACCATGGCCGGCCCCATGCTGGCCTCGCGGTCGTGATGGAACAGCCGTCTACTGCCTCGCCGGGCGCCCAGGGCACCGTCGCGGCCGTCACCATGATCGTCGTCGCTGCATAAGCGACCCGGGTCGCTGCCATGGCTCCCACGCTTCCTCTATGGCCCAGCGAGCGGCATCGCCCAAATTATGCCACGAAACCACCGACCACAACCACCAAGTCCACCACCCGCCTTAGTCGTACCTATAGAGCACCGAGCGTCGTAGCGGCGGCCAGGACAAGTAAGTGCAGCCTGCAGGAGACGTCTTCGATCTGAGGCACCATGCAATTTTTGCATTAACCACCATGGACCTCACACACACACACCACCAGGGCCGCGTGAAGTGGAGGATCCCGCCGTTGGCAGGCTTTTCCCGGTGGCGTAAGCCAATGACGGCGAGATGGAGATGCAGAGGAAGGGGTGTCGGTGGTGGAGACTTGTTTTCGCCCATGCCATCTGTGGAGGCGACCGAGGTTTTAAGAGATATGTTTTAGGTTCTATAGGCTGGTAGACAAGGAGGCCTCACACTAGAGCACATCCAATAATTCATCATTCTCTAAGACAAACTTGCCAATGCATGTCATCATCCAACCAGACATCCAAGAAAGATACAACCATGAGAAAGCTGACCAATGACGGGAATTATACCGCCTCGTCGGCTTACAAGGCTCAGTTTGTCGGCCTCATCTGATCCAAGTTGCATGCCACGGCTTGGAAGGTTTGGCATCCTAAAATATAAGTTCTTTGCTTGGTTCGCCATCGAAAATAAGATTTGAACGCTAGAGGTTGCAACATTGGGAGTGACCAAATTGCGACCGGTGCCCTATTTGCAACCAAGTGCAAGAATTGGTGGCTCACCTCGTCATCAAGTGTCTGTTCTTGCCTCAAGTTTGGAACGACGTTGTCTCTTATATTCGTCCTCATGCTAGTATGATGCTTTGTCATCGTATTGAGATCCTGAAGCCTTGTTGGAAAGAAGTCCTCCTCAATAATTGGCAACCAAGGAAATCTCTACATTCTTTGTTCCTTCTTTTTGGATGGGAGATTTCAAAGGAAAGGAGCGCGTGTGTCTTTCAAAATTAAGTGAGGCCGATGACAGTCATTATTCGCCTCATCCAAGATGAGGCGTCTCTTTGGGATATTGTGGGGGCTAAGCGTTTGAGTAATGTAATGCGGGAGAGTAATTTGGTGTCTTTGTGGTTGTTATTTTAGAAACTTCTCTTGTTAATCAATAAACAGGTAAATATTTTCCCTTGTTCCAACAAAAAGAGCATAAAATCTATAAATAAAAATGACACTTGCAATTGTGATATAATCGATATTGCTAGCTGGATTTTTTCTGAAAGTTTTGTAAATCTCGGGCACCTCAAATTACACAATATTGATTCCCAAAATTTTTGCACACACAAAATATGTGTAATTTTAACAAGATATCTGCAAAATAAATAAGACATGCCCTTCTTTGTATGGGTCGATCCTCTCTAAATAAGTATCCACATACTAACTTTTTTTATTTCCATTTTTTCTATCAGGCTCATTCAACCATTTCATCAATTTATATGTGGCATAGATCAATTTTGTGAGAGTATCAGGCTTAGTTGGAAATTTTCTAACCAATGGATTCTTGAGATACTTTGAGATTCCTTAGATAATTTGATATTCTGGCTATATTTTCCGATCTTGGCAAATTTTATCTTGTTTCAGAGTGTGGCATTTTTTGTTTCAATGCATAACATAATGGAAGTACCGTTCCATTACGAGTAATGATACATCTACAACGGTTTACTTAAATAATTTACCTACAAACTGAAGTGGAGGATTGTGATTAATAATAGGAGGATGAGGGGGGGGGGCACCCCACTTAAAATCAGCGGGGAGAGAGAGAATTAGTTTGGAAGGTTAAGTAAAACTTTATAGGTCTTTGTAGGTCTAGCATTATTGGTTCCATTACGTACCAGCAAAAACCTTATCTAAAACAAGTGCATTTTTATTTGTTGGTACACGAAAAAACATTATGATGCATTTCACAACAAGATAAATATATTAATACAATTTCGGTACTCTTGAACAACACAAATTTTGCAAACAACCAAAAAAGGTAAGATAAAATCTCAAAGCAATGGAGAACGGTGGATGCATGCACGGCATATCCATGCATGGTAGAAAAATGACTCTGGGGTGACTTGTAAATAAATAATGCTTCCGTGCACATGAGTGTCGTGTTTTGTTAAAAAAAATTAAAGGTAGTAGATACTACTTTTGGTGTGTGCTAGTGTGTTCGATTGTATTTCTATGGAATGTTATGCCATAATTAATTAACTCACGAATACTTCCCTTGCAGAGGAAAATCTGGACCGACGCGGAAGACATCAAGCTGATTGAGGCGCATCAGACATGGGGGAAACTCTAGTCGGTGATCGCCCGGCTACTCTCTGGCCGGCCGGAGAACGCCGTCAAGAACCACTGGAATGCCACCAAGCGTAGTCTAAACGCGAAGCGCCAGCTCAAGAAGAGGAATAACAAGCAACCACCTCCGGGCCAGCTCTCCCTTCTTGCCCAGTACATCCGCAGCATGGAGCCGCACGCCGGATCACCCATGGAGGCACCTCCAGTATCCCGACCATTGTATCATGACCAAGAGCACGGTGGGCAGATGAGGATGGCCGGTAGAGATACTGCCGTCGTCATCGCCCCTACCAAGCAGGCGCACCCGACCTACCCCAATCCGGCAATGACTGGTATGTACTATCACCTGAACCCGATAAACATGCAGTACTGGGCGCCAAATTTGAATGTCGCTGACAGGCAAAATGAGGGGTACTCGTACTACATCCCTCCCAATGCGCACCTAAACAACTACCTGTCGTACAGTTTGTCGCCGACGCAGATGGTTAGTGAGCAAGACATCCAACAGGCGGCGAATGCGATCATAAACATGTACGCGTTCACTGGACAACATAACCTCCCGGCAGTGGTAGAGATGCACCATGAGTCCTCCACCAACAACCAACTGGGAAATGTGGGTGGTGGAGTTGGAGGCTGGTCCTACTACTACAGCATGGATGCGGCTGGTTCGAGCGGCCCTGCTGGAGGTAGTGGTAGCGGTAGCGGCCCTGATGACATCGACGTGGTGCAGATGGCCTCGAGGGAGTTTGCCATGCAGGACCAGTAGGTGGCCACCCTCAATCAACTGGCTAGATTCAAGTGAGACATATATGTCCCCGGAGGATTTCATGTCTAAGGAGAACAATGAGATTGTATGTGTGTTGTGCTTATGTACTTTGTTTGATTTGAGAATTTTATAAAGGTACTTTAAATGGTCCATTTGGGGAGGTACATTAGTTTGTTCGCGTTTTCTAATCCTCGGGAAATTGTTTCAATAGATTTTGGTAGAGAAGAGGTAGAAAAACAAGGCATTGTCAAAGGTGAGACCACCAGCCGCGGCGTCTCTAATGTGCCCGAGACGGAAACGACACTGTTGGCCTCGGCATCTCCATGGAGGACTAATAGAGGGTTGATAGGTTCAGATTGAGAGGTGTGTGGTCGTCGACGGAATATATGGCATGGTGGTTGGGAATTAGAGGGAAGGCATGAGCGGCGACATATCCGACAAGAAAGGGTAGTGAGGCAACATGCGAAAGCGTTGTCAGTTAGGCTGGAGGCGGCGGTGCTTCCGATGATACGAATAGATTGGTTGGAAGAGGAACCCACTAGAGGAGGAAGAAGCGTGGCCAGGAAATCAACTAAAACAAAAGGAAAGGTTAATTAGACGGTCCTTACTTTGTTGTACTAGTTGAGACACACTTGTAGTTTAGATGATAGAGACATAGAGTTGAATAAGTGCAGTTGGGAAAAAAACTTGTGTCCCAAACATTTCAATCCATATACTAGCTCAAATAGATGATGCAGTTTAAAAAGTGCAAGTGAAACACGCGATGCAATTGAAACAATATTGTTGTTGAACAAGCGATATATGTAGTTGAAACACATGATAAAGTTGTTAAAATGCTATTGAATCAACTACATAAAGTGTATACTAGTTTCTTACCAACTAAACATTTACGAGTTAGCATTTTGTTTGTGCATATACTTACGATCTGCATCTTTTAGAAATTTGGTGAAGCCATGTCATTATTATTTTTCACTTTTTTTTGCACGGAGCGGCATCTTGTCGATAATATCCTTTATCTTCTCCACTGTTTCCCTATCTTTTCATTTTTTCTAGTTCAACTCGCTCAAGGGATCGATATGGATTGATGGATTTTGATGTTATCTTCATCTTCTGCAAAGTCGAGTGGTCGATAGAGCCATGCATCATATCATCTGCTCTGTCTTTCATGCATGGAGCTACTCCATTCCTACCATCTCTCTCTGCAATATAGCTTTGTATTTGTGGCACTTCCCGTGCCTCTGATGTCTTTTTTTTACTAAAAGTGCCTCAATTGTCTTACACTTACATAATCACTATACCACATTTCACCATGAGGCCTATGTAGCATCATAAATCTAGTGATAAACAGTGTCAATGTTGGATTTGATGTGCGCCAAGCGACAATGGTGATTGCACTTTGCAAGGCTCCGCTCATAATGACGTCACTACAAAAAAACACTTCCGTGATGATACATGTTTGTTATAGTAGGTCACGTTTTTTTTCATGCATGTACATCCGTGACGATTTTATGACAGAACCAAGATAGTCATAGCTGTGCCATTGTAGAAGTGTTCCATGACAATACTCAAATTATCATCACAGAAGGGTCAACTTCCATGACGATAAATGGGGCGTCATGGAAGTGTTTTCGTCAAGAGTAACCGACACATGTCATCCACCATAACGGGTCGTCGTTAAGCAACCGGGTCTGGTTTTGGATCCGATAACCCGTTACACTACTAGGGAAAAGCCTATACACAGAATCTTACCAGCTGCGCGCTTTAAAATCAGGCGCTGCTGCTAAGTAGCAGTAGCGCGGGCCATAGAAACTCGCTGCTGATACAAGTTTATCAGTAGCGCGTGTGCTCCAAGAAGCGCTACTGCTAAAATTCCCACGACGCCGCCGCGAGGCCAGTTATAGCAGCAACGCGTTAAAATAAACAACGCTACTGCTACGTAACGTACCAGCGGCGTGTTTACCTATAGCGCGCTACTACTATGCCATTCCGTCTCCCCCCACTCACTAGCCTCATCCACAGATCACACTCACACACACACACACACTCACGGTCTCCTCCTCACCCCCGCGCCGCCGGTCCTCCCCCATCGCCCCTCCCTCGATCTGCGCCGCTGTCACCTCATCCTCCTCGCTGGACTCGGTACCGGCCTCCTCCTCCATCCTCCCTCCACTCGCCGCTGGCCGCCCCCTCCTCGCTCCGCCTTCCTCCTCCGTCCTACTATCTTCTCCCTCCTCAAATCGCCCCTCCTTGTCCCTCCTCCCTGATACATTTTGATTTAGTAGGCTTTCATATGTAACATTTTGATTTAGTTGATTTAGTTCAGTTGATTTAGTAGGCTAGTTGATTTAGTTGATTTAGAACATTTTAATTTAGTTGATTTAGTATGCTAGTGGATTTAGTATGCTAGTTGATTTAGTATGCTAGTTGATTTAGTCGATTTAGTTGATATCATTCAGTTGATTTAGTAGGCAAGTTGATTTAGTTGATTTAGAACATTTTGATTTAGTTTATTTAGTAGGCTAGTTGATTTAGTAGGGTAGTTGATTTAGAACATTTTGATTTAGTTTATTTAGTAGGCTAGTTGATTTAGTTGATTTAGTAGGCTAGTTGATTTAGAACATTTTGATTTAGTTGATTTAGTATGCTAGTTGATTAGTATGCTAGTTGATTTAGTATGCTCGATTTAGTTTTTTTGTAATAAGTTAATTTTGGCAAAATGTAGGTGCCAATTTAGTTAAATTTGCCACTTGTTTCTTGTGAAGTGAATCGTTAATCCTTTGCTCATATTGCTTTAGGAAAATGGCGCCACCACCAGCACCACTATGTCGACTGTGCAAGTCAAGGTGCGCCAGCAGCCTTGCAATTGGCAAGCTGTTCGGCATCTACTTCCATCCGAGTTTTCGTCATGCGGTGGTAAGAAATTAGATGAAATGTAACAACTAATTTATTTTTAGTGTTGGCATTACTGCATTGTGTCATTTTGCTTTTCTTACACAGATCGTCCCATGCAATGTGAGGTTGAAATTCAACAAGCTGACAGGAGACACTGTGACATTTGAGGCTCCTAGGGGCCGTACACCATGGAGGTCGAGAAAGGACGCAATATGTCGCAGATTGGAGGAGATGGATGTGCCCGTTTCCTCGCTCGCATGCGTCTTACTGGTGGTGAGTTGATCAGATTCTCCTTCAGAGTAGAAAGACCCAAGATGGTTGTCATTTATATCAACCTGGTGGAAGATGATGAAGATGACGAAGATGATGAAGATAATGAGGACCCACTCAATGAAGATGATGAGAACCCACTTCATGAAGCCATCATAGCTCAAAGAATGAGGCTGAGCGAGGAGGAGGTGTGCAACCTATGGGACATAATTCCGCCACGTGATGACTTTGTCGGGGTGCCATTCGTGACCCGACTGACAAGTACCATGGTCGATCGGCATGAAATGGTATGTTATACGTACTGCTTAGTGAATCCAATGATATGCTTAGTGTAGAGTCCAATTATATGCTTAGTGAATCCGATGATATGCTTATTGTTATAATTACAAATGCAAATTATCCGATTATATGCTTAGTGAATCCGATTATATGCTTAGTGTAGAACTGTGTCTTTTGATAGTGTAGAAATCTAGACTTAATAGAAATATATTTGCAAGAGTATGTGTGAGGCTATTTATTAATTGATATGTTTTCCTTATTCAGAGATTGCCAAAGAACCTATCTGTGAGTTGCGGTATCTAGCCTGATGAAGAAGGCTCAGTTGGACTACGCCTTACCGCAAGGGGCTCCGTCACCACATGTACTTACCGCATTGGCACAGATGGTCGCACACACTTGAACTCGGTTGGGTGGAAGAGATTCCTCGTTGGCAAGAATCTTCGTGTTGTACAGGCCATCCTAATTACTATCAGGAACACCCACCGCCCAGGCTTGAGGATGATGATCGTCGTCGATATCATCTAGAACTACATATGTGTGTGTGGCTATATCATCTAGAACTACATATGATGATCGTCGTCGATATCATGTAGAACTACATATGATGATCGTCGTCGATATCATATATAACTAAATATGATGATTGTCGTCGATGTCACCTTGTACTGCTTGAGGATGCATGTTGAGTATATATGAAATTGTTATCCAGTACTCCCTCGGTTCCAAATTACTCGTCGTGGTTTGAGTTCAAATTTGAACTAAAACCACGACGAGTAATTTCGAACCGAGGGAGTACTACCTAGTACCTATAATGCTTTATGAAATTGATATCTAGTAGTACCTAGTATCTGGAAATTGAAGTTTATCGAAGCCGGAAATGGGAAATGGTGAAAGATATAACAGTAGCGCTGGACCGGGAAATCGCTACAGCTAAATAATAGCAGCACGTTCCTGAAAAGCGCTGCTGCTATAGTCAATAGCAGTAGCGCGGGTACAGGCAGCGCTACTACTAAGAGTTAGCTGTAGCGCCTTATTGGTAGCGCGGGCACCCGCGCTGCTGATAGGCCTAAAACCCGCAACTGCTAGCCTTTTCCCTAATAGTGTCAAGAGCAATGACCAATGGCGATTTTCCACATGTCAAATTCTCACTGGCCGAAAAACCACGTGTCAACGCCGCATTGGGACATATGTTATCCAGTGAATGGACGTGACACGTCTATGATACATCAACATGTGGCTCGACCCAACATTGGCCCATCCAGGTCAAAAGGCAGGCCCGTTTGACTTGGTCAAAAGGAAGCGGGCCGACCCACAGAAAGCCTATTAACGACCTGTTCGCATAATGCCCATTTATAGCCCGCTAACTCATGGCCCGCTATGGCCAATCCAAATTAGGCCCCGTAGCGTCATCTGGGCCGTCCAATATGATTCCAACCCGTTGTAACTTCCGGCCCATGTATGGCACATGACGTCTTTCAGCCCATATGAGGCCCTTTGTAACTCTGGGTCCATTAACGACCTGTTATTAAACAGGCCCATGATGAACAATGTATCACTTTATACCCTTTAACGGTCCATTATTCCATTGGACCATTTCCAACCTGTGTTATCTTTCGGCCTTTTAACGGCCCATTTATTCTTGGGCTCATTTCCAGCATTCTATTACTTACGGTCTGTTACTGGCCTGTTCCACTTGTGGGTCAAATTCAGCCCATGGTTACAATCGGCCCGTTTATGGCCCGTTAATCCGTTAGGCTGTTTTCATAGAGTCATCAAATACAGCCCATTAACAACCCGTTATTCCTGCCGATAGAATTAAGCCCATTATACACATCGTCCTATTAACAGCCCGTTATGGTCAGACCATAAATAGACGATTTCCACTCTAGCCCGTTTATGACCCATATTGCGGTTCGTTATTGGTCCACGAATAGTACGACCCATGTTTGGCCAATTGATTATACGATCCATAGAAGGCCCATGGATCCTACGACGCGTAGGAGGCCTGTGGATCCTATGGCCCATAGGAGGCCCATGGTCACTATAGTAGGTAGCAACTATTGAATCAACTACATAAAGTGTATACTAGTTTCTTACCAACTAAGCATTTACGAGTTAGCATTTTGTTTGTGCATATACTTACGATCTACATATTTTAGAAATTTGGTGAAGCCATGTCATTATTATTTTTCACTTTTTTTACACGTAGCGGCATCTTGTCGATAATATCCTTTATCTTCTCCACTGTTTCCCTATCTCTTCATTTTTTCGAGTTCAACTCGCTCAAGGGATCGATATGGATTGATGGATTTTGACGTTATCTTCATCTTCTGCAAACTCGAGTGGTCGATAGAGCCATGCATCATAGCATCTACTCTCTCTTTCATGCAAGAAGCTACTCCATTCCTATCATATCTCTCCGCAATATAGCTTTGTATTTATGGCACTTCCCGTGCCTCTGATGTCTTTTTTTACTAAAAGTGCCTCAATTGTCTTACGCTTACATAATCACTATACCACATTTCACCATGAGGCCTATGTAGCATCATAAATCTAGTGATAAAAAATGTCAATGTTGGACTTGATGTGCGCCAAGCGACAATTGTGATTGCACTTTGCAAGGCTCCGCTCATAATGACATCACTACAAAAAAACACTTCCGTGATGATACATGTTTGTCATAGTAGGTCACGTTTTTTGTCATGCATGTACATCCGTGACGATTTTATGACAGAACCAAGATAGTCATAGCCGTGCTGTTGTAGAAGTGTTCCATGACAATACTCAAATTATCATCACAGAAGTGTCCACTTCCATGACGATAAATGGGGCGTCATGGAAGTGTTTTCGTCAAGGGTAACCGACACATGTCATCCACCATAACGGGTCGCCGTTAAGCAATCGGGTCTGGTTTTGGATCCGATAACCCGTTAAGAGCAATGCCCAATGGCGATTTTCCACGTGTAAAATTCTCACTGGCCGAAAAACCACGTGTCAACTCCGCATTGGGACATATGTTATCCAGTGAATGGACGGGACATGTCTATGATACATCAACATGTGGCTCAACCCAACAGTGGCCCATTTAGGTCAAAAGGCAGGCCCGTTTGACTTGGTCAAAAGGAAGTGGGCTGACCCAGAGAAAGCCTGTTAACGACCTGTTCGCATAATGCCCATTTATAGCCCGCTAACTCATGGCCCGTTATGGCCAATCCAAATTAGGCCCGTAGCGTCATCTGGGCCGTCCAATATGATTCCAGCCCGTTGTAACTTCCGGCCCATGTATGGCCCATGACGTCTTTCAGCCCATATGAGGCCCTTTGTAACTCTGGGTCCATTAACGACCCGTTGTGAAACAGGCCCATAATGAACAATGTATCACTTTATACCCTTTAATGGTCCATTATTCCATTGGACCATTTCCAACCCATGTTATCTTTCGGCCTTTTAAGGGACCATTTATTCTTGGGCTCATTTCCAGCATTCTTTTACTTACAGTCTGTTACTGGCCTGTTCCGCTTGTGGGTCAAATTCAGCCCATGGTTACAGTCGGCCCGTTTATGGCCCGTTAATCCGTTAGGTTGTTTTCATAGAGTCATCAAATACAGCCCATTAACAACCCGTTATGCCTGTCGATAGAATTAAGCTCGTTATACACATCGTCCTATTAACAACCCGTTATGGTCAGACCATAAATAGACGATTTCCACTCTAGCCCGTTTACGGCACATATTGCGGTTCACTATTGGTCCACGAATAGTACGACCCATGTTTGGCCAATCGATCATATGACCCATAGAAGGCCCATGGATCCTATGGCCCATAATAGGCCTGTGGATCCTATGGCCCATAGGAGGCCCATTATCACTATAGCAGGTAGCAGGACCATGGTTACAACGGTCTGTATGTTGCCCATGGTTACAACGGTCACTTATTGTGGCCACTAGCAAACCGCGGAAAAAAGAACTGCAGTGACTACAACCAAATAAATAAACAAGACAATAAGTAAATAAATAAGCAAGTAACTTACGCTAGGCTATAATGGCTATTACACATATTACATCCACTGGGCACCAAAGTTCGCCACCAGTGCAAATATAGGGAACAAAACAACATATTACATACACTCGCGTCTAAATTGGCCACCAGTGCAAATAAACGTGGCAGCAAAACAAGTCCATAACTGAAACAACTTCAGAAGAGCCTAAGAAACATTATCCTGGGTATTCACCATGCTGGCAATAACCTTAGCAAGCTTATTAGCTTTCTCCTATTTGGCGCTAAAATCCTCCAACACTTGTTGTTGCACCATAAAGTATGCATCCAAATTCTGTAGGGACTTCCTCAGTCATTCGGCTTCTTGTCACAACACAGCTAATCAATGTCTTTCAGCTTGTAGGTGAGACTCGAGAAACCAAACTAATTCAGACAGTGAGTTCGAAGAGCTTGTGCCAGCGGTAGTGGCCAATACCTT
Source organism: Aegilops umbellulata (assembly GCA_032464435.1). Classification (NCBI taxonomy): domain Eukaryota; kingdom Viridiplantae; phylum Streptophyta; class Magnoliopsida; order Poales; family Poaceae; genus Aegilops; species Aegilops umbellulata. The sequence continues at coordinate 106,087,316 of CP136054.1, forward strand.
GAACACTACATCAAGACAAGACTTTGGGGCTGTCTCACTATATTCACGATAGTTTTCCTTAATTGTTTTATTAGCTTTGTTGGAGACCAACAAGGATTTCTCACTATCCTGAACCTTATCTGCATTACTTCCTTTACCATTGCTTAATAAGGCACTCTTCCCCAATATTCTATCAGCATTCTAAAAGAAGAAAGCAGCACACACATAACAGGTTTAACATGCAGTCTATGAAACTCATTTCGGTGAACTAGTTCACTAGTAAGGTGGACATGGTTAAACTACCAAGTCTTCTATTGCAAAGTAGTACATAATAAAATCATCAAACAAACATATATCTATGTGCCATGGTCACTACATTGTCTTGCCAAATCAAAATAGAGACACGGTTCAAATCATATCAGTCCAAGACAAAGCAACATTGAAAGAATACAAGTGCGGGAAACTACACGGCACAACAAGATTTCAGATGGGTACCACGGGTATACATGTACAACAACACTATTGGCTCTGTTGTGATGCTAGTAATGTGCATGATATGAGAAGTCAACTGTATACATAATTGAAATTGAAATCAATAGAGCAATCTAGAACAGCAAACCAGTTAAAGAAACATGTTTAAACATACCTGTTGTGCCATTGGAGTTTTGATTGGATCCTTCAATTTAAAAATAAGTTTGTATGAGTAAATGCAGTGATACAAGAGCAAAACAGTATGCCCCATAGAAATGGAATCTTAAATGAGAACAATTGTTCTTCAGGTTTAAGCACTTGTTCTACACAAACAAAGTATAATAAGACACATACATATAGTACTTCAAAATAAAAAATGATCTCATAGACCTTACCACATTCTTTCCTCGGGACCAGTACAGAACAAGGCGTTCCCAGTCATTGTCCCGTAAATGTTTCTCAAGATAAAGTAAGGGAATTTGATGAGTTTCCTTGCCAGTGAAGTACATTTTCTTCAAGTAATTCCGATACTACCACAAAACATTCTTGAAGATAGCAGAGGTTTACCACAGGCTACCTCATCCCGAGTTTCCAAATTGGCCCTTCTCTATAGAGAAAAATGGGAACATTTGTTGTATTATAACCAGCATGGAGGTAGAATGCATGGGAAAAAGCAAAGTAATTGCCATGAATGACATTACTTACACATAACTCAGGGACAAACACCTGCAATTGGCATTTTCCTTCATCTTCAGTATAATATTTCCATGATGGGAAGATACACACATAGGATTTAATAACATCAAATGCGATAGATGCTAAACTATGAATAGATGGTTGTGCTTCGTCCACAGGAATAGGTGTACTAACTGGTGGAGTTGGGGTTCGCCGTGGTAGTCCTGGCGCTTTGGGCACTGGAGCTACCTTACTAACTGCTCTTGTTTGGGAGATCTGTGGTGGAGATGGTGCTGTGTCAACTAGAACTGGGTTACTATCTGCTGGGGTTGGGGTTATATTGGGTGAAGCTGGTTCTCTGTCCACCGGAGTAGGGGACAATCTGCGAGAGTCTGGGTTATGTGTGGTAGGGCTGGTTCTTGTGCATGTACAACCGGGGTACTATCTCCACCAAGAGTTAGCACTGTTTTATTTGAAGACCGTGTTTTTACTCCGCTAGATACTGCCATCACCCCCTCCAATTCAAATGGCTGATAAACAAGAAAAGTAGTTGAATGTACATACCTTGTATGAGAGACATATGCAATAGATAGTGTGGAAAAAGAGGCATGAAATAGTTCACATATATATTGTTTAACTAAAAAGGATAGCATGACATAATTTCACATATATGATGTCCATCTAAACTGGATAGCAAAGCATGCCATAATTCAAAGATATGATGACTAACTAAACATGATGGCATGAGATAATTATATGATGTCTTTAGTAAATAGGTTCACATGACATAATTCACATACATGTTATCTAAGTAATCAAGATTGCATGATATAATTCACATATGTGATTTATATACTAAGCAGATGGCATTTGCATATATGATGTTTGAACTAAGAACATGGTGTTGAATATTGTGTATATGATGTCTAAACTATGCAATGCAAGACACCATATGCATGATATGAGTAGTATAATCGTGCCAAATCAGAGTATACACCTCAGTGGGGGAATAGGATTGGTCATCGTCTCTGAACCAATCTCCGAGGAGCTATCTGGACCCAGCAAGAGATCTTCTTTGACAGGTAGCACTGTCTGCTTCGAAGACCTTGTTTTCACTCCAGATTTTTCCATCACCCACTCAAATGGCTGAATCACATGAAGGGTAGTTGAATGTACAAACATTATCTACAAATGGAAATGTAATGCATAAAAGGAATGACAATATGTAATTCAAATATATGATGCCTGGCTAAACAAGATGGCATTGCATATTTCACATATATTATGGCTGGCTAAAAAAAGATGAGATTGCATAGTTCACATATATGATATAGAAACTAAATAGGTGGAATTACAGAACATGGCTAAACTAAGTAGATGACATATATGATGTCGAAAGTAAGCACAACAAGGCAACATATGCATGATATGACCAACATCATCATGCCTGTCGGCGTTCTGGGAACGGGGGTCCCCAGACTTGCCTGCCTGCGGCCCGCGGCGTGGCTCGAATAAAGGCCCGGTACGACCCACCTTCATCAACGCAAGACTCAAGACCCTCGCGAGGGGCCAAGCCTCGCGGGGAGGATGACGCAACGCTTCCTCGGGCGCGGCCTCCTCAGGTTGGCTCATGAGGAGGCGGAGATATCAAGGCAGGGTACCTCGCGAGGTGCCCATGACGCAAGCCGTGACGACCAAGGGTGCCAGGCGGGCGCCAGACCGCATAGTGTCCCTCCCTTTCCTCTTTGGTGCAAAGGGGGCAAGCGCAGGCGAGAGGATCAAGCAAAGGCATCCATTTCGGTGCAACGATACCAAGACCAGTCCAACGGTGGGAATGAGCTCATCATGGATCCCAGAGCGGCGTCACCACAGGGCCTTTGGCAGGCGAGGACCAACTTTGGTCAGGATAAGTGTACTGTATGTTCCCCTTCGAATTGGCCAATTGTTGGCGCCCTTCCCGCTCAATATTTGGGAAGAGGCCCAAGGCCTTTGCCTATAAATAGGACTAGCCACCCCCAGGGTAGAGGCATCTAGTATCTAGCATCTGGAAGGCATCAGGCATCCAGAATCCGAGCAGAGAGAGAGGGAGGGAGAGAGAAGGGCGGCTGAACTCCCCTAGCAGTTCATCGTCCCAGCTAGAACACGCCCTCGCGAGGCTGTTCACCCTTGTACTGTTCATCTTCATTAGCCCAAGAGGCAATCCACCTCACCACACTGGAGTAGGGTATTACACCACACCGGTGGCCCGAACCAGTATAAACTCTGTGTCTTTTGTGTTGTTCTTTTAGTAGTTTAGATCCTTGCGAGACAGAGAGGTAGAGGGCATAATCTCTGTGCGCACCCCAGAGTTCGAACCTTAAGGGTCTGCCGGAACCCACGATCCGACATTTGGCGCGCCAGGTAGGGGTGCGCCGGAATCTGTCTTCCACCGCTCCGTTCTCCTCCGACCCTCGCATCCATGTCTGACGCTCGTCAGGCCCGCGCCGAGCGCCGGGCCGCCATCGCTTCCCGCGTCGCCCAGACAGATCCCGCCGGCGGGCGTCCTCGTCGTTCCCCGTCGCCCGCCGTCAACGCCGCCACCGGCACGGCGGGGAACGAGCAGCAAGCGTCATCTCAGCACCTGTCCGTGCGGCGAGACGGCCGCACCGCTACTCCGTCGCTCACGCCAGCTGGCTCTTCGTCCCACGCGCTCTGCGCGCCCTTGGAGGCTCGAGCTACACTCATCACGGCAAACGAGCTCCCGCGCTACCGTCCCATCGACGACATCTACGAAGAGTGGCTCGACCGCATCGCCGAGCTCGTCCGCGCCGCAGGGGGCTCTCCTGCAGCGTCCGCTCCGCTGCGCCGCACCCAGCCACGCGCGGGCAATGAAGCTTCGGGGGCGTACCAGCCACCTCCACTCCAAGAAGACGCCATGGCTCCGAGGCGCATGGCCCCTGGACGGAACCCGCTCCATCAGGCGCCAACCCAGCAAGAACGGAGCTGCCAAGAAGTCCCCCGACCGCAAGAGGATGCCCGGGCGCTCCCTGCTCCGGCTCGCCGCGACCCTGCTCCAGCTCCGGCACGTCAAGACCCCGCGCTGCTCCCAGCTGCAGCGCAAGGGGGCCCACAAGGCCAATCTCTCCCTCAACCAAAGCCACCTGTGGCCACCGCAGGCTGCCGCGCCTACACCACCGAGCTGCGTAGCATCGCATGGCCCGGCAAGTTCAAGCCGGACCTGCCTCCTCGCTACGACGGCACGACCGATCCCGCCGAGTTCCTCCAGCTCTACGAGCTGGGCATCGAAGCTGCTAGCGGGGATGAAAAGGTCATGGCAAACTGGTTCCCCATGGCGCTGAGGGAAGGAGCTCGCACCTGGCTCCCGAATCTCGCTCCAGGCATGATCTCTTCCTGGGAGCAGATGCACACCCGCTTCATCGCCAACTTCCAAGGTACTCGCGACCGGCCGCCCGCCGTGAGCGACATGCGCCGCATCAAGCAGCAACCTGGGGAGACCCTGCAAAAGTACATCCAGCGCTTCAACAGTGCGCGCCTCAAGATCCCCAAGGTGTCCGAGGAAGCCATCATCTCAGCCTTCTCCGATGGCGTGCGCGACGTCAAGATGAAGGAGGAGCTGGCGATGCATGAAGACCTCTGCACCTCCCTGGAGCTATTCAACTTGGTGCCAAGTGCGCCAGGGCTGAGGAGGGACGTCTCTCCCTCCTCGAGCTGCCCGCCGCAGATCCAGAAGAGAAGAAGCCCAAGGACAAGGACGTGAAGCGCAAGGGGGCTGCCGTACTCGCGGCAAAACCGGACACCAAGCGGGGCAAAGATCTGCCCGAATCCTCCAGGGGCAGCCGGTACTGTGTGTACCATGACCTCCACACCCACAACACCAACGAATGTCAAGAACTCCGCGCTGTGAGAGAAGGAAGGATCGGCCGTCGCCCTGACCACGCTGACCGGGGCTACGGCCGAGGAGGAGGAAGAAACCCGGGACGCTGGGAAGATCGCGGCCCGCGCCAGGGGTGGCGCGACCAACCTCGCGTGGACCGCTGGCGGGACCTGCCTCGCGAGGGGGACTGGAGGGATCAGCCTCGTGAGGACCGCCCTCATGGCAACGCGGGCCTCCCTCCACTACCGCCTCAGCCAAGGAGGAATGAAGACCGCCATCAAGACGAGGGGGCTGGGGGCTTCCAAGAGCCGCGCGCGATCGCCTGCATCCTAGGCAGAGCTCAAGCCCCAGCCTCCCAACGCATCTTCGAGCAGTTTGCCCGTGAAGTCAATGCAGTCCTCCCCAAGCTCGAAGGAATGCGCCCCCTCAAGTGGTCGGCGTGCGCCATCACGTTCAGCTCAGCAGATCAGCTCAAGTGCGCGGCCACAGCCAGGGTCCTCCCGATGCTTTGCTCCCCAGTGATCAGCAACGTACTGGTCACCAGGACCCTCATCAATGGTGGAGCAGGGCTCAACGTCCTGTCCGTGGAAACATTCGACAACCTCCAAGTGCCCTATGACCAGCTATAGCCAACCAAGCCTTTCTGCGGAGTCACCGACGGTTCCACGATCCCGATCAGGCAGGTCCGCCTTCCTGTCACCTTCGGGGCCCGCAGCAACTACCGCACCGAGCTCATCGACTTTGATGTTGCTCACATCCGCCTGCCGTACAACGCCATCCTCGGGTACCCAGCGCTGGCCAAGTTCATGGCCGTAACTCACCACGGCTACAATGTCCTCAAGATGCCAGGGAGCGGCGGCGTCATCACGGTGCCATGTGAAGAGAGGGATGCAGTGTGTTCCCTAGAGCGAGCCTTTCAGGCCGCGTCGCTAGAAGACCCAGGTCGCGGGAGCAGGAGGCTTCCTGAGACCACACCCAAGAAGAAGAAGACATCGTCAGGCTCTGCCCTTCAGGAGGCAGGCCCCTCAGGGCCCGTGCCTGTCCAGGGGGACCCTCCTTCCATCACATAGGAAAGCGCGCCCGGCGCCCTCCTCAGGCAGGGCTCGGGGGCTCTCACCTTGAGGGCCACCGACCTAGCCAGGGTCACGAGGGAGGCGCTTGGGCACCACGTGGAGGCGTGCTTCGACACACATTTCCCTCTAGAAGGAGCGAAGCAAGCAGAGTCAGACCAGCAGGAGTTCGTTAACCAGGCCATTCAAGAACTACACGAGTCGAGAATCATGAGAGGTTGCCGCCGCCTGCCGGCTGTGGCTCCCCATCCAGGCGAGGATGGTGGGCTGCGTGTCTGCATCGACGTACCAGGGCTCAATCAAGTCGCCGCGACAGAGCGCATCTGGCCCTCACAAGTGGGGCATTGCGGAGGTCGACCCCACGGCTATGTTCGCATGCCCTACGGCTTGCCGAGCGTGGCTGCTGCGTACCAGCGCCTCATGAGGGGTATCATGGAGACTCAGGAAGACGGGCGTTCCGCAGTCCTGGCGGAGATGGAGATGATTCGCAAGGAGCCACCAGCGCCTCCGGAGCCTCCCGAGGCCCCAGGGCCTGGGGGCCCATGAGGATCTCCTCCCGCAGCCCACCGAGTCTGCCGCACCAACGCCATTTCGTCGTCGACATCTTCAGGTGACATCTTTCAAGCTTCATTCCCTGCTGGGAGCGCCCTCCTAGGGCTGCATTACTCCCAGGCCGCGTGGGTCCGTCCCTGCGGCGTGTATCCCTTTTTAGTTTTCGATCGTTAGCTTGCTTTGTTGGGGGCGCCCCTCGGGCTGCATCATCCCCAAGCCACTTGGGCTAGGCCCAGCGGCGTGTATCTCCGTTGCGTTTATTTCCAACTATGCATTCGCCTATCATGCTTGATCACTTGATGCCTGTCCACTACAACTTTTCTTCTCCATGTCGACCACTTGCACGTTAAAGGGGGGGGGTGCCTGAGCATCGCGACTCAGGGCTCTTACCGGCTCTCCAGCCCTCACCCTCTGGCCTTGTCCACGGCATCACGACCTGGCATACCAGCGACGGCTGAGACAAGCTCGAGGGCCGGCACCCGAGGACGTAGAGCGCCGGCATGTAACCAAATTCTGCAGGAACACATCTCAAGATACGACCCAGTGCCAGGCGCAACCCGCCTAGAGGTAGGGCCTCGTGAGTCCCGCGCTGGCTCACGGGTGCCCAGATACACCTCTCCTACCCCAACCAGCGAGCTTTTAAGCGACTAACGGTCGACTAATGACTGTCAAGGCAGCCCCTTTTTCTTTCTGTGATGAGTCTGCAGGATCCTTGGAGGGAGTTGCGCTAACCGAGGCCCTCACGGAGTCCTATTCACCCTCGCCCGTGCAAACCGCTTGTGCGTTAAAGGGGGGGGGGGTGCCTGAGCATCGCGATTCAGGGCTCTTACCGGCTCTCCAGCCCTCACCCTCTGTCCTTGTCCACGGCATCGCGACCTGGCATACCAGCGACGGCTGAGACAAGCTCGAGGGCCGGGACCCGAGGACGTAGAGCAGAAAGGGGAGCAGAGGTGTGGGAGAAGGGACACGCGAGGACCACGCCGAGCAACCCCGTTCTAACTAGACCACGGACCCGACGATGCGCTGGGGACGACCCCTGATCCTCCAGATAAGTCACCATCCAAAGCACTGGCTACCATGGCACTACCCCCGCACCCAATGCAATTCCATACCAGCGACGTCGTTTCCCTTTCTCATCAAGCAACGACTGCTTGGGCGCCAAAGGGGACCTCCTGAGCATCGCGATTCAGCGGCTCTTACTAGACCCCGGGTCGCTCACCTCCTGGCCTTGACCACGGCATCGCGACCTGGCATACCAGCGACGACTGATGCTGCCTTGGGACTGGGACCTGTCGACGCAGAGCGCCAAGCCCTCGCGAGGTTCGAAAGGGAAGACTAAGCTACGACAGAATTAGCGACCCGCACGGATCCATAGCAAAAGTCACGTATCAACAGAAAGGATCACAGACACCTTACAAGCCCCCACGGGGCGCAGTATGATTCCTTGCAGGAAACGGATCCTAAGGGATGCTATCTACACGCGCCTATGCAGACGACGCCATCATCAACAGTGGGCCGTCAGGCATCGGCGCCAACCCCATCCAGATCAGAGTCGGCGGCGGCCGAGCGAGCCCGCCCTGCTCCGAGAGCGGCGCTGGCTCGCGGGCTCGTAGCTGTCGTCGCTCGTCTCCGGAGTCGCGAAGACCTCGCCGGGGTCGCTGGATCCAGCGACACTTCCGCCGCTTGTGGAGCTGTCCAGGGGACAGTTGGTGGGCCCAGCCATCGCCATCACGAGGTCCTGGCCACCTCTCCTGGGGCAGCACTCAAGCCGGTGTCCGCTCGCGTCGAAGACCTTGAAGAACATCACCGAAGCGCCATCGTACTCCAGGTGGATCATGAGGGCGCCCCTTGCTCTGCAGCCCCGAGCGATCTCGCCCCAGCCACGAGTCATGAAGACCTCGCCCGAGGCAAGCATCGCGACCTCTGCCTCGGTCGCGGGGGTGCTGCAGTCGGCGTGCTGCAGCCACAACTCCAGGAGTCTTCCCTGTGGGAAGACGGAGGCAAAGAAGGAAGGAAAGCGAATCCAAGTTCGTGGAGGCATGGCGGTGTGGAGCACGAGATCGCGGGAGGAGCCCTCGGCATGGACTCCAGGCGGAACAACCAACACCTTCGTGACCCGGCGGCGACGGCGCCTGCTGCTGGTATCGACGTCGCCCCCTCCGAGGCCCTCGGCGTGGGCAAACAAGGGAAGCGGAAACCCCGGCGGAGGCCACTCGTACCAAGTCCTTGATACCACCTGGTGATCTCCTTCGTCTCGGCTGCGAGGGGCAAGTCACTTCTTCGGCGGGAGCGGGTCTGGCACTTCTTGGAGAGCTTTTCCCTTCTCTGCCGCAGAGAACCGGCGAATCGGGGCCATCGCGCCAAGAGGGAGCAAGAATCAAGGCGAAGGAGAAAACAAGAAGAGATGGACTGGAAGGGCACGCGCGGTGCCGTACTTATAGCCAGCGGAGGCCAACCGTCGGCCTCCACGATCACAGGTAATCATGACACGATTTGCATGCAGGGACCTGTCCAATCCGCGCGATCGTCAAGGCGTCGTGGGGAAGCGGAGACGCCCACGTCCAATCAACCGCCACGCGGCACCCAAGGCCGCAGGTTGTTAGGGCCCGCGGCGCTTCGCCCTTGCCCTTTCGCCTCTCGGCACAGCCAAGCCCGGGCGCGCCTTGGGCCCGGGGGCTACTGTCGGCGTTCTGGGAACGGGGGTCCCCAGACTTGCCTGCCTGCGGCCCGCGGCGTGGCTCGAATAAAGGCCCGGTACGGCCCACCTTCATCAACGCAAGACTCAAGACCCTCGCGAGGGGCCAAGCCTCGCGGGGAGGACGACGCAACGCTTCCTCGGGCGCGGCCTCCTCAGGTTGGCTCATGAGGAGGCGGAGATATCAAGGCAGGGTACCTCGCGAGGTGCCCATGACGCAAGCCGTGACGACCAAGGGTGCCAGGCGGGCGCCAGACCGCACAGTGTCCCCCTCTTTCCTCTTTGGTGCAAAGGGGGCAAGCGCAGGCGAGAGGATCAAGCAAAGGCATCCATTTCGGTGCAACGAGACCAAGACCAGTCCAACGGTGGGAATGAGCTCATCGTGGATCCCAGAGCGGCATCACCACAGGGCCTTTGGCAGGCGAGGATCAACTTTGGTCAGGATAAGTGTACTATATGTTCCCCTTCGAATTGGCCAATTGTTGGCGCCCTTCCTGCTCAATATTTGGGAAGAGGCCCAAGGCCTTTGCCTATAAATAGGACTAGCCACCCCCAGGGTAGAGGCATCTAGTATCTAGCATCTGGAAGGCATCAGGCATCCAGAATCCGAGCAGAGAGAGAGAGAGAGAGAGAGAGAGAGAGAGAGAGAGAGAGAAGGGCGGCTGAACTCCCCTAGCAGTTCATCGTCCCAGCTAGAACACGCCCACGCGAGGCTGTTCACCCTTGTACTGTTCATCTTCATTAGCCCAAGAGGCAATCCACCTCACCACACTGGAGTAGGGTATTACACCACACCGGTGGCCCGAAGCAGTATAAACTTTGTGTCTTTTGTGTTGTTCTTTTAGTAGTTTAGATCCTTGCGAGACGGAGAGGTAGAGGGCAGAATCTCTGCGCTCACCCCAGAGTTCGAACCTTAAGGGTCTGCCGGAACCCACGATCCGACAATGCCAAGTTAGAGCAAACACCTCAAGGGGTAAATAGGAGGGGTCAGCTCCGTCTGGATCCACTTTGAACAGATATCTTCCTCTGGAGTACAATCTGGAGGAGGGGGGAGGGTTTGCCATTGCACCCACCATGGAGCGATGTCTGCATGCCATTGTATTGCCGCGCAAAACTCTTCTCTTTTTCCCTACATGTTTAGCATGACTGTGTACAATATCTGACATGCATATGAAAAAAATATAGTGAGATTATGTAAGGAGAGTATGCAAAAATCTAGAGTGATGGTAACAACCAGTGTATATATCCAAAAGTAGTGATAGCAGGCCGATGATAGCTTTGATTTAATAAAAATACAGATGATATTGCTTTACTATTTGTTTTCCACCCAAGATGAACATACTGTTTGCTTCCCACCAAAGATGAACAACATAGACATACCCTAGGCGAACCAGATAATAGACAGAGATACTATTCATTGCTGCCTCGATATGTGCCCCACAAACATTTTAAAACTCAAGTTTGAACATTAATTTGGACCTGACTTGGAGTCTAAGAGGTGAACAAGATGATAAAGTAGCAGGTAATATTAAGCAATGCATAACATAAGCAGAAAGAAAAGATTGTGACCTCTCTTGCGGACTCGAGTACTCCTCAGGTTCATCTACAGAGTCAATGATGGTGATGTAGTTGCGGTGGGTGCCGACAGTAGGGAAGGAGATCTGAGGTGGCGAAAGACGGCCAGGGGCCGTGATGTCTGGTACGCTGGATGCTTCTGTCGATGGAGCAGCTCAGGTGAGGTGGACGACATCGCGGCAGGAGCAGGACAAACCACACAAAGTTTTCTTCGACACCTATTTGTAACTAAAGTAATTCTGTGAGGGCTCCTTTGGCTTGCAGGATTCTAAAAACGCAGGGATAGGAAAAACACCGAAATAGGATATGAATGCATGTGGGAAACTGATACGTCTCCAACGTATCTATAATTTATGAAGTATTCGTGCCATGTTTACAAAAAAATATGGTTTTGGTGTGATTTGCATGGAACTAACCTAGATTGACACTGTTTTCAGCAGAATACCGTGTTGTTGTTTTTTTTGCAGAAATAAAAGTTCTCTAAATGCAACGAAACTTTTTGACGATTTTCTTTGGAACAAAAGACGCACTAGAAGCTTCGTGGGAGGACCAGAAGGTGAAGGAGGTGAGCACAAGATACCCGGGCATGCCAGGAGGCCCAGGCACGCCCAGATGGGCTGTGCCCACCTTGAGGCCCATCTTCGCGTGATTCCAACACTCAAAAATCCTATAAAGAGAGAAACCATCAGAAATAACCCTAGATCAGAAGTTTCGCTGCCGCAAGCCTCCGTAGCCACAAAAAACTGTCGGCGTTCTGGGAACGGGGGTCCCCAGACTTGCCTGCCTGCGGCCTGCGGCGTGGCTTAAAGGGGGCCCAGCACGACCCATCTTCATCAACACGAGACTCAAGACCCTCGCGAGGGGCCAAGCCTCGCGGGGCGGACGACACAGAGCTTCCTCAGGCGCGGCCTCACCAGGCTGGCTCACGAGGAGGCGGAGAGATCAAGGCGGGGTACCTCACGAGGTGCCCATGACACAAGCCATGACGACCAAGGGTGCCAGGCGGGCGCCAGCCCGCGCAGTGTCTCCCTTTCCTCTTTGGTGCAAAGGGGCAAGCGCAGGCGAGAGGATCAAGCAAAGGCATCCATTTTGGTGCAACGAGACCAAGACCAGTCCAACGGTGGGAAGGAGGTCATAGTGGAGCCCAGAACAGCGTCACCACAGAGCCTTTGGCAGGCGAGGACCAACTTTAGTCAGGATAAGTGTACCAGATGTTCCCCTTCAAAATGGCCAATTGTTGGCGCCCTTCCCACTCAATATTTGGGAAGAGGCCCAGGGCCTTTGCCTATAAATAGGACTAGCCACCCCCAGGGTAAAGATAGATGATCGGATCATCAGGCAACAAAGAGAGAGGGAGAGAGAGAGAGAGAAGGGCAGCTGAACTCCTCCTAGCAGTTCATCGTCCTTGCTAAGAGCAGACCCTCGCGAGGCTGTTCTTCCTTGTATTGTTCATCATCATCAGCCCAAGAGGCAATCCACCCACCACAAACTAGAGTAGGGTATTACACCACAATCGTGGCCCGAACTAGTATAAACCTTGTGTCTCTTGTGCTGTTCTTTCTGTAGTTTAGATCTTTGCGAGACGGAGAGGTAGAGGGCGAAGTCTCCGCGCGCAACCCTGAGTTCGAACCTCAAGGGTCTGCCGGAACCCGAAATCCGACATTTGGCGCGCCAGGTAGGGGTGTGCCGGAATTTGTCTTCCACCGCTCCGCTCTCCTCCGACCGTCGCGTCCATGTCCGACGCACGTCGGGCCCGCACCGAGCGCCGGGCCGCCATCGCTTCCCGCGTCGCCCAGACGGCTCCCGTCGGTGGGCGTCCTCATCGTTCCCCGTCGCCCGCCATCAACGCCGCCACCGGCCCGGCAGGGAACGAGCAGCAAGCATCGTCTCAGCACCCGTCCGTGCGGCAAGACGGCCGCACCGCCACTCCATCGCTTACACCAGCTGGTTCTTCATCCCGTGCGTTCCGCGCACCCTTGGAGGCTCGAGCTGCGCTCATCGCGGCGAATGAGCTCCTGCGCTACCGTCCCGTCGACGACGTCTACGAAGAGTGGCTTGACCGCGTCGCCGAGCTCGTCCGCGCCGCAGGGGGCTCGCCCGCGCCGTCCGTTCCGATGCATCGCACCCCGCCCCGCGCGGGCAACGAAGCTCCGGGGGCGTACCAGCCGCCTCCTCTTCAAGAAGACGCGATAGCTCCAAGGCGCGCGACCCCTGGCCGAAACCCACTCTGTCAGGCGCCGGCGCAGCAAGAGCGGAGCTGCCAAGAAGTCCCTCGTCCGCAAGAAGCTGCCCGGGCACTCCCTGCTCCGGCACGTCGCGTCCCTGCTCCCGCTCCCGCGCGTCAAGACCCCGCGCTACTCCCAGCTGCAGTGCATGGGGACTCGCAAGACCAAGCTCTCCCTCAACCAAAGCCTCCTGTGGCCACCGCAGGCTGCCGTGCCTACACCACCGAGCTGCGTAGCGTCGTGTGGCCCGGCAAGTTCAAGCCAGACCTGCCTCCTCGCTACGACGGCACAACCGACCCTGCGGAGTTCCTCCAGCTCTATGAGCTGGGCATCGAAGCTGCCAGCGGGGATGAAAAGGTCATGGCGAACTGGTTCCCCATGGCGCTCAAGGAAGGAGCTCGCACCTGGCTCCTAAATCTGGCTCCAGGAAAAATCTCTTCCTGGGACCAGATGCGCACCCACTTCATCGCCAACTTCCAAGGTACTCGCGACCGGCCACCTGCCGTGAGCGACATGCGCGGCATCAAGCAACAACCCGGAGAGACCCTGCAAAAGTACATCCAACGCTTCAACAGTGCGCGCCTCAATATCCCCAAGGTGTCCGAGGAGGTCATCATCTCAGCCTTCTCCGACGGTGTGCGCGACGTCAAGATGAAGGAGGAGCTGGCGATGCATGAAGACCTGTGCACCTCCCTGGAGCTGTTCAACTTGGTGACCAAGTGCGCCAGGGCTGAGGAAGGACGTCTCTCCCTCCTCGAGCTGCCTGCCGTGGACCCAGAAGAGAAGAAGCCCAAGGCCAAGGACGTGAAGCGCAAGGGGGCTGCCGTGCTCGCGGTAGAACCGGACACCTAGCGGGGCAAGGATCTGCCTGAATCCTCCAGGGGCAGCCGGTACTGTGTGTACCACAACCTCCACACCCACAACACCAACCAATGCCAGGAACTCCGCGCCGTGCGAGAAGGAAGGATCGGCCGTCGTCCTGACCGTGCTGACCGGGGCTACGGCCGAGGAGGAGGGAGAAACGCAGGACGCTGGGAAGACCGCGGCCCGCGCCAAGGGTGGCGTGATGAACCTCACGAGGACCGCTGGCGGGACCTGCCTCGCGAGGGGACTGGCGAGATCAGCCTCGTGAGGATCGCCCACAAGGCAACGCAGGCCTCCCTCCACAGCCGCCTTAGCCAAGGAGGAACGAGGACCACCATCAAGACGAGGGGGCTGGGGGCTTCCAGGAGCCACGCGCGATCGCCTGCATCCTGGGCGGAGCTCAAGCCCCAGCCTCCCAACGCATCTTCAAGCAGTTTGCCCGTGAAGTGAATGCAGTCCTCCCCAGGCTCGAAGCAACGCGCCCTCTCAGGTGGTCGGCGTGCGCCATCACGTTCAGCTCAGCGGATCAGCTCAAGTGCGCGGCCACAGCCGGAGTCCTCCCAATGCTCTGCTCTCTAGTCATCAGCAACGTACTGGTCACCATGACCCTCATCGATGGTGGGGCAGGGCTCAACGTCCTGTCCGTGGAAACATTCAACAATCTCCAGGTGCCCTATGACCAGCTTCAGCCAACCAAGCCTTTCTCCGGAGTCACCGACGGCCCCATGGTCCCGATTGGGCAGGTCCGCCTCCCTGTACCTTCGGGGCACGCAACAACTACCGCACCGAGCTCATCGACTTCAACGTCGCCCACATCCGCCTGCCGTACAACGCCATCCTCGGGTACCCGGCGCTGGCCAAGTTCATGGCCGTGACTCACCATGGCTACAACGTCCTCAAGATGCCAGGAAGTGGCGGAGTCATCACGGTGCCATGTGAAGAGAAGGATGTAGTGTGTTCCCTGGAGCGAGCCTTTCAGGCCGCATCACTGGAAGACTCGGATCGCGGAAGTAGGAGGCTTCCCGAGACCACCCCCAAGAAGAAGAAGGCATCGTCTGGACCGACCCCTCAGGAGGCGGGCCCCTCAGGGCCCGCATCTGCCCAAGGGGAACCTCCTTTCATCGCATAGGAAAGCGCGCCCGGCGCCCTCCTCAGGCAGGGCTCGGGGGCACTCCCCTGGAGGGCCACCGACCTGGCCGAGGTCACGAGGGAGGCTCTTGGGCACCACGTGGAAGCATGTTTCGAAGCACGCTTCCCTCAAGGAGGAGCAAGGCAAAGAAGGTCAGACCAGCAGGAGTTCGTCAACAAGGCCGTTCAAGAACTACAGGAGTCAAGAATCATGAGAGGTTGCCACCGTCTACCGGCTGTGGCTCCCCATCCAGGCGAGGATGATGGGCTGCGCGTCTGCATCGACGTACCAGGGCTCAATCAGGTCGCCACGATGGAGCGCCTCAGGCCCTCGCAAGTGGGGCGTTGTGAAGGTCCGCCCCACAACTATGTTCGCATGCCTTACGGCTTGCCGGGCGTGGCTGCCACGTACCAGCGCCTCATGAGGGGCATCATGGAGGCTCAGGAAGACAGGCGTTGCGCAGCCTTGGCGGAGATGGAGATGATTCGCGAGGAGCCACCAGTGCCCCCGGAGCCTCCCGAGGCCCCTGGGCCTGGGGGCTCGTGAGGATCGGCTTCTGCAGCCCACTGAGTCTGCTGCACCAACACCACTTCGTCCTCGACATCTTCAGGTGACGTCTTTCGAGTTTCGTTTCCAGCTGGGAGCGCTCACCCAGAGCTGCATTATTCCCAGGCCGCGTAGGTCCGTCCTTGTGGTTTGTATCCCTTTTATTTCATGTTGTTAGCTTGCTTTGTTGGGGGTGCCCCTCGGGCCGCATCATCCCCAAGTCGCTCGGGCCTGGCCCAGCAGTGTTTACCTTCCCAGCATCTATTTTAATGAATCCACTCCTTCGCGGCTAACATGCTTGATCTAGTTGCCTGCTCAACTAACGCCAACTGACGGAATTGCTCTCGTAACGGCACGACGCTTGCGCATGGGTCAGTCCCTGCAACGCCGACAAACCTGAATGGCTGAGCTCTGGCCGCGGCCGCCCCGCATGGCGCCACCTCATCAAGCCTTCAGTGCCTCACCTCCCCTCGGAAGCAACTGACGGCTGGTTGATAATTTCTATGGCAATCCCTTTCCTCCTTCTTTGATGAATCCACAGGACCTCCCAAGTGAGCTGCGCCAGGCAAGGCCCTTGCGGCGCCTCCTTCACTCTCGTCCACGCGAATCGCTTGCACGTTAAAGGGGGGGTGCATGAGCATCGCGACTCAGGGCTCCTACTGGCTCTCCATCCCTCACCCTCTGGCCTTGTCCACGGCATCGCGACCTGGCATACCAGCGACGGCTGAGACCAGCTCGAGGGCCGGGACCCGAGGACGTAGAGCAGAAAGGGGAGCAAAGGCAAAATACAAGGGGCACGCGAGGACCCCGCCAGGTGATTCCTCTCCTGCCGACGCGCGGACCCGGCGACACACCAGGAATAATCCCCAATTATCAAGATAAGTCACCTCTTGGAAGCACCGGCCACCGTAGCACTACCCCTACACCTAGTGCAATTCCGTATCGGTGACGCTGCTCCCCTTTCTCGTGGAGCGATGGCTGCTTGGTCGCCAAAGGGGACCTCCTGAGCATCGCGACTCAGGAGCTCTTACCGGACCCCGGGTCGCTCACCTCCTGGCCTTGACCACGGCATTGCGACCTGGCATACCAGCGACGGCTGACGCCGCCTTGGGACTGGGACCTGTCGACGCAGAGCACCAAGCCCTCGCGAGGTTAGAAAGGGAGAACTGAGCTAAGATGGAATCGGCAACTCGCTCAGCCTTACAGCAAGGGTTATATATTAACAAACAGGATCACATGCACCTTACAAGCCCCCATGGGGCGCATTTTGATGCCTCGCAGGGAACGGATCCAAAGGGATGCTAACTACGTGCGCCGCCGCAAAAGATGCCATCATCAACATTGGGCCGGCGAGCACCGGCGCCAACCCCATCCAGATCAGAGTCGGCGACGGCCAGCCGAGCCCGCCCTGCTCCAGGAGCGGCGCTGGCTCGTGGGCTCGTAGCTGTCGTCGCTCGTCTCCGGAGTCGCGAAAGTCTCGCTGGAGTCGCTGGACCCTTCGGCGCCTCCGCCGCCTGCGGAGCTGCCAAGGGAGCGGTCGACGGGCCTGGCCCTCACCATGGCAAGGTCCTGGCCGCCTCTCCCGGGGCAACACTCCAGCCGGCGCCCGTTCGCGTCGAAGACCTTGAAGAACATCACCGAAGTGCCATCATACTCCAGGTGGATCGAGAGGGCGCCCCTTGCTCTGCATCCCCGGGCGATCTCGCCCCAGCCTCGAGTCATGAAGACCTCGCCCGAAGCAACGACCGCGACCTCTGCCTCGGTCGCGGGGGTGCTGCAGCCGGCGTGCTGCAGCCATAACTCTAGGAGTCTTCCCTGCGGAATGACGGAGGCGAAGAAGGAAGGAAAGCGAATCCAAGATCGAGGGGGCATGGCGGCGCGGAGCACGAACTCGCGGGAGGAGCCCTCGGTGTGGACTCTGGGGGGAAGAACCCACACCTTCGTGACCCATCGGCGCCGGCGACGGCGCTGGCCGCGGGTGTCGGCGTCGACCCCTTCAAGGCCCTCGACGTGGGCATACAAGGGAAGCGGGAACCCCGGCGGAGGCCGCTCGCCCCAAGGCCTCGACACCACCTGACGGCCTTCCTCGTCCCGGCGGCGAAAGGCAGGCCGTTTCTTTGGCTGGAGCGGGTCTGGTTCCTCTCGAGGAGCCTTCCCCTTCTCCGCTGCGGAAAACCGGCGAATCAGAGCCATCACAGCAAGGCGGAGCAAGGATCGGGAGGAAGGAGACGCAAGGAGAGATTGACTGGAAGAGCACGCGCAGTGCCGTACTTATAGCCGGCGAAGGCCAAACGTCGGCCTTCACGATCACAGGTAATCAGGACACGATCTGCAACTGCCATGCGGCGCCCAAGGCCGCAGGCTGTTAGGGACCACGGCGCTTCGCCCTTGCCCTTTCGCCTCTCGGCACGGCCAAGTCCGGGCCGCCTTGGGCCCGGGGGCTACTGTCGGCGTTCTGGGAACGGGGGTCCCCAGACTTGCCTGCCTGCGGCCTACGACGTGGCTTAAAGGGGCCCCAGCACGGCCCATCTTCATCAACACGAGACTCAAGACCCTCGCGAGGGGCCAAGCCTCGCGGGGCGGACGACACGGAGCTTCCTCAGGTGCGGCCTCACTAGGCTGGCTCACGAGGAGGCGGAGATATCAAGGCGGGGTACCTCACGAGGTGCCCATGACGCAAGCCATGACAACCAAGGGTGCCAGGCGGGCGCCAGCCCGCGCAGTGTCTCCCTTTCCTGTTTGGTGCAAAGGGGCCAAGCGCAGGCGAGAGGATCAAGCAAAGGCATCCATTTTGGTGCAACGAGACCAAGACAAGTCCAACGGTGGGAAGGAGGTCATAGTGGAGCCCAGAACGGCGTCACCACAGAGCCTTTGGCAGGCGAGGACCAACTTTAGTCAGGATAAGTGTACCAGATGTTCCCCTTCAAAATGGCTAATTGTTGGCACCCTTCCCGCTCAATATTTGGGAAGAGGCCCAGGGCCTTTGCCTATAAATAGGACTAGCCACCCCCAGGGTAAAGAGAGATGATCGGATCATCGGGCAACAAAGAGAGAGGGAGAGAGAGAGAGAAGGGCAGCTGAACTCCTCCTAGCAGTTCATCGTCCTTGCTAAGAGCAGACCCTCGCGAGGCTGTTCTTACTTGTATTGTTCATCATCATCATCCCAAGAGGCAATCCACCCATCGCAAACTAGAGTAGGGTATTACACCACAATGGTGGCCCGAACTAGTATAAACCTTGTGTCTCTTGTGCTATTCTTTCTGTAGTTTAGATCTTTGCAAGACGGAGAGGTAGAGGGCGAAGTCTCCGCGCGCACCCCAGAGTTTGAACCTGAAGGGTCTGCCGGAACTCGAAATCCGACAAAAACCAATCTAGACCCGGTTCCCACACCCTACCGGAGGGGGAAATAATCACCGATGGGCATCTTCATCATCCAAGTGGACACCATGATGAGGAAGGAGTATTCCACCCTCGGGGCTAAGGGTTTGTACCAGTAGCTATGTGTTTAATCTCTCTCTCTCTCTTGTGTTCTTGAGATGTCACGATCTTGATGTATCGCGGGCTTGTTAATATAGTTGGATCATATGGTGTTTTCCCCTCTCTATCTTGTTGTGAATTGAGTTTTCCCTTTGAGAATTCATTTTATCGGATTGAATACCTTTATGGATTTGAGAGCACTTGATGTATGTCTTGCTATAAATACGTGTGGTGACAATGGGGCATCATATTGATTCACTTGATATGTGTTTTGGCACTCAACTCGCGGATTACCGAGGTGACATTGGGGTAATCTATGCATAGGGGTTGATGCACGTTCTCGTCTTTGTTTCTCCGGTAGAAATCTTGGGGCACTCTTTGAGGTTCTTGTGTGTCGGATTAAGTATTATGAATCTCAAATTGTTTGATGCATATCGCATAATCAACTCATGGATACTCTCGGTGACATTGGAGTATCTAGGTGACATTAGAGTTGGTTGATATGTATCATATGGTGTTATTTTAGTATGAACTCTTGGTTAGACCGATCGAAAAGAAGAGCTTGGTCTTATTTTAGTCGAACTCTAGGATAGATTGATCGGAAAGAATAGCTTTGAGGTGGTTCCGTACCCTAAAAACAATTTCTTCTTATGTTCTCCGCTAGATAGGAACTTTGGAGTGATTCTTCATCGCACGTTGAGGGATGGTTATATGATCCAATTATATTAGCACTATTGAGAGATTGCACTAGTGAAAGTATGGACCCTAGGCCTCATTTTCAAGCATTGCAATATCATTTGTGCTCACTTTTGTTACTTGCTACCTTGCTGTTTTTATTGTTCCTATTACAAAAATCAATATCTACTATCATTACTACAATTGTATCACCATCTCTTCGCCGAACTAGTGCACCTATACAAATTACCATTGTATTTGGTGTGTTGGGGGACACAAGATACTCTTTGCTATTTGGTTACAGGGTTGTTTGAGAGAGAACATCTTCATCCTACGTCTCCCACAGATTAATAAACCTTAGGTCATCCACTTGAGGGAAAATTGCTACTGTCGTACAAAACTCTGCGCTTGGAGGCCCAACACGAGTCTACAAGAAGAAGTTGTGTAGTAGATATCAGAAACAGAGCATGTGTAAACTCATGATTTCTGTCAACTTGGGTGTTTGGTTCACAGGAATTGGAAGAACAAAGGAATGCAATGAAACATGGCCAAATTAAAGTGAAACCATATGAAAATTAAATGTTTATAGCTAGAATGTTATTCTGCCACTAATGCACTTTTTTCTTGTTTTCTTGCATAGGATTTTGAACACTAGGTCCAGGTGGTTGTTTTGGTCCATTCTGTCGGATTTCGGGTTCCGGTCGACCCTTGAGGTTCGAACTCTGGGGTGCGCGCGGAGGTTCTGCCCTCTACCTCTCCGTCTCGCAAGGATCTAATTACTGAAGGAACAACACAAGGGACACAGAGTTTATACTAGTTCGGGCCACCATTGTGGTGTAATACCCTACTCTAGTTTGTGGTGGGTGGATTGCCTCTTGGGCCGATGACGATGAACAGTACAAGGGAGAACAGCCTCGCGAGGGTGTGTTCTAGCTGGGGGGATGAACTGCTAAGTGAGCTTAGCCGCCCTTCTCTCTACCTCTGTCTCTCTTTCTGCTCGGATTCTGGATACCAGATGCCTCTACCCTGGGGGTGGCTAGTCCTATTTATAGGCAAAGGCCCTGGGCCTTGTCCCAAATATTGAGCGGGAAGGGCGCCAACAATCGGCCAATTCGAAGGGGAACATACAGTACTCTTATCTTGACTAAAGTTGGTCCTCGCCTGCCAAAGGTCCTATGGTGACGCCGTTATGGGCTCCACGATGACCTCCTTCCCGCCGTTGGACTGGTCTTGGTCTTGTCACACCGAAATGGGTGCCTTTGCTTGATCCTCTCGCCTGCGCTTGCCCCCTTTGCACCAAAGAGGAAAGGGAGGACACTGCGCGGGCTGGCGCCCGCCCGACGCCCTTGGTCGTCATGGCTTGCGTCATGGGCACCTCGCGAGGTACCCTACCTTGATCTCTCCGCCTCCTCGTGAGCCATCCTGACGAGGCTGCGCCTGAGGAAGCACCGTGTCGTCTGCCCCGTGAGGCTTGGCCCCTTGCGAGGGTCTTGAGTCTTGTGTTGATGAAGTTGGGCCGTGCTGGGCCTCCTTTGAGCCACGCCGCAGGCCGCAGGCAGGCAAGTCTAGGGACCCCCGTTCCCAGAACGCCGACAGTAGCCCCGGGGCCCAAGGCGCGCTCGGACTTGGCCGTGCTGAGAGGCGAAAGGGCAAAAGCGAAGCGCCGCGGGCCCTAATAGCCTGCGGCCTTGGGCGCCGCGTGGCGGTTTGATAGGACGTGGGCGTCTCCGCTTCCCCACGACGCCTTGGCGACTGCATGACTTGACTAGTCCCTGCATGCATAGATACGGGTCATTATTACCTACGATCGTGGTGCTCGACGGTTGGCCTTTTTCGGCTATAAGTACGGGGCCGCGTGAGCTCCGCCAGTCCGCCCCTTCCTGCTTCTCTTCTTCTACTTCTCCTTAGCCACTCGCCGCTCGCATGGCTCCAAAGAGGTTCTCAGCCGCGGAGAAGGGGAAGGCCAGTCGGGCGGGGCCCGACTCCCCCCCGGCCAAGCGCGGCCGGGGTCATCCCTGCAAGCATCCCGCGGTCCCCGTTGCGGCTCCCCGCGGCCACATGGATGGTTCCTCGCGGGGTGGTAAGCGCTCGGCTGCCAAGGGGAGGCAGGCCGTGACTGCGTGGCCCCGTAGGACGCGCTTTCGCTCGTCGGAGGTGCTGCCGGAGTTCGTCGTGTGGTCGGCGGACCCGGCCAGCACCTGGCTCCAGCTCCCCCGCTTCTTCATCAACGAGCTGCCGGCAGCGCCCGGTGCGCCTTCTGGCTCCAGGCTGACAGTTGTTGCAGCAGGGCCTCCTGGGTTTCGCTTGAAGTCTCCCCTTCTGGGAATGGGGCCATGACCCACGGCTGGCAAACGTTTGCCCGCGCGCGCGGCCTGGGTCAGCGGTGCACCCTGCACTTCAAGTTCGACGGCGACGGCACCCTCTATGTGAGGATGTTTGGGGAAGATGGTCGCCGCACGGGATGCTGCCCCGAGGGCGACAACCGTGGCCAGGGGCCTCGCCCCGACGACGATAGAGGAGACAACGCCCGCTCGGATGGCGGTGCTCGGGGCTCCCCAAGCTCCACCAACTCTTCTTCAGGCGGCTCCTCCAGCGGTGGCCGCAGCCAGCCCCCACGCCGTCGCGCCTGCTTGGGGGGTGGCTGTTCATCCGCTCGTCACCATGTCCCGGTGAAGCGCGAGAGGGAGTCCGCCTGAGCCCCGGAGGCGTCCCGGGTCGCCTCGGCTGGCGGGAGCAAGGCGTGCCGCGTCTGGATCGTCCTTTCCTTCCCTTTTGTTTTAGCTTTCGCGCTTTCCAGATGCGTGTCCGCACGTAAATAGTTCCCGGCCCCAGCCGTGGGGGGCGACCGACCCAGGCCCTGTGTGCGTGTCGCGGTGCCCGAGGGGCATGGACCGGAGGGGTGCTCCCGAGATGGACCAGGGTCGTGAAACCTCAGAACGAGTAGGACAGGAACCCTCACGAGGGCACTCGGCCGCTCCCCCTCGCGAGACTTATTGCAGGAGGAATCAAAACGGGGGAGTGAAAATCGGCGAAATGTAAACCAACGACGGCAATAATTCCAATAAAACTTCAACTGCGAACAAAGCGAACCAACTGCGGAAAGCAAATGAAAAAGCCGCGTCCGGCACCTAGTCTAGTCTTCGACGTCTTCTCACCAGCGCAGAGATAAGTGCTGCAACTGGGCGTGGGAGGGAGCCCCAGGGCCTGAGGCCGGCGCTCCTGAGACTCCGGGGCATGTACAGCCCCACTCATTATTACGTGAGAGTGTCACGGGCGGCGAGCTTCACAGGCATTGGCCTTCTTCACAAGCTCCGGGCCTTTCTTCTTAGGGTAACGAGCTTCACAGGCGTTCTCCTTCCTCACTGGCTCTGGGCCTTTTCCAAAAAGGGATTAATCTTCACAGGCGTTCGCCTTGTTCACAGGCTTAGGGCCTTTTCCAAAAAAGGATTAATCTTCACAGGCGTTCGCCTTCTTCACAGGCTCAGGGCCTTTCCCAAAAAAGGATTAATCTTCACAGGCGTTCGCCTTCTTCACAGGCTCAGGGCCTTTTCCAAAAAAGGATTAATCTTCACAGGCGTTCGCCTTCTTCACAGGCTCAGGGCCTTTTCCAAAAAAGGATTAATCTTCACAGGCATTCGCCTTCTTCACAGGCTCTGGCCCTTTTCCAAAAAAGGATTAATCTTCACACGCGTTCGCCTTCTTCACAGGCTCTGGGCCTTCATGGGTAGAACCTTCGGAGGTGTTGGATGTTCCACGCGTTCTGGATTGGCTCCCCTTCCTGGGTCTCCAAGCGCACGGAGCCTGGCCTAGAAACATGAACAACCTTGAACGGGCCCTCCCACATGGGAGACAGCTTGTGCAGCCCTTCCCTGGAGAGGACCCGTCTGAGCACGAAGTCTCCTACCTCGAGGGTCCTGGGGCGGATGCTGCGGCAGAGATAACGCTGCAGCGCCTGCTGGTACCTCGCCGCTCGCAGCGCGGCTTCTCGGCGGCGTTCCTCCCCCAGCACGAGGTCCACCCCCCGCATGGCGTCCTGTTGCGCCTCATCGAACGCTAGGACCCGAGCGGAGCGATGTCTAACCTCGTGAGGGAGGACTGCTTCGGCTCCGTAGACCAGGAAGAACAGGGTCTCCCCGGTTGGCTTGGTCGCGGTTGTGCGGATGGACCACAACGCGGACTGGAGCTCATCGTACCAACCTCTGCCACGGGCCTCCAGCTTCTTCTTGAATGTCCTTGTCTTGAGGCCCCTCAGGACCTCTGCATTGGTTCGTTCGGCTTGGCCGTTGCTCCGCGGGTGCGCCACCGAAGCGTAGCATATCTGTGTTCCAAGGTTAGCACAGTATGTTTTGAAGAGGTTACTGGTGAACTGCGAACCGTTGTCTGTGATGATGCGGTTCGGCACCCCAAACCGGCTCACGATGCCCCGGATGAACCTGACCGCGGAACCCGCGGGGATGGTGCGGACGGCCTCCACTTCTGCCCACTTGGCGAATTTGTCTATGGCGACGTAGAGGTAGCGGTAGCCCCCTGGCGCCCGAGGGAACGGGCCCAGAATGTCCAGCCCCCAAACTGCAAATGGCCATGAAAGGGGTATAGTCTGCAGGCCTCCTGCCGGCTGATGGATCTGTTTGGCATGAAATTGGCAATCCTCACAAGCTTTCACCAGCTCGACAGCATCGTTGAGTGCGGTGGGCCAATAGAACCCGCTGCGGAATGCTTTGCCGACGAGGGTCCGCGATGACGAGTGATGCCCGCAGTCCCCGCCGTGTATGTCTTCCAGCAGTTCCTTCCCTTGCTCCCTGGAAATGCAGCGCAGGGATACGTCGTTCGAACATCTCCGGTAGAGCTCTCCGTCCCTGATGCAGTATGCCGTGGCTTTCTGCGCCACACGCTCTGCTTCTCCCTCTTGCTCCGGCTGGGCCCCCTGTGTTAAATAACTCCGGAGTTCAGTGATCCAGCATTCCTCCTGAGGTTCCATAGTCAGCAGCAGGCGTGCCCCTGAGGCGGGGCCGCAGGCCGGGGCTCCTGAGGCCGGTGGCTGAGGGAGTTCCTCCCGAGGCTGGGCGGTGCTTGACAACGACGGCTGGGCTGAGGGCTTGAAGATCCGCTTTTCAAATACGCCAGGCTCCTAAGGCAGCCGCCTGGACGCCCGTCTGGCGATGTCGTCGGCTTCCTGATTGGTGCCACGGGGCACATGCTTTAATTCCAGCCCCCAGAACTGCTTCTCCATCCTGCGGACCTCCGCTAGATAGGCCTCCATGTGCTCATCCCTTGGTTCGTACACCTTGTTGGAGAAGTTGACAAGGAGCTGTGAATCACCTTTGACGGTGAGGCGCTTCACCCCCAAAGCTGCCGCTGCCTTCAACCCTGCTATCAAACCCTCATATTCCGCTATGTTGTTCGAGACCTTTTCGCCTTGCTGGAAACAGAGCTGTACGGTGTAGCAGAGCTTGTCTTGAGTGGGCGATATCATCACCGCTCCTGCCCCGGCGCCGTGCCTGGAGAACGCCCCATCGAAGTACACGACCCAGCCTTCCGGTGCCTCACTCCCCGGGGAGAGGGACCGATCCTCGTTGTTCTCGAGGCCGGGTGCTTCAGTCCATTCTGCTATGAAGTCTGCTAGCGCTGCCCCTTTGATGACCCTGGTCGTGCTAAACTCGAGCTAGAACGCTTGCAGCTCTATGTTCCACTCGGCGACCCGTCCAACCGAGTTAGGGCTCCTGAGCACTCTCTCCAAGGGGTATGATGAGATGACCTTGATGGGATGCCCTTGGAAGTAGTGACACAGCTTGCGCGAGGCCACCAGTAGTGCGAGGAGGAGCTTCTGGGGCATGGGGTACCATGCCCTCGCGTCTCGCAACACTGTGCTGACAAAGTAGATTGGGTGCTCAACAAGGCTGAGAGTATCAGTGTTCGCGGCGCCCTCCGGAGGCAAGGGCGCTTCGCGAGGTGATGTGGCCTCGGGAGGCCGTCCGTCCTGAGGAGAGGCCTCTTCTGCCCCAGGTGCACCCTTCGACGGCCGATCTTCCTCGGCTGTAGTTACGTCTCCCGTGGGCCTCCCTTGTTCCTTCCTTGCCTTGTCTCGGGTGGTTGACGTGGCTCTGATTTGGCGCTCTTCTCTAACCGCCACCAAGGCTGCGCTGGCGGAGTAGGGAGTGGCAGCGAGGTAGAGCAGCAAGGGCTCTTGAGGACGCGGGCTACCATGACTGGAGGACTGGTTAGGTACCTCTTAAGGTCTTGAAACGCCTTATCTGCCTCTTCGGTCCATTCAAATGGTCCCTTCTTCTTCATCAGCTGGAAGAAAGGCAGTGCTCGCTCCCCCAGTTTGGAGATGAAGCGCCCTAGCGCGGTCACGCGTCCGGTGAGCTTCTGCATTTCTCTGAGGGTTTTCGGCAGGCTCATGTCCTCGACCGCATTGACCTTCTCCGGGTTAGCCTCGATGCCCCGATGGGACACGAGAAAGCCCAAGAGCTTGCCTGAGGGGACTCCGAACACACACTTCTCTGGGTTGAGCCGCAGGTTCACTGCGTCGAGGCTCGCGAAGGTCTCCTCTAGGTCCTATATCAGGGTCTTGGCCTCCCGAGATTTCACCATGATGTCGTCGAAGTAGGCTTCGACATTCTTCCCGAGCTCCTAGCCCAAGGCGATGTGCATCAGCCGCTGAAAGGTCGCCCCCGCGTTACGTAACCCAAATGGCATGCATGTATAGCAGTACACCCCGCATGGGGTCAGGAAGGCGGTCTTCTCGACATCTTCCACCGCCATCTTGATCTGGTGATACCCAGAGAAGGCATCCAGGAAGCAGAGCAGGTCGCACTCCTCGGTGGAATCGACGATCTGATCGATGCGGGGGAGCGGGAACGGATCTTGCGGGCATGCCTTGTTGAAGTTGGTGAAGTCGACACACATGCGTTCCTTTCCCCCTTCTTGGGAACAACGACCGGGTTGGCCAACCAATCCGGGTATCGGACCTCGCGAATGACCCCAGCGGCCTCCAACTTGCGGGTTTCTTGGACGATGAAGGCATGCTTCTCTGCGGACTGCCACCTGGCTTTCTGCTTCACGGGGCGCACGTTTGGGCACACGTTGAGGTGATGCTCGATGACGCTCGGGGGGATCCCCACCAACTGATTAGGCTCCCAAGCGAATACCTCCTTATTTGCGCGTAGGAACCTGATCAGGGCTTCCTCTTGCTCAAGCTCCAGATTGGCGCCTATGGTGAAAGTGGCACTGGAGGACCCATCTTCGTCGACAGGTATCTGCTTGGTTTCTGCTTTGTCCTGGGTGAACAGATGCCTCTTCTTGGCAGGCGCAGCCCCCTTGGGTTCGGGGGTCTCCGCGTCGGATGGCTGTGCCGAGGCCGCCGCCTTGTAGGCGAGCTTGAGTACCCGCAGGGCATCTCCGGTGTTCCCAGGCACGGTGAGGACACTGCTGCTCCCGGGCATCTTCATGAGGTTGTACATCGGGTGCGTGGCGGCCATGAACTGGGCCAGCGCCGGGTAGCCGAGGATGGCGTTGTAAGGAAGGCTGATGGGGGCGGTGTCGAAGTCGATCATTTCCGTGTGAAAGTTGTCGTAGGTGCCGAAGGTTACCGGGAGACGGATCTGTCCCAGGGAGCTGGATGACCCGCCCCCGACGCCCAAGAAAGACCGACTGGGTTGCAGTCGCTCAGGGGTATGCGGAGGAGGTTGAAGGTCTCAACCGAAAGCATGCTGAGGCCGGCGCCGCCATCGACGATGGTTCTGGTGACAGCCACCTGGCAAATAGTGGGGGTGCACAACATGGGGAGCGCGCCCGAGCCGGCCAAGTTGGCGGGATGGTCCTCCGAGCTGAAGGCCAGACCGGCCTCGCGCGCCACTTGGTCTATGGGAGCCCCCTACCGTGCGGAGACGGCGCCGACCCGGCGGACAAACGGCTTGACATGGCGACTTGTGGGCGGCGCCTGCGAGCCGCCCAGAAGGGCCGTGACGACCGGGGGGTGTTGATGTTGCGGTGCGGTTATCTTGCCGCACATGCAGATGCTGGGACGATGCTTGCTGCTCATTCCCCACCGGGCCGGTGGCGGCGTTGACAGCGGGCGACGGGGAACGACGAGAATGCCCACCGACGGGAGCCGTCTAGGCGACGCGGGAGGCGACGGCGGCCCGGCGCTCGGCGCGGGTCCGACGAGCGTCAGGCATGGACGCGATGGTCGGAGGAGAACGAAACGGTGGAAGACAAATTCTGGTGCACCCCTATCTAGCGCGCCAAATGTCGGATTTCGGGTTCCGGCCGACCCTTGAGGTTCGAACTCTGGGGTGCGCGCAGAGGTTCTGCCCTCTACCTCTCCGTCTCGCAAGGATCTAACTACTGAAGGAACAACACAAGGGACGCAGAGTTTATACTAGTTCGGGCCACCATTGTGGTGTAATACCCTACTCTAGTTTGTGGTGGGTGGATTGCCTCTTGGGCCGATGACGATGAACAGTACAAGGGAGAACAGCCTCGCGAGGGTGTGTTCTAGCTGGGGGATGAACTGCTAAGTGAGCTCAGCCGCCCTTCTCTCTACCTCTCTCTCTCTCTCTCTTTCTGCTCGGATTCTGGATACCAGATGCCTCTACCCTGGGGGTGGCTAGTCCTATTTATAGGCAAAGGCCCTGGGCCTCGTCCCAAATATTGAGCGGGAAGGGCGCCAACAATCGGCCAATTCGAAGGGGAACATACAGTACTCTTATCCTGACTAAAGTTGGTCCTCGCCTGCCAAAGGTCCTGTGGTGACGCCGTTCTGGGCTCCACGATGACCTCCTTCCCGCCGTTGGACTGGTCTTGGTCTTGTCACACCGAAATGGATGCCTTTGCTTGATGCTCTCGCCTGCGCTTGCCCCCTTTGCACCAAAGAGGAAAGGGAGGACACTGCGCGGGCTGGCGCCCGCCCGACGCCCTTGGCCGTCATGGCTTGCGTCATGGGCACCTCGCGAGGTACCCTGCCTTGATCTCTCCGCCTCCTCGTGAGCCATCCTGGCGAGGCTGTGCCTGAGGAAGCACCGTGTCGTCCGCCCCGCGAGGCTTGGCCCCTCGCGAGGGTCTTGAGTCTTGTGTTGATGAAGTTGGGCCGTGTTGGGCCTCCTTTGAGCCACGCCGTAGGCTGCAGGCAGGCAAGTCTAGGGACCCCCGTTCCCAGAACGCCGACACATTCCTTTCAACCAAATGCATGAATAATTGAATAGTAGAGTACCATAGGAAAATATCCTATTGCTATGTTTTTCCTTCACTTTTTCCTTTGAACCAAAATAGTCCTAATGGATCGACATGAATGTAGAGTAATAAGTTATGGGACAAGTGTACAACCTCTTTGGCGTAGCCATGTCGACCTTGCATCATTGGGTTGGTCACTAAAGAAGTTGCGGCAGAGGTGGCTATCAGAGGTGTGGAGGAAGATCTGAGGCATCCCTAGACGGCCTCCAGGGTACTGCTCTGTTGTGATGGATGGTTTCGTCGTTGGAGCAGCTCCGGCGAGCTGTAAGACATCGAGGCTGAAGCAGTACAAGACAAACATCGTTAATCTCAAGTGGGATTCTAATAGCATCTCCAATAGATGATGTAAAATACATTACCAAAAAGTGGTAGATGTAAAATTTACATAAAAAACACTTGACTGCAACAGATGAGGTAAAAACTATTGACTCTGAACTGAACTGTCAAAACTGAAATTTACTATCGAATCTGAATGTCACTGTCGAAACTGAATGCACTAGTAGCAGAGAAGCACTTCACATGTAGTTTAGGCCGCCAGAGCACTAGTAGTAGATAAACAATGATCTAAATCAGTATGCGAACGATAGGGAACACACTAGCAGATAGCAGCCAGAGCAGCAGCGCGAACTAGAGCCAGAGCAGCAACTCGTGTAGCTGCAACAGCCTGTGTACCAGTATCAGCAGTGTGAGCGAGAGCAAGAGCAAAGTAGCAGCACAAGCGAGAGGAAGAGCAGAGTAGCAGCATGGGCGAGCGAGTGCTAGAGCATCAGCAGCAAATCCGGCTGGTATGGCCGCCGCCGCCGAGGGAGCCTCACACTGGGGGAGATCCGCCGTGGAGATGTCGCCGGCGGCACCGACATTGAGCACCGGCGGCTCCTAGAGGTCTAGTTATGGAGAAGAGGCGATGCAATGAGTGTACAACCTCTTTGGTGGCGCTGAGTAGGCCTCGGCTTCATCCGAGGAGTCAGTGAGGATGCCACGGTTCTAGTGGAGTAGGTTAAGGCGCGTCGTGGGGATGGAGCAACCGCGATAGACGAGGCGATCATCGGAGCAGCTCCTTGGAGGTGGAGGACGGGGCGGCTAAACCGGCGGGACAACAAGATCAATGACAGATCCTCATCTAGGGCTATGGATGAGGGAAGTCGAGCTGTTGCAGTGGACATCATTGTCGGGGAAGAGCCTCCGGCTGGGCAGTGGTGGCATGGCGGATGGTGGAGGGTGGGGTTTCGCGGCTGGAGCAGAGAGGTTATGGCGGCCTGGGTTTTCGAATGGCGAAAAGGAGGTGATGGGAGGGGGTAACCATGAATTAGGGACACACTTGTCCAAAATGTAGGATGTGTTACAAAAGTACCCCCACCGATTTGAACTAGCTTCCCTTTCAGCTCGGGGTTAGAAGGGGGATTTCACGTGTCGGGATTTGGCAGTTGCAGGGAGTTTTCACGTGCATTGTAATTTTGGGATAGAAGGCGCGTTGTGAAGGAGTGAGTTTTTGGAGCACAAAGAGACAAGGTGATATCTGAATCTTTGGGATAACAAGGTGCGGGTTGAAATTTTGGGACAAGCCTAACGTGTAATAATGTACGTACCAAATCAATCTGCACTTCACTCAACGAAAAAAACAAAAAAAACTATTCACAGCACACACAGAGAGAGTCTTGTCCCGTTTTACTGTACAAATGCTATTAAAAACTTTGAATCCATGTTATGTGTAATTAAATTTTTTGTTGGCTGTATAATGCATGTAACCTACTCATACGAACATTTTACTGCATTCCAAATGTATATACTACCGCTGCAATTCAAACTAAACAATTCATTTCTCTATTTGAATAAGAATCTACAATCATCAATGTTGTCAAGTTAAACCATTACCTGTATATTATCTTAACAACACAACACATGATTACTGTAAAGTTAGGTATGAACTATGTGTACTATATGAACTCGAATTCAATTTTTTTAATCCACTTGATGTTGATTCCAAATAATAGTACATTTGAAGTGCTAGCTAGATCTTCGTAATCTAAACCATGCTTCATATGTATACTGTGTTTATCACACAATGTATAGTGCCCTGCCCCATACATTATGACAAGTATTTAGACATGAGCTGCAAAAGCCACACATTATCACAAATTCAAATAAATTGTTATATAGTATAACATGTTCATAACCACACCATGCGTATCACCATTATAATCATGCATGCGTGGGTTTAAAACACTATGATCTCTTATTCAAATATCGGAATCCACTTCTATAAAAAATATGATCTCTCTTAGTATTTTACACCCACACAACCCTCTTCTCTTGAAAAAAAAAGTTCCTAAAAAAACCCTCTTCTCTTTGTAGCTAGCACTAACTTTCTCTTGTGCATGTACACACCTGCCTCACAGTTACCCTCCCTCAGCACTCTCTCCATCGAGCACATTCGTTATTTTTCTTTAGGTCGTTCTCCCATGGTGTTTGCAGGTCTCCCCAGAATCCTTCTTTCTAGCACACACTGATTGATATACATCTCTAGCTAGGTATGCCTTCCACAACCACACACTTTCCCTCGTATCTTCTCACTGTCCATGCCTTCCTGTGTCTAATATGGTCCCACACGCATGCACACTCTCACCCCTATTTTCATCAATCTCGCACTCGCACACTCCTTCCCATCTCGACATAGTATGCCTCTCGCACCACTTCCTAGCTATCCACATACGTCTCTCTCTCTCTCTCTCTCTCTCTCTCTCTCTCTCTCTCTCTCTCTATCCGTCTCTCCGGGCCTTATTTGCCTCTAACACATGCATGTATACCAATCGATCTCCCTATATATAGCTAGGTCGACTATAACTCTCTTTCTGCACGCACCAATCGATATACATCACTAGTTATGTCTCTCACTTTCTCGGACACATGACGATTGATTTACCTATCTAGTTAAGTCTGCTTACCACACACATATCGCCCCCCTCATCATCCATCCATGCCTCCCGACCCGTCTCTCACACGCACGTGCACACACAGACATGCATCCCCTCTCTTATTGTTATTGCAGTCGTACCCTTCGTTTGTCTAGTAGGCCTCTCCCATCATCTATGAGAAGTAAGTCCACAACCAACCCTCCGACACTCTAGCTTTGTCTCTCTCCCAACCTTGTTCCTCTCCTACACATATGCAAGGATGCCGATTGATCTCCCTCAATACATAGCTATAGGTCTCTCTCCTTCTCCACACATATACTAGTCGATCTACCTCTATATAGTTAGGTCTCTACCCCCCACACACACCGATTGTCGAACGTTTAAGTATGTATCAATGCCACACAGACAAACTGCAGCTCTCCCATCTCACGTTCTAGTAGGCTGAAAGTGCGTTATATCGACTAGAGGGGGGGGGGTGAATAGGCGATTTTTATGAAATTCTTCACTGAGGAATTTGCTCGTGAGGAAATTCCTTAGCGAAGAAATACTAGCAGCGGAATAAGTACTCAGAAGTAAACATAACAGATTACATGCATGGTCATCATGATGAAATGAAGACAAACACAGAGTACAGAAAGCGTAGGCACAAGATAACTCTAGATGAAGACAAACAGACTGAAGAAATTGAACTGAGGAATTTGTGAAAGTCTTTAGTCAAAGTCTTCAAACATAGATATGAACAAACAGACAACACAGTAATGAGGAGATGAAGGTGTTGAGGAAATGGAACCAGTAAGCTTGGTGAAGACAATGATTTGGTAGACCAGTTCCAACTGCTGTCTCAGTTGTATGTCTGGTTGGAGCGGCTGAGTATTTAAACTCGAGGACACACAGTCCCGGACACCCAGTCCTGAGCACGCAGCTCGGGACACCAAGTCCTCACCGTATTCTCCTTGAACTAAGGACACACAGTCCTCGTCCAATCACTCGTGGTAAGTCTTCAGGTGACTTCCAAACCTTCACAGACTTGGTCACTCGGCAATCCACAATTCCTCTTGGATGCTCTAGACCTTGACGCCTAACCGTCTGGAAGAAGCACAGTCTTCAAAGGTAACAAGCGTCGGATCGATGCAGGATCAATTTTTTCAGTGATGCTCAATCACTTTGGGTTTGTAGGTGTTTTGGGTTTGGGTTTGGATTTTCCTCACTTGATGATTTTCGCTCAAAGTCCTCGGAGGATGGGTTGCTCTCAAATGACAAGTGTCAAGTTCATGCGGAGCAGCCAACCAACTAGTGGTTGAAGGGGGCGGCTATTTATAGCCTAGGGAGCAGCCCGACATGATAAGACATAAATGCCCTTCAATGATATGACCGTTAGGTGGACAAGATATTTTAGGACAGCTGGCGCGTGGCACAGCAACGGTCGGAAATTTGGAGTACAAATTCCTCAGGGCTATCATGTTCCTCACTGTGTAGGCAATTCGCACTGGCGAATTCCTAACTCCTCTGTCAAAGCAAGGTCCTCAGTGACCAGAAGAACTGCGTCTCTGTCACTGAAGAAATTGAGTGAACTGTATGAGATTTCCAATGGCTTCACTCGAAGGGATTGGTAGGTGTAGGATTTGAGTTGAGCATCACATGGAAATTTTCTCCTTAGTATTTCCTCGGCCCCCTTTAATAGTACGGTGTTTCCTATGACTCAAGAAGGAGAAAAATGAAACTACGAAAACACAGTCTTCATGCTTCACGTTCCTCGAACGAATACCATGTCTTCAAGGTCACACCAATTTCTTCACTTTCAAAGTCTTCAGAAAGTCTTCAGAATATCAAAGTCTTCAGTCGAAGAACTTCATTTTTAGGGGTCGACTTTTACTGTAAATATCAAATTCCTCATAGACCTATAGACCTGTGTACACTCATAAAAACATCAGATGCTTAACCTATAAGTCTTCAATACACCAAAATCACTAAGGGGCACTAGATGCACTTACAATCTCCCCCTTTTTGGTGATTGATGACAACATAGGTTAAGTTTTCAACGGGGATAAATATATGAAGTGTAGAAACTGATATTGAGAAATTTGATTGCAAGATATAGAAGAACTCCCCCTGAAGTTGTGCACAGTGAGGAATTTGCTTTTGAAGCAATGCACACTTGAAGAGTTAAATCATGGAGATCTCCCCCTATATCTTGTAATTCATACACGCGTTTGATATATGATATGAAGAATTTGAAATGCATGATGAAATATGGTGCCTGATGCAATTCAGCATGCGTGCGATAACATTAATGAGGAATAAGCATGCAGAATAGCGCATCAAAAGTATCAGAGCTCAAGCATGTATCAAAGTATCAGAGCACCGAGCACCATAGGGTTTAAGATTACAACTCGATCGAATAAAAGTTTCGGAAGAACGAGAGTTGCAACTTAAAAAAATATGCCCTTATTATAGACCCGCTTGAAGACTAACTCATATTTCTCCCCCTTTGTCATCAAATGACCAAAAGGATCGAAACTGAGGACTAACGCCCCTGAAGATATTCAATTTGATGGAGGAGCGCCAGTGTTGGTGGGGTCGGTTGTTGAAGTAGGGCCTGCTGCAGTGTCGTCCAAGTCTTCATTTTCATTAGTGTCGCGTGTTGAAGAATAGGAACTGGCCACCAGAGAAGGAACCTTGACCTTCTTGAATTTCTTCGGCGGAGGTGCCGACCAGGCAAATTCTTCTTTGAGGCCCATGTTCTCTAAATCTTCAGCACTATATACTTGAGACAGAACAGCCCAGGTGCGGTTGAAGGTTTCATGAAGGTAGTAATGGTTTTTCTTCACTGCATTATATGTGGCAGTCATGTTGTGAAGAATTGAACCAAACTGACGCTTGACCCATTTGTTATTGCGATCAACCTTTTGATGAAGACTGAGGAGTAACTCACGATCAGTCATCACCCTGGGTGCTGTGGCTTGAGGATTTGTCTTGGCAGTATTAGCAGCAGAGTCATGTGTGGCAGAGTCATCATTGGTGGAATAAGAAGCAGCCTTGCAAAATTGACCATCCAATGGACGAATGCCTTCATCTATCACAGCAGTGGCCTTGCCCTTTTCATCAGCTGAGGAAAATGTCCTTTTGAGGACTTCAATAGGAGGCAAGTAGCTGCAGTGGTTGAGAGTTTCAGCCTTGTAGTTGAGTGAAGACCTTGCCCTGATGAATCTCATAATCCAAGGTGCATAAGGCTTCAGCTCAAATGGTGACATAGCAATGTTGGCTAGAGTCCTCATGAAGAAATCATGGAAGTTTATGGGAACACCATGTATGATATTGAAAAGCATATTCTTCATGATGCCAACAATTTCTTCATCGAAAGAATCGTGTCCTTTGATGGGACATATTGTCTTCGTCAGAATGCGATAGACAGTCCTAGGCACATACAGCAATTCCTTGACGAGGAATTTGGTACGAGGTGATTGCCCTGGCTTCAGAGGCTTCATGAGCACTTGCATATAGTGGTTTGACAGTTCAGGTTCATCATACACGCATCGCCCATCTTCAGTGGGTGGACTAAGAGAAAGGCAGCGAAGCAATTCAGTTGCTGGGGCCTTGTAATGTGTATTTTCAGTCATCCAGTCCAGAACCCTTGAATTGACATCTTCAGAGTTGCCAGTGATGTGCAGTGTAGCATAGAACTGAATAATAAGTTCTTCATCC
The DNA here is from genome assembly GCA_032464435.1 of Aegilops umbellulata. Lineage (NCBI taxonomy): Eukaryota > Viridiplantae > Streptophyta > Magnoliopsida > Poales > Poaceae > Aegilops > Aegilops umbellulata. The sequence goes on from CP136054.1 coordinate 106,122,971, forward strand.
CAATCGCATATATCTGGGCAGAAGTTGAGTAGCCCAGCATCGTGAAGAACATTGAGGACTGGCGTAAAGCACGGCATTGATTCCATATCCACGTGAGGAATATGTGCATGGTCGAAGACTTTGTCTTTGTTGTAACGCACTGAGGAATAGAAGTTTGCTTGGCTGGCAGTCCAGAAACGCCTCTTCCTTATGCGAGCAGAGTCATAAGGATTGTATTCAGTGAAGAATACGTGCTCGCCATAGAAGTCTTCAGCCTTGAATTTCTGTTTGCGTGAGAATGGATCCTTTGGCCTTGGCAGAGGAGTGTCAGTGAGTTGCATCACGACCTCAGGAATCACAAGCTCAGGTTCCTCAGGCTGAGGAATTTCAGTATTTTCCTCAGGTGCAGTCACCTTGTCTGTTTCAGCAGCAGTTTCTTCAGCACTAGTGGCTGGAATTTCTTCATTCACGGAAGCAGTGGGATGAGTTGCATCAGAGCCCAAATTTATGGTTGGTGAAGGAGAGTGAGGGATTTGCTGCAAGGGAGTGAAGAGTGGGGAATTGGGATGCTGACTTTCCCAGAAGTCGTCATTCATTACTGGAGTTGTGCTTCCAATATCCACATCTTCATCATCAATTTCTTCAACACCAGCCTCTTTAGCATCAAACTGAGGCATTGGTGATGAGACTATTGGGGTTGAAGGGATTGTATCCACTTCAATTTCTTCATCAATCTGCTCTGAGGAAGCAGCAGACTGAGTTTCTTCATCTGATCCACTTGGGATCTCATAATCTTCACCAAAAGGAACAAGGTCCTTTGATGGCATGGAGGAGATAGGGACAGCATCAATTGGATTGGCAAATGAGCTGGTCATTGGCTTCATCTTCTTTGGTACTGAAGATTCTGAAGCACTTGATGCTTTCCTTTTCTTCACTGCAGCTCGCTCTGCAGCCTTGGTTTTCTTCACGTCTAAAGCAGAGGGAAGAATTGGAGTTGGAGTTGGTGCAGGTGGAGCTGACGAATCTGGTTCATTTTCTTCAGGCACAACTGATGCAGTTGCCCTGGTCTCTTCATTTTCTTCAGGCGCACCACTAGTAGATGCCCTGGCAATTTCATCAACGGCTGGAGCAGAGTCATCAACCTTGGAACTAGCATTTTCTTCAGCATCCTGAACTTCATCAGCGGTGCTGGCATGTTCTTCAATATGCTGAACGGATGCTTCAGCTTGAGGAATTTGTTGCTTTGAGGCAGTACCCTTGGTGAAGGTATCAGTCAGCCTCACAAATCTGACCTTGGCTCCTTGCCAATCAGCATAGTACGAGTCAAAGTTGTCGCTGAGGGCTTTGATCTCAGCCTGCATCTTGACAAGTTCCTCAGGCTTCATTTTGAGAACATTTTTCTTCAACAGCTTCTCTTTGCGGTACTGGGATTTCTTGATCTCTCTGGCCCTATCATATTTCCACTTCTCCTCTTGGATGAAGTGAGTCAGCATGTGACTTTGGCCAGGTGTCAGCTTGAAATCAGGCATAGGAGTGTTGGGATCCTTGTGCCAGAGATCAATATAGTCTAGGATCGCCCTTGGATCCAAAAGCAGGGGCACAGTTGTGCCTTTGGCTTTAGCAGCCCTTTCTTGGCGGTCTCTGATGATTTCAGCGAGTTCTTCTTCATCAGCTTCATCATCATCAGAGGGCATAGTGAAGACCACTTGCTTCTTTGGACTTGGGCGAGTGCCGCGTCCAGCGGTAGCCTTTTTCTTCAGTAACGAGGGTCCAACTGAGGATTTTGGTGCAGCTGAGGAACTAGCTGAGACACCAGAGGCAATAGAGATGCCAGTTATCCTTTGGCATGAGGCCAGATGCACAGGAGCTGAGGGCTTTGTGGGAGCAGGAGCAGCATGAGGAATTTGCTTTGAAGATTTTGAAGATTCTGGCCGTGAGGGCGCAGCTGAGGAACTTGGCCGTGAGGGCATTGAAGGTGAAGCACTTGGCTTACGAGCAGGCTTCTTCATCATTGATTTCCTCGGCTTGGCAGAAGCCTCAATGGCAGCAGCAGCAGCAGATTCTTCATTGAATTTCCTCACTGCTTCTTTTGCTTGCTTTTGCAGTTTACGCTGGCGCTTAGCCCATTCTTGAGGAAATTCCTCACCTCTTCTGATGCTAGAGGGATCAGCCACTTGGCCAGGTGCCAGTGGAGGGCGTTGACATGGAGGGTTTACGGCGAATTTCTTCATGTACTTAGGAGTAACATATCTGTACTCCCTCCATTCTCTTGCCCATCTCCTTTCAATCCTCTGTATGCGCACCTTGCGCCGATTTCTATCTTCTTCAGGAGGTGTGCAGTACCCAGCATAAATGTCCTCAGGGATTTCAAATGCAGTCATGACCTCTGGTCTCTTTCCTCCTTTCTGCGGCCTTTTACCTTCAGCCATTTTCTTCAGATGAGGAATTTGAACAATGGAATTCTCTGAAGAAGTATGCAACTTTTCTTCGAGGAACGCTACAAATGAGTTAAGTTGATGAGAACCTAAGGATTCAGCAGCGGACATGTGTACCTGTGAACAGAGTATAGTTGCGAGGAATTTGAAGAGGTCATATGTGTTCTCAAGGTTTTTTTTAAAGAACAAGTTTTGAGGATTTTGACCAGATTCGTCTTGAGGAATTTCACTAAGCTCCATATATATCTTAGGTTCCAGAGTTGTATAGATTGAGAATCCACACAATTGAGGAATCTTGAAGAAATTTAGACTTAGGGAAATGAATCAAGAACAGAGAATGAGTGAGGTGTTTTGTGTGTGAGGATTTGAAGAATAAAAACACCTTTGAAGATTTTGTAGAAAAGCTTCGAATCAAAGAGGGTAGTAAAAATAGCTTTTAATTACCTTGAATGAAGAACACGACGAACTGTGAGTTGGAAGAGAAGTTCGTCAATGCAGATCTTCCACGCCCTAACTTGGCGGAGGAAGACGTCTACGGCGGCGGCGGAGGTGAAGATTTCCGCTGTCGGCGCGAGTACGTCGGCGATGAGGTCGAGGCAGTGAAGCTTTTCCTCACCGACGACGATGGAGTAGCGACGGCGCTAGGGTTTGGAGAGCTCGAGCGAGGTAAAGGAAGTGAGGATGGCAACGGAGGGGTATTTATAGCCGCAGTAAAAACTGCTCGTCCGAAGATTTAGGACTAACATGCCCCTGGCCGTTCTCCTTCACTTGACATGTGTCACCCACGTACTGTGTAGTGGAGATTGTGTAAGATCGTGGGTGAGTAAAATAATCCATCGTGGGAAGTGGAACGGCTTGCGCGGCAAAACCGAAGGTTTGGATAAGATTAGTTTTAACGTTCCGTTCGCAAGTTCTTCAGCTGACAAGGACACAGTGAAGAATTTGAACGAGTTTCAAATAGAACGCACATGAAGAATTTGTGAATAGACTGGATTGAGTATAGCATAGAGGGGAAGGGTCCGATCACATTCACTTAGCAAAAAAAAGTTAAAACTTGAAGAAATAGCTATAAGTGAATGTTGTAGAGGACATAAACTCATATATATATATATATATATATATATATATAGCGAATGAAGAAAAACGACGGCACAAGTGAAGACTTTGTAAAGTTTGAAGAATTTGAAAAACTGAAGAATTTCAAAAGTTGAGGAAAAACTCAAATTGAAGATTTTCAACTTTTGTGGTGGCGTGACCCACCGTGTAAGAATGATGATTTCAGACACCGCGTACAATTGTCCTAGGGTTCTGAGAATCAAATTCTTCATTAATTTCTTCACACTTAGAGTGTTATTCTTCATTGATTGAAGAAAAACATTTCTTCATGTGTTGCACATCTAAGTCATCAATTATGCATAAGTGTTAGGATGAGTGCATTTTCAAAGTACATTCGAAGATTCTAAGATATTTAGCTCACACCGCAACTTGCTAAATCTCTTCTCATCCAAGGGCTTAGTGAAGATATCGGCTAGCTGTTCTTCAGTCTTCACATGCTCAATAGAAATGTCGCCCTTCAACACATGATCACGAAGAAAATGATGACGAATCTGAATGTGCTTTGTCTTCGAGTGCTGAACTGGGTTGTGAGCAATCTTGATGGCACTCTCATTGTCACAGAGGAGAGGCACATTCTTCACGTTGACTCCATAGTCCTTGAGTGTTTGCTTCATCCATAGTAGTTGAGCACAGCAAGAACCAGCAGCAATGTACTCAGCTTCAGCAATAGACAGTGATACGCAGTTCTGTTTCTTCGAGGACCAACAGACCAAGGATCGTCCGAGGAAATGACAAGTACCAGATGTTGACTTGCGATCCACACGGTCACCAGCATAGTCAGAATCAGAATATCCAATGAGGTCAAAGTCTGAGCCCTTGGGGTACCATAATCCTAGTGTTGGTGTGTGAGCTAGATATCGAAGAATATTCTTCACAGCCATATGGTGTGATTCCTTCGGTGCAGCTTGAAATCGTGCACACATGCAAACACTAAGCATTATATCTGGCCTAGATGCACATAAGTACAATAAAGAGCCAATCATGCAGCGGTATACCTTGTGATCGAAGTCAGTACCATTTTCATCAGTGCATAGATGACCTTTTGTGGGCATAGGAATTTTGAGACCTTTGCAGTCTTGCATGCCGAATTTCTTCAGGACATCCTTGAGGTATTTCTCCTGAGATATGAATATCCCATTGTGCTGTTGACGAATTTGTAGACCTAAGAAGAATTTCAATTCTCCCATCATAGACATTTGATATTCTTCACTCATCATATAGGCAAATTCATCACTATAACGTTGGTCAGTACAGCCAAAGATGATATCATCAACATATATTTGGCACACAAACAGTTTACCATCATATGATTTAGTAAAAAGAGTGGGATCGAGTGAACCGGGTGTGAAGCCTTTCTTCATGAAGAATTCCTTCAATGTGTCATACCACGCCCGTGGGGCCTGCTTGAGGCCATAGAGGGCCTTGTTAAGTCTGAAGACTTTGTCAGGATGTTTTGGATCTTCAAAACCTGGTGGTTGAGCAACATATACTTCTTCCTCAATCTTACCATTGAGGAATGCACTTTTCACATCCATTTGGTATAAGATGATATCATGATGGTTAGCATAAGCAAGTAATATGCGAATAGCTTCAAGTCTAGCAACAGGTGCAAAAGTTTCATCGAAATCAATTCCTTCAACCAGTGTGTAGCCTTGAGCTACTAGTCGTGCCTTATTCCTCACCACAACACCATTTTCATCTTGCTTGTTGCGGTAGATCCACTTTGTACCAATGATGTTATGCTTGCGAGGATCGGGACGATTGACCAGTTCCCATACGTTGTTGAGCTTGAACTGATGTAATTCTTCTTGCATGGCCTGAATCCACTCAGGCTCCAGAAATGCTTCATCTACCTTAGTGGGCTCTGTGATAGAGACAAAAGCAAAGTGCCCACAAAAGTTAGATAGATGTGAAGCTTTTGAGCGTGTGAGAGGACCTGGTGCTCTAATGTCATCGATGATCTTCTCCATTTGCACTTCTTTTGCAATGCGAGGGTGAGTTGGTTGCCGTTGAGGAATTTGATCAGCATTTTCTTCAGCATCAATTTCCTCAGCATTTTCTTTAGGTGTATCAGTTCGACGTTCTTCATGTTCTGGAATGAATTCTTCAGCAGATTCTTTAGTAGGAATGATATCTTCAGTAGCCTTGTGCTTGATCGATTCCTCACGTGCTGGTTCATCTAACACAGAAGGTAGGTGCTCTCTTTGCGAGCCATTAGTTTCATCGAACCGCACATCTACAGCTTCAACAATCTTGTGAAGAACATTGTTGAAAACTCTGTAGGTGTGCGAGTCCTTCCCGTAACCAAGCATGAAACCTTCATGTGCTTTCGGTGCAAATTTAGAGTTGTGATGAGGATCTCTAATCCAGCATTTAGCACCGAAGACTTTGAAATAACTCACATTGGGTTTCTTGTCAGTGAGGAGTTCATAGGCAGTCTTCTTGAAGAATTTGTGAAGATACACTCTGTTGATGATATGGCACGCAGTATCAATTGCATCAACCCAGAAACGACGAGGGGTTTTGTACTCATCGAGCATAGTGCGAGCCATCTCAGCAAGAGTCATGTTCTTGCACTCCACAACGCCATTCTGTTGAGTATAAGGAGTAGATAATTCATGAGTAATACCAAGTTCATCAAGATAGTCATTGAGACCTGAATTCTTGAACTCAGTGCCATTGTCACTTCTGATGTGCTTGATCTTCACACCAAAGTTAGTTGAAGCCCTCGAGGAAAATCGTTTGAAGACTTCCTGCACTTCAGTTTTGTAAGAGACAAGGTGCACCCATGTGTAACGAGAGTAATCATCAACAATAACAAAACCATATTGAGATGCTTCATTAGAGATAGAGGAATAATGGTTAGGACCGAAGAGATCCATGTGAAGCAATTCGAATGGATGAGTAGTGGTCATGATAGTCTTCGCTGGATGCTTGGCCTTGGTCATCTTTCCAGCTTCACAGGCACTGCATAAGTGATCCTTGAGGAATTTGACATTCTCAATGCCAATCACATGCTTCTTCTTCGCAAGCGTGTGCAGATTCCTCATGCCTGCATGACCAAGTCGTCGATGCCATAGCCATCCTTCTGAAGTTTTTGCAAGTAGGCACACGGCAGGTTGTGAATCTGCAGAGAAATCAACAATATACAAGTCTCCTCTCCTAAAGCCTTCGAAGACTTTGGATTTGTCAGCTTCCATAATCACAACACAACGATACTTGCCGAAGACAACAACCATATCAAGATCACAAAGCATTGAGACAGACATAAGATTGTATCCTAAAGACTCAACAAGCATGACTTTGTCCATGTGTCGATCCTTTGTGATAGCAACCTTACCTAGACCCAATACCTGACTTTTGCTTTTATCAGCGAAGATGATATGCTTCATGTGTGATGCTGATAAGGGAGCATCCATCAACAGATTCTTGTCACCGGTCATGTGATTTGTACATCCACTATCAAGTACCCATTCAGTGGCTTTGGGTTGATCATCCTGCAGATGAATTAGTGCAACTTACGAACCTCATATACTTTAGTAGTGAAGAATATGATATCACAATTCATCAGATCAATTTCATCAAGCAGTAGAACCGATAAAACAGAGGGAGGACGTGTGAAATGAAAGTTCATTTCATCATGGTTAGCCTGCGTCCTTTCAGGCATTTTTGTCAGGTCCCCAGCAAATTCTTCAGACGTTACAGCACGTCTGGTGACCTGACCCTGCAGAAGAGATTAGTTCTTTTTCTTCACCACCCACATCTGAAGGGGTGGCAAAGAGTTCATCACTCTGCGAGCTCCATATGAGAATGGTGGCAAAGCAGCCAAACCATTTCGTTTCACATAAGAGGGGTTAGGATAAGCATATGAATAAGCAGAGAAATTCTTCGAGGACTTATGAACATAGTAACTGGAAGAATAATGCTCATATTCATAGCCCTTGTCTCTTCCCTGCGAAACAGAGTTGTTAGCACGATGATGTTCATATGAGGACTTTGATCCATGTGAGGAATTTGATCCTCTTGAGGAATTTGGTCTGTATGAGGACTTGGATCCATATGAAAAATTTGGTCCATATGAAGAATTAGATCTGGGGTTCCTTTTCTTCATAGGTGGTGTCATGAGGACATTCACCTGAAGACTTTCAAGGCAGCTCTTGGGAACCCAGATTTTCTTCATAGGGGAACCGTTCCTGCAGTTAGTGCCAACATATCTAGCAAATACTTCACCATTCTGATTTTTGAACAGTTTATAATTGGAGTCAAATGACTCATCAGAAGAATGAGAAGATTCACATGTATAGCCAGATAAATCAGATGGATCAACTGGAGGTCCCTTTGCAGCAACCCATGAGGTTTTGGGGTACTGCTCAGGCTTCCAATAAGTACCATCCGCATTGAGTTTCCTCTCAAAGGCAATACCCTCTTTCCTAGGGTTCCTGTTGAGGATCTGCTTTTTAAGCACATCACAAAGAGCCTGATGCCCTTTGAGGCTTTTGTACATGCCTGTCATGTACAATTCCTTCAGCCCTGCATCGTCAGTGATACTAGCAATGTCCTCAGATGAGGAATTAGTGATAGTAGAGACAGGTGAAGAATTTGTAACATTTGAAGCATTTGAACATTCAGGTGAAGAATTAGCAGATTCTCGTTCAATGCATTTTAAACATGGAGGAATAAATTCTTCCTGAGCAGCGCTGATTTGTTGAGCAAGTAATGAATCGCGCTCCTTCTGAAGATCTTCATAACTCACTCTTAGCTTCTCAAGATCTTGCTTCTTTTGAAGATATTTATAAGAAAGCTTCTCATGATCAGATAAGAGAGTGTTATGATGATTTTGAAGGTTGTCAAGCTTAGTCTGAAGTCTCTGAAGATTTTCAGTCAAGGCTTGTGACTGATCCAGTTCTTCACCCAACATATCATTGCTCTTACTAAGCATATCATTAGCATTTTTCAAAGCACTTTGTTGTTTAGCAGTAAGGGAAGCAAGTTTGACATAACTAGGTCCAAATTCATCATCAGATTCTTCATCACTAGACTCAGATAGGTAGCATTCAGTTACCTGTTTACCATCTGCCATGAGGCATGGTGAGGAGGATGATGATTCTGGTTCGAATGTCATCGATTTGAGCGATTCCTTGAAATCCTCAAACCAAGGATCATGACGGGTTCGATGGCCTTCATAGACGTCAGAGAGATGGTCCAGACAAGCTTCGCCTGATCGAGATGCATGATGTTTCTGAACTGGTTTTGAGACAGACTAGAGCAGATGACGGCCTTCGCTGTGAGGTTGAGTTGAGTGTACTTGCGAATGTCATCAGCTTCCGCCATCTTGCACAGATCGGTCAGACCAATCTCAGTGACGGTCCATAGCTCGCTGTCCATCACCATGAGACGCTTCTTCATCATAGCCTTCCATTTGGGATACTCGTGACCGTCAAAGATTGGGCACGGCACTTTCTTCATATCTGCGGTCGACATAACTAAAACTCCAGGCGGTTAAACCAAAATCACATAGAACAAGGGAGTACCTTGCTCTGATACCAATTGAAAGTGCGTTATATCGACTAGAGGGGGGGGGTGAATAGGCGATTTTTATGAAATTCTTCACTGAGCAATTTGCTCGTGAGGAAATTCCTTAGCGAAGAAATACTAGCAGCGGAATAAGTACTCAGAAGTAAACATAACAGATTACATGCATGGTCATCATGATGAAATGGAGACAAACACAGAGTACAGAAAGCGTAGGCACAGGATAACTCTAGATGAAGACAAACAGACTGAAGAAATTGAACTGAGGAATTTGTGAAAGTCTTTAGTCAAAGTCTTCAAACACAGATATGAACAAACAGACAACACAGTAATGAGGAGATGAAGGTGTTGAGGAAATGGAACCAGTAAGCTTGGTGAAGACAATGATTTGGTAGACCAGTTCCAACTGCTGTCTCAGTTGTATGTCTGGTTGGAGCGGCTGAGTATTTAAACTCGAGGACACACAGTCCCGGACACCCAGTCCTGAGCACGCAGCTCGGGACAACAAGTCCTCACCGTATTCTCCTTGAACTAAGGACACACAGTCCTCGTCCAATCACTCGTGGTAAGTCTTCTGGTGACTTCCAAACCTTCACAGACTTGGTCACTCGGCAATCCACAATTCCTCTTGGATGCTCTAGACCTTGACGCCTAACCGTCTGGAAGAAGCACAGTCTTCAAAGGTAACAAGCGTTGGATCCACGCAGGATCAATTTCTTCAGTGATGCTCAATCACTTTGGGTTTGTAGGTGTTTTGGGTTTGGGTTTGGATTTTCCTCACTTGATGATTTTCGCTCAAAGTCCTCAGAGGATGGGTTGCTCTCAAATGACAAGTGTCAAGTTCACGCGGAGCAGCCAACCAGCTAGTGGTTGAAGGGGGCGGCTATTTATAGCCTAGGGAGCAGCCCGACATGATAAGACATAAATGCCCTTCAATGATATGACCGTTAGGTGGACAAGATATTTTAGGACAGCTGGCACGTGGCACAGCAACGGTCGGAAATTTGGAGTACAAATTCCTCAGGGCTATCATGTTCCTCACTGTGTAGGCAATTCGCACTGGCGAATTCCTAACTCCTCAGTCAGAGCAAGGTCCTCAGTGACCAGAAGAACTGCGTCTCTGTCACTGAAGAAATTGACTGAACTGTATGAGATTTCCAATGGCTTCACTCGAAGGGATTGGTAGGTGTAGGATTTGAGTTGAGCATCACATGGAAATTTTCTCCTTAGTATTTCCTCGACCCCCTTTAACAGTACGGTGTTTCCTATGACTCAAGAAGGAGAAAAATGAAACTACGAAAACACAGTCTTCATGCTTCACGTTCCTCGAACGAATACCATGTCTTCAAGGTCACACCAATTTCTTCACTTTCAAAGTCTTCAGAAAGTCTTCAGAATATCAAAGTCTTCAGTCGAAGAACTTCATTTTTAGGGGTCGACTTTTACTGTAAATATCAAATTCCTCATAGACCTATAGACCTGTGTACACTCATAAACACATCAGATGCTTAACCTATAAGTCTTCAATACTCCAAAATCACTAAGGGGCACTAGATGCACTTACATAGGCCAGCCACCCTATATATTTGACGTGGGCACACACAATTTTGCTGGCTTTATTTATCAATCGCGCGCTAGTACACTTCATCCCTCTCTTCAATTATATCGATATCTCACACTGATGATCCCTCCACTCTCTTCTCGTGGATCGCCCCCACTATATATGATATATCTAGGCCTCTGTTCACACACACTACATATGTTACATTTTTTATTTGAGATATCATCGACACACATTCCCTGTCTATCTCTCATGCACCCCCTAAAAAACACTCACGAAATCGCACACCATCTCTCTCTAGGTTTGTATCTCTCTCACACATACCCATGTAGGTGTTGTACGCACACGAACTGTCAGGACCCCGATCCTAAGTCACACCGATCTAGCATGTAACACATCATATCACTTTGCGGCCTCACGCACGGTATTCCCACGGGTGCCACCTTACCTGGCCCAGGACCGTTTGCGCCTTTTGGCTCACGTATATGATAGTGTCTCTAGCATCCATATGACAAAGAACCCGGGCCGACATGGCTAGTCGTGAACCCAAAGCGGCACTAACCCATGGGGACAGGCATACATGAATCAACTTCGAGCATGTCGGTCAACAGCGTGTGAATCTGGGCTATAGCACTGGGCTAACAGGACTCCGGTAACCCGGGCTGTAGCAGGCTAGGCAGGACTACGGATGTCACCGCGTGACATTTCCCCGAAGGGACAGACACAGGAACGAAGTGAAACACATGCCGGCCAGTCAAATGTCCTGAGCAGTAGTGCTGGGCTAGCAGGACTCCGGTGAACCGGGCTGTAGCGGACTACTATGGCTCATGGAAGCACTAGACTACATTTCCCCATAAGAGAGGCTGCCAAAGATAAACAACTAGATTGTCGGATCACACACATACCAAGCATTTCAATCATACACACAATATGCTCGATATGTGTAAATACAACATGGCATCACAACATAACTCTACGAATCAAAGTATTTATTCATTAGGCTCCGAGGAGCGAGATATTACAAACATGGGTCTCATGACCCCAACATTCAGAGCATACAAATCAAAGCACATGCGGAAGCTTAACATGTCTGAGTACAGACATCTACAAATGAAAAAGGCTGAGAAGCCTGACTATCTACCAGATCATGCCGAGGGCACAAGATCGTAGCTGAGGTATCAAGCTAAACGTCGAAGTCCACACGGAACTACTAGTGAGACTGACGTCTCTCTGCAAAACATAGAATAGGCAAATGTGAGTACAAATGTACCCAGCAAGACTTACATCAGAACTAACTACATATGCATCAGTATCAATAAAGGGGGTGGTGAAGTTTAACTGCAGCAAGCCAGCTTTGACTCAGTGGCTAACCTAAACTATGTCTGCAAGTAACTCTTTGAGGTGGCGCACACGAGTCCACATATTCACCATATCAATACACCACTATGGATCCACTTCCGTCTCCCTACGAGAAGGCCATCCATAGCACTCACGCTTATCTTGTGCATTTTAGAGTATCCACTTTCACTTGTCCATGAACTGTTATAGGCAACCCAGAAGTCCATTACCGCGGACACGGCTATTTGAATAGATGATGTTAACCCTGCAGGGGTGTACTTCTTCATACATGTTTCCACCACTTAGCGTCTGCACACGACATGTGCTCGGCAGACTTCAAGCGAAAGCTGACGTGGGTGTAGACCACGACCTACCTAAACACTCAAGTCTCTAGTCCAGGTTTATCGCCTATTCAGGTTCCATCCGCAGGGAGTCTGGCCGGGGTTTCCACATACGGCCCCGAATGATGTGTGCAGGGTTCCCGAGACACCAAACGGGCGCCCGGTACACCGTTCCACGTGCCTACCGCAACACAGCCCACCCCTATGGTCAGCGCCGCGTGCGGCCCCCGGCATACTACAAACACCAAAAACTACTTGCAACTCCTGGACAAAGGACAAGGGTGGTTAAGAAGTCGAGCGGGGTCATATTTCAGGGCCCAATGCATGGTAGTAGCTGTTTCATGGATCACAAACACAGAACTCAGTTCCTGAGGACGGCTTCAATGAGACAACCCACCATGTACTCCTACATGGCCTCTCACCGCTACCTTTACCAAATCGTGTTCACACACTTAGCTCACACACAGTAGGACATGTTCATCACTGTTCCAATTCATCCCCGATGAATCAGACCTGACACAACTCTAAGCATAGCAGGCACGACAAACAATCATGAATGAGTAGGCGCATCAAGGCTCAAACAACTCCTACTCATACTAGTGGGTTTCATCTATTTACTGTGGCAATGACAGGTCATGCAGAGGATAAGGGGTTCAACTACCGCAGCATGTAACAGTTGAATTGATGTTGTCCTGATGCAGTAAAAGAGAGCAGGAGCGAGAGAGTGGGATTGTATCAGAATGAACAAGGGGGTTTTGCTTGCTTGGCACTTCTGAAGATATTATAGCTCTTCATCGGTGTCATCAAACTCATTGTCGGAACCACGTCTTTCGAGAGGGGACAAATACCGGCAACATAGAGAAAGAAACACAATCAATGCAATGCACAATATGATGCATGATCATGACATGGTAGAATGAGTGTGTTGGGCTAATGCAACTACAATCAGAAGGTTTTGAGCTTATTTGAATCAAGGATTCAAATACAAACCTAAAATATGAACTCATATAAGTGCATTATCATTTTTCATCTAAACATCAAGGTTAGGTTGCTCGATCATGCATGAAACCAGTACAGATGGATAGATTGGATTTTTCTGATCATTTTTCATATATAAAATATTTCATTCTGAGTTACGGTTGATTTTATATGAATTTTAGAAGTTTGCATTATTTTTTGGAATTTCCTGAATAAGAATAAATCCAGTAAATAATTATTGCGTCAGCATGACGTCAGGGTGACGTAATCATGGTTCATTAGTGGCCTGGGGCCCACACGTCAGTGACCCAGGGGGTCAACTGGGTCCACCCAGTCAACGGTCAGCGGGGTCTAACCTGCTGGCGACTCGACGTCGTCGAGGCCCGAGACGGTGGTGGGGCTCGAATTTGGTCCTCCGGTGACCAAATCGATGGCGGAGAGGTGCTACGCGTAGCTGGGGAGCTGCCGCATCCAGTGGTGCAGGTTGTTGGACATGGGGATGCCGGAAACGATGCCGGCGAGCTTGACAGCGGCGGCTGGAGTTCGGCCAACGGCGGGTTAGGCGATGCAGGGCGCTAGGGGAGGCGCTGGTGTGTGCTAGGTGCTCCTGATGAGGTGTGGAGCACGGTGGTGTGCCCGGCTTCAAGCCACTTTGGCTCTGGCCACGACGGCGACGAGGCACGGCGGCGGCGAGCTTCGGCCGTGGTGGAAGATGGAGCTAGGGGACGGGAACGGAGGGGGCGAGCACGGGGAAAGAATCAGGAGCTCACAAGGAGTCGTGCGGCGGTCTCAGCGGGCTCGGGGACGGGCTGGAGATGAGGTGCGGTCGCCGGCGATCTCGGATGCCCGAGGTAGAAGACGACCACGGTGACGGCGTTCGGAGGCGTCTGGTGCCGCGTGGCTCGGCGGAGAGGTCTAGGGCGACGAGGCGGAGCTCTTGAGCCAATCAGGGAAGCGAGGGGGAGGCGGTGGCTGCGGTGGTGCACGTCGGCGGCGGCGGGCGCGTTCGGGTGGTGCGAGGGAGAGAGCAGGGGCGAGAGCGAGAGAGTTCCAGGGGTGGCGTGGCGTTGCGGGAGACGTCCAGGGGAGGAGGAGGTAGCCAGGCAGGGAGGAGGTGGCCGGCATGTGGCCACGCGCGTTGGGCATGCGCCCCTGCCTACTGGCGCGAGGAGGAAGGCGACAGGGAGCCAGGCGGTGGTGGGCTGGGCCGAAACAGGAGCTGGGCCGATGGGCTGAGAGGTGAGCGCCAGGTACTTCTCTCCCTATCTCTCTTTTCCTGTTTTTCTATTTCTGTTATTTTGTTTTGATTTGATTTGGAACATCAAATCATTTTATAAACTTTCTGTAAATTGTTATGTGATCTCAGGACTAGCCCAAGGTCACATGCAACTTACAAAAATGTTTAGGCTTTATTTCTTATATAATAGAAATAAATCCAACTCAAATATGTCATTGATTTAATTCAAAAGGCCCAAAATAAATATTTCAGTCACTCCAAAAATATTGGTTTGCATTTTACCTCATGCCAATATTTTTACAGAATAACAGGAACATTTTCTTGGACTCATTTGATGAGATTTAAATGTTGGTTATTTTTAGAGGTCTTCTGAGGCTTTTGAAAATTCCTCAATTCAAATTTCATTTGAATTTAAACATGATACTCACATGAAGGCTAGCCTAGTGCATACCAGAACTAGGGATGTGACACGAACAGAATAGGTGCACGCACAGCGCACGTACTCACATCTTGTTCCCAACCACACTTGCGCAGGTACATGGTGGAGCTCATTTTTGTACGAAAAGGCAGCCCACGTGCTAATTTGTGAGCGTGTAGCAGTTGTTTACTTGATGAATGGTCGTGTACCATGCGTGCTTGAAATAAATTTCCACTTGACACACTGAGTGTCGGTGTACAAAAGGGGGGTGCGCTTTTTGTACCCCTATAACTGTGCACGGGCAGTCTGAGCCGCGAGCGCCGCCACGCCAAGCACGACAAGGGAGGTAAGCCAAGGTAAGGCCGAAGCTGAAGGGAAACAGAACGACGCCAAGACCACAAAGAGCAAAGGGGACAGAGCAGACTCCCCCCGGCAAGACCCTTGTTGGGGGGCAGCTTTAGCTAGCCCGGCAAGATCCTTGCCGTGGTAGCTCGCCCCCCTCCTACGGAGCGAGGTCACCCTTGAGTCCACTGTCCCCATGAGGCAAGGATTCGGGAGACATCCCCGTGGTGGCATGCAGATCTTTGTGAAGACATTCAAGACCAGATACCCGCTTAAGAAGATGATGATCCTTGGCGGGATCCTAGCCAAGGAGGACCACAAGGCCGCCGGCAAGAGCCTTGCCGGGGATGATAGCAGGCACCGCGGCAAGACCCTTGTCGGGGCCGCAGCAAGACCCTTGCCAGGGCCGTAGCAAGGCCCTTGACAAGGACGCCGTAGGGCCACCATCAGGCCCGCGCCAGTCACGCCCCCACCGCCGTTCGCATGCAGCTGCCAACCCAACCAGCTGGGCAGGCACCTGCGTGGCGGCATGCAGATCTTCATGGAGGTCCACCACTACGCCACCTCAGCTGCCTACCTGCCTACATGGCACCACAGGCACCGCTGGCCAGGGCGCGTGTCGACGTGAGAGGGAGCGGCAACGGACGAGATAGGGTTCTCCCCCACCCCCGATAAAGCAAGGACACCTAAGCGAGGCACATTAAATGCGCCTTGTCATGTAATGCGAAGGATAACCTCGCACTACTGTACCCTTTCCACCTCCTGTGTGCCACTGTGGCAACCCCTTTCCTATAAAAGGAGGCCCAAGGCGACCAGGAGAAGGATTGGGCTTTTTGGAGCTCTCGACGCCCCATAACTAGCTTAGGAACCCAGATATACAATCCACCAAAGCAGGAGTAGGGTTTTACGCATCCTTGCGGCCTGAACCTGGGTAAAGGAACCATGTGCTATCTGTTTGATCCTCTCTTTTCACAACCTCGCGCCCCGCAACCGTAGTAGGGATTCCTGTGATCCCATAGGTGTCGTTCCTCACCGACATCTTTGGTGCGCCAGGTAGGGGGGCGCAGTTGTGAGAATGGGCTTTAGCAGTTGGTTCGGTGCTCCTTCATCTTGGGGACCCTCAAAGAAGAGGAAAGGCCTGAAGGTCGACGCTCGAGCGACCGCGAACAGAAGCTAAATTTCACTGAACCCTTGTTTTGTGCTACCTTTCTTATTTGAGGTTATTCCCCCCGGAGATGTTCGCTTTGTATGAAAAAAAACCTACACGCCAGGGGGCTTTCCCACGATCGGCAACGCCCTTGCCCTGTTTCGAGTCCGCTCAACAGCTCAAGCGGTTGCGTTGAAAGTGGCAGAGTAGCCTTCCGCGACCAACGACGCCCTCGATTCTGACTCGAGTCAAGCTCCACAGTTCGAGCGGCCGCGTTCGGAACGGAAAGGTGGCTTGTCCGGCAGCACGCGTAGCCGGCAGGCCATGGGGATCCGTCCCCAAGACGCCGCTTGGGGCTTTCGCGCCGGCAAGCCTTCCCGATCGGCGTAGGGCGCACATACAAAGAGGAATTGAATGGGGAAATAACATGCATGGAAATTAAGAGTAGTTCAGAGTTATATTACATCACGACATTGCAGCGGTTCTAACTAAAGATAAAATTTGTCTTGGTCGGGAACCCACAGCGGCGAAGAAGAACGGGATGCCTAGTCCCGGCGCTGGCCTTCCACCCTCTTGATCTCGTCGATGCAGTCGGTGATGGGCTTGATGCGCTCCTTGAGCACCGTGAGGTCAACACCATCCGGCAAGCTCGTCATCGCGGCCGCGAAGTCAAGGTCGGGATTCCAGTGCGCCACCTTGGTGAGGACCTTGGTCACGACCCTCCGGCAAAGTCGCCAGGCCTCCTCGGCCAGCGTGGCCGTCCTGTTGGAGTGAAGATAGGCCAAGGCCCCGAGGACGCCCTCGAAGAACTGGGTCATCTTGGCATTGATGGTCCCGCTGCGCTCAGGAGCGTACCTCACGTTTGGCAACCCCATGGTGGCCAATTGCGAGGTAACCCTGCCGGCGACGACCTCCAGATGACTGATCCACCTGTTCTCACCCGCCACGTATTCTTGGTGGGAGGCGGCCTCGGTTGCCCACAACTGTTTCTCCTCCTCCAGGCTCTTGGCCAAGGTCTCCTCCCGAGCCCTGCTCTCCGGCAACAGCTTCTCGAGATCCTCCAGCTTCAGCTTGAGGTCTCTGATGGAGTCCCGCGCCTCGGAGAGCTCCCCAGTCCTGCTGACGACCGTTCCTTGCGCCTCCACCAAGGCGCGGTTGAGCGTGTCCTTCTTGCCGGACAGCTTGAGGGCCTGCTCCTTTAGCTCGTCCCGCTCTGCCTCTAGCTCCTTCACCTTGCCGGCATGGGCCAGGGCTTGGGCATCGAGCGCCTCTCTGTGCCTCTGCTCCAGCTCATGGGTCCGTCGCACGACAAGGGCCTCGAGCTCCTCGTCCTTGCCACGGAGCGTTGCGGCAAGCTTCGCCTCATGCACGGAGAGGTCCTCCTCCTGGGAGTCCAAGACAGCTTGATGCTGGTTCGGGGCGGCTTCGGCCGCGGCAGCCAGGTTCGCCGCCTTTTCCTGGGCCTTCTCGATGTCAGCCAGCCTCATGGTGAGCTCCACATCGCGCTGGGCCAATTTCTCCTAGAAGGCCCTCTGCTCCTCGCGAGCCTGGTGGAACCAGGTCTGCGTCTCGGCTACGCGCGCCTTGAAGTCCACCTCCGCATGGTCCACCGTCGCCGCCCTGGACTTGACTTTGTCCAAGCGGGCGCGGTGGAGCGCTTGGAGCTTCCGGAAATTGGCCCCCATGGCCTGGAAGAGCTGCTCCTCTGGGGAACCATCACCGCCGGCGTCCGGCATGTCGACAACTTCGAACCAGGCGACGGGGAGCACCTCGCCGTCGAAAATTTCCCCTTCCGCGGGCGATCGGCTTGACGCCCCCGGGGGGTGGACGAAAAGATTGTCGCCCACCTTCAAATACCTGCCGGGGCCCGAGGCTGAGGAGGAGGGAGGCTGATCATCCATCAACTCTTCCTCGGCGGGGCCCTGCCGGCCTCCCCGGCAGGACCACCGCTGGCACCCACGACAGGAGCCTCGCCGGTAGCCTCGGCGGCCTCCGCGGCGGCATCCTCGGCCGCGCCCTTGGCGGCCTCATCAGCGGTGGCCTCGTCAGCATTCTTGGCGGCCTCCTCGGCGGCAATATTGTCGGCCTCAGCTGCGGCCTCTTCGGCAATATCCCAGACAACGGTGTCCACGTCCTCCGTGTCTGTTGAAGGAGGGCCTGGGCGGCAGCAGGAGCAATGAAGCCAAGAAAGATATAAGGAAAAAAAGAGCAGGGACGAAGGAGGGGCGACTCACCAGTCCCGGGCCATGGAGCAGAAGTCCCCTCTCTGCCAGCATTTGGCGCCGAGGCAGAGCCACCAGCACCTGAGTTCCCCTCCTCCTCCATGGGTGTGGACTCCATGCCTGACGCCCTTGCCGGGGATGCCCCCCGCGGCGGCGTAGTCAACGGGGGTGGTGTGTTAGGAGTAGCCCTCTGCGGCTCCTCCTATTGCCGCTCCCCTCCTGCAAACCCGGGAAGGTCAGCGTCGTGGCATCGAGCGCCTACCGCATGTCGAGTGAGAAGAGGGGGACAAACTTACGCTGGGGGCTGCGCCGGGGGCTGCTGTCCGGGCTGCTTAGCACCACCAATGGTGTCTTTGAAGCCCCAGCTGGGGACTGGCCGCTCGCTGAGGTCCTCGCCCTCTTCGACCTCTGGGCCAACGTCTCTGCGTCCCTACAAAAGCAAAAATGGATCAAGACAAGCGGTCCAATTCAGGGAAATGAGGATGACAGTAAGGAACAGAGTACTTACTCGTCATCCGTTTCCTCCTCTTCCGCCAGTTTCCTTTTCCTCTCCGGGCTGAGGGGCCCGAGATCGAAAGGGAGCTCTGCGTCGTCATCCGAGTCGACGCCGGCCAGAGGAGGCGAAGGAGGCGGCGGGGTCTGCGTGCGCCCAGATGAGGAGGGGGCTGTCGCCTTCTTCTTCTTCTCGGCGGCCTTCGTTAGCCCCTTCGCTGCCGAGGCCCTCGTGTGCCGCCCGGACCCCTCCAGGGTCAATTGAGGCCGCGTGGTCCTGCCAGGTCAGACCGGCTCGCCGGAGCCAGCCCGCCGCAGGACTCGCCCTCTTCCCCTGGCTAGCGTCGAGCCCGCCGCCACGCCCTCCTCCTCCGATGACTCGTCGACCGCGTCCTCAACGAGCGGAGCCCCGGTGTCGGCGCCGCTGGCCTCCCCAGTGGCCGCCGCCCACAAGGTGAACTGCTCCTCCTCCGCGGCCGCATCAACTTCGTCTTCCACGCCCCCGGCGCTGCCGGCCTCCAGGGCAAGCTGTGCCTCCCTCGCCCTGGTGGCGATGTAGTCCAGCTCGGCCTGGGTGGTGTCCATGAAGAGCCACCGCTCGGCGTCAGCATTGACGTACACCTCGATCAAGGTGTCGAAGAATTGCTGCACATCTGCGGCCGACGGCTCCCTCCAGCTCGTAACGGGGCCGTGCGCATTGCAGTCTGGCATCATGGCGATGATCTCAGACCGGCGCGAGTTTTTGCAAAACGGGACCACCCCCGCTGGCAACTTGAAGAGCGGCCCCTTGACGGTCTTGCCGGCCTTTACGATAGCCCTTACGGCCTTGCCGGTCAGCTCGACATCGCCGTCACGATCCACTTCCAGCTGGAAGAGCCGCTGGCAGAGGTGGGCATGCCCCATCACCGTGAAATTATGGTCGAGGCCGGGCCGGAGCCGCATGATGTCGGCCGGATTCTTGAAGAGCCAGGCCGGCCTCCCCTTGTTGTGCAGCAGGGCGATCCGGCGACGGATGAAATCCGCCCCGATCATATCGAGGGTGAGCCCAGCCCGGTCAACCGGAGGATCCTGGTGGGGGCGACGCTAAGCCTCCCGTCGGCGGCATCGACATCACCCCAATCGTTGCCGCGAACCGGCGACACTCGGCGGACCTTGCGAAATTCCGGCGGGTCTTCATCTTCAATCCAGCACCACCGGTCACGGCATTCGTCCCATCTCTCCCTCACGGCACCATCCGGGTACGCCTCCTTGGATCTTGGGATCCAGGTGACACAACCAGCGACGGCGCCCCCCGTTTGGATTCGAGGGTAGAAGTAATGGCGGAAGAGCGCCGTGTTGGGCTGCACTCCGGCAAAGCCCTCGCAAAGATGCACTAAGAAAGACATGCACGCCACCGCGTTCGGAGTAAAATCCAAGAGGCGGAAGCCGAAGGTGTGCATGATGTTGCAGAAGATATCGGAGAAAGGAGGGCATAGCCCGCAAGAAAAATAGTCGACAAAGAAGGGGTACCGATTTGGGGCAGGATCGGTGCACGTGGCAGGAATGACGCGCTTCGCCGGGTGTCCCGAGTTCTCCCCTCCCGTCTTCACTCCCCACAAGGACTTGAAGGCGGACCGAAGCTCGTGAACGTCGACCATCAAGGGGAAGAAGAAGGCGGACTTCATCTTGTCCCCCGACAGCGCGCCCTCCGGCGGCTCCACAGTCGCAGAACCCGTAGCCGCCCCCTTGCCCTTGCTGGATTTAGGCGCCATGGCGGCCAAGGAATCTAGAGGGTCGAAGAAGGGGAGGGGGTGGCGAAGCAGTGACGGCGGCCGGCAGCTAGAGCTTGCGAGGGAAGGAAGAAAGGGAACGACGGCTCGGAGATTGGAAAAGGCACGAAGGGAGAGGAGAAAGTGAGCAGCGCGCCCGCGGTTATTCCTTCTTATGAGGGGAAACGCGGGCCGCCTCCTTTCACATTAACTGTGATGTGACGCATGCCCGCGGGAAGCAACCCCGTTCATGCCGCCCACGTCACGCACGCCTCCCCATGCCGTGCCACGCGCGGGAAGCGAGGGAGGCGCAACGCGCGAAGGTACTTACCGTGGTAAAAACCGCCTCGCCTGCCCGCGCACCGTTCTTGGGCCTAGCCCAACAACGCGTTGCGCTTATGTGTGGCCCAGGCCCTGGGGCTCCTGTCGGTGTACAAAAAAAGGGGTGCGCTTTTTTACCCCTATAACTGTGCACGGGCAGTCTGAGCCCCGAGCGCCGCCACGCCAAGCACGGCAAGGGAGATAAGCCAAGGTAAGGCCGAAGCTGAAGGGAAACAGAACAACGCCAAGACCACAAAGAGCAAAGGGGACAAATCAGACTCCCCCCCGTCAAAACCCTTGCCGGGGGGCAGCTTTAGCTAGCCCGGCAAGATCCTTGCCGTGGTAGCTCGCCCCCCACCTATGGAGCGAGGTCACCCTTGAGTCCACTGTCCCCATGAGGCAAGGATTCGGGAGACATCCCCGTGGTGGCATGCAGATCTTTGTGAAGACATTCAAGACCAGATACCCACTTAGGAAGATGATGATCCTTGGCGGGATCCCAGCCAAGGAGGACCACAAGAGCTCTTGCCGGGGATGACATCAGGCGGCGCGGCAAGACCCTTGCCGGGGCCGCGGCAAGACCCTTGTCGGGGCCATAGCAAGGCCCTTGCCAAGGACGCAGTAGGGCCACCATCAGGCCCGCGCCAGTCACGCCCCCACCGCCGTTCGCATGCAGCTGCCAACCCAACCAGCTGGGCAGGCACGTGCGTGGCGGCATGCAGATCTTCGTGGAGGTCCACCACTGCGCCACCTCAGCCGCCTACCTGCCTACATGGCACCACAGGCACCGTTGGCCAGGGCGCGTGTCGACGCGAGAGGGAGCGGCGACGGACGAGACAGGGTTCTCCCCCGCCCCCGATAAAGCAAGGACACCTAAGCGAGGCACATTAAATGCGCCTTGTCATGTAATGCGAAGGATAACCTCGCACTACTGTACCCTTTCCACCTCCTGTGTGCCACTGTGGCAACCCCTTTCCTATAAAAGGAGGCCCAAGGCGACCAGGAGAAGGATTGGGCTTTTTGGAGCTCTCGACGCCCCATAACTAGCTTAGGAACTCAGATATACAATCCACCAAAGCAGGAGTAGGGTTTTACGCATCCTTGCAGCCCGAACCTGGGTAAAGGAACCGTGTGCTATCTATTTGATCCGCTCTTTTCACAACCCCGCGCCCCGCAACCGTAGTAGGGATTCCTGTGATCCCATAGGTGTCGTTCCCCACCGACACTGACACACTATCTCTAAGTAGTTATATTGCTCAATGTCACGTAGAGAATATAAAACGATTGTTATCAAGAAAAATTAATCCGCTCCACTATATACAATGGAGCTTGCCTGCTGGGGTTGATTTGTCTTCACACACTCTCACACAAGACGACGGTGGCCTCTCTCTCTCTCACCGTTGATCACTGATCCGACCCGATCCCATCTTCCGGTGGAAAGGGAGGACATGCATCGTTGCTCCGTTCGACGGCGTCGAGGCAACACGTCTTGATCTGCGGTACCCGCCGTTCTCTCTGACCAAGCTCCGGCACAATAGGGCAGATCCCTCCCGCCGACGCCCTCCTATTTACATCCCAACGACCCTAGGTACAACTTCCTCCCCTCCGGCCTTGCTCTACTACCCATCTTCGCACGTCGCTGCATGTGGTTCTTCCCTTGTTCTTTGCCCAAAACATAGCTCGTCCGTCGTACTTTCCATGTTGCAATCTCGTCCTCACACCATTTTAGGTAAACAACCGTGCTGCTATCTTCCCTTAGAACAAGGAATATGCTTGTTTTTTGTTAGCGTATGTGTCATCAACTGTTATTGGCCAGTAAATGTTTCCTTTCTACCTCTTTTTGCCAACAGGGCTATCTATTTCACCTCGTTGCTATTGCGACATTTTGGTGAACTGCACAAATCACTCTTTTGTTAAGAGTGTTTTGTGCAGTTTTGCTGAAATTTCACACGGGCAACATTTCTACATTTCAGTAGGACTGCACAAAGGGGGATTGGTTTTGCTCTATCCTCCTCATCCAACTCCAAGGCTAATCTTCTTGAACAAGTATTTTTTATATACTCCAACAAGTAGTTAGTCTTAAGAGAGATTGCAAAGTTGATCGGCTTCTATTTGTGTGTGTATGTTTCATCATCTCTCGAAATAGGCTTTCGCCCCGCTTTATAGATAAAGCACCGTCAGTTGCTGTTTGGGATCTCGATGACTTGTTTCATCATCTAGTGCCACTATTATTGTAATCCCACTTATTCAATATCTTTGCAAATAGGGATGATTAGCTCGATTTTAGCGGAACTGCACAAAATGATCGGATTCTTATGTCCTCCACACACCTCTTTCTTGGCTACAGAGCTACGTGAAACTAGCTACCAACCAATGAACACCGTGGCCAGGAAATGTAACCATGCTTACTGACAACATCGATCAATTATATATATTTCTTTACTTGTACACCCTCTCACAACTTTGTCTTCAGTTGTGATGCAAATATTGGCGCTGATTTGCGAATCATTGAGGTGCATTAGCAGCCACCGTAGTTTCATTTGTATTTGATGGAATGTTGTAACAAGACAACTTTCAGGAAAGAGGACACATGAATCCAAAGTTGAAACCTTCTTTTTTGCGGCAACAAAAGTTAAAACATTGATAACATTACAATACAGTTTCATTATGCTGGAAAATTATGCATACATATAAACAAATCATGAAAGCTTGATTGCAAAGCTAGAAACCATTCAACTACGTGTCACCGACATGTGGGACATCCTAGATCCAGGTCCACCTGCCATGCACCAATACTGAGTGCACAAATCCAGGGGAGATTCACCTTGGTCGTTGCGCTACAATAAGAATGACTAGTGAGTAGTCAAATCACAGAGCCCCAACTTTGCTACAGTAAGCAATCATCATTTCACTCTTCGTTGAATCCGCTCGTACTACAATATTCTCAGAGTAAGTTGCTCAGACGAAGCACCAAGCAACCATCACTTCACCTTTCCCACATTAAGCACCTCTTTTTTTATTCTAGAAACCACCACACACGAATATTGGACGGTAACAGTACATCATCAAGTGTATGGGACTCAATTGAAAAACCAAAACCAACCAATGAACTACTAGATGGTGAGCATTACTTGTACACATCAAAGTAGTATCTCATGTCGCAATGCATGCATGTGTGAGGAGTAACAATGACCAAGAACGCCTTCTCGTTTGGTCCGTTGGTCAAAGGGATCCCTCTTGGCATATCAATAGAGTATTTTTTAAATGCTCTTAACACATGGGAGGGAGTGTGAGTAAACCGACCTGAATAGACGGCAAAATCGCCAACCTACTGCACTTTTGAGAGATATGAGGAGCGAGAAGCAATACGCTGGTGGATTACTAGAGCTAGGTGTCGCACGGAGGCCAAGAAATATGGTGATAGCATGAGGTGGAACATGTATGATGTAACTACACTGGGCTGCCATGTTTCGAACTCTTCCGGTCTACTAGATGTGAAGAAGATTGGGTTGATTTTATATAGCTGAATGTAAAATATTAAGAGTGCAGATGCTCCATCGCGAGGTTCCTTGCTTGTTCTCGGTCATTGGAAAGCGTTCTTCTTTCTTCTGTCGACACGTGGGACATCCTGAATCCAGGTCCATGTGTCATGCAAGAAAATGGAGTAAGTAGTAGGAGAGACACACCAACAGTCATGAACATAGGTGGAGTACATGCACGAATCACCAGAAAAACCATAGGTGTATGTATCAAATATCTCACAATTCTTTTCACGGCCTTAAGATGGCATTCTTTGGGTGCCGCTTGATATTGTGCACACATGCACACACTTAGCATAATGCCGGGACGAGGAACATAGATATAGCAAATAACAGAACATAGATTGATAAACTTTTTGACCAACTGGTTTGCCATCCTTTGACAAGTCAAGATGTCCGGTGGTAGGCATGGGGTTTTTCATACCTTTGCTTTCTTGCATGTTGAACTTTTTGAAAATATATCCTTCCAAACTTTTCACCAAAGAGAGGGTCAGTAGATCCAAAAATAATATCATCAACATATATTTGGCACACAAATAGTTCACCATTATTCTCTTAGTTAATAAGGTTGAATCAATTTTACCAATCTCAAAACCTTTTTCAAGAAGAAATTTTGTCAAGCACTTATACCAAGCTCTAGGAGCTTGTTTGAGACCATAGAGAGCTTTATGAAGTTTGTAGACATGGTTTGGTTTCTTTTGATTAGCAAAGCCGGGAGGTTGTTTAACATAGAATTCTTCCTCAATTTCACCATTTAGAAAAGCAATTTTAATATCAATTTGATAGATGGTGATATAATGGTGATTGGCATAAGCAAGTAAGATGCGAATGGACTCAAGTCTAGCAACGGGGGCATAGGTCTCACCATAGTCCATACCTTTGACTTGGGTGTAGCCTTGTGCAGTGAGACATGCCTTGTTGCGTATGACTTGTCCATCCTCATCTTGCTTGTTTTGGAAACCCATTTGGTTATGATTATATTTTGTTCACCCTTAGGCTTCTCAACCAATGTCCACACTTGGTTTCTCCCAAAGTTGTGTAGCTCTTCGTGCATCACGTTCACCCAATCGGGTTCCTCAAGAGATCAACCTTCATAGGCTCAATGCTAGAGATGAATGAGTAATGCTCACAAAAGTTAGCTAAACGAGATTTAGAGTGAGTAATTATCCTGGATTTAATATCTCCAAGAATTTGTTCCATGAGATTATGCTTGTCAATCCATGCTCTAACTTGATGTATCTTTTGCTTGGGTCGTGGTGAAACATCCTCCTCATCATCATCCTCTTCTTCATTGTTGTTGGTGTCGTTGTTCACTTGTGGAGGTGGAGAAGGAGGTAGAAGTGGATCATCTTGTTGTAGTTCCTCATTCCCTTTGTCTTGACATGTTCCACTTGTGGATGCCTCCATGTCAACTTGTGGTTCACCTTGATATGAAGTTGAAGCTTCCACTTGAATGGACGAAGTGCTCTCCTTCACTTTCGTTGGACGTATTTTCCCAATAGACAAATTTTGAATTGCTTCCGAAGTATATTTGTCTCCTACATCAATTGGCAATTGCTCTACTTGCGAGCCGTTAGATTCATTAAACTTCACATCTACCATCTCTTCAACATTTCGAGTCAAGTTGTTGTAGACACGGTAGGTGCGAGAGTTTGATCCATAACCGAGTAGGAAACCTTCCTGAGATTTAGAAGCAAACTTTGAACAATGATGCTTATCAAGAATGTAACACTTTGAGCCAAATACTCAAAAGTATCCAACTAGGGGTTTGTTACTGGTGAGTAGCTCGTACGCCACCTTGCCTAGAAGCTTGTGAAGATAAAGTCGAATCGTAGCATGACAAGCCATCTCAACCGCTTCCACCCAAAAGTGTCTTGGCATCTTGTGTTCATCTAGCATCATTCTCGCCATATCGATAAGGGTACGACTCTTCCTCTCAACAATTCCATTTTGTTGAGGCGTGTACGTAGCCGACAACTCATGTGAGATGCCTTCTTGTCGAGGAAGGATCTACATCGGCGTTCTTGAACTCCACTCCGTTGTCACTTGGAACCTTCTTGATCTTCACTTCAAATTGGTTTTGGCCCTTCCTGGCGAAGTTCTTGAAGATCTTTTGTACCCGAGACTTGTCATGAAGAAAGAACACCCATGCAAATCTTGAATAATCATCAACAATGACCAAATCGAAAGAGTTACCACCAAGGCTCTTATAGGCATTGGGACCGAAGAGATCCATACGAAGTAGTTCAAATGGTCTTCTTGTGGTCATGATGTTCTTCACGGGATGACTTCCTCCAACTTGTTTTCCTAGTTGGAAAGCACTCCAAAGTCTATCCTTGTCAAATATAACACATTTAACACCAAGGATATGAACTCCTTTAACAAGTTTATCAAGATTTCACATTCCAACATGTCCTAATCTTCTATACCATAGCCAACCTTTAGAAGATTTTGCAATAAGACAAGTGCGAGGTTGGGCTCTTTTAGTCAAAGCAACAATGTATAGATCACCTCTACGGATAACGGTAAAGACCACATTATGATTGTCTCGATGAAATACTTGGCAATCTACTTCGGTAAATAGAACATTGAAACCAAAATCGGCTAGTCTAGATATGGAAAGAAGATTGTAACCAAGAGATTCAATGAGCATAACATTTTAATAGAGCTATCATTGGATATGGACACCTTACCAAGGCCAAGTACCTTACCCTTGTATTTGTCTCCAAAAGTTACATACTTGCATGGACCATCATTTTGTGCTAGCTCACGAGACATTTCTCTATCTCCGGTCATGTGATCGATACATCCACTATCGAGAACGCACTATTTTCCTTCGGCCATGTAATTCTGAAGATTAGCCATGAGACTAAGATTTCTCATAGTCTTCTCATATTCGATGTTGAAATCTTCATCTTCATTATAATAACCATGCTCAACATCATCATCATCATGCATATGATCATCACCTAGCCCAAGTGATTCACTAGATTTATGATCATGACAATGTGCAAGTTTGTGAATTGTAATGGTTTCCATGATAATGTTGCTAATAGTTCCAACATCACCCTGAGCACGCATAAGATCACGAAGCTCAAATAGAAATTCATCAAACTTAGGATCACTAGGATTCATCTTATGAAAAGCAATAAACTTATGAAGAATTTCATTGAGATTCTTTAATGAGTAATTTTCAAGGTCACTCCACATAGTATAACCGCACTCAAAGTTTTGCATGCAAGTAAGCACATTTCTAGGTAAACCTCTCATGATAAGATCAACGTTCTAAGATTACGAAGCATGTCAATTTGCTCGCCATGAGTGGGTTGCAAGGGATCAAGAGGAGGCACATAAGGACTTTGAACATACATACTCAAGTCAAATTCATCAGAGATAGCAAGAATTTCAGTTTTCCAAGAATTATAGTACTCTCCATCAAGAATATGCACTCTACGTCTAAGACTCCCCAAACTAGACTCATCCTTCTTCCTCCAAAGGTGATAAAACCAAAGCAACAGAGACCAAAGCTATGATACCAATTGTTGGATCGAAGAAGATAGGTTTCGAGGGGGGAGGGTGAATAGATACTTAACTAACCAAAGGTGCAGTTTTTAGTTTTCTTGAAACTTAGGCAGATTTTGGCACACATTAAGATAACACCAAGACTTTCTACACATGCATATCTTGTGATAGAGCAGCAAAAAAAGTAAATCATGCAATTGTGCGGAAAGTAAGGTGTAGAGTCAGAAGATCAAACGCAATGAAGACATGATGATTTTTGGCGTGATTCCGATAGGTGGTGCTATAGTACGTCCACGTTGATGGAGACTCAAACCCATGGAGGGAAACGATTGCGTGAGTCCACGGAGGGCTCTACCAATGAAGGGTCCATGAAGAAGCAACCTTGTCTATTCCACCATGGCTTCTGTCCATGTAGGACTAGCCTCACTCGGGTAGATCTTCATGAAGTAGGCGATCTCTTGCCCTTACAAACTCCTTGGTTCAACTCCACATGATCTTGGAGGCTCCCAAGTGACACCTAACCAATCTAGGAGACACCACTCTCCAATAGATGTTCTGTTGGTGATGAACTCCTTGCTCTTGTGCTTCAAATGATAGTCTTCTCAACACTTAATCTCTCTCTCACACAGATTTGGCTTGGGTAGGAGAAGTATTGGAGTGGGAAGCAACTTGAAGAGGCTAGAAATCAAGGTTCAAATGCTAGGAATGGAATCTCTTGATCTCAACACATGAGAAGGTGGTTCTCTCTCTCAATAAATGAATGGTAGAAGTTGTGTTCGTTCTGAAGGCTCTCCAATGAGAGTAAGTAGTGGTGGAGGGGTATAAATAGACAACACCAAAAATCCAACCGTTACAAGTATTTTACCCAACTTGGTGGCACCGATATGAAATCTCGGTGAGACCGACTAGTGCAAAAGACTTGACTGTTAGCATTTTTGGTGAGACCGATTATACCATCTCGGTGAGGCCGAAGTGCGATGGCTAAGGCAGAGCCGTGTCTCAGTAATTCCGAAACAAAGCGACTTCATCACATAAACTTGGCAAGGACTTCTCGGTGGGACCGAGAACCAATTCAGTCAGACCGAAATGTTAGGGTTTTGGCTGTGGCAGTAGAATGGTCATCTCGGTGGGTCCGGAATGGATTGTATCGGTGGGACCAAAATGATGATTTAGGGTTTTGACAGATGTGATTGTGGGAAAGTGATTGAGGGTTTTCGGAGCAATATCACCCTTGAAGGGGTCCACATTTTGAAGGGGTAGCCAATTCTTGTCCTTCACATTTTGAAGGGGTCCACATCCTCATGTCCTTGCCATGCCACTGTTGGACTTACCTGAAATATTCTAGGTAAAACTATTAGTCCAACAATATGTATGTTGACATTGATTACCAAAACCACCAAGAGAGCAAATGTGCTTTCACCCTTGAAGAAAAGTACTACTCACATGCTCCTAGGGAATTGGTTGGTAGGATTTAACCATCACACGCATCTGATTACACTACAAAAAATACACTTCCGTGATGATACGTGTTTGTCACAGTAGGTCACATTTTCTGTCATGCATGTACATCCGTGATGATTCTGTGACAGAATCAAGATAGTCATACCTGTGCTGTCGTACAAGTGTTCCATGACAATACCAAAATTATCATCACGGAAGTATCCACTTCCATGATGATAAATGGCATGTCATGGAAGTGTTTTCATCAAGGGTTACTGACACGTCGCATCCACCATAACGGGTCGCTGTTAAGCTATCAAGTTCCGGTTTGGATCCGATGTAACATCCCAAATTTTCAATTTGGAATGTTATACATAGATCATTCATGCATATCCTATTTCAGTTGCATATTTGCTTTGCGATCCTAGAAATTCTAAGCAACTCAAGGACCCACAGAGAGAGTTGGGGATTTCATCGTTTTCATATTTGAATTTTATCAAATATTAAAACAAGGGTCATTTGTTTTAATTATTTTTCTCTCGAAAATATTTCATATCAAAATATATGAGGGGATAATATGACTTCCCCAAAATAATGAAATATTGGAGGAAAAATATTAAAAACAAATAAAAAATTTTATTTGGATTTTATTGCTAATTTATTTGAATAGGAAAAATACGCGTTTTTCAAAAGATTCATTAGAGTCCTAAATAAATGTCCACTTTGTCCGGTAGATTTTGAGAGGACGGGGAAAATTTATTTCCGAATTTTTGGAGTCCTTTAGTATTTTTTTTCTTTGTTTTTCTGCGCGTCGGAATATTAAAAAAAGTGCAACCGCCTTACCGGGCTGTGTATGACCTGGACACCAACCCGGCCGGCCTCTTTATAAGCCAGGGGCCCGAGACCCCGCAGCCCACCAGCCGCCGCGCCGCGCCTCCCGAACCCTAGCCGCCAGCCCGCGCCGCCGCCTTGATCCGCGAGCGGCCGCCGTCGCCCGTGCCGCCACTCGCCGCCGCCGCGCGGAGCTGCCGCCCCAACCCGCTGGATCCCGCTGCCACCTACGATTATCGAGAGTTGACCGTTGTTTTCTTTGGTTAGTTTGGTTTTTTAGAAACCCTAGATCTGTTTTCTTCAAAAATAGACTGGTTCGGTTTTTCTCGGTTCGGTTAAATTGCGGACGTTCGTCCGTATGTTTGATTTAACAAACGCCATTCACCCGTTAGTTACAGACAACGAACGTTCTTTCGTTAGCCTGTTCGTCAGTTTCTCTTTTTCCAGGGTTTTTCGCGATTATTTTCGATCACGATTTCTAACCCGATTTTCGTTTTGGTTTATCTTTTCGCTCGTTTATCGGAATCAGGCGATTCAAGCACCTAGGTCTTCGTCTTGAAGCCCTCTTTCTGTTTAACGAACTTGAACAAGATTTTGGTACTGTAAAATTTGACTTTAGTCCAGATTAGTAACGGGATCTTGTTTCTTTCGTAGTTTGAGTTTCATTGCTCCGTTTGATTTGATTCTTTTTGCAAACCGGAGTTCTTCAGTTGAACTATCTAGTTAGATCTTCTTATTTGAGATTTACTCGTGCATCTATGATTGATTGCTTATGTATGCTATTGTTTGTTTGCGATAGAATTCCCGGAGTGCGAAGCGTGCTACTACGAGTCTCTAGGTTTTGCAGATCGTCAGCAAGGCAAGTAACACATTGGTCATACTCTTTTCATACCCAGTTTTTATGCATTAGTTCAAATCCTCAAACATTGCATGATTAGGATGTGATTAACTTGTGGGTTTTGGGAAGTAGATGATGAGGTAGAACCTATTGCCCTTTTTATTATCAAACTTTGGGAGTTACTTCTACGTTATGCTATTATTGCTATGCTATGCTCGTAGACGTGGTTTGGGTGAGTGAATCCATGATAGATGTGAGATTGTTATTTAATGGTTCAACTTAAGGTGGAAACTTTAATACACATCTGGGTGGATTGCTTGTTTTGGGCACCTGGGAATCTAGTGTTGTTCTAGGAGATCCCGGGGATATACCATGTGATCCTCCTACGGTCCGCCACCCAGGCTCAAAGGGATCATGAGATATTTCATGCTAGAAACTTCTGTGTGCAGCCACAAGCCATTATGGGCTCTGGCATAGTTGAGTATGCTACATGACCTCTTGAAGAGGTGGACTAGCAGATGTAGGGGAAAGTAGGTGCACCAGTCCACCCGGAGTAAAGAGTTAATGTTTCTGAAAGACTGTGTCTCGGTCATCCGTTTCTCAAACATCATGAAGTGCGAGAAATCCAATGGAGGAGATTGAGTCTTGTGGGAAAAGTGCGCAAACCTCTATAGAGTGTACAATCTAATCATGGTTAGCCGTGTCCCCAGTTATGGACATCTTGAGTATCTAGTACTTGGATTATCCTATTGTATCTCATCACTCTAAAATTAAACTGTTGGGTTGATGATTATTTTCCTTAATTGGGATTGAGATGCGGGGTAACATTCTCAGTGTTGTTCAACCACCATGATAGTTAAATAAAATTTATTCCTTTGTTGTAGGAAAAAATTGGCTTTTCGCAAAACATATTAACAATTACAGCCTCCGCCAGCCATATATGCATGTAGTGGTATTCATTTGTTCATTGCTTTACTGTGTTACTTTGCCAGCATATTCCATGTGCTGACCCGTTTTCGAGCTGCAACATATTACGTTGCAGACTTTTCAGACGATGAGTAAAGTTCGCTAGGCCGTTGTCGTGCACTCAGCTATGCCATTGGAGTTGATGGACTCACTTTATCTTCCAAGCCTTCCACCGTTATCTTATTTAGATGGCCTTAAGCCATATTTATTGTAATAAGTTCTCTTTTGAGACATTCGATGTAATAAGTGTGTGATTGCACTCTGTTATAAATCCTTAGAGTATTGTGTGTGTCAGCATTACCGATCCAGGGATGACACTGAAGCACAGAGACTTGACCATCTAAGGTCGGGTCGCTACAAGATGGTATCAGAGCACACGCTGAATGTAGTACACGACCACTAAGACAAGCCATAGGTCACTCTTCTCTACTCATTTCTGAGTCCTCTCCATTTTTACTCTTTAGGATGGCGGATTCAAGGAACAACTTTGCACAACCGGATGAAGACACACTCTTTGGACGACACTTGAAGGAGGTCACCAGGTACCTAAACATCGGAATACCAAGCTTAACCGGGACCTACACCGCCACTTTACCAGAAGAGGAGTGCTGGATGATTCGAGTTCATATTCCAGGAAGGACATTCACGCCAGTCACTGAGCCCATACAATTTTCCTTCGATGCACCCACCTGGAGTCTAGGCAAGAGCATGGCAGCCCACATTGCTATGGGACGTATTGGAGAAGTCTACAAACATGAGCTGAAGGACACTATCTACCAGATATGTGGGCGCTAAGATGAGAAATGGGAGATGATCAGCACCAGGAAAGACAGGTCCATTGCAACTTTCATCCAGGAGTTAAACCAACACATTCGATGCTAGGAGAACTAGATGTGCGCAGGCATGATGGATCTGAAGAAGGCAATGACTAGGATCACGAAGCTAGAAGAGGAACTCAAGTCTACGCGCGACGGATATGAGGAGGAAATCACAATACTATTGGAGAAGAATGACGACCTGATAAAGAAGATCGGAGTATTCATGGGAGATCCCGCGACAGGAGGAGAAGACGACGAACCCAAGGAGATTCGTTCCGAAGACTACATCATCATCGACGACACCGACTCCGACCCCGATAGCAGCAATGATGATGATGAAGACGAAGCTAGAGTAGATATCATGGAGTCTTCCACCGATCAAAATTTCTAGATGACCCCCTATGACTAGTAGTCTTCCCCCATGTATATAGTAGTAGTCCGAGCACTGTAACGATAGTTAGACCATTTGTATGCCCTTGCTTGATTGATTGAGTGATATGATATGATTGTGTTTGTCTCATGTGCATATGGGTAGCACTTTCTAACTAGACCTCATTCTATTCTAAATCTCTTCCCTCTAAACCCATCAGATGCCTCCGAGACGTGATACCAGATTTACCTTCCCACCGGAGCTCACTCAGTTGATCTAGCAGTAGAATGCCTTGATGCAGTTGTTAGTTTAGAACCAAGGCAACAACAACAATAACAACAACCCACCGCCACCACCTCCAGTTGACAACTTAACCCATTTTCTGAGGTTGCAGCCGCCGGTGTTTTCCAGTAGCACTGAGTCGATAGTTGCAGATGATTGGCTACGCCGTATTGGAAGGGAGTTGACCACCGTAGGTTGCACAGATGCTGAGAAGGTGCGCTTTGCCGCACATCAATTGGATGGACCAGCAGCATCATGGTGGGAGAATTACACAACCACTTTCCCTATAGCCAATGTCACATGGGATTAATTTCAGCAAGCATTCCGCACATCACATGTCTCAACTGGATCTATGAGCATGAAGAAGCGTGAGTTTCACAACTTACGCCAGGGAAACCGTACTGTAGCTCAGTACGTGGATGAGTTTAGCAAGTTATCTCACTATGCCCCTGATGATGTGGCCACAGATGCCGCGAAGCAGGAGAAGTTTATGGAAGGGCTGGATGATGAGATGAGTATGTAGTTAATGGTGGCAACATTTAACAACTACCAGGAGTTGGTAGATAAGGCTCTTATGATTGAAGGGAAGCAGCAACAGATTGATAGCTGCAAGAGGGAGTACGGACAAGGGAAGTACAATTCAGGAGCTCAGCAGAAGCCTTGCTTTACTTCGAACTCGGGAGGATTTACCCATAACCATGGAGGCCACACTCACAATGGAGGAAGTTCTCATAACCACAATGGCCACAAGAATTGGAATGGGAATGGAGCAAGCAACAATCAGAACCGCTCTAACCCAGCCACACCCGCCAAGAAGGACCAGAGTCACATTACCTGTTTCAAGTGCGGGAAGACTGAACACTACACCAATGATTACCCTGAGTTGAAGAATGGTAATGGAAATGGAAGTGCTGGGTAGAAGCCTAACCCATTCAACCAAGGACAAGTGAACCACATTAACATGGAGGAGGTTGAAGAGAAGCCAGACGCCGTTATCGGTAAGTTTTTGGTTAAGTCAATTACTGCACTTGTTCTTTTTGATACTGGTGCATCGCATTCATACATATCAAGGGGATTTGTGGATAAGTATATGTTGCCCACCAAAGTTCTTAAGACACCTATGCTAGTAACCTCACCCAGAGCTGAGTATATGGCAAGTAGAGGATGTTTTCGGATGCCATTAACCATAGGTAGTCATACTTTCCCCTCAGACCTTATAATTCTGGAGTCACAAGGGTTGGATGTGATACTGGGCATGGATTGGCTGTCGATGTATGGAGGGAACATCAATTGCGCTAGTAAGTCGATTTATCTCACCACCCCGGAGGGAAAAAGGATCAAGTATGTATCCAGGCATACGTCAAGGAGAACCCAAGTAAATTCCCTCTTAGGAGTTGTCCAGGAGGAAATACCTGTTGTGAAGGATTACCCGGATGTGTTTCCAGAGGAATTACCAGGCATGCCACTGGATCAAGACATTGAGTTCCTAATAGAACTATTGCCAGGCACCGGGCCTATATCGAAGAGACCATACCGGATGCTCGCAAACAATCTGGAGGAGATTAAGAAGCAGATTAAGGATTTATTGGAGAAAGGTTACATTCGACGAAGTTCATCACCATGGGGAGCCCAGTGCTCTTGGTTGAGAAGAAAGATGGATCGTTGAGGATGGTTGTTGATTATCGGGCATTGAATGAAGTGACGATCAAGAACAAGTACCCACTGCCGATGATCAATGATTTGTTTGACCAGCTACAAGGAGCTAAAGTGTTTTCGAAGATCGACCTACAATCAGGATACCACCAGTTGAAGATCCGGGAGAAGGATATACCTAAGACAGCTTGCACCACAAGGTACAGGCTGTATGAGTATACGGTTATTTCATTTGGATTGACTAATGCCCCTGCCTATTTCATGAGTATGATGAACAAAGTGTTCATGGAGTTCTTGGATAAGTTTGTTGTGGTGTTCATAGATGATATCTTGGTATACTCGAAGAATGAAGAGGAGCACAAGGAGCATTCACGTTTAGTTCTCGAGAAACTTAGGGAATATCAGTTGTATGCCAAGTTTAGCAAGTGTGAGTTTTGGTTGAAGGAAGTTTGATTCCTTGGACATGTTATAACATGAGAAGGTATAGCAGTAGACCCCACCAAGGTTCAGTGAGTCACTGAGTGGTTGGCACACACTTTAGTTAGCGAGATCCGCAGTTTTCTTGGACTTGCGGGATATTACCGGAGATTCATTGAGAATTTTTCCAAGATTGTGAAGCCCATGACGGAGTTGTTGAAGAAAGACGCCAAGTTCAAATGGACGGAAGAATGTGAGGCCAGTTTTCAGGAGTTGAAGAAACGTTTGACTACAACCCTAGTGCTAATTCTGCTAGATATATGTAAGGACTTCCAGGTGTATTGCGATGCTTCATGCTTAGGACTTGGAGGTGTACTTATGCAAGACGGAGGAGTTGTCTCATATGCCTCACGACAGCTTCGACCGCATGAGTTGAATTATGCCATGCATGATTTGGAGTTAGCAGCCGTGGTGCATGCACTCAAGACTTGGAGAGACTTTCTGATTGGAAACCATTCTGATGTGTACACGGATCACAAGAGTTTGAAGTACATTTTCACACAGAAGGAGCTGAACCTCAGGCAGAGGAGATGGTTAGAACTCATAAAGGATTATGACATGAAGCTGCATTATCATCCAGGAAAGGCCAATGTCGTAGCAGACGCCTTGAGCCGTAAGAGTTATGTTAACACCCTCGTAAGTGGTGGGATGCCAAAGGAGTTAGTCGAGGATCTCAGGGAACTTCGTTTGGAGATTGTTCCTAGAGGTTTTGTTGCAGCTATGGAAGTTCTGTCTACATTGTTGGGAAAGATCCAGGAAGCTCAGAAGGATGATAAGGAGATTGCCGAGATAAAGGAGAGAATGGGCAAAGGAAAAGCCAAAGGTTTTCATGAGGATGAGCACGACACCTTATGGTTTGAGGACCGCGTTTATGTGCCCAATAATGCAGAAATCAGGAAGTTGATACTTCAGGAGGCTCATGACTCACCATACTCAATTCACCCCGGAAACACCAAGATGTATTTGGATTTGAAGGAGCGTTTCTGGTGGACTGGTATGAAGAAGGATATTGCTGAGTATGTAGCCATATGTGATGTATGTCAGAGAGTGAAGGCAGAACATCAGAAGCCAGCAGGATTACTGCAGCCTATGCCGATACCCGAATGGAAGTGGGATAAGCTTGGCAAGGATTTCATCACTGGATTGCCCAGGACCCGATCGGGATATGATGCTATCTGGGTAGTAGTTGATCGCTTGACTAAAGTGGCTCACTTTATCCCAGTGAAGACCACCTATACAAGTGCGAAGTTGGCCAAGATATATATGACCAGGATCGTATGTCTGCATGGAGTTCCGAGGACCATCGTATCAGATAGAGGAACGCAGTTTACTTCAAAGTTTTGGCATCAGTTGCACCAGACTTTGGGTACGAGGCTAGAGTTCAGTACAACCTTTCATCTATAGACATGTGGATAGACAGAGAGAGTTAATCAGATTCTGGAGGATATGTTGAGAGCTTGTGCGCTGGATTATGGATCTAGTTGGGATGACAATTTGCCCTACGTAGAGTTCTCGTACAACAATAGCTACCAGGCCAATTTGAAGATGACACCGTTTGAAGCCCTGTATGGACGAAGGTGCAAAACACCGTTGATGTGGGATGAAGTTGGAGACCAATAGTTGTTTGGACTAGATTTGATCAAGGAGTCCGAAGAGAAGGTTAAGTTGATTTGAGACAGACTGAAGGTAGCTCAGTCAAGGCAGAAGAGTTATGCAGACTCGAAACGCAAGGAGGTAGTCTATGGAATCGGAGACAGAGCATATCTACGAGTGTTGCCTCCGCGAGGAGTTAAACGTTTTGGAGTTAAAGGAAAGTTAGCCCCGAGATTTGTAGGACCATATAAAGTTTTGGAACGTATGGGAGAGGTTGCCTACAAGTTAGAGTTACCTGAAGGACTGTCCGGAGTTCATGATGTGTTTCACGTTTCTCAGTTGAAGAAGTGCCATGCGGAGATGCCTGATATTCCTTTGAGAGATATAGTGCCCTTGGAAGCGATTCAGTTGGACAGTGATCTGACCTATGAGGAGAATCCAATCAAGATTCTCGAGTTTGCCAGCTAAGTCACATGCAGTAAGGTTATCAAGTTTTTCAAAGTCCAGTGGAGCCACCATACCGAGGATGAAGCCACCTCGGAACGAAAGGATGATCTTCTCAAAGGCCACCCACACCTATTTTCTAGCCAACCCGAATCTCGAGGGCGAGATTCATCTTAACGGCGGGTAGGTTTGTAACATCCCAAATTTTCAATTTGTAATGTTATATATAGATCATTCATGCCTATCATATTTCATTTGCATATTTGCTTTGCGATCCTAGAAATTCTAAGCAACTCAAGGACCCACGGAGAGAGTTGGGGATTTCATCGTTTTCATATTTCAATTTTATCAAATATCGAAAAACAAGGTCATTTGTTTTAATTATTTTTTTGTCTAAAAATATTTCATATCAAAATATATGAGAGGGGATAATATGACTTCCCTAAAATAATGAAATATTGGAGGAAAAATATTTAAAACAAATAAACATTTTTATTTAGATTTTATTGATATTTTATTTGAATTAGGAATACGCGTTTTTCGAAATTGCATTAGAGTCCTAAATAAATGCCCACCTTGTTCGGCAGATTTTGAGAGGACGGGGAAATTTATTTCAGGATTTTTGGAGTCCGTTTAGTATTTCTTTTTTTCGTTTTTCTGCGTGTCGGAATATTAAAAAAAAAGTGCAACCGCCTTACCGTGCCGTGTCCGACCTAGACACCAACCCGGCCGACCTCTTATAAGCCGGGGGCCCGAGACCCCACAGCCCACCAGCCGCCGCGCCGCGCCTCCTGAACCCTAGCCGCCAGCCTGCACCGCCGCCTCGATCCGCGAGCCATCGCCACTCGCCGCCGCCCGCCGCTGTCGCCCGCGCCGCCGCACCACCATTCTCCGCCGCTGCCCGCTGTCGTCGTGCCGCCGCCCCGCCCCGCCGGATCCCGCCGCCGCCGGTTATCGCGACTTGACCGTCGTTTTTTTGGTTAGTTCATTTTTTAGAAACCCTAGATCTGTTTTCTTCAAAAATAGATCGGTTCGGTTTTTCTCGATTCGGTTAAATTGTAGACGTTCGTCCGTACGTTCGATTTAACGAATGCCGTTCGCTCGTTAGTTACACACAGTGAATGTTCGTTCGTTAGCCTGTTCGTTAGTTTTTCTTTTTCCAGGGTTTTTCGCGATTATTTTCGATCGTAATTTCTGACCCGATTTTCGTTTTGGTTTATCTTTTCGCTCATTTATCAGAATCAGGCGATTCAATCGCCTAGGTCTTCGTCTCGAAGCCCTCTTTCTATTTAACCAACTTGAACAAGATTTTGGTACTGTAAATTTTGACTTTAGTCCAGATTAGTAATCAGATCTTGTTTCTTTCGCAGTTTGAGTTTCGTTGCTCCGTTTGATTTGATTCTTTTTGCAAACCGGAGTTCTTCAGTTGAACTTTCTGGTTAGATCT
Source organism: Aegilops umbellulata (assembly GCA_032464435.1). Taxonomy (NCBI): domain Eukaryota; kingdom Viridiplantae; phylum Streptophyta; class Magnoliopsida; order Poales; family Poaceae; genus Aegilops; species Aegilops umbellulata. Next base: position 106,162,398 of record CP136054.1, read on the forward strand.
TCTTATTTGAGATTTTCCCGTGCATCTATGATTGATTGCTTATGCATGCTATTGTTTGCTTGCGATAGAATTCCCGTAGTGCGAAGCGTGCTACTACGAGTCTCTAGGTTTTGCAGATCGTCAGCAAGGCAAGTAACACACTGATCATACTCTTTTTATACCCAGTTTTTATGCATTAGTTCCAAACCTCAAACACTGCATGATTAGGATGTGATTAACTAATGGGTTTTGGGAAGTAGATGATGAGGTAGAACCTATTGCCCTGTTTATTATCAAACTTTGGGAGTTACTTCTACGTTATGCTATTATTGTTATGATATTCTCGTAGACGTGGTTTGGGTGAGTGAATCCATGATAGATGTGAGACTATTATTTAATGGTTCAACTTAAGGTGGCAACTTTAATACACATCTGGGTGGATTGCTTGTTTTGGGCACCTGGGGAATCCGGTGTTGTCCTAGGAGATCCCGGGGATATACCGTGTGATCCTCCTACGGTCCGCCACCCAGGCTCAAAGGGATCGTGAGATATTTCATGCTAGAAACTTCCGTGTGCAGCCACAAGCCATTATGGGCTCTGGCATAGTTGAGTATGCTACATGACCTCTTGAAGAGGTGGACTAGCAGATGTAGGGGAAAGTAGGTGTACCGGTCCACCCGGAGTAAATAGTTAATGTTTCTGAAAGACCGTGTCTCGGTCATCCGTTTATCAAACATCATGAAGTGCGAGAAATCCAACGGAGGAGATCGAGTCTTGTGGGGAAAAGTGCGCAAACCTCTGTAGAGTGTACAATCTAATCATGGTTAGCCGTGTCCCCAGTTATTGACATCTTGAGTATCTAGTACTTGGATTATCCTATTGTATCTCATCACTCTAAAATTAAACTGTTGGATTGATGATTATTTTCCATAATTGGGATTGAGATGGGGATACCATTCTTAGTGTTATTCAACCACCATGATAGTTAAATAAAATTTATTCCATTGTTGTAGGAAAAAATTGGCTTTTCGGAAAACATATTAACCATTACAACCTCCACCAGCCATATATGCATGTAGTGATAGTATTCATTTGTTCATTACTTTAGTGTGTTACTTTGCCAGCATATTCCATGTGCTGACCCGTTTTCGGGCTTCAACATATTATGTTGCAGACTTTTCAGATGATGAGTAAGGTTCGCTAGGCCATTGTCGTGCACTCAGCTATGCCGTTGGTGTTGATGGGCTCACTTTATCTTCCAAGCCTTCTGATGTTATCTTATTTAGATGGCCTTAAGCCATATTTATTGTAGTAAGTTCTCTTTTGAGACATTCGATGTAATAAGTGTGTGATTGCACTCTGTTTTAAATCTCTCGAGCACTGTGTGTGTCAGCATTACCGATCCAGGGATGACACTGAAGCATAGAGACTTGACCGTCTGAGGTCGGGTCGCTACATCCGATAACCCATTAATAGCCCCGACCAATGGGGATTTTCCACGTGTAAAATTCTTATTCACCGGAGGATCCACGTGTCGGCTCAGCGTTGGGACAAATGTCATCCACTCATTGTACGGGAGGCGCCTATGCTACGTTCGCATGTGGCAAGGCCCAACAGTGGCCCATTTAGGTGAAAGAGGCCGGCCCATTCAAAATTAGCAGGCCGATCCATATTGGGCCTACTTGTGTCTGGTCCATTTAAGCACACGACCCATACGAGATGTGCCTATTAGGCCCGTAAATGGCCCGTTGACACCATTGCAGCCCGTCGTCAGTTCGATCCTGTTAAAAGCTCGCTATATATTTGGGCTCAATATCGGCCCGACGTGGTTTTCGGCCTGTTAACAGCCCATTCAAGGGATGGGCCAATTTTCAGGATGTACGTCTTTCAGCCTTTTAGCGACCCATTTAAGTGTGGGCCAATTTCCAGCCCAGTGTGTCTTTCAGCGTGTTAATGACCCATAAATGAGTTGGGCGATTTACAGTCGGACCTGAGTTTTGGCCTCTTAACGACCCATGCTCTTCATGGTCCAATACCAACCCGGTTTCTCTTTCGGCCTGCTGAAGGCCCACAACACAGTTGGGCCATATACAGTCTGACCTGACTTTCGGCCTCTTAGCGGGCCATGCTCTTCATGGTCTAGTACGAGCCCGCTATCTCTTTTGGCCTGCTAAAGGCCCACAATATAGTTGGGCCGTATATAGGCTGACCTTAGTATCAGCCTTTTAATGGCCCATGAAATAGAATGGGCCCACTTATTGCCCGCTTCGATGTCGGCCTATTAACAACCCGGGAGGTAACATGGCCGAGCATTAACTGTTGGCTCGTTTCAATTATAGCGGCCCAATAGAGCTTTCAGCCTGATTATGGCCCATCAACTTAATGGGCCCACTAAAGTTCAAACATGTCTGTAGGCCCAATTAGATAATGTCGATTCTGGCCCAGCTATAATTTGAGCCCATTACGACGAGCAATTATAGACAGGAGCAAAACAGATCAATCAAAGGCCTATGAGAATTTTGGCCCCTGCGAGCCCATTAGGGAAGCCCATTAAGGGCAATGGGCCGCTTCCTTCATATAGGGCCCATGATTGTTTGTGCTAACTAATAATTTCACTCCTTTTTTTGGCTTCCTAGCAACCAATTAGCTGGAATGCGAGGCGCGCTAAGAAAACATACGACATACAAGGAAAAATGTTGCACATCCAGCATATATTACAGGAAATTACATCCACTGGGCAATCAAAGATTGATGCCAGTGCAAATAAATGAACATGACTTAATGATCTAGAGCCTCACAATCTGCAACCTCAGCATGGATGACGCCCATAAGTATGTGAGCAAGTTCTTCCTTCTTTGCTACACTGTCTCTGAAAACGTTGATCAATTGTTGTTGCACAAGAATGTGCACCTCTGATTCCTCCATGATTTCCATCATTGCTTCAGCCAGTAATTGGTTCACAAACATTCATTTTTTCCATTGGATTTGAGACAGAGGAAACTGAACAGATTCAGATGGCGATTTTGGCAGGCTTGTATTATTGATAGTGGAGAGTGTCTCGACCACTACATCATAACATAAATTAGGAGGGGAATCGAACAGATTAATCAAGAGTTATTGCCATATTACCTGGCCTAGATTTATTGGAAAGAAACAATGGGGTTGCCTTGCTATTTTCAGAGTTTGTCTTCTTATCTTTAGAAGCCTGCACCAAATTAACACACTAGCATTGCTATCATTGACCAGGTCAGATAGTAGGAAAGCAACATTGACACAACGAACATTTGGCAACCAGACCACACCAGCCTACACAAAAGTAATGCAATATGGCACAACTATAATCAGCCGAGGTATGGTAATAGGAAAGCAACATTGACACAATGATTGATTGGGCAACCAAAACAACACTACAATTTAGTATGCGCATGATATGAGATAGTACACTCATGCAACTAAGTATGCAAAACTACAAGGCGGTTTTCCTTACAAAAATCAACATTGTCGCCTTTAATTATACATTTTGCTACAAGTAAATTTAGATTAGATAAAGGTTGGATTCACGCCAATTAACAAAATACATGCTGATGTAAAAATATAGTGATATACAACAGGTACTTACATCAGCATTGGCGCACAGAGAATTCCCGCAAGATACTTCCCTCAAACACCATGGAGTTTAGAAAGTGTTCTATGCTTTAAGCTTATTTTCTAAAAGAAAGATGGGTAAGAAACACGTAGAAAATATGATCTGAATGCTATAAAATTTCATGATGTGAGGATACGCACACACTTTTTAGAGTGGAGTTGACATAATTTTTGCTGGACTAGAGCAGACTAGTTCTTTGGCCATTTGAATCTGCTTATTATCTGTAGGAGTTGGGTTTCTCTATGCTGGAGCAGTATCTATGAACACTGGAGTTGTTTACTATCTCCTGGCATTTGGTTCTTTTGCAAAGACCTTGTTTGTAACCTTCAGATTCTAACATAGCCATCTTCCCCTTGCATGCCTTATCTAGAAGAATGGTGCTTCAGTTATAAAACATGCTACGACAAAGAGATGGAATAGGTACTGAAGAATAGAAAGGCATGACATATTGTCATGTATTCCCTCCATCCGGAAATAAATGGATGTGTCTAGGGATATTTCAGTTCTAGATACATCCATTTTTATCCATTTCTACGACATGTAATCCGAACAGAGGGATTATGATGTAAGAGCTAGGGATACGACAGGACAACAGAGTAAAAAACACTAGTTGAATGTAAATTTGTATGATAGAGAAATACATACAGAAAAACACTAAGGCAACATATGCGTGTATGACTGGGAAACTAAGATGGCATTGCAACAGACCACTAGAACAACACTTCAATGTAAAAAAGCATGTTATGGTAGATAGATGAAGTACATACTGATGAATAACAATGCATAAGATATTCAGAAGCATGATGTCCAAACTAAGCAGATGGCATTGCGACAGAGTAGAATGAAAATACTCGAATTTGAAAACATGTTACCATGAATGGAATATGTACTGAAAAACAGGAAGGCATGACATATTTACATGCATGATCAGCAGGCGAAGCACACAACATTGCAACTGAGTAGATGCACTCCAGTACATTATACGCATGCTGTACCCATATCATGGGCCAAGTTAGAGGAAGGACCTTGAGGGTGAATAGGATTCATCATCTTTCTGTAAGTCTTCTGAAGAACTGCCTTTACGTGTTCCATCATATTGGGTATCATTGACGTCAAGTTTGTTGGCCATTACATTGCTCCATGAGGTTCTTGTGAATATATCAGTGTGTGCAATTATATCTGACATACATGGAAGACAACTAGTAGTTAGATTTATGTAATGAGTGCCTGTAGGAGACGACATAAGACTAGCCACAATGGAGAGTAACATACACATATCCCTAGACTATGTTACTACCTTCATAGTGGGTAGTAACATAAGTGTGGTGTCATGCAAAGCTTCATTTATTAGGTTATAGACTCATATTGCATTGGGACATGTGATGTTACAGTAACTAGCTAAGTTACTCAAACTACGTCTCTCCTCATTAACTCATTGCCACATAAGAAAATTTGCGGAGTTGGACTCGATGTTACTGCTGAAGTTACTCCCACTTTGTCTAGTCTAAATAGTAGGACTGGGCTTGACTAGCAGCAACATGTCTCAAAAACTATAGGGAGAACACAGATGAAAGCTACAAAATATGTATCGTTTGTACTTGAGATTAACTAGATGGCACACAAAAGTATTAAAGAACAAGATAGGTAATACTAGAAGTGGCATAATCACCAGCCTATGGGATAGCATTGGCTGATGGATGATAACTATGGAACAGTGTTACCTAAAGAACAAGTCTCTTATCTGAACTATGGAACAACGTTAACTCCTGAACAAGACTCTTAAGAGATCAGCATGAATATAAAGTGAAATGTGATAATCTATTTTCCATGCGTAGTAACGAAGCCATAAATGTTGATTGAAAACTAAATTGGGGTCACACGATTTTATTTTATCTTGGTACTGTCCGATCTACGCCGGATGGCTTGACAGCTGTCTTGCGCCTCCCGGCTAACACTGTTCAGAATCTTCCTCGAAGAGCCAGCGACCACCGGCAGAGCAGCTTGCCTCCGCCGTCCCTGGCCGCGAGAGCTCCAACCAAAACGCCGCTCCCCCCCCCCCCGCACTATCATGGTTGCGCTACCCCTGGCCAGTCCACAAAGACTCACCGTCATCCATATCCAATGGTGGCAGTACCTTCGACCCACGCAACTCTAATTGAGCCACCTAAGCGTTGCTTCCGCGGCGAACTTGCGGTCCGGCACCCTTACGATAGACACCAGCCAACCGGCAGCCTAGGAGCTCCGCCGCCTCAAGGGGTGCTGCTTCCCATTGGGAATCAATTGGCCCAGAATAAAAATTCAGACAACTCATGCCTAAATAAAGTGATTTAAGATGAGTGTATGACCTATCTTGCGGCCCAGTGAAGTAGGCAGCTCCAGTTGTCGAGTCGGTGAGGCCAACGCGGTTGCGGTGGCAGGAAACCAGATATGTCACGACGATCGACGGCTATGGGGAAGCAGTGCCGGGGCCCTGGACGTATCCGAAGTTGGAGCCACTCTGGTGTCGTGCACAACAGCGCGTGTGAATCGGCTCTGGTACGGTTCACGCGGTCATCCTCGAGTCAGCTCCGCAGAACGGAGTAAGAGGCACACGACCTAGTGCATGACGGAAAACGGACATCGCCTTCGACATTGGGGAGGAGGGCGATGGTGAATTTGGTGTGGTGGGGGCGCCATGGAGGAGGGGCTGAGGTTTCGCGGCTGGGGAGAAGGGAGCTTCCGGGGAGAAGGTTATTTGGCGCCTATGATGTATGAATGGGGAATTGGGAGCGGGAACCATGTCTTACGGACGCATTTGTCTGAAATGTGTGTGTGTGTGGGGGAGTTATATTTCTACCCTTGCCTTTAGGATTCTGGGCTTGGGTCTATGTTTTGAGGGTAAGGGATAGTAGAATAACTTTTCTTCTCCCAAATAGTGGGCGCGAGCGATTTCGGGCGAGGAGGGCGTGTCTTGAAATAGTGGGGCGAGTAATTTCAGCCAAGGAGAGGGTGTGTTGCCGCCCATGGTTTATGAATTATTCGGCACCCATCATTTTGACCGTGGAAAAGGCATGCTTGGATGAAGTTACGAACCTACCCTCGATGTAGAATGGGGCAATTGATGCGTGTCCCACATAGGCCGGTAATTTCACGTCTCCCATTTATTTGCTCGGGCGAATTCCACCGAGCAGAGGGTGTTTAGTGGTTCGTTCCAATTTTGGAAGAACGAGCATCCAGGTCTACCTTACTAATACGTCTCCAACGTATCTATAATTTTTTATTGTTCCATGCTGTTATATTACCATTCTTGGATGTTTTACAGTCATTTTATAATCATGTTTTGGTACTAACCTATTGATATAGTGCCTAGTGCCAGTTGCTGTTTTCTGCTTGTTTTTTACATCACAGGAATCAATATCAAACGGAGTCCAAATGCAATGAAACTTTTTGTGGAATTTTTATGGACCAGAAGACACTCAATGGGTCAGAGAAGCACCTGGGGCAGGGGGGGTGCCCTGAGGGGGGCACAACCCACCAGGCGCCCCTAGGTGGGTTGTGCCCACCTTGGTGGCCTCCTGCACCGCCTCTTTGCTCTATAGATACCCCAATATTCCAGAAACCCTAGGGGAGTCGACGAAAATCAACTCTAGCTGCCGCAAGTTCCAGAACCACCAAATCCAATCTAGACACCATCACGGAGGTGTTCATCATCCTCATTGGTGCCTCTCCGATGATGCGTGAGTAGTTCATTGTAGACCTACGGGTTCGTAGTTAGTAGCTAGATGGCTTCCTCTCTCTCTTTTGATTCTCAATACAATGGTCTCTTGGATATCCATATGATGTAACTCTTTTTTGCGGTGTGTTTGTTGGGATCCGATGAACTTTGAGTTTATGATCAGATCAATATTTTTATCCATGGAAGTTATTTGAGTCTTCTTTGATCTCTTATATGCATGATTGCTTATAGCGTCATATTTCTTCTCCAATATTTGGGTTTTGTTTGGCCAACTTGATCTATTTATCTTGCAAATGGAAGAGGTGCTTTTGTGATGGGTTCGATCTTACGGTGCTTGATCCTAGTGACAGAAGGGGAACCAACACGTATGTATCGTTGCTATTAAGTTTAACAAGATGGGGTCTATTTCTACATAAATAGATCTTTTCTACATCACGTCATTGTTCTTATTGCATTACTCCATTTGTCCATGAACTTAATACACTAGATGCATGCTGGATAGCGGTCGATGTGTGGAGTAATAGTAGTAGATGCAGGGAGGAGTCGGTCTACTAATCTTGGACGTGATGCCTATATAATGATCATTGCCTATATATCGTCATGATTATTTTAAGTTCTATCAATTGCCCAACAGTAATTCGTTTACTCACCGTTTGCTATTTTTCTCGAGAGAAGCCACTAGTGAAATCTACGACCCCCAGGTCTCTACTTTATTATATTTGCCTTCGCGATCTATTTTTATTTGCTTTTATTTTCAGATCTATTAAACCAAAAATACAAAAATACCTTGCTGCAATTTATTGTTATTTTATCTTGCGTTCCTGCGAGATCTATTTATCCAATCTACTATAATTTTATCTATCTTTTCACCCATGAGGGATTGACAACCCCTCTCTTACGTCTGGTTGCAAGTATTTGTTCTTTGTGTGTAGGAGCTATTTACGTAGTGTTGCGTGGTTCTCCTACTGGTTCGATAACCTTGGTCTCATCACTGAGGGAAATACCTACCGTTGCTGTGGTGCATCATCCCTTCCTCTTTGGGGAAATACCGACGTAGTTCAAGCAGACATCAAAAGAAATTTCTGGCGCCATTGCCGGGGAGACATCATCAACATCTACCAGGTTCCTAATCACAAATCTCATCTCCTTGAAATTCACATTACTTTCTATTTGCCTCTCATTTTCCTCTCCCTCACTTCACAAAAATTTGCCTTTTTATTTGCCTTCTTTTCATTTGCCTTTTTCTCATTCGATCTTTTGTTTGCTTATGTTGCCATGTGTTTTCTATTTGCTTGCATCTTCGCTTGCTAAAAATCTATTGATATGGATCCCCATCCACATGCTAGTCTTTTTAAGAGATATAATCATGATGAACCAATTGCTAGTGAGTTGAGTGCACTAGATTATCTTTGTGAAGTTTTGCTTGAGATTCGTGAATCTGAAAATTGTGATGAAGAGATTTATGAAGTGATTCATGATAGCTCCTTGAATGAAAAGGATGTTTGCAATGATTTTACTATAAATTCTATTAATGTCAATTGTGCCAATAATATGCAAAACCCCAAGCTTGGGGATGCTAATTTTTCTATGTCCATTACTTATTGCAATGATCATGATTGGGGTGATTCTTCTTATGATCTTTAAATTTTATGTAAGCCTCATGATGAATATGATATTGATAATAATGTTTGCAATAATATTGAAATTGGGTTTGGAAGAGCGTCAACTTTAGGTAAAAATAATCCCACATGATATTTTTCATGAAATCTTATGAATTTTTTCATGAAAGTGGGTTTGGAGAGGTCATGACTTTAGTTGATGTTTATCCCACTATCATTGAAGATTATAACACTTTTATGCATGTGGATCATGAAGAGAAAATTTTATATGATAGCTATATTGTTGAATTTGGGTATGATCCTACATGTAATTATTATGAGAGAGGAAAATATGGTTGTAGAAACTTTCATGGTACTAAATTACCTCTCATTATGTTGAAATTGTTATTGCCTCCTTCCTATTTGCATATGCTAGAAATTGCTTGTCTTGATAATTTGTTTCCTTATAAAATTCCTATGCGTAGGAAGTATGTTAGACTTAAATGTGTTTTTCACATGTTTCATCATGCTCTCTTTGTTTTTCAATTATTATCTTTTGTGTGAGCATCGTTGAAATTTTATGCCTAGCTAGGGGCGTAAAATGAAAGCACTTGTTGGGAGGTAACCCAATGAATAACATTTATCTTAGTCTTTTTCTTTCTGTTCTTGAGTGTTTGAACAGTTATGCTACTATTATGATTGTGTTTTTTGTGTTTTAATTAGTGTTTGTGCCAAGCAAAGCCTTTGGGATCATGTTGGGTGATAGTTGTTTTGATCTTGCTGAAAAACAGAAACTTTTGCGCTCATGAAAATAATTCTCATTTTTAACAGAAGTGTCATAAAATACCAATTCTTTTTGCAGAAGATTAATATACAAATTTCTCACGTGGTCCTAATTTCCAGAATTTGTGGAGTTACATAAGTATTCCAAATATCCAGATTGCTACAGACTGTTCTGTTTTCTTTGTGTTGTGTGCTTGTTTTGATGATTCTATGGTTTTCTTTGAAGATTTTTTGCCATAGAAAAGTTGGAATACAGTAGATATAATGCAAGAATAAAACATGAATGGGTTTGCAACAATACTTATAGTAGTGATTTGCTTTCTTATACTAATGGACCTCACGAAAGTTTTGTTGAGTCTTGTGTGATTGAAGTTTTCAAGTTTTGGGTGATATTAGGATGGATGAAGGAATAACGAGTAAGAAGAGCCTAAGCTTGGGTATTCCCATGGCATCCCAGGCTATTATCCAAAGAGAAGCAAGCAACTAAGCTTGGGGATGCCCGAGTGGCATCCCCTCTTTCTTCTAACGACCATCGGATTTTACTTGGAACTATATTTTTATTCGTCACATATTATGAGTTTTTCTTGGGGCGTCTTGTATGATACGAGTCTTTGCTTGTTTTATTTTTTATTTTAAGTCATGAATCCTTGCTAGACGCACCTATTTGAGAGAGCCAAAATTATGCTATGACTTGTTAGAATTGCTCTCTATGCTTCACTTAAATCATTATGAGCTATGGAATTGCTCTAGTGCTTCACTTATATCTTTTTTAGCATGGTGTGCTTTGTTATTTTTGAATAAATTCTCTCATGCTTCACTTGTATTTATTTTAGAGTTAGTAATTTTTTAAGAAATTCTCTCTTGCTTCACTTAAATTATTTTGGGATAAAGAAATATGATGCTCATGATCTTCACTTATATTTGTTTGAGCTTATTAAAAGCAACATATGAAACTAGTCCCAGAGTGATAGATATCCAAGGAGGATATAATAAAAACTTTCATGAAGATCATTGGACAAAATAAACTTGATTCTTCGTAATAGTTTTGAGATATGATGATATGATATGAGAGTCATGTTGATGAGTAATTATGCCCTAGTAAGAATGTTGGTGTTAAGGTTTGTGATTCCCTATGCAAGCACGAAAGTCAATAGTTATGCAACGAAATTACATCCTACTTGTGGTGCATTACTCTTTGTTATTTATGCTTAATGCTCGCTTATGAGATTTTTCGTTTCTTGGTTGGATGCTTCTCAATCTTTTTGCTAGCCTTCATTTGCACAAAGTATGATCACTACTTGTGCATCCAAAATCCTTTAAACTAGTTTTGCCACATGAGTCCACCATACCTACCTATATGCAGTATTCTTTTGTTGTTCTAAGCAAATTTGTATGTGCCATCTCTAATTTTCAAAATAAACTTCTCTTTTGTGTGCTCGTACCGCTCATGAAACGGTAGGGGGTGGCTAATATATTTCCATGCTAGATGTGTTATTCTCAAGATGAGTGTTTATTCACCTGTCATTGCACGAGAGTACGACAAAGGTATTTGGATGCCCAGTCCAGAAATGAAAAATGAATTTACTTTATGTTGTCAAATAATAAATTCCTTGGAAAGTGTTGGTATGGAAGGCACCCGTGGATACGGCTAGCCATGGAAAGTGAAAGTGTTGTTGAAAAAGGAATAAACTTTATTTTCTGTTTGGGAACCACATATGATATATATAGCATGGAAAGTATTGGGAACTACTCGATCATTTTCGTTGACAGGAAAACCATGCCTCCCAAAATATTTTATCTCTATCTTTTTCGCTTTGAGCTCTGGCACCTCTACAAATCCCTACTTCCCTCTTCGAAGGGCCTTCCTTTTACTTTATGCAAGTTTTATTTTTACTTGAGTCTCCATCTTCTCTTATAAAGCACCAACTAAGGGGCACTATGATCATACTTGAGCATTGGGTGTAGCTAATATTCGAGTGTGTTTCATGAATGGATCAATGATTGAGCATAATGGGCTAGGGATAACTTGCTTTAGCATTGATAATTTGAAAGACATGGTTGCTTCTTGGTATGCTTGAGTATTAAAGTCCTCATGTCAAAACTAGACTATTGCTTTGAACCATATAAAAGTACAAATGTCCATGCTACAAAGAAAAGAATATGAGATGAACATGTTAGGCAGCATTCCACATAAAAAATTCTGTTTTTATCATTTACCTACTCGAGGACGAGAAGGAATTAAGCTTGGGGATGCTGATACGTCTCCAATGTATCTATAATTTTTTATTGTTCCATGCTCTTACATTATCATTCTTGGATGTTTTACAGTCATTTTATAATCATTTTATATCTTTTTTGGGTACTAACCTATTGACATAGTGCCCGGTGCCAGTTGATGTTTTCTGCTTGTTTTTTACATTGCAGGAAATCAATATCAAATGGAGTCCAAATGCAACAAATTATTTTGTGAAATTTTTATGGACCAGAAGACACCCAATGGGCCAGAGAAGCACCTGCGGGGTGCACCGTGGGTGGCACAACCCACTAGGGCGCGCTTGGGCCCCCAGGCGCGCCCAAGTGGGTTGTGCCCACCTCGGTTACCTCCTACACCACCTCTTTGCTCTACAAATACCCAAATATTCCAGAAATCCTAGGGGAGTCAACGAAAATCAATTCCAGCCGCCGCAAGTTCCAGAACCACCAGATCCAATCTAGAAACCATCATAGAGGGGTTCATCATCCTCATTGGTGCCTCTCCGATGATGCGTGAGTAGTTCATTGTAGACCTACGGGTTCGTATTTAGTAGCTAGATGGCTTCCTCTCTCTCTTTTGATTCTCAATACAATGGTCTCTTGGAGATCCATATGATGTAACTCCTTTTTTGCGGTGCGTTTGTTGGGATCCGATGAACTTTGAGTTTACAATCAGATCTATATTTTATCCATGAAAGTTATTTGAGTCTTATTTGATCTCTTATATGCATGATCGCTTATACCCTCCTATTTCTTCTCCAATATTTGGGTTTTGTTTGGCCAACTTGATCTATTTATCTTGCAATGGGTAGAGGTGATTTGTGATGGGTTCGAGCTTAGGGTGCTTGATCCCAGTGACAGAACGGGAACCGACACGTATGTATCGTTGCTATGAAGGATAACAAGATGGGGTCTATTTCTACATAAATAGATCTTGTCTACATCACGTCATTGTTCTTATTGCATTACTCCATTTGTCCATGAACTTAATACACTAGATGCATGCTGGATAGCGGTCGATGTGTCGATTAATAGTAGTAGATGCAGGGAGGAGTCGGTCTACTAATCTTGGACGTGATGCCTATATAATGATCATTGCCTGGACATCGTCATGATTATTTTAAGTTCTATCAATTGCCCAACAGTAATTTGTTTACCCACAGTTTGCTATTTTTCTCGAGAGAATCCACTAGTGAAATCTATGGCCCCCAGGTCTCTTCTTTATTATATTTGCCTTCACGATCTATTTTTTTTGCTTTGATTTTCAGATCTATTAAACCAAAAATACAAAAATACCTTGCTGCAATTTATTGTTATTTATTTTATCTCGCATTTCCACGAGATCTATTTATCCAATCTACTACAATTTTATCTATCTTTTTACTCGTGAGGGATTGACAACCCCTCTCTTACGTCGGGTTGCAAGTATTTGTTCTTTGTGTGCAGGAGCTATTTACATGGTGTTGTGTGGTTCTCCTATTAGTTTGATAATTTTGGTATCATCACTAAGGGAAATACCTACCATTGCTGTGCTGCATCATCCCTTCCTCTTTGGGGAAATACTGACGTAGTTCAAGCAAACATCACTTACCAAGTCAATTCGAATGGCCAACAATTTAGCTGAGCCAGTTTAAGTATGGAAACGGAGTGTTCCATTTAAAAAAGTCGATTCGAATCAAATTTTGAAATATTAGCTTGCCACTTGTTTTTTAGATGGTGAGATGATGCTCAGGACTAATGTGTTTTTACATGCTCGTTGCCAATGATTTACTATATGACAAATAGTTGACCCACTAAAAAACGGGAATCAAACCCAGAATGAAATATCTCGATGCAATCAAATTGCTCGTTCGCCAAGTCAAAACTGTGAACTAAATCGAAAATTGAACACCTCAATTGAGTAGCATGTTGTATTACAGTACTCCATGAACATGCTAAAAGTCAAATTAATGAACTCGTTTGATACGCATATCTCCGTTCATGTGTGGATTGTGGGTAACATATTCTCAAATTAAAATATTTGAATGCAAATTCATATCGAAACATGGTTTATATCAGTATTCGATGCATAAACGTGACCTCCCCCTCTCCCGGACTCATGTTCTCTCTCACACAGACAATCTTCAATTCTATCGCATGCATCCAAACACAAACCTTGTCGGTCCCTCTCCCTCACTACAAAAAAAATACACTTCCGTGATGATAGTGTTTGTCACAGTAGGTCACGTTTTCTGTCATGCATGTACATCCATGACGATTTTATGATAGAATCAAGATAGTCATACCTGTGCTGTCGTACAAGTGTTCCATGACATTACCAAAATTATCGTCACGGAAGTGTCCACTTGCATGACAATAAATCGCGTGTCACAGAAGTGCTTTCGACAAGGGTGACCGACACGTGGCATCCACCATAACGGAACATCGTTAAGTTATCGGGTCCGGTTTTGGATCCAATAACCCGTTAACAGCCCGAACCCATGGGGATTTTCCATGTGTAAAATTCTCATTGGCCGGAGGAAACACGTGTTGGCTCACCGTTGGGACAGATGTCATCCACTCATTGGACATGAGGCGCCTATGATACGTCGACACGAGTGTAGGATCAGAAGTATGTCTAGAGGGGGGGTGATTAGACTACTTGACCAAATAAAAACTTAACCTTTTCCCAATTTTAGTTCTTGGCAGATTTTAGCTACTTTAGGACAAGTCAAGACTGCTAGGGTTTCACAAAGTTCAAAAATCGGTCACACCGATTAGTTACACTCGGTCAGACCGAGTTTCACTTGTGCAATGGCATAGGCCAAATCGGTGGGACCGAGTTTTTCAACTCGGTGGGTCCGAGATGGTTTCGGCGGAAACCTAACCCTAAATTTTTCGAATCAAACCTAATCTACGAGTTCTTTGACTGGATAGAAGTTTATCAAACGTGGCAAGAATCATTATGATCACAATGTGCTAGGAATCGGATTGGGAATAGCACAAAGATCGAGTCCATACCCTAGTTCGGCGGAGACTCGCTACGGCGGCAACGACGGAGGTGATTTCCGTTGACGGCGACGGAGACCAGCGATTGGAGGCTGCTGGCGGCGAGAAGACGATCCGGAGATCACGTCAGCAGAGCGAGCTATGGCGCGGGTGAAGGGGTTCGGAGAAATTTCCAAATTTTTGCCCGTGTCTATATATAGCCCGACCCTGTCGGTGTGACCGAGTGGAACGACTCGGTGGCACTGAGATGCAAAACTGTATACAGTTATTGCAACTCGGTGTGACCGAATAGTTCAAGTCGGTTGCACCGAGATTGAAAACATAAATCAACTTGATGATCTCGTAGGACCGAAAGTGGGGTATCGGTCAGACCGAGAATCACAAAGAGGTTTTGGAAGTTTAAGTCTATGATGAATCGGGGACTCCGAGTGCTCCTCACACAGAGTGGTTCGAATTTGACTTGATCAATTTTGTGATGTAGCATGAATAGAGTTTGAGACGAGAAAAGAATAGATAGCTAGAGGAGGTTCTTAGGCATTCTTGTCCATCCACTTGGCAAAAGAAAAGATAAAGCCAAACAATCAAAACAACAAGTGGATGTCCTCGAATGAGTAAAATATGCAACCAGCATGCTCACACAATAAAATGGCAATAGAAATATGTGACAAAGCATGCACAATCAATTCTAGCATCTATCAAGCAATTGGCGATGACTAGGTCATCTATATATGAGTATATTGACTTAGGAGTCAAATGAGAACATTTGATCATAGGTCATACTCATCGTTTAAGTTCAAGTGGGGTTACCACTTTTACATAAAGCATTGTTGTGTTCACATCATTAGAGTTGCTTTAGCTCAAGTCTTAGAGTAAAGCTCCCCCTAGATGTGATATCCCCCCTAAGAGGGATGAACTAACCTTGGGTTTTGTCGATGATGACTTCATGTAGATGTTGAAGATGTGGATGCTCAATATTGATGTAGATCACTTGGAGCTATCCTTTTGAGTGAATTGCACTTTCAATACCTACATGGGTTAGTCCCACAAGGAACAAGCAAGTATATCCATAGACACAGAGTGATGCACATACAAGAAGATGTCTATGAAAGCTTTTAGATTACCTTGTCCCTTGACTTACCAACAAGAGGGTTTGTGACTCCTTGAACTAGTGCAAGATGTGGAAGTTGATTGCACTTGTTCTTGCCAAAATGATAAGAGTGAAGTATGTTGGCGGAGTCACCCTCAAGAACTCTCTAGTTCTTCTTCTTTTGGATCCACACCATCTTGATGGGAATCCTTGGAGTTGTAGTCGTACTTGATGAAGTGGAACTTGAAGTAGTCTTGGGAATCCACTTGACTAAGGTCTTAGGAGCTTCTTCAAATGCATCTATTTCCTCTTGAAGCTTGTCCTTGCCTTTTTGCTTGTAGTCTTGTGGTGGAAGATCATCTTGAGTTTGTGTCCCCTTGAAAGAAGTTGGATCATACTTCTCTTGTTGAGGAACAAACTTTGTCTTGGGGTATTGATCTTCTTCCCACTGAACTCCATTGGCATTGAACTTTCGTTCAAAATCAACACCTTGATTCTTCCGGTGCCTTCCTTGCTTGCGTACAATCTCCTCGAATTGCTTACTTCCGGCAAGGCTTTTGTACACTCCTTTCTCTATGATTTCCTTCAATATGCTATTTTCTTGCTCAAGTGTAACTTGGCTAAGAGAATCATTAGTGGAATCAAGAGAACTACTAGAAGCAACAATATTGGATTTAACGTGATCATTGTTACTACTAGAGGAAGAATCTTTCTTGTTTTTGTTATTAGACTTGACTTGAGGCATGTAAGTGGATAAGAGTAAACGTTTGGCAATGTAAGAAGAACTTTTCTTGCGGAGATCATCATTGATTGCCTTTAAAAGCTCATGCTCTTTCTCAAGATTGAGCTTTTCAAAGCGTAACTTCTCATGAGCCCTTAAGAGTTCTCGATGATCTTCGAAGATAGTTTCATGAGCTAACTTAAGAGTGTTTAGTTCTTTAGTTAGAGCCTCAATTTTCTCCTTATCATTGTCATTCGTTTTAGCATGATTAATTGTCGTTTCATCATAGGATTCATCACTAGAGTTGTCAACAAGTAAATCATCATCGCCTAACAAGTCATCTTCATCACTATTAAAATCAACATACTCAGGGTGAGTTACCTTAGGACCTTTGGCCATGAAGCATCTTCCAATTCCTTCATTGGGTGAATCAAATATGTCGTAGGAGTTGGTTGACACAAGTGCTAGTCCGGCAACACCTTCATCTTGAGTATATTCGGAGTCAGAGTGATAACTTTTCTCGGAGTGGTTGTCGGAGTCGGAGCCGGATACCCATTCACCAACATGAGCTTGATGTCTTCGTTTTGTGTAGCTCCTTGATGATTTTTCCTTCCTTTCCGAATCCTTGCTTCTCCGTCAGTGTCTTCGTTCATAACGATCATCTCTACTCCTTCTCTCTCGTGATGGTGATTCCTCTCTTTTGCTTCTTCTTTTTGGAGAATCTTCTCTTCTTTTGTAGGGAGCCGTACACTCATTGGAATAGTGTCTGGGTCTTCCACAATTGTAGCAGTTTCGCTCTCGACTAGAAGATCTTTTGTCATTGTAGGACCTTGACATGGAGCTTCTATCTTTGCTTCTACTCTTGTAGAACTTGTTGAAGTTCTTCACCATTAAGCTCAATTCTTCATTGATGTTTTGTTTCTCACTTGATGATGTGGGGGCTTCACATGAGGCTTTATAAGCACCACTTGATTTGTTGTGAAGTTCCTCTTTGTCCTTGAGCGACATCTCATGAGCAACAATTCTTCCAATCACTTCTGCTGGCTTGAGATTTTTGTAATTGGGCATCATTTGGATCAATGTACACACGGTATCATATTTTCCATCCAAGGCTCTTAGGATCTTCTTGATGATGAATCTGTCGGTCATCTCTTCACTCCCTAAGCCGGCAATCTCATTTGTGATGAGAGCAAGCCTAGAGTACATTTCAGCAACACCTTCACCATCCTTTATTTTGAACTTGTCAAGTTGACTTTGAAGCACATCCAATTTAGATTCCTTGACGGAGTCGGTACCTTCATGCATATCAATCAAAGTATCCCAAATTTCCTTTGCATTCTCAAGACGGATGATTTTGTTGAATTCTTCGGGGCACAATCCGTTGAAGAGAATATCACAAGCTTGAGCGTTGTATTGTAGCATCTTCAACTCATCCGCGGTAGCTTCATGGTTGGGTTCTTTCCCTTCGAAGAAGTCACCTTGCAAACCAACACACACAATCGCCCAAACGGCAGGGTTATTTCCAAGAATATGCATTTTCATTTTATGCTTCCAACTAGCAAAGTTAGTGCCATCAAAGTAAGGACCTCTATGGTGATAATTTCCCTCACTAGACGCCATACTCTCCTAGGTTGTGAAACCAAGGCTATGACCACCAAAAGCTATGGGAATCAAAGCAAATGGAGACCAAAGCTCTGATACCACTTGTAGGATCGGAAGTATGTCTAGAGGGGGGGGGTGATTAGACTACTTGACCAAATAAAAACTTAACCTTTTCCCAATTTTAGTTCTTGGTAGATTTTAGCTACTTTAGGACAAGTCAAGCAATCATCACACAATTCAAGCAAGCATGCAAAGAGTATATAGGCAGCGAAAAGTAAAGCATGCAACTTGCAAGAATGTAAAGGGAAGGGTTTGGAGAATTCAAACACTATTGGAGACACGGATGTTTTTACCGTGGTTCGGATAGGTGGTGCTATCCTACATCCACGTTAGTGGAGACTTCAACCCACGAAGGGTAACGGTTGCGCGAGTCCACGGAGGGCTCCACCCACGAAGGGTCCACGAAGAAGCAACCTTGTCTATCCCGCCATGGCCATCGCCCACGAAGGACTTGCCTCACTAGCGGTATATCTTCAAGAAGTAGGCGATCTCCTTGCCCTTACAAACTCCTTGGTTCAACTCCACAATCTTGTCGGAGGCTCCCAAGTGACACCTAGCCAATCTAGGAGATACCACTCTCCAAGAAGTAACAAATGGTGTGTTGATGATGAACTCCTTGCTCTTGTGCTTCAAATGATAGTCTCCCCAACACTCAACTCTCTCTCACAGGATTTGGATTTGGTGGAAAGAAGATTTGAGTGGAAAGCAACTTGGGAAAGGCTAGAGATCAAGATTCATATGGTAGGAATGGAATATCTTGGTCTCAACACATGAGTAGGTGGTTCTCTCTCAGAACATATGAGTTGGAAGTGTAGGTGTGTTCTGATGGCTCTCTCTACGAATGAAGAGGAGGTGGAGGGGTATATATAGCCTCCACTTAAAATCCAACCGTTACACACAATCTACCAATCTCGGTGGGACCGAATCAATAAACTCGGTCGGACCGAAACGGTAAACCTAGTGACCGTTAGAGATTTTCGGTGGGAATGACATGCAACTCGGTAGGACCGATATGGTTAGGGTTTGGGCATAACATAATCTCGGTGAGACTGATTACACAAACTCGGTGAGACCGATTTGGTAATTAGCTAACCAGAGAGTTGGTCAGGCAAACTCGGTGGGACCGATTCGCTCTTTTGGTGAGACCGAAAAGTTACAAAAGGGAAACAGAGAGTTTGCATTGCAATCTCGGTGGGACCGATCCACTCTTTCGGTGAGACTGAAAAGTTACGAAAAGGAAACAGAGAGGTTGCAATCCCATCTCGGTGAGACCTAGATCCCTATCGGTAGAACCGATTTGCTAGGGTTTGGCAGTGGCTTATGACATATGAGAAACTCGGTGGCGCCGGATAGAAAGAATCGGTAGGACCGAGTTTGGCTTAGGGTTTAGGTCATATGTGGATATGGGAAAGTAGTTGAGGATTTTGGAGCATATCATTAAGCACATAAGGCAAAGAGCTCATTAAGCAACACCTCATCCCTCCTTGATAGTATTGGCTTTTCCTATAGACTCAATGTGATCTTGGATCACTAAAATATAAAATGAAGAGTCTTGAGCTTTTGAGCTTGAGCCAATCCTTTGTCCTTAGCATTTTGAGGGTTCCACTTTCACCATCCATGTCATGCCAGTCATTGAGCTTTCCTAAAATAATTGTCTTGGAATTGCATTAGCTCAATGAGCTATATGTTGTTATGAATTACCAAAACCACCTAGGGATAGTTGCACTTTCAATCTCCCCCTTTTTGGTAATTGATGACAACATATAGATCAAAGCTTCGACAAATGATAATAAGAATGAATTACATCGTCGCTTTGAGAAGTATGTGATAAGTAAGAGCTCCCCCTAAATTTGTGCATATTTAAAATTTGCTTTGGACTGCAAATGCACAAAGAGTTAGAATCATGGGTTACTCTTCCATGTCACATACATCTTGGTGGGGAGCTCAAAATGATAAATAATGAAATGCATGCACTCATCATCAAGGAAAAAGTGAATGACCACATAAGATAGATAAGATATATCAAGCATGCATAAGTGTAGCTTATGATCAAACACATGATCATCAATGTCTCACAAGCATATCAAAGTATCTCAACCAAAAGAAAATAATGTACCAAAGACCACCAAATAAAACCAAATAAAACAAGAGAGAAAAGCAACACTCTCTCTCTCTCGAAGCCTATGATCTATACATCTTCTCCCCCTTTGGCAACAAGTTACCAAAAAGTTCCTAGAAAATGCATAGTGCTATATCGACACTCAGGCTTGATCTTCAGGAGGTGGTGGAGTCTGGATCACTCCAAGGACGAAGGCTTCTGTTGATGCTGATGGAGTTGGAGCTGAAGTGGATGCTGGAGCAGGTTGGGTTGATGCTGCGGCTGGAGCTGAGGCGGTTGCTCTTGTGTCAGGAACTGGCACTGCACTGGACCTCTGAGCTCGTGGAACTCTAGCAAATGCATCTGTAGTTGTCTTCCCTCTCCTCTCCTGCATGTCATCCTGGAGCTGCTCCACTGCTGTCTGTATCTCTGTCACCTTGATATCCAAGTCATAGAACTTCTGTTCTACGATCCTCTCTAAGCTCGCCTGGTTCTGAATTAGGTTGGCCAAACCTTTCTCAATGCGCAGGGTGGATGCAATCAGGTAACTGAGCTTCTCTTGCTTGGTCTTCAAGAAGTATTATGATGCCTCCTCTTGAGTTGGCATCCTAGCAGCTTTCTCCTTTCTAGCCTTCTCCTTTTGTGCTTGGGCATGGGCTGAAGATGGTTCATCCTTGTTCATCACAACTTCATTGTCTTCAAACTCAGGATGAATAGGAAGATGTTCCTTATCCAAAAGATATATGCCAGTGCCCATCTTGGAGTTGATCAGTTCTTGGATCTGAGGAGCATATCCACAGCTTCTCTTCTGGTCTGCTGCTGTCCTCTTGATTGTCTCTATCATCAGACTCATGACCTTGAACTTCTGAGGCACATCAAAGATATGAAGCAGGTTGATAGCATGGCCTCTGATCATCTTGTGATCTCCAGACTTGGGTAGCAGAGTGTGCCTTAAGATCCAGTTGATTGTTGGCAATCCTGACAGAAGATAATGTACAGATCCATACTTGAAAGTTTCAAGTGCCTTGTTAGGGATCTCCTTGTACATGTTGATCATTGAGTTGTGGTCCATCTTCTTCTTGGAATAGACATCCAAGTCATCTTCACTTTCTTCTGGGGCATTGATCAGTTGAGCCCATTCTGCAACAGTTGATTGGTACCTCGTACCTTCAGACATCCAGACAATCCTCCCATCGGGGTAAAAGTGTGCTGTGGAGTAGAACTGCATGATAAGTTCCTCGTTCCACTTTGTGAGCTTTTGCCTAACAAAGTCTGCTACTCCACAAGCCTTGAAGCTGTCCTGCACTCCTGGGAAGTGCTCTTCATTGTCCTTTATGTATTGCCAATCGACCCATTTCATGTCACAGACAATTGGCTTCTTGTCTAACAGGATTGTCTCATAGAAGTCCTGCTGTTCCTTAGTGTGGAACCTGTAGTCTACAGCAGTTCTTCTCCTGGTAGCATAGGGATCTTATGCTCTCCATTTTCTCAATCCAGAGTCTCTCCTGATATTCATATCCTCAGCCACTGGATGAGCATCATTGTGGTCTGGGATCTTGGGCTTCAATTTCCTCAAAACTTGTCCTTCTTCTTCTTCAGCAACATCAGACACTGGGGCCTTGTTCTTCTCAGCAGCTGGAATATTTCTTGTATTCCTCTTGGGTTTTTGCTTTGGATCTGTCTTAGGGGCTTCCTTCGGCTTGGATGCAGCTCCCCCTGATCTAATGGCATCACCCATCAGCTTGGGTGCCTTGGGTGCTGGTGCAGCACCTTCCTCTTCCTCTTCTTCTTCATCAGAATCTTTCCTCATAGAGGGCTTGCCAATGACTCTGGCAATGGTAGTTCTTGCTCTCTTCTTTTTCTTGCCCTGGCCAATATCTTCTCCTTCAGATTCCATAGTGAACTTCATTGTTTCCTCAAGCACAGCCTTCCTAGGCTTAGAGGTTGGAACTCTTCTAGCAGGTGCTTTCTTGTGCATTCCTGGTTTGGTGGCTGTAGCTGAGCCATACTCTTTCTTCAGCACAACTCTCTTGGAGGTTGCCTCCTCCTCTGCCACATAGTCTTCATCTTCTGAATCTGAAGTTCTTTTCTTTCTCTGTCTGGTGGCAGCCTTTGGCAGATTGCTTGGAGTGCTCCTGCTGCCATCATCTGAGGAACTTGAGGGACTAGTGCCCTCACTCATATGCACAAGCTGCTCTGACTGATTCTGATTGTCACTCTGGTCTAACATGTTGAACAAGTTGACTGCTGACTGCTGACCCTGTGAATAGTTTATAGATGAGGTAGAATGGATGAGCATCACAAAAAGCAGAGATTTTTGCAAAAGAATGATTCAAAAACTTAGTTTTAGTTTCCCACAGAAAGCATTTTGGATCTACCGATTTCTAAACTCGGTGCTACCGAAGCAGCATTTGGAACCTAAACTAGTGATCTCGGTCAGACCGAGTCACAGCTCGGTGGCACCGAGACTGCTAGGGTTTCACAAAGTTCAAAAATCGGTCACACCGATTAGTTACACTCGGTCAGACCGAGTTTCACTTGTGCAATGGCATAGGCCAAATCGGTGGGACCGAGTTTTTCAACTCGGTGGGTCCGAGATGGTTTCGGCGGAAACCTAACCCTAAATTTTTTGAATCAAACCTAATCTACGAGTTCTTTGACTGGATAGAAGTTTATCAAACGTGGCAAGAATCATTATGATCACAATGTGCTAGGAATCGGATTGGGAATAGCACAAAGATCGAGTCCATACCCTAGTTCGTCGGAGACTCGCTACGGCGGCAACGGCGGAGGTGATTTCCGTTGACGGCGACGGGGACCAGCGACTGGAGGCTGCTGGCGGCGAGAAGACGATCCGGAGATCACGTCAGCAGAGCGAGCTATGGCGCGGGAGAAGGGGTTCGGAGAAATTTCCAAATTTTTGCCCGTGTCTATATATAGCCCGACCCTGTCGGTGTGACCGAGTGGAACGACTCGGTGGCATCGAGATGCAAAACTATATACAGTTATTGCAACTCGGTGTGACCGAATAGTTCAAGTCGGTTGCACCGAGATTGAAAACATAGATCAACTTGATGATCTCGTAGGACCGAAAGTGGGGTATCGGTCAGACCGAGAATCACAAAGAGGTTTTGGAAGTTTAAGTCTATGAAGAATCGGGGACTCCGAGTGCTCCTCACACAGAGTGGTTCGAATTTGACTTGATCAATTTTGTGATGTAGCATGAATAGAGTTTGAGACGAGAAAAGAATAGATAGCTAGAGGAGGTTCTTAGGCATTCTTGTCCATCCACTTGGCAAAAGAAAAGATAAAGCCAAACAATCAAAACAACAAGTGGATGTCCTCGAATGAGTAAAATATGCAACCAGCATGCTCACACAATAAAATGGCAATAGAAATATGTGACAAAGCATGCACAATCAATTCTAGCATCTATCAAGCAATTGGCGATGACTAGGTCATCTATATATGAGTATATTGACTTAGGAGTCAAATGAGAACATTTGATCATAGGTCATACTCATCGTTTAAGTTCAAGTGGGGTTACCACTTTTACATAAAGCATTGTTGTGTTCACATCATTAGAGTTGCTTTAGCTCAAGTCTTAGAGTAAAGCTCCCCCTAGATGTGATATCCCCCCTAAGAGGGATGAACTAACCTTGGGTTTTGTCGATGATGACTTCATGTAGATGTTGAAGATGTGGATGCTCAATA
This sequence comes from Aegilops umbellulata, assembly GCA_032464435.1. Classification (NCBI taxonomy): domain Eukaryota; kingdom Viridiplantae; phylum Streptophyta; class Magnoliopsida; order Poales; family Poaceae; genus Aegilops; species Aegilops umbellulata. Next base: position 106,186,642 of record CP136054.1, read on the forward strand.
TTGATGTAGATCACTTGGAGCTATCCTTTTGAGTGAATTGCACTTTCAATACCTACATGGGTTAGTCCCACAAGGAACAAGCAAGTATATCCATAGACACAGAGTGATGCACATACAAGAAGATGTCTATGAAAGCTTTTAGATTACCTTGTCCCTTGACTTACCAACAAGAGGGTTTGTGACTCCTTGAACTAGTGCAAGATGTGGAAGTTGATTGCACTTGTTCTTGCCAAAATGATAAGAGTGAAGTATGTTGGCGGAGTCACCCTCAAGAACTCTCTAGTTCTTCTTCTTTTGGATCCACACCATCTTGATGGGAATCCTTGGAGTTGTAGTCGTACTTGATGAAGTGGAACTTGAAGTAGTCTTGGGAATCCACTTGACTAAGGTCTTAGGAGCTTCTTCAAATGCATCTATTTCCTCTTGAAGCTTGTCCTTGCCTTTTTGCTTGTAGTCTTGTGGTGGAAGATCATCTTGAGTTTGTGTCCCCTTGAAAGAAGTTGGATCATACTTCTCTTGTTGAGGAACAAACTTTGTCTTGGGGTATTGATCTTCTTCCCACTGAACTCCATTGGCATTGAACTTTCGTTCAAAATCAACACCTTGATTCTTCCGGTGCCTTCCTTGCTTGCGTACAATCTCCTCGAATTGCTTACTTCCGGCAAGGCTTTTGTACACTCCTTTCTCTATGATTTCCTTCAATATGCTATTTTCTTGCTCAAGTGTAACTTGGCTAAGAGAATCATTAGTGGAATCAAGAGAACTACTAGAAGCAACAATATTGGATTTAACGTGATCATTGTTACTACTAGAGGAAGAATCTTTCTTGTTTTTGTTATTAGACTTGACTTGAGGCATGTAAGTGGATAAGAGTAAACGTTTGGCAATGTAAGAAGAACTTTTCTTGCGGAGATCATCATTGATTGCCTTTAAAATCTCATGCTCTTTCTCAAGATTGAGCTTTTCAAAGCGTAACTTCTCATGAGCCCTTAAGAGTTCTCGATGATCTTCGAAGATAGTTTCATGAGCTAACTTAAGAGTGTTTAGTTCTTTAGTTAGAGCCTCAATTTTCTCCTTATCATTGTCATTCGTTTTAGCATGATTAATTGTCGTTTCATCATAGGATTCATCACTAGAGTTGTCAACAAGTAAATCATCATCGCCTAACAAGTCATCTTCATCACTATTAAAATCAACATACTCAGGGTGAGTTACCTTAGGACCTTTGGCCATGAAGCATCTTCCAATTCCTTCATTGGGTGAATCAAATATGTCGTAGGAGTTGGTTGACACAAGTGCTAGTCCGGCAACACCTTCATCTTGAGTATATTCGGAGTCGGAGTGATAACTTTTCTCGGAGTGGTTGTCGGAGTCGGAGCCGGATACCCATTCACCAACATGAGCTTGATGTCTTCGTTTTGTGTAGCTCCTTGATGATTTTTCCTTCCTTTCCGAATCCTTGCTTCTCCGTCAGTGTCTTCGTTCATAACGATCATCTCTACTCCTTCTCTCTCGTGATGGTGATTCCTCTCTTTTGCTTCTTCTTTTTGGAGAATCTTCTCTTCTTTTGTAGGGAGCCGTACACTCATTGGAATAGTGTCTGGGTCTTCCACAATTGTAGCAGTTTCGCTCTCGACTAGAAGATCTTTTGTCATTGTAGGACCTTGACTTGGAGCTTCTATCTTTGCTTCTACTCTTGTAGAACTTGTTGAAGTTCTTCACCATTAAGCTCAATTCTTCATTGAAGTTTTGTTTCTCACTTGATGATGTGGGGGCTTCACATGAGGCTTTATAAGCACCACTTGATTTGTTGTGAAGTTCCTCTTTGTCCTTGAGCGACATCTCATGAGCAACAATTCTTCCAACGACTTCCGTTGGCTTGAGATTTTTGTAATTGGGCATCATTTGGATCAATGTACACACGGTATCATATTTTCCATCCAAGGCTCTTAGGATCTTCTTGATGATGAATCTGTCGGTCATCTCTTCACTCCCTAAGCCGGCAATCTCATTTGTGATGAGAGCAAGCCTAGAGTACATTTCAGCGACACCTTCACCATCCTTCATTTTGAACTTGTCAAGTTGACTTTGAAGCACATCCAATTTAGATTCCTTGACGGAGTCGGTACCTTCGTGCATATCAATCAAAGTATCCCAAATTTCCTTTGCATTCTCAAGACGGCTGATTTTGTTGAATTCTTCGGGGCACAATCCGTTGAAGAGAATATCACAAGCTTGAGCGTTGTATTGTAGCATCTTCAACTCATCCGCGGTAGCTTCACGGTTGGGTTCTTTCCCTTCGAAGAAGTCACCTTGCAAACCAACACACACAATCGCCCAAACGGCAGGGTTATTTCCAAGAATATGCATTTTCATTTTATGCTTCCAACTAGCAAAGTTAGTGCCATCAAAGTAAGGACCTCTACGGTGATAATTTCCCTCACTAGACGCCATACTCTCCTAGGTTGTGAAACCAAGGCTATGACCACCAAAAGCTATGGGAATCAAAGCAAATGGAGACCAAAGCTCTGATACCACTTGTAGGATCGGAAGTATGTCTAGAGGGGGGGTGATTAGCCTACTTGACCAAATAAAAACTTAACCTTTTCCCAATTTTAGTTCTTGGCAGATTTTAGCTACTTTAGGACAAGTCAAGCAATCATCACACAATTCAAGCAAGCATGCAAAGAGTATATAGGCAGCGAAAAGTAAAGCATGCAACTTGCAAGAATGTAAAGGGAAGGGTTTGGAGAATTCAAACACTATTGGAGACACGGATGTTTTTACCGTGGTTCGGATAGGTGGTGCTATCCTACATCCACGTTAGTGGAGACTTCAACCCACGAAGGGTAACGGTTGCGCGAGTCCACGGAGGGCTCCACCCACGAAGGGTCCACGAAGAAGCAACCTTGTCTATCCCGCCATGGCCATCGCCCACGAAGGACTTGCCTCACTAGCGGTATATCTTCAAGAAGTAGGCGATCTCCTTGCCCTTACAAACTCCTTGGTTCAACTCCACAATCTTGTCGGATGCTCCCAAGTGACACCTAGCCAATCTAGGAGACACCACTCTCCAAGAAGTAACAAATGGTGTGTTGATGATGAACTCCTTGCTCTTGTGCTTCAAATGATAGTCTCCCCAACACTCAACTCTCTCTCACAGGATTTGGATTTGGTGGAAAGAAGATTTGAGTGGAAAGCAACTTGGGAAAGGCTAGAGAGCAAGATTCATATGGTAGGAATGGAATATCTTGGTCTCAACACATGAGTAGGTGGTTCTCTCTCAGAACATATGCGTTGGAAGTGTAGGTGTGTTCTGATGGCTCTCTCTACGAATGAAGAGGAGGTGGAGGGGTATATATAGCCTCCACTTAAAATCCAACCGTTACACACAATCTACCAATCTCGGTGGGACCGAATCAACAAACTCGGTCGGACCGAAACGGTAAACCTTGTGACCGTTAGAGATTTTCGGTGGGACTGACATGCAACTCGGTAGGACCGATATGGTTAGGATTTGGGCATAACGTAATCTCGGTGAGACCGATTACACAAACTCGGTGAGACCAATTTGGTAATTAGCTAACCAGAGAGTTGGTCAGGCAAACTCGGTGGGACTTTTGGGTGAGACCGAAAAGTTACAAAAGGGAAACAGAGAGTTTGCATTGGAATCTCGGTGGGACCGATCCACTCTTTCGGTGAGACCGGAAAGTTACGAAAAGGAAACAGAGAGGTTGCAATCCCATCTCGGTGAGACCGAGATCCCTATCGGTAGAACCGATTTGCTAGGGTTTGGCAGTGGCTTATGACATATGAGAAACTCGGTGGCGCCGGATAGAAAGAATCGGTAGGACCGAGTTTGGCTTAGGGTTTAGGTCATATGTGGATATGGGAAAGTAGTTGAGGATTTTGGAGCATATCATTAAGCACATAAGGCAAAGAGCTCATTAAGGAACACCTCATCCCTCCTTGATAGTATTGGCTTTTCCTATAGACTCAATGTGATCTTGGATCACTAAAATATAAAATGAAGAGTCTTGAGCTTTTCAGCTTGAGCCAATCCTTTGTCCTTAGCATTTTGAGGGTTCCACTTTCACCATCCATGCCATGCCAGTCATTGAGCTTTCCTGAAATAATTGTCTTGGAATTGCATTAGCTCAATGAGCTATATGTTGTTATGAATTACCAAAACCACCTAGGGATAGTTGCACTTTCAACGAGGCACGACCCAACAGAGGCCCATTCAGATGAAAAGGCCGGCCCATTTGACTTGGTCAAAAGGTAGCGGGCCGGCCTACGGAAAGCCTGTTAACGACATGTTCGTATATAGCCCATTTACGGCCCGCTAACTCACAGCCCGTTACGGCCTATCGGAATTAAGCCCAGTAGCCTAATCTGGGCCGTCCACTATGATTCCAGCCCGTTGTAACTTCTGGCCCATGAATGGCCCATCATGTCTTTCGGCCCATATGAGGCCCTTTGTAACTCTTGGCCCATTAACAGCCCGTGGTGAAATTGGCCGTAATGAATAGTGTACCACTTTATACCCATTAATGGCCCATTATTCCATTGGGCCGTTTCCAACCCGTGTTATCTTTTGGCCTTCTCAGGGCCCATTTATTCTTGGGGTCATTTCCAGCATTTGGTTACTTACGGCCCATTACTGGCCTTTTCTACTTGTGGGCCAAATTCAGCCCATGGTTACAGTCGGCCCGTTTGCGGCCCGTTAAACCGTTGGGCCGTTTTCATAGCGTCATCAAATACGGTCGATTAATGACGGCCCGTTATGGTTGGCCCATGAACGGATGATTCCAACTCTAGCCTGTTTACGACCCGTAATGCGGTCTGTTATTGGCCCATGTTTGGCCAATCGATCATACGGCCCGTAGAAGGCCCATTGATGCTACGACCCATAGAAGGCCCATTGTTTCTATGGCCCGTAGAAGGCCCATTGTTCCTATGGCCCTTAGAAGGCCCATTATTTCTACGACCCGTAGGAGGCCCAGTGTTGTAGGGTGGAACCCTAGATGGAGATCTTTCACGAATTGGAGGGTAAATCCCCAAGAACACAAAGAACATGAGGAACACAAGAGAGGGGAAACACTCAAATTGACTAGATCCAATCACACATATGCTAGATCCAAGAACACACAAGAGGTCACAATGATTTAAGGACAACAAAGGAAAGATACAAGGTACATCCCAATCCTATGAAGAGAGAGGTCTTGATGATCCTATGATGGGGATCCTTCCCAAGATGGGGGTTGATATCCACTAGGGATCTTCTCCTAGGAGGTCTTGATCTCCTAGAGGAGTGGGTACAAGGAGCAAAGCTCTCTAATGCCTCTCATATACTTTGCTATCCTCTAAATGAGCTAGGGAAGGGGTATATATAGTCTAGGGATGAAATAGAGGGAGAGAGGGGAGATACAAGGGTAAAAACCCAAAGAGGCACACAGGCCCTCGGAGTGGTGCGGGCACTCGGACCGGTCAGGGGCGTCGGTTGGAGGAGGACCGGGCACCCGAGGGTCCAAGGCCCGGGCACCCGGGGTGGCTCCAGGCGGTGGCGATGGGGGGGCCGAGCACCCGGGGGTTGAAAGCCCGTGTATCTAGGGCAATCAGGAGCGCTGCCCAGGTGGCGGCCGGGCACCCGGGGTGGCGAGATGCGCGGCCAGCCGGCGGCTGGGGGTGGCCGGGCACCCGGAGTGGTTAGAGACCTCCCTCGCTTCTCGCTCTCTTTGTCTTGCGTCCTCCTCCTCGTCCTCCTCCATGGATGCTTGGGCCTCCGTGCTCGCCTCTTCATGATTATCTCTTTGGTACCTAAGGATGCACACCACTTTGGTTTGAGGTAGGACCCAACTCTCGTGTTAAATCGAATGGAGTACAAAGAGGAAGGAGTTAACCTCGGTTTTGATGGTACGTGCGTGAGCTCTCGTCATCGGTCCTCTTAGTGCTTGCGGTGGTGATGGAGCGCCTATGGGTATGCTCAAAGGATGCTCCGCATCATCTCCCTCCCCCCTTGGGAGAGATCCGTCCATGGATCTTCATTACCATGGGAAAGAGATGGCATCGCCGAGTAGAAGTGGACAACCACCAAGCACTTATCATGTTGAAGCTCGAAATGGGCACTCTCCGATGTCGCACCGTCTTGTGATTCCTTTAAAAGGAGCAAGTACAACAAGCACTTGGAAAAACAAATGCGGTTAGCGTTAGATCAAAACCAAGCATTAGAGAGGTGATTAACCCAACAAGTGTTGTCCTCAAGCATAGCATATGGTTTGACAAAGAAGTGTGGAATGGCATTGAAGCATCTAAATTGACCACATGGGAAATCATCATGGAAACAATCATGCAAAGGTGAGGTAAAGGTGCTAATATGCGGGACAAGTAAACAAGCATCTACCTCAATGTCATAGCAAGCATGCATAAATTGCTCAACAAATGGTCTATGGTATGCATATGAACCATTGACAACACCAAATAAGAGATGATGTCTAAACACATGGAGTAAGTGCAAGACAATCCGAGCATAATGTGCATATGGTGTAGTGAAAATCGTGTGGCACTCAACACAATTGAAGGACCAATTGTTCATCATGTGTGGGGCAATCAAATCAATCATGTGACAAGCAATTGGACATGGCATATGTGAAGTAATGACATTGTTGCAACCAAACATATGATAGGAGCAAGTAATCCAAGAATTGGATGCAACAAGAGAAAGCATAGAAATCAAGATGTGCCCACTAGTGGAGCGAAGTGCAACACACTAGAGGAAAGCATGGCAATCATATCATGTGGGCAAATAATAGATATAGGAAATGCACATGACATATTGCGAGCACGAACACAAAGCAAGATCATAGTATCATCGTAAGAATGTGGCATACATGGAACATGGCAATAACAAGCAATATCTCCACCAAGATTGCAAAGACATATACCATTAGTAGAATCAATCATCATGTGTAATGCAAAGCATGGGTCACAAATGCATGGAAAAGGCATATGAATAAGCATGTCATGCGAAGTGAACATGGCAAGATGGGCATATAATATGTAATGGATAATAACCCATAGCCAAGTGAGGGCCATGTAGAAGAAATGCGCGAAGAGAGTGGTGGGAAAGACCATCCATGGGATCCCAAGTCATCATTGCTCTCTAGAGCTCATTTTGTCAACTCGTGGGATTACGAGGTTGACAAGTATTCATCGGTACCTACTTAAAACAAATACAAATGAAAAATTGTGTGTGCGTGATAGATGTACACATCATCCATTATGATGCATACATGCATGTGTTGGTTAGCACGAAATATCCAATGCTCAAATAAATGAGATGCGTGATATAGAAACATGTCATCCATCAATATGGGTTTGTTGTTATGTATAGCATAATGGAGACTAAAATTGTTTAATGCATCACGAGAAATATGTAGAGCATTGTTATTCATGGAATGCATATGGGGCACGCAATCATGGGAATCATGGAAAGTATGGAAGGCATCAAAATATCCTAATATGTATGAGGAAACTATGGGGGTGTCCTCATGTGCAATATATAGTGGAAACATCATATGTAGAAAATGGAGAACATCCAAAACAATGCATATCCGAAGCTAGGTGGTCATGGCATGGCATATGAGATAAATGATGCAAAGGGAGCATATCAATATCATCACAAGAAAAACAAATGCCAATAACCATGGGCTTGTCATGTATGCCATATGTGCAAATTGGGTTAATTTTAATAGCACATGCATAGTCACTACGATGAGATTGCAAACATGACATATGGTTGAACTCATGCATAGCATTTGACAAGTCAAGAGGATTGTCAAACATGATGTGACCGAGAGAATTATTACAAGAAATCCTATGTAACATGGCATCACAACTAATAGAATCCACATGGAAATCATCAAACTCATCATAAATGGGTAAATGATCACATGGGGGAGTCGAACTAGCATGAAGCATGACAATAGGTGGATCAACATCATGCAAGCAATCAATGTCAAGAATGTCCACTAGTGGGACTAGAGCGTCACCTTCACCTATATTACCTTGTTCATTCCACTCAAGTGGTGTAGGTGAGGTGGCAAAGACCAAATGGTGGTCATCATCTTCATCTTGATGGAACCATGTGGGCGGTGCATCATATTCCACCATGGCCATCGTCTTGTCCAAAGGGAGGACGAAGTCGTCGAGGATCGGCGCGTCATCATAAATGGGACCTAACACCAAATGAGAAGACACAATAGAGGTAGAGGTTAAGTTGTTAGAAATCGAAATGGCCTCACATGCCCAATCAGCTATCACACTCTCTTTATGTGGTGGTTCACTCACCATTGGCGGAGACAGGGGGGACCAGCAAGGGCCCTGGCCCCCCCTAATGTCACTGGTTTAGGCCTAATACTAGTGTAAACATTGAGTTTTTTCTGTTAAAACAATGCATTTTAATGATCTGGCCCTCCCAAACAAGGTTTAGCAACGTTTGGCCCTCCCAATTTGATTTTCCTGGCTCTGGCACTGTCACTCACTCCCTTAAAATAGGTGCACTCAACGTCACATATGGTGGAGTCACTCATCTCACTCAAGTGGTGGGGGTTGTGGATCTCCTCACATGGGAATTGTGGCAACTCATCATATATGGGGCTAGTGGCGAAGTCACTCTCACTCTCAATATGGTGGTACAAGTCACTCAAGTCATCATACGTTGCCTTGGTCAAAGGGAAATCCCATGCTCAACCATCTCGTCGTTGACATCGTGGATGAACGCCGAAGATGGCACATCATCGCTCTCCTCCATGACCGAAGGGAAAATCCCATGCTCGATCATGTCATCACCACCGCCGTGGATGAAGGCCGAAGATGGCACATCATCACTCTCCTCCATGACCGAAGGGAAAATCCCGTGCTCGATCATCTTCCTTGAGGGGATTCCGAAGATGGAAGTGTCACCCTCGCTCGTAGGTGATCGCCTTGGACTTGATGATGTCGAAGTAGGCGTACTCGTGGGAAGTAGGAGAAGATGCCGTACGTCCGAAGGAGAAGATGCCTTGATAACCCTTGGCAAAGATGCTGAAGTAGTCATGGTAGCCGGAGCTTCCTTTTGGTGGTGCTTGTCTCGCGGTCTTCCCTTTTGCTCATGAAGCTTTTCTTGATGGTGTCGCGTGGTACTTGCATCTTGTGGCCGTTCCAAAGACTTGCGACTTGAGCATCTCCGCCTTGAAGATTATGAAGAGGAAGAAGACTTGTAGTTGGCCCACACGTGTCGGATGTCATCCAATTGTGCATCCAGCTTGGTGTCGATGTAGTCTCTTGTCCGTGCTTCGCTTTGGTGAATGTCGATGGTGAGTCGCTGAATGCCTTGCATTGCTCGTTGTAGTCCGAAGATGGACGTTTTGGTGATGTAGTTGTTCGCGCCGTTGTTATCGTGGAAGACCGGAGATGAAATGCCTTGCCTATCCATCACAAGACTCGAGCAAATGTAAGTGGAAGAAAGGAAAGAACTAGACCAAATGTACTTTTCCAATGTTGAAGATGGATCAATGATCACTCAATAATGTATCAAGGAAATAGCACAATTGGTACCGGATCTTGTCAATTCTCACACCTACACAAGTAAGGCTTATGGTGGAGCTCGGTGAGGATAGTGGCACAAAAATTTGATGCAAAATGTTAGCAAGAGTCAATAATGTTGGAAAAGATTCACAAATTCGCAAGTGAAACAAGTATACGAATAGCAATATGGGTGGCACACGGAAACACACACACGGATAGATAAATGGGGTCGTGCAACCAAGGAATGAGCACAAAATGTGGAATCCACGGAAAAAGCTCATGTTGCACAACTCAAGAAAGACGCTAGCACGATTTCTCAATAGGCGGATGCGACACTTGTGCACAACCTATAAGATGCAAAATGTATGAGCTTTCTATCCCAAATATGCTATGTGTATGCACTACAAAAAAATACACTTCCGTGATGATACATGTTTGTCACAGTAGGTCGCTTTTTTTGTCATGCATGTACATCCATGACAAATTTATGACAAAATCAAGATAGTCATACCTGTGCTGTCGTAGAAGTGTTCCATGACATTACCAAAATTATCATCACGGAAGTGTCCACTTCCGTGACAATAAATCGCGTGTCACAGAAGTGCTTTCGTCAAGGGTGACCGACACGTGGCATCCACCGTAACGGAACACCCTTAAGCTATCGGGTCGGGTTTTGGATCCGATAACCCGTTAACAGCCCCGACCAATGGGGATTTTCCACGTGTAAAATCATCATTGGCTGGTGGAGACACGTGTCAACTCATCCAATGGGCGAGACGTGCCTATGATATGTTGACACGTGGACCGGCCCATCAAGTTTAAATAGGTCGGCCCAACTGAAGGCCCACAAGATTTTGTGGACCATAATGGGCCGGCCCAGGTAAAGGCCCAAGAGATTTTGCGAACCATAATGGGCTGGCCCAGCTAAAGACCCACAAGATTTTGCAGGCCATAATGGGCCGGCCCAGGTAAAGGCCCATAAGATTTTTTGGTGCCGTAATGGGCCAGCCTAGGTAAAGGCCCACAAGATTCTTGCGGATCATAATGGGCCGGCCTAGCTAAAGGCCCATGAGATTTCGCCGACAGTAATGGGCCGAGCCAGCTATAGGCCCACAAGATTTTGAGGACCCTAGTAGGCCGGCCCATTAACTGCCTGCCATGTTTTGGGCCAAATGCCGGCCCATATTTGATCCGGTCCATTACTGGCCTGCCACGCTCCGGGCCTAATAGTGGCCCATATGAGATCCAGCCCGTTAAAGGCCTACCATGTTCTGGGCCAAATTACGGCCCAGATCAGGTCCGGCCCTTTAAGAGGCTTTGGGCTCAAATATGGCCCATATCAGATTCGGCCCGTCAACTGGACAATATGCTTTTGGGCCCACTTGCTAAAGGCCCACTTAGTAATTCGGCCTGATATTAGTTTTGGCCTGTTAAGGGCCCGTTTAACATTTTAGCCCTATATTAATTTCAGCCTGTTAAAAGCCCGTTATATAGTTGGGCCTAATTACGGCCCGGTTTGCATCCGCCCTGCTCGCAGCCGATATCTGATTGGGCCAAACAAGGACCGAGACAATTTTTCGGCCTGTTAAAAGCCCGTGATTTGATTCGCACAATCATGGGCCGGGGTTCATATCGGGCTGTTGCCGGCCCGTGAGCTGATTGGCACGTTTCAGGCCCAACCTACATCGTGATTGCATGATGGCCCGATTATGTACCATAATTTTATGGTTTGGCCGGTTTTTGCGAAGACAGGATATATATACAGTAAAATAACTGCAGCATCGTGAATAAGAAAAAAACCTAGACCATACAATAAAGAAATTACGGTATATTACATCCACTGGGCATCAAAGTTCACCACTATGATAATAAAGCACAAGCAGACAACAGATTACATACACTGGGCATCAAAGATCGCCACCAGTGCAAATAAACACGCCGACAAAATAATATACAAAACCGACAACACTTCAATAGAGTTCAAGAAAGGTTAGCCCTACTGGGGAGCTGCAGGGCAAGCAGCTGAGCAAGATGATGAGACTGCGCTTGTTCAACACTTGTATCTTCCTCACTCTGAAAGATAAACAAGCAGACAGATGACTGGTTTTGCACATAAAAGTATCAGTGCTGACAATTCATCACATTTCTTACTGATGAATAAAGTGACACAGTTTAAATTTGCATTAACACAATATGGTATTGTTCAGGTCAAGACATGGCAGGAAATGACATTGTGAAGGAGTTGGCAGCTTCACGACACCACTGGATTACACATCAAGAACTCATAAGTACCAACGGTTAGTGTGATGTCAATTTATACCATTTTAGATTGGCAAACAAAGAGACGGTTTAAATAATAGTAGAATGATATGACATTGTTCATAGTTAAGACATTGTAGAATATGACATTGTGCTGTAGTGGGTAGGTTCACCACACCACTGGATTACAGATGAAGAACAGAAGCATACATGCAGTGCAAAAGAAGATCACTTGCTCTGTATAGTTTAATTTACATGGTATGAAGCAGGAACTTGGTTGTACAGCTGAAAACTTAAATTGAGAGAGGACGAACTTTTGTTTATGAACTACATATAATAAACTTTAAACAAGCAATTTGATGCAAACACCAAAAATAAACAGGTGTTGCAGTCATGCCTAACCAAATATATACAACAAAGTTTGAAGGCTTGAGATGGACAAACTTACATTATTGGTGAAGACATGGTCTATAAAGGCCTTGTCCATGCTGATGGGGGGGGGGCAATTCAAGAAGTTTACCACAAAATCTTCTTCAAAAGCATTGCCTTTATTGTACATTTTGTTAAGAGTAAATATAGATGTGATAATATACGAAAAAATGGAGAATATTTAAGATAAGATGAAGAGTGATGCTACATAACCAACTAGCTATAAATGTAAGTGCAGCGATACAAGCAAAAGGTACAACCAAGAGCAATGCACAACTAAACTTCTTCAGTACTAACCTTATTGTATGAGTAAATATAGATCTGATAGAAAATGGAGGGGAAAGGAAAATAAGCTGCAGAGTGATGGTACATGAACAACTACCTGTCATTATAAGTACACTGATAAATGACAGCATGTACTTACAAGAGCAATGCAGAGCTAAAAAAACATTGGCATTGGATATATTCTACACTAATGTAACCATTCATACAGATCAGATAATTTGGAGCGAACAATTGATAAGCAAGCTATCATGCATAATGCTGTCACATAATGAACCAGGTATGTATGCAAGTACAATGATACATGACAACAGGTACTAACAAGAGCAAAGCAGCGGGCAGCATATTTGCGATATCCTGTCGTTCTTGTCAAACCGGAATTCTTCTTCGAGCAGATTTCCTGCAAAAAAGATCCATAAGGCACATGCGGAAAAGTAGAAGTTCAAATTGTCATGTGATTTCATAGACAGTACCTCATCCTGGGAACGAGACCAGTGCATAATAAGGTTTTTCCATTCAATGTCTTCTAAATTTAGCACAGGAAACTTCACCGGAAATTCGTTTATAGACTTGCCATCAAAGTGTGATTTCCTCAGGTAACACCGATACTGCTGCAATGCTTCCTTGAAAAGAACAAGCAAGCTTTGCTCGTCATGACTATCCAGATTGACCCTCGCCTAGTTACAACAATGTAATGTAAATCATTGATGTGTTCAGTCAGTAGAATACAGGAAAATAATAACCATGAATAATAGCACTTACACGTAAGTTGGACATGAAGATGTGAAAATGGTGTTTGTCTTCACAATAATCTTCCCATGATGGGAATATATGCACGTTGTCCCTAACAACATTGAAAGCATTGTCTTTTAAACTGGGAATAAATGGAATGGGGTTCCAATCTGCAGGAATTGGCCGTCTCTGCAGTTGGGATAGGTCTTCGGCCGGTGGACTTGCTGTACTTTTTGCTAGAGTGGGATCTTTCTGTGGTACAACGGGTGCTATGGCAAATGAAATCGGTATACCTTTTGCTGGAGTGCAGGTCCTGTGTGGTGGGGCTAGTGGTGTGGCCTGTGAAGTATGGGTACAGTCTGCTGGAGTCAGTCCTACGTTTTGTGTCACTAGTTGTGCAACCAATATAAGTGGGGTGCTGTCTGATTTTGGGGAGCGTACGAGTTTCATTACTTCCAGAATGGCACTCAATGCCTTGGTGCCAATTTTGTAAGTCATTGCAGTGTTCCATAATATTCTTCTGATGCACGGATTCTGATATTCACTGTAATTGCGTATGATATCTGAGAACCATGAAAACATAAATAGTTGTGAGATTATATTTGTAATGTAGATGATATTCTAATATAGGGGCGCCCCTGTAAACACTTGTGTGCTATCACTGGATTCTGATGAGAGAGCTCATGTGTGCTGTAATATGGTGCGTGCATTTATATAATCTGGCACAAGTACAAAAAAAAGGCTCCAGAAGTAAGGATAGCTGGCAGATGATAGGTTCATAATATACTGTATAGAGAGTTTATTGCCAAACCATGATAACAAGAGCACACAACAACTGGGCAGATCATAGTGTACATAACAGGGGTACACCATAACTAGGATATATAAATCGGGAAAGTGGAACTTGCTGGATATTACGGTGTTGTATTGCCGCTAGTAATTGAAAGCCTATCGATCACGTACAGGCCAGCTCTATCAGCTGTTGAATGCAGATGTCCCTGCTCCCCTCCCTGACAAGGAACATACTGTGCTTCCCATACAGAACACTGCACGGGCCGCCGGCCAAACCACCGGCCCCACCGCTTGTGTTCCTCCGCCACCCCCACCCCCACCCCCGCCCCCACCCGCGTTGAGTTTTCTTCGTTCGACGAGGCCCCACCACCGCCCCCCAAAACCACCGTCCCCACCCGAGCCCCTTCGATTGCAGCGGCGAACTCCGGCGAGCTCTGAAAAATCGACTGACCCAATTTTGAAATTTAGTCTACTATGATTTAACTAGTGTGGAATATAAAAGGGGAAAACCATGAGCATTGCGAGTATGATGTTGAGCGTGCCATGGCGGATCTGAAGGTGCAAACCGGACAAAGGCAACTTTGCAACCAAGACAAGAAATAAGAGTAAAGCAGTGGCAATCTATTTTCTTGCTGCGATAAATAAGTTGAGTAGATACGAAAGAGTACCGCCTCTGGTGCGGCGCCGTGTACGCATCTGTTGAGAATTTGATGGTGCTGTGGTAGCGATGGCTGTCGGCGGCGTGGAAGCAGATCTAGGAGGGTAGACGGTGGCGGCGGGCGCGGTGGACGAGACGGTCATAGGAGCGGCGCCGACAAGGTGGACGACGGCGGGGATGAAGCAAGAGGACGGGATGCAAGGATCCCGGTCCGAAGCCGTGGATGAGAGAGGTCGATCTCTCGTAATGGACGGCGGCGTCGGTGTATCAGCTCCGGCATGGTGGAGGAGGACGACGGTGGATAGGGTGGTGGACAACGGCGGACGGAGGAGGGTGGGGTGGAGAGGGTGTTTTGGCGCCCACGGAGTACGACTGGGGAAAAGGGAGGTAGAGAGGAAGGGGGAACCATGTATTCAGGGCGCACTTGTCTCAAATGCAAGGAAATTTACAAACTTAGCCCCTGTTTCAAATTTCTACTACATCACAGCAACACTAGTCGGTTGGGGATAGGACGGTAATCTCGCATACACCGAATATTTGCCGACAAGAGTTTGTCTTTGGCGCCCACTGTGTATGAATATGAATCAGGGAGGGAGTCGAATTCGGCCGAGGACACACTGTGTTTTGGCGCCCACCGTGTATGAATCCGGGTGAGAGGCGGTTACGTCACGTTTGGCTGAAATTACAAACCTACCCCTATCGAAACCTATAGAAATCCAGCATATAGGCTTTGCGTGGCAGGGATAGGCAGTAGTGATTTCCATCTCGCAGATTTTGGTTTCGGGCGGTTACTACGACTTTCCCCGCTTCGTTCAAATTTTGCAGAGTGCACGTTTACCGTGCCAACTCAATCTGAATCCTGTTTGTATTCTATTTTTTTCGGGCGGGATCCATTTTCAATTGGAATTACATTCTATATACATCATTTTTTATATATACTTTCAAAAGCACAACACCATTTATACATAAATATGGTTTACAAATGGCATGATCTCAGATTCATAAGGTTGTATCCATCAATTTGGATTTTCAAATATTTGAAACCACTTTATGTTGAAATCCAATGTATGCCTTCCTCGCTAACTGTCTCCAATTAATGTGTGTTTCATGCGGGTTTTTTTACTTCTCAAACATGTATAATGTGTTTCACACACGCAACATATAGTGTAATCCCGTTTAGACATTAATTGCATATAAACCATGCATTGTTTGTAATTGAAGAATCTATGGATCACCAATATTGATAAACTATATAACATTACACGTGTGCCCAAATTCAAATGAATATGCATGTTTGATACACCAATTTGCGTTATGATATTATCGATGTCGTGATCTCCAGTTTAAATATTTGAATCCCCTTTAATCCAGATATTCGTCTCATATAGCTATCACTCATGCTTATATAGGACTATCTCTCTGCACCTATACGCGTTCATCGTCTCTCAAGTATCTCTCGTGCTACCTGTATGTCTACAATGATCTTTTATCTTCGTAACACACTGACGGTACTCTCTCCCTCGACCTTCATCACTCTATCTCTCTCTAAGTATATCTCGCTCCCTGCTATGTGTCTCTAACTATGATTCTCCATGTGGAATCTCTTTCTCTCACACAAACACAAAACTTTGTCTCCCGGGGTCTCATTTCTATCTACTATTCCCATGTGTGCCACTCGCGCACCCCTCATACAGAGATGTCTTTCGCTCCTTAGATAGGAGAACCTACGACTCTTCCTCTTCAATATCTCTTTCTCACACACAAACACAAACTCTGTCTCCCAGGGTCTCATATTTCTCCATTGTTCTCTTGTATGTCGCTCACACACACCCTCTCTCCCTAGAGATATCTTGCGTTCCCTCATATGTCTCTCTAGCTATCACTCTCGTTGTGAAATATCTTTCTCTCTCGCAGACACAAAACTCCGTCTCTCGATCTCATTTCTCTCTGATATCTGTTTGTATGTGACTCACACGCACCCTCTCTCTATCTCTCTCACACCCACACACACATAACCCAGCCTTCTGATCCACTATACTCCTATCTCTAACGCACACTAGCTAGCATCTTTATCTTTCTATTTATCTGTTTCTGCATCAACCTTCTTTCTCGCCCTCACTCTTGATTCCTATCACGCACACTACATATGTTTCTCTCTACATGCAGTCAAGTGCCCTCTCACACACATATATAACTTTTTTTTAGATAAAAGGCCATAGCCCGAATTTATAGATAAAGCCACCAGGCAGAGTTAACAAGGACCTAGATAAGCAGCACACACAAACATGTACGACTTCATCAAGGTGCACGTGCTATGCAAGGATCGTTCCATCTATATGAAGAACACGTGGGGCTGGAACTACGAGACGAACATGTACCCAGGAGTGGACGTACGAACCTGAGTAATGTTGCGCAGTAAGTGCAGTAGAAAGGCACAAACCGTATGAACACGCGTGGCATATCGGGTGTGTTTGGTTGCATTCTCGTCTCAGCATAGTTGTTCCCTCTTCAGGCATGCTCAACTCAACACCCCTCTTCATGCATGCTCTCTTCATGCATGCTTCTAGTGTATTTGTGCTAAACTAGTGTGGACTCATGCACCCTCCATACACTCTACCAAACACCCAAAAGTAGGTCAAGAAGGGAACTCTTGGGCGGCATTTGTCTCTTACTACGTACTACCACTAAATGTTGTACGTGCAATGCACGGTGATGTTATGGAGTACGTGCCTAAGTACTCTACTACTACTATATTAGTTGGAGGCACATATTAACTTTTATATTTGTTTACGTGTATGCCCCGAGACCTTCCAACTAGACGTGTCTTTGTCTCCATTTTTTTTGCGGAAAACGTGTCTTTGTCTCCAGGTCGCACTTTGTATCGTTCATACCACTAAGTACTACTACGTGTGGTCTCCAACCCAGAAGTGGAAGAAGTGGAGACACTCTACCACGCTGTTTTTTTACGCTGGGCTCTACCACGCTGTTCATGTCCCACTCCTTTCACTGACGTGTGGGACATCCAGCACGTGCCTTGTTTGGCACCCTTCGTCATAAGATTTGAAACGCTAGCATTCATCAGAAATAAAAAATAATTATAAATCGGCAATGATACTATTTTTTTGCGAACCAATCAGCAGTGATACTATACCTCGATATCGAAAAGAATACTACTCCGTTCGCCAACATGTGGGACGTCGACCATCCTGATCCACATGCCATGCATTCAGAACTCCAAGGGAGTCACCCAGGTCGTCGCGCCACAGTAACAATGACTAATGAGCCATCAAATCACAGGCCCACTTCCCACTTTGAAGTTGCTTGGACGAAGGAACCATCATGACTTCGTTGAATTCCGCTTCTTGAAGAAAACTACTCTACCAGCAGTACTGCTAGCTACAGTAGTTACTACAACAGAGGCCTCCTTTCGTTCATAGGATAGGAATATGAAAATCATAGGAAGTGAGATGACATGCATCTCAATTCCTATAGAGAAAGAGATGCCATTTGATGCTTAGGATAGGAATCTTTCCATTTAGTCTAGGCTAATGTACCGGTAATTTGCTCTAAAAACTACTATAGTAACTAGTAGTACTGGTACATGCCCGTACTCAGACACACACACACACACACACTAACTACTAGTACTACTACTTCTCACATGCTGGCCAGACGCCGTAGTTTTCCTTCCCGGCTTTGTCGGCGACACCCCACCATGCTTGGATCTCCGCCGACCTCTCCGCAGCAGCGCGTGCATCCTTTTCTTTCTTGCGGCGGCGGGCCTCTCTTTTCTTCAGTGCTTTCTGACTTTTCCGCTCCCTCTGTGCGGCTTTGGCCGCCTCATGCTCTACCGCCCATTCGGCCTTGGCATCTTCAAATTGCTCCCACATAGTTGTGAGGTCGCGAGCAGCGATGAACTCAGCACGGCGGGATGCCATCGCTTCCCTACCATTTTGTGTGCGGTCGTGGGCGGCGAGGAACTCGGCGCGGCGGGATGCCATCGCTTCCTTACCGGTTAGTGTGCGGTGCAGTGGCATGAATGGCTCTTGGTGAGAGCTCTGGGGTGGAGTGGCCGGACAACCGTATAGTGCATTGGTTTGTCAAGAGCTCAAGGACAGAAGACGAAGCAAATTTGGATTCCCCTTCAATCCTGGTCATTTATTACCGAGTAAAATGCATTGGCGGTCATCGAACTTGTCTTGGTAGCTCAGTTTGATCATTGTATACGAGATATGGTGATTATACGGTCACTGGCTCAGCGTATAGCTCCGTATTTGTCTGGTTGACCAGTCAAACAGTCCGCATGCGCCTCATCAGCTCGTGTTCTTTATCTATCTATGCGGGCCTACCTGTCAATGGAGAAAGAAATACTGTAAAAACTAAAATTATGCTAGAGTCCGGACCGCTTCCGGAGCCCGCTCTCACCGCCCTGGCCCCTCAAGACGCCAGCTGCCCGCCGCATGCATGCATAGCAAGTAGTATTCCTTATGTGGAGGAGAGAGAGGCATTGACAAAGTCAAGGAGTGGGCTCTGCAAGAGCCCGTCTCTACACGTGCTGCTAGGTATAAAAATAATAATTCTAAAAAAAGGCATAAAAAACAATTGTGTCTTAAAAAAAGAAAGGTAAAAAACATTTGAGAGGAAATAGATAGAGATAAAGTGAGAAAAGGCTGTAACCTGGGCATTACATGAGGAAGGAGGGAGTGGTGCACATGCCAAGTTCACTGGGCTGCCGTGTTTCACACTCCTCCGTCATAACAGTGGAGACAATAGCTTTCATCAAAAATCTCTACTCTTATAAAAAACAGAGTTGGTGATGATGGTGTGCTTGCCATCCTGCATTATAGGCCGTCCGATTTATATCTGACGGATAGGAAGGAAATTATGACAATTTTTCAAAAAGATACCCACACACTTCTCCATTTTCAAATAAGGTATTTCCTCGTTCATCATTTTTTCTCAAAAGATAAACTACTCATACAAATGCATCTTGATGTTACATGCAATGCACGGGCATCTTGCTATAAACAATGAATACTCGTTGCTCGTCCTCTATATTGGAAAGAATACTTTCATTCGCCGACATGTGGGACATCGACCATCCTGGTCCACCTGCCATGCACAAAATTATCCTAGTCTACTCCGGTCGTATCGCAGGCCCAACATTTCCCACTGTAAGTTGTTCGGACGAAGGAACCATCATGACTTCGTTGAATTCCGCTTCTTCAAGAAAACTTACTGTACCCGCAATACTGCTACCACACGCGAAGACTGGACGGCACTATACCACGTCATATCACTAAAACTCACTAGGCCAAACTAGCCCGCCTAGGTCATCTATTTTGGAACGGAGGGAGTACGTCTCTGCACTGCTATGATTTTGTGTTGCACGTCATATCACTGAAACCCACTAGGCCAAACTAGCCCGCCTAGGTCATCAATCGCTAAGCCTACAATTTTAGGAGCTAGAGCTATTGGTCGATCGACGAGGGATAACTATAAGCGTACCACGAGCTCATCAGCCCCAATGTTTCTCTTCGGTGAGTGTTTTGCAAGTACTATAGCTCGCACAGTAGCTAGCCTACTAACACCAAGAATCATCAAACAAGCCCTGCTGATATGATAAACAGTTCAAACTTACATCTAATCATGCCATATATTACATCAAAAGCTGGTGAGGATACATCTATTTCCATAACTCGGAGAGGGTTCGCATGATTCACTATCAAACAAAAGTAGCAAGATCCGC
This sequence comes from Aegilops umbellulata, assembly GCA_032464435.1. Taxonomy (NCBI): domain Eukaryota; kingdom Viridiplantae; phylum Streptophyta; class Magnoliopsida; order Poales; family Poaceae; genus Aegilops; species Aegilops umbellulata. Next base: position 106,207,110 of record CP136054.1, read on the forward strand.
CCACACAAGACAGTGCACTAGCCCTAAGATGGTTTGTTAACACGCATCGTTCTGGTAATTAAACACAGGGCAATGCAAACTACCCTGAAGGATTAGCGCGACCAACTATTTCTTGTCATCGATCTCTCGGGCAATGACCACAGCACGGACAGCGGCATGGGAATCAATTTCTGGGGCGATGTCCGCAGGACTGACCGCGACATCGGAATCGATCTATGGGGTGATGTCCATAGGATGGACAGCGGCATCGGAATCGATCTCCGGGGCGATGCCAACAGGATGGGCCACGACATCAGAATCATCAAGGACGTCCACCGGCACCTGCACAACCCTAACATATTAGCAAGCACATTGCAAATAATCAAAAACCACAACTATGGTAATAAGCCATTATTTTTTACCTTGTGCAGCTCACTGGGGGATCTCATCCCTCCGGGGGCCATCTCCTCGTCCTCGATGGGGGCCATCACCTTGCCAGGGGAATACTGCTTCTCAACGGCGACTATCTCCTCAAACTCGGTCTTGAGCCTCACATAGGTGGCAATAAGAGTTCCTGGGGTAGGCACGGTGGGGCCATTGCTGTTCTTCCAACTTTCTTTGAGGAGTTCGTCCGCCAACGTCCTCAACTATTGGGCCGGTGCTTGTTTCTTGGAGTTCTTCGTCTCCATGGGTTGGCCCGCCAACATGGTCAACCCGTTGGTCGGTGCTCGCTTCCTGGAGATCGCTATCTCCAGTTGGTTGTCCGCCGGCAACTCTTTGCCTTGTGCTCCAGGATCCATCAATGAACTGACAAACAAAAAGCAATCGAAAGGAAACCATAATCGCAATGAAAACGGGAAAAGAATAGGATGTGAGAATCGGTCGGTGCTTCGCAAAAAGAAGATTCTTGGAATGAAAATATAGCAGCATAACTGATTCGCCCACCTTTCCTTCTTGGTACAAAAGAAAAATTGCAGAAGTGAGTAGCCTGGAGTGAGGTTTTCTTCAAGAAAGGGAAGAAAGGGCTTGAACGAGCGTTCCAGTGAAATGATGGTTGCTTCGTCCAGTCCAACTTGGAGGCCACCTTACCACTGCTGGTAAAGGTGTGCGTTTTGTGATATGACAGGTCATGACGGCCACACCGGGTTGACAGGTGAGTCTCGACTATAGCACCTCGCTGTGATTTGGTGGATGGCACGCGGGCCCGGATGCTTTGAAATGTCCCGCATGTAGATAGAGCGGCTAGTCATATACTCCCTCCTTTTCGGTTTATAGGGCTCAATTCAAAAATTTCACCAACCAAGGTAGATGGTGAGTGGTGGAATCCTTTTTGTAATTTGCAAAAGCACCCAATTAATGCTCTTGTTTTCTTCAAAAATGTATGTTTACCAATGTACTAATTGCAATGCATGCATGCATAAAGTACATGCATTGGTCAATTTTCTCTTAATACCTGCATGCAATTATTTAATGCACCTTGGAATCTGAACTTGTGATGGGAACAACCAAATTGAGCCTTATAAAATGAAGAAAACTAAGATTTTGAGATAAGCCCTATAAACCGGAAAGGAGGGAGTAGGAGTGCTCAATATTGTGCACCACGACCAAGGCGGAGAGGAAAACGAGAGAACTACGTAATTAATTCATGAGTTTAATTAGGGTAGTTTAGTAAAGTATGAGATACATTTCTCCAATCGCAAAATGCCTTGGTTCATGAGATTTGAGATTTGAGCCCTATAAACCGGAAGGGAGGGAGTACTGCACACGGTGTAGTCTAGTCACTTGTTGAAATCTCTAGAAAGGCAAATACTCCTTTCCGGTTTACAGGGCTATACTACTCCCTCCATCTAGGTGTGTAAGTCATCTTATGAAAACCAAATACATAGTCCCAAAACACTTAGGCGCGGTGCATTAACTTCTACCTTGTTTCTTGTTTCTTGACGTATCAACCAATAAGAGATGAGAGGTGTGCATGCTTTTAATGACTTCCAATGGCTAGTTCTTTGCATGCAATGCTATTAATTAGCAAATAAACATTGGTGACCCCAGGAGGAAACGGTGCTAAGCGCATGGACCTATGTAGAATGAGTATCAACCAATGTATAATGGAGTTTAATTGTTAAACAATAGCAATTTTGTCTCATGCAAGAGACTGGCTAGTACTCCAAGGAACCGCACCACGCGAGCGTTCGCAACTGCCACGTTCGGGTTGAGCTTGGCTCTTCGCCTCTTCGAGAAGACGAACAATGATGTTACTCCTACTTCTACAGTATCGAATCCACTGCTACATGTCCGTCCACCTCGTGCGGGAGGGATAGCGTGTAGCAAAAGCTTCTACTTACTGCTCCTGCCTTTGCGTCTATGACAGGTGGGCCCAACAGGTGGTTGGCCCTCCTGTCATGCAGCCAAAGGCAGGTGCAGTTAAGGCACCGAAGCTCAGTCCGCGAGGGAGAGGGCGTTGTAGTAATCAAATTTCTCGGTCTTGTACGAGTTGATGAAGATAGGGGTTGCTTGCTTGCTAGGGTTGCTTGCTAGGGTTGCTCACTACGTATATATAGGCCGGAGCCTCCGCGCTTGCTTGCTAGGGTTGCTCTTTTCACACACTCTCATCCTCTCCAGATCTAAACAAGATAGGGGTAGTAACACTGTCTTTCTCCCTTCAAAAAACACTGGCTTTCTATCCTCACCGCTGGTTACAGATCCGGACGTATCCCCCTCCGTCAGTGAAGGGGAGGAGGGGCAGCGTTTAGGCCGTCGTAGACAGCGAGGGAGGAGACCCACTGCCGGCCGCACCGTTATCTCTGGCCGAGCGCCGGCGTGGGAGGTCCTCCGATCCCTTCGTCGTTGCCTGTGGGCAGATCCGGCCTCCCGCCGCCCACCTATCCACACCCCGACGACCTTCAGGTATATCTTTGTTCGAAACGGCCTTAGCTCTACTTCCGCAGCTCGCCACGTCGCTGCATGTGCATCATTTTCTACCTCTCAGCCCCTCTCGATCGGATGGTCCAACGTCACATATTTTTTTCTTCTATTGTTAGAGGTAAAGCTACTTCATGGAGTCGAATCTTGTACTACTTGGTTCAAACAAGAAATAAAGTGGGGGTGGGGGAATTTACTATGTACACCGAACTTGGTACAAACAGGAAGGAAAGGGGGTGAAAGTAGTACAGACTGGTCATCCAACCGGTCTCTTGGTCGAAAAGGGAAATACAGGGGTAACGCTGTACACAGTGGTATGACCAGGACTAGATTTGCTATCCACACATAGGAGTAGGTGGCTAGAGTGAACAAAAATGTGACCAACCCAGATATGTTTCTTGGGTGTTTGTTTCTCGGGGCAACAAACTATGAATCACCACTTTATGCCCCTATTTACGTACATGGTGCTGGACTGCTGGTGCACCCACTGTCCCATGCCCTTATACCAAATATTTAGACAGATTTCTGGTAGTTTACTTTGAGGCCTGTGGCTGTGGCAAAAGTATTCAGGAGAGCTTTTAGACAAAATAATTCTCTGGCATCTGCTTTCATAATCAACAGTGTATCATCTGCATATTGGACTATATGGAAATCAGGGCATGAGTTAATTTGGATAGGAGCAGAAATAAGGCCAAGATCCCTTGCTTTATTGAGAATGGATTGTAATAAATCAGCAGCCAACACAAATAGCAATGGTGAAAGAGGGTCTCCCTGCCTGACTCCCCTTCTACAATAGAATTTTTCCCTAGAACCCATTTAACATGACAGCAGAAGAAGCAGAGCTGAATAAAATTTGAATCCAAGATATCCACCTTTCCCCCAAACCTTTTGCTCTCAGGATGTCAATTATGGCTTGATGTTCAATTGTGTCAAAAGCCTTTTCAAAATCTAGTTTCAGGACCAGCAGTTCCTTCCTTGATTTGAAGCATTGGTGTAAATATTCATAGGACCAGCCAAGACAATCTTGAATCACCCTATCTTTTAAGAACCCATACTGATTGATATGGATGAGTTGCAAGATTATTTTCTGGAGTCTATTGGCCAATAATTTTGTAATGATTTTGAACACACCATTAAGTAAAGATATAGGCCTGTAGTCATTTGGGGTCCGGAACCTCTTTCTTTGGAATCAATGTGATATAGGAAGTTTTGATACTTTCCAAAGAGATGTTGCCAGCATGAAAAGCATGGATGAGGTTTTTGACATCTGTTCCTATGATATCCCAACAGGACTGAATGAACTCATTATTGAAACCATCTGGACCAGGGGATTTATCATGTGGTAACTCCTTGACAATTTGATTGATTTCTTCATCAGAGAAAGGCTTTTCTAAATCTTGGAATATCTCAGGATTGTTCTGTTGACCCAGAAGGCTGTGCAGGTCAAAATGCATTGTGTGGCCCTGTGATTGGCCTAATCTTTTTTGAAAACCTCCCAGAGAATTCCAGCTTTACCTGCATGGTCTGAAACTTCCACATTGTCCTCATCCTGAGAATGGCAATTTTATTATGTCTAAAGTTGATTAAGGCTTTAGTGTGAAAGAACTTTGTATTTTCATCTCCAAACTTTACCCCCTTAATCTTCCCTCTTTGTTTCCAATAAATCTTTTGATTGGTGAGAATGTTCCGTAAGTGTTCTTTCAAAATCTTTCTGCAGTTCCATTCAAATGTACTCAGCATTCTGAATTCCTCAAAGAAGTCTAGCAAGTAAATGCATTCATTAATATCAACAATTTGTTTCCTCATACAAGGAAAATCCTTTGTCCATAATTTGATGCTTCTTCTAAGGTGCTTCAGCTTTGCATTGATGATTTTTGCTGGGTCAGAAAACCTAACAGGGATATCCCAAGAATTTTTAACAATATCTTTGAAGGAAGAATGCTTAAGCCAATAGTTCTCAAACCTAAAAACTTTGGATTTAGGAATTGAAGTCCCCACCTTTATAACACAGGGGAGATGGTCATAAATGGGCCTAGCCAGAGGCAATGCAGTTGTGTCAGGGAATGAAGTCATCCAAGCAGCAGAAGTAAAAAAACCAGTCCAACTTTTCTAACAGAGGATTTTCTTGCATATTACTCCAACTGAATTGCCTGCCTTTCAGGGGTAGTTCCACTAAACCTAAGTTGCTTGGCTTCATTAAAAAGAAGCATTTGGTTAATGTCACCCCCCAGGTTTATTCCTATCAGAGGGAGATATGATGAAATTGAAGTCCCCCATAATAATCCAGTCTTCATCAGGTGGCATTTGGATATTATTAAACCAATTGAGAAAATCAACTTTATCAGCTTGTTCACAAGGGCCATAAACATTTGTGAGGGCCTCGGCAGAGTAGGGCCTCGACGAAGCCAGCGTCCTACGCCTCGGTGCCAGTGGGGCGGGGCCTAGGCAGAGCCGGCGATGTCCTCTACCTCGTTGTTGGCACGGTGGGGCCTCGGTGTTGGGGAACGTAGTAATTTCAAAATTTTCCTACGCACACGCAAGATCATGGTGATGCATAGCAACGAGGGGAGAGTATGATCTACGTACCCTTGTAGATCGCAGCGGAAGCGTTTGACACAACGTAGAGGAAGTAGTCGTACGTCTTCTTCCCGGTTCGACCGATCCAAGCACCGTTACTCCGGCACCTCCGAGTTCTTAGCACACGTTTAGCTCGATGATGATCCTCAGGCTCTGATCCAGCAAAGCGTCGAGGAAGAGTTCCGTCAGCACGACGGCGTGGTGATGATCTTGATGTACTACTGACGCAGGGCTTCGCCTAAGCACTGCGACAATATGACCGAGGTGGAATTTGGTGGCAGGGGGCACCGCACACGGCTAAGGAAAGATCTCAATGATCAATTGTCTGTCGAGAGGTGCCCCCCTGCCCCCGTATATAAAGGGGCAAAGGGGGAGGGGCGCGGCAGCCATAGGAGGAGTCCTACTCTCGGTGGGAGTAGGACTCTCCTCCAATCCTATTCCTAGTAGGACTCCCCAAGTGGGGAAAGAGAGAGGGGCTGGCCGGCCACCTTCCCTAGTCCTAATAGGACTAGGGGAAGGGGGGAGGCGCGCAGCCCATGAGGGCAGCCCTTTCACCTTTCCATCAAGGCCCATGTTGGCCCATTTGGCTCCCGGGGGGTTCCGGTAACCCTCCCGGTATTTCGGTAAAATCCCTATTTCACCCGGAACACTTCTGATGTCCAAACATAGGCTTCCAATATATCAATCTTTACGTCTCGACCATTTCGAGACTCCTTGTCATGTCCGTGATCACATCCGGGACTCCGAACAACCTTCGGTACATCAAAATGCATAAACTCATAATAACTGTCATCGTAACATTAAGCGTGCGGACCCTACGGTTCGAGAACAATGTAGACATGACCAAGACACATCTCCGGTCAATAACCAATAGCGGGACCTGGATGCCCATATTGGCTCCTACATATTCTACGAAGAACTTTATCGGTCAGACCGCATAACAACATACGTTGTTCCCTTTGTCATCGGTATGTTACTTGCCCGAGATTCGATCGTCAGTATCCAATACTTAGTTCAATCTCGTTACCGGCAAGTCTCTTTACTCGTTCCATAATACATCATCCCGCAACTAATTCATTAGTTGCAATGCTTGCAAGGCTTAAGTGATGTGCATTACCGAGAGGGCCCGGAGATACCTCTCCGACGATCGGAGTGACAAATCCTAATCTCGAAATACGCCAACCCAACATATACCATTGGAGACACCTGTAGTACTCCTTTATAATCACCCAGTTATGTTGTGATGTTTGGTAGTACCCAAAGTGTTCCTCCGGCAAACGGGAGTTGCATAATCTCATAGTCATAGGAACATGTATAATTCATGGATAAAGCAATAGCAACATACTAAACGATCGGGTGCTAAGCTAATATAATGGGTCATGTCAATCAGATCATTCAACTAATGATGTGACCTCATTAATCAAATAACAACTCTTTGTTCATGGTTAGGAAACATAACCATCTTTGATTAACGAGCTAGTCTAGTAGAGGCATACTAGTGACACTCTGTTTGTCTATGTATTCACACATGTATTATGTTTCCGGTTAATACAGTTCTAGCATGAATAATAAACCTTTATCATGATATAAGGAAATAAATAATAACTTTATTATTGCCTCTAGGGCATATTTCCTTCAGTCTCCCACTTGCACTAGAGTCAATAATCTAGATTACACTGTAATGATCCTAACACCCATGGAGTCTTGGTGCTGATCATGTTTTGCTCGTGGAAGAGGCTTAGTCAACGGGTCTGCAACATTCAGATCTGTATGTATCTTGCAAATCTCTATGTCACCCACCTGGACTAGATCCCGGATGGAGTTGAAGCATCTCTTGATGTGTTTGGTCCTTTTGTGAAATCTGGATTCCTTTGCCAAGGCAATTGCACCAGTATTGTCACAAAAGATTTTCATTGGACCCGATGCACTAGGTATGACACCTAGATCGGATATGAACTCCTTCATCCAGACTCCTTCGTTTGCTGCTTCCGAAGCAGCTATGTACTCCGCTTCACATGTAGATCCCGCTACGACGCTTTGTTTAGAACTGCACCAACTGACAGCTCCACCGTTTAATGTAAACACGTATCCGGTTTGCGATTTAGAATCGTCCGGATCAGTGTCAAAGCTTGCATCAACGTAACCTCTTACGGTGAGCTCTTTGTCACCTCCATATATGAGAAACATATCCTTAGTCCTTTTCAGGTATTTCAGGATGTTCTTGACCGCTGTCCAGTGATCCACTCCTGGATTACTTTGGTACCTCCCTGCTAAACTTATAGCAAGGCACACATCAGGTCTGGTACACAGCATTGCATACATGATAGAGCCTATGGCTGAAGCATAGGGAACATCTTTCATTTTCTCTCTATCTTCTGCAGTGGTCGGGCTTTGAGTCTTACTCAATCTCACACCTTGTAACACAGGCAAGAACCCTTTCTTTGCTTGATCCATTTTGAACTTCTTCAAAATCTTGTCAAGGTATGTGCTTTGTGAAAGTCCAATTAAGCGTCTTGATCTACTCTATAGATCTTTATGCCTAATATGTAAGCAGCTTCTCCGAGGTCTTTCATTGAAAAACTTTTATTCAAGTATCCCTTTATGTTATCCAGAAATTCTATATCATTTCCAATCAGTAATATGTCATCCACATATAATATTAGAAATGCTACAGAGCTCCCACTCACTTTCTTGTAAATACAGGCTTCTCCGAAAGTCTGCATAAAACCAAATGCTTTGATCACACTATCAAAGCGTTTATTCCAACTCCGAGAGGCTTGCACCAGTCCATAAATGGATCGCTGGAGCTTGCACACTTTGTCAGCTCCCTTTGGATCGACAAAACCTTCCAGTTGCATCATATACAACTCTTCTTCCAGAAATCCATTCAGGAATGCAGTTTTGACATCCATCTGCCAAATTTCATAATCATAAAATGCGGCAATTGCTAACATGATTCGGACAGACTTAAGCATCGCTACGGGTGAGAAAGTCTCATCGTAGTCAATCCCTTGAACTTGTCGAAAACCTTTTGCGACAAGTCGAGCTTTGTAGACAGTAACATTATCATCAGCGTCAGTCTTCTTCTTAAAGATCCATTTGTTCTCAATTGCTTGCCGATCATCGGGCAAGTCAACCAAAGTCCATAATTTGTTCTCATACATGGATCCCATCTCAGATTTCATGGCTTCAAGCCACTTTGCGGAATCTGGGCTCACCATAGCTTCTTCATAGTTCGTAGGTTCATCATGATCTAATATCATGACCTCCAGAACAGGATTACCATACCACTCTGGTGCGGATCTCACTCTGGTTGATCTACGAGGTTCAGTAGTTTCTTGATCTAAAGTTTCATGATCATCATCATTAGCTTCCTCACTTATTGGTGTAGGTGTCGCAGAAACAGTTTTCTGTGATGAACTACTTCTCAATAAAGGAGTAGGTACAGTTACCTCGTCAAGTTCTACTTTCCTCCCACTCACTTCTTTCGAAAGAAACTCCTTCTCTAGAAAGTTTCCGAATTTAGCAACAAAAGTCTTGCCTTCGGATCTGTGATAGAAGGTGTATCCAACAGTTTCCTTTGGATATCCTATGAAGACACATTTCTCCGATTTGGGTTCGAGCTTATCAGGTTAAAGCTTTTTCACATAAGCATCACAGCCCCAAACTTTAAGAAACGACAACTTTGGTTTCTTGCCAAACCATAGTTCATAAGGTGTCGTCTCAACGGATTTAGATGGTGCCCTATTTAACGTGAATGCGGCCGTCTCTAGAGCGTATCCCCAAAACGATAGCGGTAAATCAGTAAGAGACATCATAGATCGCACCATATCTAGTAAAGTACGATTACGACGTTCGAACACACCATTACGCTGTGGTGTTCCGGGTGGCGTGAGTTGCGAAACTATTCCACAATTTTTCAAATGTACACCAAACTCGTAACTCAAATATTCTCCTCCATGATCAGATCGTAGAAACTTTATTTTCTTGTTACGATGATTTTCAACTTCACTCTGAAATTCTTTGAACTTTTCAAATGTTTCAGACTTGTGTTTCATTAGGTAGATATACCCATATCTGCTTAAGTAATCTGTGAAGGTGAGAAAATAACGATATCCGCCACGAGCCTCAATATTCATTGATCCACATACATCGGTATGTATGATTTCCAACAAATCTGTTGCTCTCTCCATCGTACCGGAGAACGGTGTTTTAGTCATCTTGCCCATGAGGCACGGTTCGCAAGTACCAAGTGATTCATAATCAAGTGGTTCCAAAAGTCCATCAGTATGGAGTTTCTTCATGCGCTTTACACCGATATGACCTAAACGACAGTGCCACAAATAAGTTGCACTTTCATTATCAACTCTGCATCTTTTGGTTTCAACATTATGAATATGTGTATCACTACTATCGAGATTCATCAAAAAAAGATCACTCTTCAAAGGTGCATGACCATAAAAGATATTACTCATATAAATAGAACAACCATTATTCTCTGATTTAAATGAATAACCGTCTCGCATTAAACAAGATCCCGATATAATGTTCATGCTCAACGCTGGCACCAAATAACAATTATTTAGGTCTAATATTAATCCCGAAGGTAGATGTAGAGGTAGCGTGCCGACCGCGATCACATCGACTTTGGAACTGTTTCCCACGCGCATCGTCACCTCGTCCTTTGCTAGTGTCCGCTTATTCTGTAGTCCCTGTTTCGAGTTGCAAATATTAGCAACAGAACCAGTATCAAATACCCAGGTGCTACTGCGAGCATTAGTAAGGTACACATCAATAACATGTATATCACATATACCTTTGTTCACCTTGCCATCCTTCTTATCCGCCAAATACTTGGGGCAGTTCCGCTTCCAGTGACCAGTCTGCTTGCAGTAGAAGCACTCAGTTTCAGGCTTAGGTCCAGACTTGGGTTTCTTCTCTTGAGCAGCAACTCGCTTGCCGTTCTTCTTGAAGTTCCCCTTTTTCTTCCCTTTGCCCTTTTTCTTGAAACTAGTGGTTTTGTTAACCATCAACACTTGATGCTCCTTCTTGATTTCTACCTCCGCAGCTTTTAGCATTGCGAAGAGCTTGGGAATAGTCTTGTTCATCCCTTGCATATTATAGTTCATCACGAAGCTCTTGTAGCTTGGTGGTAGTGATTGGAGAATTCTGTCAATGACGCAATCATCTGGAAGAGTAACTCCCAATTGAATCAAGTGATTATTATACCCAGACATTTTGAGTATATGCTCACTGACAGAACTGTTCTCCTCCATCTTGCAGCTATAGAACTTATTGGAGACTTCATATCTCTCAATCCGGGCATTTGCTTGAAATATTAACTTCAACTCCTGGAACATATCATATGCTCCATGACGTTCAAAACATCGTTGAAGTCCTGGTTCTAAGCCGTAAAGCATGGCACACTGAACTATCGAGTAGTCATCAGCTTTGCTCTGCCAGACGTTCATAACTTCTGGTGTTGCTCTAGCAGCAGGCCTGGCACCTAGCGGTGCTTCCAGGACGTAATTCTTCTGTGCAGCAATGAGGATAATCCTCAAGTTACGGACCCAGTCCGTGTAATTGCTACCATCATCTTTCAACTTTGCTTTCTCAAGGAACGCATTAAAATTTAACAGAACAACAGCACGAGCCATCTATCTACAATCAACATAAACAAGCAAGATACTATCAGGTACTAAGTTCATGATAAGTTTATGTTCAGTTAATCAAATTAATTAAGAACTCCCACTTAGATAGACATCCCTCTAATCCTCTAAGTGATCACGTGATCCAAATCAACTAAACCATAACCGATCATCACGTGATATGGAGTAGTTTTCAATGGTGAACATCGTTATGTTGATCATATCTACTATATGATTCACGCTCGACCTTTCGGTCTCTGTGTTCCGAGGTCATATCTTATATGCATAGCTCGTCAAGTATAACCTGAGTATTCCGCGTGTGCAACTGTTTTGCACCCGTTGTATTTGAACGTAGAGCCTATCACACCCGATCATCACGTGGTGTCTCAGCACGAAGAACTTTTGCAACGGTGCATACTCAGGGAGAACACTTCTTGATAATTTAGTGAGAGATCATCTTATAATGCTAACGTCAATCAAAGCAAGATAAGATGCATAAAAAGATAAACATCACATGCAATCAATATAAGTGATATGATATGGTCATCATCATCTTGTGCTTGTGATCTCCATCTCCGAAGCACCATCATGATCACCATCGTCACCGGCGCGACACCTTGATCTCCATCGTAGCATCGTTGTCGTCTCGCCAATCTTATGCTTCCACGACTATCACTACCGCTTAGTAATAAAGTAAAGCATTACATCGCGATTGCATTGCATACAATAAAGCGACAACCATATGGCTCCTGCCAGTTGCCGATAACTCGGTTACAAAACATGATCATCTCATACAATAAAATTTAGCATCATGTCTTGACCATATCACATCACAACATGCCCTGCAAAAACAAGTTAGACGTCCTCTACTTTGTTGTTGCAAGTTTTACGTGGCTGCTACGGGCTTAAGCAAGAACTCATCTTACCTACGCATCAAAACCACAACGATAGTTTGTCAAATAGACTCCGTTTTAACCTTCTCAAGGACCGGGCGTAGCCACACTCGGTTCAACTAAAGTTGGAGAGACAGTCTTCCGCAAGCCATCTATGTGCAAAGCACGTCGAGGGAACCGGTCTCGCGTAAGAGTACGCGTAAGGTTGGTCCGGATCGTCTCGTCCAACAATACCGCCGAACCAAAGTATGACATGCTGGTAGGCAGTATGACTTATATCGCCCACAACTCACTTGTGTTCTACTCGTGCAAATAACATCAAACCATAAAACCAGGCTCGGATGCCACTGTTGGGGAACGTAGTAATTTCAAAATTTTCCTACGCACACGCAAGATCATGGTGATGCATAGCAACTAGGGGAGAGTATGATCTACGTACCCTTGTAGATCGCAACGGAAGCGTTTGACACAACGTAGAGGAAGTAGTCGTACGTCTTCTTCCCGGTTCGACCGATCCAAGCACCGTTACTCCGGCACCTCCGAGTTCTTAGCACACGTTCAGCTCGATGATGATCCTCGGGATCCGATCCAGCAAAGCGTCGAGGAAGAGTTCCGTCAGCACGACGGCATGGTGACGATCTTGATGTACTACTGACGCAGGGCTTCGCCTAAGCACTGCGACAATATGACCGAGGTGGAATTTGGTGGCAGGGGGCACCGCACACGGCTAAGGAAAGATCTCAATGATCAATTGTCTGTCTAGAGGTGCCCCCTACCCCCGTATAAAAAGGGGCAAAGGGGGAGGGGTGCGGCAGCCATAGGAGGAGTCCTACTCCCGCTGGGAGTAGGACTCCCCTCCAATCCTATTCCTAATAGGACTCCCCAAATGGGGAAAGAGAGAGGGGCTGGCCGGCCACCTTCCCTAGTCCTAATAGGACTAGGGGAAGGGGGGGAGGCGCGCAGCCCATGAGGGCAGCCCTTTCACCTTTCCACCAAGGCCCATGTTGGCCCATTTGGCTCCCGGGGGGTTCCGGTAACCCTCCCGGTATTCCGGTAAAATCCCTATTTCACCCGGAACACTTCTGATGTCCAAACATAGGCTTCCAATATATCAATCTTTACGTCTCGACCATTTCGAGACTCCTCGTCATGTCCGTGATCACATCCGGGACTCCGAACAACCTTCGGTACATCAAAATGCATAAACTCATAATAACTGTCATCGTAACGTTAAGCGTGCGGACCCTACGGTTCGAGAACAATGTAGACATGACCGAGACACATCTCCGGTCAATAACCAATAGCGGGACCTGGATGCCCATATTGGCTCCTACATATTCTACGAAGATCTTTATCGGTCAGACCACATAACAACATACGTTGTTCCCTTTGTCATCGGTATGTTACTTGCCCGAGATTCGATCGTCAATATCCAATACTTAGTTCAGTCTCGTTACCGGCAAGTCTCTTTACTCGTTCCGTAATACATCATCCCGCAACTAATTCATTAGTTGCAATGCTTGCAAGGCTTAAGTGATGTGCATTACCGAGAGGGCCCAGAGATACCTCTCCGACGATCAGAGTGACAAATCCTAATCTCGAAATACGCCAACCCAACATCTACCATTGGAGACACCTGTAGTACTCCTTTATAATCACCCAGTTACGTTGTGACGTTTGGTAGTACCCAAAGTATTCCTCCGGCAAACGGGAGTTGCATAATCTCATAATCATAGGAACATGTATAAGTCATGGATAAAGCAATAGCAACATACTAAACGATCGGGTGCTAAGCTAATATAATGGGTCATGTCAATCAGATCATTCAACTAATGATGTGACCTCGTTAATCAAATAACAACTCTTTGTTCATGGTTAGGAAACATAACCATCTTTGATTAACGAGCTAGTCTAGTAGAGGCATACTAGTGACACTCTGTTTGTCTATGTATTCACACATGTATTATGTTTCCGGTTAATACAATTCTAGCATGAATAATAAACCTTTATCATGATATAAGGAAATAAATAATAACTTTATTATTGCCTCTAGGGCATAATTCCTTCACTCGGTGGAGCAGGGCCTCGCCGAAGTCGGTGAAATCCTCCGCCTCGATGCCGGTGGGGCGGGGCATCGGCGGAGCCAACGGTGTCCTCTGCCACGTTGTTGGCGCGGCAGGGCCTCGTCGGAGCAGGGCCTCGCTGAAACCAGCAGAGTGGGGACTCGGCGGAGCCGGCATTATCCTTCGTCTCGTCCTCGGTCTTGCCGAACAGTGCCTCGCCTGCTTCATCGCCCTCTTTGTTGGTGGATGCAACCTCCGCCACCCACATGCGGTACTGCCAGCGCATAAGGTGGCTCTCGCGGGCGAAGCACTACGAGTCGAGCAGCGCCTCCTGCTCCACACGCACTGCGACAATCTGCTCCTCCACCTGCAGGTGCTCCTAGAGGAGATGGTGGTTGTAGGCGGCGTCAGCCTGCGCCTCCCGGAACTGCTCATGACGCTTCTGCCTCACCGTGTCCATGTATTGGGCATCGGCCTCGCTGATGGTCCCAGGCCGCGGCGGTCGAAGACCCAGACAACGAAGGCTCCATCTACCCTCCTGAGGATGTCCCCAAAAAGAAGTAGCTGCTCCACCAAGAGCGTCGGGAGAGTGGTGTATCCAGCGGTACCACCTCAGGACCTGCGCCCACGGATGGGGCACCTCCCTCTCTCGCATAGGAAGGCGCTCCAGGCGCCCTCCTCAGGCTGGGCTCAGGGGCTATCTTCTGGCGGACCTCTAACTTAGCCGAAGTCATGAGGGAGGCGCTCGGGCACCACATGGAGGCATGCTTCATCGCACACTTCCCTCGTGAGGGCACAATGCATGGGGTGCCAGGTGCTCAGGAGTTCATCACCAAGGCGACCGAGGAGCTTCAAGAAGCGAGAGCCATGCGCGGCGACCGCCGCCCACCATCTAGCGCGGCTCCTTGTCCTGGCGAGGACAACGAGCTTTGCATCTGCATCAACATTCCAGGGCTCAACAGAGATGCATCCCAGGAGCGCTTCTGGCCATCGCACGTTGGTCGGTGTGAGGGCCCCCCTCGTCGCTACGTTCTCATGCCTTTCAACTTGCCGAATGCAGCTGTTACCTTCTAGCGTCACCTGGATAGCATTCTGGCAGCTCAGGAGGACAAGCACCAGGCGGTCCTGGCGGAGATGGCGACGGTTCTTCACGAGCCTTCCGAGGTCCAGGACCCACGCGGCTCTTGAGGAGCAACCTCTTCAGCATGCATCTTCAGCTACTTCAACATCGCTTCAGCAACAGTGCCAGGTGACATTTTCCGGTTTATTCAGTTGGGGCGCCTCTCGGGCTGCACTATCCCCAGGTCGCATGGGCATGTCCCTGTGACATGTATCCTTTTGCATCTTTGATTTGCTTTGTTGGGGGCGCCCCTCGGGCTGCATCATCCCTAGGCCGCGTGGGTCTGTCCGTGCGGCATGTATCGTTCTTGCATCTATCAGAACTAGCTTTACCTCCTCCCATGAGTTGCTTTTATGATTATTGTTGGCGTTCTGGGAACGGGGGTCCCCAGAATTGCATGCCTGTGGCCCATGGCGTGGCTCCACCAGCGGACCAGTACGGCCCATCTTCACCAGCAACCGCTCAAGACCCTCTCGAGGGGCCATGTATCGTGAGGCGGACGACGCAAGACCTCCTCGGGGGCAGCTTCACTAGGCTGGCTCGTGAGGGGCGGAGAGATCAAGGCGAGGGGCACCTCGCGAGGTTCTTGTGACGCAAGCCATGACGACCAAGGCCAGGCGGGCACCAGGAGGGCTGTCACAACCCCATAATTGTTTGTAATTAGTTGCATATGCATCCTTGCATCATGCTTAAATTCAAAGGAAATTTGAATTGGGGATGACCAAGCCCTAGCACTAAATCAATTCAAATAAGTTCAACTAAAATATTTTTCAATTAACCCAAATGGCCTTAAAAAATGTTCATCATTTATGGAAAATGCTGGAAACAGTGACCAGAGATGATGCACATTTTTCCATGACATTTGGATTTTTGAATCAATTCATATTGTATTTGAGTTGGGGTTATTAATTCATATAAACATTTAGTAGCTCCAATACTTCTGATTTTTGGTGAGGGGCTTTGGAATAATCCAACTAGTCCCTACAAGAATTATCAGAAGCAACATAAATGGTTTAGTACTTTTACTAAATCAAAACAGAGCAAAGAAAATAGAAAACAAAAAGATAAGAAGGAAAGGGAACTAACCTGGGCCACCTACCTGTAGCAGCAACCCAGCAGGCAGGCCTAGCCCACTGGCCCCTGCCAGTCACCTGCTACCTCCCGCCAGGCAGGCAGGGAGCTGCCTGTCGTGTTCGCTCAGCCGTGGCTACCTCCTGCTTGCCCCTCCCTCGATCTGATCCGTGCCTAGAGACGCCCCTGACCTTCTCTCGCTTTCCCCTCCTCCCTCTTCCTTGCTCCCCTCCTCCACAACTCGATTCCGAGCACCACCCGAGAGCCACTGAGGGAGTCCTGGATTAGGGGGTGTTCGGATAGCCGGACTATACCTTCGGCCGGACTCCTGGACTATGAAGATACAAGATTGAAGACTTCGTCCCGTGTCCGGAAGGGACTTTCCTTGGTGTGGAAGGCAAGCTTGGCGATACGGATATGTAGATCTCCTACCATTGTAACCGACTCTGCGTAACCCTAGCCCTCTCCGGTGTCTATATAAACCGGAGGGTTTTAGTCCGTAGGACGAACAACAATCATACCATAGGCTAGCTTCTAGGGTTTAGCCTCCTTGATCTCGTGGTAGATCTACTCTTGTACTATCCATATCATCAATATTAATCAAGCAGGAGTAGGGTTTTACCTCCATCGAGAGGGCCCGAACCTGGGTAAAAACATCGTGTCCCTTGTCTCCTGTTACCATCCGCCTAGACGCACAGTTCGGGACCCCCTACCCGAGATCCGCCGTTTTTGACACCGACATTGGTGCTTTCATTGAGCGTGCCTCTGTGTCGTCGCCATCAGGAAGGATGCCTCATCCCGTCTTTAAAGATGGCACCGTGGCTAAGGGAGCTTTGGCTGTCGGCCAAACTCTCCAGCTAGGCGGTTTTTTCATGACCACCTGTTCGGCCGTTGCGCCGACGATGACCTCTCGGGTCATCAAAACCAATCTTCACGTCAGCTCGGAACTCGCCGAGCAGTTAGATCCAATGGAGCTCTTTTCCCTAAACGAGCTCTTGGATCGCATCGCCGCCCTGGGAGTCGCTACGGATTACGACCAGATTGGGCCTAAACCCGATCTGAGAGAGATTAACTCTCCCCAGGTCACCCATCACGTTGCCATGGTAGAGGGACAATGCAGTGACCCTTCATCTATCTTAAGGACTAGCTACGTCCGGATTCCCGATCCCTCCAAGCCGGATACCCGCGGAGGGGAGGACGTCACTCAAGACCTAAACTTAGAGTCAGGCTACGGGCTAGATTCATTGGACAACATCCAAGAATCCAAACTTCCAAGTTCGGAAACTCCTTGGCCTCTGAGTCTTAGATTGGGTGAGGTTTCATATTTAATTGCACCCACCCACCCGAACATAAGCGATCTATCCCAAGTTAGGCAAAAGACCGAAGAAACAGTACATCACTACTGGGCCAGATTCCTCCTGGTTATGAACAGGATCAAGGACTGCCGCGAGGAAGACGCAATCTCATTCTTCTGCAATAATTGCACGGACAAGGGAATCCTCAACGCCATAAATCGCCGCGATATCACACGCTTCGCTGACTTGGCGTCCATAGTACGAAAGTATTGTGCGATGGAAAAAGCCTGGAAAACCGAAATAAAATTTTGGGATAATTCGGCCCTAAATAAAAACCCAGTCCAAAATAAAAGGGTGCATCATCGCCAGACACCCGGGTTAAACACCAAAAAGCAAAAACCCTCTACAGGGCATGGAACCGTACTGGAAGGATGGCTTAATGGACCCTGTAAAATTCATAGTACGTAGGGCGCCACACCAACTCACAGCCTTAGAGCATGTTGGATACTCCGGCAGGTGGCCAAAATCGGCGAAGATCTTCTAATTCCAGAAGCCATAGAAAGCCACCCCAGAGACACCAGTACGGTATTAATAGTCTTCGAGACTTTTGCATCAAATAATATGCGAAAAAGAACACTCCGCAGCCTTGCCGAAGTCTACCAAGTAGCAAGAATAAATCCATGGAGTGACACGGCTATTACTTTTAACGCCAGTGATGAACCTAAATTCCGAATAGCCCGAGCACCAGCCGCATTGGTCCTCAGTACAATAGTGGATGGCTTTCGTCTTACCAAGGTACTCATCTATGAGGAAACCCTTCAAAAAATGGAAATAGACTGGAACCGCATTGAGCGAAGCAGCACAACCTTTAGAGGAATAATTCCCAGTCGGGAAGCGCGCTCTACAGGAAAAATCACACTAGATGTGGTGTTCGGCATGCCGGATAATTACAGGTCTGAAGAGGTCACGTTCCAAGTGGCCCCGTTCAGTAGCGGATACCATGCTCTGCTAGGGCGGGAAGCATTCACAATCTTCCAAGCAATACTCCATTATGGGTCATGAAGCTCAAGATGCCCGGGCCTAAAGGAATCATCACTCTCGCTAGTGATCCAGACATAGCACTCCGCGCTGAAAACAAGACAGCCACACTGGCCCTCGAGGCACTATCCGAAGCCCTAGCGGTTGAGGAACTGACTGTGCTACGCTCCACGGTGAATAGAGACGATGTGATACTCGACAAAAGATCCAAGTCCACCTCCTTTAAACCGGCGGACAAAATAGTCAAATTCCAGGTCCATCCAACGGACCCCAATAAAACAGCTTCCATCGGGGCACGGTTAAACCCTGATGTAGACGCCACACTGCGGGAGTTCCTACGTGAGAACTGGGACATTTTTGCCTGGCACCCTTCAGACATGCCAGGAATCCCATGCAGGTTGGCCGAACACAGCTTAAATATCCTAAAAGGATTCAAGCCAGTCAAATAGGCCCTTCGGCGTTTTTCCAAACCTAAGAGACAAGCCATGGGAGAGGAACTAGCCAAGCTATTGGAGGCCGGATTCATCAGAGATATAAAACATCCGGACTGGCTAGCAAACCTGATGATGGTACCAAAGAAGGACAAATCCTGGCGCCTGTGCGTTGATTTTAAAGACCTTAACAAGGTTTGCCCAAAGGATCCCTTTCCCCTCCCCCGCATCGATCAAATTATCGACGCTACCGCAGGACACGATTCGTTGTGTTTCCGTGACGCATACTCCGGCTACCATCGAATCAAGATGGCAGAGTCAGACCAAGCCGCAACGACATTCATCACACCATACGGCCCATTTTGCTTCAACACAATGCCCTTCGGGCTCAAAAACGCCGGCGCAACATATCAGCGCATGATTCAAACATGTCTGGCAAACCAGATCGGCAAAACAGTGGAGGCATACGTAGATGACATGGTCGTTAAAACAAGACATGTCGAATCTCTAGTAGACGACTTGAGGCTCACATTCGATAACCTCCGAACATACAACATCAAGCTCAACCAGGAAAAAATGCGTTTTCGGCGTACCAGCCGGAAAGCTCTTGGGCTTCATTGTATCCGGTAGAGGAATTCAAGCAAATCCAGCCAAGATCCGAGATCTGTCACAATTGGATATCCCAAAGGACCTCAAACAAATACAAAAACTAACCGGATGCGTGGCGGCTCTGAGCCGCTTTATCTCCCGCCTAGGAGAAAAGGCACTACCCCTTTACCGCCTCCTTCGGCGCACCAAACACTTCGAGTGGACGGACGCAGCCACGGCCGGACTCGACGAAATAAAAGCCATAATGGCCACAAACCCAATCCTGGCCGCGCCAAACATTGGCGAACCAATGCTATTATACATTGCAGCAACCCATCAGGTTGTAAGCGCAGTCTATTATGTGTCCACTGTCCTTACTCCGTGCAAATCACGGTACCCGCATTATCAAAAGATTGCGTACACGGTATTTATGGCATCCCGAAAGCTGCGACACTACTTTCAAGAGTGTTCAATAACAGTAGCCTCGGAAGTGCCACTCAACGATATTATAAACAACCGCGACGCGACGGGCCGGATTGCAAAATGGGCCATTGAGCTCCTCCCGTCCGACATAACTTACAAGCCACGGCGAGCTATTAAGTCGCAAGTCCTAGCCGACTTCGTTCCAGAATGGACGGAGGCCGAACTCCCTAAAGAGTACGACACATATTCAAACTGGGTCATGCACTTCGACGGCTCCAAAATGTTGGCTGGTCTAGGGGCGGGTGTCATTTTGACGTCCCCCACAGGAGACACAGTTCAATACGTACTCCAGATAATGTACACAGACTCGAAGAATGCAGCCGAATATGAGGCCCTTTTACACGGTCTCCGGATGGCAGTATCCATGGGCATTCAACGCCTAGAGGTGCGCGGGGACTCGAACCTCGCAATATCCCAAATAAATGGAGACTTTGATGCCAAGGATCCAAAAATGGCAGCTTATCGCAACTCCGTCTTGAAAATGTCAGCTCGGTTCGAAGGGCTCGAATTTCACCATATAGCCCGAGAAAACAATCAGGCGGCAGATGTCTTGGCACGCATCGGCGCAAAACGCGATGTAGTCCCCCCAACATCTTCTTGGAAAGGCTGTTCAAGCCATCTATAGTATGGGAAGGGGAGCTCGGCAATAAAAGCCCGGACCCAGCCGCACTGGCCGACACCGAACACTCTGACATAATCGAAGGCCCTGCCAATGAAATAACACCTTCAGCCCACATAATAATGGCCGTCATCTCCCCGTGGACAAAACCTTTCCTAGCCTACCTTACAAGGCAGGAACTCCCCGGGGACCAAAACGAGGCACGCTACATAGTAAGGCGATCTAAAGCCTACAAAGTCCATGAGGGAGAGCTTTATAAGAAAAGCACTACTGGAGTCCTTCAAAGGTGCATCTCCGAAGAGGAAGGGCGGAACCTTCTGGCTGAAATTCACGCCAGACTCGGCGGTCATCACGCTGCAGCTCGGTCCCTTGTAAGCAAGGCCTACCATACAGGCTTTTATTGGCCGACGGCCCGGGCAGACGCCCAGGACTTAGTCCAGCAATGCGTCGGTTGCCAGCTTTTTGCAAACCAAAGCCATATGCCACCCACCGCCCTCCAAACTATCCCCATCACTTGGCCTTTCGCGATCTGGGGGCTTGACATGGTTGGACCCCTGAAAGGCGGAACCCACAAGAAAAAAATACTTACTGGTCATGGTGGATAAGTTCACCAAATGGATAGAAGCCAAGCCTGTTAAGACGGCCGAATCCGGACCGGTGATAGACTTTATATCCGGGGTTGTACACCGTTACGGCATTCCCCACAGCATCATCACTGATAACGACACGAACTTTACGGCCGACGAGGTAAAACTCTGGTGCAAAAACATGGGCATCAAGCTCGATTATGCCACCGTCTAGCACCCACAAACTAACGACCAGGTCGAACGTGCAAATGGTCTTATCATGAGTGGCATCAAACCCAGATTAGTGCGGTCCCTTAAGGAATCCAATGCACACTGGGTAGAGGAGCTCGACTCCATACTCTTGGGGCTGCGGACCACGCCGAATCGCACCACCGGATACACACCATTCTTCATGGTGTACGGCGCAGAGGCAGTTTTGCCCTGTGACATAATTCATGACTCACCTCGAGTGCGCATGTACGAAGAAAGAGAAGCCGAGCTCGATCGGCAGGACAGTTTGGACGCCTTGGAGGAGGAGCGTGACGTGGCAAAAGCCCGTTCCACATTCTATCAACAGCAGGCTCGACGATACCAAAGCAGGGAAGTACGGGCCAAAAATTACAACGTTGGCGAATTAGTTCTACGCCTGCCGGACAAGAAAAAGGACCAACTTAAGCCCAAGTGGGACGGTCCCTTCATAATTGACCAAGTCCTGACTGGCGGAGCGTACCGCCTGCGAGATGCATCAGATAACCGACTCGAGCCGATCCCATGGAACACAGCACATCTCTGAAAATTCTACGCCTAGAGCCGGACTCTATGTTCGTCTCCTTCCTTTGTCCATTTTTTATATACTTTCTGTCTTACATTATTCTCCTTCTTCCCTCCATTTCTCTTACAGCCTTTAAAGGCTCATCAAATGACGTGCTATCCGCACTCATTAAACCTGGGGGCTTCTTTTAACAGAAGCTTATTTATACGGGCTTTATGCCCAACACATGTGTCACACTTTCGCATGTACCTTTTATTCACCATTATATGCATCAATATGACTTAAGTTTCGGCCAAGCTGGGTTGCCTGGCTCCTGTGCTTACCCCTACGTTCCCGATTGTTCGGCTAGGTGGTACAGGGAGCACCTCTGCGATTGTTACTGCCGGGTCAGCCGGACGTGTACCTCAGACTGGGTGAAGCCGAAAGCTAGCGTTCTTAAGGGAATATTCGGTCCGTGAACTAAAAGATGATCTTTTCACTTATTTATTTATGTGCCCCCAGGTGCTTTTTCCTGCGTCTTTTTTGCAGAATGGACATGCACTTTAGGGCATGCCTCCCAAGGAAAGGAACCCCTAATGGAACTATTCTCCCTGGAAGATGTTTCTTACTAACCATGTAATATAACATAACTAGTTGGGCACTGGTCTATTCAAGCACTAATGACCCCTACGCCTGGTCTCCATGCATACCCCAGTTCTTATATAACCGCGAGGGTATTCGGACACACTCCGGACCGTCAGGTCCCGAGGTGGAAGCGAAAAGGTCGGCCATGACAAACGATCTACAATCCGGCTAGAAGGCATTACAAATGTCAATTAAAATTACATAGTCAATTTGACTGATTTTATTCCTCTTCAATACCATCTAATAGGCTGTCTAGTTTACAGTCCTGTTGGGAATACTTTGCGGCCAATTCTACTTGGTCGTATACTAAGCTCACAGGGATCTCCTTCCCATCGGGCCCCACAGGTCCGACCTCGGCCATGTGGTTCGGGTCAGCCTTCGTGTACCGCGTCTTCACCATGGCCCAGGCCTCCCTGGCGCCTTGACGGCAGGCCGATATCTTCCACAACCGGAAGCACCGCCACGCTCCCTTCAGCTTCTCTACAAGCTCTCCAAGGCCTCCGGGCATGGAGACGGATGGCCACAAGGCCTGGACGACGATTTGCATCACCTGCCGAACTCGCTCGTGCAGTTGTGAGAGCTCGGGAAGAAGGTCACCTGTAGAACCGGGCATTTCCTCTGTAGGACGACCTGTTAGCATACCTACAGACATTACTCTGTTAGTCGACTTCCTCGCCGAACTCTTTTTTCAAAGTTCGTTTAAGCACTTACTAAATATGCCGCGTCGAAGCCGCTGATTCTCCTTAACGGAGTCTGACAGCTGGGCACGAACATCCTTCAGTTCAACGCCCATCTCGGTGTTGGCATCTTGGAGATCGTTCTTCTCCCGCCTCACCTTTGTCAGCACGCTCTCACCAGCCTTCAGCTGGCGAAGGAGTTGTTGCTTTTCCGGATTTAATCCGGCGCCATCTGCAATTTCATTTGTCAGATTTGCACCCACGCCGCACTTCGCAAAATACTTATCTTTCAAAGCGTATATTACCAGAGGGTGTCTCCTTGGGCTCCCCTTCCGCGGTTAGTGCGGCCTCAAGTTGGGCTTTGCACTCTTCTAGCTCCTGGGACAGTTGGTATTATTTTCCGCAAGAACCTGCATTATACATGATCCTTAAATCAGTTATTCTAACTGTTTCAAGTCTCGGGGGCTACTAATATATATAATCATTAAATCTTCTCACCCGTATGTCTTTTACATATTGCTCCGTGGCTCTGGCTAGACCATTTTGAGCGGCACGGAGGTACGCATCTCCCGAGTTGAAGGCATCCAATGCCTCTAGGGAGAAACAAGCATCGTGAAGAACTGTCCGGCGACGCCTGTGGTTCATGGCACTCTCCACCTCGGAATTAGTGGCGGACAGCCTGTCTGCATCCTTTGTTGGAGGAGCATCCGGTGCGTGCCTCGTGCTCGCCTACGCCTCCAGACTAGGCTTTGGAGCCTAGCTGGTGGAGGCGCGATTGGCAACCTCTCCGGATATAGTCCGGCGAGGTCTCTTTGTCCTGAAGAAAGCACGAGCGTCAGTATGCCTTGAAGGAATAACACCTGGGGACAAGATGGCGCGCTATACCTTTGCGCCGGCGTCTCAGTCCGGACCGCACTTTGTTATAGCCCAAAGGGCCTTGCAGCCCCTCGCTGGCTAGTCGCCGCAGGCTCGGCCTCCCGTCTCAAGGACCTCCCCTGCAAAAACACGGTTGTTATACGAAATCGAAAACACACGAGGATGGATCCCTTTTCAAGGTGATGGGACTTCGGTCTCAGTTACCTGTGAGGCGGGGAGTAGCCCGGGGTAATCGGCCGTAATGGCCACCAAGGCATTGTCCTTGCTCAATTGATGAAACACCCCATCAATCAGCTCCATAGATAAGTCCGGATCCTCTTGGGAGGCCGGGTCGAGGGACCGTCCCGGATCCTCGGGTTGTGGAGGAGGGCTGTTTATTTCTTTAACAGCCTGGCGCAGCTCCTGCGTTGAAGTCATTAGACTGAATATTTAACGATGGGAAAATAAAACGGATGGGCAAGTAAAAGTGTCCACTTACCCAACTTGGAGGATTGTACATAGAAAAACCACCCTGTGGGTTGACGCGGAGAAATTCCTCCTCTTCTCCCTTGTACAAAGCGGACAAGATCTTTATTAGAGCGGCAGCCGATTCCGGCCCCTTATGGCCGTGGCGGGTGGCGTCGTCCTCCCCGTTGAAGTACCACATAGAGTGGCCTCTATACTGAAGCGGCTGCACCCCCCCCCCCTGCATAATGCATGCGGCCATGACTCCGATCTTGGTCAGTTCGGAATGGGCTAATAACCTTATCCGGCCCATTAGGTAAAGAACGTCCTTGTCACTTTCCCTCTGAGGGCTCCGCGGACGCCAGCTTAGGCGCTTCTTTAGGGGAGCACTGTCGAACTCAGGGAGGCTGATCCGGACAGGATCCGGCAGCGGGACATCCTCTATATAAAACCATTCCGAAGGCCAGTCCTCGGACGCCTTCTTTGGGGTTCCGGATAGATATCCGGTCCCGGCGATGCGCCACACTTCGGCTCTGCCCACTAGATATATTGACCCCTTCTGAGAACGGGGCACAAGGCAGAAAAGCCTCTTCCATAGTGTGAAATGAGCCTCGCAGCCCAAAAACAGCTCGCAAAGAGCTACGAAGCCCGCGATATGCAACATGGAGGCAGGCGTGAGGTTGTGCAGCTGGAGGCCGTAGAACTCTAGGAGCCCCCGGAGAAACGGATGAATTGGAAATCTGAGCCCTCTTATTAAATAAGGGACAAGGCATACTCGCTATCCTTTGGAGGGATTGGGGGCGCTCTCCGCTTGCTCTCCGCCATTATAGGTGGCAAGCCCGGCTCGAAACGGGACCATATAGGCTGGGGGGAGAAATCCCTTGGTCTGGAGCGCCACTAGCTCGCTATGCGGGATGGAGCATCTCTCCCAATCTCCAGGCTGAGGGCTGGAAGGGCGAGAGGAGGAGCTGCGGTGGCTGGCCATGATAGAATGGACCTCTGTCGGATACGCTCTGATGAATACTCGCGGAGGGGAGAAGGTGCGGTTTGGATCTAAATCCTCGTCCCTTTAAATAGGTAGCTCATTTACGCGGCTAGGGGTGTAATTGTAAAAACACCCTGACTTTTCGTATTTGTTTGACACGTGGAAGACGGCCATTATTGGGCGTAGAAGCCAAGGAGCGCTACATTTACAAGAAACCGGACATTATTCAACAGGTACACGGAATTTGGAGGGGAACCCGCCTTGCAATGCCGAAGATAATTTGTGTGCCAGACTTGTCATCATTGAAGCCTGGTTCGGGGGCTACTGAGGGAGTCCTGGATTAGGGGGTGTTCGGATAGCCGGACTATACCTTCGGCCGGACTCCTGGACTATGAAGATACAAGATTGAAGACTTCGTCCCGTGTCCGGAAGGGACTTTCCTTGGCGTGGAAGGCAAGCTTGGCGATACGGATATGTAGATCTCCTACCATTGTAACCGACTCTGCGTAACCCAAGCCCTCTTCGGTGTCTATATAAACTGGAGGGTTTTAGTCCGTAGGACGAACAACAATCATACCATAGGCTAGCTTCTAGGGTTTAAACTCCTTGATCTCGTGGTAGATCTACTCTTGTACTACCCATATCATCAATATTAATCAAGCAGGAGTAGGGTTTTACCTCCATCGAGAGGGCCTGAACCTGGGTAAAAACATCGTGTCCCTTGTCTCATGTTACCATCCGCCTACACGCATAGTTCGGGACCCCCTACCCGAGATCCGCCGGTTTTGACACCGACAGCCACCATCGTCGCCGTTCGTCAACCGTGTGGCCAGCGACGCCGCCTCGCCACAGGACCATGCCTAGACGACCGGCCGTGCTCCATTTCATCTCCCCGCGGACGCTCAGGAGAAGGGAAGCGCCACACCATAGCCATCACGCCATCTTCAACCTCGGTACCCGCCGGTCACCATCGCCGATTCGCCGCCTTCATCGCGCCCCCGAGCCCACTGACCATCCATGCGTGTTCCCTGTGAGCTCTTGATCTTCCCCCTCTGCTTCCCCCCTCCGTTCCTGGTTGCTAGCCCGTCCCACCAATGTCGTAGATCCGGCCACCGCTAACATAGCCGTCACTGCCGCAACGGTCCATCCCCGACAGCCCCGCGGCCTCCCTAGATGCGCACGGGCCTGGGCTTCCCCCTAGTGCCCTCAGCGCGCCCAGCCGCTGCCCCCTAGTGCCACTCTGACGAGCCGCCGCTGCGCTGTGTGGTCATCATCGTTAAGCCGCTGGCTAACCACGCCATTAGGGCCTAACCACACTGCTAATTACACCGCAGTCACTGACAGCGGGCCCCAGCAGGTGGTCAAATCCTAGTCAACGTGGGGCTTAAAACCCGCTTAGCTTCTATAACGTTGACATGTGGGACCCGCATGTCAGATTTGACTTCGTTGACTGCTGATGCAGTGCTGACCTAAGGCTGACGTCATATTAGCTTTTCTGGGATTTTAAATAAAGCAGAAATGATTTATTTATTTTAGAAAATATCCAAAACTTCTAAAATTCATAGAAAATCGACCATAACTCCAAATCAAATAATTTATATATGAAAAATGATCAGAAAAATCCAAAGAATCGGAATATTGCATTTTCATGCATGTTTGAACAAGTTAACCTCACTGAATAGGACAATTCATGATTATGGAATAAATGGTAATTAGTTTTGGAGTTGGAATTTGCTATAGGTTTGAATTCCACTTCAATGAATATGAGTAACTATGGCACTAGGTCAATTCACTACCTTAATATGACATATCATTCATATGAATGTGCATTGCATTGATTGTGGTTCTTTTGTGTTTGCCGATGAAGAGCTATACCATCTTCAGAAGAGCCAGGCAAGCAAAACCCCCTTGTTCATTCCGATACAATCCCACTCTCTCGTTCGTGCTCTCTTTTACTGCATTAGGACAACAACGTTTCAACTGTTACATGCTGCGGTAGTTGAACCCCTTTCCTCTGCATGACCTGTCATTGCCACAGTAAATAGATGAAACCCACTAGCATGAGTAGGAGTTGTTTGAGCCCTGATGTGCCTACTCATTCATGCTTGTTTGTCATGCCTGCTACTGCTTAGAGTTGAGTCAGGTCTGATTCATCGGGGATGAATTGGAATGGTGATGAACATGTCCTACTATGTGTGAGCTAAGTGTGTGAACATGATTTGGTAAAGGTAGTGGTGAGAGGTCATGTAGGAGTACATGGTGGGTTGGCTCATTGAAACCGTCCTCAGGAACAAAGTTCCATGTTTGTGATCCATGAACAGTTACTACCACACATTGGGCTCTCTCGACTTATAAATCAACCTGATCTCTGTCCAGGAGTTGCAACTAGTTTCTGGTGTTTGTAGGTAGTGTTAGTAGTCTACCAAGTGGCACCCGGTACGGGTGGGCTTGGGACAGACTAGGCACAGTGGCACGATGTACCGAGTGGCACCCGGATGGTGGGCTTGGGAACCCTGCTCACATCGTTTGGGGTCGTGAGCGACACCCTGGCCGGATCTCCTTGCGAATGGAACCCGAATATGCGATAAACCTGGATTAGAGACTTGTGTGGTTAGTCCGGTCCTGGCCGACTCCCTCGCTAGGATTCTGCTTGAAGGTTGCCGAGATACACGACGTGTACATGGTGGTAAGTGGCGAGAGCGTGTGTGAAGAAGTACACCCCTGCAGGGTAAACATGATCTATTTGAATAGCCGTGTCCGTGGAAAAGGACTTCTGGGTTGCCTGTACATTTCATAGACAAGTGAAAGTGGATACTCTAAAATGCACAAGATAAGCATGAGTGCTATGGATGGCGTTCTCGTAGGGAGACGGGAGCGGATCCATAGTGGTGTATTGGTATGGTGAATATGTGGACTCATGTGCGCAACCTCAGAAGAGTTATTTGCAGTCGTAGTTTAGGATAGCCACCGAGTCAAAGCGAGCTTGCTGCAGTTAAACTCCACCACCCCCTTTGTTGATACCGATGCATATGTAGATATTCTGATGTAAGTCTTGCTGGGTACATTTGTACTCACGTTTGCGTATTTTTTGTTTTGTAGAGAGACTTCAGTCTCACTAGTAGTTCCACGTGGACTTTGACGTTTAGCTTGATACCTCAACTACGATCTTGTGCCCTCGGCAGGATTTGGTAGATAGTTAGGCTTCTCAACCTTCTTCATTTGTAGTTGTCTATACTCAGACAAGTTGAGCTTCCGCATGTGCTTGTTGCTTGTATTCTCTGTATGTTGGGTCATGAGACCCATGTTTGTAATACTTGGCTCCTCGGAGCCTAATGAATAAATACGTTGAGTCATAGAGTTTTGTTGTGATGCCATGTTGTATTTACATATATCGAGCATATTGTGTGTATGATTGAAATGCTTGGTATGTGTGGGATCCGACAACCTAGTTGTTTATCCTTGGTAGCCTCTCTTATGGGGAAATGTAGTCTTGTGCTTCCATGAGCCATAGTAGTCCGCTACAGTCCGGTTCACCAGAGTCCTTGTAGCCCAGCACTACTGCTCCGGAACACTTGATTGGCCGGCATGTGATTCACTTTGTTCCTGTGTCTGTCCCTTTGGGGAAATGTCACGCGGTGATATCCGGAGTCCTGCCTAGCCTGCTACAGCCCGGTTCACCGGAGTCCTGTTAGCCCAGTGCTACAGCCCGGATTCGCACGCTGCTGACCGACATGCTCGATGTTGATTCATGTATGCATGTCCCCGTAAGTTAGTGCCACTTTGGGTTCACGACTAGTCATGTCGGCCCGGGTTCTCTGTCATATGGATGCTAGCGACACTATCGTATACATGAGCCAAAAGGCAGAAACGGTCCTGGGCCATGGTAATGCGACACCCATGGGAACACCGTGCGTGAGGCCGCAAAGTGATATGAGGTGTTACCGGCTAGATCGATGTGACTTGGAATCAGGGTCCTGACAGCTTTGGTATCAGAGCCCGACTGCCTGTAGGATTACCAAGCTAAACTGGTCGAAGTTGAGTCTAGAAATGCTTTAGTTATATAAGGGAATTGATTGTGGGAGGGAACGTAAGGCTCTTTTTACTCCTTATACCTTATGCCCTTCTGATCTGAGTCATCCTCTTCTCTTCTATGGGGATTAAGAATTAGGCTTCTCATCCTTCTATTAGGATCACATGTTCCTAATTAGTAGACTCTTAGGATTGTTGGTCTCAAGCCTCAGTTCAGTTTCTACTACGTCTGTGTGTTCATAGTTGGTCTCGGAACCTTTATATTGTGCTTCTGAGTGGTTATGCCACCATTTTTGCAGGATGTCTCAAATCATTTTTAGCATTTACAGCCGTTATGATGTCCGAGTCATCCCAGGTTTCTAAACAGTCTGATGCATTTGCAAATCCCTTCCTCCCATTCCTGATGCCCTTTTGGGCCAGATTAAGCACACTAATGGCCTGTTGAGGTACTCCATTGCCTCGGCGTATATGTTGGAGCTATTATGATGACCCTAGGTATCTTAGAGAGTCACCTAGTAATCTAGTCATGTTTTGTGTTCCTAGTGTGTTTATTCTGGCCATCATTCTCGAAAGCATCCTGTGATGCCATCTCGCTAGTAGGTATTCTATTTCTTGGTTCTTGAACCCGAGGTTCACTCTACTTACTTCATGTTGATAGTGTTTGCTAGTTCTTTTAGGATATTAGTAAACTTTGTGATAGTCTTCGAGGTACGTGGTATATCATTCTTCCAATGCCATGAACCATTATGGCAGAAGATCTTTGGACTAATGATCACAACAAGAGTGCTCTTGATGAGTTCTCCATTCAAAATTTGTGAATATCCCAGTCCTTCCTCTTCTGCATGGGTTATCCGGAAGAAATATGTTGAACTTGTTCGACATACTAATCTATGCATCCACAACTCAGATAATCATGTGTTCTTTGAGTTGTCCGCCTTCAGTTATATTCCGACCTTCATCTATCAATTGATAGTCAAGGGTATGTGTGCGATCGTGTTCATCGATGCTTACTATTTCTTGTGGTCTGTCGAGCCATTCTATTCTGGAATGACTAGGAGAAGCAAACTCCAGTACCTCATCCATATCTAGGATTGGGTCAAAGCAGTTGTATCCCGCAGATCAAAATGCCAATCCAGCTTTTGCTCTGTTCTACCTTGGGGTATTACCATCTTTATGTCAGGAATATCATAGGAATTGCACCATCTCTTATGAATTCTTGATGCAGTGATACTTCTCACCATCATCATTCATTCCTCGGTCCTCGTGTTGTTGTAACCGAAATGTCGACAAGTGAATTGTGATGTATGAAATCAATACTCCGAGCAGCTCGTTGCTTAGTAGTAAATGGACAATATTCTCATTCTTAGCGTGTTGGTTATAGAATCATCATTCTAAGATAGATTGTGCTACCTAGACCTTTTTCCTGGTGCCTTCTTTGATCAATGAGTTAGGATTGTGTCAACCCCTTGCCTATTTGATCACATCGTTTTGCCCTAAAAAGCAAGATTGTTCTCGAGCTTAATAACATATTGGTGGTTCATGATTTTTTGAATATCTTCTCGGAAGTATCACCAGGTTGCTCCCTGACCGTTATGTTGAGCTCGTGATCAAGTTGGTTTCCTATAAACCACCCCTTCGCCAAGAATCTGTGTTGGATACCCCTGAGCTAGTTGGTTGAGCTAAACAACAACTTGGAGAGTTGGAAGATAAAAGCTTTGTCCGGCTTAGTTCACTCCAAAGGGATATTCTTAGGTGTGTGTGTGTGTGTGTGTTGAAGGAAGATGTTATCCTCATTGATTGATCCTCGTGATCAGTTGCCGGCGCTATTGTCTTATCCAATCTTTGATTTGAGTGTGGGATATCCTCAAATCAAATCAGAACCAACGATGTTCGTAATGTTGTCTTACCCGTGGATTTTCCTCGAGCATACACCATTATATCTTTTTGGTCTAACCAATACTATCGCCATGTTCACATAGTTGTATTCCATCTATATGGAAACCTGGATGAATTGTTGTTGAGCCCATCGACAACATCCATATCTTCTCCATGATTTTGTTGGACATTAAGCTAGTGTTGGAAACTTTGTATGCATTGCCTTCGTGTCCCGTTCATGAGGTATATGTTTGGTGTAAGAGGTGACTTTCTACAAGTTCATGTGCATCAGGTGCAAGTTGCCGCCGTGAATTTGAGAAAGGTTTGTTTTGCTTCCTCTGCAACCATCCCAAGTTAGTCATGCATACGTGCAAAGTATTCTGTGGTATGGAGACTTGCAACCTCCATTCTATATGTGTCTCTAGCACACCAAGCCACTGACTGATTTGCTCACAGAAAAGGAGTTGTTGTGCGAATACTAGTTCATGCACAACATTCCAATATCCTCCATGATGGTTCCCATCCTGAACTCGCTAGAGTTTAGTTGTAAGACTACGATGTGCTCATGCTTGTCTCTAACATCATGTTCACATGTATGTAGCATAACTAGCTCATGTTTTGGAGCTTGCTATCAAAGTTCATCTCCCGAGAATCTCACAACGCCATCTCGTCGGTTTGTGTTGCAAATTTTCTTTTCCAGACATGATGTCTGAAATGTTCCGTTGCCAACCAGATCTGAATCTCTGGCAGATATGATGGTTGGAGCTATTCCAATATTCTTGGGGATATTACTACTGGGCGTAAACCGGCCTACCTGGGCCGGGTTAACTTCATCAGTAGTTCAAAGGTGTTAAAGCCCAAAGAGGCAGATAAGGGCCCAAGGCCTGTAGTCGGTTTAGGACCTGAAGCCGTAATCGGCTTTATGTGTAAACTTGTATTGTAAGTTAGGAATAAGGAGAGACTAACCCGGATACGAGTATGAACCGGTGACGGGGACTCTGTGAACCGACGGGCGTCACCCGTGTATATAAGGGGACGACCCAGCTGCGGTTCAAGGACAGACAACAACAACTCGAGACTTAGGCGAAGCTTGTTCGCTCCCTAGTCATCGAAACCCCATCAATTCCATCACAACTAGACGTAGGCTTTTACCTTCATCGAAGGGGCTGAACTAGTATAAAAACACTCTGCGTCCCTATTTCCGCTTTAACCCCTTCAAGCTAACCTGTCGCGATGGCTCCACGACTAAGTCCTTTCACTAGGACATCT
The DNA here is from genome assembly GCA_032464435.1 of Aegilops umbellulata. Classification (NCBI taxonomy): domain Eukaryota; kingdom Viridiplantae; phylum Streptophyta; class Magnoliopsida; order Poales; family Poaceae; genus Aegilops; species Aegilops umbellulata. The sequence goes on from CP136054.1 coordinate 106,239,951, forward strand.
ATCGTGACAAAACCACGACAGTTGGCATCCACCGTGGGGCTATCGCATGATGGTTTCAAGTTCTTGGAGGGCCGATTTGAAGGACTCGAGGGCTACGCTGTGGGCCGGATGACTAAGAGTCGTCGCGGCAAGCTCTACATCGATGATGCAGGCTGGGGCCCCGAGGCCGGCTCAATTGAGTACGGGTACCGGGTCCCCTTTGGTGGCATACACGTCTTCATCGGCAAGATCGGTGAACCGGGCCCTAAGCTGGACATCTGCACCGACCTCGTCGAGACGGCTTAGCATGCGCAATCTGCCCAGGTTAAATCGGCCGTGAAGCGTGCCTTCGTGGGAGTCATCCATGGAGGAAGTTATGAGAACGGATCAGAATCTAGTGGCGAGACCGTCGTTTACTCCGGCGACGAGTCATCAACCGGAGAAACCGAATCTCTATATCAACTGCAAGATGGCCGAATTGGGGGATGTTCCAATGGCGATAGTATTTCGGACCCCTCTGATCTGCCCCACCGGGTTGGAATATTCATGGCCGGTACACAGGCCGCGCTTCACTCTTCGACTGCTGCGGCAATGATCTCCGGTTCAGTAGCGGCGACAGCTGCCGGGGCAGGAGGCTCTGTACGCCCGCCGACTCAAGTTTTATCGGATCTGTTCAATGCGTTGGCTGCACTCATGGCAGAGACTAACCCGGTGGATCGGGACGCTCACAACGCGGAAATTGTAAAAGTGAGGGAGCAAATCACTCAGGCTAAAGCGGACCTAGCAACTGAAGATGCCAGGATGACTGCAGAGCGGGCCGCTTTAGATGCACAGGCCTACAGGATCATGTTGGACCAGAACGCGTCGCAGGAAGTCATGAGGAGGAAGTACCGATCTCGTCTACCTTCGGTCTTCGAAGCCAGAGACCTCTTCAACACCCCTGGAGCGGGAACCAGTAATCCGCCGGTGGTAAACCGGGCGGAAGCACCTGGGACGGGCGCACCGGTCCAGCCCCGTTTAATAGATCTGCACCGTCATAATACTGGTGTACCTCAGGCTGTGCCAACACCTCCGGGTCACTACTCCAACCCGATGGACAACCTTGTTGCGGCTGCTGCACGGCTGGAGGCCATTCCAATTGAAGGAGATTTGCTGCAGGCGGTAGAGACGCGCCGCGTCAAGGAGCTCCTTAGGACAGCTTTGGTCCAACAGGAAGCGTATTCGTACAGCCGTGATCGGATCCACTCAACCCCTCGCCCGAGCCGGAGCTATAGCAGGCATATGGATGAACCAGCCATGTCAAGTAATGCACGGCGAGGAGCGCCCCGTGGTAACAACCCGGCAGGAGGTGTCGATAATTCTCAGGAAGTGGTGGACCGGGCCCGAGCGCGCTGGGAGGCCGAGTTAGCGGCACAGTATCAAGATCGTCAGCTTACGCCGGTTCGTCCGACCACCATGGTCGAGCCTGGAGTTACCTCTAGTGCTTTGGGGGTGCCTTGCCTTGTTCCCGCTTTATGCAATGTGCGCCTGCCCAAGGATTTCAAGGGCCCGCGCAAGGTACCAAATTATACGGCAGATCAACCTCCAGAGACATGGGTGGAGAGCTATGAGATGGCCATGGAGATGCTTGACGTGGATGAGGCCGCGTGTGCAAAGTATTTCACCATGATGCTCAAAGGAACGCCCATACATGGTTAAAAAGCTTACCGGCCAATTCTATCAGTTCATGGGCCCAGTTACGAGCCCGGTTTATCAGTAATTTCAAAGACACGTGTAAGCAGCCGATGTCGATAGTGGATCTAGCTGCCTGTGTCCAAGAGGAAGGAGAATCAACGACGCATTGGGTGCGTCGGGTCTCGCAAGTTCTGCATTCATCAGACGCATCAACGCTGACACCGCGGTTATAACCCTGGAAGGCAATTGCCGGTTTGGGCCCCTAAAGCTAAAATTAGGGCGGATGAAGCGCCACTGCACTAACATAGGGACTCTCATGGGTGCTTTGGTAAAGTATGTTGATTCTGATAGTACCAAGGATCCCGAGTCTGATGATGAGAAGACAGTGAAGGGAAAGAAGAACGACAACTCCAAAGGTCAGCAACATCACCCGACAGGTAATGGTGGCGGAGGCAAGCGCAAAGCGGATGGCAACATGGACTTCGTGGCTAATACCAACGCGCAGGACAAGGGCCAGTGGCGTAAGTGTAAACCGCAGAATCGCAGTGGAGCACCTAACCCTAACCCGGACCGCCTACACTATCTGTTGAACCAGCCCTGCCCGAAGCATGGGACGAAGGAGGTGCCAGCAAACCACCTTTGGAAGGATTGTTACATTATGCAGGAGTTCAAAAATTCTAATGCTTTCCAGTATGATCACGGCTCTGGCGGTGGCTCAGGATCCGGGCCGGGTTATGATGGAGGAAATTCCGGTTCAGGATTCAATGGTAATCCGGGCGGACATAGTAATCAGAATAATCAGAATAGCCATGGTGGTTACAACCAGCAGCAGCAACAGTCAGGTTACCAGAGCAACCCAAAGCAGTTGAATAGTGGGCAGTACCATGTCTTCAGCACTAGCTTGGACAAGCGAGACCGGAAGGTTCAGAAGCGGGCAGTCAACTCTGTTGAACCGGCCGTGCCCCGTTACTTACGCTGGACCGAGCAGCCAATCATATGGAGCAGAGAGGATCACCCACCCCAGGTTGATAACCCGGGTCAACTAGCGTTGGTGGTGGCACCTCAGGTGGGAGGTTATAATTTCACCAAGGTACTCATGGATGGAGGGAGCAGCATTAATATCTTGTACTATGAGACCTTCCGTCGTATGGGATTGACAGATAAAAATCTCAAACCGTCCAATACGGTGTTCCATGGTGTGGTACCTGGCAAATCAGCATATCCTGTTGGTAAGATAGCTCTGGAAGTGGCCTTTGGAGATGATCATGATTCCAGGACGGAGACACTGACGTTTGAAGTGGTAAAGATCCAAAGTCCGTATCACGCCCTGTTTGGGCGACCGGCCTACGCCAAGTTCATGGCACGGCCTTGTTATGTGTACTTCCAGCTCAAGATGCCAGGTCACAAGGGGACAATTACGGTTCATGGAAGCCGTCGAGTTGCTTTGGAGTGCGAGGAAGGAGATGCGGCCTACGCAGAGTCAGTTTGTGCCACCGAGGAGCTGAAATTTTATAAAGACAATGTTGATCCGGCAGATATGACTCCGTTGAAGAAGCCAACTACGGAGCATGATCTGGCCTTGAAGTCCAAATCGGTAGCTGAGACTAAGCTTGTTGACTTCGTGCCTGGCGATTCGTCCAAGCAGTTCAGCATCAGTGCCAATTTGGATCCGAAATAGGAAAGCGCACTCATCGAGTTCATCCGTGAGAATCGGGACATTTTTGCATGGAAGCCTTTTGACATGCCAGGTGTACCGAGGCGACTCGCTGAGCACACTCTTAATGTGGATCCTAAATACAAACCGGTGAAACAGTTCCTCTGCCGGTTTAATGAAGAAAGACGCAAAGCTATTGGAGAAGAGGTAGCCAGGCTTTTGGCAGCTGGTTTTATTGTTGAAGTTTTTCACCCTGAGTGGCTTGCTAATCCGGTGCTGGTCCTTAAGAAAAACAGCACCTGGCGTATGTGTGTGGATTACACAGACCTTAATAAGGCTTGTCCAGCAGATCCTTTTGCCCTCCCCCGTATTGATCAAATCATTGATGCTACGGCGGGTGGTGAGCGTTTGAGTTTTTTGGATGCATATTCTGGTTATCATCAGATCAAAATGGCGGTTAAGGACCAGGAGAAGACGACGTTCATCACTCCCTTTGGAGCCTTCTGCTATGTGTCTATGCCCTTTGGGCTCAAGAGTGCCCAGGCAACTTATCAACGGTGTGTACAAAATTGCCTTCACAAGCAGATTGGCCGTAATGTACATGCTTATGTGGATGATATTGTGGTTAATTCAAGGAAGAAGGAGACTCTGGTTGACGATTTGAAGGAAACCTTTGGTAACCTAAGGACGTACAAGATGATGCTCAATCCGGCCAAATGTGTTTTTGGTGTACCGGCAGGCAAGTTATTGGGTTTTCTGGTGTCCAACAGGGGAATTGAGGCTAATCCGGAGAACATCACAGCCATCACCTCCCTGGCTAAACCGAAGTGTATCAATGACGTTCAACGTTTGGCTGGTCGGATTGCCGCGTTGAGCCGGTTTATCAGCCGCCTTGGTGAGAAGGCAATTCCTTTGTATCAGATGTTGAAGAAGACGGATCAGTTCGTCTGGAGTTCTGCTGCTGATCAGGCATTTGAGGACTTAAAGCGGCAATTGGCCAACCCGCATGTGCTTGCCGCTCCCGTTGACAAGGAGCCGCTACTACTATATGTTGCTGCTAACACTCGCGCAGTCAGTGTGGCCATTGTGGTAGAGCGGAAGGAGGCAGGTAAGGAGCATCCGGTTCAGCGTCCAGTTTACTATATCAGTGAGGTACTTATTGAATCCAAGCAAAGGTATCCGCATTGGCAGAAGCTGGTATATGGAGTTTTCATGGCAAGCCGGAAGCTGAAGCAGTATTTCCAAGGGCACCCCATCACAGTGGTCAGTTCTGCTCCTTTAGGCAATATCATCCATAACCGGGAAGCGACTGGCCAGATTGCCAAGTGGGCTATAGAGCTTGGGCCGCACGGGTTGAAGTATGTGCCCCGAACGGTGGTGAAGTCTCAAGCACTTGTTGATTTCATCAATGATTGGATGGAGCTGCAAGCACCTGAAGAGAAGCCGGATCACACATATTGGACCATCCATTTTGACGGATCCAGGCAATTGGAGGGCTCGGGGGCTGGAGTCGTATTAACTTCCCCAAGAGGTGACAAGTTCTGTTACGTCCTCCGCTTAATGTTCCCTTGTACTAACAATGCAGCTCAGTATGAAGCCTTGCTCCATGGTCTCCGGATGGCTAAGGAGATCAATCTAAGCCGGGTTAAGTGCTTCAGTGACTCGGACCTAGTGGCTCGACAGGTGTCCGGCACTTGGGATTCCAAGGACCCGCTCATGGCTGCATATCGTCGTGAGGTGGATATTGTTGCAGGTCACTTCAATGGGTATCAGGTGGACCACGTGGACCGTCGAAAAAATGAAGCGGCGGACGCTTTAAGCCGGTTGGGCTCTCAATGTAAACCGGTCCCGCCTAATGTTTTTCTTGATGTGCTACACAACCCGTCGGTCAAGCTCCCTGGTGAAGCGTATTTGGCTATTCCTGATCCGGAGGCTCAATTGGTGGCAGCTCTACACGTTATTCCGGATTGGACGCTTCCTTATCTTGCATACATGAACCGGGGCGAGCTACCAGAGGACGAAACCTTGGCCCGGCAGATAATCCGGCGATCCAAGTCTATGACTATTGTTAATGGCGAATTGCATCATTGCAGTGTGTCAGGGGCGTTTCAACGCTGCGTGTCTCCTGAGGAAGGCTGTGAAATTTTGCGCGAGATCCACGAAGGAGATTGTGGTCATCACGCCGGTTCAAAGTCTTTGGTGGCCAAAGCGTTCTGCCATGGTTTTTATTGGTTAACTGCTCATGCTGATGCGGAGGATCTGGTCAGACGATGTGACGGTTGCCAAAAGTTTTCAAGACGCGCTCATGTGTCGGCTCAAGAATTGAGGATGATTCCGATCACTTGGCCGTTTGCAACTTGGGGGCTGGATATGGTTGGGCCTTTCAAAAGGTCCAAGGATAAGAAGACCCACCTCCTGGTGGCGGTTGACAAATTTATAAAGTGGGTGGAGGCAGAACCTGTTAGCAAGTGTGATGCGGCCACGGCGGTTCAGTTCATAAAGAAGGTGATTTTCCGGTTTGGCTTTCCACACAATATCATTACAGATAATGGTACCAATTTGTCCAAGGGGGCTATGAAGGAATTCTGCGAACGTGAGCACATCCGACTTGACGTTTCATCAGTGGCGCACCCACAGTCCAATGGGCAAGCAGAAAGAGTTAATCAGGAGATCTTGAGAGGCATCAAGCCCCGGCTTATGGTTCCTTTGCAGAGAAGACCGCGTTGTTGGGTAGAAGAGTTGCCATCTGGGTTGTGGAGCATCAATACCACACCCAACAGATCGACAGGATACACGCCATTCTTCATGGTCTATGGAGCGGAGGCGGTTCTCCCTAGTGATATCCGTCATGATTCACCTCGTGTGGCGGCTTATGTTGAAGCGGACAACGAGACAACACGGCAAGACGCTTTGGACCGGTTGGATGAAGAGCGTGACATAGCAGCTGCCCGCTCGATGATTTACCAACAGGATCTTCGTCGTTATCACAGTCGCCGAGTTAGAACCAGAACCTTTCAAGAGGGAGATTTGGTGCTTCGGCTCATCCAAGATTAGACTGATATGCATAAGTTATCCCCACCTTGGGAGGGACCTTTCGTGGTCAGCAAGAATCTGCACAATGGGTCATACTATCTGATCGATATTCGAGAGCATAAAGACTCACGTACATCAGAGGAGGAGACCAACAGGCCGTGGAACATAGCTCATCTCCGGCCTTACTATACCTGAGCCATCGGCTCTACTTATGTACATATTATGACAGTGTATATATTACGATTAATATAATAAACCGGAGCCTCAGCTAAAGCGGGGTATCTGTTCTTTTACATCATGCGTGGTTACACGGAGTTGTTCTGTCTTAAAGCGGCCTCCGGTTTACCCCTTGAAAATTTTATAAACATCACTTGGGGGCTTGGTCGTATCCGAACCAATGCAACACCTTTTGATAGGCGAAAGCCACCAGATCACTTGGGGACATGGTCAAGTCTGAACCAGTCATGCCTCTTGATCGGCCTAAGGCCATAGAATCACTTGGGGGCTTGGTCGAAGCCGAACCATTGCCACGCCTCTTGATCGTCATAATGCCACGGTTTCATTTGGGGACCTGGCTGACTGGAGCCATAGCTACACCTATCGGGAGCTTGGTCGTGTCCGACCATGGTAACACCATCTGATCGGCTCAATAAAGCCTCTTTTTGCAAACGGTTTTATCATTGCCTTTGCTTCAATGTTTTTCTTAATAACTGTTGCTTTATTTTTGTTGCTTTTTGTAAACCGACAACGTGTTAAACCGGTTCAAACTGTCAATTGACGGAACACGGTCCATTTTTAATCCGGTGATTATTTGCTCGGTTTAAGTTTTTCTGTTAACATCCCATGATGGAGTAACAAGGGTGTTAATGGTAACCCGACACGATTTACATGGTAAACCGGCATTGTACACACAGGAGCTATTTTCTCCTTTGACGGTACAGGTTTATAAACCTCCGCTTCAAGATTGGTTAAGCCAACTTCATGCCCAGCGATGGCAGGTATTTTGTATCACAAAATTTGATCATATACCTCAATTTCCTTGCATATATATATGAAGGTCATAAACCGGCTGGCGGTACAACCGCCGGGGCAGTTTAAGATTTTATGATTGCAGGAGATATAGATTGAAGGTTTCGATCTTTCAAACCAAAGTATCAGCACTGATGCACGAAGGCATCTAAGAAGCAAGAGTATTGGCTATCCTATTACAAGGCAACATGGTGCCCAAATAAGATCATTGTTTTCTTGGCGGAATATAACAAAGCAGCCATCTAAACCGGTCTCCGGTTCAAGCTTGGTCACCGCCCTGGTCTGACGGTTGTAGGTCGTCCTGCGCCGCTTCAGCTTCTTCTTCCCTACCCAGTGGCTGGAAGTCAACAGTGGTCCAGTTGATTCCCATTAAGGCTTGAAAGACAACTTCGTCATGGATCAGTGAAGACGGTTCAATATCAGGAGCGTAAGTATGCTTATGGATTGGAGGGATCAGATTCTCCGCTTCGATAATTGGTGCAGCCACTCGTTTGTTCTGATTGTTATATTGAGCTTGATAATGCGTCAAGTCTGCTTCTTCCACCAATTGGCAAGCTAGAGGGCGCACCGCCCGGTTCATCACTCTCAGGTCATCTTCATTGAACTCTGAGTCGTCTTCCTTCAAATTGGGATAGCCCTGAGCTGCCTCAACAGGATCGAAATCCGGCACCCATGCTTTTTCCCGGATTAAGGCATTGATGGCACCGGTTCGAGCAGCAGATTTCTTCAGCTCTACAAAACGGGCGGGAAGCATTGACAACCTATTAAGAGTATCTTGAATTAAAGAGGGCGCCGGATTGTTATGTGATGCAGTATAGATGATCCGCTGCGCTCCAGCATACAGCTGTTCGATTAAGGTATATGCGGCCTTCAATTTCATCCGAACATCTGACCCCAAGTGACCAATGCGTGTACCTACAACATTACAAAGAGTTCACAAACCGGACCTATCATAGGAAGGTCAAATTATTACAGAAGTCAAAGGAAGCTTACCAAAGATGGCTGCAGTCATGGCATGCACTTGCCGCTTTACGCTGGTTAGCTCATCTACCATGGGTTTAAGGGCGGCTTCAGCAGTTTCAATTTTCTTGGTCAAAGCGATCTTCTCAGTGGCCCAATCCGCCCGCTCTTTGTTGAAGCCCTCCTTTAGCTATTCCATGACGCTTGAAGCGCTGGTCAACTCCTCTTTCGCCTTGGAGGTTTCAGCTTGTTGGGATTTCAAATTCTCTTGAAGATCGGCGAGTTGGCTTTCTTTGGTTTTCAGCTCAGCCTGCATACAGACAGTCATATGACTCAACAAACGGTACAAGAATTGAAGTACCAACCACATAACAAGTTATGCACTTGGCACTTTGGGGCTAATGCATATTTGATCTTCATCTGTCAATTGATTGCAAAAGTCCCAAGCTCAATACAAGCATTCAACTTGGCACTTGGGGGCTAATGGCTATTTGCTCAAATAAGTTCTAGTGCTGCCATCTTAAATTACTTAAGTCCCGGTTTAACTACATTAAGTTGAACCGGCCCTTGGGGGCTACATCAGTGAATTCCGAAGCATTCAGTTTTATAATAGTAAGTCCCGGTTTACAAGAGGATTGCCAAACCGGCCCTTGGGGGCTAGGAGAGTTAACAAAATTGAAGTATCCAAGTAGGAAAAAGCACATGGAGGTTACCTCAAGTTTTTCTTTCATCATATTCACCAGACCGGCTTCATAGTCACGGCTGGTATACAGCCGGTTCAAGTAGCCGGAATGAAGGTCTTGGGCATTCAGAGCAGCGTAAGTCGCCAGATCAACATTCCACTTGCCTTTGCTCATAGTAGCGAATTCTTCTTTGGCAGTATGCTTTGATAAGGCGACCGGATTGCTCGGTTCAGTACGGCCAATGCTAGTAATCACAACATCATCATCCTTGGTGTCACCGGTTTGACCAGGGGCAGTGGGTTTGCTAGCAGGCCGGATTGGACTGGTGGATCTCAATCCGGATGGGGCTTCCGGACTGGTCAGCATGCCTTTCTTCGGCAATAACATCATCACCTTGCAGTGGGGGGTCGTTGGGTATATCTTCGCGAATGACCGCTTCAGGATCCGGTGTTTTCTCCAGTTCAAGAACGGCATCCTCCTCGGCCGCTTTATCTAGGCGGGCCTTCTTGCTTGGCCTAGGCTTGGCCCTACAAGGAATAATCAAAATCAAATACAACATATGTTCCAAACATGATGTATCAGAAATATTATGATAAGTATAGCTTACCCAAGCACCGGATTGAGTGGTGGCAGCTGAGTAGCTCATGACTCACCAGAGGATGAGTGGGAAGTAACCTGATAATCGGAGTCAGACGGATTAAGAGGTTGATGATAACAACCCGCTTTAGGACAAGCACTGACCAGCAAATTAGATACCTCTGAACGGCGTTTCCGAACCGGACTGTTCGGTAAACCGGCGGAGGTAACTACCTGGCCGCTGTGCCGGGTTGTGCGGCGAACTTTGTGCTGTTGGGTCTTCATAAGTAATTTGGGATCCAAGTAAGCAAGATGATGAGAAAATTTAACTTTCCGGTTTGCCTAACGGATTTTTAGTGAAGGCAAAGGGTTTGAATCAGAAGAAAGAGCGATTACCTCTGCAGCATCAACATGGCTAGCTTCGGCATCATCCTGACAAATATTATCATCAATAAGGCGTGTGAAAAGTAAGCCAAGTGAATCAAGTTCTACCTCAAGGTCTGGATTACCCACATCATCATCAGCGGGCGGATCAGAAGATGCAGTGGTTTTCTTTTATGAGCAGGCCTCTTAATGACTTTGATTTTTGGCCGGATTGGTCTTTCCGGTTTATTTGGTTTTTCTGGTTTCTCCTGAGGAAGCTTCTTGCTCCAAAATGGATCATCACCCTGTTTAAGCAGCAGTAGATGTTAAAGAGTATACAGAAATAGCAATGACATGTTCAGTAAAAAGTACAGGCAAAATCTTACAGCTGGCAGTTTGTTGGTAGCGCAGAAGGGGAGCAGGCCGGTTCGAGCACAGAGGTGTTCCGGTTCGTTCAACATTTTCTTCACAGCTTCTGTGATCTCGTCATCTATGAGCTGGATGTTAACATGATGGAGTGGGTCATCGACACTACCGGTATATTCCCACATCAAACCGGAGCGCTGGCTGAGGGGCAATACGCTCCATGATATCCAACAGCGTGCGAGATCAATTCCTGTTAAACCGTTGGCCATGAAGGCTCTGAGCTTGGATAGTTGAGGAGCGTATTTACTTCTCTCCTTGGCAGTCAACCTTTGCGGAAAAGGGTGTATATTGCTAAGCCGCTCCGGACGAAAGCCAGGCAAAGGATTTTCATTTGCAGGGGAGGTGTCTTTGCAATAGAACCATGATTGATTCCACTCCTTGGGGTGGCTGTGTAGTTTGGCATGAGGGTAAGTGACCTCCTTTCTTTTCTGAATCGCCACACCACCCAATTCCGTATTGGAGCCATCAGTGAATTCTGTGCGGCGGTTTAGGTGAAAGCACTAAACAACTCAACTGTGGGTTCCTCTTGAAAGTATGCCTCACAGAGCACTTGGAAGTGACAGATGTTGGTAACAGAGTTGGGGCCAGTATCTTGCGGGCGGAGTTGAAAGTTGGCTAAGACATCTCGATAGAATTTTGAACCGGGCGGATTAAAACCCCGGGCTAAGTGATCTGCAAAAACGACAACCTCTCCCTCTTGAGGTGTGGGCGGGCATTCTTTGACAGGGACCCTCCAATAGATGGTATTTTTGCTGCTTAAAGCGCCAGTCAGGACAAGATTATTCAGTTGAGTTTCTATGATGCGAGAAGGAACCCAGTTGCACTCATATACTTGTTTGGCCATGGGGAAGTCTACAAAGTAAGTTATTCCGGTTCAAGATTGGGTTGGGTAAAAGGTATACACCGGTATGAACAATGTTAAACCGGAGGCAATTATGTCTAAACCGGAGTTCTATGATGCGGCATCATATGGCTAAAGAGTTCTGGCGGTTCATCAGGGGACTAATGGTATATACCGGTTTATTAACTTCTTCTATACTAAGTTAAACCGCCTAATCTAAACATTGAAAGCAATTGAGGTTGCAGATGGCTAAGTATGCAGAAACAAGTTTCACAAGGTCTTATTACAGCAATGGCTCTGAGGCAAGTTCAGAAAAACAGGAAAATATTCAAAACCTTAAGGCAGAATAGTATTGATTCAATGGACAGGAAAATATGTGAGATCTATAGACTTGAGCATGAAGCTACAGGCGGATACTAAAAGCTACTGCTAATCAGAGCAGGGTTTCACAGATCTATCCAAGAATCTGGGTACGAGTATGAACAGTTGATGGAGCACCGCAAGAACAAGAAACCCTAGAACAGATCTAGGTCGAGGAAAGCGAAGGACCTACCAGAGCTGAGGAAAGCATGTAAGATCGCCGCAGTTTTCTGGTGCGTTCAGGTTGATGCAGCAGGCCCAAGACGGTGCAAAGGTCAATGGCGGCGGCGGAGCTCCGAGGCTGGCGACGCGAGGAAGACGAAGAGAAAGGGGACGAAGGGGAGAAAAGAAATGACCCTTCGGTCCTATTTATAAGGCAAGAGACATGTGTCAGGCGCGTGAATCAAGGAACCATAAGTCTTGGAAGCGGAGCTGTCGCCTCGGTTATTGCGGATCTATTAAACAAAGAAGGTATCATAAATGTTATCTCTATGATGATGTCATGCCGGTTTACAGCAACCAGAGACGGTGACATCACGGTGGTTCAACAACTACAGAAGACGTTCAAGACGAAGATTTTTTGCTAAGGATTGACATGAACTTGTTCAAATCAATCTGGGGCCTAATGTTGGGGATATTACTACTAGGCGTAAACCGGCCTACCTGGGCCGGGTTAACTTCATCAGTAGTTCAAATGTGTTAAAGCCCAAAGAGGCAGATAAGGGCCCAAGGCCTGTAGTCGGTTTAGGACCTGAAGCCGTAATCGGCTTTATGTGTAAACTTGTATTGTAAGTTAGGAATAAGGAGAGACCAACCCGGATACGAGTATGAACCGGTGATTTGGACTATGTGAACCAACGGGTGTCACCCGTGTATATAAGGGGACGACCCGGCGGCGGTTCAAGGACAGACAACAACAACTCGAGACTTAGGCGAAGCTTGTTCGCTCCCTAGTCATCGAAACCCCATCAATTCCATCACAACTAGACGTAGGCTTTTACCTTCATCGAAGGTTCTGAACTAGTATAAAAACTCTCTGTGTCCCTGTGTCCTCTTTAACCCCTTCAAGCTAACCCGTCGCGATGGCTCCACGACTAAGTCCTTTCACTAGGACATCTGCCGTGACAAAACCACGACAAATATGAAAGTGCAACTATCCCTAGGTGGTTTTGGTAATTCCTAACAACATATAGCTCATTGAGCTAATGCTATTTCAAGATTAATATTTCAGGAAAGCTCAATGATTAGCATGGCATGGATGAGAAAAGTGGACTCCTCAAAATGCTAATGACAAAAGGATTGGCTCAAGCTCAAAGCTCAAGACTCTACATTTTCTATTTTAGTGATCCAAGATCACATTGAGTTTATAGGAAAAGCCAATACTATCAAGGAGGGATGAGGTGTTGCTTAATGAGGCTCTTGCTCAAAATGCTTAGTGATATGCTCCAAAGCCCTCAACTACTTCATCACATCCACATATGACCTAAACCAAAAGTCAAACTTGGCCCCACCGATTCTTTCTATCCGGCGCCACCGAGTTCACATGTCATAGCCACTGCCACAAACCCTAGGCAAATTGGTCTCACCGATAGGGATCTCGTTCTGACCGAGATGGGATTGTAATCTCTCTGTTTCCCTACGTAACATTTCGGTCTCACCAAGATGAGCGATCGGTCCCACCGAGATTGCAATGTAAACTCTCTGTTTCCCTTTCGTAACATTTCAGTCTCACCGAAATGAGTGAATCGGTCCCACCAAGTTTACCTGACCAACTCTCTGGTTAGCTTATTGCCAAAATCGATCTCACCGAGTTTGTGTAATTGGTCTCACCGAGATTACATTATGCCTTAACCCTAACCATATCGGTCCTACCGAGTTGCATGTCGGTCCCATCGAAAATCCTGACGGTCACTAGATTTGTTGAATCGGTCCGACCGAGTTTACCAATTCGGTCCCACCGAGATTGGCAAGTTGTGTGTAACGGTTAGATTTTGTGTGGAGGCTATATATACCCATCCACCTCCTCTTCATTCATGGAGAGAGCCATCAGAGTGAACCTACACTTCCAACTTACATTTTCTGAGAGAGAACCACCTACACTTGTGTTGAGGCCAAGATATTCCATTCCTACCATATGAATCTTGATCTCTAGCCTTCCCCAAGTTGCTTTCCACTCAAATCTTCTTTCCACCAAATCCATATCCTGTGAGAGAGAGTTGAGTGTTGGGGAGACTATCAATTGAAGCACAAGAGTAAGGAGTTCATCATCAACGCACCATTTGTTACTTCTTGGACAGTGGTGTCTCCTAGATTGGCTAGGTGTCATTTGGAAGCATTTGACTAAGTTGTGGAGTCGAACCAAGGAGTTTGTAAGGGCAAGGAGATCGCCTACTTCGTGAAGATCTACCGCTAGTGAGGCAAGTCCTTCGTGGGCGACAGCCATGGTGGGATAGACAAGGTTGCTTCTTCGTTGTCGGAGTATTGGGCCACGGGTAGGCTAACCCGGGACCTAGAACCTTTCAAGACATCGGGGCAGGCTACGCCCCTCAAAGAATCCCAAGACGATCTGCCGACTCTGGGAGTCGGCCGCAGCATCGCCGATACCCACTCACGGCCGAGTCCCAGAGACGGCCGTGACTCCCGATCGGCGACTCCAGGGAGGCCGACTATGGGGAGTCGGCCCGCGACTTCACCACTCTCTGCCTTTGAGAAGAAGGACGAGACCGGGGATGGCCGGAGTACGGCCCTCCCCTACGTTGATTACCAGGGGCAGGTATGGCTACAGTATGCCGTACCGGAGCAGAGCTCCGTCCGGCGCGGTACTGTCTCCATACTGGCCCTGACGTCCGCCCTGACAACGGAGCATTGTTCCCACGTTGGCCCGCATGTACGGCCTGGAGACGGCGGGCCCCGCTAGTTAGCGGGAGGGACGAAGACAGCGAGAGCACCCGAAGACGGACCTCGTGGGAGTCGGCCTCTGAGAGTCGGCCCGTTCCTCCCACGGGCCCCACACGCCATTAACCAGATAAGACGGGGAGTGGCGACAGTGATCGCCCGCCAGGCGGTGGCACTGTTGCCACGCCCCCACGACCAAGCCAACGTCATCAGAGGCGCGGCTACAGTGGCCAGGTCAGTCGGCGGGGCCCACCAGAGGCGGGCCCCAGGAGTCGGCGGAGAAGACGGCGGCCTAAGAGACAGACGGCTGGGACCCGTGCCAGGTCAGATTACCATTGTACCCCCGGGGGGTAGGCCTATATAAACCCCCTGGAGCACCCATGAAAAGGGGGGATCCCTTTTCCACCAGACCAGCACCATAGAAGGGAGAGAGCTAGTCTCGCCCTCTCCTACCACCAGAACACCGCTCGAGGAGCAACTTTGTACACATATCACCATAGTGATCATGCGGAGACCCCGCAGAGCAGCAGTAGGGGTATTATCTCCTCGAAGAGCCCCGAAGCTGGGTAAGATTCGCCGGCGTGCATGTCTACGCCTCATCCCGCTTCCAGGCACCGGCGACGTTCTACTCGCCCCCACCATGATAAGCCATCCTTTGGCATATGTCGCATCCAACCCCCGAGATTCGTGGACCCTTCATGGGTGGAGCCCTCCATGGACTCGCGCAACCGTTAACCTTCGTGGGTTGAAGTCTCCATCAATGTGGATGTACGATAGCACCACCTATTGGAAGCACGACAAAAACATCTGTGTCTCCTATTGCGTTTGAATCCTCCAAACCCTTCGCTTTACATTCTTGCAAGTTGCATGCTTTACTTTCCTCTGCTCATATACTATTTGCATGATTTCTTGAATTGTGTTAAGATTGCTTGACTTGTCCAAAGTTGCTAAAATCTGCCAAGAACTAAAATTGGGAAAAGGATAGATTTTTATTTGGTCAAGTAGTCTAATCACCCCCCCCTCTAGACATACTTTTGATCCTACAAGTGGTATCAGAGCTATGGTCTCCATTTGCTTTGATTTCCATAGCTTTTGGTAGTCATAGCCTTGGTTTCACAACCTAGGAGAGTATGGCGTCTAGCGAGGGAAATTACCACCATAGAGGTCCTTACTTTGATGGTACTAATTTTGCTAGTTGGAAGCATAAGATGAAAATGCATATTCTTGGACATAACCCCGCCATATGGGCTATTGTGTGTATTGGCTTGCAAGGTGAATTCTTTGATGGGAGAGAACCGAACCGTGAAGCTACCGCGGAAGAGTTGAAAATGCTGCAATACAATGCTCAAGCTTGTGATATCGTCTTCAACGGATTGTGCCCCGAAGAATTCAACAAAATCATCCGTCTTGAGAATGCAAAGGAAATTTGGGATACTTTGATTGATATGCATGAAGGTACCGACTCCGTCAAGGAATCCAAGTTGGATGTGCTTCAGAGTCAGCTTGACAAGTTCAAAATGAAGGATGGTGAAGGTGTCGCTGAAATGTACTCTAGGCTTGCTCTTATCACAGATGAGATCGCCGGCTTAGGAAGTGAAGAGATGACCGACAAATTCATCATCAAGAAGATTCTAAGAGCTTTGGACAGAAAATATGATACCGTATGCACATTGATCCAAATGATGCCCAATTACAAAGATCTCAAGCCAACAGAAGTCATTGGAAGAATTGTTGCTCATGAGATGGCACTCAAGGATAAGGAGGAGCTCCATAACAAGTCAAGTGGTGCTTACAAAGCCTCATGTGAAGCTCCCACATCATCAAGAGAGAAACAAACCTTCAATGAAGAACTGAGCCTAATGGTGAAGAACTTCAACAAGTTCTACAAGAGTAGAAGCAAAGAGAGAAGTTCCAAGTCAAGGTCCTACAATGACAAAAGATCTTCTAGTCGAGAGCGAAATTGCTACAATTGTGGAAGACCCGGACACTATTCCAATGAGTGTACGGCACCCTACAAGAGAAGAGAAGATTCTCCAAAAATAAGAAGTAGAAGATAAGAATCACCATCAAGAGAGAGAAGGAGTAGAGATGATCATTATGAATGAAGAACATCCCGGAGAAGCAAGGATTCGGAAAGGAAGGACAAGTCATCAAGGAGCTACACAAAACGAAGACATGAAGCTCATGTTGGTGAATGGGTATCCGGCTCCGACTCCGACAATCACTCCGAGAGAAGCTATCACTCCGACACCGAATATACGCAAGATGAAGGTGTTGCCGGTCTAGCACTTGTGTCAACCAACTCCTACGACATATTTGATTCACCAAATGAAGGACTTGGAAGATGCTTCATGGCTAAAGGTCCAAAGGTATCACACCCCGAGTATGTTGATTTCAATAGTGATGTAGATGACTTGTTAGGTGATGATGATTTACTTGTTGACAACTCTAATGATGAATACTATGATGAAACGTCAATTAATCATGCTAATCAAGATAAAACGAATGACAATGATAAGGAGAAGATTGAGTTTCTAACTAAAGAACTAAACACTCTTACGTTAGCTCATGAAACTATCTTAGGATCGAGAACTTTTAAGGACTCATGAGAACTTACGTTTTGAAAAGCTCAACCTTGAGCAAGAGCATGAGTTCTTAAAGGCAATCAATGATGATCTTCGCAAGAAAAGTTCTTCTTACATTGTCAAGCGTTTACTCTTATCCACTTACATGCCTCAAGTCAAGTCTAGTAACAAGAACAAGAAAGATTCTTCCTCTAGTGGTAACAATAATCATGCTAAATCTAATGTTGTTGCTTCTAGTAGTTCTCTTGATTCCACTAATGATTCTCTTAGCCAAGTTACACTTGAGCAAGAAAATAGCTTATTGAAGGGAATTATAGAGAAAGGTGTTTACAAGAGCCTTTCTGGGAGTAAGCAATTTGAGGAAATTGTACGCAAGCAAGGAAGGCACCGGAACAACCAAGGTGTTGGTTTTGAACGAAAGTTCAATGCCAATGGAGTTGAGTGGGAAGAAGATAATTACCCCAAGATGAAGTTTGTTCCTCAACAAGAGAAGTATGATCCTACTTCCTTCAAAGGGACACAAGCTCAAGATGATCTTCCACCACAAGACCACAAGCAAAAAGGCAAGGACCAGCTTCAAGAGGAAATTGATGCATTTGAAGAAGCGCCCAAGGCCTTGGTCAAGTGGGTTCCCAAGACTACATCAAGTTCTACTTCATCAAGTACGACTACAACTCCAAGGATTCCCATAAAGATGGTGTGGATCCAAAAGAAGAAGAACTAAAGAGTTCTTGAGGGTGACTCCGCCAACATACTTCACTCTTATCATTTTGGCAAGAACAAGTGCAAACAACTTCCACATCTTGCACTAGTTCAAGGAGTCACAAACCCTCTTGTTGGTAAGACAAGGGACAAGGTAACCTAATGCTTTCATAGACATCATCTTGCGTGTGCATCACTCTATGTCTATGGATATCTTTGTTTGTTCCTTCTAGGACTAACCCGTGTCGGTATTGAAAGTGCAACTCACTCCAAAGGATTGCTCCAAATGATCTACATCAACATTGAGCATCCGCATCTTCAACACCTACATGAAGTCATCATCGACAAAACCCTAGGTTAGTTCATCCCTCTTAGGGGGGATCTCACATCTAGGGGGAGCTTTACTCTAAGAATTGAGCTAAAGCAACTCTAGTGGTGTGAACACAACAACGCTTTATGTAAAAGTGGTAACCCCACTTGTGCTTAAACGATGAGTATGACCTATGATCAAATGTTCTCATTTGACTCTGTCGGCGTTCTGGGAACGGTGGTCCCCAGACTTGCCTGCATGCGGCCTGCGGCGTGGCTCGAAAGGGGCCCCAGCATGGCCCATCTTCATCAACACAAGACCCAAGACCCTCGCGAGGGGCCAAGCCTCGCGGGGCGGACGACCCAGCGCTTCCTCAGGCACGGCCTCGTCAGGCTGGCTCACGAGGAGGCGGAGAGATCAAGGCAGGGTACCTCACGAGGTGCCCATGACGCAAGCCATGACGACCAAGGGTGTCAGGCGGGCGCCAGCCCACGCAATGTCTCCCTTTCCTCTTTGGTGCAAAGGGGGCAAGCGCAGGCGAGAGGATCAAGCAAAGGCACCCATTTCGGTGCAACGAGACCAAGACCAGTCCAACGGTGGGAAGGAGGCCATCGTGGAGCCCAGAACGGTGTCACCACAGGGCCTTTGGCAGGCGAGGACCAACTTTAGTTAGGATAAGTGTACCAGATGTTCCCCTTCAAATTGGCCAATTGTTGGCGCCCTTCCCGCTCAATATTTGGGAAGAGGCCCAGGGCCTTTGCCTATAAATAGGACTAGACACCCCCAGGGACACACATGGGACACAGGGGGACACACAGACACACAGAGAGACAGAGAGAGGATTGGGTACCTAGAATCTGAGCAAGCAGAGAACAAGAGAGAGAGAGAAGGGCGGCTGAACTCCCCTTAGCAGTTCATCGTCCTAGCTAGGAGCAGACCCTCGCGAGGCTGTCCACCCTTGTATTGTTCATCAACATCAGCCCAAGAGGCAATCCACCCACCACAAACTAGAGTAGGGTATTACACCACAATGGTGGCCCGAACTAGTATAAACCCTGTGTCTCTTGTGTTGTTCTTTCAGTAGTTAGATCTTTGCGAGACGAAGAGTTAGAGGGCATAATCTCCGCGCGCACCCCAGATTTCGAACCTTAAGGGTCTGCCGGAACCCGAAATCCGACATTTGGCGCGCCAGGTAGGGGTGCGCCGGAATTTGTCTTCCACCGCTCTGTTCTCCTCCGGCCGTCGCGTCCATGTCTGACGCTCGTCGGGCCCGCACCGAGCGCCGGGCCGCCATCGCTTCCCGCGTCGCCCAGACGGCTCCCGTCGGTGGGCGTCCTCGTCGTTCCCCGTCGCCCGCCATCAACGCCGCCACCGGCCCAGTGGGGAACGAGCAGCAAGCGTCGTCTCAGCATCCTTCCGTGCGGCAAGACGGCCGCACCGCTACTCCATCGCTCACACCAGCTGGCTCTTCGTCCCGCGCGCTCCGTGCACCCTTGGAGGCTCGAGCTGCGCTCATCGCGGCAAACGAGCTCCTGCGCTACCGTCCTGTCGACGACGTCTACGAAGAGTGGCTCGACCGCGTCGCCAAGCTCGTCCGCACCGCAGGGGGCTCTCCTGCGCCGTCCGCTCCGCTGCGCTGCACCCCGCCCGCGCGGGCAATGAAGCTCCAGGGGCATACCAGCCACCTCCTCTCCAAGAAGACGCCATGGTTCCAAGGTGCGTGGCCCCTGGGCGGAACCCGCTCCGTCAGGTGCCAGCCCAGCAAGAACGGAGCTGCCAAGAAGTCCCTCGACCGCCAGAGGCTGCCCGGGTGCTCCCTGCTCCGGCTCGTTGTGACCCTGCTCCAGCTCCGGCACGTCAAGACCCCGCGCTGCTCCCAGCTGAAGTGCATGGGGACCCGCAAGGCCAAGCTCTCCCTCAACAAAAGCCTCCCGTGGCCACTGCTGGCTGCCGCGCCTACACCACCGAGCTGCGCAGCGTTGCATGGCCCGGCAAGTTCAAGCCAGACCTGCCTCGTCGCTACGACAGCACGACCGACCCTGCAAAGTTCCTCCAGCTCTATGAGCTGGGCATCGAAGCTGCCAGTGGGGATGAAAAGGTCATGGCGAACTGGTTCCCCATGGCGCTCAAGGAAGGAGCTCGCACCTGGCTCCTGAACCTGGCCCCAGGCACGATCTCTTCCTGGGACCAGATGCGCACCCTCTTCATCGCCAACTTCCAAGGTACTCGCGACCGGCCGACCGCCGAGAGCGACATTTGCCGCATCAAGCAACAACCTGGAGAGACCCTGCAAAAGTACATCCAACGCTTCAAAAGTGCACGCCTCAAGATCCCCAAGGTATCCGAGGAAGCCATCATCTCAGCCTTCTCCGATGGTGTGCGCGACATCAAGATGAAGGAGGAGCTGGCGATGCATGAAGACCTGTGCACCTCCCTGGAGCTGTTCAACTTGGCGACCAAGTGCGCCAGGGCTGAGGAAGGGTGTCTCTCCCTCCTCGAGCTGCCCGCCGCAGACCCAGAAGAGAAGAAGCCCAAGGCCAAGGACGTGAAGCGCAAGGGGGCTGCCGTGCTCGCGGCGGAACCGGATACCAAGCGGGGCAAGGATCTGCCCGAGTCCTCCAGGGGCAGCCGGTACTGTGTGTACCACGACCTCCACACCCACAACACCAATGAATGCCAAGAGCTCCGCGCCGTGCAAGAAGGAAGGATCGGCCATCATCCTGGTCGCGCTGACCGGGGCTACGACCGAGGAGGAGGAAGAAACGCAGGACGCTGGGAAGACCGTGGCCTGCGCCAAGGGTGGCGTGATCAACCTCGCGAGGACCGCTGGCGAGACCTTCCTCGCGAGGGGGACTGGAGGGATCAGCCTCGTGAGGATCGCCCGCAGGGCAACACAGGCCTCCCCCCACTGCCGCCTTACCCGAGGAGGAACGAGGACCGCCATCAAGACGAGGGGGCTGGGGGCTTCCAGGAGCCGTGCGCAATCGCCTGCATCCTGGGCGGAGCTCAAGCCCCAGCCTCCCAACGCATCTTCAAGCAGTTTGCCCGCGAAGTGAATGCAGTCCTCCCCAGGCTCGAAGCAACGCACCCTCTCAGGTGGTCGGCATGCGCCATCACGTTCAGCTTAGCGGATCAGCTCAAGTGCGCGGCCACAGCCGGGGTCCTCCCGATGCTCTGCTCCCCAGTCATCAGCAATGTACTGGTCACCAGGACCCTCATCGATGGTGGAGCAGGGCTCAATGTCCTGTCCGTGGAAACATTCAACAATCTCCAAGTGCCCTATGACCAGCTTCAGCGACCCAAGCCTTTCTCCGGAGTCACCGACGATTCCACGATCCCGATCGGGCAGGTCCGCCTCCCTGTCACCTTTGGGGCCCGCAGCAACTACCGCACCGAGCTCATCGACTTCGACGTCGCCCACATCCGCCTGCCGTACAACGCCATCCTCGGGTACCCAGCGCTGGCCAAGTTCATGGTCGTAACTCATCATGGCTACAACGTCCTCAAGATGCCAGGAAGTGGCGGAGTAATCACGGTGCCATGTGAAGAGAAGGATGCAGTGTGTTCCTTGGAGCGAGCCTTTCAGGCCGCGTCACTAGAAGACCCAGATCGCGGAAGCAGGAGGCTTCCCGAGACCACCCCCAAGATAAAGAAGGCGTCGTCCGGACCGGCCCCTCAGGAGGCGGGCCCCCTAGGGCCAACGTCTACCCAAGGGGATCCTCCTTCCATCGCATAGGAAAGCGCGCCCGGCGCCCTCCTTAGGCAGGGCTCGGGGGCTCTCACCTGGAGGGCCACCGACCTGGCCAAGGTCACGAGGGAGGCGCTTGGGCACCACGTGGAGGCGTGCTTCGAAGCACGATTCCCTCAAGAAGGAGCGAGGCAAGGAAGGTCAGATCAACAGGAGTTCGTCAACAAGGCCGTTCAAGAACTACAGGAGTCAGGAATCATGAGAGGTTGCCACCATTCACCGGCTGTGGCTCCCCATCCAGGCGAGGATGGTGGGCTGCGTGTCTGCATCGACGTACAAGGGCTCAATCAGGTCGCCACGACGGAACGCCTTTGGCCCTTGCAAGTGGGGCGTTGTGGAGGTCCACCCCACAGCTACGTTCGCATGCCTTACGGCTTGCCGAGCGTGGCTGCTGCGTACCAGCGCCTCATGAGGGGCATCATGGAGACTCGGGAAGACATGCGTTCTGCAGTCCTGGCGGAGATGGAGATGATTCGCGAGGAGCCACCAGCGCCTCCGGAGCCTCCTGAGGCCCCTGGGCCTCGGGGCTCGTGAGGATCGGCTTCCGCAGCCTACCGAGTCTGCTGCACCAACACCACTTCGTCATCGACATCTTCAGGTGACATCTTTCAAGCTTCATTTCCGGCTGGGAACGCCCTCCCAGGCCGCGTGGGTCCGTCCCTGCGGCATGTATCCCTTTTTATTTTTCGGTCATTAGCTTGCTTTGTTGAGGACGCCCCTTGGGCTGCATCATCCCCAGGCCGCTCGGGCCAGGCCCAATTGCGTGTATCTCCCTTGCATTTATTTCCAGCTAAGCATTCACCTATCATGCTCGATTACTTGATGCCTGTCCACGGCACCTCTTCTTCTCCATGTCAACCACTTGCACGTTAAAGGGGGGTACCTGAGCATCGCGACTCAGGGCTATTACTGGCTCTCCAGCCCTCACCCTCTGGCCTTGTCCATGGCATCGCGACCTGGCATACCAGTGACGGCTGAGATAAGCTCGAGGGCCGGGACCCGAGGACGTAGAGTGTCGGCATCTAACCAAATTTGCAGGAACACATCACAAGATACGACCCAGTGCCAGGCGCGACCCGCCTAGAGGTAGGGCCCTGTGAGTCCCGCGCCGGCTCACGGGCGCCCAAGTACACCTCACCTGCACCAACCAGCAAGCTTCTGAGCAACTAACGATCGACTGATAATTACAATGGCAGTGGGGTTTTTACCCTACTGTTTATAGTCAAAAAAATTTACCATGGCAACCCCTTCTTCTTTCTATGATGAGTTTGCAGGATCCCCTGAAGGAATTGCGCTAGCCGAGTCCCTCACGAAGTTCCCTTCATCCTCGTCCGCGTGAACCGCTTGCACGTTAAAGGGGGGGTGCCTGAGCATCGCGACTCAGGGCTCCTACCGGCACTCCAGCCCTCACCCTCTGGCCTTGTCCACGGCATCGCGACCTGGCATATCAGCGACGGCTGAGACCAGCTCGAGGGCTGGGACCCGAGGATGTAGAGCAGAAAGGGGAGCAAAGGCAAGGGAGAAGGGGCACGCGAGGACCTCGCCAAGCAACTCCGCTCCTGCTGTCGCGCGGACCCAACGATACACCAGGAACAACTCCCGATTAACAAGATAAGTCACCACCCGAAAGCACCGGCTACCGTGGCACTACCCCCGCACCTAACACAATTCTGTACTAGCAACGTCGCTCCCCTTTCTCACCGAGCGACGGCTGCTTGGGCACCAAAGGGGACCTCCTGAGCATCGCGACTCAGGGGCTCTTACCGGACCCCGGGTCGCTCACCTCCTGGCCTTGACCACGGCATCGCGACCTGGCATACCAGCGACAGCAGACGCCGCCTTGGGACTGGGACCTGTTGACGCAGAGCACCAAGCCCTCGCGAGGTTCGAAAGGGGGAACTAAACTACGACGGAATTGGCGACTCGCACAGTTCCATAGCAAGAGTTACATATTAACAAAAAGGATCACAGGCACCTTACAAGCCCCCATTGGGTGCAGTGTGATTCGTCGCAGGAAACGGATCCTAAGGGATGCTAACTACGCGCGCCCCTGCAAAAGACGCCATCATCAACAGTGGGCCGTCAAGCACCGGCGCCAACCCCATCCAGATCAGAGTCAGCGACGGCCAAGTGAGCCCGCTCTACTCTGGGAGCGGCGCTGGCTTGTGGGCTCGTAGCTGTCGTCGCTCGTCTCCGGAGTCGCGAAGATCTCGCTGGGGTCGCCGGATCCTCCGGCGCTCCCGTCGCTTGTGGAGCCGCCCAGGGAGCGGTCGGCGGGCCTAGCCCTCACCATGGCAAGGTCCTGGCCGCCTCTCCCGGGGCAACACTCTTGCCGGCGCCCGTTCGCGTCGAAGACCTTGAAGAACATCACCGAAGCGCCATCATACTCCAGGTGGATCGTGGGGGCGCCCCTTGCCCTGCAACCCCGAGCGATCTCGCCCCAACCGCGAGTCATGAAGACCTCGCCCGAGGCAATGACCGCGACCTCTGCCTTGGTCGCGGGAGTGCTGCAGCCGGCATGCTGCAGCCATACCTCCAGGAGTCTTCCCTGCGGGAAGACAGACGCGAAGAAGGGAGGAAAGCGAATCCAAGTTCGAGGGGGCATGGCGGCGTGGAGCACGAGCTCGCGGGAGGATCCCTCGGCGTGGACCCCAGGAGGAACGACCCACACCTTCGTGACCCGTCGGCGCCGCCGACGGTGCTGGACGCGGGGATCGGCATCGCCCCCTTCGAGGCCCTCGACGTGGGCATACAAGGGAAGTAGGAACCCCGGCGTAGGCCACTCGTACCAAGGCCTCGACACCACCTGGCGGTCTTCCTCGGCCCGTCCGCGAAGGGCAGGCATCTTCTTCGGCAAGAGCGGATCTGGTCCCTCTCGAGGAGCCTTTCCCTTCTCCGCTGCAGAGAACCGGCGGATCAGAGCCATCACGGCAAGGCGGAGCAAGAATCGGGGCGAAGGAGAAAGCAAGGAGAGATGGACTAGAAGGGCACGCGCGGTGCCGTACTTATAGCCGGCGAAGGCCAACCATCGGCCTCCACGATCGCAGGTAATCATGACACGATTTGCATGCAGGGACTTGTCCAATCCGCGTGATCATCAAGGCGTCGTGGGGAAGCGAAGG
Organism: Aegilops umbellulata; assembly: GCA_032464435.1. Classification (NCBI taxonomy): domain Eukaryota; kingdom Viridiplantae; phylum Streptophyta; class Magnoliopsida; order Poales; family Poaceae; genus Aegilops; species Aegilops umbellulata. The sequence continues at coordinate 106,264,891 of CP136054.1, forward strand.
CACTCATGTCCAATCAACCTCCACGCGGCGCCCGAGGCCGCAGGCTGTTAGGGCCCGCGGTGCTTCGCCCTTGCCCTTTCGCCTCTCAGCACGGCCAAGTCCAGGCGCACCTTAGGCCCGGGGGCTACTGTCGCCGTTCTGGGAACGGGGGTCCCCAGACTTGCCTGCGTGCGGCCTGCGGCGTGGCTCGAAAGTGGGCCCAGCACGGCCCATCTTCATTAACATGAGACCCAAGACCCTCACGAGGGGCCAAGCCTCGCGGGGCGGATGACACGGCGCTTCCTCAGGCACGGCCTCGTCAGGCTGGCTCACGAGGAGGCGGAGAGATCAAGGCAGGGTACCTCACGAGGTGCCCATGACACAAGCCATGACGACCAAGGGTGTCAGGCGGGCGCCAGCCCGCGCAATGTCTCCCTTTCCTCTTAAGTGCAAAGGGGGCAAGCGCAGGCGAGAGGATCAAGCAAAGGCACCCGTTTCGGTGCAACGAGACCAAGACCAGTCCAACGGTGGGAAGGAGGTCATCGTGGAGCCCAGAACAGCGTCACCACAGGGACTTTGGAAGGTGAGGACCAACTTTAGCTAGGATAAGTGTACCAGATGTTCCCCTTCAAATTGGCCAATTGTTGGCGTCCTTCCCGCTCAATATTTGGGAAGAGGCCCAGGGCCTTTGCCTATAAATAGGACTAGCCACCCCTAGGGACACACAGTGGGACACAGGGGGGCACACATACACACAGAGAGACAGAGAGAGGATTGGGTACCTAGAATCTGAGCAAGCAGAGAACAAGAGAGAGAAAGAGAGAGAGAGAGAAGGGCGGTTGAACTCCCCTTAGCAGTTCATCGTCCTAGCTAGGAGCAGACCCTTGCGAGGCTGTCCACCCTTGTATTGTTCATCAACATCAGCCCAAGAGGCAATCCACCCACCACAAACTAGAGTAGGGTATTACACCACAATGGTGGCCCGAACTAGTATAAACCGTGTGTCTCTTGTGTTGTTCTTTCAGTAGTTAGATCTTTGCGAGACGGAGAGGTAGAGGGCATAATCTCCGCGCGCACCCCAGAGTTCGAACCTTAAGGGTCTGCCGGAACCCGAAATCCGACAGACTCCTAAGTCAATATACTCATATATAGATGACCTAGGCATCGCCAATTGCTTGATAGATGCTAGAATTGGTTGTGCATGCTTTGCGACATATTTCATTTGCCATTTTATTGTGTGAGCATGTTGGTTGCATAATTTACTCATTCGAGGACATCCACTTGTTGTTTTGATTGCTTGGTTCCTTTTTATTTTGCCAAGTGGATGGACAAGAATGCCTAAGAACCTTCTCTAGCTATCTATGCTTTTCTTCTCTCAAACTCTATTCATGCTACATCACAAAGTTTGATCAAGTCAGATTCGAACCACTCTGTGTGAGGAGCACTCGGAGTCCCCGATTCGTCACAGACTTAAACTTCCAAAATTTCTTTGTGCGTTTCGGTCTGACCGATCCATCCATTTCGGTCATACCGAGATCACTAAGTCGATCTAGGTTTTCAATCTCGGTGCAACCGATTTGAACTTTTCGGTCACACCGAGTTGCAGTAACTGCTTGCAGTTATGCATCTCGGTGCCACCGAGTTGTTCCACTCGGTCACACCAACAGGGTCAGGCTATATATATCCCCGAGCCAAAATTTGTAAAATTTTCCGAACCCCTTCGCCCGCGCTCAGCCTGCTCTGCCTCCCTGGGTCTCCGGATCGTCCTCCTCATCGCCAGCTGCCTCCTGCCGCTGGTCTCCGCCGCCGTCAACAGAAATCGTCTCCGTCGTTGCCGCCATAGCAGGTCCATCGCCGCACTTAGGGTATGGACTTGATCCTTCTGCTAATCTCACTCCGATTCCTAGCACATTGTTTTGCCATGTATCTTGCCATGATTGAGATCACTCTATCCACCGAAATCACTCTTTAGTTTAGTTGTGGATTGAAAATTTAGGGTTATGTTTCTGCCGAAATCATCTCGGACCAACCGAGTTGTTGAAATTGGTTCCATCGATTTGGCTAAGGCCATTGCACATGTGATTCTCGGTCTGACTGAGAATTGCAAATCGGTGTGACCGAGTTCAATAATTTGTGAAATCCTAGCAGTCTCGGTGCCACCAAACTGTAACTCGGTCTGACCGAGTTCACTAGTTTAGGTTCCAAAAGCTGCTTCGGTATCACCGAGTTTTCAAATTGGTAGATCCGAAATGCTTTCTGTGGAAAACTAAAACTAAGTTCTTGACTCATTCGTTTGTAAAAACTTTGTACTTTGTGATGCTCATCTACTCTACCTCATATATAATCTATTCACAAGGTCTGCTGTCAGTGTTTGCATCATGTCAGATCAGAGTGACAGTCAGAACAAGTCTGAGGAGCAAGTTCACATGAGTGAGGGCACTAGTCCCTCTAGCAACTCTGATGATGGAAGCAGGAGCACACCCAGCAACTTGCCTAAGGCAACCACCAGGGCTAGAAAGAAGAGAACCTTAGATTCTGAGGATGAGGACTATGTGGCTGTTGACGAAGAGGCCACTTCAAAGAAGAAAGTTCTGAAAAAGGAATATGGCACAGCTGCTGCAACAAAGCCTGGTTTGAAAACAAAGTCTCCAACAAGAAGAAGGCCCATGTCTAAGCCAAGAAAAATTGCCACAGGTGAAACTATGAAGTTCACCATTGAATCTGAAGAAGAAGCAGCTAGAGAGAATAGGAAGAAGAAGAGGGCAAGAACCGCTACTGCCGGAGTTCTTGGCAAGCCCTCAATGAGGAAGGATTCTGAAGAGGAAGAGGAAGAGGTTGCTGCACCAGCTCCTAAAGCTCAAAAGCTTATGGGAGATGCTATAAGTGTTGGGGAACGTAGCAGAAATTCAAAATTTTCCTACGTGTCACCAAGATCTATCTATGGAGAAACTAGCAACCAGGGGAAGAAGAGTGCATCTACATACTCTTGTAGATCGCTAAGCGGAAGCGTTCAAGTGAACGGGGTTGATGGAGTCGTACTCATCGTGATCCAAATCACGATGACCAAGTGCCGAACGGACGGCACCTCCGCGTTCAACACACGTACAACCCGGTGACGTCTCCCATGCCTTGATCCAGCAATGAGAGAGGGAGAGGTTGAGCAAGACTCCATCCAGCAGCAACACAATGGCGTGGTGGTGGTGGAGGAGCGTGGTGATCCAGCAGGGCTTCGCCAAGCACTACGAGATATGAGGAGGAGAGAGGCAGGGCTGCACCAACAGGGAAAGATCAAATCGTGTCCTTTGGGCAGCCCCTAGGCCTCACTATTTATAGGAGGAGGGGAGGAGGGTGCGCCCCCTCTAGGGTTCCCACCCCTAGAGGGGCGGCAGCCCTAGATGGGAAAAGGGTGGCGGCCAAGAGGGGGAGGGGAGAGGGAGGCGCACCAGTATGGGCCTTAGGGCCCATCTGCCCTAGGGTTTGCCCCCTTCTCCTCTCCCTTGCGCCTTGGGCCCTTGTGGGGGGGGGCGCACCAGCCCACTTGGGGCTGGTCCCCTCCCACACTTGGCCCATGCAGCCCTCCAGGGCTTGTGGCCCCACTTGGTGGACCCCCGGACACCTCCGGTGGTCCCGGTACACTACGTGTGATGCCCAGAACACTTCCGGTGGCCAAAACCATACTTCCTATATATAAATCTTTACCTCCGGACCATTCTGGAACTCCTTGTGACATCCGGGATCTCATCCGGGACTCCGAACAACATTCGGTAACCACATACGAACTTCCTTAATAACCCTAGCGTCATCGAACCTTAAGTGTGTAGACCCTACGGGTTCGGGAGACACGCAGACATGACCGAGACGTTCTCCGGTCAATAACCAACAGCGGGATCTCGATACCCATGTTGGCTCCCACATGTTCCACGATGATCTCATCGGATGAACCACGATGTCGAGGATTCGATCAATCCCGTATACAATTCCCTTTGTCTAGCGGTATAGTACTTGCCCGAGATTCGATCGTCGGTATCTCGATACCGTGTTCAATCTCGTTACCGGCAAGTCTCTTTACTCGTTCCGTAACACATCATCACGTGATCAACTCCTTGATCACATTGTGCACATTATGATGATGTCCTACCGAGTGGGCCCAGAGATACCTCTTCGTCACACGGAGTGACAAATCCCAGTCTCGATTCGTGCCAACCCAACAGACACTTTCGGAGATACCCGTAGTGCACCTTTATAGCCACCCAGTTACGTTGTGACGTTTGGCACACCCAAAGTATTCCTACGGTATCCGGGAGTTGCACAATCTCATGGTCTAAGGAAATGATACTTGACATTAGAAAAGCTTTAGCATACGAACTACACGATCTTGTGCTAGGCTTAGGATTGGGTCTTGTCCATCACATCATTCTTCTAATGATGTGATCCCATTATCAATGACATCCAATGTCCATGGTCAGGAAACCGTAACCATCTATTGATCAACGAGCTAGTCAACTAGAGGCTTACTAGGGACATGGTGTTGTCTATGTATCCACACATGTATCTGAGTTTCCTATCAATACAATTCTAGCATGGATAATAAACGATTATCATGAACAAGGAAATATAATAATAACCTATTTATTATTGCCTCTAGGGCATATTTCCAACAGTCTCCCACTTGCACTAGAGTCAATAATCTAGTTCACATCGCCATGTGATTAACACTCAGAGAGTTCTGGGTTTGATCATGTTATGCTTATGAGAGATGTTATAGTCAACGGGTCTGAACCTTTCAGATCCGTGTGTGCTTTACAAATATCTATGTCATCTCCTAGATGCAGTTACCACGCTCTATTTGGAGCTATTCCAAATAACTGTTCTACTATACGAATCCAATTTACTACTCAGAATAATCTGGATTAGTGTCAAAGTTTGCATCGACGCAACCCTTTACGACGAACTCTTTTTCCACCTCCATAATCGAGAAAATTCCTTAGTCCACTAGTTACTAAGGATAACCTTGACCGTTGTCCTGTGATCCATTTCTAGATCACACTTGTGCCCCTTGACTAACTCATGGTTTGGCACACTTCAGGTGCGGTACACAACATAGCATACTTTAGAGCCTACGACTAAATCATAGGGGACGACCTTCGTCCTTTCTCTCTATTCTGCCGTGGTCATGTCTTGAGTCTTGCTCAATACTCACACCTTGTAACACAGCCGAGAACTCCTTCTTTGCTGATCTATTTTGAACTCCTTCAAAATCTTGTCATGGTATGTGTTCGTTTGAAAGTACTATTAAGCGATTTTGATCTATCCTTATAGATCTTGATGCTCAGTGTTCAAGTAGCTTAATCCAGGTTTTCCATTGAAAAACACTTTTCAAATAACCCTATATGCTTTCCAGAAATTCTACATCATTTCTGATCAACAATATGTCAACAACATATACTCATCAGAAATTCTATAGTGCTCCCACTCACTTCTTTGGAAATACAAGTTTCTCATAAACTTTGTATAAACCCAAAATCTTTGATCATCTCATCAAAGTGTACATTCCAACTCCGAGATGCTTACTCCAGTCCTTAGAAGGATTGCTGGGGCTTTGCATACTTGTTAGCATCTTTCAGGATCGACAAAATCTTCTGGTTGTATCACATACAACCTTTCCTCAAGAACAAGGAAACAATATTTTGACATCCTATCTGCAAGATTTCATAAATAATGCAGTACCTGCTAATTCCAACAGACTCTTAGCATCGCTACGAGTGAGAAAGTCTCATCGTAGTCAACTCCTTGAACTTGTCGGGAAACATCTTAACGACAAGTCGAGCTTTCTTAATGGTGACATTTACCATCATTGTCCGTCTTCCTTTTAAAATCCATCTGTACTCAACAGCCTCACGACCATCGAACCATTCTGCCAAAGTCTACACTTTGTTTTCATACATGGATCCTCTCTCGGATTTTATGGCCTCGAGCCATTCATCGGAATCCGGGCCCACCATCGCTTCTCCATAGCTCATAGGTTCATCGTTGTCCAACAACATGACCTTTTAAGACAGGGTTACCACTTAGAAGTTGTACACACCCTTGTCAACCTATGAGGTTCGATAGTAACTTGATCTGAAGCTCCATGATCATCATCATTAGCTTTCTCTTCAACTGAGGCAGGGACCACAGAAACATTTTCCTGTTCTTGCGCTACTCTCTGCCTGAAGTAAAGGTTCAACAACCTTATCAAGTTCTATCTTCCTCCAACTCAATTCTTTCGAGAGAAACTTTTCCTCGAGAAAGGACCCGATTCTAGAAACAATCCCTATTGCTTTTGGATCTGAATTAGGAGGTATAACCAACTGTTTTGGGTGTCCTATGAAGATGCATTTTATCCGCTTTGGGTTCGAGCTTATCAACCTGAAACTTTTTCACATAAGCGTCGCAGCCCCAAACTTTTAAGAAACGACAACTCAGGTTTCTCCAAACCATAGTTCAAACGGTTTCGTCTCAACGAAATTACGTGGTGCCCTATTAAAGTGAGTGCGGTTGTCTCTAATGCCTAACCCATGAACGATAGTGGTAATTCGATAAGAGACATCATGGTACGCACCATATCCAATAGGGTGCAACTATGATGTTCGGACACACCATCACACTATGGTGTTCCAGGCGGTATTAGTTGTGAAACAATTTCCACAGTGCCAAACTCGTAACTCGGATATTCATTTCTATGATCATGTCATAGACATTTTATCCTCTTATCACGAAGATATTCAACTTCACTCTGAAATTACTTGAACCATTCAATAATTCAGACTTGTGTTTCATCAAGTAAATATACTCAGTATCTACTTAAATCATCTGTGAAGTGAGAATATAACGATGTCCACTGCGTGCCTCAGCACTCATTGGACTGCACACATCAAAATGTGTTACTTCCAACAAGTTGCTATCTTGTTCCATCTTACTAAAAACGAGGCTTTTTCAGTCATCTTGCCCATGTGGTAAGATTTGCATATCTCAAGTGATTCAAAACCAAGTGAGTCCAAACGGTCCATTTGCATGGAGTTTCTTCATGCGTATATACCAATAGACATGGTTCACATTACTCAATCCTTTTAAAAAATGAGTGAGTCCAAAGATCCATCAACATGGAGCTTCTTCATGCGTTTTATACCAATATGACTTACACGGTAGTGCCACAAGTAGGTGGTACTATCATTACTATCTTATATCTTTTGGCATGAACATGTGTATCACTATGATCGAGATTCAATAAACCATTCATTTTAGGTGCAAGACCATTGAAGGTATTATTCAAATAAACAGAGTAACTATTATTCTCTTTAAATGAACAACCGTATTGTGATAGACATAATCCAATCATGTCTATGCTCAACGCAAACACCAAATAACAATTATTTAGGTTTAACACCAATCTCGATGGTAGAGGGAGCGTGCGATGCTTGATCAACCTTGGAAGCACTTCCAACACATCTCGTCAGCTCACCTTTAGCTAGTCTCCATTTATTCCGTAGCTTTTATTTCGAGTTACTAACACTTAGCAACCGAACCGGTATCTAATACCCTGATGCTACTCGGAGTACTAGTAAAGTACACATTCACATAATGTATATCCAATATACTTCTATCGACAGCCTTCTCATCTACCAAGTATCTAGGGTAATTCTGCTCTAATGGCTATTCCCCTTATTACAGAAGCACTCAGTCTCGGGTTTGGGTTCAACCTTGGGTTTCTCCACTAGAGCAGCAGCTGATTTGCCGTTTCATGAAGTATCCCTTCTTGCCCTTGCCCTTCTTGAAACTAGTGGTTTCACTAACCATCAATAATTGATGCTCCTTCTTGATTTCTACTTTCGCGGTGTCAAACATCGCGAATATTTCAAGGATCATCATATCTATCCCTGATATGTTATAGTTCATTACGAAGCTCTAGCAGCTTGGTGGCAATGACTTTGGTGAAACATCACTATCTTATCTGGAAGATCAACTCCCACTCGATTCAAGTGATTGTTGTACTCAGACAATCTGAGCACAAGCTCAACGATTGAGCTTTTCTCCCTTAGTTTGCAGGCCAAGAAAATCATCGGAGGTCTTATACCTCTTGACGTGGGCACGAGCCTGAAATCCCAATTTCAGCCCTCGAAACATCTCATATGTTCCGCGACATTTCAAAAATGTCTTCGGTGCCTCAATTCTAAACCATTTATCATTACCGAACTATCATGTAGTCATCAAAACGTGTATGTCAGATGTTCGCAACATCCACAGACCATGTTCGAGGTCCAGCACACCGAGCGGTGCATTAAGGACACAAGCCTTCTACTGTCCGCATAATTGCTACTATCAACTTTCAACTATATTTTCTCTAGGAACATATCTAAAACAGTAGAACTAAAGCGCGAGCTTACGACATAATTTGCAAAGACCTTTTGACTATGTTCAGGATAATTAAGTTCATCTTATGAACTCCCACTCAGATAGACATCCCTCTAGTCATCTAAGTGATTACATGATCCGAGTCAACTAGGCCGTGTCCGATCATCACGTGAGACAGACTAGTCATCATCGGTGAACATCTTCATGTTGATCGTATCTACCATACGACTCATGCTCGACCTTTCGGTCTCTTGTGTTCCGAGGCCATGTCTGTACATGCTAGGCTCGTCAAGTCAACCTAAGTGTTTCGCGTGTGTAAATCTGTCTTACACCCGTTGTATGTGAACGTGAGAATCTATCACACCCGATCATCACGTGGTGCTTCGAAACGACGAACTTTCGCAACGGTGCACAGTTAGGGAGAACACTTTCTTGAAATTTTAATGAGGGATCATCTTATTTACTACCGTCGTTCTAAGCAAATAAGATGTATAAACATGATAAACATCACATGCAATCAAATAGTGACATGATATGGCCATCATCACTTTGCTCCTTTCGATCTCCATCTTCGGGGCTCCATGATCATCATCGTCACCGGCCTGACACCATGATCTCCATCATCATGATCTCCATCATCGTGTCATCATGAAGTTGTCTCGCCAACCATTACTTCTACTACTATGGCTAACGCTTTAGCAATAAAGTAAAGTAATTACATGACGTTTATGTTGACACGCAGGTCATAAATAAATTAAAAACAACTCCTATGGCTCCTGCCGGTTGTCATACTCATCGACATGCAAGTCGTGATTCCTATTACAAGAACATGATCAATCTCATACATCACATATATCATTCATCACATCCTTTTGGCCATATCACATCACATGGCATACCCTGCAAAAACAAGTTAGACGTCCTCTAATTGTTGTTTGCATGTTTTACGTGGCTGCTATGGGTTTCTAGCAAGAACGTTTCTTACCTACGCAAAACCACAACGTGATATGTCAATTGCTATTTACTCTTCATAAGGACCCTTTTCATCGAATCCGATCCGACTAAAGTGGGAGAGACTGGCACCCGCTAGCCACCTTATGCAACTAGTGCATGTCAGTCGGTGGAACCTGTCTCACGTAAGTGTACGTGTAAGGTCGGTCCGGGCCGCTTCATCCCACAATGCCGCCGAATCAAGATTGACTAGTAACGGTAAGCATATTGAACAAAATCAACGCCCACAACTACTTTGTGTTCTACTCGTGCATGGAATCTACGCAATAGACCTAGCTCATGATGCCACTGTTGGGAAACGTAGCAGAAATTCAAAATTTTCCTACGTGTCACCAAGATCTATCTATGGAGAAACTAGCAACGAGGGGAAGAAGAGTGCATCTACATACCCTTGTAGATCGCTAAGAAGAAGCGTTCAAGTGAACGGGGTTGATGGAGTCGTACTCGTCGTGATCCAAATCACCGATGACCAAGTGTCGAACGGACGGCACCTCCGCGTTCAACACACGTATAGCCCGGTGACGTCTCCCATGCCTTGATCCAGCAAGGAGAGAGGGAGAGGTTGAGCAAGACTCCATCCAGCAGCAACACAACGGCGTGGTGGTGGTGGAGGAGCGTGGTGATCCAGCAGGGCTTCGCCAAGCACTACGAGATATGAGGAGGAGAGAGGCAGGGCTGCACCAACAGGGAGAGATCAAATCGTGTCCTTTGGGCAGCCCCTAGGCCTCACTATTTATAGGAGGAGGGGAGGAGGGTGCGCCCCCTCTAGGGTTCCCACCCCTAGAGGGGCGGCAGCCCTAGATGGGAAAAGGGTGGCGGCCAAGAGGGGGAGGGGAGAGGGAGGCGCACCAGTATGGGCCTTAGGGCCCATCTGCCCTAGGGATTGCCCCCTTCTCCTCTCCCTTGCGCCTTGGGCCCTTGTGGGGGGGGGGGCGCACCAGCCCACTTGGGGCTGGTCCCCTCCCACACTTGGCCCATGCAGCCCTCCAGGGCTTGTGGCCCCACTTGGTGGACCCCCGGACACCTCCGGTGGTCCCGGTACACTACCGGTGATGCCCAGAACACTTCCGGTGGCCAAAACCATACTTCCTATATATAAATCTTTACCTCCGGACCATTCCGGAACTCCTCGTGACGTCCGGGATCTCATCCGGGACTCCGAACAACATTCGGTAACCACATACGAACTTCCTTAATAACCCTAGCGTCATCGAACCTTAAGTGTGTAGACCCTACGGGTTCGGGAGACACGCAGACATGACCGAGACATTCTCCGGTCAATAACCAACAGCGGGATCTGGATACCCATGTTGGCTCCCACATGTTCCACGATGATCTCATCGGATGAACCACGATGTCGAGGATTCGATCAATCCCGTATACAATTCCCTTTGTCTAGAGGTATAGTACTTGCCCGAGATTCGATCGTCGGTATCTCGATACCTTGTTCAATCTCGTTACCGGCAAGTCTCTTTACTCGTTCCATAACACATCATCACGTGATCAACTCCTTGATCACATTGTGCACATTATGATGATGTCCTACCGAGTGGGCCCAGAGATACCTCTTCGTCACACGGAGTGACAAATCCCAGTCTCGATTCGTGCCAACCCAACAAACACTTTCGGAGATACCCGTAGTGCACCTTTATAGCCACCCAGTTACGTTGTGACGTTTGGCACACCCAAAGTATTCCTATGGTATCCGGGAGTTGCACAATCTCATGGTCTAAGGAAATGATACTTGACATTAGAAAAGCTTTAGCATACGAACTACACGATCTTGTGCTAGGCTTAGGATTGGGTCTTGTCCATCACATCATTGTTCTAATGATGTGATCCCGTTATCAATGACATCCAATGTCCATGGTCAGGAAACTGTAACCATCTATTGATCAACGAGCTAGTCAACTAGAGGCTTACTAGGGACATGGTGTTGTCTATGTATCCACACATGTATCTGAGTTTCCTATCAATACAATTCTAGCATGGATAATAAACGATTATCATGAACAAGGAAATATAATAATAACCTATTTATTATTGCCTCTAGGGCATATTTCCAACAATAAGATCAGGGGCTGCTCCATCTAACCCAAAGAATCTCCCAAGGCAGCTGCTCCAAAACCCAAAACTGCACCCAAGAGGAGTACAAGGAATATTCCAGCTGCAGAGAAGAACAAGGCCCCAGTGCCTGAAGCTGCTATAGAAGAAGAAGATGATGAGTCACATGTCTTGAGGAAGTTGAAGCCCAAAATTCTAGATCACAATGATGATCATCCAGTTGCAGAGAATATGAAAATCAGGAAGGATTCAGGATTGAGGCTATGGAGAGAGTCTGATCCATATGCCACCAGGAGAAGAACTGTTGTGGACTACAGGTTCCATACAAAGGAACAACAGAACTTTTATGAGACAGTGTTGCTTGACGAGAAGCCTATAGTCTGTGATATGAGATGGGTGGACTGGAAGTACATCAAGGAAAATGAAGAACACTATCCTGGAGTCTATGATAGTTTCAAGTCTTGTGGAGTAGAGGACTTTGTTGGGCAAAAGCTCACAAAGTGGAATGATGAGCTTATTATGCAGTTCTACTCCACAGCTCATTTCTACCCAGATGGAAGGCCTGTCTGGATGTCTGAAGGTACTAGGTACAAGTCAACAGTTGAAGAATGGGCAAAATTGATCAATGCTCCTAAGGAGAATGAAGATGACTTGGATGTCTATGCCAAGAAGAAGAAGGATCACAAATCAATGGCTAGCATGTACAAGGAGATTCCTGATGCAGATCTTGAGACTCACCAATTTGGTTCTGTGAAACACTTGCTGTCTGGCCTGCCTACAATCAATTGGATTTTAAGGCACACATTGCTACCAAAATCAGGAGATCACAGAATGATCACAGGACATTCCATCAACTTGCTGCATATATTTGATGTTCCTCAAAAGTTCAAAGTCATGAGCCTGATTATGGAAAGTATAAAGAGAACATCTGCAGATCAGAAGAGAAGTTGTGGGTATGCCCCACAGATCCAGGAGCTAATCAACTCCAATATGGGCACTGGCACATATCTTTTGGATAAGGAGCACCTGCCCATCTACCCAGACTTTGAGGACAACACTATGGTGATGGATGAAAATGAACCATCTTCTGTGCAAGCTCAAGCAAAGAGGGAGAAAGCAAGGACTGAAAAGGCTGCAAATATGCCAACCATTGATGAGGCATCTCAGTATCTTCTGAAGAGCAAGCAAGATCAGCTTGGCTACTTGATTGCCTCCACTCTGAGGATTGAGAAGGGATTGGCCACCCTGACTCAAAACCAGGAGAGCTTGGAGAGGATCATGGAGCAGAAGTTCTATGACTTAGATGTGAAGGTCACTGAGATATAGTCAGTTGTTGAGCAACTTCAGGATGAAGTGCAGGAAAAGAAGGGCAAGTCTACCACTGATGGTTTTGCTAGAGTGCCCAGAGGATAGAGATCTGATGCTATACCAGTTACAGACACCAGAGCAACTTCATCTGCACCAGCTACAACCTCAGTGCCACCAGCTCCAGCACCCACTCCACCAGCTCCATCTACATCAACTGATGCCTTCGTCCTTGGAGTCTTATCTACACCACAACCTGAAGACCAAGCCTGAGAGTCGATCTAGCACTATGCATTTTTTATGAACTTTTTGGTAACTTGTGCCAAAGGGGGAGAAAATGTATAGATCATAGGCTTCGATAGAGAGTGTTGCTCTTTGTTCTCTCTTGTTGTTTTTGGTGGTTTAACTTTGTTATTTGCTTGTTTGAGATACTTTATGCTTTTGTGTGATACTTGGATGATCATGTGTTTGATCATATGCTACCTTAATGCTTGTTGGATGACATTATCCTTCTATATCCCCATATGATCATTCACCTTGCTTGGTTATGAGTGCATGTATTTAACTATTATCATTTTGAGCGCTCCACCAAGATGTATGTGACATGGAAGAGTAACCCATGATCCTAACTCTTTGTGCATTTGTAGTCCAAAGCAAATCTTAAACTATGCACCAATTTAGGGGGAGCTCTTGCTTTTCACATACTTCTCAAAGCGACAATGTTTTTCACTCTTACTATCATTTGTCGAAGCTTTGATCTATATGTTGTCATCAATTACCAAAAAGGGGGGGATTGAAAGTGCAATTATCCCTAGGTGGTTTTGGTAATTCCTAACAACATATAGCTCATTGAGCCAATGTTATTTCAAGATTAATATTTCGGAAAGCTCAATGATTGGCATGGCATGGATGAGAAAAGTGTACCCCTCAAAATGCTAAGGACAAAAGGATTGGCTCAAGCTCAAAGCTCAAGACTCTACATTTTCTATTTTAGTGATCCAAGATCACATTGAGTCTATAGGAAAAGCCAATACTATCAAGGAGGGATGAGGTGTTGCTTAATGAGGCTCTTGCTCAAAATGCTTAGTGATATGCTCCAAAGCCCTCAACTACTTTATCACATACACATATGACCTAAACCAAAAGTCAAACTCGGCCCCACCGATTCTTTCTATCCGGCGCCACCGAGTTCAGATGTCATAGCCACTGCCACAAACCCTAAGCAAATCGGTCTCACTGATAGGGATCTCGGTCTCACCGAGATGGGATTGTAATCTCTCTGTTTCCCTTCGTAACGTTTTGGTCTCACCGAGATGAGCGATCGGTCCCACCAAGATTGGAATGTAAACTCTCTGTTTCCCTTTCGTAACATTTCGGTCTCACCAAAATGAGCGAATCGGTCCCACCGAGTTTACCTGACCAACTCTCTGGTTAGCTTATTGCCAAAATTGGTCTCACCGAGTTTGTGTGATCGGTCTCACTGAGATTACATTATGCCCTAACCCAAACCATATCGGCCCTACCGAGTTGCATGTCTGTCCCACCAAAAATTCTAACGGTCACTAGATTTGCTGAATCGGTCCGACCGAGTTTACCAATTCAGTCCCACCGAGATTGGCAAGGTGTGTGTAACGGTTAGATTTTGTGTGGAGGCTATATATACCCCTCCACCTCCTGTTCATTCGTGGAGAGAGCCATCAGAACGAACCTACACTTCCAACTTACATTTTCTGAGAGAGAACCACCTACACTTGTGTTGAGGCCAAGATATTCCATTCCTACCATATGAATCTTGATCTCTAGCCTTCCCCAAGTTGCTTTCCACTTAAATCTTCTTTCCACCAAATCCATATCTTGTGAGAGAGAGTTGAGTGTTGGGGAGACTATCATTTGAAGCACAAGAGCAAGGAGTTCATCATCAACACACCATTTGTTACTTCTTGGAGAGTGGTGTCTCCTAGATTGGCTAGGTGTCACTTGGGATCCTCTGACAAGATTGTGGAGTTGAACCAAGGAGTTTGTAAGGGAAAGGAGATCGCCTACTTCATGAAGATCTACCGCTAGTGAGGCAAGTCCTTCGTGGGCGATGATCATGGTGGGATAGACAAGGTTGCTTCTTCGTGGACCCTTCGTGGGTGGAGCCCTCCGTGGACTCACGCAGCCGTTACCCTTCGTCGATTGATGTCTCCATCAACATGGATGTACGATAGCACCACCTATCGGAACCACGACAAAAACATCCGTGTCTCCTATTGCGTTTGAATCCTCCAAACGCTTCCCTTTACATTCTTGCAAGTTGCATGCTTTACTTTCCGCTGATCATATACTCTTTGCATGCTTGCTTGAATTGTGTTAAGATTGCTTGACTTGTCCAAAGTTGCTAAAATCTACCAAGAACTAAAATTGGGAAAAGGATAGATTTTTATTTGGTCAAGTAGTCTAATCACCCCCCCCCTCTAGACATACTTTCGATCCTACATAAGATCTATGAAGTAGGTCCCGACAAGGTTGATGTTCCGGCCGACACACCTAGCCGGAAGATCTATTATTGTAGTATCTTGAATGAGCAATTCGACCATCTTCTCCGTGAGGATTTGGTATGACTTATTCGACAAGTTGTTCCTTATGGATTTTTGTGCTCCCGAAGTCTGACCTTTACTTGATGGCCATGTTGATGCTTTTAAGCATTGACCATGGTACCTAGTACATCAAGGAGAACATTAGAAGCGGAGTGCTAAATGTCTCTCGGTCGATCATCCAGATTTGCTTCTTTGGAATTGCTAAGGAAAAATCTGAGAAAGTGATGTCCTCCTTTGCATCTGCATCCTCCATCACCGTTCATCATGACAGTATGATGTGTTGCCAGGATCCTCGGCACGGATGTTGGTAAAACCTTGATGAATACAGAAATGCTCAAGTTCTTGAGAGCATGCTCATTCACTGGGTTATATCCTCGGTATCAATTGGAATGTGCCTTTCGTTGCCGAGTTGTCCTATAACTCTAGTTTCCTCTCCAAACTGAGTATGCCATTCTTTCGAATTCATTCAAACGATCAATTGTGATTTTCCTTAGGATGGTATAGAGAGTTTCAATGATCTCTGTATCAAAAGTAATTCTGTTTGCCACTTAAGGGAATAATTCTATGAGTCACCTTCCCCGAGGTGTCCTGTTATGGAATCATGGCAATTAACCCCTCGCTACCTTGAAACCTATCAACCATTTTGTTCAAGCGTGGAATTATTGTCTACCAAATTGAACCTTCGTCATCAGCTCCTTACCATCCCCCCTAAGGTGTGTTTGTGTCTCAGCTCAAGAGATGTTTCAACGTCTCACTCCATGAGTTGATCCTGAGTACTCGATCTTCGAGGAGATCGATTCCTGTAGAGTTTCTTTCTGCCATCATCGTGTTGGATGGAAATCTTGAAAGCAAAGACGTCAAGATCAATTGGCGCAATGGATCAACATATTCGAGGATGGCAATTGGTTCATGAAGATTGTGTTAGCTTTGTGTCCCCTCTGTCTTCTTACCTCACGTCTTGAATCTCGGGACGAGATTCTTGTTAGTGGGGGTGAGTTGTCACAGCCCCAGAATTGTTTGTAATTAGTTGCATCTGCATCCTCGCATCATGCTTAAATTCGAAGGAAATTTGAATTGGCGATGACCAAGCCCTAGCACTAAATCAATTCAAATAGGTTCAACTAAAAATATTTTTCAATTAACCCAAATGGCCTTAAAAAATGTCATTGTTTTTGGAAAATGCTGGAAACAGTAACCAGAGATGATGCACATTTTTCCATGACATTTGGATTTTTGAATCAATTCATATTGTATTTGAATCGGGGTTATTAATTCATATAAATATTTAGTAGCTCCAATACTTCTGATTTTTGGTGAGGGGCTTTGGAATAATCCAACTAGTCCCTACAAGAATTATCAGAAGCAACAAAAATGGTTTAGTACTTTTACTAAATCAAAATAGAGCAAAGAAAATAGAAAACAAAAAGAGAAGAAGTAAAGGGAACTAACCTGGCCCACCTACCTGTAGCAGCAACCCAGCAGGCAGGCCCAGCCCACTGGCCCCTGCCAGTCACCTGCTACCTCCCGCCAGGCAGGCAGAGAACTGCATGTCGCGTGCGCTCGGCTGTGGCCACCACCTGCTTGCCCCTCCCTCGATCTGATCCGTGCCTGGAGACGGCCCTGACTTTCTCTCGCTTTCCCCTCCTCCCTCTGCCTCACTCCCCTCCTCCACATCTCGATTCCGAGCACCACCCGAGAGCCACCATCGTTGCCATTCGTCACCCACGCGGCCAGCGACGCCGCCTCCCCGCAGGACCATGCCTAGACCACCGGTCATGCTCCATTACATCTCCCCGCAGACGCTCAGGAGAAGGGAAGCGCCACACCGTAGCCATCACGCCTTCTTCAACCTCGGTACCCGTCGGTCGCCATCGTCGATTCGCCGCCTTCATCGCGCCCCCGAGCCCACTGACCATCCCTGCTTGTTCCCTGTGAGCTCCTGATCTTCGCCCTCTGCTTCCCCCTCTGTTCCTGGTTGCTAGCCCATCCCGCCGACGCCGTAGCTCCAGCCACCGCTAACCTCGACGCCGCCGTCGCAACGTTCCATCCCCGGCAGCCCCGTGGCCTCCCTAGATGCGCACGGGCCTGGGCTTCCCCCTAGTACCCTCAGTGCGCCCAGCCACTGCCCCTAGCACCACTCCGGCGAGCCGCTGCCGCGCTGTGTGGTCGCCGTCAATACGTCGCCGGCTAACCACACCATTAGGGCCTAACCACACTACTAATTACACCGCAGTCATTGACAGCGGCCCCCAACAGTTGGTCAAATCCTAGTCAACGCGAGGTTTAAAACCCGCTTAGCTTCTATAACGCTGACATGTGGGACCCGCACGTCAGATTTGATTTCGTTGACTGCGGATGCAATGCTGACCTAAGGCTGATGTCATATTAGCTTTTCTGGGATTTTAAATAAATCAGAAATGATTTATTTATTTTAGAAAATATCCAAAACTTCTAAAATTCATAGAAAATCGACCATAACTCCTAATCAAATAATTTATATATATAATGATAAAAAATCCAAAGAATCTGAATATTGTATTTGCATGCATGTTTGAACTAGTTAACCTCTCTAAATAGGACAATTCATGATTATGGAATAAATGGTAATTAGTTTTGGAGTTGGAATTTGCTATAGGTTTGAATTCCACTTCAATGAATATTACTAACTATTGCACTAGGTCAATTCAGTTCCTTAATATGACATATCATTCATATGAATGTGCATTGCATTGATTGTGGTTCTTTTGTGTTTGCCGGTGGTTGTTCCCTCTTAGTAGACGATGTTTCTGGCGGCGTGATCGATGACACCGATTAAGAGCTATACCATCTTCAGAAGTGCCAGGCAAGCAAAACCCACTTGTTCATTCCGATACAATCCCACTCTCTCGTTCCTGCTCTCTTTTACTGCTTTAGGACAACAACATTTCAACTGTTACATGCTGCAGTAGTTGAACCCCTTTCCTCTGCATGACCTGTCATTGCCACAGTAAATAGATGAAACCCACTAGCATGAGTAGGAGTTGTTTGAGCCCTGATGTACCTACTCATTCATGCTTGTTTGTCAAGCCTGCTACTGCTTAGAGTTGAGTCAGGTCAGATTCATCGGGGATGAATTGGAATGGTGATGAACATGTCCTACTATATGTGAGCTAAGTGTGTGAACATGATTTGGTAAAGGTAGCGGTGAGAGGCCATGTAGGAGTACATGGTGGGTTGGCTCATTGAAACCGTCCTCAGGAACTAAGTTCTGTGTTTGTGATCCATGAATAGTTACTACCAGACATTGGGCTCCGGGCGCTCCAAGCTCTCTTGACTTATTAATCAACTTGATCTTTGTCCAGGAGTTGCAACTAGTTTCTGGTGTTTGTAGGTAGTGTTAGTAGTCTACCAAGTGGCACCCGGTACAGGTGGGCTTGGAACAGACTAGGCACAGTGGCACAATGTACCAAGTGGCACCCAGATGGTGGGCTTGGGAACCCTGCTCACATCGTTTGGGGCTGTGAGCGACACCCCGGCCGGATCTCCTTGTGGATGGAAACCGAATAGTCCTGCTAGCCCAGCACTACTGCTCCGGAACACTTGACTGGTCGGCATGTGATTCACTTTGTTCATCTGTCTGTCCCTTTGGGGAAATGCCACGCGGTGATATCCGGAGTCCTGCCTAGCCTGCTACAGCCCGGTTCACCGGAGTCCTGTTAGCCCAGTGCTACAGCCCGGATTCGCACGCTGCTGACCGACATGCTCGATGTTGATTCATGTATGCCTGTCCCTATAAGTTAGTGCCACTTTGTGTTCATAACTAGTCATGTCGGCCCGGGTTCTCTGTCATATGGATGCTAGCGACACTATCATATACGTGAGCCAAAAGGCGCAAACGGTCCCGGGCCATGGTAAGGTGACACCCGTGGGAACACCGTGCGTGAGGCCGCAAAGTGATATGAGGTGTTACCGGCTAGATCGATGTGACTTGGAATTGGGGTCCTGACACGGGCGCCAGCGCGGGCAGTGTACTCGTTTCCTCTTTGGTGCTAAAGAAGCAAGCGTAGGCGAGGAGTCCCGAGGCATCAGGTAAAGGTTTCCATATCGGTGCAACAAGACCAAGACCAGAAGGACTGTAGGACGGAGGTCATCGCGGAGCCCGCGACGATGTCACAACCAGAGCCTTTGGCAGGCGAAGACCACCTTTTGTCAGGATAACTGGTACTGGTTGTCTCCCTTCAAATTTGGCCGTTGTTGGATCCCTTCCCGCCTACATTTGGGGAGAGGACCAGGGCCTCTATAAATAGGACTAGCCACCACAGTAGGAGGGGGACGGACCTGGGATCGGATCCATTCCATCCTCACACACTCAAGCTCACCGAGCTCAAGAACACCTCTCCTCAGGAGGTTGTTCTTCCCTTATACTTGTTCATCCTCAGCCCAAGAGGCAATCCACCATACCACACTAGAGTAGGGTATTACACCACATCGGTAGCCCAAACCAGTATAAACCCTGTGTCCTTTGTTCTTCGAGTTCGATGTGCTGAGCCTTGGGATCGCGGGGAGTTGGTGAGCTAGGGAAGGGAGAGATCTTCATGCACACCCTAGTGTTCGAACCTTGAGGATTTTGCCGGAACCCTAAATCTGACATTTGGCACGCCAGGTAGGGGTGCGCTGAAGCTTCCCTTCCATCGATCCACACTCCACCGCCACTGCACCTTGCTTCCATGGCCGGCGTTGCTCCTCCGGCTAGGATAACGGACGCCCACGGCGGCGCCAAGGGGCTCAGAGCCTTTGCCCCCGCCTTGCAACGGGTACATGGCCGCCCAAGTTCAAGACGGAGATGCCGCCGCGTTACAACGGTGCGGCGGACCCATCGGCCTTCCTTTTGGCATATGAAGAGGCCGTCCTGAAGGCTGGGGCGACGACAAGGTCATGGCCAACTGGCTTCCCATGGCCCTTGCTGGTGCACCTTGCGCCTGGCTGCTCACCCTCCCAGGATCCTCAATGGCATCTTGGGAGGATCTGCGCGGCCTCCTCGTCACGCACTTCGTGGCACCAGCACCCCTCGCCGTTGCAGCCCTCCTTGGCGGCTCGCAAGCACCGCCCTCGGACCGTCACACCAAGCAATTCTTTCACCAGATAGGCGCCGCTTCCGTGCAGCAAGGAGCTCCCACGGGTGGGGTGGCGCCCAAGGCCGATGAGGGAGTCCTGGATTAGGGGGTGTTCGGATAGCCGGACAATACCTTCAGCCAGACTCCAGGACTATGAGGATACAAGATTGAAGACTTCGTCCCGTGCCCGGAAGGGACTTTCCTTGGCGTGGAGGGCAAGCTTGGCGATGCGGATATTCAAGATCTCCTACCATTATAACCGACTTTGTGTAACCCTAACCCTATCCGGTGTCTATATAAACCGGAGGGTTTTAGTCCGTAGGACAACTTCATCATACAACAATCATACCATAGGCTAGCTTCTAGGGTTGAGCCTCCTTGATCTCGTGGTAGATCTACTCTTGTACTACCCATATCATCAATATTAATCAAGTAGGAGTACGGTTTTACCTCCATCGAGAGGGCCCGAACCTGGGTAAACTTCATGTCCCTTGTCTCCTATTACCATCCGGCCTAGACGCACAGTTCGGGACCCCCTACCCGAGATCCGCCGGTTTTGACACCGACATTGGTGCTTTCATTGAGAGTTCCTCTGTGTCGTCACTTTTGGGCTCGATGGCCCCTTTGATCATCAACGACGATGCGGTCCAAGGTGAGACTTTTCTCCCCGGACAGATCTTCGTCTTCGGCGGCTTCGCGCTGCGGGCCAATTCGTTTGGCCACCTGGAGGAGATCAAAAGCTATGCCCCTGCCATCAGGTCAGGTTTGGAAGCTTAAACTACACAGCAGATATCCGCGGGGATTTGATCTTCGACGGATTCGAGCCACAGCCAGGCGCGCCGCACTGTCTCGAGGGGCATGATCTAGCTCTGCCGCCGAACAGTGCCCTGGAGGCCGCACACGCACCGGTTCCGACCCTTAATTCGGAGCCTATTGCGCCAATCGAGGATAAGCGGTTGGACGTCACCTCAGGGGCTGCGATCCCAAAGGCGATCGAGCCGAACGCCAGCCCCGCACTCGGCATGACCCGTGACTCCAAGGATCCGGATTCCACTCCGGACTCCAAACCCCCCGCGCCCCTGCCAATCGAATCCGATTGGGCGTCGATAATGGAGTTCACCGCCGCGGACATATTTCAGCACTCGCCCTTCGGCGACATCCTGAATTCTCTAAAGTCTCTCTCTTTATCAGGAGAGACCTGGACAGATTACGGTCAGCGAGGATGGGATACGGACGATGAAGAAATTCAAAGCCCACCCACCACCCACTTGGTAGCCACTGTCGACAATTTAAACGACGTGCTCAACTTCGACTCCGAAGACATCGACGGTATGGAAGACAATGCAGGAGACACATATGAACCAATGCCTATAGGGCATTGGACGGCCAGCTCACCTCATGATGTGTACATGGTGGATACCCCTAAAGGTAGCGACCACGAGGAAAACGGGGATAGAACGAAGGATCAATCCCTCGAAAAACAATCAAAGCGTCGGCGTAAACGCCGACCCAAGCCCCGCCTCGATACAGACCCAGCCATAGAGCAGGACGAGCCAGCAGGCGACGAGCATGCCCTAGAGCAACCGTCCGAACAGGGCATCCCGGATGAAGAAACCGAGCATCCCTCCCCTGGTGAAAATGGCATTCCGGACAACCTTACGCCGGATAAACCCGCGGAGAAGAAGAACCTCCACAAGAGGCTCGTTGCAACCGCACGCAGCCTGAAAAAACAAAAGCGGAAGCTCAAGACTGTAGAAGATGCACTCAGGATCAGATGGAGTAAAGTAATCAACATCGCAGACAAATACAGAGATAGTCGCCGCACTAAAAGCTATCCGAAGTGAAAGCTACTGCCTGAATTCGACGAAGAGGCCTTAGAGCCCTCGCACTCAAAAAGTAAGAAAGCCACACGATCAGATAGACAACCCCATAGCCAGCATAAAACGGCAAATGGCGCCGCACTTAAGCTGGCACGCGACCCACTTACGGATTCGCATCAAAAAGATGGCCCAGCCAGGTCCATTTATGGGCCAAGAAAGCAAGCTCTCGTAAGCAATGCAATAAAACTATCATCAGAATCCGGCACACCCAAATACAGGGGCGCCGCACATCCCCTATGTTTAACCAATGAGGTCCTGGATTATGAATTTTGAGCGGGATTCAAACCCGTAAACATAGAGGCATATGATGGAACAATAGACCCTGGAGTCTGGATAGAGGATTACATCCTCCACATACACATGGCTAGAGGAGATGATCTCCACGCCATCAAATATTTACCACTAAAGCTTAAAGGACCAGCCCGGCATTGGCTCAAAAGCCTTCCTGAAAACACAATTGGAAGCTGGGAAGAGCTCGAGGATGCTTTCCCAGCAAACTTTCAAGGGACTTATGTCCGTCCTCCAGATGCTGACGACCTCAGTCACATAACACAACAGCCCGGAGAGTCAGCTCGGCAATTCTGGAATAGATTCCTCACTAAAAAGAATCAGATAGTCGACTGTCCGCACGCCGAAGCCTTAGCAGCTTTCAGGCATAACGTCCGAGACGAATGGCTCGCCAGACACCTCGGCCAAGAAAAGCCAAGAACAATGGCCGCACTAACAAGCCTCATGACCCGCTTTTGTGCGGGAGAGGACAGCTGGTTGGCAAGATGCAGCACCAGCGACCCAAATACATCCGAAACTAGGGATGGAAATGGAAAACCGTGACGCAATAAGGACCGTTGCCAGACTAAGGAAAAAAGTGCGAAGAGTACGGCAGTCAACGCCGGATTCAAAAGCTCACGACAGAATCAGACAAAGCCGCCCCTCCAGGATAACAGGGATGATCCATCCAACTTAAACAAAATCCTGGACATGATATGTCAAATACACAGTACTCCCGGGAAGCCTGCAAACCATACCCATAGAGATTGTTGGGTTTCAAAAAATTCGGCAGACTCAACGTCGAACACAAGGGGCTCGAAACACCAAGTGAAGACGAAGACGAACCCCAAAAGTAGAGCACCAGGAAACAAAAGAACTTCCCATAAGAAGTAAAAACAGTAAACTTACTGCACATAACAAAACGTGCGGCGCCCATAAAGGTACGCACCACACGACTTATCCCAAAGGGGTCCCGCCACTCGTTGTCAAAACCAATCATCTTCGATCAACTGGACTATTCAAGAAGTATCAGGAACGCTGGCTGGACTGCCTTGATACTCGATCCAATAATTGGCAGACTCAAGTTTTCAAATGTCCTTATGGACGGCGCCAGTGGACTAAACCTAATATATCAGGACACAATCCGTCGCATGGGGATAGACCCAACAAGAATCCGTCACAGCAAAACCTCCTTTCAAGGAGTAACGCCAGGTCCGGACACCCGGTGCATGGGTTTTCTCCGGCTTGAAGTTATATTCGGCTACGCCGATAACTTCCGTCACGAAAAGCTAACTTTCCACATCGTCCCATTCTCAAGTCGCTATCAAGCACTACTAGGACGCGAAGCTTTCGCCCGCTTTAACGCAATACCGCATTATGCATCTCTAACGCTTAAAATGTCCGGTCCACGACGCATCATCTCTTTGAAGGGGAAGCATTGAAGTGCGCCTCCCCCAAGCGGAGGACTATGCGGCCGCTTAGACAGCCCCACAGTAAAATGGCTTCACCAGCCAAAAACTTCGGAATAGGTCATTGAAGACCACGAACGCGGATAGACGAGTTCAGTACAAAATTAGCATTGATGCAGGCTTAGTGGCCATATACCTCCGCACTAGGGGCTCCGTACATATACAATAAGAGACAATAAAGCTCAATTTTACATATTTTACTTTATACTTTGTTTATTTTAAAATCTTGTTCGGCACGACCCATTTTCAACTCAGTTCCTCTCTTTTACAGATGAACGTCGTGCGACGCCTGTCTAGGATACGGCACAACGGAGACACAGGCGCATACGTGCAGTAGGGACCCGTCCTAAGGATTCTTTTTAGATTAAGACCCTGCGTAAACCTTTTTTACTGTCTCTTGTTGCTACATATCCCCTGGTTTTCTCTGCTATAACCAAGGAGGAGGCTGGCGTCTTGACATGTGGCCACGTCAGAATTTTTGCGCGTACCTGGACACTAGGGGCTTTTTAATAAAGAGTGTTGTTTTGCCCGCACTTATAAAGACCGAACACCTTAGGGAGTGTTCGGCGTCGCGAGTTTTGGCACTATATGCATCAGCTCTGAATCATGTCTTTGGTCAAATGTTGGGTTGCCCGGCTCCTGACTTCGTCTACCTTACGTTCCGTTCTATCGGCTAAGGTAGCACCAAGAGAACTACTGCGATTGTGCCCCGGTTAGGCCGGGCGAGCACCTCAGTAGAGAAAGCCGAAAACTGACTGTCATGATGTAGCGTGAGACTGGTCAGCCACTCGATGACCTACCGGAATCTATAGGATTCCTCCGCTTTAACGAAGGGTCGTTTCCCGGCCAGGCACATACGCGCCCCGAACTCGGGCGAGCGCAGTCGCCACCAAGGGGCTACCTAAATAGTCCCCCTGTCAAGCTCCTATGGCTAAGTGAAAGTGTTAAAGCATTATAGTCCGGTTGCCTGGCCCGCTGCGCTATCACCTCCTTTGTAGGACCAAGACGTTGGATTAAGTGTGAAAATGCGTCTTCTGCGAGCACCCCCGCACTATGTGCGTGGGGGCTGAAGCCAACGACTGCCATCTTTCAGATTTTGTATATATATCTTAAAACGGCCGCACAGGAGGTGTTCCCAATACTTGAAGGCACAAGTATAAAAGGCCACTACAATTTATCAAAATATTGCTTTATAATTACATATGCTATCATAACATAGCATCCTTCGAGCACTGCGTCTCTATTACACGAGCGCCCTCAAGGACTTCCTGAAAAGAGTGCTTGGAGGGTACTCAGCTTTTGTCCGAATCTCGGGACGCAACAACGGTGGTCTCCATCTCTGCCCAGTATGTCTTGACACGGGCAAGAGCCATCTGTGCGCCCTCTATGCATTCTGACCTCTTAATCGCATTGATACGCGGCACCGCGTCAAGGAATTGCTGCACCAAGCTGAAATAACTCTTCGGCTCTGATCTCCCCGGCCACAGATAACCCATGACGTACTTCATGGCGAGTCCGGACAACCTATTCAGTTCGTCCCATTGAGCCAGGCGATCGTCCACTGCAAGTGGACGCTCTGGATTGTGGAACTGCGACCAGAAAAGCTTTTCCACTTAGCGATCTTTTAGATCTCGAAAGTGTTCGGCCGCATCAGCAGCACTTGCTGCCAAATCCAGATAGGTGTCCTCCACACTCCACATCCGGTCTAACGGAGCAAACTTCGGATCACAAAACTTCC
This sequence comes from Aegilops umbellulata, assembly GCA_032464435.1. Classification (NCBI taxonomy): domain Eukaryota; kingdom Viridiplantae; phylum Streptophyta; class Magnoliopsida; order Poales; family Poaceae; genus Aegilops; species Aegilops umbellulata. Next base: position 106,290,667 of record CP136054.1, read on the forward strand.
TCCGCAGTATAAAGGGCTTTCCAGCCGCAATCTGTTCGGCCTGACGCAGCTCCTCCTTCGCAGCTCTCATCGCAGAGCGAGCGTCCTTGGCATCGGCAACGGCCTTCTCTAAGTCCGTTTGTCTCACCCGGTCTTCTTCCTCAAGAAGTTTGCAATGGTCAGCAGCGCCCTTTAACTTCACGGCCATCTCGGCCATCTCATCCTTGCTTCGGCAGTGAGCAGCCTGCTCGGCTCTCAGCTCTTCAAGGGCTTTCTCGACAGCCGCATTGCTTTTTCTGGCTGCTCAGGCAAGTTCTGCCCTAAGACTCTCCACGGCGGCCGCACCATCTGCGTCAAGCACACACATTGTAAGACACTGGCATGAAGCTCCTCTTACTCGATGCCGCCCAAGGAATTACATACCTTGAGCCTCGTCAAGTCTCTTGTTGACAAGCACGATGTCGGCATCTGCCACGTCCAGTTGCCGCTTTAGTTCGGCAAAATCATCAGTTCGGCTCGATTCCGGACACCTCGCCACCTACATTCAAAGGCGACATCTTAGACCTGGGATTATGATCCTCTGCGTGCCGTCATTCCTTGACGACGCGCAGAGTCTCAGGGGCTACTATCTACACAGGGCGCATCTTACTTATGCGCAACTGACAAAAGTGTACATTATCTAACGTACCTCAAAACCCGTCAGTAAACTCTTGACGGCCTCATGAAATCCGCTTTCTGTGGATGAAATCCTTTCAATCACCGTGCACATCAATACACGGTGCTCCTCTGAGATGGAAGCTTGCCCCAGCAGAATCTTTAGCTCCTCCGGCCGAGCACCAGACGGTGCCGGACTTGTCCTATGGCCTCTTTCGAAGGCCGGACGCGGAGAATCTTGGGGGGCCACATAGCTATCTTCTGCCCCTGCCGGATTCGGAGAAACCCTTCGTGGCGACACTTCAGGGTCGCCCGCCTCGCTAGGCGGTACGGCAGGGGGAGGCGCCCCGCTCTCCATCATCTCCGGAAGAAGATCCCCCGAAGACGAGCTCTGCTGAGAAGGGCTAAGGCCCGAGCTACAAGGTAAAATTTCGATTAATCTTCTCAGATATAAATCAAGGATTCCCCTCATCCCTCAAAAAGAAAATCTTTCTCTACTTACGGCTCGCTGGAGGGCTGATCCCTTTGAGGGCGTAGTTCGGCCGAGGAACTCCCCGGCGTCGGGCCCTCTAACGAAGATTTTCCCCCCATTTCGAGGCCATGGTCTCCGGGTCGTCAGAGGCGGCCCTCTTCTTCCCCTTAGGAGAGGAATTGTCGGTTCCTCCGGAGCAGCCTCCTTCGAGGAGGCCATAGTTTCCTTGTCCTCCCCCTTATTTCCCTCCAAAGGCATTATCTTCAACATCCTGACAAGCACGGGATCCGGCCTGGTTTTGGGAAGGGGAGACGGACACCTGATCAGCTTTGCCTTCGCTATCCACTCCTGTTTAAAAGGACAGCTCTTTTAGGGGCAGGTTTATGACAATTATATGGATAGCGAGTCCGAGCACAAGGTTACTTACTTGAGTATCCGGGCGATTGCAGCTTAAACCTGCATCCTCGATTAAATCCGGACACATTGCTTGTGATCCGAAGAACAATTTGTACATCTCCACGGGCGTTGCACCCATAAAATGTTGGAGAACTCGTGGTCCCTCCGGATTAAACTCCCACAAGCGGAGGGAGCGATGTTTGCCGGGCAAGGTTCGACGAATCAGCATAACTTGCATCACTTTGACCAAGTTGAGGTCTCTTTCCAAGAGATCCCCGATTCGGCCCTGCAACAAAGGCACGTCCTGAGATGGCCCCCAGTCTAGGCCTTTATTGACCCATGACCCTAGCTGTTGTGGAGGACCCAAGCGAAAGGCAGGCGGCGCCACCCATTTGGTGCCCCTGGGAGCGGTGATATAGAACCACTCCCATTGCCATAAGCCGAGCTCCTCTTGAAAAGAGCCCTCAGGCCAGGGAGCATCAACATTCTTACTTATAACAGCGCCTCCGCACTCTGCGTGCCGTCCCTCGACCATCTTCGGCTCGACTTTAAAGGTCTTGAGCCATAATCCGAAGTGAGGGGTAACACGGAGGAACGCTTCACACACGATGATGAAAGAGGAAATATGGAGGATGGACTCCGGAGCTAAGTCGTGAAATTCCAGCCCGTAATAAAATAGCAGCCCCCTCACAAAGGGATCCATTGGGAAGCCTAACCCCCGAAGGAAGTGAGATATGAACACCACGCTCTCACCAGGCTGAGGACTGGGAACGGCCTGCCCTTGAGCAGGGAACCTATGCGAAATTTCGCCGGTCAAGAACCTAGCTTCTCTCAACTTTAGCACGTCCTCCTCCGTGATGGAGGAGGGCATCCACCGGCCTTGAAGGTCCGAGCCGGACATTGTCGAAGGTCCAAAGCGCCTGGAATCTGGAGCCTAGGGTGTTGGAACTCGAGGCGATGGGGCGAACTCGTTTGAGATTGGATAAAGGAGTAAGGCCTTGGTCTCTTTATAAGAGGTTGAATGCCAAGAGCCCTCCCCGTAACCGTTTTGGACTCGCCTTTAATCGAGGAAACGTGCTAACGGGCACAATTGGGTTACCCACGACCGTATTGATGAGAATCCCGTAAATAAAGGGGACACGATCTCTGCTTTGACAAGACGTGCCAAGGAAACCACCTCGCAGAACATGCTGAGGTGGAGAAGCGAAAATGATTCGAGTAGAAGACTTGGCCGTAGTGTGATGACACGCTGCGGAATACGTCAGCAGATTTGATTTGTGTTAATATTATTCTCTCTATGGCAATATGTGGAAACTTATTTTGCAGAGCCGGACACTACTCTTGGTGTTTACAAATCTTATATGAAGAACTTGGAGGAGGAACCCGCCTTGCAATGTCGAAGACAATCTATGCGCCGGACTCGTTGTCATTGAAGCCTGGTTCAGGGGCTACCGAGGGAGTCCTAGATTAGGGGGTGTTCGGATAGCCGGACAATACCTTCAGCCGAACTCCAGGACTATGAAGATACAAGATTGAAGACTTCGTCCCGTGCCCGGAAGGGACTTTCCTTGGCGTGGAAGGCAAGCTTGGTGTTGCGGATATTCAAGATCTCCTACCATTGTAACCGACTTTGTGTAACCCTAACCCTATCCGGTGTCTATATAAACCGGAGGGTTTTAGTCCGTAGGACAACTTCATCATACAATAATCATACCATAGGCTAGCTTCTAGGGTTTAGCCTCCTTGATCTCGTGGTTGATCTACTCTTGTACTACCCATATCATCAATATTAATCAAGCAGGAGTAGGGTTTTACCTCCATCGAGAGGGCCCGAACCTGGGTAAACTCGTGTCCCTTGTCTCCTGTTACCATCCGTCCTAGACGCACAGTTCGGGACTCCCTACCCGAGATCCGCCGGTTTTGACACCGACAGCCGACCTCACCTTTGACTCGGGGGATCACCCCGTCACCACCGTCGGCTCGGGCATGCTTCCAATGCTTTGCACGCCCACCATCTGCAACATAGCTATCACCAAGACCCTCATCGACGGTGGCGCCGGGCTCAACGTGCTCTCCATGGAGGCTTTTAGCCTTCTTCACGTACCATTCGAACGGATCTGCCCCAGCAAGCCCTTCTCCGGGGTCGGCGACGGCTCCGCCAGCCCCCTAGGGCAGATCCGCCTTCCTTTGACCTTTAGCACCCGCGACAACTACCACACCGAGCTGATCGAATTTGACATCACCCGCATTGGCCTCCCATACAACGCCATCCTCGGGTACCCGGCTCTGGCTCAGTTTATGGCGGCGACCCATCCGGCCTACAACCTCATGAAGACGCCCGGGGGCAAGGACGTCTCACCGTAGTTGGAGACACCAAGGAGGCTCTGGCGGCGCTCAAACTTGCCCTCAAAACCACTGCGATGGCGCGACCGGCCGACGAGGCCACCCCTGGAGCTAAGGAGGCCACGCCAGCAAAGAAGAAGCAGATGTTCACTCAAGATCAGGTCGAAACTAAGCAGGTGCTGGTCGAGGAAGATGGGTCCTCAGGAGCCACCTTCACCATAGGCTCCAACCTCAACCCAGATCAAGAGGAGGCATTGGTGAGGTTCCTGCGCGCGAACAAGGATGTATTTGCCTAGGAACCCAAGCAGCTAGTAGGGGTCCCGAGGGGGGTGAGAGAGCATCATTTGAGGGTGTGCCCTAGTGTGCGCCCTGTGAAGCAGAAGGCGCGGCGACAGTCCACGAAGAAGCAGTCCTTCATCATCCAGGAAACCCGCAAGCTGGAGACAGCAGGTGCCATTCGCGAGGTTCAGTACCCTGAGTGGCTGGCGAACCCCGTCGTCATACCAAGAAATGCGGGAAGGAGCGCATGTGTGTCTACTTCGCCAACCTCAACAAGGCATGTCCCCAAGACCCATTCCCGCTTCCGCACATCGACCAGATTGTCGACTCCACCGCCGAGTGTGACCTGCTATGCTTCCTGGACGCGATCTCAGGCTATCACCAGATCAAGATGGCCGTAGAGGATGTGGAGAACACGACCTTCCTGACCCTGTGTGGGGTGTACTGCTACACTTGCATGCCGTTCGGGCTGCGCAACGCAGGCGCGACCTTCCAACGGCTGATGCACATCACCCTAGGTTAGCAGCTCGGGAGGAATGCTGAAGCCTACGTCGGCGACATCGTGGTAAAATCTCGGGAAGTGAGAACTTTTATTCAGGACCTGGAGGAGACCTTCGCGAGCCTGCGCCAAGTGGACTTGCGGCTCAACCTAGAGAAGTGTGTGTTCGGTGTCCCCTCCGGCAAGCTACTGGGCTTCCTAGTGTCCCACAGGGGGATCGAGGCTACCTGGAGAAGGTAAAGGCAATAGAAGACATGAGCCCACCACAAACTTTCAAGGAGATGCAGAAGGTTGCGGGCTGCGTGACCTCGCTGGGCGCTTCATCTCCAAGCTGACAGAAAACGCCCTGCCGTTCTTCAAGCTTATGAAGAAGAAGGGCCCATTCGAGTGGACCCGGAGGCTGACCAAGCATTTCAAGACCACAAGAGATACCTGACCAGCCCTCCGGTGATGGTGGCGCCTCGCCCCCTCGAGCCCCTGGTGTTTTACCTTGCCACCACTCCCTACTCCGCTAGCGCAACTCTAGGGCGGTTCGGGAAGAGCGCCAAGCCAAGGGTCTGCCGCGCCGTGCCACACCTCCAGCTGGGGCGATACGGGACCCAGAGGGCACTGCAAAGGCTGCAGCAATGCCAACGAGTGACCAGGCCCAGCAAGGCGGCGTTCAAGGGATTGAAGAGGCCCTAGTGGGCGACCAGGCTCTTGGGGTCCCGTCACCTCAGGAGACACCCCAACCTCCGGCAGACGCAAGCTCCATCGGCGCTCCCGCCCTCATCGAGCACCCAGTGTACTTCGTCAGCACGAGACTGCGGGATGCAAGGGCACGGTACCCCATGCCTCAAAAGCTCTTTCTCACACTCTTGGTGTCCTCACGTAAACTGCATCACTACTTCCAAGGTCACCCAATCAAGGTCGTCTTGGCCTACCCGCTGAGAGGGTACTCAGGAGCCCCAACGCTGCTGGAAGAGTCACCAAATGGAACATCGATCTGCAAGCATTCCAGCTGGAGTTCAGCACAACCAGGGACATCAAGGGAGCCCCGCTCACCGACTTCGTGGTGGAATGGACTGACGCCCCGGGGCTTGAAGCAGGCGAGCACCGATCCCTCTTGCCAGGAAGTGAAGCACCGGATGGCTGGGTCATTTATTTCGATGGTGCGTTCGCATGCTAGGGAGCGGGAGCTGGAGCAGTGCTCATCTCGCCCACTCAGGACAAGCTCTACTACGCCGTGCAGCTCTGCTTCTAGCAAGGCGAGAAGGTCTCCAACAACATCATGGAGTACGAAGGCCTCATCGTTGGCCTTAAGGCTGCGGTGGCCCTGGGGGTGAAGCATCTCACCATCAGGGGTGACTCGCAGCTCCTCGTCAACTTCTCCAAGAAGGTATACGAGACGAGGGACGAGCACATGGAGGCATACCTCGCGGAGGTACACAAAATGGAAAAGCGGTTCTTGGGTCTAGAGTTGCAGCACGTGCCCCATGGCACCAACAAGGAGGCCGACGACAACGCCAAAAGGGGATCCAAGCACCAACCCCAAGAGCCTGGCGTCTTTGAGGAGTAGCTCTTCAAGCCTTCGGCAGCACCTCCGCTTTCAGGGATGGCGCCACCTCGGGAGGAACTCCCCCAACCACCTACCTCGGGAGCCCCGGCCTACGGCCCGACCTCGGGAGCGCGCCTACTCCTGGCGCTCGAGCCTCAGGAGGGGTGCTGGACCAAGGAGTTCAAGGAATACCTAACGCAAGGGACGCTACCAGAGAAAGAGGAGGACGCGGAGCGTGTGTCCTGATAGGCTATGACATACTGCATCCAGGACGGTGAGTTATACAGGAAGCGGCCAAATGACATTTCCTTGTGATGCATCTCTAGGGAACAAGGGAACGAGTTGCTAGCTGACATACACGGCAGAGACTGCGGGCATCACTGGTCGTCACGAACCCTCGTCAGCAAGGCGTTCTGCAGCGGGTTCTACTGGCCTACGACACTCAACGACGCGACCTAGCTGGTGAAGTCGTGTGATGCCTGCCAATTCCACGCCAAGCAAATCCATCAGCCAGCTCAGGGCCTCCAGACCATCCTGCTATTGTGGCCATTCGCAGTCTGGGGGCTGGATATCGTAGGCCCGTTCCCTCGAGCACCTGGGGGCTACTGCTACCTCTACATCGCCATCGACAAGTTCACCAAATGGGCAGAGGTAGAAGTTGTCTGCACCATCCCGACCGGATCTGCGGTCAAGTTTATCAAGGGTCTCGTGAGCCGGTTCGGGGTCCCTAATCGCATCATCACCGACAACGGCTCGCAGTTCACTAGCAATCTCTTCAAGACATATTGTGCTAACCTTGGAACGCAGATCTGCTATTCTTCGGTCGCACACCCCAGGAGCAATGGTCAAGCCGAACGCTCCAACGCGGAGGTCCTGAGAGGCCTCAAGACCAGGAGCTTCAAGAAGAAGCTCGAGGCCTGCAGCAGGGGCTGGCACGACGAGCTCCAGTCTGTGTTGTGGTCCATCCGCACCACCACCACCAAGCCAACAGGCGAGACCCCGTTCTTCCTCGTCTACGGAGCAGAAGCAGTTCTCCCTCACAAGGTCAAGCATCGCTCTGCGCGGGTCCTGGCATTTGATGAGACATAGCAAGATGCCACGCAGGGTATGGACCTTGTGCTGGGGGAGGAACGCCACCGTGAAGCCATGCTTCGAGCGGCAAGATACCAGCAGGCGCTGTAGCGGTATCACTGCCGCAGCGTCCGCTCCAGGACGCTCGAGGTGGGCGACCTCGTCCTAAGGCGGGTGCTCTCCAGGGAAGGGCTGCATAAGCTCTCACCCATGTGGGAGGGCCCATTTAGGGCTGTCCATGTCTCCAGGCCTGGTGCCGTGCGCATGGAGACGCAGGATGGGGTGCCGATCCAGAATGCCTGGAACATCCATCACCTCCGGAAGTTCTACCCATGAAGCAAGGCCCAGCGCCTATGAAGCAAGGCCCCGTGCCTATGAAGGTCTCCGCTCATGACACTCTCACGTAATAATGAGTGGGGCTGTACACGCCCCAGAGTCTCAGGAGTGCCACCCTCGGGCCTCGGGGTCTCCCTCCCACGTCCTAGTGGCAGCACTTAGCTCTGCGCTGGTGAGAAGACTAGACTAGGTGCCGGACGCGGCTTTTCATTTGCTTTCCGTAGTTGGCTTTCCCCTCTTTAATGGAAGTTCGCATTCTGGTGTTTCTTGTCGTATTGGTTCGATCACCTTTTTCCTCTGTTTCTGTCCTTTTGGCCCGTATTCTCCCTCTCATGCCTCGCGAGGGGGCTGGACAGGTGCACTCGTGTGTGTTTTTCCTGTTCTTTGTGAGGCACCCTTGCTCGAGCTCGCAAGCTGACGCACCTCCCTCTCTTAAGTCCGTGCCCCTCTGGTACTGCGACGTGGAGCGCTGGGTCATGGTCGGCCACGCCTAGGGCCCTGGGCTTGGAAGAATAAGAGTTCCTTAACAAATTTTTGCAGTTCCTCGATGCCTCCCAAGCCTACGGCAAGGAGGTCTCACCAGGTGCTGGGAGATGCGCGCCTCACGAGGCGGAAACTACTTCAGACACGTCGAGCTAAGTTATCTCTACATCCCTACATAAAACACTAATGCTGCAACATGACACAGGAACAACAAACATAACATAGCGACTTGGAAATCACGGTTTGTTGCACGCCCTTGCAAGGCCCCATACTTGTTTCTTTTTCAGATGCAGGGAGAAAGGAAAGAACAAAACAAAAGCGGCGCGCGCCCGCGCAGTGGTCCGTGAGGGTAGGCCCTTGGCACCCTCCTGGACTCAGCCAGACCCCTCCTCGGGCTTCACTAGGGCGCGGCGACAAGACGACCTGCTACCGCCTTCGAAGCGGGCACGGCGGCGTGGTGGCTGGTCATAGCCGCCGCTGCTGGAACTGTCGCCGGAGGAAGAGCTCTGATAGCTGGACAAGTCACGGCCGGCACCGAGGGCAAGTCCACCTTCACCCTCATCACGACCGTCGCCAAGGCTGAGCACCTCGCCGCCGTCGTTGTCCTCGGGGCAGCATCCGACGCGGCGACCATATTCCCCGAATACCCGCACGTAGAGGGTCGTGTTGCCATTGTACTTGAAGTGGAGGGTACACCGCCTGCCCAGGCCACGCGCGTGGGCAAACGTCTGCCAGCCGCGGGCCAGGGCTGCGTTGCCCATGATGGAGACTTCCACCGGGACCCACGAAGCCTTGCTGCAGCAGCCGTCCGCCTGCAGCCAGAGACCGCCTGGACCTGTGGCCGACAGTTCGCCGACGAAGAAGCGCAGTTGCTGAAGCCAGGTGCCGGCCGGGTTCTCTGACCACACGATGAACTCCGGCAGCACCTCCGCTGAGTGGAAGCACGGTCGGGGAGGCCGCGCAACCATGGCACGCCTCACTTCATCGACGGGGTTGCCACGACCTGGGCGGCTCCCACCGCGCGAAGAGACGCGCCGCGGCCGCAAGGGGCCACGTCGGGGGCCGCGGCATGCTTACATGGGCGACCGCGTCCTCTCTTGGGCGGCAGCGAGCCAGGCCCCTCCTAGCGGGCCTTCCCCTTCTCTGCGGCCGAGAACCTCTTCACCGGCGCCATGGGTGTCACTCCTGGCAATGAAACAAGGAAGAAGAAGCGAGCGGAGTAGGAAGAGATGGGCGACGGGGGATCCGCCCCCCTCCTCATTTATAGCAGGAGAAGGCCAACCGGCGACCCCCACATTCATAGGTAGTGATGGTTTCTCTGCATGCATCAGGGACTTGTCAAGTCGGGCAATTGCGGAGGCAGCATGGGGAAGCAGAGACGCCCACGTCCCTTCAATCACCACGTGTCAACCGAGGCCGCAGGCTGTTGGGGCCCGCGGCACTCCGCACTTCCCCCTTGGCTTCGCCTCGAAGCCAAGTCCAAGCGCGCCTATGGCCCAGTACGGCCCATCTTCACTAGCAAACGCTCAAGACCCTCGCGAGGGGCCAAGCCTCGCGAGGCAGACGATGCAAGACCTCCTCGGGGCGGCCTCACTAGGCTGGCTCGTGAAGGGCGGAGAGATCAAGGCGAGGGGCACCTCGCGAGGTTCCTGTGACGCAAGCCATGACAGCCAAGGCCAGGCGGGCATTAGGCGGGCCCCAGTGTGCACAGTGTACTCGTTTCCTCTTTGGTGCTAAAGAGGCAAGTGCAAGCGAGGAGTCCCGAGGCATCAGGCGAAGGTTTCCATATCAGTGCAACAAGACCAAGACCAGCAGGACGGTTGGACGGAGGTCATCATGGAGCCCACGACGGCGTCACCACCAGAGCCTTTGGCAGGCGAAGACCACCTTTTGTTAGGATAACTTGTACTGGTTGTCTCCCTTCAAATTTGGCTGTTGTTGGATCCCTTCCCGCCTACATTTGGGAAGAGGATCAGGGCCTCTATAAATAGGACTAGCCACCACAGTAGGAGGGGGGCAGATCTGGGATCGGATCCATTCCATCCTCGCACACTGAAGCTCACCAAGCTCAAGAACACCTCTCTTTTGGAGGCTATTCTTCCCGTGTACTTGTTCATCCTCAGCCCAAGAGGCAATCCACCACACCACACTGGAGTAGGTCATTACACCACATCGGTGGCCCGAACCAGTATAAACCCTGTGTCCTTTGTTCTTCGAGTTTGATGCGCTGAGCCTTGGGATCGTGGTTAGTGGGTGAGCTAGGGAAGGGAGAGATCTTCGTGCGCACCCCAGTGTTTGAACCTTGAGGGTGTTGCCGGAACCCTAAATCTCACAATTATTATATGCATGTCTGGTACTTCGATACCATGAACGTCGTACGCCCTTGCAAACCACCCACGACCGCCTCATGATTAAGGACTGGCACGGCGTCTGTGCTCGGGTCCGTCCCTGTAGCGTCGCTAAACCCAAGAGGCTGAGCACTGGCTCGCGGGCCAGCTCCCGTGTACGTCACCTCCCATGACCCTTGGTGCCTTGTTCTTGCATGAGCTAATCGCGGGCGGACGAGCCAGGGCACGCGACCCGGTGCCTCGTCACCACGGGAGCCGCGCGCCGGTTGCCTTTCATCATGATTCTCGCATGAGAAGACTGGGCACGGCGTCTGTGCTCGGGTCAGTCCCTGCAGTGTCGATAACCCCAACGACTGAGCTCTTTCTGGCGGGCCGGTTCCGCTCACGTCACCTCCTGGGGTTGTTGGTGTTTGGCCTTCTCATGTGATAACCTTGGGAGATTCATTCGGCGCAGGTTGTCTAACCATCTCGTAGGGCCATCACAAGTGTCAAGAATTAAATTCAGGCGCAACCCGCCTTGAGGTAGGGCCTTGTGAGTCATGTACTGGCTCACGAGTGCCCAGACACACCTCCTCTAGCCCTGCCGTGCAAGCCATGTATCAGGGGGGATGTACACGCCCCAGGGGCTCCACTCAGAGGGAACCCCCACCCACGCACCAGTGGAAGCACCATGCTTCGCGCTGGCAGTCGACACGGTCAAGGAGCGGCTATGCCCGTGCAAGTGCAGAAGCGCCATGCTCTGCGCTGGTGATAAACAACAGGGGTGGCCCCATGGCCGCATCAACCTCAAGGAGCCACTAGGCTCATTGTCCAGCCTCGTTGAAACACTTTCCCCTCGGGAGCATCGCGCGAGGGGGCTGGGCACGGGGGCTACGCTTAGGTCACACCTAGCATACGCCACCCTGCCAGGTCCCTCGGACCTGGTCGTCGCGCGCACCTCCGGAGCGGGACCTCGGTGAGAATGGTATGGAGGTTTGTTCATATGTCAAGGGGGACTCCTGAGCATCGTGACTCAGGAGCCTAACTGGTCATGTAGCCCCTCACTCTAGGGTCTCGTCCTGGCGATCCATACGACCCAACGGCAGCTGAGGTATGCGCGGGGCCGGACCCTGCCGACGCAGAACGCTAAGGCCTACTCTCGCATCTCCTTCCAGAGGGTTGTTTGTACGTCAAAGGGGACTGCTGAGCATCGCGACTCAGGAGCCTAACTAGTCACATAGCCCCTCACCCTTTGGTCTCGTCCTGGTGATCCGGATGACCCAACAGCGGCTGAGGTATGCGCGAGGCCGGGCCCTATCGACGCAGAACACTAAAGCAAATGGGAAGGAAATCGCAAAATCCTAGCATATTGTTACAAGAAATGTTGTCTCTTAAAAGGTGTAGAACACATAAGTTTTAATGCCTACACGAGGCACGGTGCATGTTGCAGGAAATGAATATGGCGGGAAGCGCTGCCTGCAAGCCTCTTCTTTAGCCTTGGGTGCTGCCATCGCCCGGAAGGAGTGCCCCGTCGTCGACAACATCGTCGTCACCCGTACCATCGGCTGTGGCTGTGGGTTCGGCGGCATCGTCAGCCACGGGTGCGGGGTCGATGGCGAGGAACTTCCACAGTAGAGCCTCCACCTGGCCCTTCACGGCTTCGGCAGGGGAAGTGCAGTGCTCCAGGTCACAGGCTCAAGCAAGGCTTCAAAGTCGAAGTTGGGGTCGCAAGATGGAGGTGGCTGAAGACGCAGGTCACGGCTGAGGTGGAGAGCGCGCGGGCCTCTCCTTCCACCATGGGGCCGACCCCAAGGACAATGCCCTTAAGCGCCATGACCAGCTGGGGGAGCAGCTCGGTGGGGCCTTCATCAGCAGTCACCAACGGCTCCTTCAACCCCCTCCCATAGAGGTGCCGCAGTGCCTCGCGGGACCTCTGCTCAAGAGAATCGAAGGCGGCACAATTATTGGCAAGGATTTTCACCTTGGCCTCCAGCCGGGCCTTCTCCGCCTCCACCTCCTTCTTCAGCTTCTCCAGGCGATTGCGCTCCACGGCCTGCTCCCGCGCTGCTGATTGCTCCAGCTCAGTGTCATGACCGGCGACCGTGTCTTCTCGAGCCTTCAGCTTCTCCTCCTGCGTCTCGCGCTGATGAGCCTCGGTGGCATGCTCGTTGCGTAGGCTCTCCAGCTCGGCCTCCGCCACCTGACAGCGCTCCTTGGCAACCTCAGCATCCTTCAACGTGATGTTGCGAGCGGCCGCGGCCAGGCCTGCAGCCTGTTTACCCTCCTCGGAGGCCGCTATGGCCTGGCTCCATGCCGCCCTGACGGATACATCGGATCGCAGCCATCCCGAGGTTAACTCCAGGCGCCCTGACGCCTGGTGACGGCCAGCGCCTTGAAGAATGGCGCGAAGTTGGGTCAGCGCAGAAGGAGCCTCCTCTAGAACACCAGGTGAAGCAGGAGAATCACAACCCAGCGTCGTGATGGAAGGGGGAGGAGATAGCGTCGGTACCAGGATCGGCAAGTTAGCAGCAGCAAAGGGGACCGGGGGCTCTGGAGCCTTCGGGACCTCAGCAGTCGAGCAGGGCGAGCGCCTCTGGAGCCGGCTTGGCTACAGAGATCGCCTTCTCTTAAGGCTGGGCCTCCGAGTCTCGCGAGGATGACCCAGCTGCAGAAGCGCGAGGGCCATCGCCATCCTTTTGTGCCGAGGGTGATGCGGCCGCGGCAAGCTGCTGGGTCAGGAGGACCACAGCTGCCTCCTTCTTCTTCACAACTAGCGTCGGCCTAGCCCTACAAAAGGGAGGCATCAAGATACTACAATAGGAGCAGGGAACAAAGATCAAGGCGGATCACTTACTGGTCCATGGTGGCGTAATCCCTCGCCCTCTTCAGAAGCACCATGCCTGCGGTCTTTGCGGGCTGGGGCACTGGCGCACAAGCCCCAGGGGAGGACAAGGGCATGACGCCCGGGTCTGCGGCAGTGCCGGCTGGCGACGGGGAAGTGGCACCACCTCGGGGGATTAGCGCCGACCGGCTCTTCTTCAGGACCCCCGGCTTCAGCTTCTTCGGAGGGGTGCCCCTGGATCTTGTGGTGATCCCGACGGAGTGCAGGGACTCCTGAGCCAGGTGCTCGCCGGCGTCGTCATCATCATCAGAAAGGACAAGGAGGAGGTTGGGTTGGCGCGGGGGGGGGGGGGGAGGGGGGGAGGACGTCTCCCTCGCACCTTCCAAGGTCTCCTCTGAGTCCGCCCTCTCCTCCTCGTCGGACTCGCCGCAAGGCGCCGCCACCGGGGAGCCCGGGGGCCGGGAGGGCCGCAGGGGCACAAGCACACGCTCATCGAAGGGAGGCATGGCGGCGGCGATCTTTTCCCCGTCCGGGCGGCAGTAGAGCAGAAGATGGGAGTCTGGGGGCAGCCCTGATCCTTCTCGAGCAGGGTGCACACAATCTGGTCCAGCTCCTCATCCGACAGGTCGTCTGGGCGCAGCCGAAGGTCATCTCCTGCGCCCTTGAACTTCCATAGAGGGCGTGAGTGCTCCTAGAGCAGGGCCAGACGCTACGTCAGGAATTCATTGACGATCATGGCCCCCGCCTGCTTCTCCACCTTCGGGTCATCAGTCTTTAGATCCGCTGCCATCTTCTCAACCAACGGATCCGCCCTAGGATCGATGAGATTCTCGTGAGTCCATCCTTCCAAGGGCATCGGTTGTGAGGTCGGCAGCACCAGCCTAGAGTTGGAGTGCTTGGCGTCCATGAAGATCCACCTTTTCCTGAAGACCTCCACCTTCTTCCCGGCCCGCGAGATTGCATTGCTGCCATGGGCCTCGACGAGTTGGCGCACCCAGAGCACTGGGTGCCATTAACCCGGAGATAAAAGAGGTGGCGGAGCAGCGCCACGGAGGGCATCACCCCCAGAAATGCCTCGCAGTAGAAGGAAAAGATCGACAGGAGGAGGATGGAGTTGGGGTGAAGATGAAAGGCGTGGAGCCTATAGTGGCGAAGAACGGCGAAGAAGAAGTCAGAGAAAGGAGGAACCAACCCCGCAAAGACGTTGTGGCGAAAGAAGGGGTAGAAGGTGCCGCCCAGGGTTTCTGGCTTAGCGGAGCCGACCTGGAGTGCCGTCTCCCCCCCCCCTTCATTACTGCCGCCGGCCGTCACCTGGAGCACGGTGGCAAGGTGCTTCTCCTCGGCGAGAGTGGACGCCACACAAAGCCGGATCGAACCAGGAAGCCTGATGCCCGGCCGTGATGGAGGATCCAGCCTTATCGAAAGCCATCGGTTGCTGATTTGGGATGAGATTGGCGGATCTGGAGGCTTTCTGAGCAAGAGGAGAAAGAGCAAGGCAAAGGGAAGGCAATGAAAGCTCTGTAGCGGGTGCCAGCCTTTTTGCCATGCAAGGACAGTTGCCGAGGCTGCGTGGGGAAGCGTGGGCACCCACGTCCCATCAATCACCATGCGTCGACCAAGGCCGCAGGTGGTTGGGGCCCGCGGTGCTCCGCCCTTGCCCTTTGGCTTTGCCTCAAAGCCAGGTTCAACCGCGCCTTGGGCCCGGGGGCTACTGTCGGCGTCCTGGGAACGGGGGTACCCAGACTTGCTTGCCTGCGGCCCACAGCATGGCTCCGTCAATGGCCCAGCTTCAGCAACAACAACCCAAGATCCTCGCGGGGGGGGGGGGGGGGGGGGGAAGACTCGCGAAGAGGATGACACCAAGACCTCCCTAGGGGCGGCATCATTGGGCTGGCTGCCGAGGAGTGGAGATATCTATGCAGGTTGCACCTGCGAGGTGCAGATGACGTGAGCCATGACGACCAAGGCTAGGCGGGCGCCAGTGGGCATAGTGTACCGGTTTCCTCTTTGGTGCTAAGGAGGCAAGCACAGGCGCGGGATCCTGAGGAGTCAAGCAAAGGTTTCCATATTGGTGCAACAAGACCAAGACCGCTAGGACGGCAGGACGGAGGTCATCACGGAGCCCACCGCGGCGTCACCACCAGAGCCTTTTGCAGGCGAAGACTACTTTTGTCAGGATAGCTTTTACTAGTTGTCTCCCTTCAAATTTGTCTGTTGTGGGATCCCTTCCCGCCTACATTTGGGAAGAGGACCAAGGCCACTATAAATAGGACTTAGCCACCACCATAGAGGGGACGGATCGATTCTACCCTGACCATCTCACCAGCTCATCGAGCTCAAGAACACCTCACCTCCCGAGGTTGTTCCAACACAGTACTAGTTCATCCTCAGCCCCTCGAGGCAATCCACCAGAAAGCTGGAGTAGGGTATTACATGCAAGGTGGTCCGAACTAGGATAAACTGCTGTGTCTCTTGTCCCTTGGGTTCGTCGAGCTAGACCGTGGAATCATTGAGCAGGCATACTGGGAAGGGAGAGTTCTTCGCACGCACCCTAGAGTTCAAACCTCTCAAGGGTCTACGGAACCGTGAATCCGACATTATCCCCGGCAGAAATATTCCCGGCAGGCTCTTCCCCGGCGGCCCCTTTCGTGGCCCACGCTTCACTGCCGCCATGAGAAGAACTCTCATCCTCAGCTTTCCCCTTGCCCTTCCTGGCTTTTGCAGCCCTCGCCGTCTCCGCAAGGCGGGCAACCTTGTCCTCCTTGACCCTCCTCAAGATATACGCCACCTCCACAGAGGAGGTGCGTTGTACATCCCAGTCTCAACCCTGGTGGCCTTCTCCACCAGGGTGCTCAACCACTCTTCATCAAGGGTGGGCAGTCGCTAATCACCCGCCACCCCTTGAGCATTGCAATCCGGCGTCCATTTCAGTATCTGATCCCGAGCTGAATTTATGTTCAGAGGGATGACGGTTTCCGGGAGCTTGAACAGCTCAAAGCGGCCAAACTATTGATCACACAACCATGCGTGGTCATAGACTGCCAAGTTGTTGGGCAACCCTGGGAGCAACCTCATCCTGTCGGCAGCATCGCCATATAACCAAGCAGGTTTGTCCCTCTCCTGCAACGATGAAACGTGTCAGAGAAGAAAATCTGCCCCCATGTGCTTAATCGTTAGCCTGGCAGCTTTCAAACGGGTGATCTTGTTGATTGTCGGGCGCAACCTATCTTCCGTGAGACCATGAGCGATCCATTCCTTGCCGCGCTCCACACATTCCATCCGTGCTTCACAAAATTTAGGGGCTTCCTCATCCTGAATCCAACACCAATCCCCTCTCCACTCATCCCACCTCTCGCGTTGCCTCCCAGGGATATAATCTCAGAGCTTCCTCGCCACCTGTGGCATCCAACAAATATTCCCATAGCGGTGACCCTTGTTCTCCACCGGTGGAACAAAATAATGCCAGAACAGATCCACATTGGTGGTGACTCCGACAAAATTCTCACACAAATGTGCGAAAATGGCCATGGTCGCCATTGCATTCGGCGAGAAATCAAGGAGGTGGAATCCATAGATGGTCATGACCGCTTCAAAGAATTCGGAGAACGGGGGATAGAGGACGCACATGAAGTAAGCACACAAAAATTGATACGAGTTTGGAGGATCTTTGTCGGTGTCAAAACCGGCGGATCTCGGGTAGGGGGTCCCGAACTGTGCGTCAAGGTCGGATGGTAACAGGAGACAAAGGACACTTTATTTTACCCAGGTTCGGGCCCTCTCGATGGAGGTAAAACCCTACTCCTGCTAGATTAATATTGATGATATGGTTAGTACAAGAGTAGATCTACCATGAGATCAAGGAGGCTAAACCCTAGAAGCTAGCCTATGGGTATGATGATGGTTATGATGTGTTCGTCCTACGGACTACAACCGTCCGGTTTATATAGGCACCGGATAGGGTTAGGGTTACACAGAGTCGGTTACATTGGTAGGAGATCTTGAATATCCGCACGCCTAGCTTGCCTTCCACGCCAAGGAAAGAACCTTCCGGACACGGGACGAAGTCTTCAATCTTGTATCTTCATAGTCCTGGAGTCCGGCTGAAGATATAGTTCGGCTATCTGAACACCCCCTAATCCAGGACTCCCTTAGTAGCCCCTGAACCAGGCTTCAATGACGACGAGTCCGGCGCGCAAATTGTCTTCGGCATTGCAAGGCGGGTTCCTCCTCCAAATTCTTCAAGAAGATAATAAACACCAAAAAATAGTGTCCGGCTCTGCAAAACAAGTTTCCACGTATTGCCATATAGAGAATAATACAAACAC
Organism: Aegilops umbellulata; assembly: GCA_032464435.1. Lineage (NCBI taxonomy): Eukaryota > Viridiplantae > Streptophyta > Magnoliopsida > Poales > Poaceae > Aegilops > Aegilops umbellulata. Next base: position 106,308,210 of record CP136054.1, read on the forward strand.
AAATCAAATCTGCCGACGTATTCCGTAGTGCGTCATAACACTGCGACCAAGCCTTCTATATAAATTGTTTTCATTGTTCCACCTCAGCTCGTTTAGCGAGGCGGTTTCCTTGGCATGTCTTGTCGAAGCAGAGATCGTGTGCCCCCTTTAACGAGATTCTCATTAATACGGACGTGGGTAACCCAACCGCGCCATTTTACGACGACGCTTGGGAGGCAAGCGAGTTTTATTAGGTAGGTGGGGACGCATAACCGCATCCGCCCATATAAGGGGACAAGGATCCACCTTTTTACCTACGCCTTCTTCCTCCTTTGCCAATCCATCTCTTGCGCACTCAAGCTCCAGCGCCCAAGCCCGCTCTTCCCAGCTCTAATGCCGGAATGTATCCGAGCTCCAACGCCGGACTATATCCGAGCTCCAACGCTGGACTGTATCCGAGGTGTCGTAAATCACCTTGGTTCAAAGAAGTTTGAAGGAGTTTAGCCGAGCTTAATGCCGGAAATGCCCTCTATGGAGCCAGCCACTAGCGCCCGAGCTTTATGCCGGACTGCTTCCGAGGTGGCGCACCACCCCGAATGTGGGCCGATTTTTGTCAATATTTTTGATTGGTGCAATTTATTCTCTGCCGAGATATATAGCCAGTAGCCCTCAAGGTGGGTATCGGTCTAAAACCCGAGATGCACATGAAGGATGACATAAGACCGCTGATCCCAGTAGCCACTGAGACTCAGGTTGTTTTGCAAAATCGGCCTGAGGATCAAGTCCTAGCTCGGCAGAATACTTCGGGACACTAAAAGCGGCGTGCTCAGTTCTCGAGACTCAGGTTGGGTGCGGCCGACCAACCTGAGGATCAAAATCTCCTCGGAAACTATATTGCACATAAAATTTTCTGCATTGGACAAGCAATGCAGTAGCCCCCGAGACACTGGTCGGGTGGCAACACCAGATCAGGGGATTGATGTGCCCCTTTAATATGTTTAAATAATAAGCCCGAAGCCCAGTAGCCCCCGAGCCTTAATGCGGGCATGGGTGGCCGACTTAAGGATCGATATCCATAGTAAAATCACAAATTGTGTGTAATGACTCTATGTATCCAAGTACTTTATGTCATTTAATGCTTGGATCCGCATTGTACAAAACTTTGTTGACCGACCATCGGCTTCCACCTCCTCGGCCAGTAGCCGAGGAGTGTTTGTCTTACTTTATAAAGCCTTTATGAGGGCAAAGATTTACGACAAACAAGGCAATCTGGCCATACGGTTTTATAAACAAAGGTACGCAGAGAGATATGTTATATTACTGTTTAACAGAAGAAATGTCTTCCAAAGAAAATAGTCCCGCTATCAGTTCCTTTCTTTGGGTTGTCATGCTAAGCATGATCATAAAACCTCAGCTCTAATGTAAGGGCAAAATATCGAGGATTTAGTTTGGGAGGCAAGTTAATAGCCACTGGTAGTGTTCGGCGACAGTCGAGGTCAAGCCGTAAACACTTCGGCCAATGTTATGAACGGCCTGTTATTTAACATAGTCATCGGATCGCTGACCAGTTTACGCTTATTGTGAAAGTCACTTTTCGGCTTTCTCCACTAAGGTGCTTAACCATGTGAGCTGGAAGCACAATCACAGTGGTTCTCCCTTTGCATGCCTAGCCAAACAAAACGGAACGTAGGAAGCAAGTGTAGGAGCCGGGCAACCCAACTATTGACCGAAGACACAATTCGAAACCGATGCATATATAGCAATATCTGAGAATGTTTTTGCCGAATCCCTAAAAGGTGTCCGGCGTTGCACTGCGAGACTAATGCTGGAAAAGCACAAATAGTTTAAAAGTGCCCAAAAGCTTGGAAAACCAAGAAACGTCAGTAAAAACATGACGTCCGAACAATATCAAGTGTTCGGTGCCAACCCGAAAATTGGTCTTAGAAAAAAGAAGTGCTTCTGTCGTGCTTTAACATGATACATCCTATCTCAAGACTTCGAGCGGGTCAGCCTACGGCTTCAACCTCCTATCCCGAGGGCGGAGTACTTCTCATCAGGCTAGTTTAGCAAACTAAACTCTAGCGGCTTTTGAGAGAGAAATTAGGCTCCCCACCGCACACTTGTGTCGAAAAAAGGAGTGATAAATAATAATAACTTTGCAACGACTAAGAAGAAAAACACTTAGTATGAAACGACTCAAATAAACATAAGAGCCCCCAAGTGACTTGGGTAAAAGTTGACTATATAATGTAAGGTGACATGTAGAATGCCTTCTAGCGGGATTGTAGATCGTTTGTCGTAGCGGACCTTTTCGCTTCAACCTATGGACCCAATAGTCCGGAGTGTGTCCGAATACCATAGCGGTTATATAAGAACCATGATATGCATGGAGACCAGGCGTAGGGGTCATTAGTGCTTTATCAGACAAGTGCCCAACTAGTTATGTTAGATTACATGGTTAGTAAGAAACATCTTCTAGAGAGAATAGTTCCGTTAAGGGTTCCTTTCCTTGGGGTGGCATGCCCTAAAGTGCATGTCCGGACTGCAAATGCAGGAAAATCATCTGGGGGCATGTATATTAGTGAGTAAAAAGGTTCATCTTTAGTTCACCGACCGAATATTCCCTTAAGAACGCTAGCTTTCGGCTTCACCCAGTCTGAGGTACACATCCGGCTTATCCGGCAGTAGCAATCGCAGAGGTGCTCCCTTTACCGCCTAACCGAACAATCGGGAACGTAGGGGTAAGCACAGGAGCCAGGCAACCCAGCTTGGCCAAAACTTAAGTCATACCGGTGCATATAATGGTGAATAAAAGGTACATGCGGAAGTGTGACACATGTGTTGGGCATAAGGCCCGTATTAATAAGCTTCTGTTAAAGAAGCCCCTAGGTATAATGAGCGCGGGTAGCGCGTCAAGTATGTGTGAACAAAGTTTGGACAAACAATTGTTTTACAAGCAACTTTTTTTTCAAAAAAGTATAACGCTTGGTCGAACCGAACACAAGTTAGAAATTAAAGCTTTGAGCATGAAAGCGACTTAGCTGGTTAATGTGTTCGCAGTCCGAGCTTGGTGCGGGACAAGGTTCTATCCCCCAAGCTGGTCCCGAGGTGGCGGAGCGGAGAGCTCGACACGCCGAAGTGGCGACATAGCACGGTCGATGCAGACCAGCAGAGTGACGCCGAAGTCCCCGGATCATTTTCCTGTGCACAAAAAATAGTGCAAACGGGAGATAATAGAAATAATGATAAAAAAAATCATTGCATAATGAATAATTTATGCAAAGTGAGTAATAAAAGAAATATGGCCTGGCGCCGAAGTCGATGTCGACGAAGGGCGTCGGCGTGATGCGGTAAACACGTGGCAAAGCCTGAATTTACAGGTCGGTCCGAGCTCCGGATGCGGTGTTCACCGGACTATGTACGGAGACTGACCGAACCACCATGCGACTGTCGTTAATGCGGCCACCATTTGATAGACCTGTGTACATATGATGGAAAACTAGAGTAATAATTCCTTGGAAAAAATGAACCCAAGCAAGCAAAAAATATTAGGATTAATAGCACTTGGTTTATTTGTTGTAGTAATCCAAAGGAAGATGATGCTGGCAAAGGTTGGCTCGCCGAGGCGAAGCCCTCGGTCCGGCCAAACGTGACGAAGCTGGTCGGCTAGTGACGCCGAAGTGTCCGGAGTAGGTTGATGAAGAGATGATGAATCCTTCGGTCCAGCCGAGATGTCGAAGCCTCGAGGCCAGTCGATGAGTCGAAGTAGTCCGGCGTGATGGACACCGGCTTGAAGGGGCAACAGTGCGGCCCTGCCGATGCAGGTTGTGACGTGGTAGATGCCGGCTTGATGAAGCGACCGTGCGGTGATGCCGGTATGCCCGCTCCTTGTAATCCGTGGGGCGGCGATGTTGGTGATGATTTGTCCTTCGCGATGCCGGACTCTTGTTCGGCTTACCGAGATGATGATCCGAAGAAATTGAGCTCGGCTCAACAAAGTGACGACGTGTCTAGCACAGGTCGGCAGCCGTGGAGCAATATTGCCGGACTGGTTTGACACCAGCAATGATGTTGAAGATCATGTTCAAAAGATCTTAAAGTTAGTGGGATGTGTTCGGGAACAATACACAATATCCCATACAAAACTTCCTTCAAAAAGGATGTCCGAAATCCAGTTCATAAAAAGATGAATTCGGGTCGTATTCGTTCTCGCGCAGAAAATAGATCCGAAAAGTGATGCACTAATCGGAAGGTTCCCGGAGTTTGGACGGTCGGATCGAGCTAAAATTTTGAAGGGTGGTAGATATAGTAATTCCGCAGCCAATCAACGGTTGGATCTTCCAAAGGACGCCCGAGCTAGAAGCTGGACATCACGCCCTAAACTCGTCCAGATTCCCGTCCAGATTTGACAGGGCTCCGGTATATTATGGATTGCCAGAGATTCCTCCATCGGGACTCGACAAAATTTTCCAGGGTTGTTGTAGACTCAATTCCGCACAATTCCACCAAAGCGATCGTCAAAGCGATACTCGAGGAGGTGGTGGCAGAAGATACGAGTTCGCTGTCCAAAAAAACAGCACGGTCGCTTGAGGGCAATGTTGACATTGAGCCCCCGAGCTTCATGGATGATTCCTCCATGATCTTGATAGAGATCAGAGTTGATGTTTGATGAAGGCCCTCGTCCGAACATGGTGATCCGAACACGGGGCGCAATTCTTGGTCGAACCAAGGTGACCAGTCGAGCTGGTGACGAAGATGCCGGAGTCACAGTTGATCTGCAGGCGAGCCATCGATCCTTTTGTCAATCACACAGCGGAACTCTCAATGAAAGCACCAATGTCGGTGTCAAAACCGGCGGATCTCGGGTAGGGGGTCCCGAACTGTGCGTCAAGGTCGGATGGTAACAGGAGACAAGGGACACTTTATTTTACCCAGGTTCGGGCCCTCTCGATGGAGGTAAAACCCTACTCCTGCTAAATTAATATTGATGATATGGGTAGTACAAGAGTAGATCTACCACGAGATCAAGGAGGCTAAACCCTAGAAGCTAGCCTATGGGTATGATGATGGTTATGATGTGTTCGCCCTACGGACTACAACCCTCCGGTTTATATAGGCACCGGATAGGGTTAGGGTTACACAGAGTCGGTTACATTGGTAGGAGATCTTCAATATCCGCACGCCTAGCTTGCCTTCCACGCCAAGGAAAGAACCTTCCGGACACGGGACGAAGTCTTCAATCTTGTATCTTCATAGTCCTGGAGTCCGGCTGAAGATATAGTTCGGCTATCCGAACACCCCCTAATCCAGGACTCCCTCAATCTTCCTTCCCCTCCGCCAAAACATTGGGCGCTCCATGCCCTTTCGGAACTGGCCTCCCCCATAGATACCCATACCTTGCTTGAAGGACTGGGCCGCTCAGGGTTGACGGAAGGAAGACGACATCTCCCCTCCGTTTCTTGTTCAGCTCTGCTGCCCTCTTGCTCCCCTCAGCGGCTACTCCCTTCGCCGCAGTCGTATTCTTTCCTTTCTCTGCGGGCTTCTTCCCCATTTCCGCAGCGGCGATGTGGAGGGAGAAAGGGTTTGGTGGGAAGGGCGATGGCGGGCAGGAGAGTGAGAGGGGGAACAGTCGTTTGGCTTGCGAAGGAAGAAGATGGGAGAGCGAGGAAAGAGACAGGTGAACCGTGCCGCTCTGCTTTTCCCTATTTTTAAGGGGGAAGTGCGGAACAGAGGCGCGATGCTTTAGTAAGTTACCGTTTTACCTTAACTGCAATAGTCCCATGACCCCACAACGGGCAATAATTGCGCGAAGTGGACGTTGGATTGACTAGTCGCCATGGCAAACCGGCATGTGCAGCCCCCTCCTGCCCAATGTGTCGCGCCAACACGTATGGATCAGGCCCGGGGGCTTATGTCAGGGAAAACATACATGGGTATGTATTTTCCCCTGACTCGTGCATGGACAGGCCAAGGCCGTGCCAGAATACAAGACAACAAGGGCTTCAAAGTACCAACATGCAGATCAAGAGGACCCAAATCAAGCCAGAGAAACAAGATACCACCAGGAGGAAAGCCTCCCTTGCCGGGTAGACGAGCTCGATAAGGGCGGGGGTCGCCCCGGAGGAGGATGACCAAGACATCCCAGCAGGGCCTTCCGGGACTCGCGGAGGCAAAACCACCTCACCCAACTACTCCACCATGACCCACGTCATCAATCGATGCGGTGTCAAACCGCAAAGTAACTAAGTGGCAGCCATTCGCCACATGGCGGCCTTTCTCTATGGGAGATGCCCATGAACGACACCCGCCCTGCAACGTGTCAAGCAAGTAGGTGTGAAGCTGGAAAAGCCTTGCCGGGCAAGCAATGACGTGACGTTAAGTGGTGCATTTACTGCACCCTGTCAGCCTACAGACTTAGGTATTATAGCACTGTTTGCTATCTTATCAGTGCATAATGACTACTTTGCCATTGTGGTAACCCCTTTATTTATAAAAGAAGGCCCATGGCAACCGTATAAAGGGTTAGAAGGTTGGACACCACACACCCATACACGCGTATCGCCCCGAGGCAACCCTGTCGGGCAAGTGTACTGCGCCCACACATTATTATTCCACCATCAATCCACCAGGACTAGGGTTTTATGCCTCGCGGCGTCCCGAACCTGGGTAAAATCGCTTGTGTGATCCCTGCCACGCTGCCCAGCACTCGTCTGCTCTTTGTGCAACGTGACATCCCCCGTACCGAACCACCAAGGGACCCTTGGTCCCATAGGCGGTCGTGGTTTCCCACGACACACACACAATGATCTATCCATAGAGATGCATAACAATGAGAGGGGAAGATTGTGACTACGTACCCTCATAGATCGTAAGCGTAAGTGTTTCACAACGCGGTTGATGTAGTCGAACTTTCTTCACTATCCAACCGGTCTAGTACTGAACGGACGGCACCTCTGCGTTCTGCACACGTTCAGCTCGGTGACGTCCTCCACCTTCTTGATATGGCGAGGTAGTAGATGAGTTTCGGTAGCACGACGACATGGTGATGGTGATGTGATCTCCGAAGGTCTTCGCCTAAGCACTACAAAATATGACCGAGGGAGTAAACGGTGGACGGGGGCGCCCCACACGGCTAAGATACGGTTGTGTCCTTGTGTGGCGCCCCCTCCCCACATATATATAGGTGGGAGGGGGGAAGAGGTAGCCTAGGGTAGCCAGGGCGCGCCCCAAGGGGCTGACCGTCAGCCCTAGGGCTCCTGCCCACCTGCGCCCCCCTTTTTCTTGTATGAAGAAGGGAGGAGGAAAGAGCGGGGAGAGGGAAGGAAGGGGGAGTCCTACTCCACACTTTCCTTTCCCTCCCCTCTTTCCTTCTCCTCCTCATAGGGCCGACCTCTATAGGGGTGCACCAGCCCCTTGTGGGATGGTGTGTTTGTCAGATTTCGGGTTCCGGCAGACCCTTGAGGTGCGAACACTAGGGTGCGCGCGGAGATTACGCCTCCTACCTACCTGTACCCCACTGCCTCACTAAGATCTAAGCTACGGAAAGAACAGCACAAGTGACACAGGGTTTATACTGGTTCAGGCCACCATTGTGGTGTAATACCCTACTCCAGTTTGTGGTGTGGTGGATTGCCTCTTGGGCTGATGATGATGAGCAATACAAGGAAGAACAGCCTCGCGAGGGTCTGTTCTTGGCTGGGGCGATGAACTGCTAGCAGGAGTTCAGTCACCCTTCCCTCTCTCTCTCCCTCTAATTCTGATCTGATTGGCGCCCTCTTGCTGGCCGACCGATCTTCTTTCCCTACCCTGGGGGTGGCTAGTCCTATTTATAGGCAAAGGCCCTGGGCCTCTTCCCAAATATTGAGCGGGAAGGGCGACAACAATTGGCCATTTTGAAGGGGAACATCTGGTACACTTATCCTGACTAAAGTTGGTCTTCGCCTGCTAAAGGCTCTGGTGGTGACGCTGACTTGGGCTCCACAATGACATCCTCCCTGCCGTTGGGCTGGTCTTGGTCTCGTTGCACCGAAACGGGTGCCTTTGCTTAATGCTCTCGCCTGCGCTTGCTCCCTTTGCACCAAAGAGGAAAGGAGGACACTGCGCGGGCTGGCGCCCGCCTGGCACCCTTGGTCGTCATGGCTTGCGTGACGGGCACCTCGTGAGGTACCCCGCCTTGATCTCTCCGCCTCCTCGCGAGCCAGCCTGATGAGGCCGTGCCTGAGGAAGCTCCATGTCGTCCGCCCCGCGAGGCTCGGCCCCTCGCGAGGGTCTTGGGTCTGCATTGATGAAGATGGGCCGTGCTGGGCCCCCCTTTTGAGCCACGCTGCGGGACGCAGGCAGGCAAGTCCGGGGACCCCCGTTCCCAGAACGCCGACATTAGCCCCCGGGCCCAAGGCACGCCCGGACTTGGCCATGCAAGGAGGCGAAAGGGCAAGGGCGAAGCGCCGCGGGCCCTAACAGCCTGCGGCCTTGGGTGTTGCATGGCGGTTGATTGGACGTGGGCGTCTTCGCTTCCCCACGACGCCTTGGCAACTGCGCGGATTGGACAAGTCCCTGTACGCAAAGCGGGTCATGATTACCTGCAATCGTGGAGGTCAGCGGTTGAACTTCGCCGGCCATAAATACGGAACAGCACACGCCCTTCCAGTCCATCTCTTCTTGCTTCTCCTTCTTCCTGGTCCTTGCTCCGTCTTGCTGCGATGGCTCCGTCGAGGAGGTTCTCGGCCGCAGAGAAGGGGAAGGCTCGCCAGATTGAGCCTGCTTCTCCCCCGCCCAAGCGCGGCAGTGGGCGCCCTCGCAAACATCCTGTGGCCACCATGGCAGCTCCCCGCGGCCGTGGAGATGGTTTCCAGCACTATGACAGGCGGACAGCTGCGGCCGGGGGCGCCTTGGCCGCGCGTCCCCCTAGACCGCGCTTTCGTGCTGCGGAGGTACTGCCGGAGTTCGTTGTGTGGTCGGCGGAGCCGACCAGCGCCCGGCTTCAACTTCCTCGCTTCCTCCTCGGCGAGCTCCCGGCCGGTGCCCCGGGCGGCCTCTGGCTTCAGGCAGATGGCTGCTGCAGCTGGGCCTCAAGTGCTTCACTAGAGGTCTCCGTAGCCGGGGGCCTGGCCTTGACCCGCGGTTGGCAGACGTTTGCCCGCGCGCGTGGCCTGGGCCGTCGGTGCACCCTGCACTTCAAGTTTGACGGCGATGCCACCCTCTACGTGAGGGTGTTTGGGGAAGATGGACGCCGCGTAGGGTGCTGCCCTGAGGACGACGACCACGGCCGGGGACCCAGCCCCGGTGATGATGGAGAGGACAGCACTCGCGTGATTGGCGGTGCTCAGGGTTCCCCAAGCTTCACCGGTTCTTCTTCAGGTGGCAACTCTTCTAGCAGCGGCCGCGGTCAGCCTCCACGCCGTCGTACCCGCTTGGAAGGTGGTGGCACGTCTGCCTGCCATCGCGCCTCGGTGAAGCACGAGAGGGAGTCTACTTGAGCCCCGGAGGCGGCTCAAGCCTTCCCTGCAGGCCGGTGTGAGGCGAGCTGCGCCTGATTTGCTCTTTCTTTTCCTTTTTCCTGCGTAAAAAGACAGTAGCGTGGAGCCCCGCGAGGGCGTGTTTGGGTTACTGATGTTAGTCATCGCTTTGCTTTCGTTATTGGGCCTTCCGGCTACATGCCCGCGCGTGGATAGTTCCCGGCCCCAGCCGAGGGGGGGGCGACCGACCCAGGCCCTGTGTTCGTGTCGCGGTGCCCGTGGAGCACGGACTGGAGGGGTACTCCTATAATGGACCCAGGTCGCGGAACCGCTGAACGACTAGGACAGAAACACTCACGAGGGCGCTCGGCTCCCCCCTCGCGAGGCCTTGCATAAGAGAAATCGAGGAGAGTGAAAAGGCGAGGAACCACGAGTCAAAGACGGTAACAGCTTCAACAAAACTTCGAATGAGAATGAACAAGCCAACTGCGGAAAGCAAATGAAAAATCCGCGTCCGGCACCTAATCTAGTCTTCGACGTCTTCTCACCAGCGCAGAGCTAAGTGCTGCCACTGGGCGTGGGAGGGAGCTCCAGGGCCTGAGGCCGGCGCTCCTGAGATTCCGGGGCGTGTACAGCCCCAACTCATTATTACGTGAGAGTGTCACGTGCGGCGAGCTTCATAGGCGTTGGCCTTCTTCATAGGCTCCGGGCCTTTCTTGGGGGAAGCAAGCTTCACAGGCATTTGCCCTCTTCACAGGCTCTGGGCCTTTTCCAAAACGCGACATCTTCATAGGCATTCACCTTCTTCACAGGCTCTGGGCCTTTTCCAAAAAGATAATCTTCATAGGCATTCGCCTTCTTCACAGGCTCTGGGCCATTTCCAAAAAGGATAATCTTCACAGGCATTCGCCTTCCTCACAGGCTCTGGGCCTTTTCCAAAAAGGATAATCTTCACAGGCATCCGCCTTCTTCACAAGCTCTGGGCCTTTTCCAAAAAGGATAATCCTCACAGGCATTCGCCTTCTTCACAGGCTCTGGGCCTTTTCCAAAAAGGATAATCTTCACAGGCATTCGCCTTCTTCACAGGCTCTGGGCCTTTTCCAAAACGCGACAGCTTCACAGGCATTCTCCTTCTTAACAGGCTCTGGGCCTTTTCCAAAACGCGACAGCTTCACAGGCATTCGCCTTCTTCACTGGCTCTGGGCCTTTTTAGGGGTAGAACCTCCGGAGGTGCTGGATGTTCCATGCGTTCTGGACCGGCACTCCCTCCTGAGTCTCCAAGCGCGCGGAGCCAGGCCTGGAAACATGAACAACCTTGAACGGGGCCTCCCACATTGGAGAGAGCTTGTGCAGTCCCTCCCTAGAGAGAACCCGCCTGAGCACGAGGTCTCCTACCTCGAGAGTTCGGGGGCGGATGTTGCGGCAGTGATATCATCGCAGTGCTTGTTGGTACCTCGCCGCTCGCAGCGCGGCTTCTCGGCGACGTTCCTCCCCTAGTACGAGGTCCATCCCCCGCATGGCGTCCTGCTGCGCCTTGTCGAACGCCAGGACTCGTGCGGAGTGACGTCTGACCTCGTGAGGGAGGACCGCTTCGGCTCTGTAGACCAGGAAGAACGGGGTCTCTCCAGTCGGCTTGGTCGTGGTGGTGCGGATGGACCACAATACGGACTGAAGCTCATCGTACCAACCTCTGCCACAGGCCTCTAGCTTCTTCTTGAACGTCCTGGTCTTGAGGCCCCTCAGGACCTCTGCGTTGGCTCGCTTGGCCTGGCCGTTGCTTCGGGGGTGCGCCACCGAAGCGTAGCATATCTGCGTTCCAAGGTTAGCATAGTATGTTTTGAAGAGGTTACTGGTGAACTGCGAACCGTTGTCTGTGATGATGCGGTTCGGCACCCCGAACCGGCTCATGATGCCCCTGATGAACTTGACCGCGGAACCCACGGGGATGGTGCGGACGGCCTCTACTTCAGCCCATTTGGTGAACTTGTCCACGGCGACGTAGAGGTAGCGGTAGCCCCCTGGCGCCCGAGGAAACGGGCCCAGGATGTCCAGCCCCCAGACTGCGAATGGACACGAAAGGGGTATAGTCTGCAGGCCTCCTGCTGGCTGATGGATCTGGTTGGCGTGGAACTGGCAGGCCTCACAAGCCTTCAACAGTTCGACAGCGTCATTGAGTGCAGTGGGCCAATAAAACCCACTGCCGAACGCCTTGCCGACGAGGGTCCGTGATGATGAATGATGTCCACAGTCTCCGCCGTGTATATCTTCCAGTAGTTCCTTTCCTTGCTCCCTGGAGATGCAGCGCAGGGATACATCGTTTGGTCGCTTCTGGTAGAGATCTCCATCCTTGATGCAGTATGCCGTGGCCTGCCGTGCCACACGCTCCGCTTCCTCCTCCTTCTCCGGCAGGGTCCCTTGTGTTAAGTAACTTCGGAGCTCCGTGATCCAGGACCCTTCCTGAGGCTCCATCGTCAGGAGCAGGCATGCTCCTGAGGCCGGGCCACAGACTGGGGCTCCTGAGGCAGGTGGCTGGGGGAGCTCCTCCCGAGGCTGAGCCGTGTTTGACAATGACGGCAGGGCTAAGGGATTGAAGAGACGCTCCTCGAAGATGCCAGGCTCCCGAGGTAACCTCCTGGACGCCCGTCTGGCGATGTTGTCGGCCTCCTGATTGGTGCCACAGGGCACATGCTGCAACTCTGAAAGTGCAACTATCCCTAGGTGGTTTTGGTAATTCATAACAACATATAGCTCATTGAGCTAATGATATTCCAAGATAACTATTTCAGGAAAGCTCAATGATTGGCATGGCATGAATGGTGAAAGTGGAACCCTCAAAATACTAAGGACAAAGGATTGGCTCAAGCTCAAAAGCTCAAGACTCTTCATTTTACATTTTAGTGATCCAAGATCACATTGAGTCCATAGGAAAAGCCAATACTATCAAGGAGGGATGAGGTGTTGCTTAATGAGCTCTTTGCCTTATGTGCTTAATGATATGCTCCAAAATCCTCAACTACTTTCCCATATCCACATATGACCTAAACCCTAAGCCAAACTCGGTCATACCGATTCTTTCTATCCGGCGCCACCGAGTCTTCATATGTCATAAGCCACTGCCAAAACCCTAGCAAATTGGTTCTACCGATAGGGATCTCGGTCTCACCGAGATGGGATTGCAATCTCTCTGTTTCCCTTTCGTAACTTTTCGGTCTCACCGAAAGAGCGGATCGGTCCCACCGAGATTGCAATGCAAACTCTCTGTTTCCCTTTTGTAACTTTTCGGTCTCACCGAAAGAGCAAATCGGTCCCACCGAGTTTGCCTGACCAACTCTCTGGTTAGCTAATTACCAAATCGGTCTCACCGAGTTTGTGTAATCAGTCTCACCGAGATTACGTTATGCCCAAACCCTAACCATATCGGTCCTACCGAGATGCATGTCAGTCCCACCGAAAAACTCTAACGGTCACTAGGTTTACCATTTCGGTCCGACCGAGTTTGTCGATTCGGTCCCACCGAGATTGGTAAATTGTGTGTAACGGTTGGATTTTAAGTGGAGGCTATAAATACCCCTCCACCTCCTCTTCATTCGTGGAGAGAGCCATCAGAACACATCTACACTTCCAACTCATATGTTCTGAGAGAGAACCACCTACTCATGTGTTGAGACCAAGATATTCCATTCCTACCATATGAATCTTGATCTCTAGCCTTCCCCAAGTTGCTTTCCACTCAAATCTTCTTTCTACCAAATCCAAATCCTATGAGAGAGAGAGAGAGTTGAGTGTTGGGGAGACTATCATTTGAAGCACAAGAGCAAGGAGTTCGTCATCAACACACCATTTGTTACTTCTTGGAGAGTGGTGTCTCCTAGATTGGCTAGGTGTCACTTGGGAGCCTCCGACAAGATTGTGGAGTTGAACCAAGGAGTTTGTAAGGGCAAGGAGATCGCCTACTTCGTGAAGATCTACCGCTAGTGAGGCAAGTCCTTCGTGGGCGATGGCCATGGTGGGATAGACAAGGTTGCTAGTTCGTGGACCCTTCGTGGGTCGAGCCCTCCGTGGACTCGCGCAACCGTTACCCTTCGTGGGTTGAAGTCTCCACTAACATGGATGTAGGATAGCACCACCTATCCGAACCACGGGAAAAAACATCCGTGTATCCAATAGCGTTTGAATTCTCCAAACCCTTCCCTTTACATTCTTGCAAGTTGCATGCTTTACTTTCCGCTGCCTATATACTCTTTGCATGCTTGCTTGAATTGTGTGATGATTGCTTGACTAGTCCTAAATTTGCTAAATTCTGCCAAGAACTAAAATTGGGAAAAGGCGTAGCTTTTATTTGGTCAAGTAGTCTAATCACCCCCCCTCTAGAAATACTTCTAATCCTACAAACTCCAATCCCCAGAACTGCTTCTCCATCCTGCAGACCTCCGCAAGGTAAGCTTCCATGTGTTCATCTTTAGGCTCGTACACCTTGTTGGAGAAATTGACAAGGAGTTGCGAATCGCCCTTGATGGTGAGGCGTTTCACCCCCAGGGCAGCTGCGGCCTTCAAGCCCGCTATTAGACCTTCATACTCTGCTATGTTGTTGGAGACCTTTTCACCTTGCTGGAAACATAGCTGTACAGCGTAGTAGAGCTTGTCTTGAGTGGGCGATATAAGCACCGCCCCAGCCCCAGCTCCATGCCTGGAGAATGCCCCATCGAAGTACATGACCCAGCCTTCCGGTGCCTCACTTCCCGGGGAGAGGGAACGATCCTTGTCGGCCTTGAGGCCTGGTGCCTCCGTCCATTCTGCCACAAAATCCGCTAATGCTGCTCCCTTGATGACTCTGGTCGTGCTGAATTCGAGCTGAAATGCTTGCAGTTCTATGTTCCACTCAGCGACCCTTCCGGCTGAGTTAGGGCTCCTGAGCACTCTCTCCAAGGGGTATGACGAGACGACCTTGATGGGGTGACCCTGAAAATAGTGCCGCAACTTGCACGAGGCAACCAGTAGTGCGAGGAGGAGCTTCTGAGGCATGGGGTACCGTGCCCTCGCGTCCCGCAACATCGTGCTGACGAAGTACACTGGGTGCTCAACGAGGTTGGGTGCGTCAGTGCTGGTGGCGCCCTCCGAAGACCATGGTGCCTCCTGAGGCGATGAGGCCTCCGGAGGCTGGCCATCTGGGAGAGGGGCCTCTTCCGCCTCCGGTGCACTCCTTTGCGGCGGCTGACCCTCCTCAGCCGTGGTGGCGGTTTCTGTGGGCCTTCCTTGTTCCTGTTTTGCCTTGTCCCGGGCTGCTGCCGTGGTTTTGACTCGACGCTCCTCCCTAACGGCCACCAGGGCTGCGCCGGCGGAGTAGGGAGTGGCGGCGAGGTAAAGCACCAGGTGTTGGCGTTCTGGGAACGGGGGTCCACTGACTTGCCTGCCTGCGGCCTGCGGCGTTGTAACGCCCTGAGACCGACGCTCCAGACGCCTTCCATGTTTTGCATGGCTGTCGTGAGTTTATTTGTTGTTGTTGCATTTCATCATGGCATCATGCGCATTGCATCATCATGTTTTCATAAAACTTGCGTCCGCTCATAGTTGCCGTGTTCCCCTTGCTTTCATTGACCGTTCTGAGGCCATTCGGGTTTTCGCTTCCCTCTTGACCGTGACCACCTAACCTCTCTTGCCAGCTCGCAGACCCCTCGTGTGCGTGTCCGAAACTTGCCCCGAACCCGAACTGGTCTGTCGTTACCATTGGATCGGATCATCCCCAAACATCTATAAAACATCTCCTTTTTCTTATTTGAACTCCCTATCTATTTATTTATCGACAGTCCGATTAAAATCGGAGGGACCGAATAGCCTAACCAAAAATCCTTTTGCTATATAAATCAGTCCAAACCCTAGCCCTAGCTGTCCCATCCATCAAATCCTCCTCCTCCGCCGCCACTCCACCAAATTCCCCTCGGGATCCATCCCCAACCAGCCAGCCTCTCTCCCTCCCTCGTTTTCAGCATCAGACCAACCAGAGCGCACCCGATCCAGATCCTCTCCCGCCTCCGACCAGCTCCCTGGTTTTGCGCCACCGGCCAACCACAGCCGCCACCTCCTCTGTTCCCAAGGCCCATGCAGGAGCGCTCGACCTCGTCTCCTCGCCACCGCCCGAAGTCTCCCCTCCTTGCTACGCGAGCTGCACGAGCGCAACAGTCGCTCGGGCACCAGGCCCCCGCTCCCGTCTGGATCGAGACCACCAGCAAGTCTCCCCACACCCGCGCGTCCTCTGCCTCACCGTCGTCTCCACCCATGGCCAGCCGCCGGAGTTCCAGGTCGCCGCTACTTTGCGTCCCCTGCTCCCTTATACTCTCCATTCCGTTTCCCTTCCCTAACCTCTCTCTCATGCCCCGGCCTCTCTCTCGCCAGGTGCAGGAGCAACGGAAGCCCCGCCATGGCCGCGCCTGACCTGCGCTATTGCGCCAAGCTCCGCCGCCGCTGACCCGTGCGTGCCTCCGGTCTTCCCCGCCTCGGATCCAGGCGCCCCATCGCTTCCTCCTTGTTGCCGCTCGCGTCGCTGTTAGCCGCGTCGTCGGAGCAGGAGCTCCATCTGCTGCCTCTGCCCCAAACTTCCTCGCCGTGCTCGGGCGTCCTCCACCCGGGGACCGACGCTGCTGCCGCCGTCGTTGTTCGAGGCCAGCACCTCGCCTCTTCTTTGAACCGGGGAGCAGAGACCCAAGGCCGCCTCGAGCTCCCGTGCCGACCCCTCTCCATCCTGCCGCTCGCCGGAGTAGGCTACCAGCACCGCCGCTCCTCTACACCCTGAACCTGCTGCAGCTGTCTTCGTTCTTCAGTAACGAGAAGGAGCAGCTCGCTCGCCTCGCGTTGACCTCCCAGATCCAGCCGGCCCAGTGCCTCCATTGCCGGCCTCTCTTCCACCGAACGGGCCAAGGCCCATGGTGAGAAACCCCCCCAGCGCCCTTTGTTTTTTCCTTTTCTTCTGTTGGGCCTGCTCCAGTGTTAGTTTCGGCCAGTGTAGTTTTTTTTCCAGATCTGCGAATTTATCTATTATCGAGTGTATTATAGTTTTGCAGAAAAGCCCCTCTAGATCAGGCATTTAATAACCCATCAATCGTGCATCACATGTAAAAACTTAATATATGAAAGTTGCTTAGAATTTTATGTAGATTAATAATTTCCAACTTTCATGCATGTTTAAAATGTTTAAACTACTGTTTGCATTAAATTGCTTAAATGCCATGCTAAAATGCTTTATTCCATAACTAAATAACCGTAGCTCCGAATTTAATAAACTTGATATGTAAATGGGGTAGAAAAATGCCTAGTTTAATATGGTGCACTTTATTTTGCTGATTAACAACATTAAAATTGTGTTTAGGGCAGAACAGTACCAAAATCATAATATGCATATGAGGATTTTACCGGAATTGTTGTTTGTTATTTTCGGCCTCATTTAAACTTGCCTAACTGTGTATTTTACTTATGCTTCACCTCTTGCCACGTTAATCAACATTTAATATTGTTGGGTACATAACCGAGATTGAACTAAATAACTTGTCGTGGTGTTTCGTCAATATGCAACTCGTTGCATATTGAGCTCCACTTAAGTTGTAGTGTTGTTTGTTGCACTTTGCCATGCCATGCATATTTAAACCGGACATGCATCATACTTGATTTTGCATCATGCCATGTTTATGTGATGGTTGTTTACTATGTTGCTTGCTTCTTTCCGGGTTGTTTCTCTCGTTAGCTTCGATTTCGTTCCGGAGTTGTGAGGATTCGTTCGACTACGTCCGCTTGTCTTCTTCATGGACTCGTTCTTCTTCCTTGCGGGATCTCAGGCAAGATGACCATACCCTTGAAATCACTTCTATCTTTGCTTGCTAGTTGCTCGCTCTTTTTCTATGCCTATGCTGCGATTCCTACCACTTGCTATATCATGCCTCCCACGTTGCCATGTCAAGCCTCTAACCCACCTTGTCCTAGCAAACCGTTGTTTGGCTATGTTACCGCTTTGATCAGCCCCTCTTATATCGTTGTTAGTTGCAGGTGAAGATAAAGTTTGTTCCGTGTTGGAACATGAAGCTGTTGTTCCTTGTTGGAACATGTTTACTTGTTGGGATATCACAATATCTCTTATATTATTAACGCATCTATATACTTGCTAAAGGGTGGAAGGCTCGGCCTTATGCCTGGTGTTTTGTTCCACTCTTGCCGCCCTAGTTTCCGTCATATCGGTATTATGTTCCCGGATTTCACGTCCCTAACGCGGTTGGGTGATTTATGGGACCCCCTTGACAGTTCGCTTTGAATAAGACTCCTCCAGCAAGGCCCAACATTGGTTTTACCATTTGCCTCACCTATGCCCTTTTATTTCCCTTGGGTTTCCGGAGCCCGAGGGTCATCTTTATTTTAGCCCCCCCGGGCCAGTTCTCCTTCGAGTGCTGGTCCAAACCGAGCGATGTCCGACGCCCCCTGGGCAATCAGGGTCTATGCCAACCCGACGTCTGGCTCATCCGGTGTGCCCTGAGAACGAGATATGTGCAGCTCCTATCGGGATTTGTCGGCACATCCGGGCAGCTTTGCTGGTCTTGTTTTATTATTGTCGAAATGTCTTGTAGCCGGGACTCCGAGACTGATCGGGTCTTCCCGGGGAGAAGGAATATCCTTCGTTGATCGCGAGAGCTTATAATGGGCTAAGTTGGGACACCCCTGCAGGGTTTGAACTTTCGAAAGCCGTGCCCGCGGTTATGTGGCAGATGGGAATTTGTTAATGTCCGGTTGTAGAAAACCCGAAGTTGATCTTAATTAAAATACACCAACCGCGTGTGTAACCGTGATGGTCTCTTCTCGGCGGAGTCCGGGAAGTGAACACGGTGTTGGAGTTATGTTTGACGTAGCTTGTTCTAGGATCACTTCTTGATCACTCCTAGCTTCACGACCGTGCTTTGCTTCTCTTCTCGCTCTCTTTTGCGAATGTAGCCACCAGATATGCTAGTCGCTTGCTGCAGCTCCACCTCATACGTTTTACCCTACCTATAAGCTTAAATAGTCTTGATCTCGCGGGTGTGAGATTGTTGAGTCCCCGTGACTCACGGATACTTCCAAAACCAGTTTGCAGGTGCCGATGAAACCGTGCAGGTGATGCACCCGAGCTCAAGGAGGAGCTCGATGAAGATCTTGTTCATTGTGTTGTTTCGATCCAGTTGATGAGTAGTGGAGCCCAGTTGGGATGATCGGGGATCTGTGTAGCATTTGGGGTAGTCTTCTTTTATTTTGGTTCCGTAGTCGGACCTTGATTGTATCTGTTTGATGTAATGCTTTACTCATGTATTGCGTGAAGTGGCGATTGTAAGCCAACTATGTATCTCTTTCCCTTATGTATTACATGGGTTGTGTGAAGATTACCTCACTTGCGACATTGCTTTCAATGCGGTTATGCCTCTAAGTCATGCTTCGACACGTGGGAGATATAGCCGCATCGAGGGCGTGACAAGTTGGTAATCGGAGCCTTCCCCGACCTTAGGAGCCCCCATTGATTGATCGTTTTTAGTGGTCGAGTTGTGTCTAGAAAAATGTTTTGAGTCATTTAGGAATTATGTATCGAAGAGTTTAGGAATTCTTTTTACTTCCCAGTCTCCTCATCGCTCTGGTAAGGCATCCTGACGTAGAGTTTTGACTCTTCTCTTCTCAAATTTCACTAAAAAAATTTAGGATCACGCGGGTATCTTAGAATCGTTCCGATGGTTTTGTGATGAGAACATTGTCTTGGTGCCGCCTGTCAGGGGTTTAGTGGAAGTGTCCCAGGGAGTTGAGCTCTGAGGTGTTGTCGTCATAATTTTATCGTTGCAGTTCTGGAATACCTAAGTTTAGTACGCCGACATCGAAAATCTCTTTTGTACAGTTGTTGGTGAGATAACCCTGATAGCCCAGTACTGAGGCGAGTGCGGGATTATTGCCATAACTCGTATAACGGATGCTTTTCGAAGGTTGAGGTAAACGATTTCCGGAGTTTTCTTGGTTATGTGTTGAAGGATGGATACAACTGGATCTAGGTATTGTTAGTTTGGGTGATATATTTTGTGTCCCCTGTATCCCCAACACCTGATTGCATAACCAGAAAGTTTCGGGAGTTTATAAGTGGGAATTCAAGTAGCTCCTAGAATATCTTTCCAACAGACACATGATACGATATGGGATCTATCATATGTTTGTTTCCGGCTTATTCTACAAGCCAAATCCTTTGTTTTGTTTTGGTTTGTGGTATTCGAGTTGCTTCGAAGTCAAGTGTTGATTCCATACTTTTTTTTTCTAAATGGTGTTCTCATATTTCTTTGTGGATGCTAGTCTTTCTTGATCATCGAGGTTGTCATGTTAATTCTTTTCCAACTGGCGTGTTTCTCTTTAAGTGGATCCGATCATTTCAACATCCGCAAAATAATTTCTAAGTTTTTCTTAACGGTATCTGTTTCACCCGTCCCCAAATTGTCTTTGTTTTCCCGCCCTCCCACCCTTTTTCTTCAAGGACTCAGATTTCTTAATCAAGTATCCATTTATTCATGTGAAGTATCTTCATTCTTTTCTTTCAATGTTCTTATCCGTGATCTCCCTTGAAGATGGTCAACAGTTTCAAGTTCATCATCCTTCATTGTTGTTTCTTCTCCGGTGGATTCAATTCAAGCTTTGTCGATCATATTTTTTCCTCGTTTCAAATGTTTTTCTCGTACCGGTGCACCTCTTAATCATCCACTTCTCGCTATTCAATTGTTCCGGAGTGATGAAGATATCTCAGAAGATTCGTGTTTCTATTCTTAATCCTCTCTAGCTATTTCGAGGTCTTACCTTATTCAAGCCATTTATTTGAACCGGCGCAATCTCTCTTTTAAATCGTTCAACGGTGTATCTTTCGAGTGGGCCCTAACCCACAGGGCTTTTCCCAGGATCTTACCTGACTCTTCTATTTTTCCCGGAGCATCTAAAAAAATTCTTTTCAAAGTTTGACGTAAGAGTGGGTTATCATCAGTCATATGTCTTTCTCCAAGATCTTTCAAATGCTTTTCATCGTTGGTTCAACCTTTCTAATTTTCATTTCGGAGTGCCTCAACAATTCATGGTGGTGTTTCTCATCGTCTTTCTCAACATTTGAAGACCGAAGAAGAGTTTCTCTTAAATCTTGCACCATTCTCTTCAAGATTCATTGTTCTAGCTTGATGCCATCCTCTCATAATTGTTTTCGATTGTGAGAATTCTTTTCACCCATCTGGAGCATTTCAGGAGTCTATTCAGTTTGATTCTCCGGAGCCATCATCTCAGTATTATTCATTCTCAGCTTTTAGCTCTCGTTCTCCAAAGCTTACCGGTGGAGCGTTCAAATATCCTCTAATCAGTTCATGATCTCTTGTTCTCATGTAACTAAATTCTGTCAAGTATCTTTATTTGTTTTCTAATTCTTCCCGGTGAATTGTGCCTTTGCAACTTTCATTTTCAATTCTTACCGGTGATTCATCCCTTTACTTTGTTCATTTTCAATTCTTACGGTGGTTTGTTCAAGACTCCTATTCCTATGTTCTCATATCGATTTATTCGTTAGTTAAATCCTACCGGTGGCTCATTGAAGACTTTTCTCAAGTTTGCGCTATATCTCTCTTAATCCTTTCTACGAGAATAATTGGCATGCCAAATCCGTTGCTTGTCATCAATCTAAATTGGTGAAGGATACGCATAACGTAATTCTTATTATTGTTTCATCCAAGTGATTAATTCCTTATTCCGGAGGTTCATCAAAATTCTTGATTTCATTTGTTCATCTTTCTTTCCGGAGTTCCAAGTTTTCTCGGTTATATCATCTCAAAGCTCCATCTAAATCATTGCAAGGCTTCACCTTGTATTTTCAACTTCTCTTTCTTTTTATCATCCCTTTATTACCGAAGTTCTTCATGAAGGCTCTACATGGTGGTTTATCAAGGACCCTTTTCATTCTTCAATTGTTCGTCAAGATTTCGATGTTTAGATCCACTAAGCTATACTCTCAAATAAACATGGTGTTCCAACACATGTTCTGTTTGGAGGAGTTCAAACATTTCTTCATGTTGCATTCCGAAGTGCAATTCTTTCTATCTTATCTTTTGAGGTGGTATTATGTCATTCTTGATAATTTGAGTTCATGTCTCATGATTCACATGTTGTCAAGAATGAGGTATATTAAATCCATCAATTTCTTCCTTGGAGTTATCTTGGTTTATATTTCACCTAAAGCCTTCCCTAAGGATTGTTGCTATTTATGGTGCTCATAAATGACCCAAGTTCTTCATTTGTCCTCCCGGTGAAATAAGTTTCTCGTCTCCTTGTTGATATCAATCCAATCATTTGTTTCCCTTGGTGGCAGAAGCTCACCTCATAGTTTTGAGAAGTTTTTCCATAAGCCCACATCAAGCCTACTCTTTTTGTCGTTGTTGCTTTTCCAACAATTTCGTTCGACCCTTCTCCTAAAGATGCTTTTACAAGCTCATTTGTGGCAGAAGTTGTCATTTTCTTCTTCGTCCCTTATCCCAACGATCTATCTTATATTCCTTCTTCCGGAAGCATTGTGATGTTACTCTCTTAGACTCATCATCTCGTTTTGCCAAGATCATGTTCTTTTCCTTGCTAATCCATTTAACCGGAGTGTGGTGTTCTTTTCAAGTTCTTTTCATCTTATCAAGTCTTGCATCTCTTTTCAACCGGAGTGCTGCCCGAATTTGTTCTTCCTTGTTCCATGTTTATCTCATTTCAACCAGAGTGCTTTCAGTTCCTTCTTGTCCATTGTGCTCGTAATTCATAGCTTTGCAACCTCCAAGGTTCACATGATGTTCCTTGTTCCTCTTATCTAACGGAGTGTTTGCAATCTCCTTATCTCCATTGTATTCTCTCTTTCACTTTGTTCAACCTCTCAAGGTTCATGGTTTCACTCGTTCGTCGAAGAAGCAACTTAGTTTTACCTCTTATCTTCCTCTTTCTTTTCCCTCCGGTGCCATCCTAGATCTCGGGACGAGATCCTCTTGTAGTGGTGGAGTGTTGTAACGCCCTGAGACCGACGCTCAAGACGCCTTCCATGTTTTTGCGTGGCTGTCGTGTGTTTATTTGTTGTTGTTTCATTTCATCATGGCATCATGCGCATTGCATCATCATGTTTTCATAAAACTTGCATCCGCTCGTAGTTGCCGCGTTCCCCTTGCTTTCGTTGACCGTTCCGAGGCCATTCGGATTTTCGCTTCCCTCTTGACCGTGACCACCTAACCTCTCTTGCCAGCTCGCAGACCCCTCGTGTCCGTGTCCGAAACTTGCCCCGAACCCGAACCGGTCTGTTGTTACCGTTGGATCGGATCATCCCCAAACATCTATAAAACATCTCCTTTTTCTTATTTGAACTCCCTATCTATTTATTTATCGACCGTCCGATTAAAATCGGAGGGACCGAATAGCCTAACCAAAAATCCTTTTGCTATATAAATCAGTCCGAACCCTAGCCCTAGCTGTCCCATCCATCAAATCCTCCTCCGCCGCCGCCACTCCACCAAATTCCCCTCGGGATCCATCCCCAACCAGCCAGCCTCTCTCCCTCCCTCGTTTTCAGCATCAGACCAACCAGAGCGCACCCGATCCAGATCCTCTCCCGCCTCCGACCACCTCCCTGGTTTTGCACCGCCGGCTAACCACAGCCGCCACCTCCTCTGTTCCCAAGGCCCATGCAGGAGCGCTCGACCTTGTCTCCTCGCCACCGCCCGAAGTCTCCCCTCCTTGCTACGCGAGCTGCACGAGCGCAACAGCCGCTCGGGCACCAGGCCCCCGCTCCCGTCTGGATCGAGACCACCAGCAAGTCTCCCCACACCCGCGCGTCCTCTGCCTCACCGTCGTCTCCACCCGTGGCCAGCCGTCGGAGTTCCAGGTCGCCGCTGCTTTGCGTCCCCTGCTCCCTTGTACTCTCCATTCCGTTTCCCTTCCCTAACCTCTCTCTCATGCCCCGGCCTCTCGCTCGCCAGGTGCAGGAGCAACGGAAGCCCCGCTATGGCCGTGCCTGACCTGTGCTATTGCGCTAAGCTCCGCCGCCGCTGACCCGTGCGCGCCTCCGGTCTTCCCCGCCTCGGATCCAGGCGCCCCATCGCTTCCTCCTTGTCGCCGCTCGCGTCGCTGTTAGCCGCGTCGTCGGAGCAGGAGCTCCATCTGCTGCCTCTGCCCCAAGCTTCCTCGCCGTGCTCGGGCGTCCTCCACCCGGGGACCGACGCTGCTGCCGCCGTCGTCGTTCGAGGCCAGCACCTCGCCTCTTCTTTGAACCGGGGAGCAGAGACCCAAGGCCGCCTCGAGCTCCCGTGCCGACCCCTCTCCATCCTGCCGCTCGCCGGAGTAGGCTACCAGCACCGCCGCTCCTCTGCGCCCTGAACCTGCTGCAGCTGTTTGCGTTCTTCAGTAACGAGAAGGACCAGCTCGCTTGCCTCGCGTTGACCTCCCAGATCCAGCCGGCCCAGTGCCTCCATTGCCGGCCTCTCTTCCACCGAACGGGCCAAGGCCCATGGTGAGAAACCCACCCCCCAGCGCCCTTTGTTTCTTTTCTTTTCTTCTGTTGGGCCTGCTCCAGTGTTAGTTTCGTCCTGTGTAGTTTTTTTTTCCAGATCTGCGAATTTATCTATTATCGAGTGTATTATAGTTTTGCAGAAAAGCCCCTCTAGATCAGGCATTTAATAACCCATCAATCGTGCATCACATGTAAAAACTTAATATATGAAAGTTGCTTAGAATTTTGTGTAGATTAATAATTTCCAACTTTCATGCATGTTTAAAATGTTTAAACTGCTGTTTGCATTAAATTGCTTAAATGCCATGCTAAAATGCTTTATTCCATAACTAAATAATCATAGCTCTGAATTTAATAAACTTGATATGTAAATGGGGTAGAAAAATGCCTAGTTTAACATGGTGCACTTTATTTTGCTGTTTAACAACATTAAAATTGTGTTTAGGGCAGAAAAGTACCAAAATCATAATATGCATATGAGGATTTTACCGAAATTGTTGTTTGTTATTTTCGGCCTCATTTAAACTTGCCTAACTGTGTATTTTACTCATGCTTCACCTCTTGCCATGTTAATCAACATTTAATATTGTTGGGTACATAACCGAGATTGAACTAAATAACTTGTCGTGGTGGTTCGTCAATATGCAACTCGTTGCATATTGAGCTCCACTTAAGTTGTAGTGTTGTTTGTTGCACTTTGCCATGCCATGCATATTTAAACCGGACATGCAACATACTTGATTGTGCATCATGCCATGTTTATGTGATGGTTGTTTACTATGTTGCTTGCTTCTTTCCGGGTTGTTTCTCTCGTTAGCTTCGGTTTTGCTCCGGAGTTGTGAGGATTCGTTCGACTACGTCCGCTTGTCTTCTTCATGGACTCGTTCTTCTTCCTTGCGGGATCTCAGGCAAGATGACCATACCCTCAAAAGCACTTCTATCTTTGCTTGCTAGTTGCTCGCTCTTTTGCTATGCCTATGTTGCGATTCCTACCACTTGCTATATCATGCCTCCCACGTTGCCATGTCAAGCCTCTAACCCACCTTGTCCTAGCAAACCATTGTTTGGCTATGTTACCGCTTTTCTCAGCCCCTCATATAGCGTTGTTAGTTGCAGGTGAAGATAAAGTTTGTTCCGTGTTGGAACATGAAGCTGTTGTTCCTTGTTGGAACATGTTTACTTGTTGGGATATCACAATATCTCTTATATTATTAACGCATCTATATACTTGCTAAAGGGTGGAAGGCTCGGCCTTATGCCTGGTGTTTTGTTCCACTCTTGCCGCCCTAGTTTCCGTCATATCGGTATTATGTTCCCGAATTTCGCGTCCCTAACGCGGTTGGGTGATTTATGGGACCCCCTTGACAGTTCGCTTTGAATAAGACTCCTCCAGCAAGGCCCAACATTGGTTTTACCATTTGCCTCACCTATGCCCTTTTATTTCCCTTGGGTTTCCGGAGCCCAAGGGTCATCTTTATTTTAGCCCCCCCCGGGCCAGTTCTCCTTCGAGTGCTGGTCCAAACCGAGCGATGTCCGACGCCCCCTGGGCAATCAGGGTCTATGCCAACCCGACGTCTGGCTCATCCGGTGTGCCCTGAGAACGAGATATGTGCAGCTCCTATCGGGATTTGTCGGCACATCCGGGCAGCTTTGCTGGTCTTGTTTTATTATTGTCGAAATGTCTTGTAGCCGGGATTCCGAGACTGATCGGGTCTTCCCGGGGAGAAGGAATATCCTTCGTTGATCGCGAGAGCTTATAATGGGCTAAGTTGGGACACCCCTGCAGGGTTTGAACTTTCGAAAGCCGTGCCCGCGGTTATGTGGCAGATGGGAATTTGTTAATGTCCGGTTGTAGAAAACCTGAAGTTGATCTTAATTAAAATACACCAACCACGTGTGTAACCTTGATGGTCTCTTCTCGGCGGAGTCCGGGAAGTGAACATGGTGTTGGAGTTATGTTTGACGTAGGTTGTTCTAGGATCACTTCTTGATCACTCCTAGCTTCACGACCGTGCTTTGCTTCTCTTCTCGCTCTCTTTTGCGAATGTAGCCACCAGATATGCTAGTCGCTTGCTGCAGCTCCACCTCATACCTTTTACCCTACCTATAAGCTTAAATAGTCTTGATCTCGCGGGTGTGAGATTGTTGAGTCCCCGTGACTCACGGATACTTCCAAAACCAGTTTGCAGGTGCCGATGAAACCGTGCAGGTGATGCACCCGAGCTCAAGGAGGAGCTCGATGAAGATCTTGTTCATTGTGTTGTTTCGATCCAGTTGATGAGTAGTGGAGCCCAGTTGGGATGATCGGGGATCTGTGTAGCATTTGGGGTAGTCTTCTTTTATTTTGGTTCCGTAGTCGGACCTTGATTGTATCTGTTTGATGTAATGCTTTACTCATGTATTGCGTGAAGTGGCGATTGTAAGCCAACTATGTATCTCTTTCCCTTATGTATTACATGGGTTGTGTGAAGATTACCTCACTTGCGACATTGCTTTCCATGCGGTTATGCCTCTAAGTCGTGCTTCGACACGTGGGAGATATAGCTGCATCGAGGGCGTGACAGGCGTGGCTCAAAGGGCGCCCAGCACGGCCCATCTTCATCAACACGAGACCCAAGACCCTCGCGAGGGGCTAGTCCTCGCAGGACGGACGACGCGGTGCTTCCTCAGGCGCGGCCTCATCAGGCTGGCTCACGAGGAGGCGGAGAGATCAAGGTGGGTACCTCACGAGGTGCCCATGACGCAAGCCATGACGACTAAGGGCGCCAGGCGGGCGCCAGCCCACGCGGTGTCCTCCCTTTCCTCTTTGGTGCAAAGGAGGCAAGCGCAGGCGAGAGGATCAAGCAAAGGCATCCTTTTCGGTGCAACGAGACCAAGACCAGTCCAACGGTGGGAAGGAGCTCATCGTGGAGCCCAGAACGGCGTCACCAGAGGGCCTTTGGCAGGCGAGGACCAACTTTGGTCAGGATAATTGTAGTGGATGTTCCCCTTCAAATTGGCCAATTGTTGGCGCCCTTCCCGCTCAATATTTGGGAAGAGGCCCAGGGCCTTTGCCTACAAATAGGACTAGCCACCCCCAGGACACGGGGTACCGAGAATCTGAGCAAGCAGAGGGCAAGAGAGAGGGAGAAGGGCGGCTGAACTCCTCCTAGCACTTCATCCCCCTCACCAAGAACAGACCCTCGCGAGGCTATTCTTCCCTGTATTGTTCACCATCATCAGCCCAAGAGGCCATCCGCCCACCACAAACTAGAGTAGGGTATTACACCACAATGGTGGCCCGAACTAATATAAACTCTGTGTCCCTTATGTGGTTATTTCAGTAGCTAGATCCTTGCGAGGCGGAGAGGTAGAGGGCAAAATCTCCGCGCACACCCAAGAGTTCGAACCTCAAGGGTCTGCCGGAACCCGAAATCCGACATTTGGCGCGCCAGGTAGGGGTGCGCCGGAATTTGTCTTCCACCGATTCGTTCTCCTCCGACCGTCGCGTCCATGTCCGTCGTTCGTCGGGCCCGCGTCGCCCAGGCGGCCCCCGTCGGTGGACATCCTCGTCGTTCCCCATTGTCCGCCACCAACGCCGCCACCGGCCTAGTGGGGAACGAGCATCAAGCGTCATCCCAGCATCTACCTATGCGGCAAGATGACCGCACCGCTACATCAACACCCCCGGTCGTCGCGGCCCTCCTGGGCGGCTCGCAGGCGCCGCTCACAAGTCGCCACGTCAAGCTGTTTGTCCGCCGGGTCGATGTCGTTTCCACACGGCAGGGGGCTCCCACGGACCATGTGCCGCGCGAGGTCGGTCTGGCCTTTAGCTCGGAGGACCACCCCGCCAACTTGGCTGGCTCGGGCGCGCTCCCCATGTTGTGCACCCCCACCATCTGCCAGGTGGCTGTCACCAGAACCCGCATCGACGGCGGCGCCGGCCTCAGCGTGCTTTCGGTTGAGACCTTCAACCTCCTCCGCATACCCCTGGAGCGGTTGCAACCCAGTCAGTCTTTCTTGGGCGTCGGGGGCGGGTCATCCAGCTCCTTGGGACAGATCCGGCTCCTAGTAACCTTCGGCACCTACGACAACTTCCGCACGGAAATGGGCGACTTCGACATCGCCCCCATCGGCCTTCCTTACAACGCCATCCTCGGTTACCCGGCGCTGGCCCAGTTCATGGCCGCCACGCACCCGGCGTATAACCTCATGAAGATGCCCGGGAGCAGCGGTGTCCTCACCGTGCCTAGGGACACTGAGGATGCCTTGCGGGTACTCAAGCTCGCCTACAAGACAGCGGCCTCGGCACAGCCAGCCGACGCGGGGACCCCCGAACCCAAGGGGGCTGCGCCAGCCAAGAAGAGGCAGTTGTTCACCCAAGACAAGGCAGAAACCAAGCAGATACCTGTCGACGAAGATGGGTCCTCCAGTGCCACTTTCACCATAGGCGCCAACCTCGAGCCTGAGTAGGAGGAAGCTCTGATCAGGTTCCTGCGCGCAAATAAGAAGGTGTTCGCTTGGGAGCCTGATCAGTTGGTAGGGATCCCCCGGAGTGTCGTCGAGCTCACCTCAACGTGTGCCCGAACGTGCGCCCCGTGAAAAAGAAAGCCAGGCGGCAATCCACAGAGAAGCAAGCCTTCATCGTCCAAGAAACCCGCAAGTTGGAGGCCGCAGGGGTCATTCGCGAGGTCCGATACACGGATTGGTTGGCCAACCCTGTCGTCGTGCCCAAGAAGGGGGGAAAGGAACGCATGTGTGTCGACTTCACCAACCTCAACAAGGCATGCCCGCAAGATCCGTTCCCACTCCCCCGCATCGATCAGATCGTCGATTCCACCGCAGAGTGCGACCTGCTCCGCTTCCTGGACGCCTTCTCTGGGTACCACCAGATCAAGATGGTGGTAGAAGATGTCGAGAAGGCCGCCTTCTTAACCCCGTGCGGGGTATACTGCTATACATGCATGCCATTTGGGCTGCGTAATGCAGGGGCGACCTTTCAGCGGCTGATGCACATCACCTTGGGCCCGCAGCTCGGGAAGAATGTCGAAGCTTACGTTGACGACATTGTGGTGAAATATCGGGAGGCCAAGACCCTGATACAAGACCTGGAGGAGACCTTCGCGAGCCTCGACGTAGTGAACCTGCGGCTCAACCCAGAGAAGTGTGTGTTCGGAGTCCCCTCAAGCAAGCTCTTGGGCTTTCTCGTGTCCCATCGGGGCATCGAGGCTAACCCGGAGAAAGTCAAGGCGGTCGAGGACATGAGCCCGCCGAAAACCCTCAGAGAAATGCAGAAGCTCACCAGACACGTGACCGCGCTAGGGCGTTTCATCTCCAAACTGGGGGAGCGAGCACTGCCTTTCTTCCACCTAATGAAGAAGAAGGGGCCTTTTGAATGGACTGAAGAGGCAGATAAGGCGTTTCAAGATCTCAAGAGGTATCTAACCAGTCCCCCAGTCATGGTGGCTCCGCATCCTCAAGAGCCCCTGCTGCTCTACCTTGCTGCCACTCCCTACTCTGCCAGCGCAGCTCTGGTGGCAGTTAGGGAAGAGCGCCAAATCAGAGCCACATCGGCGGCCCGAGACAAGGCAAAGGAGGAACAGGGAAGGCCCACGGGAAACGTAACTACGGCTAAGGAAGATCAGCCGTCAAAGAGTGCACCGGAAGCGGGAGAGGCCACTCACCTGGACGGACGACCTCCCGAGGCCGCATCACCTCACGAAGCGCCCCTGCCTTCGGAGGGCGCCGCGAACACTGATGCTCTCGGCCTTTTTGAGCACCCAGTCTACTTTGTCAGCACGGTGTTGCGGGACGCGAGGGCACGGTACCCCATGCCTCAGAAGCTCCTCCTCGCACTACTAATGGCCTCGCGCAAGCTGCGCCACTACTTCCAAGGGCATCCCATCAAGGTCGTCTCGTCATACCCCTTGGAAAGGGTGCTCAGGTGCCCTAACTCAGCCGGACGGGTCGCCGAGTGGAACATAGAACTGCAGGCGTTCCAGCTTGAGTTTAGCATGACCAGGGTCATCAAAGGAGCAGCGTTATCGGATTTCGAGGCAGAACGGACGGAGGCACCAGGCCTCGAGAACAACGAGGATCGGTCCCTCTCCCCAGGGAGTGAGGCACCGGAAGGCTGGGTCGTGTACTTCGATGGGGCGTTCTCCAGGCACGGCGCTGGGCAGGCGCGGTGCTGATATCGCCCACTTAGGACAAGCTCTACTACGCTGTACAGCTCTGTTTCCAGCAAGGTAAAAAGGTCTCCAACAACATAGTGGAGTATGAGGGTCTGATAGCGGGTTGAATGCCGCAGCAGCTCTGGGGGTGAAGCGCCTCACCGTCAAGGGCGATTCGCATCTCCTAGTCAACTTCTCCAACAAGGTGTACGAGCCAAGGGATGAGCACATGGAGGCCTATCTAGCAGAGGTCCGCAAGATGGAGAAGCTGTTCTGGGGGTTGGAATTGAGGCATGTGCCCCGCGGCACCAAATCAGGAAGCCGATGACATCGCCAGACGGGCGTCCAGGCGGTTGCCTCAGGAGCCTGGCGTCTTTGAAGAACGGCTCTTCAAGCCCTCAGCCCAGCCGTCATTGTCGAACACTGCTCAGCCTCGGGAGGAACTCCCTCAGCCACCTGCCTTAGGAGCCCCAGCTTGCGGCCCTGCCTCAGGGGCACGCCTGCTCCTGACTATAGAACCTCAGGAGGAATGCTGGATCATGGAACTCCGGAGTTATTTAACACAAGGGGCCTTGCCGGAGCAGGAGAAAGAAGCGGAGCGTGTGGCGCGGCAAACCACGGCATAATGCATCAGGGACGGAGAGCTCTACCGGAGGCGGCCGAACGACGTATCCTTGCGCTGCATTTCCAGGGAGCAAGGGAAGGAACTGTTGGAGGACATACACGGCGGGGACTGTGGGCATCTCTCGTCATCATGGACCCTCGTCGGCAAAGCATTCCGCAGCGGGTTCTATTGGCCCACCGCGCTCAACGACGCTGTCGAGCTGGTAAAGGCTTGTGAGGCTTGCCAATTTCACGCCAAACAGATCCATCAGCCGATGGGGGGCTTCCAGACTATACACCTTTCATGGCCATTTGCAGTTTGGGGGCTGGACATTCTGGGTCCGTTCCCTCGGGCGACAGGGGGCTACTGCTACCTCTACGTCGCCATTGACAAATTCACTGAGTGGGCATAAGTGGAGGCTGTCCGCACCATCCCCGCGGGTTCCGCGGTCAGGTTCATCAGGGGCATCGTGAGCCGGTTCGGGGTGCCGAACCGCATCATCACAGACAACGGTTCACAGTTCACCAGTAACCTCTTCAAAACATATTGTGCTAACCTTGGGACGCAGATATGCTACGCTTTGGTGGCGCACCCGCGGAGCAACGACCAGGCCGAACGAGCCAACGCGGAGGTCCTCAGGGGCCTCAAGACAAGGATGTTCAAGAAGAAGCTGGAGGCCTGTGGCAGAGGTTGGCACGATGAGCTCCAGTCCGTGTTGTGGTCCATCCGCACGACCGTGACCAAGCCGATCGGGGAGACCCCGTTCTTCCTGGTCTACGGAGCTGAAGCAGTCCTCCCTCGTGAGGTCAGACATTGCTCCGCGCGGGTCCTAGCATTCGATGAGGCACAACAGGACGCCATGCGGGGGATGGACCTCGTGCTGGGGAGGAACGCCGCCGAGAAGCCGCGCTGCGAGCATAGAGGTACCAGCAGGCGTTGCGACGGTATCACTGCCGCAGCATCCGCCCCAGGACCCTCGAGGTAGGAGATCTCGTGCTCAGACCGGTCCTCTCCAGGGAAGGGCTACACAAGCTCTCTCCCATGTGGGAGGGCCCGTTCAAGGTTGTTCATGTTTCCAGGCCAGGCTCCGTGCGCTTGGAGACTCAGGAAGGGGAGCCGATCCAGAATGCGTGGAACATCCAACACCTCCGGAGGTTCTACCCATAAAAGGCCCTAAGCCTGTGAAGAAGGCGAACGCCTGTGAAGATTAACCCTTTCTGGAAAAGGCCCTGAGCCTGTGAAGAAGGCGAACGCCTGTGAAGATTAACCCTTTCTGGAAAAGGCCCTGAGCCTGTGAACAAGGCGAACGCCTGTGAAGATTAACCCTTTCTAGGGAAGGCCCTGAGCCTATGAAGAAGGCGAACGCCTGTGAAGATTAACCCTTTCTGGAAAAGGCCCTGAGCCTGTGAAGAAGGCGAACGCCTATGAAGATTAACCCTTTTCGGGGAAGGCCCTGAGCCTGTGAAGAAGGCGAACGCCTGTGAAGATTAACCCTTTCTGGAAAAGGCCCTGAGCCTGTGAAGAAGGCGAACGCCTGTGAAGCTGAACCCTTTTTGGAAAAGGACCTGAGCCTGTGAAGAAAGGCCCGGAGCCTGTGAAGAAGGCCAATGCCTGTGAAGCTCGCCGCCCGTGACACTCTCACGTAATAATCAGTGGGGCTGTACACGCCCTGGAGTCTCAGGAGCGCCGGCCTCACGCCCCGGGACTCCCTCCCACGCCCAGTGGCAGCACTTAGCTCCGCGCTGGTGAGAAGACGTCGAAGACTAGATTAGGTGTCGGACGCGGCTTTTTCATTTGCTTTCCGCAGTTGGTTCGCTTTGTTCGCAGTTGAAGTTTTATTGAAATTATTGCCGTCATTGGTTTACATTTCATTGATTTTCACTGCCCCATTTTGATTCCTCTTGCAATAAGTCTCGCGAGGGGGAGCAGCCAAACGCCCTCGCGAGGGTTCCTGTTCTGTCGGCGTTCTGGGAACGGGGGTCCCCAGACTTGCCTGCCTGCGGCCTGCGGCGTGGCTCAAAGGGGGCCCAGCACGACCCAACTTCATCAACACAAGACCCAAGACCCTCGCGAGGGGCCAAGCCTCGCGAGGCGGACGACACGGCACTTCCTCAGGCACGGCCTCGTCAGGCTGGCTCACGAGGAGGCGGAGAGATCAAGGCGGGGTACCTCGTGAGGTGCCTATGACGCAAGCCATGACGACCAAGGGCGCCAGGCGGGCGCCAGCCCGCGCAGTGTACTTCCTTTCCACGTTGGTGCAAAGGGGGCAAGCGCAGGCGAGAGGATCAAGCAAAGGCATCCATTTCGATGCAACGAGAACAAGACCAGTCCAACGGTGGGAAGGAGGTCATCGTGGATCCCAGGATGGCGTCACCACAGGGCCTTTGGCAGGCGAGGACCAACTTTAGTCAGGATAAGTGTACCAGATGTTCCCCTTCAAATTGGCCAATTGTTGGCGCCCTTCCCGCTCAATATTTGGGAAGAGGCCCAGGGCCTTTGCCTATAAATAGGACTAGCCGCCCCCAGGGTAAGGGCATCGAGCGATCTAGCAATCGCATCAGGGAGAAACCAGTTAGAAAGACTCAGGCAGCAGAGAGAGAGAGAGAAGGGCGGCTGAACTCCTCCTAGCAGTTCACCCCCAAGCCAAGAACAGACCCTCGCGAGGCTGTTCTTCCCTGTATTGTTCATCATCATCAGCCCAAGAGGCAATCCACCCACCACACTGGAGTAGGGTATTAAACCACATCGGTGGCCCCAACCAGTATAAACTCTGTGTCTTTTGTGTTGTTGTTTTGGTAGTTTAGATCCTTGCGAGACGGAGAGGTAGAGGGCATAATCTCCGCACGCACCCCAGAGTTCGAACCTTAAGGGTCTGACGGAACCCAAAATCCGACATTTGGCGTGCCAGGTAGGGGTGCGCCAGAATTTGTCTTCCACCGCTTCGTTCTCCTCCGACCGTCGCGTCCATGTATGACGCCCGTCGGGCCCACGCCGAGCGCCGGGCCGCCATCGCCTCCCGCGTCGCCCTGACGGCTCCCGTCGGTGGGCGTCCTCGTCGTTCCCCGTCGCCCGCCGTCAATGCCACCACCGGCCCGGCGGGGAACGAGCAGCAAGCATCGTCTCAACACCCGTCCGTGCGGTGAGACAGCCGCACCGCTACTCCGTCGCTCACGCCAGCTGGCTCTTCGTCCCACGCGCTCCGCGCGCCCTTGGAGGCTCGAGCTGCACTCATCGCGGCAAACGAGCTCCTGCGCTACCGTCCCGTCGACGACGTCTACGAAGAGTGGCTCGACCGCGTCGCCAAGCTCGTCCGTGCCGCAGGGGGCTCTCCTGCACTGTCCGCTCCGCTGCGTCGCACCCCGCCACGCGTTGGCAATGAAGTTCCGGGGGCGTACCAGCCGCCTCCCCTCCAAGAAGACGCCGTGGCCCCAAGGCGCATGGCCACTGGGCGGAACCCGCTCCGTCAGGCGCCAGCCCAGCAAGAGCGGAGCTGCCAAGAAGTCCCTCGACCACAAAAGGCTGCCCGAGCGCTTCCTGCTTCGGCTTGCCGCGACCCTGCTCCAGCTCCGGCACATCAAGACCCCGCGCTGCTTCCGGCTGCAGCGCATGGGGACCCTCAAGGCCAAGCTCCCCCTTGACCGAAGCCTCCCATGGCCACGGCCGGCTGGCGCGCCTACACCACCGAGCTGCGCAGCGTCGCTTGGCCCGGCAAGTTCAAGCCAGACCTGCCTCCTCGCTACGATGGCACGACTGACCCCGCCGAGTTCCTCCAGCTTTACGAGCTGGGCATCGAAGCTGCCAGCGGGGACGAAAAGGTCATGGCGAACTGGTTCCCCATGGCGCTCAAGGAAGGAGCCCGTACCTGGCTCCTGAACCTGGCCTCGGGCACGATCTCTTCCTGGGACCAGATGCGCACCCGCTTCATTGCCAACTTCCAAGGTACTCGCGACCGGCCGCCCGCCGTGAGCGACATGCGCCGCATCAAGCAACAACCCGGAGAGACCCTGCAAAAGTACATCCAGCGCTTCAACAGCACGCGTCTCAAGATCCCCAAGGTGTCCGAGGAAGCCATCATCTCAGCCTTCTCCGACGGTGTGCGCGACGTCAAGATGAAGGAGGAGCTGGCGATGCATGAAGACCTGTGCACCTCCCTGGAGCTGTTCAACTTGGCGACCAAGTGCGCCAGGGCTGAGGAGGGGCATCGCTCCCTCCTCGAGCTGCCCGCCGCGGACCCAGAAGAGAAGAAACCCAAGGCCAAGGACGTGAAGTGCAAGGGGGCTGTTGTGCTCGCAGCGGAGCCTGATACCAAGCGGGGCAAGGATCTGCCCGAATCCTCCAGGGGCAGCCGATACTACGTGTACCACGACCTCCACACCCACAACACCAATGAATGCCAAGTACTCCGCGCCGTGCGAGAAGGAAGGATCGGCTGACACCCTGACCGCGCTGACCGGGGCTACGGCCGAGGAGGAGGAAGAAACCCAGGATGCTGGGAAGACCGCGTCCCGTGCCAAGGGTGGCGTGATCAACCTCGCGAGGACCGCTGGCGGGACCTGCCTTGCGAGGGGGATTGGAGGGATCAGCCTCGTGAGGATCGCCCGTAGGGCAACGCA
This sequence comes from Aegilops umbellulata, assembly GCA_032464435.1. Taxonomy (NCBI): domain Eukaryota; kingdom Viridiplantae; phylum Streptophyta; class Magnoliopsida; order Poales; family Poaceae; genus Aegilops; species Aegilops umbellulata. Next base: position 106,343,543 of record CP136054.1, read on the forward strand.
GGCCTGCCCGCACTGCCGCCTCAGCCAAGGAGGAACGAAGACCGCCACCAAGACGAGGGAGCTGGGGGCTTCCAGGAGCCGCGCGCAATCGCCTGCATCCTGGGTGGAGCTCAAGCCCCAGCCTCCCAACGCATCTTCAAGTAGTTTGCCCGTGAAGTGAATGCAGTCCTCCCCAGGCTCGAAGCAACGCGTCCTCTCAGGTGGTCGGCGTGCACCTTCACGTTCAGCTCAGCGGATCAGCTCAAGTGCGCGACCATGGCCGGGGTCCTCCCGATGCTTTGCTCTCCAGTCATCAGCAACGTACTGGTCACCAGGACCCTCATCGATGGCGGAGCAGGGCTCAACGTCCTATCCGTGGAAACATTCAACAATCTTCAAGTGCCCTATGACCAGCTTAAGCCAACCAAGCCTTTCTCCGGAGTCACCGACGGTTCCACGATCCCGATCGGGCAGGTCCGCCTCCCTGTCACCTTCGGTGCCCGCAACAACTACCGCACCGAGCTCATCGACTTCGATGTTGCTCACATCCGCCTGCCGTACAACGCCATCCTCGGGTACCCAGCGCTGGCCAAGTTCATGGCCGTAACTCATCATGGCTACAACGTCCTCAAGATGCCAGGAAGTGGCGGAGTCATCACGATGCCATGTGAAGAGAAGGATGCAGTGTGTTCCCTGGAGCGAGCCTTTCAGGCCGCGTCACTAGAAGACCCAGATCGCGGAGGCAGGAGGCTTCCTGAGATCACCGCCAAGAAGAAGAAGACATCGTCAGGCTCAGCCCCTCAGGAGGCAGGCCCCTCAGGGCCCGTGTCTGCCCAAGGGGACCCTCCATCTGTCACATAGGAAAGCGCGCCCGGCGCCCTCCTCAGGCAGGGCTCGGGGGCTCTCACCTGGAGGGCCACCGACCTGGCCAGGGTCATGAGGGAGGCACTTGGGCACCACGTGGAGGCGTGCCTCGAAGCACGTTTCCCTCAAGAACGAGCAAGGCAAGGAAGGTCAGACCAGCAGGAGTTCGTTAACAAGGCCGTTCAAGAACTACAAGAGTCAAGAATCATGAGAGGTTGCTACCGTCTACCAGCTGTGGCCCCCCATCCAGGCGAGGATGGTGGGCTGCGCATCTGCGTCGACGTACCAGGGCTCAATCAAGTCGCCACGACGGAGCGCCTCTGGCCCTCGCAAGTGGGGAGTTGTGGAGGTCCACCCCACAGCTATGTTCGCATGCCTTACGACTTGCCGAGCGTGGCTGCTGCGTACCAGCGCCTCATGAGGGGCATCAAGGAGACTCAGGAAGACAGGCGTTCCGCAGTCCTGGCGGAGATGGAGATGATTCGCGAGGAGCCACTAGCGCCTCCGGAGCCTCCTTAGGCCCCTGGGCCTGGGGGCTCATGAGGATCGGCTCCCGCGGCCCACCGAGTCTGCTACACCAACACCACTTCGTCCGCGATAACTCCAGGTGACATCTTTCAAGCTTCATTTCCGGCTGGGAACGCCCCCCCAGGGCTGCTTCATTCCCAGGCCGCGTTGGTCCGTCCCTGCGGCATGTATCCCTTTTTAGTTTTCGATCATTAGCTTGCTTTGTTGGGGGCGCCCCTCGGGTTGCATCATCCCCAGGCCGCTCGGGCCAGGCCCAGTGGCGTGTATCTTCCTTGCGTTTATTTCCAACTATGCATTCACCTATCATGCTTGATTACTTGACGCCTGTTCACGGCACCTCTTCTTCTCAATGTAGACCACTTGCACGTTAAAGGGGGGGGGCACCTGAGCATCGTGAGTCAGGGCTCCTACCAGCACTCTAGCCCTCACCCTCTGGCCTTGTCCACGGCATCGCGACCTGGCATACCAGCGACAGCTGAGACCAGCTCGAGGGCCGGGACCCGAGGACGTAGAGCACAAAGGGGAGAAAAGGCGAGGGGGAAGGGGCACACGGGGACCTCGTCAAGCAACTCCGCTCCAGCTGCCGCGCAGACCCGGTGATACACCAAGAATAACCCCTGATTAACAAGATAAGTCACCGCCCGAAAACACCGGCTACCGTAGAATCACCCCCGCACCTAACGCAATTCCGTGCTAGCGACGTCACCCCCCTTTCTCACCGAGTGACGGCTGCTTGGGCGCCAAAGGGGACCTCCTGAGCATCGCAACTCAGGGGCTCTTACTGGACCCCGGGTCGCTCACCTCCTGGCCTTGACCACGGCATCGCGACCTGGCATACCAGCGACGGCTGACGCCGCCTTGGGACTGGGACCTGTCGACGCAGAGCACCAAGCCCTCGCGAGGTTTGAAAGGGAAGACTAAGCTAAGACGGAATTACCAACTCGCACAGTTCCATAGCAAAAGTCACATATTAACAAGAAGGATCACAGACACCTTACAAGCCCCTATTGGGCGCAGTGTGATTCCTTGTAGGAAACGGATCCTAAGGGATGCTATCTACACGCGCCCCTGCAAATGATGCCATCATCCATAGTGGGCCGTCAGGCACAGGCGCCAACCCCATCCAGATCAAAATCGGCGGCGGCCGAGCAAGCCAGCCCTGCTCTGGGAGCGGTGCTGGCTCACGGGCTCGTAGCTGTCGTCGCTCGTCTCCGGGGTCGCGAAGATCTCGCTGGGATCGCTGGATCCTCCGGCGCCTCCGTCGCTTGTGGAGCTGTCTAGGGAGCGGTCGGCGGGCCCAGACCTCACCATTGCAGGGTCCAGGCCACCTCTCCTGGGGCAGCACTCCAGCCGGCGCCCGTTCGCGTCGAAGACCTTGAAGAACATTACCGGAGCGCCATCATACTCTAAGTGGATCGTGAGGGCGCCCCTTGCTCTGCAACCCCGAGCGATCTCGCCCCAGCCGCGAGTCATGAAAACCTCGCCCGAGGCAAGGATCGCGGCCTCTGCCTCGGTCGCGGGAGTGCTGCAGTCGGCGTGCTGCAGCCATAACTCCAGGAGTCTTCCCTGCGGGAAGACAAAGGAAAAGAAGGAAGGAAATCGAATCCAAGTTCGCGGAGGCATGGCGGCGTGGAGCACGAGCTCGCGGGAGGAGCCCTCGGCGTGGACTTCATGTGGAACGACCCACACCTTCGTGACCCGGCGGCGCCGGCCGCGGGGATCGGCATCGCCCCCACCGAGGCCCTCGATGTGGGCAAACAAGGGGAGCGGAAACCCTGGCGGAGGCTGCTCGTACCAAGGCCTCGACACCACCTGACGGTCCCCTTTGCCTCGGCTGCGAAGGGCAGGTCACTTCTTCGGCGGGAGCGGGTCTGGTCCTTCTTGGAGAGCCTTTCCCTTTTCCGCTGCACAAAATCGGCAAATCGGGGCCATCATGTCAAGAAGGAGCAAGAATCAAGGCGAAGGAGAAAGCAAGGAGAGACGGACTGGAAGGGCACGCGCGGTGCCATACTTATAGCCTGCGGAGGCCAACCGTCGGCCTCCACGATCACAGGTAATCATGACACGATTTGCATGCAGGGACTTGTCCAATCGGCGCGATCATCAAGGCGTCGTGGGGAAGCGGAGGCGCTTGCGTCCAATCAACCGCCACGCGACGCCCAAGGCCGCAGGCTTTTAGGCCCCGCGACGCTTCGCTCTTGCCCTTTCGCCTCTCGGCACGGCCAAGTCCATGCACGCCTTGGGCTCGGGGGCTACTGTCGGCATTCTGGGAACGGGGGTCCCCAGACTTGCCTGCCTGCGGCCTGCGGCGTGGCTCAAAGGGGGCCCAGCACGGCCCAACTTCATCAACACAAGACCCAAGACCCTCGCGAGGGGCCAAGCCTCGCGGGGCAGACGACACAACACTTCCTCAGGCACGGCCTCATCAGGCTGGCTCACGAGGAGGCGGAGAGATCAAGGCGGGGTACCTCGCGAGGTGTCCATGACGCAAGCCATGACGACCAAGGGCGCCAGGCGGGCGCCAGCCCGCGCAGTGTCCTGCCTTTCCACTTTGGTGCAAACGGGGCAGGCGCAGGCGAGAGGATCAAGCAAAGGCATCCATTTCGGTGCAACGAGACCAAGACCAGTCCAACAGTGGGAAGGAGGTCATCGTGGAGCCCAGGACGGCGTCACCACAGGGCCTTTCGCAGGCGAGGACCAACTTTAGTAAGGATAAGTGTACCAGATGTTCCCCTTCAAATTGGCCAATTGTTGGCGCCCTTCCCGCTCAATATTTGGGAAGAGGCCCAGGGCCTTTGCCTATAAATAGGACTAGCTGCCCCCAGGGTAGGGGCATCGAGCGATCTAGAAATCGCATCAGGGAGAAACCAGTTAGAAAGACTCAGGCAGCAGAGATAGAGAGAGAAGGGCGGCTGAACTCCTCCTAGCAGTTCACCCCCCAAGCCAAGAATAGACCCTCGCGAGGCTGTTCTTCCCTGTATTGTTCATCATCAGCAGCCCAAGAGGCAATCCACCCACCACACTGGAGTAGGGTATTACACCACATCGGTGGCCCCAACCAGTATAAACTCCGTGTCTTTTGTGTTGTTCTTTTGGTAGTTTAGATCCTTGCGAGACGGAGAGGTAGAGGGCATAATCTCCGCGCGCACCCCAGAGTTCGAACCTTAAGGGTCTGCCAGAACCCGAAATCCGACATGTTCTACTCGTTCTAAGGTTTCACGACCCGGGTTCATTACGGGAGCACCCCTCCAGTCCGTGCCCCTCGGGCACCGCGACACACACACACATGGCCTGGGTCGGTCGGCCCCCACGGCTGGGGCCGTAAACTATTTACGTGCAGACACACAGCTGAAAAGCACGAAAGCTAAATCAAGGTAGTTGCTAACAGCAATAACTTCCAACACGCCCCCACAGGGCTCCATGTAGCCGTTCTCTCTTACACAGGAAACAAAAGGAAAAGAAAGGACGAGCCCAGCGTGGCTCGCCTCGCTCCGGCCAGCCGAGGCGACCCGGGATGCCTCCAGGGCTCAGGTGGACTCCCTCTCGTGCTTCATCGGGGCACGGTGACAGGCGGACGAACTGCCACCCCCTAAGCAAGCACGACGGCGTGGGGGCTGGCTGCGGCCACCGCTGGAGGAGTCGCCTGAAGAAGAGTTGGTGGAGCTTGGGGAGCATTAAGCGCCGCCATCCGAGCGAGCGCTGTTTCCTCCATCGTCGTCGGGGCGAGGCCCCTAGCTGCGGTCATCGCCCTCGGGGCAGCATCCAGCGCGGCGACCATCTTCCCCAAACACCCTCACATAGAGGGTGCCGTCGCCGTCGAACTTGAAGTGCCGGGTGCACCGCTGACTCAGGCCGCGCGCGCGGGCAAACGTTTGCCAGTCGCGAGTCAGTGCCCCGTTTCCAGAAGGGGAGACCTTGAGCGAAACCCAGGAGGCCTTGCTGCAACAACCGTCAGCCTGGAGCCAGAAGCCGCACCGGGCGCTGGCCGGCAGCTCGCCGATGAAGCGAGGGAGCTTGAGCCAGGTGTTGGTCGGGTCCGCTGACCACACGACGAACTCCGGCAACACCTCCGCCGAGCGAAAGCGCGGCCTGGGGGGCCGCGCGGTCACGGCCTGCCTCCCCTTGGCAGCCGAGCGCTCACCATCACGCGGGAAACCACCCCTGTGGCCACGGGAAGCAGCAACGGGGAACGCGGGATGCTTGCGGGGACGACCCCGGCCGCGCTTGGTCGGGGGGAGTCGGGCCCTGCCCGACTGGCCTTTCCCTTCTCTGCTGCTGAGAACCTCTTTGGAGCCATGAGAGCGGCGAGTGGCCAAGGAGAAGAAGAAGAGAAGCAGGAAGGGGCGAACTGGCGGAGCTCATGCGACCCCGTACTTATAGCTGGAAAAGGCCAACCGCCGAGCACCACGATCGTAGGTAATAATGACCCGTATCTATGCATGCAGGGACTAGTCAAGTCACGCAGTTGCCAAGACGTCGTGGGGAAGCGGAGACGCCCACGTCCAACCAAACCGCCACGCGGCGCCCAAGGCCGCAGGCTGTTAGGGCCCGCGGCGCTTCGCCCTTGCCCTTTCGCTCCTCGGCATGGCCAAGTCCATGCGCGCCTTGGGCCCGGGGGCTACTATCGGCGTTCTGGGAGCGGGGGTCCCCAGACTTGCCTGCTTGCGGCCTGCGGCGTGGCTCAAAGGGGGCCCAGCATGGCCCATCTTCATCAACACAAGACCCAAGACCCTCGCGAGGGGCCAGTCCTCGTAGGGCGGACGACGCGGTGCTTCCTTAGGCGCGGCCTCATCAGGCTGGCTCACGAGGAGGCGGAGAGATCAAGGCGGGTACCTCACGAGGTTCCCATGACGCAAGCCATGACGACTAAGGGCGCCAGGCGGGCGCCAGCCCGCGCGGTGTCCTCCGTTTCCTCTTTGGTGCAAAGGAGGCAAGCGCAGGCGAGAGGATCAAGCAAAGGCATCCTTTTCGGTGCAACGAGACCAAGACCAGTCCAATGATGGGACGGAGGTCATCGTGGAGCCCAGAACGGCGTCACCACAGGACCTTTGGCAGGCGAGGACCAACTTTGGTTAGGATAAGTGTACTGGATGTTCCCCTTCAAATTGGCCAATTGTTGGCGCCCTTCCCGCTCAATATTTGGGAAGAGGCCCAGGGCCTTTGCCTACAAATAGGACTAGCCACCCCCAGGACATGGGGTACCGAGAATCTGAGCAAGCAAAGGGCAAGAGAGAGAGAGAGAGAAGGGCAGCTGGACTCCTCCTAGCAGTTCATCCCCCTCACCAAGAACAGACCCTCGCGAGGCTGTTCTTCCCTGTATTGTTCACCATCATCAGCCCAAGAGGCAATCCACCCACCACAAACTAGAGTAGGGTATTACACCACAATGGTGGCCCGAACTAGTATAAACTCTGTGTCCCTTGTGTGGTTATTTCAGTAGTTAGATCCTTGCGAGACGGAGAGGTAGAGGGCAAAATCTCTGTGCGCACCCCAGAGTTCGAACCTCAAGGGTCTGTCGGAACCCAAAATCCAACACCAGGGGCTCTTAAGGGCGCGGAGCCACCATGACCGGAGGGCTGGTCAGGTATCTCTTGAGATCTTGGAACGCCTTTTCGGCCTCTTCAGTCCACTCAAAGGGCCCCTTTTTCTTCATTAGCTGGAAGAAGGGCAGCGCTCGCTCCCCCAACTTGGAGATGAAGCGCCCTAGCGCGGTCACGCGCCCAGTGAGCTTCTGCATTTCTCTGAGGGTCTTTGGCGGGCTCATGTCCTCGACCACCTTGACCTTTTTCGGGTTAGCCTCGATGCCTCGGTGGGACACGAGGAAACCCAAGAGCTTGCCTGAGGGGACTCCGAACACACACTTCTCTGGGTTGAGCCGCAGGTTCACTGCGTCGAGGCTCGCGAAGGTTTGCTCCTGGTCTTGTATCAGGGTCCTGGCCTCCCGAGACTTCACCACAATGTCATCGACGTAAGCCTCAACATTCTTCCCGAGCTGCGGGCCCAAGGTGATGTGCATCAGCCGCTAAAAGGTTGCCCCTGCGTTACGCAGCCCAAATGGCATGCATGTGTAGAAGTACACACCACACGGGGTTAGGAAGGCTGTCTTTTCGACGTCTTCTACCGCCATCTTGATCTGGTGATACCCAGAGAAGGAATCCAAGAAGCATAGCAGGTCGCATTCTGCGGTGGAATCGACGATCTGGTCGATGTGGGGGAGGGGGAACAGATCTTGCGGGCATGCCTTGTTGAGGTTGGTGAAGTCGACACACATGCGCTCCTTCCCTCCCTTCTTTGGCACCACGACGGGGTTGGCCAACCAATCCGGGTATCGGACCTCGCGAATGACCCCAGCGGCCTCTAGTTTGCGGGTCTCTTGGACGATGAAGGCCTGCTTTTCTATGGACTGCCGCCTTCCCTTCTGCTTCACAGGGCGCACTATGGGACAAACGTTGAGGTGATGCTCGATTACGCTCCTAGGGATCGCCGCCAACTGGTCAGGCTCCCAAGTGAATACCTTCTTGTTCGTGCGCAGGAACTTGACCAGGGCCTCCTCCTGCTCGGGCTCGAGGTTGGCGCCTATGGTGAAAGTGGCGTTGGTGGACCCGTCCTCATCGACGGGTATCTGCTTGGTTTCTGCCTTGTCTTGGGTGAACAACTATTTCTTCTTGGCGGGTGCAGCCCCCTTGGGCTCGGGGGTCTCCGAGTCGGCGGGCTGTGCCGACACCGCCGTCTTGAAGGCGAGCTTGAGCACTCGCAGCGCGTCTCCGGTGCCCCCGTGCACGGTGAGGACACCGCTTCTCCCAGGCATCTTCATGAGGTTGTACGTCGGGTGTGTCGCGGCCATGAACTGGGCCAGCGCTGGATAGCCGAGGATGGCGTTGTAGGGGAGGCCGATGGGGGCGATGTCGAAGTTGACCAGCTCCGTGCGGAAGTTGTCGTAGGTGCCGAAGGTTACTGGGAGCCGGATCAGTCCCAAGGAGCTAGATGACCCGCGCCAAACGCCTGAGAAGGTCCGGCTGGGTTGCAGCCATTCCAGGGGTATGCAGAGGAGGTTGAAGGCCTCAACCGAGAGCACGCTAAGACCCGCGCCGCCATCGACGAGGGTTCTGGTGACTGCCACCTGGCAGATGGTGGGGGTGCACAGCATGGGAAGCGCGCCCGAGCAGGCCGAGTTGGTGGGGTGGTCCTCCGAGCTGAAGGTCAGGCCGGCCTTTGGCGCCGCCCGGTCCAGGAGAGCCCCCTGCTGCGTGGCAGCGGCGCTGACCCGGCGGATGAACGGCTTGACGTGGTGACTTGTAGGCGGCGCCTGCGAGCCGCCCAGGAGGGCCGCGACGACCGGGAGTGTTGGTGTAGCGTGGTGGGCGAGGAAGAGGCCGCGGAGCTCTTCCCAAGAGGCCACGGAGGCTGCCGGCAGGTGGAGCAGCCTTGCGCCCGAAGCGCCGGCGAGGGCCATGGGAAGCCAGTTGGCCATGACCCTATCATCACCTCCAGCTTCGAGGATGGCCTCCTCGTACGCCAGCAAGAAGGCCAGCGGATCAGTCGCGCCGCTGCAGCGCGGCGGCGTCGTTGGCTTGAACTTGTCGGGCCATCGTACCGTTGCAGGGCTGGGGCCAGGGCTCGGAGCCCCCTGGCCCCCGTGCTGGTGCCGGTGGCCGGGGCGGGCGACGCGCTACTCATCGCGAGGCAAGTCGTGGCGGTGGCAGAAGGGAAAACTCTGGCGCACCCCCTACCTGGCACGCCAAATGTTGGATTTCGGGTTCCAGCAGACGCTTGAGGTTCGAACACTGGGGTGCGCGCGGAGATTACGCCTCCTACCTACCTGTACCCCACTGCCTTGCTAAGATCTAAGCTACAGAAAGAACATCACAAGTGACACAGGGTTTATACTGGTTCAGGCCACCATTGTGGTGTAATACCCTACTCCAGTTTGTGGTGTGGTGGATTGCCTCTTGGGCTGATGATGATGAGCAATACAAGGAAGAACAGCCTCGCGAGGGTCTGTTCTTGGTTGGGGCGATGAGCTGCTAGGAGGAGTTCAGTAACCCTTCCCACTCTCTCTCTCCCTCTAATTCCGATCTGATTGCCGCCCTCTTGCTGGCCGACCGATCTTCTTTCCCTACCCTGGGGGTGGCTAGTCCTATTTATAGGCAAAGGCCCTGGGCCTCTTCCCAAATATTGAGCGGGAAGGGCGCCAACTATCGGCCATTTTGAAGGGGAACATCTAGTACACTTATCCTGACTAAAGTTGGTCTTCGCCTGCCAAAGGCTCTGGTGGTGACGCTGACTTGGGCTCCACAATGACATCCTCCCTGCCGTTGGGCTGGTCTTGGTCTCGTTGCACCGAAACGGGTGCCTTTGCTTGATGCTCTTGCCTGCGCTTGCTCCCTTTGCACCAAAGAGGAAAGGAGGACACTGCGCGGGCTGGTGCCCACCTGGCGCCCTTGGTCGTCATGGCTTGCGTCACGGGCACCTCGTGAGGTACCCCGCCTTGATCTCTCTGCCTCCTCGCGAGCCAGCCTGATGAGGCCGTGCCTGAGGAAGCTCCGTGTCGTCCGCCCCGCGAGGCTCGGCCCCTCGCGAGGGTCTTGGGTCTGCGTTGATAAAGATGGGCCGTGCTGGGCCCCCCTTTTGAGCCACGCCGCGGGCCACAGGCAGGCAAGTCTGGGGACCCCCGTTCCCAGAACACCGACAGTGTTCCCTCTCTTGGCCCATAAGGCCCATATCTTTGCCAGGGGTGTCCGAAACTCCTTTCTGGTGACCCGATAAGTACTCGGTACCCTCCGAAACACTTCCAGTGTCCGAATACCATCGTCATATATATCAATCTTTACCTCTCGACCATTTAGAGACTCCTTGTCATGTTTGTGATCCCATCTAGGACTCCTAACAACATTCAGTCACCAAATCACATAACTCATATAACACTATATCGTCAACGAACATTAAGCATGCGGACCCTACGGGTTTGAGAACTATGTAGACATGACTGAGACACCTCTCCGGTCAATAACCAATAGCGGAACCTGGATGCCCATATTGGCTCCTACATATTCTACGAAGATCTTTATGGGTCGAACCATTATGACAACATACGTAATTCTCGTTGTCCATCGGTATGTTACTTATCCGAGATTCGATCGTCGGTATCTCTATACCTAGTTCAACCTCGTTATCGGCATGTCTCTTTGCTCATTCCATAATACATCACCTCGTGACTAACTCCTTAGTCATTTGCTTGCAAGCTTATGATGTGTATTACCGAGAGGGCCCAGAGATACCTCTCCGATACTCGGAGTGACAAATCCTAATCTCTATTTTTTGTGGGCAGACAAATCCTAATTTCGATCTATGCCAACTCAAGAAACACCTTCGAAGATACCGGTAGATCATCTTTATGATCACCCAGTTATGTTGTGACGTTTGATAGAACACAAGGTATTCCTCCAGTATCTGGGAGTTGCATAATCTCATAGTCGAAGCAATATGTATTTGACATTAAGAAAGCAATAGCAATAAAGATGAATGATCATTATGCTAAGCTAACGGATGGGTCTTGTGCATCACATCATTCTCCTAATGATGTGATCCCATTATCAAATGACAATGCATGTCCATGGTTAGGAAACCTTAGCCATCTTTGATCAATGAGCTAGTCTAGTAGAGGCATACTAGGGACACGGTATTTGTTTATGTATTCACACATGTATTTAAGTTTACAATCAATACAATTCTAGCATGAATATTAAACCTTTATCATGAATAGGAGAATATAAATAAGAACTTTATTATTGCCTCTAGGGTCAATAATCTAGATTACATTGTAATGAATCTAACACCCATGGAGTCCGGGTTCAGATCATGTTTTACTCGTGGAAGAGGCTTAGTCAACGTGTCTGCTACATTCATATTCGTATGTATCTTGCAAATTTCGATGTCTCCATCCTTGACTTGTTCACGAATGGAGTTGAAGCACCTCTTGATGTGTTTGGTTCTATTGTGAAATCTAGATTCCTTCGCCAAGGCAATTGCTCCAGTATTGTCACAAAATATTTCATTGGACCCGATGCACTAGGTATTACACCTAGATCGGATATGAACTCCTTCATCCAGACTCCTTCATTTGCTGCTTTTGAAGCAGCTATGTACTCCGCTTCACACGTAGATCCGCCATGATGCTCTGCTTGGAACTGCACCATCTGACAGCTCCACCATTCATTATAAACACGTATCTAGTTTCTGACTTAGAGTCATACAGATCAGTGTTGAAGCTAGCATCGACGTAGCCATTTACATCGAGCTCTTCGTCACCTGCATAAATGAGAAACATATCCTTGGGTCTTTTCAGGTACTTTAGGATGTTCTTGAACATTGTCTAGTGATCCACTCCTCTATTACTTTGGTATCTCACTGCCAAAGTTATGGCAAGGCACACATTAGGTCTGGTACATAGTAATAGCATACATGATAGAACATATGGCTGAGGCATAGGGAATGACTTCCGTTTTCTCTCTATCTTCCAAAGTGGTCGGGCTTTGAGTCTAACTCAATTTCACACCTTGTAACACAAACAAGAACCCTTTCTTTGACTGGTACTTTTTGAACTTCTTCAAAACTTTGTCAAGGTATGTTCTTCGTGAAAGCCCTATTAAGTGTCTCGATCTATCTCAATAGATCTTGATGCCTAATATATAAGCAGCTTCACTGAGGTCTTTCATTGAAAAATTCTTATTCAAGTATCCTTTTATGCTATCCAGAAATTCTATATCATTTCCAATCAACCATACGACATCCACATATAATATTAGAAATGCTACAGATCTCCCACTCACTTTCTTGTAAATACAGGCTTCACCGAAAGTCTGTATAAAACCATATGATTTGATCACCTCATCAAAGCGTATATTCCAACTCCGAGATGCTTGCACTAGTCCATAGATGGATCACTGGAGTTTGCACACTTTGTTAGCACCTTTAGGATCGACAAAACCTTCTGATTGCATCATATACAACTCTTCTTTGAGAAATCCATTAAGGAATGCAGTTTTGACGTCCATTTGCCAGATTTCATAGTTATAAAATGCGGCAACTGCTAACATGATTCGGACTGACTTAAGCATCGCTACGGGTGAGAAGGTCTCATCATAGTCAACTCCTTGAACTTGTCAAAAACTTTTCGCGACAAATCGAGCTTTGTAGATGGTGACACTACCATTAGCGTCCGTGTTCTTCTTGAAGATCCATTTATTCTCAATGGCTTGCTGATCATTGGGCAAGTCCACCAAAGTCCACACTTTGTCTCATACATGGATCCTATCTCAGATTTCATGGCCTCAAGCCATCTGTCAGAATCTAGGCTCATCATAGCTTCTTCATAGTTCTTAGGTTTGCCTTGGTCTAATAACATGACTTCCATAATAGGATTACCGTACCACTCTGGTGCGAATCGTGCTCTGGTTAACCTATGATGTTCAGTAGCAACTTCATCTGAAGTTTCATGATCATTATCATTTGCTTCCTCTCTAGCTGGTGTAGGCATCACTGGAACGGTTTTTTGTGATGTGCTACTTTCCAATTCGAGAGAAGGTAAAATTACCTCATCAAGTTTTACTTTCCTCCCACTCACTTCTTTCAAGAGAAACTCCATCTCTAGAAATGTTCCATTCTTCGCAACAAAAATCTTGCCTTGGGATCTGTTGTAGAAGGTGTACCCAATTGTTTCCTTAGGGTATCCTATGAAGACACACTTCTTCGATTTGGGTTCGAGCTTATCAGGCTGAAGCCCTTTTGACATAAGTGTCGCAACCCCAAACTTTAAAAACGATAGCTTTGGTTTCTTGCCAAACCATATTTCATACATTGTCATCTCAATGGATTTAGATGATGCCCTATTAACGTGAATGCGGTTGTCTCTAATGCATAACCCCAAAACGATAGTGGTAAATCGGTAAGGGACATCATAGAGCGCACCATATCCAATAAAGTACGGTTACGACGTTCGGACACACCATTACATTGTGGTGTTCCAGGTGGCGTGAGTTGTGAAACAATTCCACATTGTTTTAAATGAAGGCCAAACTCGTAACTCAAATATTCACCTCCGTGATTAGATCGTAGAAACTTTATTTTCTTGTTACGATGATTCTCTACTTCACTTTGAAATTCTTTGAACTTTTCAAATGTTTCAGACTTGTGTTTCATTAAGTAAATATATACCCATATCTAGTCAAATCATCTATGAAGGTTAGAAAATAACGATACCCGCCGCGTGCCTCAACACTCATCGGACCGCATACATCGGTATCTATTAATTCCATTAAGTCATTAGCTCACTCCGTTGTTCCGGAGAACGGAGTTTTAGTCATTTTTTCCATGAGGCATGCTTCGCAAGTATCAAATGATTCATAATCAAGTGATTCCAAAAGTCCATTAGCCTGGAGTTTCTTCATGCGCTTCACACCAATATGACCTAAACAGTAGTGCCACAAGTATGTTGCACTATCATTATCAACTTTGCATATTTTAGCATCAATATTATGAATATGTGTATCACTACTATCGAGATTCAACAAGAATAGACCACTCTTCAAAGGTGCATGACCATAAAAGATATTACTCATATAAATAGAACAACCATCATTCTCTGATTTAAATGAATAACCGTCTCGCACTAAACATGATCCAGATATAATGTTCATGCTCAACGCTGGCACCAAATAACAATTATTCAGGTCTAAAACTAATCCCGAAGGTAGATGTAGAGGTAGCGCGCCGATGTCAATCACATCGACCTTGGAACCATTCCCTACGCGCATCATCACCTCATCCTTAGCCAATCTTTGTTTAATACGTAGCTCCTGTTTCAAGTTACAAATATGAGCAACCAAACCAGTATCAAATACCCATACGCTACTACAAGCATTAGTATGGTACACGTCAATAACATGTATATAAAATATACCTTTGTTCACTTTGCCAACCTTCTTATCCGCCAAGTATTTGGGGCAGTTTCGCTTCTAGTGACCAGTCCCTTTGAAGTAGAAGCACTCAGTTTCTGGCTTGGGTCTAGTTTTGCGCTTCTTTCCGGGAGTGGCAACTTGCTTGCCATTCTTCTTGAAGTTCCCTTTCTTTCCCTTGCCCTTTTTCTTGAAACTAGTGGTCTTGTTAACCATCGACACTTGATGCTCCTTATTGATTTCTACCTCTGTGGCCATAAGCATTGCAAAGAGCTCGGGAATTGTTTTGTTCATCCCTTGCATATTATAGTTCATCATGAAATCTTCGTAGCATGGTGTCAATGATTGAAGAACTCTGTCAATAACACAGTCGACTGGAAGATCAATTCCCAGCTGAGTCGAGTGTTTATAATACCCAGACAATTTGAGTATGTGTTCACTTACAGAACTGTTCTCCTCTATCTTGCAACTATAGAACTTGTTGGAGACTTCATATCTCTCAACCCGGGCATTTGCTTGAAATATTAACTTCAACTCTTGGGACATCTCATATGTTCCATGATGTTCAAACCGTCTTTGAAGTCTCGGTTCTAAGTTGTAAAGCATGGAAAACTGAACTATAGAGTAGTCATCAGATCGAGCTTGCCAGACGTTCATAACATCAGCTTCAGCTCCTGCAGCAGGCCTTTCACCTAGCGGTGCATCAAGGACACAATTCTTCTGTGCAGCAATGAGGATAATCCTCAAGTTATGGACCCAGTCCATGTAGTTGCTACCATCATCTTTCGACTTAGCTTTCTCTAGGAACGCATTAAAATTCAGGGGAACGATAGCTCAGGCCATTGGTCTACAACATAGATATGCAAAACTATAAGACTAAGTTCATAATAAAGTAAGTTCAATTAATCAAATTACTAAAGAACTCCCACTTAAATAGACATCCCTTAAGTCATCTAAGTGATACGTGATCCAAATCAACCAACCCATGTCCGATCATCACGTGAGATGGGGTAATCATCAATGGTGAACATCTCTATGTTGATCATATCTACTAAATATTCACGTTCGACCTTTCGGTCTTCAGTGTTCCGAGGCCATTTCTATACATGCTAGGCTTGGCAAGTTTAACCCAAGTATTATGCATGTGTAAAATTGTCTTACACCTATTGTATGTGAACGTAGAGTCTATCACACCCAATCATCACGTGGTGTCTCGAAATGACGAACTGTAGCAATGGTGCATACTCAAGGAGAACACTTTTATCTTGAAATTAAGTGAAGGGATCATCTTATAATGCTACCCCATTCTAAGCAAAATAAGATGCATAAAAGATAAACATCACATGCAATGTGACATGATATGGCCATCATCTTGTGATTTTGATCTCCATCTCCAAAGCATTGTCATGATCTCCATTGTCACTGGCTTGACACCTTGATCTCCATCGTAGCATCGTTGTGTCGAGGTCGTCACGCGAACTATTGCTTCTACAACTACCGCTAACGCATAGTGATAAAGTAAAGCAATTGCATGGCGCTTGCACTTCATATAATAAAGAGACAACTCTAAGGCTCCTGCCGGTTGTCGATATTACAAAACAAGATCATCTCATACATCAACATATATCACATCATATCTTGACCATATCACATCACAACATGCCCTGCAAAAACAAGTTAGACGTCCTCTACTTTGTTGTTGCAAATTTTACGTGGCTGCTACAGGCTTCTAGCAAGAACCGTTCTTACCTATGCAAAAACCACAACGATGTTTCATCAACTTTGCTATCTTAACCTTCTTCAAGGACCGGCCATAGTCAAATTCGATTCAACTGAAGTAGGAGAAACAGACACCCGCCAGCCACCTTTATGCAAAACTAGTTGCATGTCAGTCGGTGGAACCGGTCTCATGTGCGTGGACATGTAAGGTTGGTACGGGCCGCTTCATCCCACAATACCGCCGAATCAAAATAAGACATTGGTGGTAAGCAGTATGACTATCACCACCCACAACTCTTTGTGTTCTACTCGTGCATATCATCTACGCATAGACCTGGCTCTGATACCACTTTGGGAATCGTTGCATGGAAAACAAAAAAAAATTCTACGCACACGCAATGATCTATCCATAGAGATGCATAGCAACGAGAGGGGGAGAGTGTGACTACGTACCCTTGTATATAGTAAGTGAAAGCATTTCACAACGCGGTTGATGTGGTCGAACTTTCTTCGCGCTCCAACCGATGTAGTATCAAACGCACGATACCTCCATGCTCTCCACACGTTCAGCTTGGTGACGTCCTCTGACTTCTTGATCCAGCAAGATGGCGAGGTAGTAGATGAGTTCTGGAAGCACGACGGCGTGGGGACGGTGATGGTGATGTGATCTCCGTAGGGCTTCGCCTATGCACTGCGAAAATATGACCGAGGGAGTAAACGGGGCTCCACACACGGCTAAGACATTGTTGTGTCCTTGTGTGGCGCCCCTCCCCACATATATATATAGGTGGGAGGGGGGAGGAGGCATCCTAGAGGTGCTAGGGCACGCCCCAAGGGGCTGGCCGCTGGCCCTAGGGCTCCTGCCCTCCTGCGCCCCCCTTTCTTTGTGTGAAGAAGGGGGCAGGAAAGAGGGGGGAGAGGCAAGGAAGGGGGAGTCCTACTCCACACTTTCCTTTCCCTCCCCTCTTTCCTTGTCCTCCTCATAGGGCCGACCTCCATAGGGGCGCACCAGCCCCTTGTGGGCTGGTGTGTTTCCTCTCTTGGCCCATAAGGCCCATATCTTTGCCCAGGGTGTCCGAAACTCATTTCTGGTGACCCGACAAGTACCCGGTACCCTCCAAAACACTTCCGGTGTCCGAATACCATCGTCCTATATATCAATATTTACCTCTCGACCATTTCGAGACTCCTCATCATGTCTGTGATCTCATCCCGGACTCCGAACAACTTTCGGTCACCAAATCACATAACTCATATAACACTATATCGTCAATGAGCGTTAAGCGTGCGGACCCTACGGGTTCAAGAACTATGTAGAATGACCGAGACACCTTTCCGGTCAATAACCAATAGCGGAACTTGGATGCCCATATTGGCTACTACATATTCTACGAAGATCTTTATCGGTCGGACCATTATGACAACATACGTAACTCCCTTTGTCCATCGGTATGTTACTTGCCCGAAATTCGACCGTTGGTATCTCTATACCTAGTTCAATCTCATTATCGTCAAGTCTCTTCACTCGTTCCATAATACATCACCTCATGACTAACTCCTTAGTCATTTTCTTGCAAGCTTATGATGTGTATTACCGAGAGGGCCCAGAGATACCTCTTCGATACTCGGAGTGACAAATCATAATCTCGATCTATGCCAACTCAACAAACACCTTTGGAGATACCTGTAGAGCATCTTTATGATCATCCAGCTACGTTGTGACGTTTGATAAAACACAAGGTATTCCTCAAGTATCCGAGAGTTGCATAATCTCATAGTCGAAGGAATATGTATTTGACATGAAGAAAGCAATAGCAATAAAACTGAACGATCATTATGCTAAGCTAACGGATGGGTCTTGTCCATCACATCATTCTCCTAATGATGTGATCCCATTATCAAATGACAAGACATGTCCATGGTTAGGAAACCTTAACCATCTTTGATCAACGAGCTAGTCTAGTAGAGGCATACTAGGGACATGGTATTTGTTTATGTATTCATACATGTATTTAAGTTTCCAATCAATACAATTCTAGCGTGAATAATAAACCTTTATCATGAATAAGGAAATATAAAAATAACAACTTTGTTATTGCCTCTAGGGAATATTTCCCTCATAAAAGAACACTCTATTATGTTAGATGCTATAACGAAACAACTTGATCATGTTAGCAACGAAGTTGCCAATCTCCAATCTAAGTATGCTCATATTGAAAATTTGCTAGGTAAAATATGTGATGCAAAAGCTACGGTAGTAAATCAAATGGCGGTTAAGGCAGAATCTCTAGAGGGTAGTAATGATGAAGATCTTAAGATGATTGGTGTTTCTTTTATTGATTCCTTGTTTAGTAATATTAAAATTGATGATAAGGGGACTGAAGATGAGTCAACTTTAGCTAGAAAGTGTCCTCATAATTCGGAGGGTGAAATCTGGTTGAAAAAATTGATAGAAGTGGGTTTGGAGAGGTAAAAACTTTAACTAGTGATGTGCCCACTCTTTTGGATTACAAAGACTTTAATTACGATAGTTGTCCTTTGATTGAATGTATTTCTTTGTTGCAATCCATGATAAATTCAACCAATGCATATGAACAAAATAAAGCTTTTACTAAACATATTGTTGAAGCAATGATGAAAGCTTTAGAAGAAAAGTTAGAATGAGAGATTTCAATTCCTGGAAGACTATATGATGAATGGGAACTCACCACTGAAGTCAAGGTAAAAAATTATGAGTGCAATGCTTTATGTGATTTGGGTGGTAGTGTTTCCACAATTCTGAAATCTCTATGTGATGTGCTAGGTTTTACCAATACAGAAGAATGCTCTCTTAATTTGCACTTGGTGGATTCTACTATTAAAAAGCCGTTGGGAAGAATTATGTCGGTGTACAAAAGTAGGGGCTCTCCTTTTGACCCCTTTACTTGTGCACGGGCAGTTAGAGCCACTTGCCACGGCCACACTTAGCAGGGCAGAGGAGGGAAGTCGGAGAGAAGCCAAAGCACAAGACAACCAAGGAAATGCCAAGACCAGAAACATAGGAGGACAAGAGGGTGAGGTAGACTCCCTCGGCAAGATCCTTGCCCAGGCAGCCTCCGCAGCCACGGCAAGAGCCTTGCCAGGGAAGCCTGCCCGATGCCAGTGGAGCAAGCCACCCTTGAGCCCACGGGTTCCAATCTAACCAACTACGTTAGGACCAAGGCTCGGGAGACACCTCTGTGGTGGCATGCAGATCTTCATCAAGATCATAACCATGTGAGATCAGATGAGGACTAGAAGACGGCGGCCCTCGGCGGGATCCTAGCCGAGGAAATCCCCCGGCAAGACCCTTGCCGGGGACAACTGCAACGCCACGGCAAGACCCTTGCCGGGCCCCCGGCAAGGCCCTCGCCGAGGGCATCAGCAGGGCCACTGCCAGGCCCGCGCCAGCCAAGACTCCACCACCGTCCCCAAGTAGCTACTAGCTCAACCAGCTGGGCAGGCACCTGCGTGGCGACGGGCGACCTCTACACTGACTCAGCAAGCACCTGCGTGGTGGCATGCGGCCCTTCATGAAGGCTCCGCCACCGCGCCAGCCCAGCAGCCAGCCAACATGGCGCCGTGAGGCCTCATCAGCTCAGACGCGTGTCGAGGCCAAGCAAGGCAGCGACAGCTAGGATGTGCTTCCTTGGCGTCCGCGATAAAGCAAGGGGCACGTCGGCAGCGCATTAAATGCGTTTGTCTGACGGCCCCAAAGGATAAGCTTATCGACTGTAGACCTTTTCACCTCCTGTGTGCCACTGTGGCAACCCCTTTTTCCTATAAAAGGAGGCCCGAGGCGACCAGAAGAGGGATTCGACTCTTTTGGGCAAGTTGCACCCCGTAGCTAGCTCAAGAACACAAGAACACTCAATACATCCACCAAAGCAGGACTAGGGTATTACGCATCTTCGCGGCCCGAACCTGGGTAAACGACCCATGTGCTTCCTATCAGACCTGCTCTTTGCACAACCTCGCGCCCACCGACCATAGAAGGGATCCCAGTGACCCCATAGGTGACGTTCCCACCTACATCTTTGGCACGCCAGGTAGGGGGCACAGTTGTGGAAATCTGGTCTAGCAGTTAGCCTAGCAGTTCTTCAACATCATGGCTCCCAAGAAGAAGGTGGCCATGACGGTCGGTTCGTCGGGAGCCGGACGGCCCGTACCGCTGCGGGTGAGCACCGGGCCGGTCGCGGACAGGACCCGAGGCGCGGCCCGCGAGCACCAACATCGCTCTGGCAGTCAGAGCCTGGCGAGCGGTGTCGTTCGTGCGTAAGACGACGGGCCGCACACCACAAAATCCAGAGATGGAGCTGGGCCCCCCGCAGGCGGCGCGGGGCCCTCAGGGGGTGTCGCAATACCACCCACGGGCGGCGCGACGACCTCCAAGATGCCCACCATAGCGCCCACAGCGCGCTCTTCCCAGGGTGTGCGCGACGAGCAGCGTCACCACGCCGGTGACCCTGGACACCGTCGTGGGAAGAGCCCTGTGCATCATCTATGGTACGAAGGAGGCCAGCATGCCCGCCAAAGTGCTGGTGAAAATGGCACGCAGCCGCTGGGCCATGATTGAGCTCCTTATAACGTGGTTAGAAGTCAAAGCGCGCCACGGTCCACGTAGATTTCTCCACCACCCACGCCAGCGGAAGCTTTGGTGCGCATGCAGCTACTCCTCGACTTCCCTCCTGTCGCGGAGAAGCTCGATGAATGGAGGGCCACCATCCGAAGCCTCGTCGCCATCGCCAACAAAGATGATCCGCGACCGACGGGGCCCTCGGGCAGGCACTCCATCGAGCCACCACATGACAACGATGGATGGACCGGGGGAGCTGTAGCTACAGTGCACTCTCCTCCCCCGTGCCAGTTGCCGCCGGTGCCGATCCGTCGTGACGATGCTTGTGATAACATTTCCATAGCATCGTCCGACCCACGAACCCACCGCGGCCAGCGCCAAGTTATTCGAGAACGAGCCCATGAAGACGCTCGAACCACCATCAAGCGCCGGCATGATACACGCCACCAGTCGGATAAGCGGGCAGGACCCGCTATGGACCACCCATCACCGGGGGGCTCCGGCGGCCTACCTTACGAGGTGGTTTGCCCAGCCTTTACCCGTGAGCTGCAGCAGTTCCAGTGGCTGTCCCACCGCATGTTCAAGCCCAACGTCGGTGAGAAGTACAACGGCAAGACCCATCCGTCAGAGTTCCTCAGCATCTACACCATCGCGATGCAAGCTGCTGGAGCTCGTGACGACAAGGTGCTTGCCAATTACTTCCCGTTGGCACTGAAGCCCAACGTAATGTCTTGGTTCATGCACTTGCCAGCAGATTCCATTTCTTCTTGGTCCCATATGTGCCATGAGTTCGTTGGTGCCTTCACCGTAGGCCACCAAGCTCATGGCCACGACAGTGATTTGCATATCATTCCCTAGAAGGAAGGAGAAACCCTGCACAAGTACATACAGAGGTTCACCCGGGTGCAGTACAACATCCCCAATGTTCATCCCGCCGCCGTGATTAGCACATTCCATCAGAACGTGCACAAGCACAAGATGCGTGAAGAGCTGGCGATGAACAAGGTTAAGGATGTGGCCGAACTTTATGTTCTGGCCGATAGGTGCGCCCGGGCTGAAGAGGGAAGGAAGTACCTCGGCGAGGACGCCTACGTGGAAACCGACTCTACTGATGAAGACACCGCCGCCCCGACGAAGAAGGGTCGGCATCGCAACAGGAAATGCAAGGGCAAGGCCGTGCTTGCCGTCGAGGGATCCGACGACACCGGCGCTGCCAAGAAGGCCAGGGAAGATGACCCTGGCAAGGAGATTTCCGGGTGCAGCGCCTGCCGAGCCTTGGCAGCTGCTGACAAGCCAGGAGGCTCCGACAAGCAGTATTGCAAGATCCACCGCACCAAGGGCCACGACCTCCAGAACTGCCGACAGGTCGAGCTACTTCCCGAAAAGCAAAACGCTGAGTATGAGAGGCGGGACAAGGAGAAGATTCAGGATGGTGCCGATGGATCCGGCAAGAAGCGTGGCAACCAAGGAGGCCGCCGCGGCAAGGATAACCAGCAAGAGAGGCCCGCTCTGGGCCGTGACAAGAAGCAGGAAGATGATGATCATGACGAGGATGACGAGTCAGGCGAGCAAGAGTTTCAGAAGGCTACGGAGGCCAAGTGCGTCGATGGTGGCGCCTCGCTACACACTTCTCACCGCCAGCTCAAGCAGTGGGCGCGTGACATCACAGCAGCGGAGCCATCGTTTGACGCTCAGAAGTCGCTGAAGTGGTCCAGCATGCCCATCATCTTTGATGTCGAGGACCACCCTGATCGCACCACCGCGGCCGGGTGTTTGCCATTGTTGGTCTCACCAACGATACACAACCTCAAGGTGAACAAGATTCTGGTTGATGGCGGGGTCGGTCTGAACTTAATCTCGCCCGTTGTGATCAAGAGGCTGCAAATTCCCGACGGAGACCTCGAGGAGACGGGCACGTTTCAAGGGGTCAACCCGGGAAGGAGCCAGCCGAAGGGGAAGGTCATGTTGCCTGTGACGTTTGGAGGCGAGCTGAACTACAGGACGGAGAGGATTGTCTTCGATGTAGCCGAAATCCCCTTGCCCTACAACGGGATCCACGGCCGCCCGGCACTAGCCAAGTTCATGGCGGCGTTGCATTACGCCTACAACACATTGAAGATGCCTGGGTCGTTGACCATCATCACCATCCCCTGCGACAAGAAGGATGTGCTGATCTACGCCGACCTACTCTACCGGGAAGCAGTTGCAGCAGCTGCCGCCAAGGCACTTGCTCCTGCCGCTGAAGCACCGGGAGGGAAGAAGAAGACTGGCAAGACCTCTCGCATCCACTCCGGCAAGCGCACCACTTCAGAGTGTTGCGCTACCATCGAGGACATGCCAGAGAGCTCCACCAGCAAGAGCAACAAATCCAGATCTGCACCGCCACAGACCAAGAAAATGTCTGTCAAGGAGGATGGCACGGGAGGGGCTTTCACCATAAGCTCCACCCTCGACAACAAATAGGAAGGCACGCTCATCACCTTCCTGCTGGCGAATGTCGATGTGTTTGCATGGCAAGCATCCTACATCCCCGACGTTCCCAGGGAGGTGATTGAGCACCACCTTGTTGTTTGTCCTCATGCGCGGCCCGTCAAACAGAAGGTCAAGAAGCAGGCTTTGGAAAGGCAAGAGTTTATTACAGAAGAGATCAGGAAGTTGGAAGCGGCAGGCTTGGTGAGAGGAGTGCTCCACCCGACGTGGTTGGCCAATCCGGTGGTGGTACGCAAGGCGAACGGGAAGTGGAGGCTGTGTATTGATTACATAGATATCAATAAGGCTTGTCCCAAGGACCCTTTCCCGTGGTTGCGCATCGACTAGATTGTTGACTCCACGGTCGGGTGTGATCTGTTATCATTCCTTGACGCCTACTCAGGATACCATCAAATATCATGACAAGAGAAGATGAAGAGAAGACAACATTCATCACCCCATGTGGTACGTATTGCTTTTTACGGATGCCTTTCGGGTTGAAGAGTGCTGGCTCAACTTTTGCAAGAGCAGTCCAAATTGGTTTTGAGCCCCAGCTGCATAGAAATATGGAAGCATACATGGATGACATAGTCGTCAAGACCAAGGACAGGGCAACACTTGTACAAGATCTGGAGGAGACGTTTGCAAATTTGCGCAAGATCAACCTCAAGTTGAACCCTGAGAAGTGTGTCTTTTAAGTCCTGTCCGGCAAACTTCTCGGGTTCTTTGTGTCACAACGTGGGATCGAAGCGAACCCAGACAAGATCAAGGCTATTGAGCAGATTGAGGCACCCAAGCAGATCAAGGATGTGCGCCGGCTCGCTGGCTGCGTTGCCGCCATGAGCAGATTCATCTCCAAGTCCGCTGAACGTGTCTTCCCTTTTTCAAAATCCTGCAGAAGGCGGGCCCAATGGAGTGGACCCCAGAGGCCGAAGCAGCGTTGCAGGATCTGAAGAAATACCTTTCCTCTACGCCAATACTAGTTGCGCCTAAACCACAAGTCGTTGCTGTTGTATCTGGCAGCGATGAATCAAGTGGTCAGCGCCGCGCTGGTGGCGCAGAGGGAGGTCGATGAAGAGGCAGTTGTCAGATCGTGGGTTCCGGCAAACCCTTGAGGTTCGAAATCTGGGGTGCGCGCGGAGATTCTTCCCTCTACCTCTCCGTCTCGCAAGGATCTAAACTACCGAAAGAACAGCACGAGGAACATAGAGTTTATACTAGTTCGGGCCACCGTTGTGGTGTAATACCCTACCCTAGTTTTGTGGGTGGATGGATTGCCTCTTGGGCTGATGATGGTGATGATCAGTACAAAAGAGAACAGCCTCGCGAGGGCCTGTTCTTGGCTAGGACGATGAACTACTAAGGGAGTTCAGCCGCCCTTCTCTCTCTCTCTCTCTCTCTCTCTCTCTCTCTCTCTTTGCTTGGATTCTGGATACCAGATGCCTATACCCTGGGGGTGGCTAGTCCTATTTATAGGCAAAGGCCTTGGGCCTCTCCCCAAATATTGAGCGGGAAGGGCGCCAACAATTGGCCAATTCGAAGGGGAACATACAGTACACTTATCCTGACCAGAGTTGGTCTTCGCCTGCCAAAGTGTCAGGACCCCGATCCTAAGTCACACCGATCCAGCATGTAACACATCATATCACTTTGTGGCCTCACGCACGGTGTTCCCACGGGTGCCACCTTACCTGGCCCGGGACCGTTTGCGCCTTTTGGCTCACGTATATGATAGTGTCGCTAGCATCCATATGACAGAGAACCTGGGCCGACATGGCTAGTCGTGAACCCAAAGCGGCGCTAACCTATGAGGACAGGCATACATGAATCACATCGAGCATGTCGGTCATCAACGTGTGAATCCGGGCTGTAGCACTGGGCTAACAGGACTCCGGTAACCCGGGCTGTAGCAGGCTAGGCAGGACTCCGGATGTCACCGCGTGACATTTCCCTGAAGGGACAGACACAGGAACGAAGTGAATCACATGCCGGCCAGTCAAGTGTTCCGAGCAGTAGTGCTGGGCTAGCAGGACTCCGGTGAACCGGGCTGTAGCGGACTACTATCGCTCAGAAGCACTAGACTACATTTCCCCATATGATAGGCTGCCAAGGATAAACAACTAGATAGTCGGATCCCACACATACCAAGCATTTCAATCATACACACAATATGCTCGATATGGGTAAATACAACATGGCATCACAACAAGACTCTACGACTCAAGTATTTATTCATTAGGCTCCGAGGAGCGAGATATTACAAACATGGGTCTCATGACCCAACATTCAGAGCATACAAGTCAAAGCACATGCGGAAGCTTAACATGTCTGAGTACAGACATCTACAAATGAAAAAGGCTGAGAAGCCTGACTATCTACCAGATCCTGCCGAGGGCACAAGATCGTAGCTGAGGTAACAAGCTAAACGTCGAAGTCTAAGCGGTACTACTAGCGAGACTGAAGTCTCTCTGCAAAAACGTAAAATAGGCAAATGTGAGTACAATTGTACTCAGCAAGACTTACATCAGAACTAACTACATATGCATCAGTATCAATAAAGGGGGTGGTGGAGTTTGACTGCAGCAAGCCAGCTTTGACTCGGTGGCTATCCTGAACTACGACTGCAAGTAACTCTTTTGAGGTGGCGCACACGAGTCCACATATTCACCATATCAATACACCACTATGGATCCGCTCTCGTCTCCCTACGAGAATGCCATCCATAGCACTCACGCTTATCTTGCGCATTTTAGAGTATCCACTTTCACTTGTCTATGAACTATGCAAGGGGTCCAAGTTTCCATATCCGAGGAATCCGGCTATTCGAATAGATAATGATAACCCTGCAGGGGTGTACTTCTTCACACACGCTCTCGCCACTTATCGCCCTGTACACGTCATGTACCTCGGCAACCTTCAAGCGGAAGCCGGGCGAGGGAGTCGGCCACGACCTGACTAACCACACAAGTCTCTCGTCCAGGTTTATCGCCTATTCGGGTTCCATCCGCAAGGAGATCCGGCCGGGGTGTCGCTCACGGCCCCAAACGATGTGTACAGGGTTCCAAGCCCACCAAACGGGCGGCGCTTGGTCTACCCGGCCACGGTGCCTAGTCTGTCCCAAGCCCACCTGTACCGGGTGCCACTTGGTAGACTACTAACACTACCTACAAACACCAGAAACTAGTTGCAACTCCTGGACAGAGATCAAGTTGATTAATAAGTCGAGAGGGGTCGAGTTACCGGAACCCAATGTGTGGTAGTAACTGTTCATGGATCACAAACACAGAACTCAGTTCCTGAGGACGGCTGCAATGAGACAACCCACCATGTACTCCTACATGGCCTCTCACCGCTACCTTTACCAAATCGTGCTCACACACTTAGCTCTCAACAGTAGGACATGTTCACCACATTCCAATTCATTCCCGATGAATCAGACCCGACTCAACTCTAAGCAGTAGCAGGCATGACAACAAGCATGAATGAGTAGGCACAACAGGGCTCAAACAACTCCTACTCATGCTAGTGGGTTTCATCTAATTACTGTGGCAATGACAGGTCATGCAGAGGATAAGGGGTTCAGCTACCGCAGCAAGTAACAGATGATTCGTTGTTGTCCTAATGCAGTAAAAGAGAGCAGGAGCGAGAGAGTGGGATTGTATCGGAATGAACAAGGGGGTTTTGCTTGCCTGGCACTTCTGAAGATAGTATAGTTCTTCATCGGTGTCATCGAACTCATCGTCGGGACATCATCTATCGAGAGGGGACAATTACCGGCAACAGAGAAGGAAACACAATCAATGCAATGCGACAATATGATGCATGATCATGACATGGCAATATGTTGTGATTTGAGCTAATGCAGCTATCAAGAGAAGGGTTTGAGTTGATTTGAACCAAAGGTTCAAATTCAAAATCAAACTATGAATTTATAAAGTGTATTATCATGTTTTCACCTAAACAGCAAGGTTGCAGTGTTCTTACATGCATGAAAATGGTACAGATGGATAGATTGGATTTTTCTGATCATTTTTCATATATAGATTATTTCATTCTGAGTTATAGATTATTTTCTATGAATTTTAGAAGTTTAGGCAATTTTCTGGAATTTCCTGAATAAGAATAAATCCAGAAAATCCTTTATTGCGTCAGTGTTGTGTAAGCATTACGTCAGCAGGTCAAAGTCGCCAGCCCAGGTCAAAGCTGATGGCTGGGACCCACATGTCATAGGCTCACAGCTAACAGAAAGTTAATCCTGCATTGACTGGGTTTTGACCCGCTGCGGGACCCGCTGTCAGCGTCTGTTAGTTGTTAACTAGCGGTGATTATCCCCTAATGACAGCGCCATGTCATCATCACCGGACTTAGGCCGGCGACAACCAAATCGGCGGCGGAAGTTCGCCGGAAAACTACTACGATGCTCGGTTTTGCGCGTGGTTTGCGTCTACGTGTAGCTGAAGGTGCGCCGCAACCAACCGTGCAGGCCATTGGTCGCGGGGTGGCCGGTAACAACGTCGGCGAGCACCTAAGCGGCGGCCGGAGCCACGGGCTTGACACGAGCGGCGCTATGGTGCACGGAGGGGCTAGCTGGAGTGGTCTACGGGCTCCTGGGAACTCCAGGAGTTCAACGGCATGCTCGAAAGCGAGCTATGGCGTCAGCAACCGTGGTGGCACCATGGCCGGCGGCGATGAGGTCTCGGTTCGACGGAAGCGACGGCTGGAGAGGGAAATCGAACACGAGGAGAGAGGGGTTCGGCGTAGTGGCTCACGGAGGTTGCAGGGGGCGTCGAAGCGGGCTCGGGGACGGGTTGAAGACGGCGAATCGGGCGATAGCATCCGGCGGCCGTGGACGGGGAAGAAAGGCCGCGGCGTCGTCGTAGAGGTTCTTAGGGCCTGGGCGTAGCTCAGAGTCACGGCCACGGGGCAAGGGGACGGCGGTGGGCGCGGTGTTTCTTGGCGGTGGCCATGGCGGCTTCGGCCATGAGGGGGAGAGCGAGGGAGCAAGAGGGAGAGAGAGTGCGAGGGGGTCAGCGGGTTCCAGACGGCCATGGGGTGGCGATCCCCAGCGTCACGCTGGCGAGGGAGGGCCAGGCAGGCAGCTGCGTGCCAGCCCACGCGGGCGCCGTGCTCGGCCTCGCCTCTGCCAGTAGGCAGAGGTTGAAGACAGGTATGCCCCTGGTGGGCTGGGCCGGTTGGCTGGGCCGCCAGCTGGCCAGGTAAGTGGGCTACCAGGTAAGTTCTTCTCTCTGCTCTAGTTTCTGTTTTATTAAGGTTTTCTGTTATTATGTAAACTTTAGGGCTTTATTTAAAATGCCAGGGCATTACCAAAAATCATGAAACTGCTCCATGTCACTGTTTGGAATGTTTCCAACAGTAAACATTTCAGTTTGTGATTATTTGAGCATTTAAAATATTTTATAGTATTAAAGTGCCCAAATTCAAATAGAATATGATTTAAATTCAGAGCCCAAATGGTCTTGGAAGAATGTGCATCACCTCTGGTTACTGTTTACAGCATTTTCCATAAATGATGAACATTTTTGAAAGCCATTTGGATTTACTGGAAATATTTTCTTGGTTGAACCTTTTTAAATTGCTTTAGTGCTAGGGCTTGGTCATCCCCACTTCAAAATTTCCTTTGAAATCAAACATGATGCATGAATGCAGATGCCACTAACTACAAACAATTCTGGGGCTGTGACAGCTCACCCCCACTAAACAAGAATCTCGTCCCGAGATTCAAGACGTGAGGTAAGAAGACAGAGGGGGCACAAAGCTAACACGGTCTTCACGATCCAACTGTCCTTCTCAGAGATGTTGATTAATTGCTTCAAACTGATTTTGACATCCATGCTTTCGAGATCTTCATACAACATGATGACGACAAAAGGAAACTCTATAGGAAACGATCTTCTCGAAAATCAAGCGATACACGATCAACTCATGGAATGAGATGATGAACCATCTCTTGATCTAAGAGACAACACACATCAAAAGGGATGGAGAGAACAAATGATGAAAGTTCAGTTTGGAAGGAAACACTCCCACGCTTAAGTAGGATGGTGCATAGTTTTCAAGGTAGCGAGGAGTTGATTGCCATGATTCCAAAATGGGGCACCTTAGGGATGGTGACTCGAAGAACTATTCCCTTAAGTGGCAAAAAGAATTACTTTTGATTCTGAGATTATTGGAACTCTTTATTCCATCCTAAGGCAATCACAAACGATCGTTTGAAGGAGTTCGAAAAGGTGACATACTTGTACTAGAACGAAAGATGTGGACTACCTTGTTGAAGACAATGCAATAGATGATTTTTGCTTATCACCGGAAATGGATGGAACCCAAGGTAGAAGGGCACAACAGCGGTGCAAGCTGAGAACAAAATGCAAATGTTGGGAATGATTCTGGTAACTGGGAGATAACTCAACAGTCGAGAGCAATTCCACTGTTTGAATGGTTATAGCATAATCGAGGAATACTAATAGCACAAGAGTCCCTAAGGAACAACTTCTAAAATAAGTCGCAAAAGATCCTCACGGAGAAGATGGTGAAATTGACCAGTCAAGATGCTACAATGATAGATCTTCCGGCTAGGTGTGTCGGTCAGACCATCAACCTTGTCGGGACCTACATAGCAGATCTTGGAAAAGTTCCAGCCATCATATCTGCCTGAGATTCAGATCTGGTTAGAAACAGGATACTTCAGACTCACATGTCTGAAAGGAAGAGTTGTAACACAAACCGCCGAGATAATGTTGCGAGATTCTCGGGAGATGAACTACGATAGTATGCTCCAAAACATGAGCGGGTTCTGCTACACACATGTGAACACGCTGTCCCAGACAAGCATGACCACATGGTAGTCTTGCAATAAAACACTACCGAGTTCAGATTGGGAACCATCATCGAGGATAACGAAGTCCTAACATAAGTCATGACTAGTTGTTATGAAGGAACTCCTTCTCCTTGAACAAATCAATCAGTGGCTTGATGTGCTAGGAACACATATGGAGTGGAGGTAATTAATCTACCAGACCATAGAATACTTCGCACGTATGCATGCCTGACTTGGGATGATTCCAAGGGAAACAAAACAAACCTTTCTCGAATTCATGGCGGCAACTTACACCTAAAGCACAAGAATTTGAGGAAGTCACCTCTTTCATCCAAGCATAAGCTTCATGAACGGAACACGAAGGCATTGCTTACAAAGTTTCCAATACTAGTATAATGTTCAACATGAATCATGGGGGAGACAAAATGCTGCTGATGGGCTCAACAACAACTCATCGGAATTTCCATATCACTGGACTTCCACCATCATGTGAACACGGTGATCGCATTGGTCAGACCAAAAGATGTAATGGTGTATGCTCGAGGGATCAACCACGAGTAAGACAACATTACGAACATCGTTGGTTCTGATTTGACTTGACGATAGCCCATACTCAAGTCAAAGTTTTGACAAGACAATACATCCAACAACTGATCACGAGGACCAATTGGTGAAGATATCATCTTTCTTCAACACACACCACAAAAGGATATCCCTTAGAAATGAACTAAGTCGGACAAGCTTTTATCTTCCAACTCTCCAAGTTGTTGTTTAGCTCAACCAACTAGCTCAGGGGTATCCAACACAGATTCTTGGAGAAGGGGTGGTTTATAGGAAACCAACTTGATCACGAACTCAACATAGCGGTCAGGTGACAACCTGGTAACACTTCCGAGAAGATATTCGGAACATCACGAACCACCGATATGATACTAAGCTCGAGATCAATCTTGCTTTTCAGGGCAAGACGATATGATCAAAAGAGTGAGGACTTGACACAATCCTAACTCATTGATCAAAGAGTGCACCAACAAAAATGGACTAGGTAGCACGGTCAATCGTAGGATGATGATTTAATAACCAACACGCTAAGAATGAGAATATTGTCCATTTACTACCAAGCAACGAGTTGCCCAGAGTATTGATTTCACACATCACAATTCACTTGTCGGCATTCCGGTTACAACAACACGGAACCGAGGAATGAATAATGATAGCGAGAAGTATTACTGCGTCAAGAATTCATAAGAGGTGGTGCAATTCTCATGACATTCTTGACATAAAGATGGTAACACTCCAAGGTAGAACAGAACAAAAGCTGGATTGGCATTTTGATCTGTGGTATACAACTGCTTTGACCCAATCCTGGATATGGATGAGGTACTGGAGTTTGTTTCTCCTAGTCATTCCGGATAGAATGGCTTGACGAACCACAAGAATACTAGGATCGATGAACACGAATGCACGACCACTCCTGACTATCAATTGATAGACGAGGGCCAGAACACAACTAAGGAGGGACAACTCAAAGGGACATATATCTTTTCTGAGTTGTGGATGCATAGGTTAGTATGTCAAACGAGTTCAACAAATTTTCTTCCGGATAACCCATGCAGAATGATAGAACTGGCAGATTCACAATTATGGATGGAGAACTCCTCAAGAGTACTCTGGTTGTGATCTTTTGATTCAATACGAATTTCTGCCGAGGATGGTTCGTAGTATTTGGAAGAAGGAAGTACCACGAACCTCGAGGACTATCGCAAAGGTTACTAATATCCTAAAGGAACTAGCAAACACTATCGACATGAGGTAAGTAGGGTGAAGCTCGGGTTCGGGAACCCAGGAGTAGAATACCTACATACTAATGGCATCACGGGATGCTTTCGAGAATGGTGGCCAGAATCATCACACTGGGAACACAAAACATGGCTAGATTACTAGGTGGTTTCATAAGACACCTAGGGTCATAATAGTAGTTCCAACATATCCGCCGAGGCATCGGAGTACCTCAACAGACCGATTAGTGTGCTTATTCTAACCAAAAGGATATCGGGAACTGAGAGAAAGGTTTTGCAAATGCATCGGATTATTTAGAAACCTGGGATGACTCGGACAGCATAACGGCTGTAAATGCTCAAAAAGATTTGAGACATCCTGCAAAAATGGTGGCATAGCCACTCAACATCACAATATCAAGGTTCTGAGGCCAGCTATGAACATATGGAGGTAGTAGAAAATGAACAGAGACTTGAACTCAACAATCCTAGGCAACTACGGTTTAGTAACACGTCATCCTGAGAGATAGAAGAGAAGGCCTAGTTCTTAAACCCCGTAGAAGAGAAGAGGGTGACTCAGATCAGAGGGCATGAGGTATAAGGAGTAAAAAGAGCCTTACGTTCCATCCCACAATCAATTCCCTTACATAACTAAAGCATTTCAAGACTCAACTTCGACCAGTTTGGCTTGGTAATCCTACAGGCAGTCAGGCTCTGATACCAACGCTGTCAGGACCCCGATCCTAAGTCACACCGATCCAGCATGTAACACATCATATCACTTTGTGGCCTCACGCACGGTGTTCCCACGGGTGCCACCTTACCTGGCCCGGGACCGTTTGCGCCTTTTGGCTCACGTATATGATAGTGTCGCTAGCATCCATATGACAGAGAACCCGGGCCGACATGGCTAGTCGTGAACCCAAAGCGGCGCTAACCTATGAGGACAGGCATACATGAATCACATCGAGCATGTCGGTCATCAACGTGTGAATCCGGGCTGTAGCACTGGGCTAACAGGACTCCGGTAACCCGGGCTGTAGCAGGCTAGGCAGGACTCCGGATGTCACCGCGTGACATTTCCCTGAAGGGACAGACACAGGAACGAAGTGAATCACATGCCGGCCAGTCAAGTGTTCCGAGCAGTAGTGCTGGGCTAGCAGGACTCCGGTGAACCGGGCTGTAGCGGACTACTATCGCTCAGAAGCACTAGACTACATTTCCCCATATGATAGGCTGCCAAGGATAAACAACTAGATAGTCGGATCCCACACATACCAAGCATTTCAATCATACACACAATATGCTCGATATGGGTAAATACAACATGGCATCACAACAAGACTCTACGACTCAAGTATTTATTCATTAGGCTCCGAGGAGCGAGATATTACAAACATGGGTCTCATGACCCAACATTCAGAGCATACAAGTCAAAGCACATGCGGAAGCTTAACATGTCTGAGTACAGACATCTACAAATGAAAAAGGCTGAGAAGCCTGACTATCTACCAGATCCTGCCGAGGGCACAAGATCGTAGCTGAGGTAACAAGCTAAACGTCGAAGTCCAAGCAGTACTACTAGCGAGACTGAAGTCTCTCTGCAAAAACGTAAAATAGGCAAACGTGAGTACAATTGTACTCAGCAAGACTTACATCAGAACTAACTACATATGCATCAGTATCAATAAAGGGGGTGGTGGAGTTTGACTGCAGCAAGCCAGCTTTGACTCGGTGGCTATCCTGAACTACGACTGCAAGTAACTCTTTTGAGGTGGCGCACACGAGTCCACATATTCACCATATCAATACACCACTATGGATCCGCTCTCGTCTCCCTACGAGAACGCCATCCATAGCACTCACGCTTATCTTGCGCATTTTAGAGTATCCACTTTCACTTGTCTATGAACTATGCAAGGGGTCCAAGTTTCCATATCCGAGGAATCCGGCTATTCGAATAGATAATGATAACCCTGCAGGGGTGTACTTCTTCACACACGCTCTCGCCACTTATCGCCCTGTACACGTCATGTACCTCGGCAACCTTCAAGCGGAAGCCGGGCGAGGGAGTCGGCCACGACCTGACTAACCACACAAGTCTCTCGTCCAGGTTTATCGCCTATTCGGGTTCCATCCGCAAGGAGATCCGGCCGGGGTGTCGCTCACGGCCCCAAACGATGTGTACAGGGTTCCAAGCCCACCAAACGGGCGGCGCTTGGTCTACCCGGCCATGGTGCCTAGTCTGTCCCAAGCCCACCTGTACCGGGTGCCACTTGGTAGACTACTAACACTACCTACAAACACCAGAAACTAGTTGCAACTCCTGGACAGAGATCAAGTTGATTAATAAGTCGAGAGGGGTCGAGTTACCGGAACCCAGTGTGTGGTAGTAACTGTTCATGGATCACAAACACAGAACTCAGTTCCTGAGGACGGCTGCAATGAGACAACCCACCATGTACTCCTACATGGCCTCTCACCGCTACCTTTACCAAATCGTGCTCACACACTTAGCTCTCAATAGTAGGACATGTTCACCACATTCCAATTCATTCCCGATGAATCAGACCCGACTCAACTCTAAGCAGTAGCAGGCATGACAACAAGCATGAATGAGTAGGCACAACAGGGCTCAAACAACTCCTACTCATGCTAGTGGGTTTCATCTAATTACTGTGGCAATGACAGGTCATGCAGAGGATAAGGGGTTCAGCTACCGCAGCAAGTAACAGATGATTCGTTGTTGTCCTAATGCAGTAAAAGAGAGCAGGAGCGAGAGAGTGGGATTGTATCGGAATGAACAAGGGGGTTTTGCTTGCCTGGCACTTCTGAAGATAGTATAGTTCTTCATCGGTGTCATCGAACTCATCGTCGGGACATCATCTATCGAGAGGGGACAATTACCGGCAACAGAGAAGGAAACACAATCAATGCAATGCGACAATATGATGCATGATCATGACATGGCAATATGTTGTGATTTGAGCTAATGCAGCTATCAAGAGAAGGGTTTGAGTTGATTTGAACCAAAGGTTCAAATTCAAAATCAAACTATGAATTTATAAAGTGTATTATCATGTTTTCACCTAAACAGCAAGGTTGCAGTGTTCTTACATGCATGAAAATGGTACAGATGGATAGATTGGATTTTTCTGATCATTTTTCATATATAGATTATTTCATTCTGAGTTATAGATTATTTTCTATGAATTTTAGAAGTTTAGGCAATTTTCTGGAATTTCCTGAATAAGAATAAATCCAGAAAATCCTTTATTGCGTCAGTGTTGTGTAAGCATTACGTCAGCAGGTCAAAGTCGCCAGCCCAGGTCAAAGCTGATGGCTGGGACCCACATGTCATAGGCTCACAGCTAACAGAAAGTTAATCCTGCATTGACTGGGTTTTGACCCGCTGCGGGACCCGCTGTCAGCGTCTGTTAGTTGTTAACTAGCGGTGATTATCCCCTAATGACAGCGCCATGTCATCATCACCGGACTTAGGCCGGCGACAACCAAATCGGCGGCGGAAGTTCGCCGGAAAACTACTACGATGCTCGGTTTTGCGCGTGGTTTGCGTCTACGTGTAGCTGAAGGTGCGCCGCAACCAACCGTGCAGGCCATTGGTCGCGGGGTGGCCGGTAACAACGTCGGCGAGCACCTAAGCGGCGGCCGGAGCCACGGGCTTGACACGAGCGGCGCTATGGTGCACGGAGGGGCTAGCTGGAGTGGTCTACGGGCTCCTGGGAACTCCAGGAGTTCAACGGCATGCTCGAAAGCGAGCTATGGCGTCAGCAACCGTGGTGGCACCATGGCCGGCGGCGATGAGGTCTCGGTTCGACGGAAGCGACGGCTGGAGAGGGAAATCGAACACGAGGAGAGAGGGGTTCGGCGTAGTGGCTCACGGAGGTTGCAGGGGGCGTCGAAGCGGGCTCGGGGACGGGTTGAAGACGGCGAATCGGGCGATAGCATCCGGCGGCCGTGGACGGGGAAGAAAGGCCGCGGCGTCGTCTTGGGGTCGTCCGAGCTTGAGCGGGTCGTCGTAGAGGTTCTTAGGGCCTGGGCGTAGCTCAGAGTCACGGCCACGGGGCAAGGGGACGGCGGTGGGCGCGGTGTTTCTTGGCGGTGGCCATGGCGGCTTCGGCCATGAGGGGGAGAGCGA
The DNA here is from genome assembly GCA_032464435.1 of Aegilops umbellulata. Classification (NCBI taxonomy): domain Eukaryota; kingdom Viridiplantae; phylum Streptophyta; class Magnoliopsida; order Poales; family Poaceae; genus Aegilops; species Aegilops umbellulata. The sequence continues at coordinate 106,379,421 of CP136054.1, forward strand.
GGGAGCAAGAGGGAGAGAGAGGGCGAGGGGGTCAGCGGGTTCCAGACGGCCATGGGGTGGCGATCCCCAGCGTCACGCTGGCGAGGGAGGGCCAGGCAGGCAGCTGCGTGCCAGCCCACGCGGGCGCCGTGCTCGGCCTCGCCTCTGCCAGTAGGCAGAGGTTGAAGACAGGTATGCCCCTGGTGGGCTGGGCCAGTTGGCTGGGCCGCCAGCTGGCCAGGTAAGTGGGCTACCAGGTAAGTTCTTCTCTCTGCTCTAGTTTCTGTTTTATTAAGGTTTTCTGTTATTATGTAAACTTTAGGGCTTTATTTAAAATGCCAGGGCATTACCAAAAATCATGAAACTGCTCCATGTCACTGTTTGGAATGTTTCCAACAGTAAACATTTCAGTTTGTGATTATTTGAGCATTTAAAATATTTTATAGTATTAAAGTGCCCAAATTCAAATAGAATATGATTTAAATTCAGAGCCCAAATGGTCTTGGAAAAATGTGCATCACCTCTGGTTACTGTTTACAGCATTTTCCATAAATGATGAACATTTTTGAAAGCCATTTGGATTTACTGGAAATATTTTCTTGGTTGAACCTTTTTAAATTGCTTTAGTGCTAGGGCTTGGTCATCCCCACTTCAAAATTTCCTTTGAAATCAAACATGATGCATGAATCCAGATGCCACTAACTACAAACAATTCTGGGGCTGTGACACAAAGGCCCTGTGGTGACGCCGCTCTGGGCTCCACGATGAGCTCACTCCCACCGTTGGACCGGTCTTGGTCTCGTTGCACCGAAATGGATCCCTTTGCTTGATTCTCTCGCCTGCGCTTGCCCCCTTTGCACCAAAGAGGAAAGGGGAGGACACTGGGCAGTCTGGCGCCCGCCTGGCACCCTTGGTCGTCACGGCTTGCATCATGGGCACCTCGCGAGGTACCCTGCCTTGATCTCTCCGCCTCCTCATGAGCCAGCCTGAGGAGGCCGCGCCTGAGGAAGCACTGCGTCGTCCTCCCCGCGAGGCTTGGCCCCTCACAAGGGTCTTGAATCTTGCGTTGATGCTGATGGGCCGTACTGGGCCTCCATTCGAGCCACGCCGCAGGCCACAGGCAGGCAAGTCTGGGGACCCCTGTTCCCAGAACGCCGACAATAGCCCCCGGGCCCAAGGCGCGCCCGGACTTGGCCGTGCCGAGAGGCGAAAGGGCAAGGGCGAAGCACCGCGGGCCCTGATAGCCTGCGGCCTTGGGCGCCGCGTGGCGGTTTGACAGGACGTGGGCGTCTCTGCTTCCCCACGACGCTCTGGCAACTGTGTGACTTGACTAGTCCCTGCATGCGTAGATATGGGTTATTATTACCTACGATCGTGGTGCTCGATGGTTGGCCTTCTTCGGCTATAAGTATGGGGCCGCGTAAGCTCCGCCAGTTCGCCCCTTCCTGCTTCTCTTCTTCTTCCTCTCTCTTGCCGCCTGTCGCTCGCATGGCTCCAAAGAGGTTCTCGGCCGCGGAGAAGGGGAAGGCTAGTCGGGCGGGGCCCGACTCCCCCCCGGCCAAGCGCGGCCGGGGTCGTCCCTGCAAGTATCCTGCGGTCCCCGCTGCGGCTCCTCGTAGTCTTAGGGATGGTTCTCCGCGTGGCGGTGAGCGCTCGGCTGCCAAGGGGAGGCAGGCTGTGACTGCGCGGCCCCCCAGGCCGCGCGGCCCCCCAGGCCGCGCTTTCGCTCGGCGGAGGTGCTGCCGGAGTTCGTCGTGTGGTCGGCGGACCCGACCAACACCTGGCTCCAGCTCCCTCGCTTCTTCATCGGCGAGTTGCCGGCCAGCGCCCGGTGCGGCTTCTGGCTTCAGGCTGACGGTTGCTGCACCAGGGCCTCCTGGGTTTCGCTTGAGGTCTCCCCTTCCGGGAATGGGGCCCTGACCCGTGGCTGGCAGACGTTTACCCGCGCGCGCGGCCTGGGCCAGCGGTGCACCCTGCACTTCAAGTTCGACGGCAACGGCACCCTCTATGTGAGGGTGTTTGGGGAAGATGGTCGCCGCGCAGGATGCTGCCCCGAGGGCGACGACCGCGGCCAGGGGCCTCCCTCTGACGACGATGGAGGAGACAGCGCCCGCTCTGATGGCGGCGCCCGGCGCTCTCCAGGCTCCACCAACTCTTCTTCAGGCGGCTCCTCCAGCGGTGGCCGCAGCCAGCCCCCTCGCCGTCGCGCCTGCCTGGGGGGTGGCTGTTCATCCGTCCGTCACCGCGCCCCGGTGAAGCGCGAGAGGGAGTTCGCCTGAGCCCCGGAGGTATCCTGCGCCGCCTCTGCAGGCCAATGCGAGGCGGGCCGCGCCGGGCTCGCCTTTTCCTTTTCCTTTTGCTTCCTGTGTAAGACAAAACAACTGCATGGAGCCCCGCGGGGGCGTGTTTAAGAATCATTGCCGTTGTAGCCATTACCTTGACTTTGTTGTTCCGCCTCTCAACTATTTGCCCTTGCATAGGTAGTTTTCGGCCCTAGCCGGGGGGGCGACCGACCCAGGCCCTGTGTGCGTGCTACGGTGCCCGAGGGGCACGGACTGGAGGGGTGCTCCTGAAGAGGGCCCGGGCCGTGAAACCTTTAAGCGGATAGGGCAGAAACGCTCACGAGGGTATTCCATCCCTCGCGAGGCCTTTCATGAGAGAAATCAAAACGGGGAGCGAAAATCAACGAACCACAAATCGTCAACGGCGATAGTTTCGATAAGATTTCAGATGCAAATAAACACGCCAACTGCAGAAAGCAAATAAAAAGCCGCGTCTGGCACCTAATCTAGTCCTCGACGTCTTCTCACCAGCGCGGAGCTAAGTGCTGTCACTGGGCGTGGGAGGGAGCCCCAGGGCCTGAGGCCGGCGCTCCTAAGACTCCGGGGCGTGTGCAGCCCCACTCATTATTACGTGAGAGTGTCACGGGGCGGCGAGCTTCACAGGCATTGGCCTTCTTCACAGGCTCCGGGCCTTTCTTCTTAGAGGTGATCAGCTTCACAGGCACTTGCCTTCTTCACAGGCTCTGGGCCTTTTCCAAAAAGGGAAGGTCTTCACAGGCGTTCGCCTTCTTCACAGGCTAAGGGCCTTTTCCAAAAAAGGGAAGGTCTTCACAGGCGTTCGCCTTCTTCATAGGCTCTAGGCCTTTTCCAAAAAGGGAAGGTCTTCACAGGCGTTTGCCTTCTTCACAGGCTCTGGGCCTTTTCCAAAAAGGGAAGGTCTTCACAGGCGTTCGCCTTCTTCACAGGCTCTGGGCCTTTTCCAAAAAGGGAAGGTCTTCACAGGCGTTCGCCTTCTTCACAGGCTCTGGGCCTTTTCCAAAAAGGGAAGGTCTTCACAGGCGTTCGCCTTCTTCACAGGCTCTGGGCCTTTTCCAAAAAGGGAAGGTCTTCACAGGCGTTCGCCTTCTTCACAGGCTCTGGGCCTTCTAGGGGTAGAACCTCCGGAGGTGCTGGATGTTCCACGCGTTCTGTACCGGCTCCCCCTCTTGGGTCTCCAAGCGCACGGAGCCTGGCCTGGAAACATGAACAACCTTGCACGGGCCCTCCCACATGGGAGAGAGCTTATGCAGCCCCTCCCTGGAGAGAACCCGTCTGAGCACGAGGTCTCCTACCTCGAGGGTCCTGGGGCGGATGTTGCGGCAATGATATCATCGCAGCGCCTGCTGGTACCTCGCCGCTCGCAACGCGGCTTCCCGGCGGCGTTCCTCCCCCAGTACGAGGTCCATCCCCCACATGGCGTCCTGCTGCGCTTCGTTGAACGCTAGGACCCGTGCGGAGCGACGCCTGACCTCATGAGGGAGGACCGCTTCAGCTCCGTAGACCAGGAAGAACGGGGTCTCCCCAGTTGGTTTGGTCGCGGTCGTGCGGATGGACCACAATACGGACTGCAGCTCGTCGTACCAACCTCTGCCGCAAGCCTCTAGCTTCTTCTTGAACGTCCTGGTCTTGAGGCCTCTCAGGACCTTCGCGTTGGCCCGTTCGGCCTGCCCATTGCTCCGCGGGTGCGCCACCGAAGCGTAGCATATCTGCGTCCCAAGGTTAGCACAGTATGTTTTGAAGAGATTACTGGTAAATTGCGAACCGTTATCTGTGATTATGCGGTTCGGCACCCCGAACCGGCTCACGATACCCCTGATGAACTTGACCGCGGAGCCAGCGGGGATGGTACGGACGGCCTCCACTTCTGCCCACTTGGTGAACTTATCAACGGCGACGTAGAGGTAGCGGTAGCCCCCTGGCGCCCGAGGGAACGGGCCCAGAATATCCAACCTCCAAACTGCGAATGGCCATGAGAGGGGTATAGTCTGCAGGCCCCCCGCCGGTTGATGGATCTGCTTAGAATGAAACTGGCAGGCCTCGCAAGCCTTTACTAACTCGACTGTGTCGTTGAGCGCGGTGGGCCAATAGAACCCGCTACGGAATGCCTTGCCGACGAGGGTTTGGGATGATGAGTGATGCCCGCAGTCCCCGCCGTGTATGTCCTCTAGTAGTTCCTTTCCTTGCTCCCGAGAGATGCAGCGCAGAGTCACATCATTTGGTCGCTTCCGGTAGAGTTCTCCATCTCTGAGGCAGTATGCCGTGGCCTGCCGTGCCACACGCTTCGCTTCCTCTTCCTTCTTCGGTAGGGTCCCTTGTGTTAAATAACTCCAGAGTTCTGTGATCCAGCACTCCTCCCGAGGTTCCATCATCAGAAGTAGACGCGCTCCTGAGGTCGGTCCGCAGATCGGGGCTCCCGAGGCTGGCGGCTGAGGGAGCTCCTCTCGAGGCTGAGCGACGTTTGACAGCTTCGGCTGTGCTGAGGGTTTGAAGAGCCGCTCTTCGAAGACGCCTCGATGCCCGTCCGGCTATGTCGTCTGCCTCCTGATTGGTGCCACGGGGCACGTGCTTCAGCTCCAACCCCCAGAACTGTTTTTCCATCTTGCGGAATTTCGCTAAATAGGCTTCCATATGCTCGTCCTTCGGCCCGTATACCTTGTTGGAGAAGTTGACAAGGAGCTGCGAGTCGCCCTTGACGGTGAGGCATTTCACCCCCAGAGCTATCGCGGCTTTTAATCCAGCTATTAGACCCTCATATTCGGCTATGTTGTTGGAGACCTTTTCACCATGCTGGAAACAGACCTGTGCAGCATAGTAGAGCTTATCCTGAGTGGGTGATATCAGCACCGCGCCAGCCCCCGCGCCGTGCCTGGAGAATGCCCCATCGAAATACATGACCCAGCCTCCAGGCGCCTCACTCCCTGGAGAGAGGGATCGATCCTTGTTGTCCTTGAGGCTTGGTGCCTCCGCCCCTTCAGCCACGAAATCCGCTAACGCAGCTCCTTTGATGACCCTGGTTGTGCTGAACTTGAGTTGAAATGCCTGCAGTTCTATGTTCCACTCGGCGACCCTTCCTGCTGAGTTAGGGCTCCTGAGCACTCTCTCCAGGGGGTACGATGAGACGACCTTAATCGGATGGGCCTGGAAGTAGTGACGCAGCTTGTGCGAGGCCACTAGTAGCGCGAGGAGGAGCTTCTGAGGCATTGGGTACCGTGCCCTCGCGTCCCGCAGCACCGTGCTGACAAAATAAACTGGATGCTCAACCAGGCTGAGAGCATCTGGGGCTCCAGCGCCCTCGGGAGGCGGACCATCCGAGCGTGTGGCTTCTCCTGCCTTTGGTGTGCTCTTCTGCAGCCGACCCTCCTCAGCTGCGGTTGTGGCTTCTGCAGGCTTCTCGTGCTCCCGTCTTGCCTTGCCTCGGGTTGCCGCTGCGGTCTTGGTTTGGCGCTCCTCTCTAACTGCCACCAGGGCTGCGCTGGCGGAGTAAGGAGTGGAGGCGAGGTAGAGCAGCAGGGGCTCTTGAGGGCGCGGAGCCACCATGACCGGCGGACTGGTCAGGTACCTCTTGAGATCTTGAAATGCCTTATCTGCCTCTTCAGTCCATCCAAAGGGCCCCTTTTTCTTCATCAGCTGAAAGAAAGGCAACGCTCGCTCCCCTAACTTGGAGATAAAGCGCCCTAGTGCGGTCACGTGCCCAGTGAGCTTCTTCATCTCTCTGAGGGTCTTTGGCGGACTCATGTCCTTGACCGCCTTGACCTTCTCTGGGTTGGCCTCGATGCCATGATGGGACACGAGGAAGCCCAAGAGCTTGCCCGAGGGGACGCCAAACACGCATTTCTCCGGGTTGAGTCGCAAGCTTACTCCGTCGAGGCTCGCGAAGGTCTCCTCCAGGTCTTGTATCAGGGTCTTGGCCTCCCGAGATTTTACCACAATGTCATCAACGTAGGCTTCGACATTCTTCCCGAGTTGCGGGCCCAAGGTGATGTGCATCAACCGCTGAAAGGTAGCTCCTGCGTTACGCAGTCCGAACGGCATGCATGTATAGCAGTATACCCCGCACGGGGTCAGGAAGGCGGTCTTTTCAACGTCTTCCACCGCCATTCTGATCTGGCGATATCCGGAGAAGGCGTCTAGGAAGCATAGCAGGTCGCACTCTACGGTGGAATTGACGATCTGATCGATGCGGGGGAGCGGAAACGGATCTTGCGGGCATGCCTTGTTGAGATTGGTGAAGTCGACGCACATGCGTTCCTTCCCCCCCTTTTTAGGCACAACGACGGGGTTGGCCAACCAATCCGGGTATCGGACCTTGCGAATGACCCCAGCGGCTTCTAGCTTGCGCGTCTCTTGCACAATGAAGGCATGCTTCTTTGCGGACTGCCGCCTGGCCTTCTGCTTCACGGGGCGCACATTCGGGCACACGTTGAGGTGATGCTCGATGACACTCCTGGGAATCCCTTGTTGGGGAACGTTGGAGAAAATTAAAATTTTTCCTACGGTTTCACCAAGATCCATCTATGAGTTCATCTAAGCAACGAGTCATGGGAGAGAGATTGCATCTACATACCACTTTGTAGATCGCGAGCGGAAGCGTTCAACGAACGGGGATGAGGTAGTCGTACACGACGTGATCCAAATCACCGGAGATCCTAGCACCGAAAGGACGGCACCTCCGCGTTCAACACACGTGCGGTCAGCGTAACGTCTCCTTCTTCTTGATCCAGCAAGGCAAAGGAGAGGTTGAGGAAGATGGCTCCAGCAGCAGCACGACGGCGTGGTGATGGTGGAGCTACAGTACTCTGGCAGGGCTTCACCGTGCTCTACGGAGGAGGAGGAGGTGTTGGAGAGGGAGAGGGAGGCGCCAAGGACCAGGGGTACGTCTGCCCCCTCCCCCCCCTTTATATAGGAGGGCCAAGGGGGGGCGCCGGCCCTAGGAGATCCAATCTCCTTGGGGCGGCGGCCAAGGGGAGGTTCCCCCCCCCCCCAAGGCACCTAGGAGGTGCCTTCCCCTTGTGGGACTCCTTCCCTTTGAAACCCTAGGCGCATGGGCCTCTTGGGGCTGGTTCCCCTAGGCCCATGTAGGCCAAGGCGCACCCCCTAGAGCCCATGTGGCCCCCCGAGGCAGGTGGCCCCACCCGGTGGACCCCCCGGGACCCTCCGGTGGTCACAATATCGATAACCCCGAAACTTGTCCCGATGGCCAAAACAACACTTCCTATATATAATTCTTTACCTCTGGACCATTCCGAAACTCCTCGTGACGTCCGGGATCTCATTCGGGACTCCGTACAACATTCGGGTTACTGCATATACATATCTTCATAACCCTAGCGTCACCGAACCTTAAGTGTGTAGAACCTACGGGTTCGGGAGACATGCAGACCTGACCGAGACGGCTCTCGGGCAATAACCAACAGCGGGATCTGGATACCCATGTTGGCTCCCACATGCTCCACGATGATCTCATTGGATGAACCACGATGTCGAGGATTCAATTAATCCCGTATACGATTCCCTTTGTCAATCGGTATTTTACTTGCCCGAGATTCGATCGTCGGTATCCCAATACCTCGTTCAATCTCGTTACCGGCAAGTCACTTTACTTGTACCGTAATGCATGATCCCATGATCAAACACTTTGATCACATTGAGCTCATTATGATGATGCATTACCGAGAGGGCCCGGTGATACCTCTCCGTCAGGCGGAGTGACAAATCCCAGTCTCGATCCGTGTCAACCCAACAGATACTTTCAGAGATACTCGTAGTATACCTTTATAGTCACCCAGTTACGTTGTGACGTTTGGCACACCCAAAGCACTCCTACGGTATCCGGGAGTTACACGATCTCATGGTCTAAGGAAAGGATACTTGACATTGGAAAACTCTAGCAAACGAACTATGTGATCTTATGCTATGTTTAGGATTGGGTCTCGTCCATCACATCATTCTCCTAATGATGTGATCTCGTTATCATTGACATCCAATGCCCATAGTCAGGAAACCATGACTATCTATTGATCAACAAGCTAGTCAACTAGAGGCTTACTAGGGACATGTTGTTGTCTGTTATTCACACATGTATTACGATTTCCGGATAACACAATTATAGCACGAATAAAGACAATGATCATGAATAAGGAAATATAACAATAATGCTTTTATTATTGCCTCTAGGGCATATTTCCAACATCCCTGCCAACTGATCGGGCTCCCAAGCGAACACCTTCTTATTCGCGCGCAGGAACCTGACCAAGGCCTCCTCCTGCTCAGGCTCAAGGTTGGCGCCTATGGTGAAAGTGGCACTGGAAGACCCGTCCTCGTCCACGGGTACCTGCTTGGTTTCTGCCTTGTCCTGGGTGAACAACTGCTTTTGCTTGGCGGGCACAGCCCCCTTGGGCTTAGGGGCCTCCGCGTCGGCAGGCTGCACCGACACCGCCGCCTTGAAGGTGAGCTCGAGTACTCGCAAGGCGTCCCTGGTGTCTCCGTGCACGGTGAGGGTACCGCTGCTCCCGGGCATCTTCATGAGGTTGTACGCCGGGTGCGTGGCGGCCATGAACTGAGCCAGCACCGGGTAATCGAGGATGGCGTTGTAAGGGAGGCCGATGGGGGCGATGTCTAAGTCGACCATCTCCGTGCGGAAGTTGTCGTAGGTGCCGAAGGTTACCGGGAGCCAGATCTGTCCCAGGGAGTCGGACGATCTGCCCCCGACGCCTGAAAAAGATCGACTGGGCCGCAGCCGCTCCCGGGGTATGCAGAAGAGATTGAAGGCCTCGACCGAAAGCACACTGAGGCACGCGCCGCCGTCGATGAGGGTCCTGGTGATGGGCACCTGGCAGACGGTGGGGGTGCACAACAGGGGGAGCACGCCCGAGCCCGCCAAGTTGGTGGGGTGGTCCTCTGAGCTGAAGATCAGATCGTCCTCGCGCGCTGCCCGGTCCGAGGAAGCCCCCTGCCGTGTGGAAGCGGTGCTGATCCAGCGGGCAAACGGCTTGACGTGGCGACTCGTGGGCGGCGCTTGCGAGCCGCCCAGGAGGGCCGCAACGACCGGAGGCGTCGATGTCGTGGCGCAGTCGCCCCGTCGCACAGGCGGATGCTGGGGTGGTGCTTGCTGCTTGTTCCCCGCCGGGCTGGCGGCGGTGCCGATGGTGGGCGATGAGGGACGACGAGGACGCTCGCCGGCGAGGGCCGCTGGGGCAACGTGGGCCCGACCGGCGCCGTACATGGGTGCGGCGGCCGGAGAAAGGCGGAGCGGTGGAAGACAGATTCCGGCGCACCCCTACCTGGCGCGCCAAATGTCGGATCGTGGGTTCCGGCAGACCCTTGAGGTTCGAACTCTGGGGTGCGCACGGAGATTCTGCCCTCTACCTCTCCGTCTCGCAAGGATCTAAACTACCGAAAGAACAGCACGAGGAACACAGAGTTTATACTAGTTCGGGCCACCGTTGTGGTGTAATACCCTAATCTAGTTTTGTGGGTAGATGGATTGCCTCTTGGGCTGATAATGGTGATGATCAGTACAGAAGAGAACAGCCCCGCAAGGGCCTATTCTTGGCTAGGACGATGAACTGCTAAGGGAGTTCAGCCGCCCTTCTCTCTCTCTCTCTTTGCTCGGATTCTGGATACCAGATGCCTATACCCTGGGGGTGGCTAGTCCTATTTATAGGCAAAGGCCTTGGGCCTCTCCCCAAATATTGAGCGGGAAGGGCGCCAACAATTGGCCAATTCGAAGGGGAACATACAGTACACTTATCCTGACCAGAGTTGGTCTTAGCCTGCCAAAGGCCCTGTGGTGACGCCGCTCTGGGCTCCACGATGAGCTCACTCCCACCGTTGGACTGGTCTTGGTCTCGTTGCGCCGAAATGGATGCCTTTGCTTGATCCTCTCGCCCGCGCTTGCCCCCTTTGCACCAAAGAGGAAAGGGGAGGACACTGGGCGGTCTGGCGCCCGCCTGGCACCCTTGCTCGTCACGGCTTGCGTCATGGGCACCTCGCGAGGTACCTTGCCTTGATCTCTCCGCCTCCTCATGAGCCAGCCTGAGGAGGCCACGCCCGAGGAAGCACTGCGTCATCCTCCCCGCGAGGCTTGGCCCCTCGCGAGGGTCTTGAGTCTTGCGTTGATGTTGATGGGCCGTACTGGGCCTCCATTCGAGCCACGCCACAGGCCGCAGGCAGGCAAGTATGGGGACCCCCGTTCCCAGAACGCCGACAGCAGTGGCAACGGCAGGGCCGGCGGATGGCGAGCCAGAGATTCCCCCAGCAGGGCCGTGTGTCGGCAAGGCAGGACCCCCGGCAGGGTTTGACGTTGGCAGGACAGAGCCTGCACGACCAAGAGAAGTAATGCAGAGGAAGAAGATGATGCAGCACCCGGTTTATTTTGTCAGCTCCCTCTTGCAGGGGGGCTAGGTCAAGATACACCGGTGTGCAGAAATTGCTCTTCGGCCTCCTTATGGCCTCGAGGAAGCTGTGTCATTACTTCCAATCACACGAGATCACTGTTGTCACCCACCTCCCATTGCAACGGATATTGCATAATCCAGACGCGACTGGGAGGATTGTGGAGTCGGCCTTGGAGCTGTCGAGCTTTGGTTTGAAGTTTGAAAGTACTTCGACGATCCAGAGCAGAGTCCTGGCGGAGTTCATTGCGGAGTGGACCTCAACGCCCGACGAAGAAATCCAGGAGACCGCTCTCCTCGCAAGGAAGCAAGTCGCGGCTGGATCATGTACTTTGATGGGGCTTTCTTGCTGCAAGGCATCGGTGTCGGTGTGCTGCTTGTCGCACCCACCGAAGAGCACCTCAAGTATGTAATCCAGATGCACTTTCCCAGGGAGATGTCCACAAACAACACTGCTGAGTACGAGGGGCTGCTTGCCGGTCTCAGGATCGCGGCAGACCTCGGGGTTAAGAAGCTCATCGTCAGGGGTGATTCGCAGCTTGTCATCAGACAAGTCAACAAAGATTATCAGAGCCCATTGATGGAGGCCTACGTAGATGTGGTGAGGAAGCTGGAGGAGCGCTTCGATGGTATACAAGCGGAGCACGTTCCCCAAGCGGAGAACAACATCGCCGATTACCTGTCAAAGTGCGCTGCATTCAAGCTACCCGTGGAACCAGGTACTTTTTTGCTTTGGTTAACTCAACCATCCGTCGAACCATCAACGGAACAGAACAAACAGAGGAAATCAGGCCCCGGCAAGTACTTTCCCGCTGAGCCCCCAGGGGCCGCCGGCAAGGGTTTTGCAGCAGATTCTGAGCCTGCTGAGGAGCGACTGACTCCAGCAGGTCGTCAAGCCCTGACCGTGCAGACAGCCGCTCCCATGGCAGAAGAAATGCCTTTAGTCCTTGCTGTCGAGCCCCAAGCTCCGGCATGGGCACGGCATACAGTCCGATTCCTCCAAACAAGGGAGCTTCCTGAGGAGCAGGAAGAAGCGGAGAAAGTAGCCCGTCGGTCTGCCATGTATCAATTCGTCGATCATGTCCTGGACAGGAAGAGACCGAATGGTGTGAAATTGAAGTGCATTCCCCGGGAGGAAGGACTAGAGCTGTTGGCGGAGATACACGGAGGCATATGTGGCTCCCACGTGGGATCAAGGGCCCTTGCCGGCAAGGCATTCCAGCAGGGTTTCTTTTGGCCCAATGCCCTCCAGGATGCAACAGCACTAGTAACCAAGTGTGAAGCGTGTCAGTTCCATTCGAAGAAGCTTCATCAACCAGCTCAAGCCCTTCAAACAATTCCTCTTTCCTGGCCATTCTCGGTCTGGGGGCTCGACATCCTGGGCCCTTTCCCCCATGCTGTCGGGGGCTTTGAGTACTTATACATTGCGATCGACAAGTTCACAAAGTGGCCGGAGGTGGAAGCAGTGAGGAAGGTGACAACACAGTCAGCCGTCAAGTTTTTCAAGGGGCTAGTGTGCCATTTTGGTGTGCCAAACAGAGTCATCACCGATAACGTCACGCAGTTCACAAGCCACACCTTTATGCAATACATCCAAGACCTCGGCAACAAGATCTGTTTCTCTTCCGTGGCACTTCCACGGAGCAACAGCCAGGCGGAGAGGGCAAATGATGAAGTGTTGCGAGGCCTGAGGACAAAGACTTTTAACAGGCTGCACAAGAGTGGAAGGCGCTGGATTGATGAGTTGCCGGCGGTTCTTTGGTCTATCAGAACGACGCCAAATCGAGCCACCGGCCAGACACCCTTTCCCTGGTGTATAGGGCAGATGCAGTTCTCCCCACGGAACTCACATACGGGTCACCTCGAGTGCTCGCTTATGACGAGCTTGAGCAAGAGCAATTGCAGCAAGATGACATGACGCTCCTTGAGGAAGATCGTCTTCGGGCGGCTGTGAGGGCAGCACGCTACCAGCAAGCCTTGCGCCGCTACCATAGCCGCAAGGTTCATGCCCGAAGCTTTGAGGAAGGCGACCTTGTTCTTCGGCACGTTCAGTCGGCCACGAATTCCAACAAGTTGACGCCGAAGTGGGAAGGCCCTTATCGGGTAATACGAGTCACTAGGCCCGGCACAGTCCGCCTGGAGACCGAAGATGCTGTCCCAGTGAGCAACTCCTGGAACATCGAATATCTTCACAAGTTTTACCTATAAGGCACGGTTGCTAGGCCTCCCGGCAAGCCACCTTTTGTACAAGCTTTGTCGGCAAGGCATGTAACCCTCTGTACAAAGCCAGGTGCAGACCCTGAGCATAAATAAACGAAGCACTGGCGCCCTAAGTTTTAGCATGCATGCTAGGTTAAGTCCCTCCCTCGGTTAGGGTTGATAGTGCTTAGCGGCGACTGATGTCTACTACACAACCTTCTTCTTGTAGACGTTGTTGGGCCTCCAAGTGCAGAGGTTTGTAGGACAGTAGCAAATTTCCTCAAGTGGATGACCTAAGGTTTATCAATCCGTGGGAGGCGTAGGATGAAGATGGTCTCTCTCAAGCAACCCTGCAACCAAATAGCAAAGAGTCTCTTGTGTCCCCAACACACCCAATACAATGGTAAATTGTATAGGTGCACTAGTTCGGGGAAGAGATGGTGATACAAGTGCAATATGGATGGTAGATATAGGTTTTTGTAAACTGAAAATATAAAAACAACAAGGTAGCGAGCGGTAAAAGTGAGCGTAAATGGTATTGCAATGATAGGAAACAAGGCCTAGGGTTCATACTTTCACTAGTGCAAGTCCTCTCAACAATAATAACATAATTGGATCATATAACTATCCCTCAACATGCAACAAAGAGTCACTCCCAAGACACTAATAGCGGAGAACAAACAAAGAGATTATGGTAGGGTACGAAACCACCTCAAAGTTATTCTTTCCAATTAATCCATTGGGCTATTCCTATAAGTGTCACAAACAGCCCTAGAGTTCATACTAGAATAACACCTTAAGACACAAATCAACCAAAACCCTAATGTCACCTAGATACTCCAATGTCACCTCAAGTATCCGTGGGTATGATTATACGATATGCATCACACAATCTCAGATTCATCTATTCAAACCAACACAAAGTACTTCAAAGAGTGCCCAAAAGTTTCTACCGGAGAATCACGACGAAAACGTGTGCCAACCCCTATGCATAGGTTCATGGGCGGAACCCGCAAGTTGATCACCAAAACCTACATCAAGTGAATCACGTGATATCCCATTGTCACCACAGGTACGCACGGCAAGACATACATCAAGTGTTCTCAAATCTTTAAAGACTCAATCCGATAAGATTACTTCAAAGGGAAAACTCAATCCATTACAAGAGAGTAGAGGGGGAGAAGAAACATAAGATCCAACTATAATAGCAAAGCTCGCGATACATCAAGATCGTGCCAAATCAAGAACACGAGAGAGAGAGAGAGAGAGAGAGAGAGAGAGAGAGAGAGAGAGAGATCAAACACATAGCTACTGGTACGTACCCTCAGCCCCGAGGATGAACTACTCCCTCCTCGTCATGGAGAGCGCCGGGATGATGAAGATGGCCACCGGTGAGGGTCCCCCCCCCTCCGGCAGGGTGCCGGAATAGGGTCCCGATTAACTTTTGGTGGCTACAGAGGCTTGCGGCGGCGGAACTCCAGATCTAGTCTCTGTTCTGGAAGTTTTAGGGTACGTGAGTATATATGGGTGCAGGAAGTACGTCGGTGGAGCTTCGGGGGCCCCACGAGGCAGGGGGCGCGCCCTAGGGGTGGGCGCGCCCCCCACCCTCGTGAGCACCTCCCTCCTTTCCTGACGTGGGGTCCAAGTCCATCCGGTAGTTTTCCTTCCAAAAATAAGTCTCCAATTGATTTCGTTCCGTTTCGACTCCGTTTGATATTCCTTTTCTTCGAAACACTGAAATAGGCAAAAAACAACAAATCTGGGTGGGCCTCCAGTTAATAGGTTAGTCCCAAAAATAATATAAAAGTGGATAATAAAGCCCAATATTTCCAGTAACAGTAGATAATATAGCATGGATCAATCAAAAATTATAGACACGTTGGAGACGTATCAAGCATCCCCAAGCTTAATTCCTGCTCGTCCTCGAGTAGGTAAATGATAAAAAAGATAATTTTTGATGTGGAATGCTAGTTGGCATAATTTCAATGTAATTCTTCTTAATTGTGGTATGAATATTCAGATCTGAAAGATTCAAGATAAAATTTCATATTGACATAAAAATAATAATACTTCAAGCATACTAACTAAGCAATTATGTCTTCTCAAAATAACATGGCCAAAGAAATTTCATCCCTACAAAATCATATAGTTTAGTCATGCTCCATTTTTGTCACACAAGAATGCTCTCATCGTGCACAACCCCGGTGACAAGCCAAGCAATTGTTTCATACTTTAGTAATCTCAAACTTATAAACCTTCATGCAATACATGAGCGCGAGCCATGGATATAGCACTATGGGTGGAATAGAATATGATGATGGGGGTTATGTGGATAAGACAAAAAAGGAGAAAGTCTCACATCAACGAGGCTAATCAATGAGCTATGGAGATGCTCATCGGTTGATGTTAATGCGAGGAGTAGGGATAGCCATGCAACGGATGCACTAGAGCTATAAATGTATGAAAGCTCAACAATCGGAACTAAGTGGGTGTGCATCCATCTTGCTTGCTCACGAAGACCTAGGGCATTTGAGGAAGCCCATCGTTGGAATATACAAGCCAAGTTCTATAATGAAATTCCCACTAGTATATGAAAGTGACAAAACAAGAGACTCTCTATTACGAAGATTATGGTGCTACTTTGAAGCACAAGTGTGGAAAAGAAAGGATAGTAGCATTGCCCCTTTTTATTTTTATTTTTGTTATTTTCCTTTTTGGGGGGGCCTTCTTTTTTTCTTTTGGCCTTTTTTTTGGGACAATGCCCTATTGAATGCTGATCATCACACTTCTATTTATTTACAACTCAATGGTTACAACTCGATACTAGAACAAAGTATGACTCTATATGAATGCCTCCGGCGGTGTACCGGGATATGCAATGAATCAAGAGTGACATGTATGAAATAATTATGAACGATGGCTTTGCCACGAATACTATGTCAACTACATGATCATGCTAAGCAATATGACAATGATGGATGTGCCATGAAGAACGGAATGGTGGAAAGTTGCATGGCAATATATCTCGGAATGGCTATGCAAATGCCATAATAGGTAGGTATGGTGGCTGTTTTGAGGAAGATATAAGGAGGTTTATGTGTGAAAGAGCGTATCATATCACGGGGTTTGGATGCACCGGCGAAGTTTGCACCAACTCTCAATGTGAGAAAGGCAGTGCACAGTACCGAAGAGGCTAGCAATGATGGAAGGGTGAGAGTGCGTATAATCCATGGACTCAACATTAGTCATAAAGAACTCGCATACTTATTGCAAAAATCTACAAGCCATCAAAAACCAAAGCACTACGCGCATGCTCCTAGGGGGATAGATTGGTAGGAAAAGTCCAGCGCTCGTCCCCGACCGCCACTCATAAGGAGGACAATCAAATAACACCTCATGTTTCGAATTTGTTACATAACGTTTACCATATGTGCATGCTACGGGACTTGCAATCTTCAACACAAGCATTTCTCAAATTCACAACTACTCAACTAGCACGACTTTGATATTATCACCTCCATATCTCAAAACAATTATCAAGCATCAAACTTTTCTTAGTATTCAACGCACTCAAAAGAAAGTTTTTACTATTCTTGAATACCTAGCATATTAGGATTAAGCACATTACCATGCTATTTAAGACTCTCAAAATAATCAAAGTGAAGCATGAGAGATCAACAGTTTCTATAAAACAAATCCACCACCGTGCTCTAAAAGATATAAGTGAAGCACTAGAGCAAACAACAAACTACTCCGAAAGATATAAGTGAAGATCAATGAGTAGTTGAATAATTATGCAACCATGTGAAGACTCTCCCATTTTAAGAATTTCAGATCTTGATACTTTATTCAAACAGCAAGCAAAACAAAATAAAATGACATGACGCTCCAAGCAAAACACATATCATGTGGTGAATAAAAATATAGCTCCAAGTAAAGTTACCGATGAACGAAGACGAAAGTGGGGATGCCTTCCGGGGAATCCCCAAGCTTAGACTCTTGGTTATCCTTGAATATTACCTTGGGGTGCCTTGGGCATCCCCAATATTAGGCTCTTGCTACTCCTTATTCCATAGTCCATCGAATCATTACCCAAAACTTGAAAACTTCACAACACAAAACTTAACAGAAAACTCGTAAGCTCCGTTAGCGAAAGAAAACAAAACACCACTTCATGTTACTGTAATGAACCCATTATTTATTTGCATTGGTGTTAAAACCTAATGTATTCCAACTTCCCTATGGTTTATAAACTCTCTCACTAGACATAGATTCATCAAAATAAGCAAACAACACGCGAAAAACAGAATCTGTCAAAAACAGAACAGTCTTTAGTAATCTGTATCAAACGTATACTTATGGAACTCCAAAAATTCTAAAATAAATTGGTGGACCTGAGAAATCTGTCTAGTAATCATCTGCAAAAAGAATCAACTAAATATCGCTCTCCAGTAAAAAGTTTTAGTTAATCTCGTGAGCGCTAAAGTTTCTGTTTTTTACAGCATGATCATAAAGACTTCACCCAAGTCTTCCCAAATGTTCTACTTGTTAAAAACAATAATTAAAACATAAAACCACATCTAAACATAAGCTAGATGGATTATTTATTCCTAAACAGAACCAAAAAGCAAGAAACTGAAATAAAATTGGGTTGTCTCCCAACAAGCGCTATCGTTTAACGCCCCTAGCTAGGCATGATGATTTCAATGATGCTCGCATAAAAGATAAGAATTGAAACATAAAGAGAGCATCATGAAGAATATGACTAGCACATTTAACTCTAACACACTTCCTATGCATAGGGATTTTGTGAGCAAACAACTTATGGGAACAATAATCACCTAGCATAGGAAGGTAAAACAAACATAACTTCAAGATTTTAACCACATAGAGGGGAAACTTGATATTATTGCAACTCCTACAAGCATATATTCTTCCCTCATAATAGTTTTCAGTAGTATCATGAATTAATTCAACAATATAACCAGCACCAAAAGCATTCTTTTCACAATCTACAAGCATAGAAATTTTATTACTCTCCACATAAGCAAATTTATTCTCATGAATAATAGTGGGAGCAAACTCAACAAAATAACTATCATGTGATTGAAAATTAAGATCAAGATGACAAGTTTCATGGTTATCATTATTCTTTATAGCATAGGTGTCATCAAAATAATCATCATAGATAGGAGGCGCTTTCATCATAGTAAATTTTCTCATCAAAGCTTGGGGGACAAAAAATATCATCTTCATCAAACATAGCTTCCCCAAGCTTGCGGCTTTGCATATCATTAGCATCATGGATATTCAAGGAATTCATACTAACAACATTGCAATCATGCTCATCATTCAAAGATTTAGTGCCAAACATTTTAATGCATTCTTCTTCTAACACTTTGGCACAATTTTCCTTTCCATCATACTCACGAAAGATATTAAAAAGATGAAGCGTATGTGGTAAACTCAATTCCATTTTTTTGTAGTTTTCATTTATAGACTAAACTAGTAATAAAACAAGAAACTAAAAGATTCGATTGCAGGATCTAAAGATATACCTTCAAGCACTCACCTCCCCGGCAACGGCGCCAGAAAAGAGCTTGATGTCTACTACACAACCTTCTTCTTGTAGACGTTGTTGGTCCTCCAAGTGCAGAGGTTTGTAGGATAGTAGCAAATTTCCCGCCTTCTGCTATAAGATTTGTACGAGTAGCAGAAGGCACCTCCGTATGAAATGACCTAAGGTTTATCAATCCGTGGGAGGCGTAGGATGAAGATGGTCTCTCTCAAGTAACCCTGCAACCAAATAGCAAAGAGTCTCTTGTGTCCCCAACACACCCAATACAATGGTAAATTGTATAGGTGCACTAGTTTGGCGAAGAGATGGTGATACAAGTGCAATATGGATGGTAGATATAGGTTTTTGTAAATTGAAAATATAAAAACAGCAAGGTAGCGAGCGGTAAAAGTGAGCGTAAACGGTATTGCAATGATAGGAAACAAGGCCTAGGGTTCATACTTTCACTAGTGCAAGTCCTCTCAACAATAATAACATGATTGGATCATATAACTATCCCTCAACATGCAACAAAGAGTCACTCCAAAGACACTAATAGAGGAGAACAAACGAAGAGATTATGGTAGGGTACGAAACCACCTCAAAGTTATTCTTTCCAATCAATCCATTGGGCTATTCCTATAAGTGTCACAAACAGCCCTAGAGTTCGTACTAGAATAACACCTTAAGACACAAATCAACCAAAACCCTAATGTCACCTAGATACTCCAATGTCACCTCAAGTATCCGTGGGTATGATTATACGATATGCATCACACAATCTCAGATTCATCTATTCAAACCAACACAAAGTACTTCAAAGAGTGCCCAGAAGTTTCTACCGGAGAATCACGATGAAAACGTGTGCCAACCCCTATGCATAGGTTCATGGGTGGAACCCGCAAGTTGATCACCAAAACATACATCAAGTGAATCACGTGATATCCCATTGTCACCACAGATACGCACGACAAGACATACATCAAGTGTTCTCAAATCTTTAAAGACTCAATCCGATAAGATTACTTCAAAGGGAAAACTCAATCCATTACAAAAGAGTAGAGGGGAAGAAGAAACATAAGATCCAACTATAATAGCAAAGATCGTGATACATCAAGATCGTGCCGAATCAAGAACACGAGAGAGAGAGAGAGAGAGAGAGAGAGAGATCAAACACATTGCTACTGGTACATACCCTCAGCCCCGAGGGTGAACTACTCCCTCCTCGTCATGGAGAGCACCGGGATGATGAAGATGGCCACCGGTGAGGGTTCCCCCCCCCCTCCGGCAGGGTGCCGGAACAGGATCTCGATTGACTTTTGGTGGCTACAGAGGCTTGCGGCGGCGGAACTCCAGATCTAATCTCTGTTCTGGAAGTTTTAGGGTACGTGAGTATATATGGGTGCAGGAAGTATGTCGGTGGAGCTTCGGGGCCCCACGAGGCAGGGGCCGCGCCCTAGGGGGTGGGCGCGCCCCCACCCTCGTGAGCAGCTCCCTCCTTTCCTGACGTGGGGTCCAAGTCCATCCGGTAGCTTTCCTTCCAAAAATAACTTCTCCAATTGATTTCGTTCCATTTCGACTCCGTTTGATATTCCTTTTCTTCGAAAAACTGAAATAGGCAAAAAAACAGCAAATCTGGGCTCAGCCTCCGGTTAATAGGTTAGTCCCAAAAATAATATAAAAGTGGATAATAAAGCCCAATATTTCCCAAAAGTGTAGATAATATAGCATGGAGCAATCAAAAATTATAGATACGTTGGAGACGTATCAGCGACTAACCCCTAGCCTAGAGGTCGAGTATACGTCTTTCTGTCCTCTTTGGTTCGCAGGGCACATGGACACTTCTGTTGAGCTGCTTGGTAGAAAGAGGACGAACAGGCGCTCCGGCCCCGGCAAGCCAGGACTGCCGGGGGCTAAAGACACAAGGATCTAACCACGGCAAGCCAAGGTTGCCGGGGGCTGCGGATTCAGATAAGTCCTTCATCCCCTGTTGTGCATTTCCGTATGGAACTGGGACAAATGTAACCTTGTTTTACTCCAAGACCACCGTGCTCCCCCTTTTTCCTTGTACCCAAGTCCCTGGGACAGAACCGGGTCATAGACGCGGCGGCAAGGAAATTAACAAGGGGCCTTACTCTACTTCGCCCCTGCCTCTGCCAAAAGCGTGAGAATTGTCGACTAAAGTCACAGGATGGGCCTATTGCTGGGCGACAATGTTTATCCTAAAAATAACAAGGATTCGTTCCTTGGCATGGGCCTTGATCACGCACAAAGAACCCGGCAGACACCCTTTTTCATTAAAAACATCCCATACAGGTACAGTTCATACGAAATAAAAAACATGAGCAAGGGAATTACAAGTTTTAAAATTAACAAGTGCCCGCAGGCTTACAAACTAAAAAGAGATAAGGTGCCCATGATCCCTTTCTTGTCCCTCTCCTCAGAAGGTGGAACAGGACAGCAGGAGGGCAGAAAGAGCGCCTAGGCAAGGTACGAGGAGCAGAAGGCACCAAGATAACATCTTGGTGCCTGTAAAGGAGCTGGAAGACGAGGCAGCGGGCCGGCAATATGCGACGAAGGCGTCGGTGTCCGCGTACTCCGACTTGACAGCCACCACCCGCCTTCTTCGCCTTCTCCAGACCTCGTACGCCAGCCACCCAAGGAGACGACGGGGAGCACCTGATTGAGAGGTTGGCGTGGAAGGCCCTCTGCAGGGCGCGTGGCCGAGGGAGGGGCGGCACGGTCAGTCAGAGTCGGGGTCGGCATCCCGCCGCTCGACTCCCTCGTCTTCGCTGTTGCTGTCCTCCTCGTAACTCCCGCTCGAGGAGGAATCTTCATCGTCGGAGGAGCTCTCCACGCAACACTTTAGGGGAGTTCCAAGATCTCCAAAGACCTTGATGGAGAGCAGGCCGCCCTCCATGAACTTGAAGTAGACGACGAGCCCCGCCGTCAGGCTGTGGACGTGAGCAAACATCTTCCATCTGTGATGAAGGTACATGACATGAGGAGCGGGGAAGTCGACGTCGACCCGCATGCCGCTGTTCCCCCAACCCCTGATATGCGGCCTGAGGGTCTGGGGCGGATCGAGCTCCATCTCCCGAGCAAATGGGGTGGAGAGGCACAGACGACGCCGCGGTGGCCGGCGCAGCCTGATGAAGAACTCGTGGGGCTGGTCCCCCATGTGGCCCTCCATCGCGGGGGGCATCGATGGCGGAGGCACGACCATTGCGCCACCTCGTCCCCCTCTTCCCCGAGCGCCACGGCGACCTCGGCCTCGCCCCCTCCCCCTTCCTCTCGTAGCCGGCTCCGCCGCCGCGGGCTCTTGAGACGGGGGAATGCGTTGTCGAGGGGCGACCCTCGCCGCCACCCTCGAAGGCCCAACACCCCCTCTCGCCATGGCGGGTGGAAGAAAGGAGCGAAGGTGGAAGAGGATGGATGCTTAGAGAAAGTGGGATGACACCCCCTCCCCCTCCTTATAAAGGGGCGGTGTCGAGGCTCGGCCGCCCCACTCAGCCAATACAGCCATCGGAGGCGCAGGGAATCAGGACCGACCCGCTGCCCCAATCAGCGACGGCCCGGTTTCCCGCCTCCACTGCCTGCCACCTGCATGGAGGACGCGTGGCAAGCGAGCAGGATCGAGAGGACAGGTGAGGCGACCGTTCCTGTCGGCGTTCTGGGAACGGGGGTCCCCAGACTTGCCTGCCTGCGGCCCGTGGCGTGGCTCGAATGGAGGCCCAGTACGGCCCGTCTTCATGAACACGATGCTCAAGACCCTCGCGAGGGGCCAAGCCTCGCGGGGAAGACGACGAAGTGCTTCCTCAGGCGCAGCCTCCTCAGGCTGGCTCATGAGGAGGCGGAGAGATCAAGGCAGGGTACCTCGCGAGGTGCCCATGATGCAAGCCGTGACGACCAAGGGCGCCAGGCGGGCGCCAGACCGCACAGTGTCCTCCCCTTTCCTCTTTGGTGAAAAGGGGGCAAGCTCAGGCGAGAGGATCAAGCAAAGGCAACCATTTCGGTGCAACGAGACCAAGACCAGTCCAACGGTGGGAATGAGCTCATCGTGGAGCCCAGAGCGGCGTCACCACAGGGCCTTTGGCAGGCGAGGACCAACTTTGGTCAGGATAAGTGTACTGTATGTTCCCCTTCGAATTGGTCAATTGTTGGCACCCTTCCCGCTCAATATTTGGGGAGAGGCCCACGGCCTTTGCCTATAAATAGGACTAGCCACCCCCAGGGTAGAGGCATCTGGTATCCAGAATCTGAGAAAAGATAGAGAGAGAGAAGGGCGGCTGAACTCCCCTAGCAGTTCACCGTCCTAGCCAAGAACAGGTCCCCGCGAGGCAGTCCTCCTTTGTATTGATCATCATCATCATCGGCCCAAGAGGCAATCCATCCACCCACAAAACTAGAATAGGGTATTACACCACGACGGTGGCACGAACTAGTATAAAATCTGTCTTCTTTGTGCTGTTCTTTTGGTAGTTTAGATCCTTGCGAGACGGAGAGGTAGAGGGCAGAATCTCTGCGCGCACCCCAGAGTTCGAACCTTAAGGGTCTGCCGGAACCCAAGATCCGACATTTGGCGCGCCAGGTAGGGGTGCGCCGGAATCTATCTTCCATCGCTCCGCCTTTCTCCGGCCACCGCACCCATGTACGGCGCCGGTCGGGCCCACGTCGCCCCAGCGGCCCTCGCCGGCGAGCGTCCTCGTGGTCCCTCATCGCCCACCATCGGCACCGCCGCCAGCCCGGCGGGGAACAAGCAGCAAGCACCACCCCAGCATCCGCCTGTGCGACGGGGCGACTACGCCACGACATCGACGCCTCCGGTCGTTGCGGCCCTCCTGGGCGGCTCGCAAGCGCCGCCCACGAGTCGCCACGTCAAGCCGTTTGCCCGCCGGGTCAGCACCGCTTCCACACGGCAGGGGGCTTCCTCGGACCGGGCAGCGCGCGAGGACGATCTGATCTTCAGCTCGGAGGACCACCCCACCAACTTGGCGGGCTCGGGCGTGCTCCCCCTGTTGTGCACCCCCACCGTCTGCCAGGTGGCTGTCACCAGGACCCTCATCGACGGCGGCGCGGGCCTCAGTGTGCTTTCGGTCGAGGCCTTCAATCTCTTCTGCATACCCCGGGAGCGGCTGCGGCCCAGTCGATCTTTCTCGGGCGTAGGGGGCGGATCGTCCGACTCCCTGGGACAGATCCGGCTCTCGGTAACCTTCGGCACCTACGACAACTTCCGCACGGAGATGGTCAACTTCGACATCGCCCCCATCGGCCTCCCTTACAACGCCATCCTCGGTTACCCGGCGCTGGCTCAGTTCATGGCCGCCACGCACCCGGCGTACAACCTCATGAAGATGCCCGGGAGCAGCGGTACCCTCACCGTGCACGGAGACACCAGGGACGCCTTGTGAGTACTCGATCTCGCCTTCAAGGCGGCGGCGTCGGCGCAGCCTGCTGACGCGGAGGCCCCTGAGCCCAAGGGGGCTGTGCCCGCCAAGAAAAAGCACTTGTTCACCCAGGACAAGGCAGAAACCAAGCAGATACCCGTGGACGAGGACGGGTCTTCCAGTGCCACTTTCACCATAGGCGCCAACCTTGAGCCTGAGCAGGAGGAGGCCTTGGTCAGGTTCCTGCGCGCGAATAAGAAGGTGTTCGCTTGGGAGCCCAATCAGTTGGCAGGGATTCCGAGGAGTGTCATCAAGCATCACCTCAACGTTTGCCTGAATGCGCGCCCCGTGAAGCAGAAGGCCAGGCGGCAGTCCGCAGAGAAGCAGGCCTTCATTGTCCAAGAGACGAGCAAGCTAGAAGCCGCTGGGGTCATTCGCGAGGTCCGATACCCGGATTGGTTGGCCAACCCCGTCGTTGTGCCAAAAAAGGGGGGGAAGGAACGCATGTGCGTCGACTTCACCAATCTCAACAAGGCATGCCCGCAAGATCCGTTTCCGCTCCCCCGCATCGACCAGATCGTCGATTCCACCGCAGAGTGCGACCTGCTATGCTTCCTAGACGCCTTCTCCGGATATCACCAGATCAGAATGGCGGTGGAAGACGTTGAAAAGACCGCCTTCCTGACCCCGTGCGGGGTATACTGCTATACATGCATGCCGTTCGGACTGCGTAACGCAGGAGCTACCTTTCAGCGGTTGATGCACATCACCTTGGGCCGGCAACTCGGGAAGAATGTCGAAGCCTACGTTGATGACATTGTGGTAAAATCTCGGGAGGCCAAGACCCTGATACAAGACCTGGAGGAGACCTTCGCGAGCCTCGACGCAGTAAGCTTGCGACTCAACCCGGAGAAATGCGTGTTTGGCGTCCCCTCGGGCAAGCTCTTGGGCTTCCTCGTGTCCCATCATGGCATCGAGGCCAACCTAGAGAAGGTCAAGGCGGTCGAGGACATGAGTCCGCCAAAGACCCTCAGAGAGATGCAGAAGCTCACTGGGCGTGTGACTGCACTAGGGCGCTTTATCTCCAAGTTAGGGGAGCGAGCGTTGCCATTCTTTCAGCTAATGAAGAAAAAGGGGCCCTTTGAATGGACTGAAGAGGCAGATAAGGCATTTCAAGACCTCAAGAGGTACCTGACCAGTCCCCCGGTCATGGTGGCTCCGCGCCCTCAAGAGCCCCTGCTGCTCTACCTCGCCGCCACTCCTTACTCCACCAGCGCAGCCCTGGTGGCGGTTAGGGAGGAGCGCCAAACCAAGACCGCAGCGGTAACCCGATGCAAGGCAAGACGGGAGCACGAGAAGCCTGCAGAAGTCACGGCCGCAGTTGAGGAGGGTCGGCTGCAGAAGAGCACACCAGAGGCAGGAGAAGCCACACGCTCGGATGGTCCGCCTCCCGAGGGCACCGGAGCCCCAGATGCTCTCAGCCTGGTTGAGCATCCAGTTTACTTTGTCAGCACGGTGCTGCGGGACGCGAGGGCACGGTACCCAATGCCTCAGAAGCTCCTCCTCGCGCTACTGGTGGCCTCGCGCAAGCTGCGTCACTACTTCCAGGCCCATCCCATTAAGGTCGTCTCATCGTACCCCCAGGAGAGAGTGCTCAGGAGCCCTAACTCAGCAGGAAGGGTCGCCGAGTGGAACATAGAACTGCAGGCATTTCAACTCGAGTTCAGCACAACTAGGGTCATCAAAGGAGCTGCGTTAGCGGATTTCGTGGCTGAATGGGCGGAGGCACCAAGCCTCAAGGACAACGAGGATCGGTCCTTCTCTCCAGGGAGTGAGGCGCCTAAAGGCTGGGTCATGTATTTCGATGGGGCGTTCTCCAGGCACGGCACAGGGGCTGGCGCGGTGCTGATATCACCACTCAGGATAAGCTCTACTATGTTGTACAGCTCTGTTTCCAGCATGGTGAAAAGGTCTCCAACAACATAGCAGAATATGAGGGTCTAATAGCTGGATTGAAAGCCGCGATAGCTCTGGGGGTGAAACGCCTCACCGTCAAGGGCGACTCGCAGCTCCTTGTCAACTTCTCCAACAAGGTATACGAGCCAAAGGACGAGCATATGGAAGCCTATTTAGCGGAAGTCCGCAGGATGGAAAAATAGTTCTGGGGGTTGGAGCTGAAGCACGTGCCCCGTGGCACCAATCAGGAGGCCGACGACATAGCCGGACGGGCATCCAGGAGATTGCCACAGGAACCAGGCGTCTTCGAAGAGCGGCTCTTCAAACCCTCAGCACAGCCGACGCTGTCAAATGTCGCTCGGCCTCGAGAGGAGCTCCCTTGGCCGCCAGCCTCGGGAGCCCCGATCTGCGGACCGACCTCAGGAGCGTGTCAACTCCTGACGATGGAACCACGGGAGGAGTGCTGGATCACAGAACTCCGGAGTTATTTAACACAAGGGACCCTACCGAAGAAGGAAGAGGAAGCGGAGCGTGTGGCACGGCAGGCCCCGGCATACTGCCTCAGAGATGGTTAACTCTACCGGAAGCAACCAAGTGATGTGTCTCTGCGCTGCATCTCCCGGGAGCAAGGAAAGGAACTACTAGAGGACATACACGGCGGGGACTACGGGCATCACTCATCATCCCGAACCCTCATCGGCAAGGCATTCCGTAGCGGGTTCTATTGGCCCACCGCGCTCAACGACGCAGTCGAGTTAGTAAAGGCTTGCGAGGCCTGCCAGTTTCATTCTAAGCAGATCCATCAACCAGCGGGGGGCCTGCAGACAATACCCCTCTCATGGCCATTCGTAGTTTGGGGGTTGGATATTCTGGGCCCGTTCCCTCGGGCGCCAGGGGGCTACCGCTACCTCTACGTCGCCGTTGATAAGTTCACCAAGTGGGCAGAAGTGGAGGCCGTCCGTACCATCCCCGCTGGCTCCGCGGTCAAGTTCATCAGGGGTATCGTGAGCCGGTTCGGGGTGCCGAACCGCATCATCACATATAACAGTTCGCAGTTCACCAGTAATCTCTTCAAAACATACTGTGCTAACCTTGGGACGCAGATATGCCACGCTTCGGTGGCGCACCCGTGGAGCAATGGGCAGGCCGAACGGGCCAACGCGGAGGTCCTGAGAGGCCTCAAGACCAGGACGTTCAAGAAGAAGCTGGAGGCTTGCGGCAGAGGTTGGTATGACGAGCTGCAGTCCGTATTGTGGTCCATCCGCACGACCGCGACCAAACCAACTGGGGAGACCCCGTTCTTCCATGTCTACAGAGCTGAAGCGGTCCTCCCTCACGAGGTCAGGCATCGCTCCGCACGGGTCCTAGCGTTCGACGAAGGGCAGCAGGACGCCATGCGGGGGATGGACCTCGTACTGGGGGAGGAACGCCACCGGGAAACCGCGTTGCGAGCGGCGAGGTACCAGCAGGCGCTGCGACGATATCATTGCCGCAACATCCGCCCCAGGACCCTCGAGGTAGGAGACCTCGTGCTCAGACGGGTTCTCTCCAGGGAGGGGCTGCATAAGCTCTCTCCCATGTGGGAGGGCCCGTTCAAGGTTGTTCATGTTTCCAGGCCAGGCTCCATGCGCTTGGAGACCCAAGAGGGGGAGCCGGTATAGAATGCGTGGAACATCCAGCACCTCCGGAGATTCTACCCCTAGAAGGCCTAGAGCCTGTGAAGAAGGCGAACGCCTATGAAGACCTTCCTTTTTTGGAAAAGGCCCAGAGCCTATGAAGAAGGCGAACGCCTGTGAAGACCTTCCCTTTTTGGAAAAGGCCCAGAGCCTGTGAAGAAGGCGAACGCCTGTGAAGACCTTCCCTTTTTGGAAAAGGCCCAGAGCCTTTGAAGAAGGCGAACGCCTGTGAAGACCTTCCCTTTTTTGGAAAAGGCCCTAAGCCTATGAAGAAGGCGAACGCCTGTGAAGACCTTCCCCTTTTTGGAAAAGGCCCTGAGCCTGTGAAGAAGGCGAACGCCTGTGAAGACCTTCCCTTTTTGGAAAAGGCCCAGAGCCTGTGAAGAAGGCAAATGCCTGTGAAGCTGATCACCTCTAAGAAGAAAGGCCCGGAGCCTGTGAAGAAGGCCAATGCCTGTGAAGCTCGCTGCCCCGTGACACTCTCACGTAATAATGAGTGGGGCTGTACACGCCCCGGAGTCTCAGGAGCGCCGGCCTCAGGCCCTGGGGCTCCCTCCCATGCCCAGTGGCAGCACTTAGCTCCGCGCTGGTGAGAATACGTCGAAGACTAGATTAGGTGCCGGACGCGGCTTTTTATTTGCTTTCTGCAGTTGACGTGTTTATTTGCATGTGAAATCTTATCTAAACTATCGCCGTTGTCGATTTGTGGTTCGTTGATTTTCGCTCCCTGTTTTGATTTCTCTCATGAAAGGCCTCGCGAGGGATGGAATGCCCTTGTGAGTGTTTCCGCCCTATCGGCTTAAAGGTTTCACGGCCCGGGCCCTCTTCAGGAGCACCCCTCCAGTCCGTGCCCCTCGGGCACCGCAGCACGCTCACAGGGCCTGGGTCGGTCGCCCCCCCCCCCCGGCTGGGGCCGAAAACTACCTATGCAAGGGCAAATAGTTGAGAGGCGAAACAACAAAGTCAAGGTAATGGCTACAATGGCAATGATTCTTAAACACGCCCCCGCGGGGCTCCATGCAGCTGTTTTGTCTTACACGGGAAGCAAAAGGAAAAGGAAAAGGCGAGCCCGGCACGGCCCGCCTCGCATCGGCCTGCAGAGGCGGCGCAGGATGCCTCCGGGGCTCAGGCAAACTCCCTCTCGCGCTTCACCGGGGCGCGGCGACGGACAGATGAACAGCCACCCCCCAGGTAGGCGCGACGGCGAGGGGTCTGGCTGCGGCCACCGCTGGAGGAGCCGCCTGAAGAAGAGTTGGTGGAGCCTGGAGAGCGCCGGGCGCCACCATCGGAGCGGGCGTTGTCTCCTCCATCGTCATCGAAGGGAGGCCCCTGGCCGCAGTCGTCGCCCTCGGGGCAGCATCCTGCGCGGCGACCATCTTCCCCAAACACCCTCACATAGAGGGTGCCGTCGCCGTCGAACTTGAAGTGCACGGTGCACCGCTGGCCCAGGCCGCGCGCGCGGGCAAACGTCTGCCAGCCGCGGGTCAGGGCCCCATTCCCGGAAGGGGAGACCTCAAGCGAAACCCAGGAGGCCCTGCTGCAGCAACCGTCAGCCTGAAGCCAGAAGCCGCACCAGGCGCTGGTCGGCAGCTCGCCGATGAAGAAGCGAGGGAGCTGGAGCCAGGTGTTGGTCGGGTCCGCCGACCACACGACGAACTCCGGCAGCACCTCCGCCGAGCAAAAGCGCGGCCTGGGGGGCCGCGCAGTCACAGCCTGCCTCCCCTTGGCAGCCGAGCACTCACCGCCACGCGGAGAACCATCCCTGTGACTACGAGGAGCCGCAGCGGGGACTGCAGGATACTTGCGGGGACGACCCCGGCCGCGCTTGGCCGGGGGGAGTCGGGCCCCGCCCGACTAGCCTTCCCCTTCTCCGCGGCTGAGAACCTCTTTGGAGCCATGCGAGCGACAGGCGGCAAGAGAGAGGAAGAAGAAGAGAAGCAGGAAGGGGCAAACTGGCGGAGCTTACGTGGCCCCATACTTATAGCCGAAGAAGGCCAACCGTTGAGCACCACGATCGTAGGTAATAATGACCCATATCTACGCATGCAGGGACTAGTCAAGTCACACAGTTGCCAGAGCGTCGTGGGGAAGCGGAGACACCCACGTCCTGTCAAACCGCCACGCGGCGCCCAAGGCCGCAGGCTATCAGGGCCCGTGGCGCTTTGCCCTTGCCCTTTCGCCTCTCGGCACGGCCAAGTCCGGGCGCGCCTTGGGCCCGGGGGCTACTGTCGGCGTTCTGGGAACGGGGGTCCCCAGACTTGCCTGCCTGCGGCCCGCGGCGTGGCTCGAATGGAGGCCCAGTACGGCCCGTCTTCATCAACACAATGCTCAAGACCCTCGCGAGGGGCCAAGCCTCGCGGGGAGGACAACGAAGTGCTTCCTCAGGCGCGGCCTCCTCAGGGTGGCTCATGAGGAGGCGGAGAGATCAAGGTAGGGTACCTCGCGAGGTGCCCATGACGCAAGCCGTGACGACCAAGGGCGCCAGGCGGGCGCCAGACCGCACAGTGTCCTCCCCTTTCCTCTTTGGTGCAAAGGGGGCAAGCGCAGGCGAGAGGATCAAGCAAAGGCACCCATTTCGGTGCAACGAGACCAAGACCAGTCCAACGGTGGGAATGAGCTCATCGTGGAGCCCAGAGCGGCGTCACCACAGGGCCTTTGGCAGGCGAGGACCAACTTTGGTCAGGATAAGTGTACTGTATGTTCCCCTTTGAATTGGCCAATTGTTGGCGCCCTTCCCACTTAATAGTTGGGGAGAGGCCCACGGCCTTTGCCTATAAATAGGACTAGCCACCCCCAGGGTAGAGGCATCTGGTATCCAGAATCCGAGCAAAGAGAGAGAGAGAGAGAGAGAGAGAGAGAGAGAGAGAGAGAAGGGCGGCTGAACTCCCCTAGCAGTTCACCGTCCTAGCCAAGAACAGGTCCTCGCAAGGCAGTCCTCCTTTGTATTGATCATCATCATCATCGCCCCAAGAGGCAATCCATCCACCCACAAAACTAGAGTAGGGTATTACACCACGACGGTGGCCCGAACTAGTATAAACTATGTCTTCTTTGTGCTGTTCTTTTGGTAGTTTAGATCCTTGCGAGACGGAGAGGTAGAGGGCAGAATCTCTGCGCGCACCCCAGAGTTCGAACCTTAAGGGTCTGCCGGAACCCAAGATCCGACAGTTCCCCACCCCATGATTGTGGGGCGTGGGTGCCTTGAAGACCGCGACCCGAGTCCACTCAGTAAATGAGCCGCGCCTCCCTCTTTTCATGGGGAAGGCGTGAGCCGCCTCTTTACCATGATGTGACGCATGCATGCGGGAACCACCCCACGCATGACCCCCACGTCACACATGACCCTCCACGTCGCGCGTTCAATGCTGGTCGTGGGGAAGCGCAGCGGACGAAACAGTTACTACGGTGGAAATCCGCCCCACCTGCCCACGCACCGTTCTGGGCCTAGCCCAACAACGCATCGCGCTTATGTGTGGCCAAGAACCGGGGGCTCCTATCGGTGTACACAAGTAGGGGCTATCCTTTTGACCCCTTTACTTGTGCAAGGGAAGTCAGAGCCACATGCCACGGCCACACTTAGCAGGGCAAAGGAGGGAAGACAGAGAGAAGCCAAAGCACAAGACACCCAAGGCAACACCAAGACCGGAAACACAGGAGGACAAGAGGGCGAGGTAGACTCCCTCGGCAAGATCCTTGCCGAGGCATCCTCCACAGCCCTGGCAAGGGCCTTGCCGGGGCAGCCTGCCCGATGCCAGCGGAGCAAGCCACCCTTGAGCCCACGGATTCTGTCGGGGACATACCCCGCCGCATAAACCGGCTGGAAGGATAAACCGGCCGGACTTGGCGATTCACCGGCGACCTGCACAGACCAGACGGTTTAACATTATTCACTGGTAACCCGGCGGGCCCCCGCCGCGTAAACCGGCTGGAAGGATAAACTGGCCGGACTTGGCGATTCACCGGCGACCTGCACAGACCAGACGGTTTAACATTATTCACTGGTGACCCGGCGGGCGGGACAGACGGTGACAAGGCCTAAAGCCCAGAAGGCCGGTTCATGTTATGGTGGGACGGTTCAAGAGGAAAGGCGTGAGGAATATTTGTCTTACAAAGAGTTAAGACCTGGACTTGTATCCGGTTTGTATTAGAGATAGACTAGTCCTAATCCTAGAAGGACTCCACATGTAAACCGCCCCTTCAACATATAGCAAGGACGTGCTTCCTTGGCGTCCCCGATAAAGCAAGGGGGCACGTCAGCAGCGCATTAAATGCATTTGTCCGACGGTCCCAGAGGATAAGCTTATCGACTATAGACCTTTCCACCTCCTGTGTGCCACTGTGGCAACCCCTTTTTCCTATAAAAGGAGGCCCGAGGAGACCAGGAGAGGGATTCGGCTCTTTTGGGCAAGTTGCACGCCGTAGCTAGATCAACAACACAAGAACACTCAATACATCCACCAAAGCAGGACTAGGGTATTACGCATCTTCACGGCCTGAACCTGGGTAAACGACCCGTGTGCTTCCAGTCAAACCTGCTCTTTGCACAACCTTGCACCCACCGACCATAGCAGGGATCCCAGTGACCCCATATCTATCGTTCCCACCGACAAATTAATGATGTTCTTATTCTTGCAAATAGGAATTATGTGCCCATAGATTTTTTTTTGTTCTTGATATTGATTGCAATCCGTCTTGTCCCATAATACTTGGTAGACCATTTTTACAAATTATGGGTGTCGTGATTAATATGAAAGAAGGCAAAATTAAATTTCAATTTTCGTTAAGGAAGGGTATGGAACACTGTTGGGGATATTAACACTAGGCATAAACCGGCCAGGAGAGGCCGGGTTAACGCCATTAGTAGTTCATTATATTTGAAGCCCATGAAGACAGACGGTGACGCTTTATGAAGGCCCAAAGCCCAGAACCGGATTAAGGCCCATAGACTTAAACCGGCATTGGTATGTAACTTGTGTTGTAAGATAGAAAATAGCGGAGACCGAGCCGGGCACGTTTATGAGCCGGCCTCGGGATTCTGTAAACCGACGGGCGTCAACCCATGTATATAAGGGGATGACCCGGCGGCGGTTCAGGGACAACAGACAACAACTCGAGACTCAGGCAAAGCGTATTCGCTCCCTGGTCGTCGAAACCCCATCAATTCCATCACAACTAGACGTAGGCTTTTACCTTCATCGTAAGGGGCCGAATTAGTATAAAACTCTCTTGCGTCCCTTGTCCGCTTTAACCCCTTTAAGCTAACCCATAGCGATGGCTCCACGACTAAGTCCTTTCACGAGGACATCTGTCGTGACAAAACCACGACAGTTGGAGCCCACCGTGGGGTATTGCACGGTGGTTTCAAGTTCTTGGAGGGCGGCTTTGAAGGACTCAAGGGTTATGTTGTGGGCCAGATGACCAAGAGTCGTCGCGGCAAGCTCTACATCGACGATGCAGGCTGGGGCCCTGAGGCCGGCTCAATCGAGTATGGGTACCGGGTCCCCTTTGGTGGCATACATGTTTTCATTGGCAAGATCAGCGAACCGGGCCCTGAGCCAGACATCTGCACCGACCTCGTCGAAATGGCTCAACATGCGAGATCTGCCTGGGTCAAGCCTGTCATGAAGCGTGCCTTCGTGGGAGTCATCCATGGAGGGGAATCTGAGGATAGATCGGAATCTGGTGGTGAAACCGTCGTTTATTCCGGCGACGAGTCATCAACCGGAGAGACCGAGTCGTTACACCAGCTACAAGATGGTCGGATTGGTGGTTGTTCCGATGGCGACAGTATTCCGGACCCCTTTGATCTGCCAAACCGGTTTGCGATCTTCATGGCCGATACGCAACCAGTGCTCCACTCTTCGACCGCAACGGTGATGATTTCCGGGGCGGCAGTAGCAACAGCGGCTGGGGCAGGAGACCCTGTGCGACCGCCGACTCAAGTTCTGTTTGATTTGTTTGACGCATTAGCAATGCTGATGGCGGAGATTAATTCGGCGGATCAGGACACGCACAATTCGGAGATCGCGAAGGTGAAGAATCAGATTACTCAGGCCAAAGATGACTTGGCAGCTGAAGATACCAAGATGGCCGCGGAGCGGGCCGCTTTGGATGCACGGGCTTACCGGCTTATGCTGGATCAGAATGCGTCGCATGAAGTCTTGAAAAGGAGGCACCGATCTCGCCTGCCTCCGGTTTATGATGCTAGGAACCTCTTTAATACCCCAGAAGCAGGGACCAGTAATCCGCCGGTAGCAAACCGGGTTGAGGCACCTGGAGCAGGGGAGCCGGTTCAGCCACGTTTGATGGATCCACCTCGTCAGAACGACATTGTGATGCAGCCTGTCCCAACACCACCGGGTCATTACTCTACCCCGATGGACAACCTTGTCGCTGCCGCTTCACGGCTGGTGGCCATCCCGATCGAAGGCGATTCTCCGCCGGCGGTTGAGACGCGTCGGCTTAAGGAGCTTCTTCAAACAAATTTGGTTCAACAGGAGGCTTATTCATATAGTCGCGATCGGATTCATTCCACTCCCCGTCCAAGCCAGAGTTACAGTAGGCGTATGGATGAATCGGCGGTGTCAAGAAACGCGCGGAACCGTGATCCGCCCCGTGGCAATAACCCGGCGGGTGATGCCTAGGAGGTGGTGGACCGGGCTCGGGCACGCAGAGAGGCCGAGTTAGCGGCGCAGCATGAAGCTCGTCAGCTTAGTCTGATTCTTCCAACCACGTAGGTGGAACCAGGAGTTACTTCTAGTTCTTTTGGAGTACCATGTCTCGTCCCGGTGTTGCGCAATGTGCGCCTGCCCAAGGATTTCAAAGGCCCGCGCAAGGTGTTGAATTACACTACCGATTTGTCCCCTGAGACATGGGTCGAAAGCTACGAGATGGCCATGGAGATGCTGGATGTGGATGATGCGGCATGTGTGAAATACTTCACCATGATGCTGGAAGGGACGGCCCGCACTTGGTTAAAGAGTTTGTCGGCTAATTCCATCAGGTCATTGGCCGAGTTGAGAGCCCGGTTTATTCAGAATTTCAAGGATACATGCAAACAGCCCATGTCAATTGTGGACTTAGCTTCCTGTATCCAGGAGGAAGGAGAATCAACAACCCGTTGGGTGCGCCGGGTTTCGGAAATTTTGCATTCATCGGACCGCATCAATGCTGATACCGCAGTGTTAACGTTGGAAGGTAATTGTTGGTTCGAACCTCTGAAGTTGAAGTTGGGACGGCTCAAACGTCACTGTAATGGCATGGGAACCCTCATGGCTGCACTGGTGAAGTATGCCGACTCTGATAGTACCAAGGATCCCGAGTCTGATGATGATAAAACAGGAAAGGGAAAAAGGAGCGGGAACGCCAAGGGGCAGCACCACAACCCGGCGATTCATGGAAACGGCGGTAAACGTAAAGCGGATCACAGCTTGGACAATGTGGCTAATACTAGCACGCAGGACAAGAGCCAACGGCGTAAGGGTAAACCGCCCCAGCGCGGTGGAGCACCAAGCCCTAACCCGGGCCACCTATCTTATCTGTTGAACCAGCCTTGCCCGAAACAAGGGACGAAGGAGATTCCGTCCACGCACCTCTGGAAAGATTGCTACATCATGCAGGAGTTCAAAAATTCTAATTCTTTCCAGTATGATAAAGGGCCGGGTGGCGATTCGAGCCACAGGTCTCATGGGCCGGGTTATGGTGGAGGCAGTTTCGGTTCAGGATTTCACGGTAACCAGAACGGGCATGGCAATCAAGGCAATCAGGGCAATCAAGGTAGTTATAACAATCAAGGGAATCAGCAACAACAGCAGCAGTCGGGTTACCAGAGCAACCCGAAGCAGTTGAATGGCGGAGAGTATCCTGTCTTCACCACTAGCCTAGACAAGTGCGACCAAA
The DNA here is from genome assembly GCA_032464435.1 of Aegilops umbellulata. Lineage (NCBI taxonomy): Eukaryota > Viridiplantae > Streptophyta > Magnoliopsida > Poales > Poaceae > Aegilops > Aegilops umbellulata. Next base: position 106,414,788 of record CP136054.1, read on the forward strand.
AGCTTCATAAGAGGGCAGTGAATACTGTCGAACTGGCGGTGCCCCGTTACTTGCGCTGGTCCGAGCAGCCGATTGTATGGAGTAGAGAAGATCACCCACCTCGGGTTGACAATCCGGGTCATCTAGCACTGGTGGTGGCACCTCAGGTGGGAGGTTATCAGTTCACTAAGGTACTCATGGATGGAGGGAGTAGTATCAATATCCTTTATTATGAAACTTTTCGTCGCATGGGGTTAACAGATAAAAATATTAAACCGTCCAACACGGTGTTCCATGGTGTATTACCTGGTAAATCGGCGTATCCTGTTGGTAAAATAGCTCTGGAGGTGGCTTCCGGAGACGAGCATGACTCGAGATCAGAAACCTTGACTTTTGAAGTGGTGAAAATCAAAAGCCTGTATCATGCCCTATTTGGACGGCCAACTTATGCTAAGTTTATGGCACGGCCTTGTTATGTCTATCTGCAGCTCAAGATGCCGAGTCACAAGGGAACTATAACCGTGCATGGGAGCCGCAAGATCGCTCTGGAATGTGAAGAAGGTGATGCGGCTTATGTTGAGTCAGTGTGTGCAACAGAAGAGTTGAAGTTTTACAAAGACAATGTTGATCCGGCAGATATGACTTCATTGAAGAAACCAACTACAGAGCATGATCCGACCCTGAAGTTTAAATCGGCTGATGAGACTAAGCTTGTTGACTTCGTGCCTGGTGATTCATCCAAGCAGTTTAACATCAGCGCTAACTTGGATCAGAAATAGGAAAGCGCGCTCATCGAGTTCATCCGTGAGAATCGGGACATCTTTGCATGGAAGCCTTCTGACATGCCAGGTGTGCCGAGAGAACTCGCTGAGCACACTCTTAATGTTGATCCCAAGTATAAACCGGTCAAGCAGTTTCTTCGCCGGTTTAATGAGGAAAGACGGAAAGCTATTGGAGAAGAAGTGGCCAGGCTCTTGGCGGCTGGATTTATCGTTGAAGTATTCCATCCTGAGTGGTTGGCTAATCCGGTGCTGGTCCTTAAGAAGAATGGCACTTGGCGTATGTGTGTGGACTACAGAGATCTCAACAAAGCTTGTCCAGCGGATCCTTTTGCCCTCCCCCGTATTGATCAAATTATTGATGCTACGGCGGGTTGCGAGCGTTTGAGCTTTTTTGGATGCGTATTCTGGGTATCATCATATCAAGATGGCAGTTAAGGACCAGGAGAAAACAGCCTTCATAACTCCCTTTGGAGCCTTCTGCTATGTGTCCATGCCCTTTGGGCTCAAGAGTGCCCAGGCGACTTATCAACGATGTGTGCAGAATTGTCTTCATAAACAAACCGGTCATAATGTTCATGCCTATGTGGATGATATTGTGGTGAAATCAAGGAAGAAGGAGACATTGATTGATGACTTGAACGAAACCTTCGATAACCTGCGGGTTTACAAAATGATGCTTAATCCGGCCAAGTGCGTTTTTGGTGTACCGGCAGGCAAGCTCTTGGGCTTTTTGGTGTCTAACTGGGGCATTGAGGCAAATCCGGAAAAGATCAAGGCCATTACTTCCTTGGCAAAACCGAAGTGTATCAATGATGTTCAACGCCTGGTAGGCCGGATTGCCACGTTGAGCCGGTTTATCAGCCGCCTTGGCGAGAAGGCCATTCCTTTGTATCAGATGATGAAGAAAACGGATAACTTCGCCTGGAGTGACGCTGCAAATGAAGCGTTTGAGGATTTAAAGCGGCAGCTAGCTAACCCGCCAGTTCTTGCTGCTCCGGTTGACAAAGAGCCATTGTTGCTATATGTGGCAACTAACGCACGGGCAGTTAGTGTGGCTATTGTGGTGGAGCACAAGGAGGCAGGAACAGAATATCCGGTTCAACGTCCGGTTTACTATATCAGTGAGGTACTTATCGAGTCCAAGTAGAGGTATCCACATTGGCAAAAATTGGTGTATGGAGTTTTTATGGCCAGCCGGAATCTTAAACAATATTTCCAGGGTCATCCTATCACGGTGGTCAGTTCTGCTCCTTTGGGGGATATCATCCAGAATAGAGAAGCAACTGGCCAGATTGCCAAGTGGGCTATTGAACTCGGGCCTCATGGGTTGAAATACATACCCCGAACGGCGATCAAATCTCAGGCACTTGTGGATTTCATGAATGATTGGACAGAATTACAAGCGCTAGAAGAGAAGCCGGATCATACTTATTGGACTATTCATTATGATGGGTCCAGGCAATTGGAGGGCTCGGGGGTTGGAGTCGCGTTAACTTCCCCACGAGGTGATAAGTTTTGTTATGTTCTCCGTTTAATGCTCCCTTGCACTAACAATGCAGCTGAATATGAGGCTTTACTCCATGGTCTTTGGATGGCTAAGGAGATGAACCTAAGCTGAGTTAAGTGCTTCGGTGACTCGGATTTGGTGGCTCAACAAGTGTCCGGCACTTGGGACTCCAAGGACCCACTCATGGCAGCATACCGTCGTGAGGTGGATATTGTTGCAGGTCACTTTAAAGGTTACCAAGTGGATCATGTGGATCGACGGAAGAACAAAGCAGTGAATGCTTTAAGCCGCCTGGGTTCCCAACGTAAACCGGTTCCACCTAATGTCTTCCTGGACGTGTTGCATAATCCGTCCGTCAAGCTCCCTGGGGAAGAAGATTTGGTTATTCCTGATCTGGAAGCTCAGTTGGTGGCAGCTCTTCATGTTATCCCGGATTGGACAGTTCCATATCTGGCGTATATGAACCGAGGCGAGTTACCAGAGGACGAGACGCTGGACAGACAGATAATCTGGCGGTCCAAGTTCATGACAATTATCAATGGAGAATTGCATCATTGCAGTGTGACAGGGGCGTTTCAACGTTGTGTATCTCCTGAAGAAGGTTGTGAAATTTTGCGTGAGATCCACGAAGGAGACTGTGGTCACCATGCTGGTTCATAATCTTTGGTGGCCAAGGCATTTCGTCACGGTTTTTATTGGTTAACAGCTCATGTTGATGCCGAGGACTTGGTCAAAAGATGTGATGACTGTTAGAAGTTTTCAAGGCGCGCCCATCTACCAGCTCAAGAATTGAGGATGATTCCAATCACGTGGCCGTTTGCGACTTGGGGGCTGGATATGGTTGGGCCTTTTAAGAGGTCCAAGGACAAGAAGACCCACCTTTTGGTGGCGGTTGATAAGTTCATGAAGTGGGTAGAGGCAGAGCCAGTTAGTAAGTGTGATGCAGCCACGGCGGTTCAATTCATCAAGAAGGTGATCTTCCGGTCTGGCTTTCTGCATAGCATTATAACAGCCAATCTGTCGAAAGGTGCCATGAAGGAGTTATGTCAATGTGAGCACATGCGGCTTGACGTATCATCAGTGGCTCACCCCCAATCCAATGGTCAAGCGGAGAGGGCTAATCAAGAGATCTTGAGAGGCATCAAACCCCGGCTTATGGTTCCTTTGCAACGGACACCGCGTTGTTGGGTGGAGGAGCTACCCTCGGTGTTATGGAGCATCAATACCACACCCAACAGATCGACAGGATACACATCGTTCTTCATGGTTTATGGAGCGGAAGCTGTTCTTCCTAGTGACATCTGTCATGACTCACCTCGTGTAGCGGCATACGTTGAAGCTGACAACGAGAAGGCACGACAAGAAGCTCTTGACCTGTTAGATGAGGAGTGTGACATGGCGGCAGCCCGTTCGGCGATTTATCAGCAAGATCTGCGCCGTTATCATAGCCGTCGAGTTAGAACCAGAACCTTTCAAGAAGGAGATTTAGTGCTTCGACTCTCCAGGATCAGACGGATATGCACAAGTTATCCCCCCCTTGGGAAGGACCCTTTGTGGTCAGCAAGAATCTACACAATGGGTCGTACTACCAAACCGATGTTCGAGAGCGCAAAGACTCACGTAAATCGGAGGAGGAGACCAACCGGCCGTGGAATATTGCTCATCTTCGGCCTTACTATACTTGAGCTATAGGCTCTGCTTATGTACATATTATGACAATGTATATATTATGATCAATATAATAAACCGGAACCTCAGTTAAAGCAGGGTATCTGTTGTTTTCTTGCATCATGTGTGGTTACATGGAGCTTCTGTTTATAAAGCGGCGTCCGGTTTACCCCTTGATTTAGCTTTTCAAAGCTTTATATCACATCACTTGGGGGCTTGGTCATATTCGAACCATAGCTACACCTCTTGATCGGTGTAATGCCACAGCATCACTTGGGGGCTTGGTCATATCCGAACAACAGTCACACCTCTTGATCGGCTTAAAGCCAAATCAATCCGGGGCCAAAGAGAGTGTTGTAAAACAACAACTCAAACATAGGCACCCACTGAGCACTGCTCAAAACGTTACTTGGGGATTCTTTGCTATCACAATGAACTTAGAATCTACACTTGTAATGGGCTATCAAGCCATGGCTTGGAAGCCTGGTGTATACACCTAAAACCCCGGGTTAACCTGCCAATTTAAGTAAGTTACTCCGCCCAGGTAAACCTGGTATGACCCTTTGAACTTTGAAAAGTTACTCTAAAAGGAAGACCCTAAACTTGTCAAGTTAAAACGATGATTGGTTAAGGATTGAGGACCTTCTTAAAAGGCTTTGCAAAAATGGTTTAACTCAGTGGCCTGGCAACCCATGAAAAGCCTCGAATTTGGGGCCTGGCAGCCCGTGAAAAGCCTCGACTACAACGGTTTTTATTTGCCTTTGCTAAGTTTTCTTTGTTTTCATAAAGATTTATGATATTTTCAAACCAGTGTTTATCAACCCGGTTAGACTGTCAACTACAAGTTGTCAGTGCATGATCAAGATATAATCCGGAGACTATCAGCCTGGTCTGGATTGACTTAAAGTCACCAGTATGGAATAATCCGGTGTCTATCACAATCCAGAACGGTTTTATTGTAAATCGACATCATATACCAGGAGTTGCTTATCCTCCAGAGTAGGGTTATGGCCCTCACCTACAAAGTTGGTCAGCCAATATCATGCCTAAAGGTCACAGGTATTCTATATCTCCATATTTGGTTATCTTTTACAACCTTGGTTACAAACCCTTGGTCATATATATATATATATATATATATATATATATATATATATATATATATATATATATATATATATATATATATATATATATATATATATATGGGTATCATGCCCGCCCAGGGGTAAGCCGCCAGGGCCCTTTCAGCTTTTTGTCTGCAGGAACAGTAAAGGATTATGGAGTATGAATATCATCTCTTCAGCATACCAGATTAAGCAGGCATCAGTTGCAAATAAATATGCACGAAGGCATACAAGACAATATTCTTTCTAGCCTATTACAAGGCAGTTCAGTACCAAAAGGATAACTGTTCTCATAAAATGTTGCACCATGTAGAAGCCTAAACCGGCTTCCGGTTCATGATTGGTCGCCAGCTCGACCGAACGGTTGCGGATCATCTTGCGCCAGTTCAACTCCTTCATCTCTACCCAGTGGTTGGAAGTCAATAGTTGCCCAATTGATCCCGGTTAGGGCTTGGAATACAGCTTCATCGCTTATCAGTGTTGACGGTTCAATATCAGGGGCGTAAGTATGCTTACAGATGGGTGGGATAAGACTTTGCGCTTCTGGAATTGGTGCAACAACCCGCTTGTTCTTGTCGTCATAACTCGCCTGATAGTATGAATGATCTGCCTCTTCAACCAGTTGACAAGGCAATGGGCGTACTTCCCGGTTTATGATTCGGAGATCATCATTGTTGAATTCTGTTCCGTCTTCCTTCAAACTGGGATAACCTTGGGCTGCTTCCACTGGATCAAAGTCAGGTACCCATGCTTTTGCCCGGATCAGTGCGGCCAAAGCGCCCGTTCTAGCGGCAGACTTTTTCAGCTCATCCACCCGGGCAGGAAGCATAGACAACCTTTCTAAGGTATCCTTGATCAAAGTAGGAGGAGGATTGTTGTGTGAAGCAGTATAGATTATCCGTTGGGCACCGGTATACAACTGCTCTATCAGAGTATAGGCTGCTTTCAACTTCTTCTGCACATCAGAGCCCAGATGGCTAATACGAGTTCCTGTATCATTACGAGCATTAGTAAACCGGCAATACATGAAAGGATATGTTAAAATCATAAGTCCAGAATGTTTACCGAACATAGCAGCAGTCATGGCATGAACATGCCTCTTTACACTGGTCAGTTTGTCAACCACCGGTTTAAGCGCTGATTCTGCGTCTTCAGCCCCTTTTATCAAAGCGGATTTTTCAATCTCCCAATCCGCCCACTCCTTGTTGAAGCCCTCTTTAAGTTTCTCCATAGCGCTTAGAGCGCTGGTTAGCTATTCCTTGGCTTTGGAGGTCTCGGCTTGTTGGAATTTGAGGTTCTCCTGCAGATCGGCGGTTTGGCCTTCTTTCTTGCTCAGTTCAGCCTATAAGGAGGCAGATATATAATGAGTTTACCGTACATATTTAAGTACCAAGCACATAACAAGTTATGCCCTTGATACTTGGGGGCTAATGCACATCTGCTCTTTATCAGAAATTTTTATAAGTCCCAAGCACAATACAAGTATTAAGCTTGGCACTTGGGGGCTAATGTGTATTTGCTCCTACATGGCTGATTCGGAAATTCTTATACAAAGTCCCGGTTCATCTTTGTAAAGTTAAACCGGCCCTTGGGAGCCACATCAGTGAAGTTATGATGCATTGTTGTGAGCATGAAATTATTTCTAAGTCCCAGTTTCAATTGATATGTTAAACCGTCACTTGAGGGAAACTGGAGTTGATAAGCTGTAATAAAATACAAGAGAGAAATATGTAGGAAGTTACCTCATATCGCTCCTTCATCATATTTACCAAACCGGCTTCATAGTCACGGCTGGTATATAGACGGTTCAGGAAGCCAGAGTGAAGGTCTTGAGCATTCAGATGAGCGTAATTAGACAAATCGACGTTCCCTTTGCCTTTACCAATTGCAGAGAACTCCTCTTTGGCAGTATGCTTTGACAAAGCGATAGGATTGCCAGGAGTGGTGTAGCCAATACCAGTAATCATGATGTCATCATCTTAGTCGTCAGCAGCCGGTACTAGAGATGGCGGTTTGTCAGTATTTTTAACCGGGTTTGCCGGTTTGTTGGCAGTTCGGACAGGGCTGGTTGGCTGGTCAGCATGGCCTGTCATGCCAACTTCTACCTGCTCAGCAACGAAGTCACGATCTTGAGGCGGTGGGTCATTCAGTATGGTATCAATATTGGCCTCTTCAGGATCTGGAGTTTTCTCCGGTTCAACATCCACGTCCTCATCAGCCGGTTTGGTCTGGGCTTGGCGCTGAGAAAAATAAACATGAGGATCAGCATGATATACATTAAAATAACATATCAAGGATACAAATAAGCATATGACTCACCCAAGATATATTTTGAGGGGTGGCAGCTTGGTGGCCGACGACTCGTCGGAAGAGGAATGAGAAGTACCCTGATAATTTGAATCGGACGGGTTAAGAGGTTGACGAAAGCAACCCGCTTGGGGGTGTGAAGTGTCAAGAGGATAAGAGACCTCTGATCGGTGTTTCCGAACCGGAGTGTTCAGTAAACCGGCGGAGGTAACTACCTGGACGCTATGCCGGGTTGTGCAGCGAGCTTCGTGTTGTTGCGTCTTCACAAGAAAGTTTGGATCCAAGTAAGCAAGAGGATGAGAAAATTTTACTTTCTGGTTTGCTCGATGGATTTTTAGTGTTGGCAAAGGATCTGAATCGGAAGAAAGAACGACTACCTCTATGGCATCGGCTTGGCTGCCTTCCGCGTCGTCCTGACAATAATCATTATCAATGAGATGTATGAAGAATGAACCAAGAGAATCAAGTTCTACCTCTAATTCCGGGTTACCCACATCATCATCAGCGGGTAGATCGGAGGATGCAGTATTCCTTTTCTTGGAAGGTTTTTTAATGACCTTGGTCTTTGGACGAACTGGCTTGACCGGTTTGTCTTGCGGCTTCGCCGGTTTGTCTTGTGGTGGTTTCTTGTTCCAGAATGGATCATCACTCTGTCAAAAGGAAAGAGCAATCATACTTTCAGAGAATATTTTGACAGAAGCAACTTTAGAAGAAAAGATGACATGATTCTTGCAGCGGGCGGTTTGTTGAAAGCACAGAAAGGGAGTAATCCGGTTTGGGCACAGACAACCTCCGATTCGTTCAACATCTTCTTCACAGCCTCGGTGACTTCAGCATCCGTAAGTTGGATATCAATATGTCGCTGGGCATCTTTCAGACTCCCCGTGTATTCACACATCAAATCGGGGCGCCGGCTTAAGGGCAGAATGCTCCAGCTTATCCAACAGCGAGCAAAATCTACTCCCGTCAAACCATTTTCCATGAAGGCTCTAAGCTTTGATAGATGAGGGGGGTACTTGGCCCTTTCTTTGGCAGTCAATCTGGGAGGGAAAGGATGTGTGTTGCTAAGGCGTTCAGGACGATAACCCGGCAGAGGATTTTCATCAGTCGGAGATGTTTCCTTATAGTAAAACCGGGTTTGATTCCAATCCTTAGGGTGACTGTGCAGCTTGGGATGAGGAAAAGTGACTTCCATCCTTTTCTGAACCGCCATTCCGCCCAGTTCAGTGTTGGGTCCATCTGGGAATTTTGTGCGACGGTTTAAGTGAAATAAATCTCTAAATAGTTCTACTGCTGGTTCCTATTGAAGGTAAGCCTCACAAAAAACTTGGAAGTGGCAGATGTTGGTCACAGAATTTGGACCGATGTCTTGAGGGCGCAGTTGAAAGTTGGCAAGTACATCCCGGAAGAATTTGGAACCTGGAGGGCTGAAACCCCGGCCTAGATGATCAGCAAACACAATTACCTCTCCTTCCTTGGGTTTGGGAAGACTTTCTGGGCCAGGGACCCTCCAGTGGATGTCATCTTTCTTCGCCAAAACGCCCGTGTTAACACAGTTGTTCAACTATTCTTCAGTCACTCGAGAAGGAGCCCAATTGCATCCGTACACTTGCTTGGCCATGGCAATCAAAATCTGAAACATTATTGTTAATGGTGTAAGATTTACAGTGGACAACTCTACAGCGATATAAGGGTGCAAACGTGTTGTTAAATCGGAGTTGGCTATTCGTAAACTGGAGCTTACTAATGGAGACAGTATAATAGTGAAGTACATTGGCGGTTCAGCAAGGGGACTAATGGTATCTACTGGGTCGTCCTTTCCCTAAGGAGTTAAACCGCCTAATCTGATATTGAAGCCCAAAGATGCATAAGTGAAGGAAAAACAGGTTTCCCAAATTGGTATTATAATTTTGGATCTACCGCATATCAGAAAAGAAAAATATACTCAGACCTAAATGTTGGTACCGAAATAGTTGATGAAGAGTCAGATGGGATCTTCTACTTAGATGGGATGCATGGGTGGAAAGGCTACGGCTGTCACTATGCAAGAATAAATACCAAGGTTGAGTCAAAGAGCTATCACGCCAAAGATAAACACCAATGAATACCGACGGACACCGAGGAACACTAAAACCCTAGAGACAGATCTATGGTGGAAAAACAAAAAGCTTACCGATGTCGATGGAAGAGCGGAGAAGCACCACGGTTCTCTGGTATGTTCAGGGTGATGCAGCGGCCGGAGTTGAGGCAGAAGCAACGGTCGGCGGTGGCGGCGGAGCTCCAGAGGTCGAGCATCACGAGGAAGGCGACGACGCGAAGAGGCACTAGGGGGAAAAGTGAAAGTGACCCCTCGGCCCTATTTATCAGGGGAATGGATAAAAGGCAGGCGCGAAAATCGAGGAGCCCAAAAAATGGGGCGTGTGACAGCTTTGTTGCCTCGATCGTCGGAGGCCCATTAATGAAAATGGGTATACATAGTTTGAAATAATAGATGATGTCATGGCGGTTTACCATGGTCCTGGAAGATGACGTCACGGCGATTTACAAAATTATGTGAAGATGTTGAAGACGAAGTTCTCTTAATTATTGAGGATTGACATGAACCAGTTCAAATTAGTCTGGGGCCTAATGTTGGGGATATTACCACTAGGCATAAACCGGCCAGGAGAGGCCGGGTTAACTCCATTAGTAGTTCATTATATTTGAAGCCCATGAAGACAGACGGTGACGCTTTATGAAGGCCCAGAGCCCAGAACCGGATTAAGGCCCATAGACTTAAACCGGCATTGGTATGTAACTTGTGTTGTAAGATAGAAAATAGTGGAGACCGAGCCGGGAACGTTTATGAGCCGGCCTCGGGATTCTGTAAACCGACGGGCGTCAACCCATGTATATAAGGGGACGACCCGGCGGCGGTTCAGGGACAATAGACAACAACTCGAGACTTAGGCAAAGCGTATTCGCTCCCTGGTCGTCGAAAACCCATCAATTCCATCACAACTAGACATAGGCTTTTACCTTCATTGTAAGGGGCCGAACTAGTATAAAACTCTCTTGCGTCCCTTGTCCTCTTTAACCCCTTTAAGCTAACCCATAGTGATGGCTCCACGACTAAGTCCTTTCACGAGGACATCTGTCGTGACAAAACCATGACAAACACTTCCCTAGAACTAGAATTAATCCACCATATGAATCAATCATGAGGGGAACCTATGAAGCAAAAACCAAAGATTACAATACTTGAATCTATGCATTATGCCTAGCTAGGGGCATAAAACAATAGCGCTTGTTGGGAGTCAACCCAATGAATAAAATAAATTATTCGCTTTTTATTTCTATTCTTGTGTGTTTACACAATTATGTTACTATTATGATTGTGTTTTTATGTCTTAATTAGTGTTTGTGCCAAGTAAAGCCTTTAGGATCATGTTGGGTGATAGTTGATTTGATCCTGTTGGAAAACAAAAACTTTTGCGTCCAGTAGTAGAATTGTTAAAATTCACTAGAGCGTGATAAGATTCTGAGTTTTTTTACACATGATTGATATACAAATTGCCTATGTTTTCCTAATTTTCAGATTTTTTTGGAGTTACAGAAGTATGGTTAAAGTACAGATTACTACAGACTGTTCTGTTTTTGATAGATTCTATTTTCGTTGCATTGTGTGCTTATTTTGATGAATCTATGTTTTGTATCGGGGTGTATAAGCCATGGTAAAGTTAGAATACAGTAGGTATAATGCAATAATAAAATATGAATGGGTTTGCAATAGTACTTAAAGTGGTGATTTGCTTTATTATACTAATGAATCTCACAAAGGTTTTGTTAAGTTTTCTGTGATTGAAGTTTTCAAGTTTTGGGTGAGATCACGGTGGATGAAGGAATTAGGAGTGACAAGAGCCTAAGCTTGGGGATGCCCATGGCACCCCAAGGCAATATTCAAGGAAGTACCAAGCAACTAAGCTTGGGGATGCCCCGGAAGGCATCCCCTCTTTCTTCTAACGACCATCGGTAATTTTACTTGGAGTTATATTTTTATTCGTGACATATCATGAGTTTTGCTGGGAGCGTCCTGGATTATATGAGTCTTTGCTTGTTTTGCCTTTTAGTTCGTTACAATCATCCTTGCTGGACACACCTTGAGAGAGCCATAATGATTCTATGATTTGTCAGAATTGCTCTGGTGCTTCACTTATATCTTTCTTTAGCACGGTGGTGGTTTAATTTTTGATGAAATATACTCTCATACTTCACTTAGATCATTCTAAGAGTTAGTAAAATTTTGAAGAAATATGCTCTCTTGCTTCACTTATATCATTTTGAGAGTTGAAAGTTTTGAAGAAATAATTAGGCTCTTGTGCTTCACTTGTATCAATACAATGGTCTCTTGGAGATCTATTTGATGTAACTCTTTTTACGGTGTGTTTGTTGGGATCTGATGAAATTTGAGTTTATGATCAGATATATATCCATGAACATTATTTGATTCTTCTTTGATCTCTTATATGCATGATTATTTATAGCCTTGTATTTATTCTTTGAAAATTTGGTTTAGTTAGGCCAACTAGATCGATTTTTCTTACCACGGGAAGAGGTCCTTTGTTGACGTAGGGTGGAACCCTATATGGCTGATCTTTCACAAAAGGAGCGGATCCCAACTAAGAACACGAAGAACACGAGGGGAAAATGAGGGAAAACACAAGAGGAACTCTCAAAACCAACAAGATATAGTCACACATATGCTAGATCCTCGAGACACAAGGGGAGATACAAGATCCAAAGTCAACAACGGACGATATAAAGGGTAACTGGTTCTTTTCCGTGAGGAGGTCTTGATGGGGGCCACCCAAAAGGGGGTCTTGAATCCAAGGGGATCTTCTCCGTAGAGGGGTCGCGGTCTCTGTTGTGGAGTAGATCCGTAATGGATGAGCAAAGCTCTATCTCACATATGAGCTAAACCAATGCTAACTCTAACTAGGAGGAGGTGGGGGTCTATATATAGTGTTAGCCCACGAAGGGGTAAGTGTGACAGCATGGTTTTTGCCCTCTCTTATTTGCTTGATTTTTTCATTTTGAAATTTTTTGAAACTTGGAGTTTTTGAATCTTTTCATATGGACTTAAACACTTGGGCATCCTTGGCTTTCACCCAAGTGCTTCACTTCCCTCCTAAATCATCATTTCACTTCTGACCCACTCCAAAATAATATTTGGAATATTTTTCTTAAATGAAAAATATTCATTTTCTCTCAAAAACCCTAAGCCAGATCTGTTTGCTTCAAAGCAACCCCAATTTTTATGGCTCAGAAAAATCTGAGAAAATTCACAAATATTCTGTCAACCCTAGTGCACCTTCCTGAGCAAAAATATTTCATCACTTTTTGGAATATTTTTTCTACAGAAAATCTTTTCTGTTCTGGACAGATATGGTGGTTTCTACAGCAACTACCATTTTACTTGCTCCATTTGACCTGAACTTTCTTGTGCATCTTTACCTTAGTAACTTATGACTAGCCTCCAAAGCACGGCTTCAAACTCCAAGCCATTTGACCATAGTAACATCACAAAGTTACTGACCAGAAACTTACCTGGCTTGTAAAATCTTCTCTACTGCACCTGGATCCAAGCCAAACCGTGGTAAACTTCAAAACCACCACGAACAACATGCCAGATATGATTTTTGGACGAAGGCTGGCCTGAGGAGAGAGTTCACGCGGTGACCACGCATGTCCACGATGCCAGGCATGCGTGTCGACGCGCTTAGGGTGTCGTCGAACACTCTGTTCGCGCGTGCTCGATTCCCCCGCCTGCCCAACCATTCCAAACCTTGCCACCATCATCGTCTCAATGCCCTTAACTCCTCCCTGGCACTCGTCGACGCTGGAGCTCGCCGCAGCGAGCACGGACAAGGTCCGGCCAGCCCAACAGTGCGGAGCGCACTGTGCTCGTCGCCATCCTCTTGATCCTGTGCTCGTCTCCGCCCGCCCACAGTGGTCGCGTGACCTCCGTCGCCTTCTCCCCCTCTCACTGACGCTGCTTGTCGCCGGGCGTCGTGGACAGGTGTCCACCGGCGGAGCCCGAAGCACCCTCGCCGCTCGCCTATATATAGAGCCCTCCCCAGCCTCCTCGAGCAACATCCAGCACTCACAGACACCCCACGAGCGAGTAGGAAGCCGAAGCCCGGCCGGGCAGGCCTCGGGTCGTCGTCCCCGAGCTTGAGCTCGCCGGCGATCCCCTCTGGTCGCCGCAGTAGTTCCAGCCCCTCCCAGGCCTGGGCGACCCCTCCAGGGCCTCCGCCTCTCTCCAGTGAGGCTGTCTCGCCCGCTTGGAGCCCCTGGAGTGGCCTCTGCTCGCCATCTTCCTCAACTCCGACGACCTCCATGTTCTGCCTCGGCCTGCGAGGTCGATTTCGACGCCGTCCGACCGCCCCTAGCTACGCTACGGGTACGGGCAGGTGCGCCTCAACCCCCTCTTACCATCCCTCCCTCTCGTTTGGGCCAAGGAGCCCTCGTCGCCGGCGAGAGCTCCGGCGAAGCCGCAGCCCCCTCTGTTTCCTTCTCCTCCTTCCCCCACCTGACTAGCGGGGCCCGCTAGTCAACCACTCAGTACGCGCGCGAAGCGGTACGAGTGGTGGCGCCCCTGGGCTTTACGCCTTCGACGTCACCCCCCCCTCCCCAGTCTATTTCTTTTATTCAAATTCATTTGAATTTACAGAACACTTCAAACATTTATAACTCTTCAACCATAAGTACAAATGAATTGATTCTTGTTGCATTGTGTTCTTTGATAAGAAATCTAGCAGCTCACCAAAGATGAGATTTTTCTGAGTTGTTTAGAATTTCTTGTGATTTTCAGAAGTGTTCTTGATATTTTCTTTTTGTGTTTAAAATTATTTACAGAAGGTAAGGCTTGTCTTGAGGATCACCAGGAGGCTTGTGAACCTCATCTGCACTAAGGCAAGCCACAGCAACATTTTCATGGTGCCATTTCAATATTTGTGATTTTCTTACTTGAATGAAATGATTAATCCATGCATTTAAATAATTATTGAGTTATTTATATTCTGTTAAATATTGGTTAGTTGTTATGCTTGATTTACAGAATGGTTGAAACTAGTTTAGTGGATAAAGCAAGTTAAGATTTATTTGAGGTGATGATAGAAATAATTTTGTTATGCATGTTAGTAATTATTTAAAGCTTTGTTCTTGCCTTCATAAATTGATAAAAAAAATTAGAAAATATTCTGTTAAATACTTGTTTAATCATATTACTTGGCTTACAGAATGTTTGAGCTCAACTTAGTGATAAAGAAATTAAGAGTTGTTGATAGTGAATTCTTTTTGTCAAGCATATGAGAAATTTATCGGAGTTACTTTCTTGCATAAGGAATTAATAAAACTTGTTGCAAAATATTTTGGTTAAGTTGTGAGTCATTTTGAGCAAGTAGAGTAATATGAGTTGTTGACGTTTATGCTTGGTGTGTATATGGATGACATCGGTCAGTTTTATCATTATATAATGCATGTGTTGTTTTGCATTTCATGGTATGCTATGACACTGGTCATGTTAAGTTTAAAGTTGAACCTGAATATAACTCAACTTGAATATACCGTTGACTGGGTCATGGTGCCGCTGAATCGAGTTTCTTTCCAGTGCAACCACATTTGCCTTTGTGGGAAGGCCTTGATTTGGTCCATTGACACGGCCTCTGGTCGGTGCCTCCATCTTGGGAAGGTTATGTCGTGCTTGCCCTGGCCCAGTAAGCAGGCATAATCTTGTGTGCTCGTTGATGAGATTATGGTACCGAGTCCCCGAGAGGGAGTGTCCTCGAGTGGGAGTGTTTTGACCACGACGGTGGTCGGGGTTGTCTTTGGTAGACACGGGGCCACACAGGACCAGCCCGTTGGGGATTTGAGTCGGAGTGGCCGGGGGAGTGATGTGGCAATGGAAGGGTTTTCTCGGAATGTCGTTGGTCCACCTGAATGGGAGTGCGAGGCCATGGGTTCCGTGGTGTGGGTACAGTGTGCTACCTCTTCAGAGTGTGTAATCTATCGATAGCCGAGTCCACGGTCAAGGACACATCATAGTAGGTCCCACCATGAGTCAATGTTTAATAAAAATTTCACACTAAGTTATGAACTTTGCATTGTTGATGGATGGTAGAAAGGCCATCGAGGCATTTGGGACCAAATTATGGTCGTGGTTGTGATCGCCATAAGGATCACGAGTTGTTCTTGAGAAAGACCACTTTGGTGGTATGTTTGTGATCCAGAGATGATCACAGTTGGTAAGCTGTCCCGAGGGGCGTTCAAGCATGATCACAGCATGTTGACATATTGTGTTGCATTATTAATAATTGGTTAAATATTTGATATTGTTTGTCATTATGATTATGCATGTTGTGAGCTTGCAAGTACATTCAATGTACTGACCTGGCATGTCATGCTAGATTTCAGGAAAGTATCATTGGAGAGGAGCGCTGTTCGAGTCTAGATCGTGTCCACATTGGTGTCCCTGTGATATGGAGCTTCCGCCACGACTTTATTCCGCCGCCACGTAGTTGTTCGGATCGAGGCACCTTTATGTTCACTAAATAATGTACATATTGTTCAGCTGCACTGAGTGTGTTGCTTGGCCTCGACAGATATTGTAATGTAAACTCTGTTCCGCTAGCATCAATAAAGCGGTTGTTTTTCTGTACCAAGATGTTGTGTGTCGCCAGAAGACATGGTCTCTGGGCTGGCAATGCATGGTAAACCGGTCACTCTGAGCCGGGGTGCCACAACGCTTAGTATCAGAGCCGCGCTGACTGTAGGCCATGCTAGACTACGACGCGTTAACTGGATGCTAGATACTAGTTTAAGTTGAGTGCCGGTAGTAATTTGTGCTGATTGTTGCGTTGCATGCATTTGGTTTAGATATTTTTATGCTAACCTGCTAATGGTTGTGGGTGTAGATGGCTCCGGTGCCGTATCCGTGCCAGTTGTAGCTGATGTCGTACACATCACCGCACCTCCTTCGCAACGTGTGGTGTCGGTTGTACCCTCTCGTAGACAACCCAGTCTATCGCGTGTACCGGGAGCATCTAGTTGATTCAGTATATGAGTATCACGCAGTGGTCACCCTGCGCACTAGTTCCGACTCCAGCTCTTACACTCGCACTTCTCGGAGCGGTTATGCCTCCACCGCTTCTCAGGCTGTCCAGTTTGCTGCATTCGAGGTCCTTGTCGAGCTTCACTACAACGAGGTCCGAATGCAGAACCACCCAGGTTTCTACTACTACCCATCTCTGCACGACAATGGTCGTGTCCATTTCCCTCTCATTGATCTAGAAACTGATAGTGTTGCTAGGCACCTTGCTCGTTATGTCACTGCTAGCTATCTCATGATCCACGAGCTGGCTCGAGAGCTGACTCGTACTCGTACTGCTTTAGCCGCTACTTTGGTCACTTCTAGATCCGCCACTACTCCGTCTTCACTGGGATTTACCCCTTATGTCCCAGTCTGTTCTAGCTCCCCTATTTCACTGGTTACTCCCCTGAATAGCACGGGCGTGTAGCGACCTGACCCGACTGGATCAAGTCTCTGTGCTTAAGTGTCATCCCTGGATCGGTATGCTAACACACACAATACTCGAGGATTTATAACAGAGGTAAATCACATGTATAAAATAACGTAAATACTATTACCTCAATCCAAATAGCGGAAGTAACAAGGTTGTGGATTCCCATCAACACCAACGGCAAAGTTGAGTGTAGAAATCGTAACCCTAACGTATCACTTACTCGTCGTAAGATATCCTGCAACATGAGACGTTGCAGCCACAAAGGTTCGGTACATTGAATGTACAGGCAAATTCACACTGTAGAGCAATGATGAATAATGGCTATCACTACATGCATATATTGCTGGTGGAAAAGCTCTACGGTTATAAGTTTTTTGCGAAAAGCCAATTTTTCCTTACTGCAAAGGAATAAATTTTATTTAACTATCATGGTGGTTGCTAAACATTGAGAATGGTTGACAGCATTCTCAATCCCAATTAAGTATCATCATTAGAACCCAACAAATTATTTAAGTAACGTGATGAGATCAACAGGATAATCCAAGAACTAGATACTCAAGATGTCCATAACCGGGGACACGGCTAATCATGATTAGTTTGTACACTCTGTAGAGGTTTGCGCACTTTTCCCCACAAGACTCGATCTCCTCCGTTGGATTTCTCGCACTACATGGTGTTTGAGAAACGGATGACCGAGACACAGTCTTTCAGAAGCGCTAGCACCTTACGATGGGTAGACCGGTACACCTACATCCCCTACATCTGCTAGTCTACCATTGTAAGAGTTCACACAACTTAATCAACTATGCTAGAGCCCATAATAGCTTGTGGCTGCACACGGAAGTTTCTAGTTTGAATAATCTCATGATCCCTTTGAGCCTGGGTGGCGGTCCATAAAAAAACAGGTAATCCTGGTCTACCCAGGTGCCTAGACAGGAAATCCTGGAATAACCAGGTGCCTCAATCCACCCAGATGTGTGTTTAAGTTGCCACCTTAAGTAAACCGTTAATTAACAATCTCACATCTGTCATGGATACTCTCAAAACCCAATCCACGTCTACGAGCATAGCATGGCAATATAAACATAGCGTAATAGTAACTCCCAAGGGTTTGATAATAAAACAGGGAATAGGTACTACCTCATCTACTTCCCATCCCACAATTTAATCAGATCCTAATCATGCAATGTTTGAGGATTGATCTAATGCAATAAAACTAGGTAGTGGGAAAGTATGATCAAAGTGGGAACTTGCCTGCAATGTTGATGAAGATGGTTCGCACTCATAACTCTTGATAGTTCTACTCGTCACACTCCGGTCAATCTATCGTAAGCAAGCAATAGTAACCACACATAGGCAATCACTCAAAAGATCAGAAAGATCGAAGAAGACGGTTCGGAAAACATCAAAACCAGACAAATAACTCTTGCAGCATAAAACAATTTCTAACAGTACCAAAATTATGTGAATTTGGCCTTATCAGAATGTTTAGGTCAAGAGCTTCGATTGGCAAAAATAATCAACTCAAACGGAGCTACGAAACTCAAGTTACGATCAAACGAAGTTTGAATACAAAACTGATCTAATTCAAATTTTAAATTTTCAAAAACATGTTTAAGTTGTCTTACTGGATAGAGGGGATCATAACGAAGACGTGGGCGTTGGTTTCATTGGATTTGGACAAACGAGTAAAAAGTTATGAGCGATTGAAGTACAGGGACTAATCTGTGAAGAAAATTTATCACGGCTAGGTCCCTGGCCGATAATTAAACAGAAAAAGAAAAAAATCTATCTAACGAACGTTCGCTGTAGAAGCTTATAAAACAAAAACCGTTCGCTGCATACACTAAAACAACGGACGTTCACTACTTAAAGAAAACAGTTGAAAAAAAAACAGATCCTAACTAATCGGTGCCGTTGGAGTGAGATCGGACGGACGAGGCGCTTACCGCGGCGGTTGACGGTGCCGGCGGTGAGGAAGACGGCGGCGACGGCTCGGGTCCGGTCGGGGCCGCGGCTTCGGTGGTCAGCGGCGACAGTGGAGCAGCCGGGGATGGGTGGCGCGTCGGGGCGCAGGCAAAGGCGGCGCCGGCATCGGTCGACGAAGGCGGGACAGTGCGGGGCAACAACGGCGGAGCTCGACAAAGCTCGCAACTCCAGCGAGATGGGGAAAAGGAGAGAGAGGGGCGGGGCTCGGGGCTCCGGATTATATATGGGGAAAGGGGCGGCGAGAAGCTTGGAGGAGGGGCAACGCAAGGCGGCGGTGGGGCGTGTCCCGGTCGGACACGGGGCGCGCCGGCGGTGGTCGCCGTGCGGGAGGCGGAGACCTGCCCGAGCTCGGGGACGAGCGGGATGGGCCGTTTGGCCGGCTGGGCCGGCCCGGTTCGGTTGGTCCAGAAGTATTTTTTGGACAAACAAAACAAATAAAACAAAATAAATAGAAATATTAAATAGGCGTGTAATATATCAAAATTTTCAGAAAAAGATTGTCTACAACGTGAACATTTTCCTAGAATTAAATAAAATCCAAACAAATGCAAATAATTCAAACAGTGCTACGGCCCTATTAAAATCCAATAAAAATCATTTTAAAAATACCAAAATGATTTCAAACTTATTTATCTCCAATTTTCTCATGTAGGGAATCATGTTACCCTATTTTCCATGTATTTTATTTTTGGAGAAAAATAATTTGAATAAAACTCAAATAACCCAAATTGAAAATAATTTCAAATGGATTTTAAATTTGAGTTCTTTGAAACTCCCAACTCATATTTCATATAATTTGAAGAAGTCATTTTATCTCCTCTCGTGAAAATCATTGAGTTGCGTAAAGTTTCAGAATCGGAAAATATTTCCAAATGGAATTCAAATATTTTCAGAAACCCTTTTTATTTAATTAAATGGAAGAAGTCATGTCATCTTCACTCTAGGGTTTTGTAGTTGAAAAGAATTTGAATTCAGGAGATCATAAAAATGCAAATGTGAAAGTTTGGGAAAGTCCTTTTATTCCCTCTGATTTAACTTTCAAAAAGCCTCAAATTTCACTCAATTTCACACAATCAATCAAACAATCAATCAAGTCTATCTATTTATTATAACATTCCAAAATTTAGAATTTTGGGATGTTACAAACCTACCACCCTTAAAATGAATCTCGTCCTCAAGATTCGGAGAGGCTAGAAAGAAATAGGTTAGGTTCGGGGTCTTCTCAAAATCCATCGATCATCACAGGGGTCTGGGGTGCTACCACCCTTAGAAGCATGGTTACGGTTCCATCAAAACTCATATACTCCATCCTTATTGTTGACAATGTGTGTCTTCTCAGATTCTCAGGTAAAAATTGCTTCTCTGGGCTCTTCGGGTAGTGGCATAACCTTTACCACAATTCTTCTGTCCTTTCATCTTGGTAAGGTTCTTCTGTAACTGGGTCTTCTTAGCTGATAGGGCTGGCGCCAATACTAAACACTATCGATATCTCATGGTGGTTAACAATTTAGGGTTTCTCCTGCAGGAAATGGGTCTGGTTGATCCTCGCCGTATAACCTACGGTTGGCAAAAGCTGCCTTGTACAAGGGGAAAATACCTATACCATTCTAAGGCTTAAACAAGGTTTTGATCGTCATCTCTCTACTATAGGTAAGTCACTCAGATTTACCATCCCATATAGCAAGGCGAATAATAAGAGTAAGTCGGTATGGTGATCAATCCATCCCGCACCCAAATCATTACCTTGTATACGGTTTAGCGAACCTCGCATTCTAACACTCGGTCATCCTCACAAGCATTGCAGAATTTCTTTTGTCGACGAACCAAGTTTGGATAAATCCATTGATTCTTCAAGCCAAACGAACATCTATCGTTTCTTCACAACTCTCAGGTTTTACGTAAACTCCTATAAGATCGTCTATCGATAACATCGTAACTTCTTCCAAGGTTTTTCCTTTAGCAAGAGTGTGCATGCTTTTTGGCAGGTCCTGGGGCCTGTGGGTTATGGCCCATCTCATCACTTGTAAACCTTGAATTCATCACCAGGGCAACTGATCCTTATTCCAACTTCCAACTTCCTAGTATTCTTAAATCCATCCAATTGTACAGTCTTCCTTCCTTCTATTGGCACCAAACTAGGACATGAATACTCAGACTCATCATGGAATTTCCCTTGATCCATATTTCCAACATCATACCTCCTTTATATCCAATAGTAATTCATCTCTTCATCCTCGTGGGATATCCCACATACCGAGATAAAAACTTATACTTATGAAGTCCATACTCCACTTCGTGGAACATCATTATCCTTTCTAGGGTCAAGCGTCCTTACAAGGGAATATTGCCCATCTCTGCATGACACTTCTTCAACTGGGAAACGTGAAACACATCATGAACTCATGATAGTCCTTCGGGTGACTCCAATTTATTGGCCACTTCTCCCATACGCTCCAAAACTCGGTATGGTCCTTCAAATCTCGGGGCTAACTTTCCCTTAACTCCAAATCGTTTAACTCCTCGTAGAGGGGACACATGAAGACATGCTCTATCTCCAATTTCATAGACTACCTCCTTGTGTTTTTTTGAGTCTGCATAACTCTTCTGCCTGGACTCAGCTACCTTCAGTCTATCTCGAATCAACTTAACATTCCCTTCTGAATCCTTGATCACAATTGGTCCACAACTGACGATCTCCAACTTCATCCCACATCAACGGTGTCTGGCTCCTTCTCCCATACAAAGCTTCAAAAGGGGCCATCTTCAAACTGACTTGGTAACTGTTGTTGTATGAGAACTCCACGTAAGGTAGATTATCATCCCTACTAGATCCATAATCTAGCGCACACGCTCTCAACATGTCCTCCAGAAATTGATTGACTCTCTCGGTCTATCCATCTGTCTGCGGATGAAAGGTTGTACTGATCTCTAGCCTAGTACCAAAGTCTGGTGCAACTGATTCCAAAACCTTCAGGTAAATGGTGTTCCTCTATCTGATACGATGGTCCTCGGAACTCCATGCAGACATACGATCCTGGTCAAATATATCTTGGCCAACTTCGCACTTGTATAGGTGGTTTCACTGGGATAAAGTGAGCCACTTTGGTCAAGCAAATCCACTGCTACCCAGATAGAATCGTATACCGATCGGGTTCTGGGAAATCCGGTAATGAAATCCATGCCAAGCTTATCCCACTTCCATTCGGGTATCGGCATAGGCTGTAACAATCTGGCTGGCTTTTGATGATCTGCCTTCACTCTCTGACATACATCACATACGGCTACATACTCAGCAATATCCTTCTTCATCTCCGTCCACCAGAAACGTTCCTTCAAATCCAAATACATCTTGGTATTTCCGGGGTGTATCGAGTATGGTGAGTCATGAGCCTCCTGAAGTGTTAACTTCCCGATCTTTGCATTATTGGGCACATATACACGGTCCTCGAACCATAAGGTGTCGTGCACATCCTTACCAAAACCTTTGGCCTTTCCTTTGCTCATCCTCTCTTTTACCTCAGCAATCTCTTCGTCATCCTTCTGAGGTTCACGGATCTTTCCTAACAATGTATACTGAACTTCCATTGCTGCAACAAACCTTTGGGAACAATCTCCAACCGAAGTTCCCTAAGATCCTCGGCTAACTCCTTTGGAAATCCTCCGATTATGAGGGTATTCGTCCTTGTTTTCTTTATGGTTGTGTCCTATTTCTCCACAAAGCTTGTATGCACAAGGTTTCTTCATATCCTTTCCATAAGGCTTCAACTTCTGGGACACAAGATGAGATCTTTGCAGAGTCAACTTAAATTCTTTCCAAGTGGTTACTCTTTGCCATCCATTGATGGTTTGGTACATCCTCCACCAAGTAGCCGCACCTCTTACAAAGCACTGAAGAGCATGCTGGATCATATCCTTTCCGACTTTAGGGTTATTCTCCATGTGATCCTCCATGTTTTGAATCCATCGGTCTGTCTCCGACTGACTTATCGGTCTAGAAAATTACAATCTCAGCTCCATTCATCCTCTATTGGGTCCATGGGTTTTGGGGTGGGGCATGGGAGATAGTGTCACATCCTAGCTAGATCATGCATTAGAGTGTGCATCATGTTTACTTTTGACAGAAATTTGAAATGGGGAAGGCAGAACCCCCAGCACCCCTCCTGAAATCAACTAGGGTTTGCTAAAAATATTTTCAATGAACCTGAAATGCCCTTCTAAAATGTTCACCCTCTTTGTCTTGGATTAAAACCTCTGGCAAAAATGGTGCATATTTTTCTAGGTCAACAGAAGGTCATTGAATTAATGCATTAGTATTTGAATTTGGGCATTTAAAATTTATAAAATATTTCAAATGCTCAAATATTTCCAAACCAAAATGTTCCTTGCTGGAAATATTCCAACTAAGGACCAGGTGCAGTTTGGTGATTTTTGGAGTTGCTCTAGTATTTTTAATAAGTCCACAAAGTTACAGAAAAATAGAAAAAGGAAAAGTAGAGGAAACTTACCTCGCGCCTAACCGGCCCACCTGCCGGCCCAGCCCAGCTGCCGCGCCAGCGAGCTGCTTGGCTTGGCCAGGCAGGCGCGCAGGTGCTCGACGCCGGCACCAGTGAGCGCCACGCAGCTCCCCGCCGCCCTGCTTCACCTCCTCACCGCCCCGCTGCCCTGGACGCGTTCCACGTCGCCGCCCCGAGCCCCTGGACACGCCCACTCGCCCTGCCTCGCCTCCCTCGCTCCCCTTCGCCATGGCCGATGCCACCGTCGCCGCTCCGCCGTCGTAGCCATAGCCACCGTCGTCCCCGCGCCACCCGACCGTGTCCACGAGCTCCGCCACCCTCCTCTTCTTCGAGCAAGACGAGCCCCGAGCGCTCGCCCGCTCTAGAATCGCCCCCGACCCCGTCTTCCCCAACTCCGGCCGCCGAGATCGCCATCATCGCCCCGCTCAGCTCCGACCTTCCCCGAGCCCGCCTCGACGCTCGCTGCAACCACCGTGAGCATGGCCACCTTCCCATCCTCCCCGTTCTCTCTCTCGAGCCCCGTAGCGTTTACATGTAGCTCACCCGCACGCGCCGCCGTGGAGCTCGTCGCCGACGAGGCTCCGGCCACCCAACGGCCACGCCACCGTGTCCATCGCACTCACCACGTTGCGTTGGGTCCAACCCTACACTCCACGCGCCTCACCTTGCCCCCTAGCGACAAGTCCGAGCTCACCCGAGCCCCGGCGCCGCCAAACTCGTCGCCGGCGCCAACTCCGGCCACCCCGACCCCAACCAACTCCACCAAGAGTTGCGGGTCAGCTCCAGCTCCACGTAGATGCCCTCCGCGCCCCATTTGGTGGCCGGAACGGCCAAATACACTTTGCTCCGCCGCGTCTGGCCTCGCCGGCGGCTAGACGCCGGCGAGTTGACCTTGACCGTTGACTGGTGGGCCCTGGTTGACTCTGTTGAGTCAATGACAGGTGGGGCCCCCTTCTGTTAATTACCAGATTAGTTAAACTAATTAAACTAGTTTAATTATCCACTAAACTAACTACTGACATGCGGGTCCCACTGTTCAGTTTGACCTGGACGACCCCGTTGACCCCTGACGTCACGCTGACCTCATGCTGACGCAATAAATTAATTACTGGAATTAATTTTATACAGGAAAATCTAGAAATTAACCCAAACTTCAAAAATTCATAGAAATTAATCTATAACTCCAAATGTAAAGTTTTATATATGAAAAATTATCAGAAAAATCCAACCTATCCATTGGTACTAGTTTCATGCATGTCAGAACAAGTTAAACCTGCTGTTTAGGCAATATAAGTTCATGCACCATTAGGCTATGTTAAATGAGCTACCATTTGAACCTTTGGTTCAAATGAGTTCATTCCTTTCTGGTTTAAGTTGCATTAGGTCAGGACACATCCATAATGCCATGTCATAGCATGCATCATATTGTTGCATATCGTCATGAGTTGATTGTGTTCCGATGTGTTCTTCGTGGTAGGTTCTGCCTCCGAGGATATCTCCGAGTATCCAACTGAAGGGCAGTATCCCACTACCACTCCATCAGGCAAGCAACCCATTGATCATTCCGATACAAACCCATGTTCTCGCTTCTGCTCTCGTTTACTGCATTAAGACAACGCGTTTCAAACTGCTGTGTGTTGCGGTAGTTGAACCCACTTCCTTTGCATGACCTGTCATTGTCACAGTAACTAGATGAAACCCACTAGCATGTGTAGGAGTTGATTGAGCCAATACATGTGTGTGTGTTCCTACCATGCTATCCTTGCTATGCTTAGAGTTGTGTCAGGTCTGGCTCATCGGGATGATGAACTGGAGTGAAAGGTTGTGTCGGTGACAAGAGTGAAGTGTTGAACACGATTTGGTAAAGGAATCGATGAGAGGCCATGTAGGAGTACATGGTGGGTTGTTTCATTGAGGCCGTCCTTAAGAACTGAGATCTGTGTTTGTGATCCATGATACAGTTACTACCACACATTGGGCCCTGAAATATGACCCCGCTCGACTTCTTAACCACCCTTGTCCTCTGTCCAGGAGTTGCAAGTAGTTTCTTGTGTTTGTAGTATGCTGGGGGCCGCACGCGGCGCTGACCATCGGGGTGGGCTGTGTTGCGGTAGGCACGTGGCACGGTGTACCGACTCGCCCGTTTGGTGTCTCGGGAACCCTGTTCACATCGTTCGGGGCCGTTAGTGGAAACCTCGGCCGGACTCCCTGCGGATGGAACCCGAATAGGCGATAAACCTGGACTAGAGACTTGAGTGTTTAGGTAGGTCGTGGTCTACACCCACGTCGGCTTTCGCTTGAAGTCTGCCGAGCACATGTCGTGTGCAGACGCTAAGTGGTGGAAACATGTGTGAAGAAGTACACCCCTGCAGGGTTATAGATGATCTATTCGAATAGCCATGTCCGCGGTAATGGACTTCTGGGTTGCCTATAATAGTTCATAGACAAGTAAATGGATTCTGCTAAAAATCTCAAGATAAGTGTGAGTACCGCGGATGGCCCTCTCGTAGGATGGCGAGAGAGGATCCCCGGTGGAGTATTGTGTTGGTGATAGTGGACTCGTGTGCGACAAAAGATTTACAAGTGGTGTCTATCATAGGGTAGTTTAGCCAAGAGTCAAAGCTGGCTTGCTGCAATAACCCCACTACCTTCTTGAGAATGTGCATGTATAGTAGGTTCCTGTTGTAAGACTTGCTGAGTACCTCCGTACTCATGTTGCTTTAATCATGTTTTTCAGACGACTGCACCAACCCCTCTGATGGGTTCTATGTAGACCTCGACGTTGATGAGTGACTTATCACCCAGGTGGTGATCCAAGACTTGTGAAGGGTCGTTGTAGATAGACAGGCTTCATCAAGCCTTCTTTCTTTCTAGTGTCTGTACTCAGACTACTTTGCTTCCGCATGTGCTTGTATGTTTGTATGACTTGAGTGTTGGGTCATGTGACCCCTATCTGTATGGATGATATGTATGGCTCCTCGGAGCCTTCTAAATAAAGTACTTGAGTCGTAGAGTACTGTTGTGACGCCATGTTGTATTTACTCATATCGGGCATATTGTGTGTATGATTGAAATGCTTGGTATGAGTGGGATCCGACTATCTAGTTGTTTATCCTTGGCAGCCTTTCATATGGGGAAATGTAGTCTAGTGCTTCTGAGCGATAGTAGTCCGCTACAGCCCGGTTCACCGGAGTCCTGCTAGCCCAACACTACTGCTTGGAACACTTGACTGGCCGCCATGCGTTTCACGTCGTTCCTATGTCTGTCCCTTCGGGGAAATGTCACGCGCTGTTATTCGGAGTCCTGCCTAGCCTGCTACAGCCCGGGTTACCGGAGTCCTGTTAGCCCAGTGCTACAGCCCGAATAAATACGTTGATGACCGACATGCTCGATGTGATTCATGTATGCCTGTCCTCATAGGCTAGCGCCGCTTTGGGTTCACGACTAGCCATGTCGGCCCGGGTTCTCTGTCATATGGATGCTAGCGACACTATCATATACGTGAGCCAAAAGGCGCAAACGGTCCCGGGCCAGGTAAGGTGGCACCCGTGGGAGTACCGTGCGTGAGGCCGCAAAGTGATATGATGTGTTACACGCTGGATCGATGTGGCATAGGATCGGGGTCCTGACAGCGTTGGCATCAGAGCCGGACTGCCTGTAGGTTCGCTAAGCCAAACTGGTCGATGTCGAGTCTAGAAATGCTTTAGTTATATGTAGGGGAATTGATTGTGGGAGGGAACGTAAGGCTCTTTTACTCCTTTACCTTATGCCCTCTATTCTGAGTCATTCTCTTCTCATTCTACGTGGGTTAAGGACTAGGCTCTCTTCTCTCTATCAGGTTCACGTGTTACTAAATCCGTAGTAACTTATAGGATTGTTGGATACAACCCAGTTCCGTTCTACTAAAGTTTAGTATGTTGCCAATTGAACCAGAACCTTGATATGATGATGTTGAGTGGTTTCGCAAACTATTGTGGATGTCTCAAGTCTTTTTCTGAGCATTTACAGCCGTTATGCTGTCCAATTTCATCCAGAAATTCTAATGCCTTTGCACTATTTTGTGCTTTCAGATGGCTACCCGTCCCCAAAACCAAGTGGTTCGTCTGACCCGTTGCATCGGTATATGTGGTCATACCGCCATGTTGGTTCGAGTGATGGTTGAGGCAGGTTACCGATGGTACCCTGAATACACCGTCGAAGAGCAGTTTAGAGATTTTAACCAGAGCCAATATCTGTGCACGGTCAGGATATATCCATCTTATCCCAGAGCCACGGAACCACTCCACTGTTCTTATGGACTAGGGATCACTATTGGGATGTCCGTTCAAGATGCAGCCTACTCGATGATGACCATTATGCGAGCTAGAACTGCCTTGTTGAGCAACACTGAATTTCGCTACATGCCAGCATCCCTCCCTGGGGCGCATGGTTACCTTCAAGGCATGTACAGTGATGCATCCCATGAGGACTCACTCCTTTGCACCACTACTGAGATGTTGGAAGATAAGGACCGTGAAAACCAGGCCTTGCGTATGGAGCTCTTTAATGCTCGTGCTGATCATTGGGCCACCTTGACGAGGTTTGCACCTGCTGTGCAAGCCGGATACATGGACACAAGAGACTTGTACCCTGTGCGGGCTAGTCTGCCAGACTTCATGGAATGGCGTGAGGTGGGAGGCATCACCCCTCCTCGTGGGCCTCTTCTGCCGCCATCTGTTGGACCGAGGCCGCACCCAAGTCCCTACGGTCCGCAAGCTCCTCAGGACCGTCTGTTCCCAGATGACCATGTTCCGCTTCCAGGTCTGGGTGGTGACTTCTATGAGGATTACTACGGAGCTGCCTGAGCTAGTAGTAGTCTCGCTAGTATTGTAACAGTTGTATGTCCACCGTCCTGCGTGACCCGTGGAATATGACTTAGTGTGTATCGATGCCGGAGGTGTAGCTAAATAATGCATAGGAGCTTGGAATGTCTCCGATGAGATGTAACGTCTTTCATCATAGTGGTACTTCAGTTGGGCTTGTACTAAACTATGTATGGTGTGTATGACTGTTGGTGTATATATGGCAGTTTCTATATTACCATGTCATACGGATGAACATCTCTGCATTCCTTGTTATCCATTACATTCCGCACTTCCTTGGCCAGATTTTGCCATCCTGGTTTAAATCGTTGTTTTGTTTTCCTAGGATGGTCAACACCCGCAGCAACCCTGCTGCTCCGGAGCAGGGAGAAGCTAGTGCACCTAGGGAGGAAAGTCTGCCTCGACCACCTTCTCTGGCCGAAGTGATGCTGGAGGCAGAGCGCAACAGGCGCGACACCAACCGCTTGTTAGAGCAGA
Organism: Aegilops umbellulata; assembly: GCA_032464435.1. Taxonomy (NCBI): domain Eukaryota; kingdom Viridiplantae; phylum Streptophyta; class Magnoliopsida; order Poales; family Poaceae; genus Aegilops; species Aegilops umbellulata. The sequence goes on from CP136054.1 coordinate 106,443,563, forward strand.
TTGAGCAGAACACTGCACGCCAGCAGAGGATCAATCCAGTGTCCATCAATGACTTTGTCAAGCTGTACCCGCCAAAGTTCAATCATTCCATCGAACCTCTCGATGCGGATGACTGGCTCCGCAGCATCGCCCACAAGCTACGTTCTGCCAACGTGGCTGAAGATGATAAAGTCACCTTTGCTGCCTATCACCTCGAAGGCCCTGCCAGCCTTTGGTGGGAGAATTATGAAGCTATGCGTCCGGTCGGCCAACTCACTACCTGGGCTGATTTCAGTGCTGCTTTCCATGAGCATCATATCCCGGAAGGCCTCATGGATCGCAAGAGGGAGGAGTTCTGTAACTTCACCCAGGGGAAGCTGACTGTGGATGCATACAGTCGCGAGTTTGGGAAGCTTGCACGCTATGCTCCCGAAGAGGTATCCACTGACGCCAAGAAGCAGGCAAGGTTCCGCAAGGGACTTAGCCCTAAGCTCCGTCGTGACCTTCGTCTGCATGAATGCACTTCCTTTCCGAAGCTAGTCAATAAGGCCATCAGTGCCGAGACGGGGCAGAATGATTTTGAAGCTTCACGCAAGCACTCCCGTGACTATGGTTCTTCATCCGGTTTTGGATCGCAGAAGCGCCAGGTCTGGATCCCAAATTCTGCTATGCCACCCAGGTATACCCCGAGGCCATCCTTTGAGGCGCCTCATCCCAACCAATAGTATGTGCCGCCCAAGACTTTTGGTGGCCCCACTGCCAATACTGCTCCACGCCCCAATATGATAACTTGCTTCAAGTGTGGTGAGCCGGGCCACTACATCCGTGAGTGTCCCCAGAACAACCCCAGCCAGTTCGGAAAGTCTGTTGGACGTGGTAAGTCAACAGCGAAGGTGCTAGTCGCCAAGCCAGCCACCACTGCTCGTGGCCATGTCAACTACGTTTCAGCTGAAGAGACTCAAGAGGACCCCAATGTCGTTCTCGGTACGCTCCTTGTTAATTGCCATCCGGCAACTGTTCTCTTTGATACTGGAGCATCTCATTCATTTATTTCTGAGAGCTATGCTCGTTTGCACAACACCACCTTTTGTGACATGCCCACCTCCATGGTAATTCAAACCCCTGGTTCTAAGTGGCAAACCTCTAGAATCAGCCATGGAAATGAAATTCGGGTTGACAGATTGGTCTTCCTTGCGTCGCTAATAGCTCTCAAGTCTACAGACATAAACATCATCTTGGGTATGGACTGGATGTCAGCTCATTACGCCAAGATTGACTGCTCAACTAGAACTGTTCAACTTACCCATCCATCGGGCAAGACAGTCAACGTTTTGACCCGAGTGTCGGAACGTCGGCTCTATTCTCTAAATGCCAACCCCCTTCCAGACCTTGAAGATATTCCGGTAGTCCGTGACTTCCCGGATGTCTTTCCAGAGGAACTACCAGGTGTTCCACCTGACAGAGATGTCGAGTTCGTAATAGACCTTGTTCCAGGAACCGTCCCAATCTCTAGGAGACCTTATAAGATGGCACCCCTAGAACTAGCTGAGCTTAAGAAACAACTCGATGAGTCCTTGCAAAAGGGTTTCATCCGTCCTAGTTCATCTCCATGGGCTTGCCCCGTCCTCTTCGTCAAGAAGAAGGATGGAACGGATCGGATGGTTGTAGATTACCGACCTGTCAATTTGGTCACTATCAAGAACAAGTATCCGCTCCCCAGGATCAACGACCTGTATGATCAGCTCACAGGATCCTCAGTCTTTTCCAAGATGGATTTGAGGTTGGGCTACCATCAAATCAAAATCAAGAACGGGGACATTCCCAAAACGGCCTTCGTCACTCGTTACGGCCAATACGAGTACACCGTCATGTCCTTCGGTTTAACCAATGCTCCAGCCACCTTCTCTCGGTTAATGAACTCGATCTTCATGGAGTATTTGGATAAATTCGTCGTGGTTTACCTCGATGATATACTCATGTACTCCAAGAATGAGGAAGAACATGCCGAACATCTAAGGCTAGTATTGATGAAACTTCGAGAGCATCGCCTTTATGCCAAATTCTCCAAGTGCGAATTCTGGTTGCCAGAAGTGACCTATCTGGGCCATGTAATCTCTGGCAAGGGCATTTCTGTCAATCCCGAGCGAGTTCAAGCTGTCCTTGACTGGACTCCACCTGAAACGGTCAAGCAAGTTCGGAGTTTTCTTGGTTTAGCGAGCTATTGCCGCCGCTTCGTCGAGAATTTCTCCAAGGTTGCTAAGCCTCTAACTGAACTCCTCAAGAAAGATAAAAAGTTCGAGTGGACCCCACAGTGCGAGTTCAGCTTTCAGGAACTGAAAAGACGCCTGACATCTGCTCCTGTACTGGTACCACCAGATTTCTCTAAGGACTTTGTTATCTATTGCGACGCCTCGCGACAAGGACTAGGTTGCATACTCATGCAAGATCGTCATGTGATTGCCTACGCATCTCGACAGTTGCGTCCACATGAGGATAATTATCCCACTCATGATCTAGTGCTTGCAGCAGTAGTCCATGCACTCAAAACCTGGCGACACTACCTTCTGGGTAATCGTTGCGAAATTTACACTGATCACCAAAGTTTGAAATATATCTTCACCCAACCGGATTTGAATCTCAGGCAAAGACGTTGGGTCGAGTTGATCTCAGATTACGACTTAGGAATAACTTACACCCCAGGCAAAGCCAATGTCATGGCTGATGCACTAAGTCGTAAATCTTATTGTAACAATCTGATGTTACAACAAGGTCAACCATTTCTCCACGAGGAATTTCGTAAGCTTAACCTTCACATTGTTCCTCGAGGATTCCTTTCCACCCTGGTGGCGAAATCTAACCTTACGGATCAAATCATAGCTGCCCAGAAGCGCGATAAGGGCATATCCCGCATCAGGGAAAACATCGCTAGCGGAGTTGCTAAATGTTTTTCCATGGATGAACGAGGTGTTGTCTTCTTCGAAAACCGCTTGGTGGTTCCCAAGAAGCAACATTTACGTCAATTGATCCTTAAGGAAGCTCATGAATAACCTCTCACCATTAATCCCGGTAGTACTAAAATGTATCAAGACCTACGCCAGAGGTTTTGGTGGACTAGGATGAAGAGAGAAATCGCTCAATACATTGCTAGTTGCGACGTCTGTCGTCGTGTCAAAGCAGAGCATCAATGGCCTGCTGGCACCCTTCAACCATTGGGGATTCCTGAATGGAAATGGGATAAAATCGATATGGATTTCATTACTGGGTTTCCCAGAACCAAAAGAGGGAATAATGCTATCTTCGTTGTTGTCGATCGTCTTTCCAAAGTAGCCCACTTCTTACCTGTTCGCGAGAGTATAACCGCTAGCCAGCTAGCTGATTTGTACATCTCTCGAATAGTATCTCTCCATGGTGTTCCATTGGAAATTAATTCAGACCGTGGAAGTCTTTTCACCTCTCGATTTTGGGAAAGTTTCCAAAATGCTTTGGGAACTCGACTTTCCTTTAGCACCGCCTTCCATCCGCAATCAAGTGGTCAAGTAGAACGAGTCAATCAAATTCTGGAGGATATGCTCCGAGCTTCTGTCATCTCTTTCGGTATGAATTGGGAGAAGTGCCTACCATTCGCCGAGTTCGCTTATAACAATAGTTATCAAGCTAGCTTGGGCAAAGCCCCTTTCGAAGTTCTCTATGGACGAAAATGTCGAACGCCTCTTAACTGGTCAGAAACCGGCGAGAGACAACTCTTTGGCCCGGACATGATCCAGGATGCAGAAGAGCAGGTTCGCATTATTCGTGAGAAGTTGAAAACCGCCCAATCCCGACAAAAGAGTCAGTATGACCGCAAGCATAAGCCCATGGCTTATGAAGTCGGCGAGATGGCTTACCTTCGGGTTACACCTTTAAAGGGAACCCATCGATTCGGTATCAAAGGCAAATTGGCTCCTCGTTACATTGGACCTTTTCGCATTCTTGCCAAACGAGGAGAAGTTGCCTACCAGCTGGAACTACCTCCGCATCTCTCCAGAGTTCATGACGTCTTCCACATTTCTCAACTCAGGCGTTGCTTCTCGGATCCTATCCGTGGAGTGGACCACGAAACGCTTGATCTCCAAGATAACCTCACCTATCGAGAATACCCCATTCGTATCCTTGATCAAGCCGAGCGTACCACTCGACGCCACAATATCAAGTTTCTCAAAGTTCAATGGTCACACCATTCCGAGCAAGAAGCTACATGGGAAAGGGAGAATCGTCTTCGACTCGAGTACCCCACCTTCTTTCCGGAGGAACCTAAATCTCGGGAAGAGATTCTTTTGAGTGGGGGTGAGTTGTCACATCCTAGCTAGCTCATGCATTAGAGTGTGCATCATGTTTACTTTTGACAGAAATTTGAAATGGGGAAGGCAGAACCCCCAGCACCCCTCCTGAAATCAACTAGGGTTTGCTAAAAATATTTTCAATGAACCTGAAATGCCCTTCTAAAATGTTCACCCTCTTTGTCTTGGATTAAAACCTCTGGCAAAAATGGTGCATATTTTTCTAGGTCAACAGAAGGTCATTGAATTAATGCATTAGTATTTGAATTTGGGCATTTAAAATTTATAAAATATTTCAAATGCTCAAATATTTCCAAACCAAAATGTTCCTTGCTGGAAATATTCCAACTAAGGACCAGGTGCAGTTTGGTGATTTTTGGAGTTGCTCTAGTATTTTTAATAAGTCCACAAACTTACAGAAAAATAGAAAAAGGAAAAGCAGAGGAAACTTACCTGGCGCCTAACCGGCCCACCTGCCGGCCCAGCCTAGCTGCCGCGCCAGCGAGCTGCTTGGCTTGGCCAGGCAGGCGCGCAGGTGCTCGACGCCGGCACCAGCGAGCGCCACGCAGCTCCCCGCCGCCCTGCTTCACCTCCTCACCGCCCCGCTGCCATGGACGCGTTCCACGTCGCTGCCCCGAGCCCCTGGACACGCCCACTCGCCCTGCCTCGCCTCCCTCGCTCCCCTTCACCATGGCCGACGCCACCGTCGCCGCTCCGCCGTCGTAGCCATAGCCACCGTCGTCCCCGCGCCACCCGACCGTGTCCACGAGCTCCGCCACCCTCCTCTTCTTCGAGCAAGACGAGCCCCGAGCGCTCGCCCGCTCTGGAATCGCCCCCGACCCCGTCTTCCCCAACTCCGGCCGCCGAGATCGCCATCATCGCCCCGCTCAGCTCCGACCTTCCCCGAGCCCGCCTCGACGCTCGCTGCAACCACCGTGAGCATGGCCACCTTCCCATCCTCCCCGTTCTCTCTCTCGAGCCCCGTAGCGTTTACATGTAGCTCACCCGCACGCGCTGCCGCAGAGCTCGTCACCGACGAGGCTCCGGCCACCCAACGACCACGCCACCGTGTCCATCACACTCACCACGTTGCGTTGGGTCCAACCCTGCACTCCACGCGCCTCACCTTGCCCCCTAGCGACAAGTCCGAGCTCACCCGAGCCCCGGCGCCGCCAAACTCATCGCCGGCGCCAACTCCGGCCACCCCGACCCCAACCAACTCCACCAAGAGTTGCGGGTCAGCTCCAGCTCCACGTAGATGCCCTCCGCGCCCCATTTGGTGGCCGGAACGGCCAAATACACTTTGCTCCGCAGCGTCTGGCCTCGCCGGCGGCTAGACGTCGGCGAGTTGACCTTGACCGTTGACTGGTGGGCCCTGGTTGACTCTGTTGAGTCAATGACAGGTGGGGCCCCCTTCTGTTAATTACCAGATTAGTTAAACTAATTAAACTAGTTTAATTATCCACTAAACTAACTACTGACATGCGGGTCCCACTGTTCAGTTTGACCTGGACGACCCCGTTGACCCCTGACGTCACGCTGACCTCATGCTGACGCAATAAATTAATTACTGGAATTAATTTTATACAGGAAAATCCAGAAATTAACCCAAACTTCAAAAATTCATAGAAATTAATCTATAACTCCAAATGTAAAGTTTTATATATGAAAAATTATCAGAAAAATCCAACCTATCCATTGGTACTAGTTTCATGCATGTCAGAACAAGTTAAACCTGCTGTTTAGGCAATATAAGTTTATGCACCATTAGGCTATGTTAAATGAGCTACCATTTGAACCTTTGGTTCAAATGAGTTCATTCCTTTCTGGTTTAAGTTGCATTAGGTCAGGACACATCCATAATGCCATGTCATAGCATGCATCATATTGTTGCATATCGTCATGAGTTGATTGTGTTCCGATGTGTTCTTCGTGGTAGGTTCTGCCTCCGAGGATATCTCCGAGTATCCAACTGAAGGGCAGTATCCCACTACCACTCCATCAGACAAGCAACCCATTGATCATTCTGATACAAACCCATGTTCTCGCTTCTGCTCTCGTTTACTGCATTAAGACAACGCGTTTCAAACTGCTGTGTGTTGCGGTAGTTGAACCCACTTCCTTTGCATGACCTGTCATTGTCACAGTAACTAGATGAAACCCACTAGCATGTGTAGGAGTTGATTGAGCCAATACATGTGTGTGTGTTCCTACCATGCTATGCTTGCTATGCTTAGAGTTGTGTCAGGTCTGGCTCATCGGGATGATGAACTGGAGTGAAAGGTTGTGTCGGTGACAAGAGTGAAATGTTGAACACGATTTGGTAAAGGAATCGATGAGAGGCCATGTAGGAGTACATGGTGGGTTGTTTCATTGAGGCCGTCCTTAAGAACTGAGATCTGTGTTTGTGATCCATGATACAGTTACTACCACACATTGGGCCCTGAAATATGACCCCGCTCGACTTCTTAACCACCCTTGTCCTCTGTCCAGGAGTTGCAAGTAGTTTCTGGTGTTTGTAGTATGCTGGGGGCCGCACGCGGCGCTGACCATCGGGGTGGGCTGTGTTGCGGTAGGCACGTGGCACGGTGTACCGACTCGCCCGTTTGGTGTCTCGGGAACCCTGTTCACATCGTTCGGGGCCGTTAGTGGAAACCTCGGCCGGACTCCCTGCGGATGGAACCCGAATAGGCGATAAACCTGGACTAGAGACTTGAGTGTTTAGGTAGGTCGTGGTCTACACCCACGTCGGCTTTCGCTTGAAGTCTGCCGAGCACATGTCGTGTGCAGACGCTAAGTGGTGGAAACATGTGTGAAGAAGTACACCCCTGCAGGGTTATAGATGATCTATTCGAATAGCCGTGTCCGCGGTAATGGACTTCTGGGTTGCCTATAACAGTTCATAGACAAGTAAATGGATTCTGCTAAAAATCTCAAGATAAGTGTGAGTACCACGGATGGCCCTCTCGTAGGATGGCGAGAGAGGATCCCCGGTGGAGTATTGTGTTGGTGATAGTGGACTTGTGTGCGACAAAAGATTTACAAGTGGTGTCTATCGTAGGGTAGTTTAGCCAAGAGTCAAAGCTGGCTTGCTGCAATAACCCCACTACCTTCTTGAGAATGTGCATGTATAGTAGGTTCCTGTTGTAAGACTTGCTGAGTACCTCCGTACTCATGTTGCTTTAATCATGTTTTTCAGACGACTGCACCAACCCCTCTGATGGGTTCTATGTAGACCTCGACGTTGACGAGTGACTTATCACCCAGGTGGTGATCCAAGACTTGTGAAGGGTCGTTGTAGATAGACAGGCTTCGTCAAGCCTTCTTTCTTTCTAGTGTCTGTACTCAGACTACTTTGCTTCCGCATGTGCTTGTATGTTTGTATGACTTGAGTGTTGGGTCATGTGACCCCTATCTGTATGGATGATATGTATGGCTCCTCGGAGCCTTCTAAATAAAGTACTTGAGTCGTAGAGTATTGTTGTGACGCCATGTTGTATTTACTCATATCGGGCATATTGTGTGTATGATTGAAATGCTTGGTATGAGTGGGATCCGACTATCTAGTTGTTTATCCTTGGCAGCCTTTCATATGGGGAAATGTAGTCTAGTGCTTCTGAGCGATAGTAGTCCGCTACAGCCCGGTTCACCGGAGTCCTGCTAGCCCAGCACTACTGCTTGGAACACTTGACTGGCCGGCATGTGTTTCACGTCGTTCCTATGTCTGTCCCTTCGGGGAAATGTCACGCGCTGTTATTCGGAGTCCTGCCTAGCCTGCTACAGCCCGGGTTACCGGAGTCCTGTTAGCCCAGTGCTACAGCCCGAATAAATACGTTGATGACCGACATGCTCGATGTGATTCATGTATGCCTGTCCTCATAGGCTAGCGCCGCTTTGGGTTCATGACTAGCCATGTCGGCCCGGGTTCTCTATCATATGGATGCTAGCGACACTATCATATACGTGAGCCAAAAGGCGCAAACGGTCCCGGGCCAGGTAAGGTGGCACCCGTGGGAGTACCGTGCGTGAGGCCGCAAAGTGATATGATGTGTTACACGCTGGATCGATGTGGCATAGGATCGGGGTCCTGACAGATAGAGAGGGATGCACACAATGCAAACAATGGTTTTGAAAAGACAGATTTTATTGTGGCTGTCGGAAAAACATCAAACAAATGACAACTCACAAACGTCGCATCTAACGTAAGTATACAACAGGCGTTTGGTCTTCTAAAGGTTAATAAATCTTCAAAGCTGCCAAACTCTTCAAGTCTTGTTCATGCCTCCAATGGCTTCTTCCATTCATGCTTGTCTTTCTCCAGTTTTTTTTTTTTTGCCAGATCATCTCTATTGATGTGAAGTCTCTCGTGACCTCCTTTAGTATTTTTGGAGTTGCATTCCAAACTTCTGGTTTCGTCAACCTCGACATGAACCATGATCCTGCTGTCCTTCAGTTCTTAACGAATCTCCTGTATCTCGAGGTTCTGCTCCTCGGCTACTTTCAGCTTCTGGGTCCTGAGTTCTTCTCAAAATACTTCCTTGTCAAAATACGACTTCTTGTAGCTCCATCTTAACTTCTTGTTGTAACACTCTGGATCCTGGTGATACACCGGCTAAGGATAAAACTTCCTCTTGCTGATAGGTGCTCCATCAGCCTTCTGCTATCCAATCCTTCCATGCATATGCATGCTTAACCCAGCACGGTGACAAATAGCATAAGCGGGCGATAACATCATGGATAGCCATGTTTCTTCCCTTGTCATTGCCATGATCTATCATTCCATAGTTGATATCTCCTGCCTTAGGGTTTTCTTGAAAAATCTTTGAGTTTTTAACTCTTCATGTTCCGGTCTTTCTCCAATACACCTTGATCTCGGGTATTTACAACTTCCATAGTCTGCCAAGTTCCATAAGGATAGCCTTCCTAGGTCATAAAAATCTGGGAATTCTTCAGAGCCTTCAAATTCTCCTAGTCTTCGAAGTCTTCAACCACTGTAGTTTCCATTATCATAGTGTATGGTAAAATCCTCTTCATTCCCAATGGTCTTAGTTGTCCGATATCTTGTACTTCTAGGAGTGGTCTCTTCAGACGAATCCTCGTATGGTCAAATGGGGGAAAGGGATATGGTCTCACTAAAAGGGACTATTTGAATAAGCTCAGAAGAGAAGAGAGGTAAAAGATCTTTTTGAAAATGAAGTTGTAGAGAAAATCTTTCCTATGGGCTTGTCAGTTTCTAGGGTCACGTCCTACAGTCAACATGTGCTCTGATACCATCTTATAGCGACCCGACCTGAATGGATCAAGTCTCTGTGCTTAAGTGTCATCCCTGGATCGGTATGCTGACACACACAGTACTCGAGGATTTATAACAGAGGTAAATCACATGTATAAAATAACGTAAATACTATTACCTCAATCCAAATAGCGGAAGTAACAAGGTTGTGGATTCCCATCAACACCAACGGCAAAGTTGAGTGTAGAAATCGTAACCCTAACGTATCACTTACTCGTTGTAAGATAATCCTGCAACATGAGATGTTGCAGCCACAAAGGGTCAGTACATTGAATGTACTGGCAAATTCACACTGTAGAGCAATGATGAATAATGGCTATCACTACATGCATATATGGCTGGTGGAAAAGCTCTACGGTTATAAGGTTTTTGCGAAAAGCCAATTTTTCCCTACTGCAAAGGAAGAAATTTTATTTAACTATCATGGTGGTTGTTAAACATTGAGAATGGTTGACAGCATTCTCAATCCCAATTAAGTATCATCATTAGAACCCAACAAATTATTTAAGTAATGTGATGAGATCAACAGGATAATCCAAGAACTAGATACTCAAGATGTCCATAACCGGGGACACGGCTAATCATGATTAGTTTGTACACTCTGCAGAGGTTTGCGCACTTTTCCCCACATGACTCGATCTCCTCCGTTGGATTTCTCGCACTACATGGTGTTTGAGATATGGATGACCGAGACACAGTCTTTCAGAAGCGCTAGCACCTTACGATGGGTAGACCGGTACACCTACATCCCCTACATCTGCTAGTCTACCACTGTAAGAGTTCACATAACTTAATCAACTATGCTAGAGCCCATAATAGCTTGTGGCTGCACACGAAAGTTTCTACTATGAATAATCTCATGATCCCTTTGAGCCTGGGTGGCGGTCCATAAAAAACAGGTAATCCTGGTCTACCCAGGAGCCTAGACAGGAAATCCTGGAATAACCAGGTGCCTCAGTCCACCCAGATGTGTGTTTAAGTTGCCACCTTAAGTAAACCGTTAATTAACAATCTCACATCTGTCATGGATACTCTCAAAACCCAATCCACGTCTACGAGCATAGCATGGCAATATAAACATAGCGTAATAGTAACTCCCAAGGGTTTGATAATAAAACAGGTAATAGGTACTACCTCATATACTTCCCATCCCACAATTTAATCAGATCCTAATCATGCAATGTTTGAGGATTGATCTAATGCAATAAAACTGGGTAGTGGGAAAGTATGATCAAAGTGTGAACTTGCCTGCAATGTTGATGAAGATGATTCGCACTCATAACTCTTGATAGTTCTACTCGTCACACTCCGATCAATCTATCATAAGCAAGCAATAGTAACCACACATAAGCAATCACTCAAAAGATCAGAAAGATCGAAGAAGACGATTCGGAAAACATCAAAACCAGACAAATAACTCTTGCAGCATAAAACAATTTCTAACAGTACCAAAATTATGTGAATTTGGCCTTATCAGAATGTTTAGGTCAAGAGCTTCGATTGGCAAAAAGAATCAACTCAAACGGAGCTACGAAACTCAAGTTACGATCAAACAAAGTTTGAATACAAAACTGATCTAATTCAAATTTTAAATTTTCAAAAACATGTTTAAGTTGTTTCACTGGATAGAGGGGATCATAACGAAGACGTGGGCGTTGGTTTCGTTGGATTTGGACAAACGAGTAAAAAGTTATGAGCGATTGAAGTACAAGGACTAATCTGTGAAGAAAATTTATCACGGCTAGGTCCCTGGCCGATAATTAAACAGAAAAAGAAAAAAATCTATCTAACGAATGTTCGTTGTAGAAGCTTATAAAACAAAAACCGTTCGCTGCATACACTAAAACAACAGATGTTCACTACTTAAAGAAAACGGTTGGAAAAAAATAGATCCTAACTATTCGGGGCCGTTGGAGTGAGATCGGACGGACGAGGCGCTTACTGCGGTGGTTGACGGCACCGGCGGTGAGGAAGACGGCGGTGATGGCTCGGGTCCGGTCGGGGCCGCGGCTCCGGTGGTCAGCAGCGACAGCGAAGCAGCTGGGGATGGGTGGCGCGTCGGGGCGAAGGCGAAGGCGGCGCCGGCGTCGGTCGACGAAGGCGGGACAGTGCGGGGCAACGGCGGCGGAGCTCGGCAAAGCTCGCAACTCCAGCGAGATGGGGAAAAGGATAGAGAGGGGCGGGGCCCGGGGCTCCGGATTATATAGGGGGAAAGGGGCGGCGCGAAGCTTGGAGGAGGGGGCAGCGCAAGGCGGCGGCGGGGCGTGTCCCGGTCGGACACGAGGCGCGCCGGCGGCGGTCGCCGTGCGGGAGGCGGAGACCTGCCCGAGCTCGGGGACGAGCGGGATGGGCCGTTGGGCCGGCTGGGCCGTGGCCTAGCTGGCTAGGCCGGCCCGGTTCGGTCGGTCCAGAAGTATTTTTTGGACAAACAAAACAAATAAAACAAAAGAAATAGAAATATTACATAGGCGTGTAATGTATCAAAATTTTCAGAAAAAGATTGTCTACAACGTGAACATTTTCCTAGAATTAAATAAAATCCACACAAATGCAAGTAATTCAAACAGTGCTACTACCCTATTAAAATCCAATAAAAATCATATTAAAAATACCAAAATGATTTCAAACTTATTTATCTCCAATTTTCTCATGTAGGGAATCATGTTACCCTATTTTCCATGTATTTTCTTTTTGTAGAAAAGTAATTTGAATAAAACTCAAATAACCCAAATTGAAAAATAATTTCAAATGAATTTTAAATTTGAGTTCTTTGAAACTCCCAACTCATATTTCATATAATTTGAAGAAGTCATTTTATCTTCTCTCGTGAAAATCATTGAGTTGCGTAAAGTTTCAGAATCGGAAAATATTTCCAAATGGAATTCAAATATTTTCAAAAACCCTTTTCATTTAATTAAATGGAAGAAGTCATGTCATCTTCACTCTAGGGTTTTGTAGTTGAAAAGAATTTTAATTCAGAAGATCATAAAAATGCTAATGTGAAAGTTTGGGAAAGTCCTTTTATTCCCTCTCATTTAACTTTCAAAAAGCTTCAAATTTCACTCAATTTCACACAATCAATCAAACAATCAATCAAATCTATCTATTTATTATAACATTCCAAAATTTAGAATTTTGGGATGTTACAGGGCGTCTCGACCGTGAACCCTCTCAGTACTCCTGCCGAGTGGGTCTCACTTCTCGCTACCCCTATAGCCCTGATGCTTCGTCCTACCACTGCCCCTGAGGGAGAGCCCTTGAGGCAGCATTGTCGTGTTACCTTTAACCCGGAGGTTTCCGTTAACCACGTCAGTTCGGGATCCGAGACCGCTTTAGGGGAGGACGCCGCAGCACCAGCAGAGCAGTAGTACCTTTGAGTATTCGCAGTTGTATGGATGATGTATGGATGTAGTCGTGCGAGTCATAATGTTTCGTTACTTGTATGAGAGTAGTAAACCAGTCATGTTGTTTACTTTTCATGTATGAGTCTATGTATAATTATGTTGAGACTTTATTCGCCGTATTTTTCGCTCTTCGGCTTTCTTCCGGGATTTGTCGCTGGCTATTCCCCAATTTTATTTTTGGGTGTTTCTCATCTCGATTGTGTTGTCTTGGAAAAAATTCACAATAGGATGATGCGGGGAGGCAGCAGTAGCAACATTTGTGAGGGAACTCCTGTTCGTCGTTTCGCACGACAGGCAGGACATTCTTCCGAGCCATACATTTAGCCACCACCTCCACCGCCTGATCCTCCCTCCACCGAGAAAATTCTGCGTATGTTTGAAGAGAAAAGGAACAATGATCTGATTGAAATATTGAAAAGTGTTCAAGCCATGGTTGGACAGAATGGAAATCAGAATGGTCATCACTCAAAGCTGTCAGATTTTCAGAGGACCAATCCACCCAGTTTCAGTCAGATTGTTGACCCATTGGATGCAGACGATTGGTTGCGCACCATGGAGAAGAAGCTTGAGGTTGCCCGTACTGAAGGAAATGATAAAGTTCCATTTGCAACTCATTACCTTGAAGGCACAGCTGCCATATGGTGGGAAAATACAAAGTCCATGTGGCCGATTGATGAGGAACTCACCTGGGAAAATTTTAAGGATAAGTTTCGCAAATATCATATCCCTACTGGAGTTATGAAGGCCAAGCAGCGTGAATTTCTCGCGCTCGTCCAAGGAAATCAGTCTGTGGCTGAATATCTGCAAAAATTCAATCATTTGGCCCGTTACTCTCTGTATGACGTGGCCACTGAAGAAAGGAAGATATTCCTAAGACCGCATTCACTACTCGATACGGTCTTTATGAATATACCATGATGTCCTTTGGCATCACCAATGCCCTTGCTTTCTTCATGCATATGATGAACAAAGTATTTATGGACTACCTCGACAAATTCATGGTAGTCTTCATCGATGACATCCTCATTTACTCCAAGGGTGAAGAAGAACACAAGGATCACCTCCAAGCATTACTACAACGGCTCGGCGACCATCAACTATACGCCAAGTTCAGTAAGTGCGAATTTTGGCTCAAGAAAGTTGGGTTTCTCGGACATGTACTATCCGCCGAAGGTATAGCCATGGACCCGAGCAAAGTAAAGGATGTGCTCGATTGGGTACCACCCACGACAGTGACACAGATCCGGAGTTTCCTCAGGTTAGCTGGATACTATCGTCATTTTATTGAAGTATTTTCCAAAATTGCTAAACCCATGACAGAGCTGCTCAGAAAGGATACAAAGTTTAAGTGGACAGAGGACTGTGAGAAGAGTTTTAATGAGCTGAAGATACATCTGACAACCGCACCTGTATTGACTCTTCCAGACATTTATCGCAGCTTTGATGTGTACTGCGATGCCTCCAGACAAGGTATTGGTTGCGTGTTAATGCAAGACAGTAAGGTAGTAGCATATGCATCCCGACAGCTACGAACCCATGAGGGAAATTATCCTACTCATGATTTGGAATTGGCTGCAGTGGTTCATGCGTTAAAAATTTGGAGGCACTACCTCATTGGAAAAAGGTGCCAAATTTTTACCGACCACAAAAGCCTCAAGTACATTTTCACTCAGCCAGACTTAAATCTACGCCAGTGAAGATGGCTAGAGTTGGTCAAGGATTATGACCTTGGAATAAATTACCATCCAGGCAAGGCCAACGTCGTTGCCGATGCCCTCAGTCGAAAGCTTGTCAGCTTAAATGTTATGTTAAAATCCTTGCCCACCAAACTCCAAGAGGAGATCGCTCAGCTCAACCTGGTCATCATGGATGCTGGCCTCGCTAATATTTTGGAAGTTACCCCCACACTTGAGATGGAGATCGACAAGGCCCAGCCAGCTGACACCAATATACAAAAACGTGCCAAGGGCCAGATGGCAAAGCAGGCCTCTGACTTCTCCAAGGACGAATTCGGTACCCTCCGATTCCGTGAACGTATTTATGTGACAAATCAACCGGATTTGAAGAAGAAAATCCTGTCAGAAGCCCATGAATCCGCATATTCCATTCACCCAGGAGGTACGAAAATGTATGAGGATCTCAGGCAAATATTCTGGTGGGATGGAATGAAGAAAGACATTGCCTATTTTGTAGCCTGTTGCGACATATGCAACAAGGTGAAAGCAGATCATTAGAAGCCAGCCGGACTTCTCCAACCACTGCCAGTTTCATAGTGGAAATGGGATGACGTTTGCATGGATTTCATCACAGGATTGCCTAGGACTCAGTGAGGCAAGGATGCAATCTGGGTTATAATAGACACCCTAACTGTCGGTGTCAAAACCGGTGGATCTCGGGTAGGGGGTCCCAAACTGTGCATCTAGGCGGATGGTAACAGGAGACAAGGGACACGATGTTTTTACCCAGGTTCGGGCCCTCTCGATGGAGGTAAAACCCTACTCCTGCTTGATTAGTATTGATGATATGGGTAGTACAAGAGTAGATCTACCACGAGATCAAGGAGGCTAAACCCTAGAAGCTAGCCTATGGTATGATTGTTGTATGATGTTGTTGTCCTGCGGACTAGAACCCTCCGGTTTATATAGACACCGGATAGGGTTAGGGTTACACAAAGTCGGTTGCAATGATAGGAGATCTGGAATATCCGCATCGCCAAGCTTGCCTTCCACGCCAAGGAAAGTCCCTTCCGGACACGGGACGAAGTCTTCAATCTTGTATCTTCATAGTCCAGGAGTCCGGCTGAAGGTATTGTCCGGCTATCCGAACACCCCCTAATCCAGGACTCCCTCAGTAGCCCCTGAACCAGGCTTCAATGACGACGAGTCCGGCGCGCAGATTGTCTTCGGCATTGCAAGGCGGGTTCCTCATCCAAGTTCTTCAAGAAGATTTTAAACACCAAGGATAGTGTCCAGCTCTGCAAAATAAGTTTCCACATATTGCCATAGAGAGAATAATATTAACACAAATCTAATCTGCCGACGTATTCCGCAGTGTGACATCACACTACGGCCAAGTCCTTTACTCGAATCGTTTTTACTTTTCCACCTCAGCACGTTTTGTGAGGTGGTTTCCTTGGCACGTCTTGTCAAAGCAGAGATCGTGTCCCCCTTTTTACGGGATCCTCATCAATAGGGACGTGGGTAACCCAATCGTGCCCATTAGCACGATTCCTCGATTAAAGGCGAGTCCCAAATGGTTACGGGGGGGCTCTTGGTATTCAACCTCTTATAAAGAGACCAAGGCCTTACTCCTTTTTCCAACCTCAAACGAGTTCGCCCGTCGCCTTGAGTTCCAACACCCTAGGCTCCAGATTTCAGGCGCTTCGGACCTTCAACCATGTCCGGTTCTGACCTTCAAGGCCGATGGACGCCCTCCTCCATCACGGAAGAGGACGTGCTAAAGTTGAGAGAGGCTAAGTTCCTGACCGGCGAAATTTTGCATAGGTTGCCTGCTCAAGGGCAGGCCATTCCCAGTCCCCAGCCTGGTGAGAGCGTGGTGTTCATGTCTCACTTCCTTCGAGGGTCAGGCTTCCCAATGGATCCCTTTGTGAGGGGGTTGCTGTTTTATTACGGGCTGGAATTCCACGACTTAGCTTCGGAGTCCATCCTCCATATTTCCTCATTCATCATCATGTGTGAAGCGTTCCTCCGTGTTGCCCCTCACTTCAGATTATGGCTCAAGACTTTTAAAGTGGAGCCGAAGATGATCGAGGGATGGCACGCAAAGTGCGGAGGTGTTGTTATAAGCAAGAATGCTGATGCTCCATGGCCCGAGGGCTCTTTTCAAGAGGAGCTCGGTTTGTGACAACGAGAGTGGTTCTATATCACCGCTCCCAGGGGCACCAAGTGGGTGGCGCCTCCTGCCTTTCGCTCGGGTCCCCCGCCACGGCTAACGTCATGGGTCAGCAGAGGATTAGATTGGGGGTTACCCAAAGACATACCCTTGTTGCAGGGCCGCATTAGGGATCTCTTAGAAGGAGACCTCAGCCTGGTCAAGGTGATGCAGGTCATGTTGATTCGCCGGATATTGCCCGGCAAACGTCGCTCCCTTTGCCTGTGGGAATTTAATCCAGAGGGACTGCGGGCTCTCCAGAATTTCATGGGCACAACGCCCGCGGAGATGTTTTAAACTGTTCTTCGGATCACAAGCAATGTGTCCGGATTTGACCGAGGACGCAGGCCTAAGCTGCAATCGCCCGGATACTCAAGTAAGTAACCTTGTGCCCAGACACGCTATCCGTATAATTGTCATAAACTTGCCCCTAAAAGAGCTTTCCTTCTAAACAGGAGTGGATAGCAAAGGCAAAGCTAATCAGGTGTCCGGCTCCCCTTCCCGAAACCAGGCCGGATGACGTGCTTGTCAGGATGTTGAAGATAATGCCTTTGGAGGGAAGTAAGGGGAAGAACGAGGGAACTATGGCCTCCTCGAAGGAGGTTGCTTCGGAGGGAGGAACCGATAATTCCTCTCCTAAGGGGAAGAAGAGGGCCACCTCTGACGACCCAGAGACCATGGCCTCGAAGCAGGGGGGAAATCCTCGTCAGAGGGTCTGACGCCAGGGAGTTCCTCGGCCGAACTACGCCCTCAAAGGGATCAGCCCTCCAGCGAGCCGTAAGTAGAGAAAGGTTTCCCTTTTGAGGGATGAGAGAAATCCTCGATTTATATCTGAGAAGTTTAACCGAAATTTTACCTTGTAGCTCAGACCTCAGCCCTTCTCAGCAGAGCTCGTCTTCGGGGGATCTTCTTCCGGAGATGATGGAGAGTGGGACGCCTCCCCCTGCCGTACCGCCTAGCGAGGCGGGCGATGCCGAGGTGTCGTCGCGGAGGGTTCCTCCGAATCTGGCAGGGGCGGAAGATATCCATGTGGCCCCCCAAGATTCTCCGTGTCTGGCCTTTAAAAGAGACCATAGGACAAGTCCGGCACCGTCTGGTGCTCGGCCGGAGGAGCTAAATATTCTGCTGGGGCGAGCTTCTATCTCAGAGGAGCATTGTGCATTGATGGGCACGGTGATTGAAATGATTTCATCCGCAGAAAGCGGATTGCATGAAGCCGTCAAAAGTTTACTGACGGGCTTTGAGGTACGTTAGATAATGTACACTTTTGTCAGTTGCGCATAAGTAAGTTGCGCCCTATGTAGATAGTAGCCCCTGAGACTCTGCACGTCGTCAAGAAATGACGGCACGCAGAGGATCATGATCCTATGTCTAAGGTGTCGCCTTTAAATGTAGGTGGCGAGGTGTCCAGAATCGAGCCGAACTGATGATTTTGCCGAACTAAAGCAGCAACTAGACGTGGCAGATGCCGACATCGTGCTTGTCAACAAGCGGCTTGATGAGGCTCAAGGTATGTAATTCCTCGGGCGGCATCAGGTAAGAGGAGCTTTATGCCATTGTCTTACAGTGTGTGTGCTTGACGCAGATGGTGTGGCCGCCGTGGAGAATCTTAGGGCAGAACTTGCCCGAGCTAAGGAACAAGCCCGAAAGAGTGATGCGGCTGCCCAGAAAGCTCTTGAAGAGCTGAGAGCCGAACAGGCTGCTCACTGCCGAAGCAAGGAGGAGATGGCCGAGATGACCGTGAAGTTAGAGCGCGCTGCTGACCGTTGCAAGCTTCTTGAAGAAGAAGACCGGGCAAGGCAGACGGACTTGGAGAAGTCCGTTGCTGATGCCAAGGACGCTCGCTCTGCGATGAGAGCTGCGAAGGAGGAGCTGCGTCAGGCCGAACAGATTGTGGCTGGAAAGCCCTTTATGCCGCGGAGGAAGTTTTGCGATCTGAAGTTTGCTCCGTTAGACCGGATGTGGAGTGTGGAGGACACCTATCTGGATTTGGCAGCAAGTGCTGCTGATGCGACCGAACACTTTCAAGGTCTAAAAGATCGCGAAGTGGAAAAGCTTTTCTGGTCGCAATTCCACAATCCAGAGCGTCCACTGGCAATGGACGATCGCCTGGCTCAATGGGCGAACTGAATAGGTTGTCCGCACTCGCCATGAAGTACGTCATGGGTCATCTGTGGCCGGGGAGATCGGAGCCGAACAGTTATTTCAGCTTGGTGCAGCAATTCCTTGACGCGGTGCCGCGTATCAATGCGATGAAGAGGTCAGCATGTATAGAGGGCGCACGGATGGCTCTTGCCCGTGTCAAGACATACTAGGCAGAGATGGAGACCACCGTTGTTGCGTCCCGAGATTCGGACAAAAGCCGAGTACCCTTCGAGCACTATTTTCAGGAAGTCCTTGAGGGCGCTCGTGTAATAGAGACGCAGTGCTCGAAGGATGCTATGTTATGATAGCATATGTAATTATAAAGCAATATTTTGATAAATTGTAGTGGCCTTTTATACTTGTGCCTTCAAGTATTGGGAACACCTCCTGTGCGGCCGTTTTAAGATATATATACAAAATCTGAAAGATGGCAGTCGTTGGCTTCAGCCCCCACGCACATAGTGCGGGGGTGCTCACAGAAGATGCATTTTCACACTTAATCCAACGACTTGGTCCTACAAAGGAGGTGATAGCGCAGCGGGCCAGGCAACCGGACTATAATGCTTTAACACTTTCACTTAGCCATAGGAGCTTGACAGGGGGACTATTTAGGTAGCCCCTTGGTGGCGACTGCGCTCGCCCGAGTTCGGGGCGCGTATGTGCCTGGCCGGGAAACGGCCCTTCGTTAAAGTGGAGGAATCCTATAGATTCCGGTAGGTCATCGAGTGGCTGACCAGTCTCACGCTACATCATGACAGTCAGTTTTCGGCTTTCTCTACTGAGGTGCTCGCCCGGCCTAACCGGGGCACAATCGCACTAGTTCTCCTGGTGCTACCTTAGCCGATAGAGCGGAACATAAGGTAGCCGAACTCAGGAGCCGGGCAACCCAACATTTGACCAAAGACATGATTCAGATCTGATGCATATAATGCCAAAACTCGCGACGCCGAACACTCCCTAAGGTGTTTGGTCTTTATAAGTGTGGGCAAAACATCACTCTTTATTAAAAAGCCCCTAGTGTCCAGGTACGCGCAAAAATTTTGACGTGGCCACATGCCAAGACACCAGCCTCCTCCTTGGTTATAGCAGAGAAAACCAGGGGATATGTAGCAACAAGAGACAGTAAAAAAGGTTTACGCAAGGTCTTAATCTAAAAAGAATCCTTAGGACGGGTCCCTATTGCACGTCCGCGCCTGTGTCTCTGTTGTGCCATATCCTGGACGGGCGCCGCACGACGTTCATCTGTAAAAGAGAGGAACTGAGTTGAAAATGGGTCGTGCCGAACAAGATTTTAAAATAAACAAAGTATAAAATAAAATATATAAAATTGAGCTTTATTGTCTCTTATTGTATATGTATGGAGCCCCTAGTGCGGAGGTATATGGCCACTAAGTCTGCATCAATTATAATTTTGTACCGAACTCGTCTATCCGTGTTCGTGGTCTTTAAGGACCTATTCCGAAGTTTTTGGCCGGTGAAGCCATTTTACTGTGGGGCTGTCAAAGCGGCTGCACAGCCCTCCGCTTGGGGGAGGCGCACCTCAATGCTTCCCCTTTAAAGAGATGATGCCTCGTGGACCGGGCATTTTAAGCGTTAGAGATGCATAATGCGGTATTGCGTTAAAGCGGGCGAAAGCTTCGCGTCCTAGTAGTGCTTGATAGTGACTTGAGAAAGGGACGATGTGGAAAATTAGCTTTTCGCGATGGAAGTTATCGGGGTAGCCGAATGTAACTTCAAGCCGGAGAAAACCCATGCACCGGGTGTCCGGACCTGGCGTTACCCCTTGAAAGGAGGTTTTGCTGTGACGGATTCTTGTTGGGTATATCCCCATGCGACGGATTATGTCCTGATATATCAGGTTTAGTCCACTGCCCCCGTCCATAAGGACATTTGAAAATTTGAGTCCGTCGATTATTGGATCGAGTACCAAGGCAGACCAACCTGCGTTCCTGATACTTCTAGAATAGTCCAGTTGATCAAAGATGATTGGTTTTGACAACCAGTGGCGGGACCCCTTTGGGATAGGTTGTGTGGTGCGTACCTTTATGGGCGTCACACGTTTTGTTATGTGAAGTAAGTTTACTGTATTTACTTCTTGTGGGAAGTTCTTTTGTTTCCTGGTGCTCTGCTTTTGGGGTTCGTCTTCGTCCTCACTTGGTGTTTCGAGCCCCTTGTGTTCGGCGTTGAGTCTGTCGGATTGTTTGAAAACCCAACAATCTCTGTGGGTATGGTTAGCAGGCCTCGGAGTACTGTGTATTTGACATATCCTGTCCAGGATTTTGTTTAAGTTGGATGGATCATCCCTGTTATCCTATAGGGGCGGCTTTGTCTGATTCTGTCGTGAGCTTTTGAATCCGGCGTTGACTGTCGTGCTCTTCGGACTTTTTTCCTTAGTCTGGCGACGGTCCTTATTGCGTCGCGGTTTTTCGTTTCCATCCCTAGTTTCGGATGTATTTGGGTCGCTCGTGCTGCATCTTGCCAACCAGCTGTCCTCTCCCGCACAAAAGCGGGTCATGAGGCTTGTTAGTGCGGCCATTGTTCTTGGCTTTTCTTGGCCGAGGTGTCTGGCGAGCCATTCGTCTCGGACGTTATGCCTGAAAGCTGTTAAGGCTTCGGCGTTAGGACAGTCGACTATCTGATTCTTTTTAGTGAGGAATCTATTCCAGAACTGCCGAGCTGATTCTCCGGGCTGTTGAGTTATGTGACTAAGATCGTCTGCATCCGGAGGGCGGACATAAGTCCCTTGAAAATTTGCTCGGAAAGCGTCCTCGAGCTCTTCCCAGCTTCCAATTGTGTTTTCAGGAAGGCTTTTGAGCCAATGCCGGGCTGGTCCTTCGAGCTTTAGTGGTAAATATTTGATGGCGTGGAGATCATCTCCTCTAGCCATGTGTATGTGGAGGATATAATCCTCGATCCAGACTCCAGGGTCTGTTGTTCCATCATATGCCTCTATGTTTACGGGTTTGAATCCCTCTGGAAATTCATAGTCCAGGACCTCATCGGTGAAACATAGGGGGTGTGCGGCGCCCCTGTATTTGGGTGTGCCAGATTCTGATGATGGCTTTCTTGCATTGCTTACGGGAGCTTGCTTTCTTGGCCCGTAAATGGACCTGACTGGGCCATTATGTGAATCCTTAAGTGGGTCGCATGCCGTTTTGAGTGCGGCGCCGCTTGCCGCTTTATGCTGGCCATGGGGTCGTCTATCCGACCGTGTGGCTTTCTTATTTTTTGAATGCGAGGGCTCTAGGGCCTCTTCGTCGAATTCGGGCAGTAGCTTTCTCTTCGGATAGCTTTTGGTGCGGCGACTGTCGCCGTATTTATCTGCAATGTTGATTACTTTACTCCATCTAATCCTGAGTGCATCTTCTACAGTCTTGAGCTTCCGCTTTTGTTTTTTCAGGCTGCGTGCGGTTGCAACGAGCCTCTTGTGGAGGTTCTTCTTCTCCGCGGGTTTATCCGGCGTAAGGTTGTCCGGAATGCCATTTTCGCCAGGGGAGGGATGCTCGGTTTCTTCATCCGGGCTGCCCTGTTCGGACGGTTGCTCTAGGGCATGCTCGTCACCTACTGGCTCATCCTGCTCTATGGCTGGGTCTGTGCCGAGGCGGGGCTTGGGTTGGCGTTTGCGCCGATGCTTTGATTGTTTTTCGAGGGATTGATCCTTCGTTCTATCCCCGTTTTCCTCGTGGTCGCTACCTTTAGGGGTATCCACCATGTAAACATCATGAGGTGAGGTGGCCATCCAATGCCCTATAGGCGTTGGTTCATATGTGTCTCCTGCATCGTCGTCCATACCGTAGATGTCTTCGGAGTCGAAGTTGAGCACGTCGTTTAAATTGTCGACAGTGGCTACCAAGTGGGTGGTGGGTGGGCTTTGAATTTCTTCATCGTTCGTATCCCATCCTCGCTAACCGTAGTCTGGCCAGGGCTCTCCTAATAAAGAGAGAGACTTTAGAGAATTCAGGATGTCGCCGAAGGGCGAGTGCTGAAATATGTCCGCGGCGGTGAACTCCATTATCGGCGCTCGATCGGATTCGATTGGCAGGGGCGCGGGAGGTTCGGAGTCCGGAGTGGAATCCGGATCCTCAGAGTCACGGGTAATGCCGAGTGCGGGGCTGGCGTTCGGCTCGATCGCCTTTGAGATCGCAGCCCCCAAGGTGACGTCCAACCGCTTATCCTCGATTGGCGCAATAGGCTCCGAATTAAGGGTCGGAACCGGTGCGTGTGTTGCCTCCAGGGCACTGTTCGGCGGCAGAGCTAGATCATGCCCCTCGAGACAGTGCGGCGCGCCTGGTTGTGGCTCGAATCCGTCGAAGATCAAATCCCCGCGGATATCTGCCGTGTAGTTTAAGATTCCGAACCTGACCTGATGGCCAGGGGCATAGCTTTCGATCTGCTCCAGGTGGCCAATCGAGTTGGCCCGCAGTGCGAAGCCGCCGAAGATGAAGATCTGTCCGGGGAGAAAAGTCTCACCCTGGACTACATCATCATTGATGATCAAAGGAGCCATCGGGCCTAAAAGCGACGACACAGAGGAACTCTCAATGAAAGCACCAATGTCGGTGTCAAAACCGGCGGATCTCGGGTAGGGGGTCCCGAACTGTGCGTCTAGGCGGATGGTAACTGGAGACAAGGGACACGATGTTTTTACCCAGGTTCGGGCCCTCTCGATGGAGGTAAAACCCTACTCCTGCTTGATTAATATTGATGATATGGGTAGTACAAGAGTAGATCTACCACGAGATCAAGGAGGCTAAACCCTAGAAGCTAGCCTATGGTATGGTTGTTGTATGATGTTGTTGTCCTATGGACTAGAACCCTCCGGTTTATATAGACACCGGATAGGGTTAGGGTTACACAAAGTCGGTTACAATGGTAGGAGATCTTGAATATCCGCATCGCGAAGCTTGCCTTCCACGCCAAGGAAAGTCCCTTCCGGACACGGGACGAAGTCTTCAATCTTGTATCTTCATAGTCCAGGAGTCCGGCTGAAGGTATTGTCCGGATATCTGAACACCCCCTAATCCAGGACTCCCTCACTAACCAAGGTTGCTCATTTCAATCAGTACCAGATACAGAGCAGATGAACTTGCACAACTGTATGTATCCAGGATCGTCAGTCTGCATGGAGTACCCCGGTCCATCACCTCCGACCGAGGTTCTTTGTTTATCTCTGCTTTTTGGTCCCGTCTCCATCAAGCCTTGGGGACAGCACTGAAATATAGTACTGCCTATCACCCTCAAACAGATGGACAGACAGAGCGGGTAAACCAAATACTCGAAGATATGTTACGAGCCTGTGTGCTAGCCAAAGGCGCTAAATGGGAAGACTGCTTGCTGTATGCCGAGTTTTCTTATAACAACAGTTTCCAGACCAGTCTAAAGATGTCACCATATGAAGCTCTGTATGGCCGTAAGTGCTGCACTCCTCTAAATTGGTCTCAGACTGGAGATAGTTGTATCTTCGGAACGGATCTCATGCTGGAAGCTGAGAAACAAGTTAGGGAAATCCGAGACAGGCTGCAATTGGCCAAATCTCGACAAAAGAGTTATTATGATGCAAAGCATCGACAGGTCAGTTTTGAACCCGGAGAACATGTATACCTCCGAGTCACTCCTATGAAAGGAGTCAAGAGATTTCAGACTCGTGGAAAGCTGGCACCCAAATTGATTAGTCCATTCCCGATTATGTCTAGAGTGGGTACGGTTGCATATCAACTAGAACTACACCCGGAATTGGCAGACATGCACAACGTGTTCCATGTTTCGCAATTGAGACGATGCATATCCTCGCCTGAGAAAAGGACTGCAATGGCTGAGGTAGAATTGGCAAAACATTTAACTTATGAAGAAAGACCATTCAAAGTTTTGGATCAGATGGAAAGGATCAGTGGGAGCATCACACAGAGTCAGAAGCAACTTGGGAGCAGGAAGAATTCCTTAGGGATCAGCATCCAGAGTGGTTTTCCCAAGCAACCGAATCTCGAGGACGAGATTCATTCTAAGTGGGGGAGGTTTGTGACAGCCTGGTTTTTGCCCTCTCTTATTTGCTTGATTTTTTCATTTTGAAATTTTTTGAAACTTGGAGTTTTTTAATCTTTTCATATGGACTTAAACACTTGGGCATCGTTGGCTTTCACCCAAGTGCTTCACTTCCCTCCTAAATCATCATTTCACTTCTGACCCACTCCAAAATAATCTTTGGAATATTTTTCTTAAATGAAAAATATTCATTTTCTCTCAAAAACCCTAAGCAAGATCTGTTTGCTTCATAGCAACCCCAATTTCTATGGCTCAGAAAAATCTTAGAAAATTCTCAAATATTCTGTGAACCCTAGTGCACCTTCTTGAGGAAAAATATTTCATCACTTTTTGGAATATTTTTGCTACGGAAAATCTTTTCTGTTCTAGACAGAAATGGTGGTTTCTACAACAACTACCATTTTACTTGCTCCATTTGACCTGAACTTTCTTGTGCATCTTTACCTTAGTAACTTATGACTAGCCTCCAAAGCACAGCTTCAAACTCCAAGCCATTTGACCATAGTAACATCACAAAGTTACTGACCAGAAACTTATCTGGCTTGTAAAATCTTCTCTACTGCACCTGGATCCAAGCCAAACCGTGGTAAACTTCAAAACCACCACGAACAACATGCCAGCCATGATTTTTGGACAAAGGCTGGCCTGAGGAGAGAGTTCACGCGGTGACCACGCGTGTCGACGCGCTCAGGGTGCCGTTGAACGCTCTGTTCGCGCGTGCTCGCTTCCCCTGCCTGCCCAACCATGCCAAACCTCGCCACCATCATCGTCTCGATGTCCTTAACTCCTCCCTGGCACTCGCCGACGCCGGAGCTCGCCGCAGCGAGCACGGGCAAGGTCCGGCCAGCCCAACAGTGCGGAGCGCACTGTGCTCGTCGTCATCCTCTTGATCATGTGCTCGTCCCCACCCGCCCACAATGGTCGTGTGACCTCCGTCGCCTTCTCCCCCTCTCACTGATGCCGCTCCTCACCGGGCGTCGTGGACAGGTGTCCACCGGTGGAGCCTGAAGCACCCTCGCCGCTCGCCTATATATAGATCCCTCCCTAGCCTCCTCGAGCACCATCCAGCACTCACACACACCCCACGATCGAGTAGGAAGCCGGAGCCCGGCCGGGCAGGCCTCGGGCCGCCGTCCCCGAGCTCGAGCTTGCCGGCGATCCCCTCTGGTCGCTGCAGTAGCTCCAGCCCCTGCCAGGCCTGGGCGACCCCTCCAGGGCCTCCGCCTCTCTCCGGTGAGGCTGTCTCGCCCGCTTGGAGCCCCTGGAGTGGCCTCTGCTCGTCGTCTTCCTCAACTCCGACGACCTCCACATTCTGCCTCCACCTGTGAGGTCGATTCTGATGCCGTCCGATCGCCCCTAGCTACGCTACGGGTACGGGCAGGTGCGCCTCAACCCCCTCTTGCCATCCCTCCCTCTCGTTTGGCCAAGGATCCCTCGTCGCCGGCGAGAGCAACGTTGAAGCCGCGGACCCCTCTATTTCCTTCTCCTCCTTCCCCCACCTGACTAGCGGGGCCCGCTAGTCAGCCACTCAGTACGCGCGCAAAGCGGTATGAGTGGTGGCGCCCCTGGGCTTTACGCCTTCGACGTCACCCCCCAGTCTATTTCTTTTATTCAAATTCATTTGAATTTATCGAACACTTCAAACATTTATAACTCTTCAACCATAAGTGCAAATGAATTAATTCTTTTTGCATTGTGTTCTTTGATAAGAAATCTAGGAGCTCACCAAAGATGAGATTTTTCTGAGCTGTTTAGAATTTCTGGTGATTTTCAGAAGTGTTCTTGATATTTTCTTTTTGTGTTTAAAATTATTTTCAGAAGGTGAGGCTTGTCTTGAGGATCACCAGGAGGCTTGTGAACCTCATCTGCACTAAGGCAAGCCACAGCAACATTTTCGTGGTGCCATTTCAATATTTTTTTATTTTCTTACTTGAATGAAATGATTAATCCATGCATTTAAATAATTATTGAGTTATTTATATTCTGTTAAATATTGGTTAGTTGTTATGCTTCATTTACAGAATGGTTGAAACTAGTTTAGTGGATAAAGCAAGTTAAGATTTATTTGAGGTGATGATAGAAATAATTTTATTATGCATGTTAGTAATTATTTAAAGCTTTGTTCTTGCCTTCATAAATTGATAAAATTTGTTAGAAAATATTTTGTTAAATACTTGTTTAGTCATATTACTTGGCTTACAGAATGTTTGAACTCAACTTAGTGATAAAGAAATTAAGAGTTGTTGATAGTGAAATCTTTTTGTCAAGCATATGAGAAATTTATCGGAGTTACTTTATTGCCTAAGGAATTAATAAGACTTGTTGCAAAATATTTTGGTTAAGCTGTGAGTCATTTTGAGCAAGTAGAGTAATATGAGTTGTTGACGTTTATGCTTGGTGTGTATATGGATGACATCGGTCATTTTTATCATTATATAATGCATGTGTTGTTTTGCATTTCTTGGCATGCTATGACACCGGTCATGTTAAGTTTAAAGTTGAACCTGAATATAACTCAACTTGAATATACCGTTAACTGGGTCATGGTGCCGCTGAATCGAGTTTCTTTCCAGTGCAACCACATTTGCCTTTGTGGGAAGGCCTTGATTCGGTCCATTGACACAGCCTCTGGTCGGTGCCTCCATCTAGGGAAGGTTATGTCGTGCTTGCCCTAGCCCAGTAAGCAGGCATAATCTTGTCTGCTCATTGATGAGATTATGGTACCGAGTCCCCGAGAGGGAGTGTCCCAGTGTTTTGACCACGACGGTGGTCGGGGTGTCTTTGGTAGACACGGGGCCACCCAGGACCAGCCCGTTGGGGATTTGGGTCGGAGTGGTCGGTGGAGTGTTGTGGCAATGGAAGGGTTTTGTCGGAAAGCCGTTGGTCCACCCGAATGGGAGTGCGAGGCCATGGGTTCCGTGGTGTGGGTAGAGTGTGCTACCTCTGCAGAGTGTGTAATCTATCGATAGCCGAGTCCACGGTCACAGACACCTCATAGTAGGTCCCACCATGAGTCAACGTTTAATAAAAATTGCACACTAAGTTATGAACTTTGCATTGTTGATGGATGGTAGAAAGGCCATCGAGGCATTTGGGACCAAATTATGGTTGTGGTTGTGATCGTCGTAAGGATCACGAGTTGTTCTTGAGAAAGACCACTTTGGTGGTGTGTTTTTTATCCAGAGATGATCACAGTTGGTAAGCTGTCCTGAGGGACGTTCGAGCATGATCACAGCATGTTGACATATAGTGTTGCATTATTAATAATTGGTTAAATATCATGATATTGTTTGTCATTATGATTATGCCTGTTGTGAGCTTGCAAGTACATTCAATGTACTGACCTGGCGTGTCATGCCAGATTTCAGGAAAGAATCACTGGAGAGGAGCGTTGTTCGAGTCTAGATCGTGTCCACATCGGTGTCCCTGTGATATGGAGCTTTCGCCACGATGTTATTCCGCTGCCACGTAGTTGTTCGGATCGAGGCCCCTTTATGCTCACTAAATAATGTACATATTGTTCAGCCGCACCGAGTGTGCCGCTTGGCCTCGACAGATGTTGTAATGTAAACTCTGTTCCACTAGCATCAATAAAGCGGTTGTTTTTCTGTACCAAGATGTTGTGTGTTGCCGGAAGACATGGTCTCTGGGCTGGCAATGCATGGTAAACCGGTCGCTCTGAGCCGGGGTGCCACAGTAAGTGAGAGGGGGGATACATGGGCCCTTGGCCCGTTCGCTGCGCACAGGAAGGTGCCGGATGTCCGGGCTGGGGGCCGGATGTCCGGCGGCTCACGAAGAGCCAGATGTCCGGGCCTCTGGCCGGATGTCCGGTCTGACGGGGTTCAGCTTCGGGTGTGTTCTGTGATGGGCACCGGATTTCCGGGGATCGGGCCATATGTCCAGGCTGGTCCGGATATCCGGGCTAGGGGCAGATGTCCGGGGCCTGTAGGAGCTAGCTCTTCTTCCTTCTCCTTCCTTCGGTCCCGCGCACACTTGGCCTTGGTCTGTGGGCTCTCCATGGTCTCCTCGGGTGTACCTGAGTATGCACAAGGTCTGCGCTTGAAGTAGCTTCAATGTCTTACATGCGGAAAGGGAAGATTCAGAAAGGAGCGAATTCACCTTAGGTCCAATGGCATAGGCTCGAGTGTACATGGGGATGATTGTCGGATGCTCCGCATCATCTCCCCTCCCATGGGAAAGATCCGACCTCGGATTGAAAACCTCATCACCATGGAAACGGTTGTTGTGGACGGACTTGTAGTTGGACAAAGTGGAAAAAATGGCGCAATCCAAGTACTCCAAGGTGTCTCCGGAGTGGTACACATGCAAAAAGAGCAAACACAAACAACACATGGAAATACAATCATTAGCGCACACAAGGTGTCCACCATGTAAGAATGAGTATGTGAGGCAAGATTGTGTTGGGGAACGTAGCAGAAATTTAAAATTTTCCTACGTGTCACCAAGATCTATCTATGGAGAAACCAGCAACGAGGGGAAAGAGAGTGCATCTACATACCCTTGTAGATCGCTAAGCGGAAGCGTTCAAGTGAACGGGGTTGATGGAGTCGTACTCGTCGTGATCCAAATCTCCGATGACCAAGTGCCGAACGGACGGCACCTCCGCGTTCAACACACGTACAGCCCGGTGACGTCTCCCATGCCTTGATCCAGCAAGGGGAGAGGGAGAGGTTGAGGAAGACTCCATCCAGCAGCAGCACAACGGCGTGGTGGTGGTGGAGGAGTGTGGCAATCCTGCAGGGCTTCGCCGATCACCGCGGGAGAGGAGGAAGGAGAGATGCAGGGCTGCGCCATGGAGAGATCGGAACTCTTGTCTTGGCAGCCCCAAAACCCTCAAGTATATATAGGGGAGAGGGAAGGGGGTGCGCCCCCTTTAGGGTTTCCACCCCAAGGGGTGCGGCTGCCCCAAACCCATCTAGGGTGGCGGCCAAGGGGGTGGAGAGGGGAAACTTGCCCCCCAAGCTAGGTGGGGCGCCCCCTCTCCAAACCCTAGGCGCCTTGGGCCCTTGTGGGGGGCCGCACCAGCCCACCTGGGGCTGGTCCCCTCCCACATGTGGCCCATGCAGCCCTCCGGGGCCGGTGGTCCCACTTGGTGGACCCCCGGGACCCTCCTAGTGGTCCCGGTACGTTACCGATAAAACCCGAAACTCTTTCAGTGACCAAAACAGGACTTCCCATATATAAATCTTTACCTCCGGACCATTCCGGAACTCCTCGTGATGTCCAGGATCTCATCCGGGACTCCGAACAACATTAGGTAACCACATACAAACTTCCTTTATAACCCTAGCGTCATCGAACCTTAAGTGTGTAGACCCTATGTAACGCCCCGGATCTGATGCGCCAGGTGTCCGCCAGTTATTCGCTGTTGTTGCCTTGTCATTTGCTTGCGTGTCGCACCTTGCCATGTCATCATCCGCATTGCATCATCATGTTTTCGAAACTTGCATCCGTCCGGGTTCTCCGAGTTCTCTCCCTTGTCCGTTCTGAGACCAACCACACTTGCACCCGCCCGCGGCATGTTCGAAATATTATTTTATAAGTGGCGTAAAAATGTTCTCGGAATGGGGTGAAACTTGTCGAGCGGCCTTATTATAGTGTAGACAGACCGCCTGCCAAATTTCATCGCATTCGTAGTCCGTTTGGTGCCCCAACGGATAACTATAGCGGCATTATAGCCGGTCTAACGTCGGACGTTTTCGGTCTCCGGAAACAGTTGCCGGGCTGCACTCCTCTCCTCTCTTCTCAGTCTATTTCTCCAGCACAGCACACCTAGCCCTCCACTCTGACCGGTGCCATCGGATCGTGATCCGAGGGACCGGAATGCCCCAAAACCCCCTAAACCCTAGCAAACCTGCTATATATAGAACCCCATGCCATTTTGGGCAGCTTCCTTACCCTCCTCCAAAAATTCCGCGCCCTAATCATCAGCGCCGCCGCCTCCATCCTCATTTTCCGCGCCGGCGCACTTCCCAGCCGCCAAGTGTCGCCGCCTCGTTCGCTTCGCCGCCGCCTGACCGTGCCCTCCTCCAACCCACGCGCGCCACGTCGCCCTGCCTCCCCGTCCCACCGCCGAGGGCCCGCCGAAGCCCAGTTCGGGCCCTGGAAGCCCATCGGCGCCCGAACCGTGCCGTCTCCCCGCTCGCCCGAGCGATCCAGATTAGGAGGGGAGCTCCCGATCCAGATCGAACCCCGTCGTCGCCGCCTCTGCGCTGCTGCTTCGCCGGAGCCCCGCCGCCGGTGAACATCTTCACCAGGTCGCGCCGCTCCGCCCCTCCTTCTCCCTGTTCAACTCGTTGCTCCCTCCCATCTCAAATCTCTCCCGTTTCTCTCTTTCTACATGAACATGAGGAGGCCATGGAAACCGCCCCCAAGCTGTGCTCCATTCCGCCGTCCTCGGCCAAGTTCCTCGACCCGCCGACCGGCCTCGTCCCGCTCCTCTCCTCCCATGTCGTTCCCTTCCTCCCCGTGCTTCCCTCCCCTTTCTCACATCTCTCTCACACAGGGAACCACCATGGCTGCCGCCCGTTCATCGCCCCGCTGCCGGATCCGGCTAGCTCGGCCGTCCTGCGTCAGATCCCGGCGTCCCAAGCTTGCCTGCTGCGCTACCGCCCTGCTTCCATGTCCCACCGTGGCCCCTGCTTGGCCCTGCTGCTGCCCGTGCCCCTGCTTCATGAACGAGACGGCAACGAAGCCGTTGACCGCGCTTGTGCGGGCCTGCCAAGCCGACCTGCCAGGCCTCTCCTCCAGCGCCAACTGGCCAAGGCCCAGCGCAAGCCTCCTCCACCGACCGGCCCAACTCCAGATTCAGCCCGCTGGGTGAGCCTCCAGCGCCCGCGCCCTGGGCCAGATCTCAGATTCGGCCAGCTTCTGTTTTTTTTCTGCGAACGAATTTTCCTAATATTCCAGTGATTTACCGTTTTACAGAAAAGACCCTCATCTTCATGCATTTAATAACTCTTGAACCGTGCATCGGATTAAAATGATTTATATATGAAAAATGCTCAGAAAATTGTGTAGTTTAATAATATCCAACTTTCATGCATGTTTAAAATGTTTAACTTGCTGTTTGTTTAAATTTGCACAAATGCCATGTTAAAATGATTTAATTCATAACTAATTAACCGTATCTCGGATTTAAATAAATTATATATGTAAATGGGGTGGAAAAATGCCTAGTTTTACATGTTGCACTTTATTTTCCTGTTTAACAACTTTAAAATATGTTTTAGGCAGAACAGTGCCAAATTCTATATATGCATATGAGGGTTATTCCGGAATTGTTGTTTGTTGTTCCGGCCTCATTTAAATTGCCTAGATAGGTAGTTTTGTTGTGCTTCACCCCTTGCCATGTTAATAAACATTTAATATTGTTGGGTACATAAACAAGAGAGAACTAAATAAATGTTGTGGTGTTTCGCCAATATGCAACTCGTTGCATATTGAGCTCCACTTAATTTGTAGTGTTGTTTGTTGCATTTGCCATGCCATGAATCATTAAACCGGACATGCATCATGCTTCTTTGTGCATCATGCCATGTTCATGTGCTGGTTGTTTACTATGTTGTGTGTTTCTTTCCGGTGTTGCTTCTTCGGGTTGATTCCGTTATCATCGCGTTTGAGAGGACCCGTTCGTCTACGTCCGTTTGTCTTCTTCATGGTCTCGTTCTTCTTCCGTGCGGGATCTCAGGCAAGATGACCATACCCTCGAAATCACTTCTATCTTTGCTTGCTAGATTGCTCGCTCTTTTGCTATGCCTATGCTGCGATACCTACCACTTGCTTATCATGCCTCCCATATTGCTAAACCAAGCCTCTAACCCACCTTGTCCTAGCAAACCGTTGTTTGGCTATGTTACCGCTTTGCTCAGCCCCTCTTATAGCGTTGTTAGTTGCAGGTGAAGATGAAGTTTGTTCCTTGTTGGAACATGGAGATGTTGTTCCTTGTTGGAACATGTTTACTTGTTGGGATATCACAATATATCTTATTTAATTAATGCATCTATATACTTGGTAAAGGGTGGAAGGCTCGGCCTTATGCCTGGTGTTTTGTTCCACTCTTGCTGCCCTAGTTTCCGTCATATCGGTGTTATGTTCCCGGATTTTGCGTCCCTAACGCGGTCGGGTGATTTATGGGACCCCCTTGACAGTTTGCTTTGAATAAGACTTTTCCAGCAGGCCCAACATTGGTTTTACCATTTGCCTACCACCTATCCCTTTTCTCTTGGGTCTGATCAACCCGAGGGTCATCTTTATTTAGCCCCCCGGGCCAATGCTTGTCTAAGTGTTGGTCCAAACTAGAGCACCGTGCGGGACCGTCCCTTGGCAACTTGGGTTATGTTGGTACCTGTACGCTTAGCTTATCCGGTGTTGCCCTGAGAACGAGATATGTGCAGCTCCTATCAGGATGTCGGCGCATCGGGCGGTTTTGCTGGACTTGTTTTATTGCTGTCGAAATGTCTTGTAGCCGGGATTCCGAGACTGATCGGGTCTTCCCGGGGAGAAGGAATATCCTTCGTTGATCGCGAGAGCTTATCATGGGCTAAGTTGGGACACCCCTGCAGGGTTTTGAACTTTCGAAAGCCGTGCCCGCGGTTATGGGCAGATGGGAATTTGTTAATGTCCGGTTGTAGAAAACCCGAAGTTGATCTTAACAAAAATACACCAACCGCGTGTGTAACCGTGATGGTCTCTTCTCGGCGGGGTCCGGGAAGCGAACACGGTTGTTGGAGTTATGCTTGACGTAAGTAGTTCAGGATCACTTCTTGATCATAGTTGTTCGACCGTGCTTTGCCTTCTCTTCTCGCTCTCTTTTGCGTATGTTAGCCACCATACATGCTAGTCGCTTGCTGCAGCTCCACCTCATACCTTTTACCCTACCTATAAGCTTAAATAGTCTTGATCTCGCGGGTGTGAGATTGCTGAGTCCTCGTGACTCACCAGATACTTTCAAACCAGTTTGCAGGTGCCGATGAGCCCGTGCAGGTGACGCACCCGAGCTCAAGCAGTAGTTCGATGAAGATCTTACCCTTTGTGTTGTTTCGTTCTAGTCGATCACTAGTGGAGCCCAGTTGGGGTCGATCTTGGTCCTTTGTCGCTTTTGGGGTTTCTTCTTTTATTTTGGCTCCGTAGTCGGGCCCTGATTGTAACTGTTTTGGTGTAATGTTTTATTCATGTAATTGTGTGAAGTGGCGATTGTAAGCCAACTATGTATCTCTTTCCCTTATGTATTACATGGGTTGTGTGAAGATTACCTCACTTGCGACATTGCTTTCAATGCGGTTATGCCTCTAAGTCGTGCTTCGACACGTGGGAGATATAGCCGCATCGAGGGCGTTACACCCTACGGGTTCGGGAGACATGCAGACATGACCGAGACGTTCTCCGGTCAATAACCAACAGCGGGATCTGGATACCCATGTTGGCTCCCACATGTTCCACGATGATCTCATCGGATGAACCACGATGTCAAGGACTTAATCAATCCCGTATACAATTCCCTTTGTCTATCGGTGCGATACTTGCCCGAGATTCGATCGTCGGTATCCCGATACCTTGTTTAATCTCGTTACCGGCAAGTCTCTTTTACTCGTTCCGCAACACATCATCCCGTGATCAACTCCTTGATCACATTGTGCACATTATGATGATGTCCTACCGAGTGGGCCCAGAGATACCTCTCCGTCACACGGAGTGACAAATCCCAGTCTCGATTCTTGCCAACCCAACAGACACTTTCGGAGATACCTGTAGTGTACCTTTATAGCCACCCAGTTACGTTGTGACGTTTGGCAGACCCAAAGCACTCCTACGGTATTCGGGAGTTGCACAATCTCATGGTCTAAGGAAACGATACTTGACATTAGAAAAGCTTTAGCATATGAACTACATGATCTTGTGCTGGGCTTAGGATTGGGTCTTGTCCATCACATCATTCTCCTAACGATGTGATCCCGTTATCAATGACATCCAATGTCCATGGTCAGGAAACTGTAACCATCTATTGATCAAGGAGCTAGTCAACTAGAGGCTTACTAGGGACATGGTGTTGTCTATGTATCCACACATGTATCTGAGTTTCCTATCAATACAATTCTAGCATGGATAATAAACGATTATCATGAACAAGGAAATATAATAATAACCTATTTATTATTGCCTCTAGGGCATATTTCCAACAGTATCCCACTTGCACTAGAGTCAATAATCTAGTTCACATCACCGTGTGATTAACGCTCACAGAGTTGTGGGTTTGATCATGTTGTGCTTGTGAGAGATGTTATAGTCAACGGATCTGAACCTTTCAGATCCGTGTGTGCTTTACAAATATCTATGTCATCTCCTAGATGGAGTTACCACGCTCTATTTGGAGCTATTCCAAATAACTGTTCTACTATACGAATCCAATTTACTACTCAGAATAATCTGGATTAGTGTCAAAGTTTGCATCGGCGTAACCCTTTACGACGAACTCTTTTTCCACCTCCATAATCGAGAAAATTCCTTAGTCCACTAGTTACTAAGGATAACCTTGACCGTTGTCCTGTGATCCATTCCTGGATCACTCTTGTACCCCTTGACTGACTCATGGCAAGGCACACTTCAGATGCGGTACACAGCATAGCATACTGTAGAGCCTACGTCTAAGCATAGGGGACGACCTTCGTCCTTTCTCTCTCTTCTGTCGTGGTCAGGTCTTGAGTCTTACTCAATACTCACACGTGTAATACAGCCAAGAACTCCTTCTTTGCTGATCTATTTTGAATTCCTTCAAAATCTTGTCACGGTATGTATTCATTTGAAAGTACTATTAAGCGATTTTGATCTATCCTTATAGATCTTGATGCTCAATGTTCAAGTAGCTTAATCCAGGTTTTTCATTGAAAAACACTTTTCAAATAACCCTATATGCTTTCCAGAAATTCTACATCATTTCTGATCAACAATATGTCAACAACATATACTCATCAGAAATTCTATAGTGCTCCCACTCACTTCTTTGGAAATACAAGTTTCTCATAAACTTTGTATAAACCCAAAATATTTGATCATCTCATCAAAGTGTACAATCCAACTCCGAGATGCTTACTCCAGTCCTTAGAAGGATTGCTGGGGCTTTGCATACTTGTTAGCATCTTTCAGGATCGACAAAAACTTCTGGTTGTATCACATACAACCTTTCCTCAAGAACAAGGAAACAATATTTTGACATCCTATCTGCAAGATTTCATAAATAATGCAGTACCTGCTAATTCCAACAGACTCTTAGCATCGCTACGAGTGAGAAAGTATCATCGTAGTCAACTCCTTGAACTTGTCGGGAAACATCTTAACGACAAGTCGAGCTTTCTTAATGGTGACATTTACCATCATTGTCAGTCTTCCTTTTAAAATCCATCTATCCTCAACAGCCTCACGACCATCGAGCTGTTCTGCCAAAGTCTACACTTTGTTTTCATACATGGATCCTCTCTCGGATTTTATGGCCTTGAGCCATTCATCGGAATCCGGGCCCACCATCGCTTCTCCATAGCTCGTAGGTTCATTGTTGTCTAGCAACATGACGTCCAAGACAGGATTACGTACCACTCTGAAGTAGTACGCATCCTTGTCATCCTACGAGGTTTGGGAGTGACTTGATCCGAAGTCTCATGATCACTATCATAAGCTTCCACTTCAATTGGTGTAGGTGCCATAGGAACAACTCCTTTGCCCTGCTACACACTAGTTGAAGTGACGGTTCAATAACCTCATCAAGTCTCCACCATCCTCCCACTCAATTCTTTCGAGAGAAACTTTTCCTTGAGAAAGGACCCGATTTGAGAAACAATCCCTATTGCTTTCGGATCTGAGACAGGAGGTATACCCAACTGTTTTGGGTGTCCTATGAAGATGCAGTTATCCGCTTTGGGTTCGAGCTTATCAGCCTGAAACTTTTTCATATAAGCGTCGCAGCCCCAAACTTTTAAGAAATGACAGCTTAGGTTTCTCTAAACCATAGTTCATACGGTGTCATCTCATCGGAATTACGTGGTGCCCTATTTAAAGTGAGTGCGGTTGTCTCTAATGCCTAACCCATGAACGATAGTGGTAATTCGATAAGAGACATCATGGTACGCACCATATCCAATAGGGTGCAACTATGATGTTTGGACACACCATCACACTATGGTGTTCCAGGCGGTATTAGTTGTGAAACAATTTCCACAGTGCCAAACTCGTAACTCAGATATTCATTTCTATGATCATATCATAGACATTTTATCCTCTTATCACGAAGATCTTCAACTTCATTCTGAATATTACTTGAACCATTCAATAATTCAGACTTGTGTTTCATCAAGTAAATATACTCAGTATCTACTCAAATCATCTGTGAAGTAAGAGCATAACGATATCCACGGCGTGCCTCAGCACTCATTGGACTGCACACATCAAAATGTGTTACTTCCAACAAGTTGCTTTCTTGTTCCAT
Organism: Aegilops umbellulata; assembly: GCA_032464435.1. Lineage (NCBI taxonomy): Eukaryota > Viridiplantae > Streptophyta > Magnoliopsida > Poales > Poaceae > Aegilops > Aegilops umbellulata. Next base: position 106,481,126 of record CP136054.1, read on the forward strand.
TTTACTGAAACCGAAGCTTTCAGTCATCTTGCCCATGTGGTACGATTTGCATGTCTCAAGCGATTCAAAATCAAGTGAGTCCAAACGGTCCATCTGCATGGAGTTTCTTCATTCGTACATACCAACAGACACGGTTCACATGTCTCAATCTTTTCAGAAATGAGTGAGTCCAAAGATCCATCAACATGGAGCTTCTTCATGCGTTTTTATACCAATATGACTTACATGGCAATGCCACAAGTAGGTGGTACTATCATTACTATCTTATATCTTTTGTCATGAACATGTGTATCACTATGATCGAGATTCAATAAACCATTCATTTTAGGTGCAAGACGATTGAAGGAATTATTCAAATAAATAGAGTAACCATTATTCTCCTTAAATGAATAACCGTATTGCGATAGACATAATCCAATCATGTTTACGCTCAACGCAAACACCAAATAACAATTATTTAGGTTTAACACCAATCTCGATGGTAGAGGGAGCGTGCGATGCTTGATCATATCAACCTTGGAAGCACTTCCAACACATCTTGTCAGCTCACCTTTAGCTAGTCTCCGTTTATTCCGTAGCTTTTATTTCGAGTTACTAACACTTAGCAACCGAACTGGTATCTAATACCCTGATGCTACTAGGAGTACTAGTAAAGTACACATTCACATAATGTATATCCAATATACTTCTATCGACAGCCTTCTCATCTACCAAGTATCTAGGGTAATTCTGCTCTAGTGACTGTTCCCCTTATTACAGAAGCACTCAGTCTCGGGTTTGGGTTCAACCTTGGGTTTCTCCACTAGAGCAGCAGTTGATTTGCCGTTTCATGAAGTATCCCTTCTTGCCCTTGCCCTTCTTGAAACTAGTGGTTTCACTAACCATCAACAATTGATGCTTCTTCTTGATTTCTACTTTCGCGGTATCAAACATGGCGAATATTTCAAGGATCATCATATCTATCCCTGATATGTTATAGTTCATCACGAAGCTCTAGCAGCTTGGTGGCAATGACTTTGGAGAAACATCACTATCTTATCTGGAAGATCCACTCCCACTCGATTCAATTGATTGTTGTACTCAGACAATCTGAGCACAAGCTCAACGATTGAGCTTTTCTCCCTTAGTTTGCAGGCTAAGAAAATCGTCGGAGGTCTTATACCTCTTGACGTGGGCACGAACCTGAAATCCCAATTTCAGCCCTCGAAACATCTCATATGTTCCGCGACATTTCAAAAATGTCTACGGTGCCTCAATTCTAAACCATTTATCATTACCGAACTATCATGTAGTCATCAAAACGTGTATGTCAGATGTTCGCAACATCCACAGACCACGTTCGAGGTCCAGCACACCGATCGGTGCATTAAGGACACAAGCCTTCTACTGTCCGCATAATTGCTACTATCAACTTTCAACTATATTTTCTCTAGGAACATATCTAAAACAGTAGAACTAAAGCGCGAGCTTACGACATAATTTGCAAAGATCTTTTGACTATGTTCAGGATAATTAAGTTCATCTTATGAACTCCCACTCAGATAGACATCCCTCTAGTCATCTAAGTGATTACATGATCTGAGTCAACTAGGCCGTGTCCGATCATCACGTGAGACGGACTAGTCATCATCGGTGAACATCTTCATGTTGATCGTATCTACCATACGACTCATGCTCAACCTTTCGGTCTCTTGTGTTCCGAGGCCATGTCTGTACATGCTAGGCTCGTCAAGTCAACCTAAGTGTTTGCATGTGTTCCGAGGCCATGTCTGTACATGCTAGGCTTGTTAACACCCATTGTATTCGAACGTAAGAATCTATCACATCCGATCATCACGTGGTGCTTCGAAACGACGAACTTTCGCAACGGTGCACAGTTAGGGGGAACACTTTCTTGAAATTTTAATGAGGGATCATCTTATTTACTACCGTCGTTCTAAGCAAATAAGATGCAAAAACATGATAAACATCACATGCAATCAAATAGTGACATGATATGGCCATCATCACTTTGCTCCTTTTGATCTCCATCTTCGGGGCTCCATGATCATCGTCGTCACCGGCATGACACCATGATCTCCATCATCATGATCTCCATCATCGTGTCTTCATGAAGTTGTCACGTCAACTATTACTTCTACTACTATGGCTAACGCTTTAGCAATAAAGTAAAGTAATTACATGACGTTTATGTTGACACGCAGGTCATAAATAAATTAAAGACAACTCCTATGGCTCCTGCCGGTTGTCATACTCATCGACATGCAAGTCGTGATTCCTATTACAAGAACATGATCAATCTCATACATCACATATATCATTCATCACATCCTTTTGGCCATATCACATCACATGGCATACCCTGCAAAAACAAGTTAGACGTCCTCTAATTATTGTTTGCATGTTTTACGTGGCTGCTATGGGTTTCTAGCAAGAACGTTTCTTACCTACGCAAAACCACAACGTGATATGTCAATTGCTATTTACCCTTCATAAGGACCCTTTTCATCGAATCCGATCCGACTAAAGAGGGAGAGACTGGCACCCGCTAGCCACCTTATGCAACTAGTGCATGTCAGTCGGTGGAACCTGTCTCACGTAAGTGTACGTGTAAGGTCGGTCCGGGCCGCTTCATCCCATAATGCCACCGAATCAAGATTGACTAGTAACGGTAAGCATATTGACCAAAATCAATGCCCACAACTACTTTGTGTTCTACTCGTGCATAGAATCTACGCAATAGACCTAACTCTGATACCACTGTTGGGGAACGTAGCAGAAATTTAAAATTTTCCTACGTGTCACCAAGATCTATCTATGGAGAAACCAGCAACGAGGGGAAAGAGAGTGCATCTACATACCCTTGTAGATCGCTAAGCGGAAGCGTTCAAGTGAACGTGGTTGATGGAGTCATACTCGTCGTGATCCAAATCTCCGATGACCAAGTGCCGAACGGACGGCACCTCCGCGTTCAACACACGTACAGCCCGGTGACGTCTCCCATGCCTTGATCCAGCAAGGGGAGAGGGAGAGGTTGAGGAAGACTCCATCCAGCAGCAGCACAACGGCGTGGTGGTGGTGGAGGAGTGTGGCAATCCTGCAGGGCTTCGCCGAGCACCGCGGGAGAGGAGGAAGGAGAGATGCAGGGCTGCGCCATGGAGAGATCGGAACTCTTGTCTTGGCAGCCCCAAAACCCTCAAGTATATATAGGGGAGAGGGAAGGGGGTGCGCCCCCTTTAGGGTTTCCACCCCAAGGGGTGCGGCTGCCCCAAACCCATCTAGGGTGGCGGCCAAGGGGGTGGAGAGGGGAAACTTGCCCCCCAAGCTAGGTGGGGCGCCCCCTCTCCAAACCCTAGGCGCCTTGGGCCCTTGTGGGGGGCGCACCAGCCCACCTGGGGCTGGTCCCCTCCCACATGTGGCCCATGCAGCCCTCCGGGGCCGGTGGTCCCACTTGGTGGACCCTCGGGACCCTCCTGGTGGTCCCGGTACGTTACCGATAAAACCCGAAACTCTTTCGGTGACCAAAACAGGACTTCCCATATATAAATCTTTACCTCTGGACCATTCCGGAACTCCTCGTGACATCCAGGATCTCATCCGGGACTCCGAACAACATTCGGTAACCACATACAAACTTCCTTTATAACCCTAGCGTCATCGAACCTTAAGTGTGTAGACCCTACGGGTTCGGGAGACATGCAGACATGACCGAGACGTTCTCCGGTCAATAACCAACAGCGGGATCTGGATACCCATGTTGGCTCCCACATGTTCCACGATGATCTCATCGGATGAACCACGATATCAAGGACTTAATCAATCCCGTATACAATTCCCTTTGTCTATCGGTACGATACTTGCCCAAGATTCGATCGTCGGTATCCTGATACCTTGTTCAATCTCATTACCGGCAAGTCTCTTTTACTCGTTCCGCAACACATCATCCCGTGATCAACTCCTTGATCACATTGTGCACATTATGATGATGTCCTACCGAGTGGGCCCAGAGATACCTCTCCGTCACACGGAGTGACAAATCCCAGTCTCGATTCGTGCCAACCCAACAGACACTTTCGAAGATACCTATAGTGTACCTTTATAGCCACCCAGTTACGTTGTGACATTTGGCACACCCAAAGCACTCCTACGGTATCCGGGAGTTGCACAATCTCATGGTCTAAGGAAACGATACTTGACATTAGAAAAGCTTTAGCATATGAACTACATGATCTTGTGCTGGGCTTAGGATTGGGTCTTGTCCATCACATCATTCTCCTAATGATGTGATCCCGTTATCAACGACATCCAATGTCCATGGTCAGGAAACTGTAACCATCTATTGATCAACGAGCTAGTCAACTAGAGGCTTACTAGGGACATGGTGTTGTCTATGTATCCACACATGTATCTGAGTTTCCTATCAATACAATTCTAGCATGGATAATAAACGATTATCATGAACAAGGAAATATAATAATAACCTATTTATTATTGCCTCTAGGGCATATTTCCAACAGATTGTTCATGACAAAGCACATGAAGCTTAGCAAGATGATATGGAATGAGATGTAAAGCATTCATGGGAGAAAAAGCATTCATTGTGCACACAAATGTGTTGTGAATATGATGAATGCAACCACAGTGCGAAATGATGTCATAGTGAGATGGTTTATCAATAGCATGAATATGGCAATGGATGCTCAATATGAATAAGTTATCATGCAATTGATGGTAGGCCATATGATCATGATGTATGAATATGCCATCAAGAAAGATCACAACAAATTTTCTAAGGAAGTGCACAAGCTCATATATCATGGATGACATCAAAATACAAGATGCAACAAGGCAATCATAATGTGAGTCAATCCATGCATAAGATGAAAAAAAATTATGTGTGGTGTTGTACCATAGCTCGATGTCGTGGTAGAAGTTTTGGTCCGGTGGTGCATCCACTAAGTCCGGGCACTTCTAAACTTGAAGGTCCATAGGGTCCATCTCCAATGTCTCTCCTCCGTTCACGAGATGTATCATGTAGACAACAAGAAGGAAACAACAATGAAAGAATGACCCATCCAATATGCGTATTTGAGGATGGCTCAAAGAGAATGAGTTCACCTTTATGGAGATGTCGCAAATGTTGGTGTTGCGCATCATGTACGCCTTCACATGACCAAGGTGTTTCATGATGGTGCCACCTTGTGAATCCTTCAAAATGGAAGAACATGAAAAACACTCGGAAAAACAAATGAGGTGAGCAAAAATGCAAAACCAAACATTCGTGTGGTGAAATACCCAACCAGTGTTCTCATCATTCTTATCATAAGAAAGTACAAGATGTGACATGGTATGTAAGCATATGATGCGACTACAACCAAAGACAATAGGCCCAAGTAAGAAAGCATGCTTCATAAGAAATATGTCCAAGTCTCCGCGATCAATAAGCATAGCAAGTTGGCACTCAATACAAGGTGATATGAGAGATGCAACTAATGGAGACAAGAGACCATGATCAAGACAAATCAAGTGAGAGGCATGAACATATATGTCATCAACCCAAGAAAGCGAGTAAGAATGGAACATGGGTGATGCGACAAAGCAAGCAATCATAGCGATCAAGTGGTGTGATCTAGTAGTGCGAAGATGCAACATACTAGAGATAATCATGGCAATCATGTCATGTGTGCAAATAGTGGTCATGAATAATGCACATGACATATAACAAGCATAAAAGCAAGATATGAGCAAAATATCATCAATGTATTGGCGAGAGGCCATATGTAAATAGCAATGGGACATCATGACTCTTCCAACACAACAATCATCAATAGCATGAGGTACAAGGAAAACATGGCAATAGCAACAAGTATCTCCACCAAGCATGCAAATACACATATGAGTAGTATAATGATGAATCATGGGTAGATGCAAGCAAGGGTCACAATTGCATGGCAAAGGCATAGAATCAAGCATAACATGCAAAGTGAACATGATATAATGGGCATAAGGTGACAAATGGTAAATAGCCCATAGCCGTGTGAGAGACAAGTAAAAGAGATGCGTGTAGTCCTTGCGCGAAGGGAACGATGGTAAGGATAATCCACGGGATCCCAAATCGTTGTTGCTCTCAAGATATCGTTTTGTCAACTCCTGGGATTGAGAGGTTGATGAGTATACGTGAGTACCTACACAAAACAAAGGCAAAGGAAAAATTGTGTGTGCGTGGTAGATGTACACATCATCCATGATGATGCATACATGCTTGTGTTGGTTAGTACAAAATATCCAATGCTCAAATAAATGAGATGCGTGATATAGAAACATGTCATCCATCATGAGAGGTTTGTTGTTATGTATAGCATAATGGAGACTCAAATTGTGTAATGCATCACTAGTGATATCTAGAGCATTGTTATGTATGGTATGCATATGGTGCAAGCAATTATGGGAATCATGCAAAGTATGGAATGCATCAAGATCTCCTAATATGTATGAGGAAACTATGGGGGTCTCCTCATGAGCATTTGTAGAAACATCACATGGAGAATATTACAACATCCAAAACAAAGCATATTTGGAGCGATGTGATCATGGCATGGCATAGTAGATGAATTGCGCAAATCATGTAAAGGAAGCATAGCAATATCATCGCATGAAAAACAAAATCCAATTACCATCATTTCGTCATCTATGCCATAAGTGCAAATGGGGTTTATTTTAATGGGGCATGCATAATTACTATGTTGAGATTGAAATGATGCTATATGGGAGATCTCACTCATGGCATATGGCAAGTTCAATGGATTGTCAAACATGAAGTGACCAATAGAATTTTCACATGAGATCATATGGAGCATAGCATCACAACTAGGCAACTCAACATGCTCATCATCATAGTCATCATAAATTGGTAAGTCATGACATGAAGAAGTCACACTAGCATGAAGCATGGGAATAGGTGGATCAAAATCATGCGAGCAATCATTGGTAATAGTCCACTAGTGGGACAAGAGAAGCACTATCACCTATTTTACCTTTGGAGCGTAGCTCATGTGTTGTAGGTGAGGTTGCAACTTGATGGTACCATGTGGGGGGTTCATCTTCTTCCACCATGGCCATCGTCGTCTCCATTGGAGGTATGGACTCGTCGAGGATAGACATGTCGTCATGTAGGAGACCTAGCACCAAATAAAACACACTCAGAGTACAGGTTAAGTCGTTAGAAATCAAAGTGGCCTCATGTGCCGTGTCAACTACCTCACTCACTAAGTGTTGTGGCTCACTCACTCCCGGTATGATGCTCTCACTCATATGGTTGGTGGAGTCACTCAAATGGCTCTCAACGTCACATAGGATGTGTGGAATGCTCTCATGTGTGGGGCTAGTGGTGGTTACACTCATCCTCTCATAAGGAATGCTCTCAATGTCACATATGGTGGAGTCACTCATATCACTCATGGTGGGGTGGCTCTCCTCACATGGGAATTGGAGCATCTATTCATATGTGGGTGTCGGAGAGATGTTGGTGCAAATGTCTCCATGCTCAATCATGTCGCAATCATAGTCGTGGATGAAGGCCGAAGATGGCACATCATCACTCTCCTCTAATACCAAAGATAAGGTCTCATGTGCGGTCTCGTAGCTTGACTCGGAGTATGGGTCCAATATGGGCGTCGTCTTCATGTTGTTGAAGAGGTTCGTACTCGCCGCCGTGGTCGAAGTGGATGTCCCTAGCTCGACCATCTTGTCGCCATCTTGTTGTCGGAGGCCCATATGATGTGGCACCTCATAGCTCGTCTCCATGACCGAAGGGAATTTCCCATGCTCAGCCATCTTCCTTGAGGGGCTTCCGAAGATGAAAGTGTCGCCCTCGCTTGTAGGTGGTCGCCTTGTTGTTGAAGATGTCGATGTAGGCGAACTCATGGGAAGTAGGCGAAGATGTCGTACGTCCAAAGGGAAGATGCCTTGATAGCACTTGGCGAAGATGCCGAAGTGGTGGTGGTAGTAGCCGTAGCGTCCTCTTGGTAGTGCTTGTCTCGCGGTCTTCTCTTTTGCTCATGAAGCTTGGACCTAGCGTGAAGTAGAGCTTGTTGGGACTTGTACGTTTGCGCTAGTGGAGCATCTTGTTGGGGAACGTTGCAGAAAATTAAAATTTTTCCTACGGTTTCACCAAGATCCATCTATGAGTTCATCTAGCAACGAGTATTCAGATTAGATAGCATCTACATACCACTTTGTAGATCGCAACGGAAGCGTTCGAGTAAACGTGGATGAGGTAGTCGTACTCGCCGTGATCCAATTCACCGATGATCTAGTGCCGAACGGACAGCACCTCCGCGTTCAACACACGTACGGGACGGGAGACGTCTCCTCCTTCTTGATCCAGCAAGGGGGAAGGAGAGGTTGAGGAAGATCCAGCACGACGGTGTGGTGGTGGATGCAGCAGAACTCCGGCAGGGCTTCGCTAAGCAACTACGGGAGGAGGAGGAGGTGTTGCAGGGAGGAGGGAGTGCCAGGGCAATAGGGTTGGTTTGCTCCTCCTTTCCCCCACTATATATAGGGCCAAGGGAGAGGGGGAGGCACAGCCCTTGCCCCTTCCTCCAAGGAAGGGTGCGGCCAAGGGTGGGGAGGAGTCCATCCTCCCCAAGGCACCTCGGAGGTGCCTTCCCCTTGTAGGACTCTCCCCTTTTTTTTCTCTCTTGGCGCATGGGCCTCTTGGGGCTGGTGCCCTTGGCCCAAGCAGGCCAAGGCGCACCCCCTAAGGCCCATGTGGCCCACCAAGGCAGGTGGCCCCACCTGGTGGACCCCCGGGACCCCTCCGGTGGTCCCGGTACAATACCGATAACACCGAGACTTGTCCCGATGGCCAAAATAGCACTTCCTATATATAATTCTTTACCTCCGGACCATTCCGGAACTCCTCGTGATGTCCGGGATCTCATCCGGGACTCCGAACAACATTCGGGTTACTGCACATACATATCTTCACAACCCTAGCGTCACCGAACCTTAAGTGTGTAGACCCTACGGGTTCGGGAGACATGCAGACATGACCGAGACGGCTCTCGGGCAATAACCAACAGCGGGATCTGGATACCCATGTTGGCTCCCACATGCTCCACGATGATCTCATCGGATGAACCACGATGTCAAGGATTCAATTAATCCCGTATATGATTCCCTTTGTCAATCGGTATTTTACTTGCCCGAGATTCGATCGTCGGTATCCCAATACCTCGTTCAATCTCGTTATCGGCAAGTCACTTTTCTCGTTCCCGTAATGCATGATACCGTGATCAAACACTTTGATCACATTGAGCTCATTGTGATGATGCATTACCGAGAGGGCCCGGTGATACCTCTCCGTCAAGCGGAGTGACAAATCCCAGTCTCGATCCATGTCAACCCAACAGACACTTTCAGAGATACCCGTAGTATACCTTTATAGTCACCCAGTTACGTTGTGACGTTTGACATACCCAAAGCACTCCTACGGTATCCGGGAGTTACACGATCTCATGGTCTAAGGAAAGGATACTTGACATTGGATAACTCTAGCAAACGAACTATGCGATCTTATGCTATGTTTAGGATTGGGTCTTGTCCATCACATCATTCTCCTAATGATGTGATCCCGTTATCGATGACATCCAATGTCCATAGTCAGGAAACCATGACTATCTGTCGATCAACGAGCTAGTCAACTAGAGGCTCACTAGGGACATGTTGTTGTCTGTTATTCACACATGTATTACGATTTCCGGTTAACACAATTATAGCACGAATAAAGACAATTATCATGAATAAGGAAATATAATAATAATGCTTTTATTATTGCCTCTAGGGCATATTTCCAACAGTCTCCCACTTGCACTAGAGTCAATAATCTAGTTACATTGTGATGAATCGAACACCCATAGAGTTCTGGTGCTGATCATGTTTTGCCTTAGGGAGAGGTTTAGTCAACGGATCTGCGACATTCAGATCCGTGTGCGCTTTACAAATTTCTATGTCTCCATCTTGAACATTTTCACGAATGGAGTTGAAGCGACGCTTGATGTGCCTAGTCTTCTTGTGAAACCTGGGCTGCTTTGCAAGTGCAATAGCTCCAGTGTTGTCACAGAAGAGCTTGATTGGCCCCGACGCATTGGGTATGACTCCGAGGTCGGTGATGAACTCCTTCACCCATATTGCTTCATGTGCCGCCTCCGAGGCTGCCATGTACTCCGCTTCACATGTAGATCCCGCCACGACGCTTTGCTTGCAACTGCACCAGCTTACTGCCCCACCATTCAAAATATACACGTATCCGGTTTGTGACTTAGAGTCATCCAGATCTGTGTCGAAGCTAGCGTCGACGTAACCTTTTACGACGAGCTCTTCGTCACCTCCATAAACGAGAAACATTTCCTTTGTCCTTTTCAGGTACTTCAGGATATTCTTGACCGTTGTCCAGTGTTCCTTGCCGGGATTGCTTTGGTACCTTCCTACCAAACTTACGGCAAGGTTTACATCAGGTCTGGTACACAGCATGGCATACATAATAGAACCTATGGCTGAGGCATAGGGGATGACGCTCATCTCTTCTATATCTTCTGCCGTGGTCGGGCATTGAGCTGAGCTCAATTTCACACCTTGTAACACAGGTAAGAACCCCTTCTTAGATTGATCCATATTGAACTTCTTCAATATCTTATCAAGGTATGTGCTTTGTGAAAGACCTATGAGGCGTCTCGATCTATCTCTATAGATCTTGATGCCTAATATATAAGCAGCTTCTCCAAGGTCCTTCATTGAAAAACTCTTATTCAAGTAGGCCTTAATGTTGTCCAAGAGTTCTATATCATTTCCCATCAAAAGTATGTCGTCTACATATAATATGAGAAATGCTACAGAGCTCCCACTCACTTTCTTGTAAACACAGGCTTCTCCATAAGTCTGTGTAAACCCAAACGCTTTGATCATCTCATCAAAGCGAATGTTCCAACTCCGAGATGCTTGCACCAGCCCATAAATCGAGCGTTGGAGCTTGCACACCTTGTCAGCATTTTTAGGATCGACAAAACCTTTCGGCTGCATCATATACAATTCTTCCTTAAGGAAACCATTAAGGAATGCCGTTTTGACGTCCATTTGCCATATCTCATAATCATAGTATGCGGCAATTGCTAACATGATTCGGACGGACTTCAGCTTCGCTACCGGTGAGAAAGTCTCATCGTAGTCAATTCCTTGAACTTGTCGATAACCCTTAGCGACAAGCCGAGCTTTATAGATGGTCACATTACCATCCGCGTCTGTCTTCTTCTTAAAGATCCATTTATTTTCTATGGCTCGCCGTTCAACGGGCAAGTCAGTCAAAGTCCATACTTTGTTTTCATACATGGATCCTATCTCGGATTTCATGGCTTCCAGCCATTTGTCGGAATCCGGGCCCGCCATTGCTTCCTCATAGTTCGAAGGTTCACCGTTATCTAACAACATGATTTCCAAGACAGGGTTGCCGTACCACTCTGGTGCGGAACGTGTCCTTGTGGACCTACGAATTTCAGTAGGAGCTTGATCAGAAGCATCTTGATCATCATCATTAATTTCCTCTCTAGTCGGTGCAGGCACCTCAGGAACGATTTCTTGAGTTTCGCCATTTTCCGGTTCAAGAGGTAACACTTCATCAAGTTCTACTTTCCTCCCACTTACTTCTTTCGAGAGAAACTCTTTCTCTAGAAAGGATCCATTCTTGGCAACAAAGATCTTGCCTTCGGATCTGAGGTAGAAGGTATACCCAACAGTTTCTTTTGGGTATCCTATGAAGACGCATTTTTCCGACTTGGGTTCGAGCTTCTCAGGTTGAAGTTTCTTGACATAAGCATCGCATCCCCAAACTTTCAGAAACGACAGCTTAGGTTTCTTCCCAAACCATAATTCATACGGTGTCGTCTCAACGGATTTCGACGGAGCCCTATTTAAAGTGAATGCAGCAGTCTCTAATGCATAGCCCCAAAAAGATAGCGGTAAATCGGTAAGAGACATCATAGATCGCACCATGTCTAATAGAGTGCGATTACGATGTTCGGACACACCATTACGCTGAGGTGTTCCAGGCGGCGTGAGTTGTGAAACTATTCCACATTTTCTTAAGTGTGTGCCAAATTCGTGACTCAAGTATTCTCCTCCACGATCTGATCGTAGAAACTTGATCTTTCTATCACGTTGATTTTCAACCTCACTCTGAAATTCCTTGAACTTTTCAAAGGTCTCAGACTTGTGTTTCATTAAGTAGATATACCCATATCTACTCAAGTCATCAGTGAGGGTGAGAACATAACGATAGCCTCCGCGAGCCTCAACACTCATTGGACCGCACACATCGGTATGTATGATTTCCAATAAGTTGGTTGCTCGCTCCATTGTTCCTGAGAACGGAGTCTTGGTCATTTTACCCATGAGGCATGGTTCGCATGTGTCAAATGATCATAATCAAGAGACTCTAAAAGTCCATCTGCATGGAGCTTCTTCATGCGTTTGACACCTATGTGACCAAGGCGGCAGTGCCACAAATATGTGGGACTATTGTTATCAACTTTAACTCTTTTGGTATTCACACTATGAATATGTGTATCATCACGTACGAGATTCATTAAGAATAAACCATCAACCATCGGAGCATGACCATAAAACATATCTCTCATATAAATAGAACAACCATTATTCTCGGATTTAAATGAGTAGCTATCTCGAATTAAACGAGATCCAGATACTATGTTCATGCTCAAACTTGGCACTAAATAACAATTATTGAGGTTTAAAACTAATACCGTAGGTAAATGCAGAGGCAGCGTGCCGACGGCGATCACATCGACCTTGGAACCATTCCCGACGCGCATCGTCACCTCGTCCCTCGCCAGTCTCCGTTTATTCCGCAGCTCCTGCTTTGAGTTACAAATATGAGCAACTGCACCGGTATCAAATACCCAAGAGCTACTACGAGTACTGGTAAGGTACACATCAATTACATGTATGTCACATATACCTTTGGTTTTGCCGGCCTTCTTGTCCGCTAAGTATTCGGATCAGTTCCGCTTCCAGTGACCACTTCCCTTGCAATAAAAACACTCAGTCTCGGGCTTGGGTCCATTCTTTGGCTTCTTCCTGGCAACTTGCTTACCGGGCGCGGCAACTTCCTTGCCGTCCTTCTTGAAGTTCTTTTTACCCTTGCCCTTCTTGAACTTAGTGGTTTTATTCACCATCAACACTTGATGCTCCTTCTTGATTTCTACCTCTGCTGATTTCAGCATAGCATATACCTCAGGAATGGTCTTTACCATCCCCTGCATATTGTAGTTCATCACAAAGCTCTTGTAGCTAGGTGGAAGCAACTGGAGGATTCTGTCAATGACCGCTTCATCCGGGAGATTAACTTCCAGTTGAGTCATGCGGTTGTGCAACCCAGACATTTTGAGTATGTGTTCACTGACAGAACTATTTTCCTCCATCTTACAGCTAAAGAATTTGTCGGAGACTTCATATCTCTCGACCCGGGCATGAGCTTGGAAAACCATTTTCAGCTCTTCGAACATCTCATATGCTCCATGTCTCTCAAAATGCTTTTGGATCCCCGGCTCTAAGCTGTAAAGCATGCCACACTGAACGAGGGAGTAATCATCGCAGCGTGACTGCCAAGCGTTCATAACGTCTTGTTCTGCAGGGAGAATAGGTGCGTCACCCAGCGGTGCTCTTAGGACATAATCTTTCTTGGCAGCTATGAGGATAATCCTCAGGTTTCGGACCCAGTCCGTATAGTTGCTACCATTGTCTTTCAGCTTGGTTTTCTCTAGGAACGCGTTGAAGTTGAGGACTACGTTGGCCATTTGATCTACAAGACATATTGTAAATATTTAGACTAAGTTCATGATAATAAAGTTCATTTAATCAAATTATTTAATGAACTCCCACTTAGATAGACATCCCTCTGTTAGTCATCTAAGTATTACATGATCCGAGTCAACTAGGCCGTGTCCGATCATCACGTGAGACGGACTAGTCAACATCGGTGAACATCTTCATGTTGATCGTATCTTCTATACGACTCATGCTCGACCTTTCGGTCTTCTGTGTTCCGAGGCCATGTCTGTACATGCTAGGCTCGTCAAGTCAACCTAAGTGTTTTGCGTGTGTAAATCTGTCTTACACCCGTTGTATGCGAACGTAAGGACCTATCACACCCGATCATCACGTGGTGCTTCGGAACGACGAACCTTAGCAACGGTGCACAGTTAGGGAGAACACTTTCTTGAAATTATTATGAGGGATCATCTTATTTACTACCGTCGTTCTAAGCAAACAAGATGCAAAACATGATAAACATCACATGCAATCAAATAATAAACGTGACATGATATGGCCAATATCACATAGCTCCTTTGATCTTCATCTTGAGGCTCCATGATCATCTTGTCACCGGCTTGACAACATGATCTTCATCATCATGATCTTCATCATCGTGTCTCCATGAAGTTGCTCGCCAACTATTACTTCTACTACTATGGCTAACGCGTTTAGCAATAAAGTAAAGTAACTTACATGGCGATTCTCAATGACACGCAGGTCATACAAAAAATAAAGACAACTCCTATGGCTCCTGCCGGTTGTCATACTCATCGACATGCAAGTCGTGATTCCTATTACAATAGCATGAACATCTCATACATCACATATAGATCATTCATCATACATCACAACTTTGGCCATATCATATCACAAATCACTTGCTGCAAAAACAAGTTAGACGTCCTCTAATTGTTGTTGCAAGTTTTACGTGGCTGAATTAGGGTTCTAGCAAGAACGTTTTCTTACCTATGTTCAAACCACAACGTGATTTGTCAACTTCTATTTACCCTTCATAAGGACCCTGTTCATCGAATCCGATCCAACTAAAGTAGGAGAGACAAACACCCGCCAGCCACCTTATGCAACTAGTGCATGTTAGTCGGTGGAACCGGTCTCACGTAAGCGTACGTGTAAGGTTGGTCCGGGCCGCTTCATCCCACAATACCGCTGAATCAAGATTGACTAGTAACGGCAAGAAGAATTGACAACATCTACGCCCACAACAAATTGTGTTCTACTCGCGCAAGAAGAACTACGCATAGACCTAGCTCATGATGCCACTGTTGGGGAACGTTGCAGAAAATTAAAAAATTTCCTACGGTTTCACCAAGATCCATCTATGAGTTCATCTAGCAACGAGTATTCAGATTAGATAGCATCTACATACCACTTTGTAGATCGCAACGGAAGCGTTCGAGTGAACGTGGATGAGGTAGTCGTACTCGCCGTGATCCAATTCACCGATGATCTAGTGCCGAACGGACAGCACCTCCGCGTTCAACACACGTACGGGACGGGAGACGTCTCCTCCTTCTTGATCCAGCAAGGGGGAAGGAGAGGTTGAGGAAGATCCAGCACGACGGTGTGGTGGTGGATGCAGCAGAACTCCGGCAGGGCTTCGCTAAGCAACTACGGGAGGAGGAGGAGGTGTTGCAGGGAGGAGGGAGTGCCAGGGCAATAGGGTTGGTTTGCTCCTCCTTTCCCCCACTATATATAGGGCCAAGGGAGAGGGGGAGGCACAGCCCTTGCCCCTTCCTCCAAGGAAGGGTGCGGCCAAGGGTGGGGAGGAGTCCATCCTCCCCAAGGCACCTCGGAGGTGCCTTCCCCTTGTAGGACTCTCCCCTTTTTTTTCTCTCTTGGCGCATGGGACTCTTGGGGCTGGTGCCCTTGGCCCAAGCAGGCCAAGGCGCACCCCCTAAGGCCCATGTGGCCCACCAAGGCAGGTGGCCCCACCTGGTGGACCCCCGGGACCCCTCCGGTGGTCCTGGTACAATACCGATAACACCGAGACTTGTCCCGATGGCCAAAATAGCACTTCCTATATATAATTCTTTACCTCCGGACCATTCCGGAACTCCTCGTGACGTCCGGGATCTCATCCGGGACTCCGAACAACATTCGGGTTACTGCACATACATATCTTCACAACCCTAGCGTCACCGAACCTTAAGTGTGTAGACCCTACGGGTTCGGGAGACATGCAGACATGACCGAGACGGCTCTCGGGCAATAACCAACAGCGGGATCTGGATACCCATGTTGGCTCCCACATGCTCCACGATGATCTCATCGGATGAACCACGATGTCGAGGATTCAATTAATCCCGTATACGATTCCCTTTGTCAATCGGTATTTTACTTGCCCGAGATTCGATCGTCGGTATACCAATACCTCGTTCAATCTCGTTACCGGCAAGTCACTTTTCTCGTTCCGTAATGCATGATCCCGTGATCAAACACTTTGATCACACTGAGCTCATTGTGATGATGCATTACCGAGAGGGCCCGGTGATACCTCTCCGTCAAGCGGAGTGACAAATCCCAGTCTCGATCCATGTCAACCCAACAGACACTTTCAGAGATACCCGTAGCATACCTTTATAGTCACCCAGTTACGTTGTGACGTTTGGCACACCCAAAGCACTCCTACGGTATCCGGGAGTTACACGATCTCATGGTCTAAGGAAAGGATACTTGACATTGGATAACTCCAGCAAACGAACTATGCGATCTTATGCTATGTTTAGGATTGGGTCTTGTCCATCACATCATTTTCCTAATGATGTGATCCCGTTATCGATGACATCCAATGTCCATAGTCAGGAAACCATGACTATCTGTCGATCAACGAGCTAGTCAACTAGAGGCTCACTAGGGACATGTTTGTTGTCTGTTATTCACACATGTATTACGATTTCCGGATAACACAATTATAGCACGAATAAAGACAATTATCATGAATAAGGAAATATAATAATAATGCTTTTATTATTGCCTCTAGGGCATATTTCCAACACATCTTCATGATGATGGTGTCGTTGTCGCACTTGAGCTCGTGTAGATGTTGTTTATCGTTGTCATGCACATGATGCTTGGAGGTAACCTGCTCTTCATGACGATGTGGATCACGAACGTGATGGTGGTCGCCATGTAGATGTGGACGACTTGCGCTTGTATTGCTTGGGCGCTTCGAAGATGGTCGACTTGCTCGTCCTCGCCTTGAGGATGACGAAGGGGAAGAATGTTTGATCAACAAGGTTCGAATATCCTCCATCCTTGCATCTTCCTCCTTCTTTTGTGCGGAAAGCTTGTTGTCGATGTAGTCCCTTTTCCTTGCTTCGGAGTGACGAATGTCGATGGAAAGGTTCTCGATGCGCTTGCGCAATGTAGAATGTGCGCCTTGCATTTGTTGTTGTAGGCCGAAGATGGACGCTTTGGTGATTTAATTGTTCGTGCCGTCGTTGTTGTCGAAGACCGGAGATGAAATGCCTTGCCTATCCATCACAAGACTCAAGCAAATATGAGTGGGAGAAAGAGAAGAACTTATACCAAATGTACCTTGACCGATGTTGAAGATGGATCAATGATCACCCAATGTGTAGCAAGGAAATAGCACAATTAGTACCAGTTCTTGTCGGTTTCTCACACCTACACAAGTAAGGCTTATGGTGGAGCTCGGTGAGGATAGTGGCACAAAAATTTGACGCAAAATGTTAGCAAGAGTCAATAATGTTGAAAGAGATTCACAAATTCGCAAGTGAAACAAGTAGACCTATAGCAATGAATGGCACACGGAAACGCACACACAGATAGATAAATGGGGTCGTGCAACCAAGGAATGAGCTCAAAATGTGGAATCCAGGGAAAATTCTCTTGTTGCACAACTCTAGAGAGATGCTAGCACGATTGCTCAATAGGCGGATACGACACTTGTGCACAACCTATAGGAGACAAAAATGCAATGACTTCTATCCCAAGTATGATATGTATATGTGGTTCCCGGTGTTTCTCTCAAGATGATCCAAGATGATCGGATATGACAATCTTATATGCAATGTGGTATGATGCTATGGCACTTGCTTACAAGCTCTTTGTTCACTCTTTTTCTTTGCTTAAAAGCTTATTCTTTTTTTTGTATGGCCACTTTGCGAAATGCACAAACCAAGATAGCAATTGTGTATATGTGGGAACAAACTTGTGACACAAGGGATGGTATGATACCAATATGATATGGTATGTATGCAATGGAAGGTGTAGATCACTAATGTGCACAAGTAACGTTGTCGGCAATACTCAAATGGCTAGTCTCGATAAGCAAGTGACGCAAAATGGGCTAGGGGTTATCAATTGCAATTGCAAGGGAATATACAATGGAGGGATACCACGATATCAAGATGATATGGAGGTTACCGTCGAGGGTTTCTCGTTTGTACGCCAAGGACGAATGATGATGAAGTGGTCAATGTCGATGACGACCTCGAGGCGATGATGAGTTGCGGTGATCTTGATGGAGATACCAATATGATGGAGACTTGTCCCTAAATAGCCGAAACACCTTAGGAAACGGAAAAACCGCGAACTCAAAATCTCAAATGTCAAATGTCAAATGGTGGGAATGCGGTGGTGGTTTTGCGGAAGC
This sequence comes from Aegilops umbellulata, assembly GCA_032464435.1. Taxonomy (NCBI): domain Eukaryota; kingdom Viridiplantae; phylum Streptophyta; class Magnoliopsida; order Poales; family Poaceae; genus Aegilops; species Aegilops umbellulata. The sequence goes on from CP136054.1 coordinate 106,499,652, forward strand.
TCAATGGGATTGCGAAAATGCAATGATGGGGTTTTGAGATGCAATGCGGAAGTCAAGGGTAAGATGGTGGAATATACACGATGTCGGAGTTGGAAGCGCAGTCCCTAAGTAGTCGAAACACCTTAGGAGACACAACTCACAACACAAACAAAATTGGGTTAAGTTGGGATGGCGAAAGTGTATGGTGGGCAAGCCTATGCGGAAGTTATGGTGGTGGTTGATGAAGAAGCAACCGTCCCTAAGTAGCCAAAACACCTTAGGAGAATCGAATCACAACTCAAACAACCACTAATGCTATGGGGAACAAAATGGGTTAGGTTGCAGAAGGATATGGTGGTTTTGCGGAAGTTATGGTGGAAGCCCTAGGCAAAGATGCCAAAGTTCCAAAAACTTGATGGAGTGAAATGGTGATGGTAGTATTTTTGTGGGATGGGGGATATCAATAGCTTCAAAACGAGCTAAAGAACGTCAAAAACGGACTCCGGATGAATTAGTTATGCACAAAACGGTGAAACGGGGAAGGCTGAAATCCCAGGGGCCGGACATCCGGGGCTCGGGCCGGATTTCCGGGACCTGATGTCCAGAACCGCGCGGGAAATTGCGCTCCAAGAGCCGGATGTCCGGGCCACAGGCCAGATGTCCGGGGGGGGCAGATGTCGAGGGCTACGGGCCGGATGTCCGGGCTCCAAATCCGAGGATGAACTCGAGGAACTCGATTTTGGGGGCGGAAATTGATGATTTTGGGGGCGGAAATTGATGATTTCGGGGGCAAAATTGCGGAGATTTCATGGATGGAAAATTGGGGGAAAGCTAGATCTACTCAAGACACAACGAATCCATGGATCAAAATCAACAAAACATCATCAAACCAACAAATCAAAAAAATGGGGGGCCATTTTTGTGGGGGATTTTCGAATTTGGAACAAAATCAACAAAACTAGGCTAGAAAACACAACGGGGAGGCTCCGAAATCATGATCAACATGGCTCATGATACCAAGATGATGTAGGGTGGAACCCTATACGGCCGATCTTTCACGAAAGGATCGGATCCCAACTAAGAACACGAAGAACACGAGGGGAAAACGAGGGAAAACACAAGAGGAACTCTCAAAACCAACAAGATATAGTCACACATATGCTAGATCCTCGAGACACAAGGGGAGATACAAGATCCAAAGTCAACAACGGACGATACAAAGGGTAACCGGTTCTTCTCCGTGAGGAGGTCTTGATGGGGGCCACCCAAAAGGGGGTCTTGAGTCCAAGGGGATCTTCTCCGTAGAGGGGCCGCGATCTCTCTCGTGGAGTGGATCCGTAATGGATGAGCAAAGCTCTATCTCACATATGAGCTAAACCAATTCTAACCCTAACTAGGAGGAGGTGGGGGTCTATATATAGTGTTATCCCACGAAGGGGTAAGTGAGAGGGGGGATACATGGGCCCATGGCCCGTTCTCTGCGCACAGGCAAGTGCCGGATGTCCGGCGGCTCACGAAGAGTCGGATGTCCAGGCCTTTGGCCGGATGTCCGGGCTGACGGGTTTCAGCTTCGGGTGCGTTCTGTGATGGGCGTCGGATTTCCGGGGCTCGGGCCGGATGTCCGGGCTGGGGCCGGATGTCCGGGGCCTGTAGCAGCTGACTCTTCTTCCTTCTCCTTCCTTCGGTCCCTCGCACACCTGGCCTTGGTCCTTGGGCTCTCCATGGTCTCCTCGGGTGTACCTGAGTATGCACAAGGTCCGCGCTTGAAGTAGCATCCATGTCTTACATGCGGAAAGGGGAGATTCAGAAAGGAATGAATTCACCTTAGGTCCAATGGCGTAGGCTCGAGTGTACATGGGGATGATCGTCGGATGCTCCGCATCATTTGTGATGGGTTCGATCTTGCGGTGCTCAATCTCAGTAACGGAAAGAGACATGACACGCATGTATCATTGCTATTGAGGGTAACAAGATGGGGTTTATTCATACGTGACATTATCTTGTCTACATCATGTCATCATTCTTATTGCATTACTCCCTTTTCCATGAACTTAATACACTAGATGCATGCTGGATACCGGTCGATGTGTGGAGTAATAGTAGTAGACGTAGGCAGGAGTCGGTCTACTAATCTTGGATGTGATGCCTATATACATGATCATTGCCTTGGATATCATCATGATTATTCGCTTTTCTATCAATTGACAACAGTAATTTGTTTACCCACCGTGCTATTTTCTTGAGAGAATCCTCTAGTGAAAACTACGGCCCCTGGGTCTATTTCCTACCGTATTAAATCAAAAAATACCTTGATGCACTATTTATTTATTTATTTATTTTATTTTGTGTTTTAGTTAGATCTATTTATTAAAACCTATAAGTGTTAATCTATCTCAATACCGAGGAGGGATTGACAGTCCCTCTTACGCGTTGGGTTGCAAGTCTTTGTTGTTTGTGTGCATGTGCTATTTACATAGTGTTGCTTGGTTCTCCTACTGGATTGATAACCTTGGTTTCATAACTGAGGGAAATACTTACCTTTGTTGTGCTGCATCATCCTCTCCTCTTCTGGGAACTACCAACGCAGATACAAGCAATCAGGAAGAATTTCTAGCGCCATTGTCGGGAGACATCATCAACATCTATCAAGTACCTACGCATGAAATCTCATCTCCTTGCAATTACTTTATTTGCCATTTGCCTCTCATTTTCATCTCCCCCACTTCTAAAAAGTTTTTACAAAAATAAAAAAAATCTATTTGCCTTATTCTTGTTTGAT